>CM065952.1:2400000-4800000 GCA_033459515.1 Theretra japonica
GGTATATCTAGACTGCGACCGAAAACGAAGCCAGGTGGTAGTTTTAGTGATTACAGACACAATGCAACTAGCAATTTCTCAAAAAAAGCGACGGTTTTTTAAATATCATAATGTTTGGATGGTAAATCCCTAGTTTGTGCTAAAATTATAATTTTAACCCTTGCGTACTATAGCGTCATTAAAAATAAGAGGGTGTACATTATTATTTTAGGATTATTAGTATGTATTTAGTATTTACCACCCAAATAAGATGATAGGGAAATAAATACAAAAAACTCGTTGCGTTTTTTTGCAAAATTTTAGCTGCATTGTGTCTAAAGTCACTAAAACTACCACCTGGCTTCGTTTTCGGTAGCGGTCTTGATATACCCTGTATATCTATAAATATGTTTTTGCTGTTACTATAAGACAGTATTGTTTTATTTCAAACTTTATTATATTTATAGATAAATAGACAAACAAATCCATGACCCTTTTTCGATTACTCATATCGTTTGTTAGTTTTATTTGGGCTGAAGTAAGTAGGTAACTAGGGCAAGGTTTGTCACGTGTACGATGTCTCATATTATCAACCCACACTAGGACACTGCTGTATGTATCTTTAGGGTAAGTCTTGTAGTCCACCACGCTGGCCTAGTACACCATACCAGATAAAAATAAGTTGGAAGTGGTAGAGCCACGCTGTTGTCAGTCATAACAGCATGAATGGGCAGGCTCATCCGGGGCGGTACCACTGTCTCACAGGAAGTAACGTGAAGTGACAGCTCAGCTGTCGCGTTTCGTTCGGTGAGTGAGATTGCGGGATGCTCAATACTCCTTTTCTTTTCCCATCCTTTTTCCTTCCCGCTCCCCTCAGATTTGAGCTGGCAACACATCCATGATCCCGCGTTGTGGATGTTCATGAGCAATGATCATTTACCATCATGATCTGTTTGCTGGTTTGCCGAACCTATGGAATAAAAAAACCAGTAAATCTAGTTAAGAGCTCACAGATATGCATTTTTTTCAAGATATTTGCCTTCGCCATTAAAGAGAGCAATAATTAATTCTGATCACACATTGAATCAAGAATTGTGTGCCTTAAACTTGAATTAGCATCCACATTTTTTCACGCAAGTAAATATGACATTAAAATAAATTATTTTATGTTGTAAAATACTTACGTAAACTCACGCATTTTTCCCAGAAAGGTAGGCAGAGGTGATACCAGGACACTCACGTTTCGCCTTGTGTATTCTGTTCCACGATGTGATAGAGGGCGAATCTATTTCCATATCGGGCAGAAATTGGTAACTCCAGGCTAATAATGAATAGAAACATCCAATTTCACTGCCCGACCTTGGATTCGAACTCGAGAAAAAAAAGAACAGAAATTTCTAATTTTAAAGTCGAATGCACTGTGCAATAGAACTATTTTACTAATTATTCACAATACGAGCGCATTATGGCCAATAGGAATAGTGACGTCATTATTTCTAATGCATATATAGGGCTTACCAACACTGCTACCGAAAACGGTGGTAGTTTTAGTGACTTTAGACACAATGCAATTAATTTTTTTGCAAAAAAAAGCGACGTTTTTTTGTATTTTTTTCCTATCATTGTATTTGGGTGGTTACATACATTTCCCTAAAAATTATTTACACCTTTTTTCATAGACGCTATAGTACGCAAGGCTTTTAATTATAATTTTAACAGATTATGGATTTATCACACAAACACAATGATAGTTAAAACATTACAAAAAAAAATAGTCGCATTTTTTTGTAATATTTTTAGTTTCATCGTGTCTGTAGTCACTAAAGCTACCACCTGACTTCGTTTTCGGTAGCAGTCTTGAATACCCTGTATGTTCTGATATATCTGCTAGCTTTAAAATGTTTCTAATCATCCATCCATCCATCCATCAGCCAAAGGAAGTCCACTGCTGAACATAGGCCTCTCCCAATGATTTCCACAGTGACCTGTTGGAGGTAGCCTGCATCCAGCGACGTCCCGCGACCTTTACCAGGTCGTCTGACCACCTAGTGGGTGGACGTCCTACGCTGCGCTTTCCGCTTCGTGGCCTCCATTCGAGAACTTTCTGGCCCCATCGGCCATCAGTTCTCCGTGCTATGTGCCCCGCCCATTGCCACTTCAACTTGCTAATCCGTTGGGCTATGTCGGTTACTTTAGTTCTCCTACGGATCTCCTCATTTCTGATTCGATCTCGTAGGGAAACCCCGAGCATAGCCCTCTCCATAGCTCGTTGAGTGACTTTGAGCCTCCTAATAAGGCCCATAGTTAGAGGCCACGTCTCTAAAATGGTTCTAATACTGGACTCTAAATGGATTTACAAAATCATTTTATGTTTGATTTTAAATAACGTATCCTGTATAAACCAAAAAAAATATTGATTTAGTACTTTAAAGGCTGTTATTTGCAATAAAAAACCTCATAAAAATACACCATATATTATAAATTTGGCAAACAAAGACATCGGGTATATGAAGCCACACCTTAACCAAATAAATCTTGGTTTATCATGATTAATGACCGCTAGTTATGACCCTGATATTGGCACCGCGCAATTTATTGCCACCAATCATAAATATATTTTTGACAACGCGAATTTACATTTTATCAATGAGGAAGGAATGATATGTCCTAATATTTTTTTTATTGCCTCCCGCATACAAGCCTAAAACCCCGCGTGGCCCTCTTCGGCACAAATGGAACGGCCCCGGGGACCCGAAGCAAGAGCGCCTCAGCTTCTACCGGAACCGTTCCTGCACACTGCCGCTTACTTGCGGCTCTTACCCTATGCTGCTGAACATCTCGGGGTCGTATTGTATTTGTGTACAAATGGCACCACGACAGTCCCCCACTGCGTGCCCGCGACCCCCAAATCCCCATTAGTCGCCTTTTACGACAGGCAGGGGGTACCGTGGCGGAATTCTCGAAACGCCCCCATACCACAGGGCGAACAAGCACTGCCTGCCTCGACTGCTTCAGTGGCGTACTTGTACAACGGTACGATTACAAATCTAAGATCTCGGGTTCGAATCCCGGGTCGGACAAAGTGATATTGGATTTTCCTGTTTATTACCAGCCCGGAGTCAGGAATTTATGCCCGATATTGCGATAGGCTCGCCCCCTATCACATCGTGCGACGGAACACCGAAACGTGGTGTCCTGGTTGCACCTCTGCCTACCCCTTCTGGGATAAAGGCGTGATGTTTATGTATGTATGTATGCATACAAGTTCTCGTGAGGAAACCTACATACCGTAGCGATTTTAAAGTATTTCTACGGTTAAGTCCGCCTGGCACTAGGCCAGCGTGGTGGACTGACTGACTGTACTAACCCCTCTCAATCGGACTCTCGATTGTAGAGGAGGCCCGTGCCCTGCAGAGGGACATACATAGCTGATACATATACAAGAAATAAGATAAAACGCAATTTCATTTTTGAATTACATATAAACTTATTTTGCTCCATCCCTGCTTCACCCAAAGGTAAATTACAGAAGGATGGCTCTGGCATTAAGTACGCCTGTATACATTTTGGTATATAAAGCAAATAAATAAAAAATCCTTGAGTGATGATCCAAAGAATGGTGTAGAGACCCCCCGCGGCGCAGTTGGTTAGACGCCGGCTGTGAAACGAGAGGCAGCGGGTTCGATCTCCGCATCGAGACTAGTGTTTTTGTGGTGTACAATAAGTATTTGTTTCGGGTCCGGGTGTTTGTGAGACCGAAAAGTCTTTCGTAACTTCTGATACATGATACAAGACTTATCTGCAGTCTCAGTATGGAGTCAGAACTATGTATGTGACTGAATAAAATTAATGTTCATGCCATTTATATACATAAACATTACGCCTTTATCCCAGAAGGGGTAGGCAGATATGCAGTACACCCACATTTCGCCTTGTGTGTTCCGTCCCACGATGCGATAGTGGGCGAGCCTATCGCCATATCGGGCACAAATTCCTGACTCCGGGCTGAAAATGAACAGAAAAATCAAATATCATGCTATTTTAATTGTAAATTGGACACTTTTTCGTGTGTTTATATTAGGATAAAATACATTTTTTGAGTATTAATACAATTTGCTACGCGTGGGTCCATAAGTGGGTTTCTCCATTGTAGGTTAAAAAATTAATTGCTACTATAAAGTTTAGTTGTTTTTATTTGAACGTGAATTTTATGAGAATATCGTGTATCAGTCACGTTTAAAATTAAATAATTACTTTGTTGTTTTCTAATTTTCGTTATCAATATTCTATGTGTACTGGAGCCACGTGAGCCGTGAAGTTCTAAGTTCGACGCCCAACGATTGAACACTCCTAAAAGTCACGTACAATGTCCTGGGTTAGTCTATGATCCGAAACGGGACTCGAATGTTTGGATTTCGTCGTCTGCAGTACGTTTTTAATTTTCCACTTCTAAAAATCAACACTATGCTCTATGATACTTATCATTCACTCCGAACTAAGTCTATAGTTAGGACGTACGATAGAGGATTCGTAAATTTTGTTGATTACCTGTACATTCGTGCAGTTTTACGTGCGACGTCCGAAGTTTCGAGTTTCGTTTCCGATCATAGAGTAACCTCCTTGAACCGGCACGAAGATCGAATCTTGTGTCGTCACAAAGGAGAGGCTTTTCGGCCTCACAAACAGACTCGAAAGAGTATAAAAACTATACTGTGTGACCCGGTATCGCCCGTTTACCTATCTTCAATTTTAAAATATTTTTTGCTACATTTAAACAATTAAACACGTGTAAACACATTTTTATTTAATTACACGCTTGTCCATTAATGTTAATGTTAGATGTTTTTTCAAACACTTTTTGTAGCTCAATTACTTTTTTACATAATAATTATTGTTTCAAAAATTTCCATATTGTTTTGTTATTTTATGGATTAATGGTTTCTTGGATTTTCGCGATTGTTACATACATACATAAACACATAAACACACGCCTTTTTCCCAGAAGGGGTAGGCAGAGGTGCTACCAGAACACCCACGTTTCGCCTTGTATATTCCGTCCCACGATGTGATAGGGGGCGAGCCTATCGCCATATCGGGCACAAATTCCTGACTCCGGGCTGATAATGAATAGAAAAATCCAATATCACTTTGCTCGACCCGGGATTCGAACCCGAGACCTCAGCTTTGCAATCATACTGTAGTACCACTACGCCACCGAAGCGATTGTTACACATTGAAATAAAACGAATTCTTACGGATTTTATCGCGAATTTAATTTAATTTTTAAATTTTTTTGATTTCCCGACGTTTCGATCACTTTCGGTCACTTTATCCGCTTAGTGACTGTTACAATTTAACTACCCAAATTTAAAAAAAACTTACAATAAATTAAGGGTAGTTAAATTGTAACAGTCACTAAGCGGATGACTAATCCCTCAGTCCGCCCCGTGACCGCGAAAGCTGTAAAGTGATCGAAACGTCGAGAAATTAAAAAATATTAAAACTAAATTTAATTTGCGATAAAATCCGTGAGAATTCGTTTTATTTAAACTTTATAGGTTAATTTGGAGACCTCAGCATTATTGTGGCGTAGTACGACTGCGCCACGGCGGCGTTCTAGAAACTTCTTTAAAACTAAAACATTACCAATATTATACAACAAGGCCAAGCCTAGGCCATCGATTTCAGGTAATTATCGTGACTCACTAGTTATTGTTTTCTTAAAACGTTCTCTATACAAGGTTGTACAAATAAATTCCTTGCGAAATTGGCATATTAAAGCAAATATTTTAAATTATTTGACATTATGATATTCATATTTGATAGTCTCAGCGGCGTAGTTTCGTAATCTCCTCTCTCGATGGCCACGTAACAGGCATAGCCTAGTGTGGGCATCACAGTTGTTCCTATTTTGTGACTAAAAAAGTATAATAAAGATTTTTTTTTTTTTCGTTTAAGATGCTATGAAACGAGAGGTCGCGGGTTCGATCCCCGAGACAGATAAGCGAGCCACAGGTATCTGTTTCGGGTCTGTTTGTGAGAGCGACAAGTCTCTCGTATTTTCTGATACACGACCCAAGACTCGATCTTAGTGTGGGGTCAGGACTATGTATATGACTGTTGGGTATATATTTATTTATTATTTTATTTCTGTATACGTATCAGCGCATTTTCGTCCCACTGCGGGGCACGGGCCTCCTCTACAATCAAGAGAGCGATTGAGAGGGGTTACGCCGTGGCGGACTATATAGCCTAACCCGCGTTTACCATGCTCTCGATTGTAGAGGAGGCCGGTGCCCTGCAGTGGGACGTGTATGGGCTGATACAGTACAGTACAGAAAGATTTCATTTCATCATAAACTCATAGAAAATGAGTCTTTTGATGTATATTTTGCTCATTTAATACTTAACCTCACATAATGACCTTCACGCATTTCATTTCGCCCACCTTGAGAATTTTATTGATTCTTGCAAAAATGCAAATTACTTGACGTGCTTTTATTATGTAAGTTTTGCATAACTAGTCACATGATTTCACGGTTATAGCCTTGAAGGCGTAGGCAGAGATGTTACTCAACTTATTCGCAATGTTGACCACAAAGAAACAGCTTATTATTAGACGTTTTTCATATAATATTATATATTATATATTTGTTAATCGGTGATATACTCAACAAGGGTCAGGTCAAAAGTACCCTGAACCGACGGGCATGCATGAAGAGATTGATGAAAGTGGATGAAGCGAAAGTAGTATGTCAGGATCGAGCAAAGTGGCGATCCATAGTCTCTGCCTACCTCTATGGGATACAGGCGAGACGATTATGTATGTATGTATGTTTTTCATATTAGAATATAAAAAAAAAATGACTACCACGCATGTGCAAGCTCTGGAATGAGCTCCCTGCTTCGGTGTTCCCTGAGCGCTTTGACATGTCCTCTTTCAAACGAGGCTTAAAGAGAGCACTCTCCTTACGGTAGGCAGTGACCTGGTGGTCCTGGGCCCCTGGCATTGCGAATGTCGATGAGGTAACTCCATACCATCAGACGCGCCACATGCACATTTGCCTGCGAAGGCTTATAAAGACAAAAATCTCTGTCCAGTGTCTGCCCCTTCGAGGAAAGGCGTGAACTTATGATAATACAGGGTATATCAAGACCGCTACCGAAAACGAAGCCAGGTGGTAGTTTTAGTGACTTTAGACACAATGCAACTAAATTATGTCCGAAAAAAAGGGGGCGATTTTTTTGGCATTTTTTTCCTATCATCGTATTTGGGTGGTAAATACATACATTTTCCTACAAAATAATGCACACCCTTTTATTTTTAAAGACGCTATAGTAGGTAAGGCGTTAAAATATAATTTTAGCAAAAACTGGATTTACCACCCAAACACAATGATATTTGAAACATTACAAAAAAAATCGTCGCGCTTTTTGCAAAATGTTTAGTTGCATCGTGTCTGTAGTCGCTAAAACTACCACCTGGCTTCGTTTTCGGTAGCAGTCTTGATATACCCTGTATACATTATGATGGAAATCTAGTGTCATACCAATCGTCCTTTTAAACAGTTAATTTATTGCATATAATTGTTTAATGGTGTGCCTGGGTTCAGGGCGAAAACGATTTATATAAATACATAGGAAATAAATAGTTTCCTGAACATTTTTCCTTTGTTTATGTACCGTTATATACGTTTATATATTTGTGAGATATAGAGGTATTTGTGAGACAGAAATGTCTCGTAGTTTCTGATACCCATACCACGTCACAAGACTCGATCTTAGTGAGGGGTCAGGACTATGTATGTAACTGTTGGGTGTGTTTAGTTATTTCTTATTATCGAGGACCGCTTCCGCGGTGCAGTTGGTCAAGCCTGTGAAATAGGAGGCTGCAGGTTTGATTCTCGAATCGAAAAAAAAATCTACAAATATTTGTTTCGGGTCTGAGTGTGAAGACCATGGCGCAGTTGGTTAAGACTATGAGACGAAGGGATGTCGGTTCGATCCCCGTATGATTTTTTTTTAACACAGAAATATTTGTTTCCGGTCTCGATTGTAAGACCTAAACTCTAGTAGTTTGTGATAAAACATAGGATTTGTATCTGCGTGTGAGGACTATGTATGTACATATGGGTGTATTTATTTATTATCTTAAAAGGACCATACCCTTCAATGGATTGCAACAACTTTCATAACTAAGAATTTGTAGTCAACGCGTAAGAATTTGCAAAGTCATCAATGATGAAATGTTTATTTTGCTTCTACATAGTGAATGAATCAGCAAAATTAGCATTACACCCGACAGTCACATATATCTGATCCCAATCGATTGAAGTATTACGAGTATATAAGATACAATGAAATGAAAATGAAATAAATAAATACACCCAACAGTCACATACATAGTCCTGACCCCACACTAAACAAGTCTTTAACGTGGGTATCAGGAGCTACGAGAGACTTTTCGGTCTCACAAACACCCAGACTCGAAACAAATTGTGGTTCACACAAATGGTTGTCTCGGTGCGGGGATCGAACCCGCGGCCTCTCGTTTCACAGCCGGCGTCTAACCAACTGCGCCACGAAGGCTGTCATGTATAGATTATGTATAGATTACTCATAAAAACTTAATTCATATGTAAAACAAGCGTTTCGCACGCTTCAAAATGAGTGATTGCGAAATTAATTATATATTTATTAGTTTTAATATGTAAATAATTTATTGCTAAACTTACATTAGCATAATAAAGGAGTGGTGTTTTTGGCAAATATATGAACTTCTAGTACTAAGTGAGTGGTGGCCTGTTGGTAACGGACCAAACTCGACTGCCTACATGTTCACGGTGGTCGCGGGTTCAAATCCCAGGGCACCCCTCTGACTTTTCGGAGTTATGTGTATTGATAGTCTATCACCACGCACTTTAACGGTGAAGGAAAACATCGTGAGGAAACCTGCAAACCGTAGCGATTTTAAAGAATTTTTACTGTATGTAAGTTCGCCAACCAGCACTAGGCCAGCGTGGTGGACTCTATGGCCTAACCACTCTCAATCGATTCTCTCGATTGTAGAGTAGGCCCGTGCCCAGCAGTGTGACGTATATGGGCTGATAAAAAAAAGAAAAAATATGAACTCCGTTAATCGTACTGTCCAAGTGACATTGGATTTCTATTCGTTGTCAGCCCGGAGCCAGGAATTTGTGCCCGATATGGCGATGGGCTCGCCCCCTATCGTAGGACGGAAAATACAAGGCGAAAAGTGGGTACCCTCGTTGCTCTGCCTACCCCTTCCGGGACAAAGGCGTGAGTGTATGTATGTATGTTCGCCAACCCGCACTAGGCCAGCGTGGTGGACTGTACTAACCCCTCTCAATCGTACTCTCGATTGTAGAGGAGGCCCGTGTTCTTCAGAGGGACGTATATGGGCTGATACAATACAAAAAAAATAGCAGTAACATTGAAATCTGCGATGTATTATAAGCTTCTTACATAATAAGATCAAATGGAAGTCTATGGGATTATATTACGCTTGTCTTAGATGACAAGGTCACTAACACTCATAATGTTATTTGGTTTCTCTTGGAATTTTGTTTTTTTAAATTGATTCAATTAATAGCGAGACGAGCATGCCATTCCCCTGATGGTAAGCGATACGAGCGCTCATGGACAGTAGCAAAACCATACACCATGAATTACAAAGCAATGCTGGGCATGCCACTGCGCTCGCCATCTTGAGACATAGTATTAAGTCTCATTATCTCCAGTAGTTACGCTGGCTACAATGTCTTTCAAACCGCAACACAACAGTGCATTTACACTGCTGTTTGGCGGGACAATAGACATTGCGGTGGTACCTACCCAGGCGCCCTCTCACATATGAGAAACCTACAAATAATTTATTGTTCATTGTACCACTAAATAAAACTATATTTTTATACTGGCACTAGATAGTACAAGAAGTACCATTGGTGAAAGAAATCTTTCGTCGACATTTTTATGCCGGCCTGTTCGAAACAAAATAGGATTAATTGAAACAAAGTGAAAAAAAAATACTGAATTTAATATATATTTTACGAATTCAATCATTTATTTTACAAAAAAGTTTTCCAACTCAAAATTTATATTGGATTACCCAACCTGGGATACGAACCTAGTACCCAAGGTTCGCATATACTTATACATACAGCCTCTAAGCCAATTAGGCGACTATTAAAATCCTCGTGATATTTACAGCACAAACATACCAATGTCGAAACATAATGATTTGCATTTATATAAGCAGAATTATCTAATGCCAAGGCTTTTAGCTTTCTATGAAGCCAAGTTCAAGATCTTTTACGTAAAATAGTTACGCAAGTACTAAGAGACCTGTTAACTGCCGACACGGGTGTCGCGGGTTCAAATCCTATCTCTGACTACAAGGATTATATATTGAACATATTTAAACGGTACACAGACAGTATGGAAAGGTATCTCAAAAGTCGAGCGGAAGGAAGTAAGACCAAAACATAGACAATGTTTGTTTAACATCTATAAGTAATACTGGCACTTAGTGGATAAACTACAATATTACTAACATTAGTCAATCACCACGCACTTTAACGGTGAAGGAAAACATCGTGAGGAAACCTGCGTACTATGTAGATTTTCTAGAATTTCTGTGATATGTTAAGTCTGCCAACCCGCACTAGGCCAGCGTGGTGTATGGCCTAACCCCTTTTAATTGAATTATTGGTTTTAGAGGAGTATTATGCTCAGTAATGGACTTCCTATAGCTAGAGAAAGATCGAGAGAGAGAGTATAAGAATGAAAAATCTATATCAATGTATAAAAAATCTATTTATTTATATTTACATGAAATAGAACGTTCAAGGCCGCTTGCACGCTTGCAAATTGATTATTAATTATGAATCAAGGTGTTTTGAACAATAAATAATATATTTAAATGCATTTTTATGTTAGGATTGGCAAACATAACGATAGCTACTCAAAAATGGTAGACTTACGCTCGAAAACTAAAAAGCCATTTAAAAATTGGACGGCACGCGAGTCCCCTTAAATGTATTGTTTAAGTAGAACTCGTGGAAGTACAGCGTAAAATTTTATTGGCGTTTCAGTATTCGGGCGTTGGATTGTCAAAGACCCGATATGTTAGCCAACCCGCACTAGGCCAGCGTGGTGGACTATATGGCCTAACCACTCTTAATCGTACTCTCGATTGTAGAGGAGGCTCGTGCACTGCAGTGGGACGTATGTGGGCTCGCGGCGAGAATCGTAAGCAATAGCATGACATAACCGCCATAGATTATCGTGTTCTGATAATTGTTTACACGATGCAACTTTTTCATATCCTTACGATAATCGTATCTTTGAGGCGAGAAACTCTCCCGTGTAAATGGGCTTTACCCAGCATCAGAAGTAGATATAAATTCTTACGCAATTGACCTTCGAGAGATAATGTGGAATCTATGCATAATGCCAAAAATTTGGTACAAGGTCATCATACCGGTGACCTTCATGCAAATGAGACTTTCTTTATACTTGTTATGTATACGCTGATCGTCCTTTGACCGCACCTAGAATAAATTATGTCATATTTCTTTGATACAACGTGATGCAGTGCGTTCGATGTTAACCCGCGAAATTAATTAGAAAATACGGCACCGAGACGTGACCTCTTACTATGGGCTTTATTAGGAGGCTCAAAGTCACTCAACGAGCTATGGAGAGGGCTATGCTCGGGGTTTCCCTACGAGATCGAATCAGAAATGAGGAGATCCGTAGGAGAACTAAAGTAACCGACATAGCCCAGCGGATTAGCAAGTTGAAGTGGCAATGGGCGGGGCACATAGCACGGAGAACTGATGGCCGATGGGGCCAAAAAGTTCTCGAATGGAGGCCACGAAGCGGAAAGCGCAGCGTGGGACGTCCACCCACTAGGTGGTCAGACGACCTGGTAAAGGTCGCGGGACGTCGCTGGATGCAGGCTGCCTCCAACAGGTCACTATGGAAATCAGTGGGAGAGGCCTATGTTCAGCAGTGGACTTCCTTTGGCTGATGGATGATTGTCCACTTCCCTCCGCAGCAATGCTGGAGACAAAACTAGGAACTATATAGCCTCAGTTGTCAAGATTTTTGCAACTGGAGAAGCCAGTTAGAAAGCCGCACGAATCAATTTGTTTTATTGCATATGTCCGGTAAACGAGCAAACAGGTCACCTGATGGTAAGTGATCACTGCACATGAACATCCACAACGCTGGATCATGGATGTGTTGCCGGCCCAATTGGGAGGGGAGCGGGAAGGAAAAAAGATGGGAAGAGGAAAGGGGTATTGTGCATCCAGCAACCTCACTCACCGAACGAAACGCGGCAGCTGAGCTGTCGCTTCACGTCGATTTCCCATGAGATAGTGGTATCGCCCCGGATGAGCCTGCCCATTCATGCTGAGCCATGACTTTCAACAGCGTGGCTCTTCCTGCTTCCCTTCCGATTTGATGGGTCGGCAACACGTCTATGATCCAAGGGTTGTGGATGTTCATGTGCAGTGATTACTCACCATCAAGTGACCTGTTTGCTCATATGCTGGATAGTATAAAAAAACAGTCACTTTTCGTTAAAATCGTTGAACAAAAAACGCGACACAAACAAATTTTATTGAAATTAAAAATAGATTACACGTACCAATAACCGAAACAGATTTATAAAGTTTTTATAAGATTTATCATGTGATTAACAAAACATAGGTCATATCCGTGTTACTAAAAATATCAATACTTTTTGCTATAATTATGAACATTAGTTTAATAACGACTGCCTCGGTGGCGTAGTGGTACTACGGTATGATTGCAAAGCTGAGGTCTGGGTTCGAATCCCAGATCGGGCAAAGCGATATTGGATTTTTCTATTCATTATCAGCCCGGAGACAGGGATTTGTGCACGATATGGCGATAGGCTCGCCCCCTATCACATCGTGGGACGGAATATACAAGGCGAAACGTGGGTGTTCTGGTAGCACTTCTGCCTACCCCTTCTGGGAAAAAGGCTTGTGTTTATGTATGTATGTAAGTTTAATAACGTCGAATGTCTTGTCCAATCCATGATGTCATCTAAAACACATACTGTATCAGCGCATTTACGTCCCACAGCAGGGCAAGAGCCTCCTCTACCATCGAGAGTACGGTTGAAAGACATTAGGCCATATAGTCTACCACGCTGGCCTAGTGCGGCTTGGACTTTACAAACCGTAGAAATTCTCACAAATCTCTAAGACACATCAATTAATTTAAAAAAATGGAGTACATTAATACAACCCGCACTCGGCCAGCGAAGTGGATTATATGGCCTAACCCCTCTCAATCATGCTCTTGACTGTAAGGAGGCCTGTACTCTGCAGTGGGACGTATATGGGCTCAATTAGATTTATTTTTGTTGAATTTAGGTAACTTAAAGTATTTTCTTTGTTTCAGGTCTTTTCATATTGCTCATGCTTGGGTTCTTCGCCCTTTCTGCTGGATATTTCATCTTATTCTTGAAACCCTACGACTTTCTGTTTAACCAGGTATGTGTTAGCATTATTAAAATCCAACCATCCATCCTATCATCCATCCTCTTCTCCAGTCGTAGCGGGTCACCGTTCCACTGAATCGGGAAGGGGGAGGACGAGTGTGTGCGCCTGCGTGTGCGCGAACGCTTGCGCACCTTAATATATCCGGCGCAATTGACCGCTTCCGATATATGGAAAGCCCGTCCACTCGCCGCCATTCACTTTAATTATGAAAGCGGTAAGCTCACATGCCCACTTTGTGCAAGGGAGTTTGCTGCGAAAATCGGCTATATAAGCCATCTCCGGGCGCATCAGCGCCAAGCCCTTTAAGGGGTCGAAGTGGTCGCCATGGCCGTAATCGGTCGGATTACATTATTAAAATTATTAATTATTAAGGCAGTGGGTTCAATGTGGAGATCCTTTGGGGATGCCTGTGTTCAGCAGTGGACTTCCTGTGGCTTAAGAGACAGAGAGTCAGAGAGAGTGGCTTTAATCCCCGCACCGAGGCATATATTTTTGTGATCCACAAGTAATTGGTTGAGTGCTTGCGACATCAAAAATTCTTTGATAGTTTCTGATACCCAAACTCTAATGTATCCTTATGTAGGCGCAGGATTACATTATGTAATAATAATGCACTCAACAGTCACATACGTAGTCTTGACCCCGTAGTCTTGGCCGCGTAGAGAATTCTGAGTTGAACGCTTCCTTTACGATTAAAATACATCGCCATTTAACTAGACCTAGGACAGAGAAAACTTGCCTTTGTGTGGGATACAACAGGATAAATAAATACACCCAACAGTCACATACATAGTCCTGACCCCACACTAAGATCGAGTCTTGTGACGTGTATCAAAAAGTGCGCGAGGCTTTTCGGTCTCACTACACCCAGACCCGAGACAAATACTTCTGGTTCGCACAAACATTTGTCTCGGTCGCGGATCGAACCTGCGGCCTCTTATTTCACAGCCGGCGTCTAATCAACTGCGCCATGGAGGCTGTCTGGTTGTATATATAATATAATGTTGTATATATATATATATATATATAGTATGTAACTGTTAGGTACATTTATAAATAAACGTGTACTATAACATCTAATAACTTTACCGCGCAATATACTGATGACAAACCCAAAATATTTCAGAAAGTGCTCTTCCAAGAAGGAGGCGAGATCTTCGAGATGTGGAGGAAGCCCGAAGTGGAGTTGTTTGCCAAAGTGTACCTCTTCAACATCACCAACGCTGAGGAGTACATGGCTGGCACTGATGACAAGCTGAAGCTTAAGGAAGTAGGCCCTTACGTGTACAGGTTAGTTGGGAAAGTGAACTGTCATACTAATTTTTGATCGTCTAGAATCTTCTATCGTCGAAAGCTTTGTAGTCAAAATTATATTTTTCTCACAATTTATTAAATTGAATATGTTAATACTTTTAGATTTTGACTGACTCGGTGGCGTAGTTGTACTGCGGTATGGTTACAACTCTGAGGTGTCGGGTTCGAATCCCGGTTCGGTTAAAGTGATATTGGATTTTTCTATTAATTATCAGACCGGAGTCAGGAATTTATAGCCGATATGGCGATAGGCTCGCCCCCTATCACATTCTGGGACGGAACAGACAAGGCGAAACTTGGGTGATCCTAGTTGTAACTAGGAGAACCTCTGCCTACACCTTCTGGGGGAAAAGGCGTGAGTTTATGTATGTATTTAGATAAAGAGACTCGTTTACCACCCGCAAGTAAAGCTCAAAGTAGGCTAGTCATCAATTAAAGTTACACGTAACATCACGTGTCGATGCACGAGGCTCCAGTAACACTAATCCTATGATTACACTAATCAGTACCTTACTGGCTACATCGTCTGCCAATTAGCGTATTTACTCGCTGGTTAAAATGAGGTTCAAATCTCAACCTCCTTTCTTTATTTAAAAAGAAAATACGTTGACATTCAGCATGAGGCGGGGAACATTTGACGTAATATTGAACGAATGATTCGTTCCATTACTTATGTCATTCACTTAACCAGCACGTTGTTACTCGATATTTTGAATTGTGAAATCGACGGAAAATACTCGGCGCTTTACTTGGCAATTAACGTTAATCAAAAAGAATTAATCAACAGTTTAGGCAAAGATGGTGAAGGAGGCCTTAAGGTGTTAAAATTGAATTAAGTCGGACAATGCACTAGTCAAGTCTATAGATCATTGCAGTTTTCGTATTAGTATTGACTAACATTACTTAAATATTGTTACTACTGTACTGTGCTGTATCAGCCCAGTAATATCCCACTGCAGGGCATGAGCCTCCTCTACAATCGAGAGTACGACTGGGTAAGCCGTATAGTCCACCACGCTGGCCTAGTGCAGGTTGGCGGACTTTACATACCATAGCAATTCTTGCAAATCGTGATGTAATGCAGGTTTCCTCACGATGTATTCCTTCACCGATATAATGCTTGGTTGACTATCAATACACACATAACTCCGAAAAGTCAGAGGTGTGCCCTGGGATTTAAACTCGCGACCACCGACATGTAGGCAGCCGCGTCTGGTCCGCTACCAACAGGCCACCACCCACTTCAATACAAAATATTGTTACAATGAAGTGGAATTAAAATATTATTATAAGATTGAAGTGTTTATGTCTGACATTTTACCATACAGTTTTTTTGGAACTAAATCACTAAGCAGTTCCTTGTGTGCTGACACTGGTGTGTTCCGGCTTGAAGGACTTTGGACCTAGTCAAATACTAAAGAGGTTTAAAGTTGCCACCACTCATTGTAAAAAAAGACTTATCTAAAATGTTTAGAAGACGAACACAGCGAAGTGCCGTGCAGTGTTTTGTAACAATAACATGGGATTTTTTGTCATATATTTTTTATTAGCGAAATTAAACAAATAAATTGCCCGTATGATAGAAAACGTCGCGCTTACATCAGACGTGTGTACCCACCACACAAACCAGGCCCTTTTCCCAGAAGGGGTAGGCAGAGGTGCTACCAGGACACCCGTCTCACCTTTCTGCCATGGTGAGAGCGAGCCTATCGTGATATCGTGCACAAATTCCTGACTCCGGACTGATAATGAATAGAAAAATCCAATATCACTTTGCCCGACCCGGGATTCGAACCCGAGACCTCAGTTTTGCAATCATACCTTACAACTACGCCACCGAGGCAGTCAGGCAAGTAAAATTTTAATGTAATTAATCTTTTATCTTCCAGAGAAGCACTTGAGCACAACATCACTCGGTTTAACGAGAATGGGACATTGTCTGCTGTCCCTCAACACCCCCTCTCGTGGGTTGAAGAGCTGTCGGAAGGGAACAAAGAGGATGACGTCTTTTACCTGCCCCACATCGCTTTATTGGTAAGTTTATTGATTACTGAAATCCATCCATCCATCCAACAGCCAAAGGAAGTCCACTGCTAAACATAGGCCTCTCCCAATGATTTCCACAGTGACCTGTTGGAGGCAGCCTGCATGCAGCGACGTCCCGCGACCTTTACCAGGTCGTCTGACCACCTAGTGGGTGGACGTCCCACGCTGCAACTTAAATGCTGATGCTGATGGTCAATGGACTGCCTTGCAAAGCTGAGGTCTCGGGTTCGAATCCCGGGTCGGGCAAAATAATGGATTTTTCTGTCCATAATCAGCCCGGAGTCAAGAATTTGTGCCCGATATGGCGATAGGCTCGCCCCCTATCACATCGTGGGACGGAATATACAAGGCGAAACGTGGGTGTTCTGGTAGCACCTCTGCTTACCCCTTCTGGGAAAAAGGCGTGTGTTTATGTATGTATGTTATAATGGATTCCAACACACACGCCAATAGATTTTTGATGATGTTTAGGCTGTAAAATTCTTGCACATAGATTCTAGACCTTTGACATATAGGACTTGAGAGGTTCGTTTTGAAATCTAGGCATCCTTGTGTTCCAAGTTGCAACACAGCTTCTAGCAAACTATGCGACATTTCAAAATGGAATGTAAAATCGCATATATGATTTTTATGACTGGCGCGGTTGGTTAACAAACTAACTGCCTCAATGGCGCAGTTGTAACGAATTGCGCTGAGGTCTCGGGTTCAAATCCCGGGTCGGAGTGTGATATTGGATTTTTGTATTCATTATCAGCCCGTGCTCGGGAATTTGTACCCGATATTGCGATAGGTTCGCCTGTCAAATCGTGTGACGAAAGACAAGGCGAAACTTAGGTGTCCTGGTAGCACCTCTGCCTACCCGTTCTGGGAAAAGGCGTGAGTTTATGTACGTATCTAAATACGTATAAAAATATTTAAATTTATGTCTGTGGTTGTAAAAACCTAATTTAATACTAGCCTTGTTAACTCATTTAGACATTTAAAATTTTGTAACCAAGGCTTAATTGCGAAATAAGAAAATTTAATTCGGAAGTTTGTGTTCTTTTTTATGGTTGTGGCCTCGTCTTGGCCCAAAAGGTGTGACATCGGAAGAGCTTGGACTAAGGATGTCTAAAGGCCAAAATTACGTTCTAAGATTTTTACCGCCAATTTCACCCACGCATTTTCTTACTATGGAAATAGAAGGATATTGCGTTTCCGGTTTTATATGGTTTATCCTATTATGGTTCGTCAACGTGACAGCGTGAGGAACTAGGTTCAAATCCGTCTTCATTTTGAGTTCGTGTTTTTGGGTCTAGTTTAGCGACAACGATGATTTTAAGCTGTATTAACAGAGGCCGTGGGTCCTGTTTAGGCCAACATTTGATTAACAAATATATATTTTTTTACTTAATTCCGACAAACGATCGAAACCAAACACCTTGAATTACGAAGCAATCTTGGCATTACACTCACATGAGACATAAGATCTTAAGTCTCCATTAGTCCTGTACAATGTCCTTCAAACCGGAACACGACAATGCCTTTACACTGCTGTTTGGCGGAAGAAATAGACATTGCCGTGGTACCATTTTGAGGTCTGGGTGTTTTTGAGACCGTAAAGTTTCTCGTAGTTTCTGATACAGCACAAGACTCGATCTTAGTGTAGGGTCAGGATTATGTATCTGACTGTTGGGTGTATTTATTTATTGTTTTATACAGGTTATATCAAGACTGCTACCGAAAACGAAGCCAGGTGGTAGTTTTTGGGACTTTAGACACAATGCAACTAAAATTTTTGCAAAAAAAAAGAGACGATTTTTTCTTATCATACATACATATACTTTCCTAGAAAAAAACTAATTTACACCCTTTTATTTTCATGACGCTATAGTGCGCAAGGCTTTCAATTATAATTTTAGCAAAAACTAAGGATTTACCACCCAAACACAATGATATTTAAAACATAAAAACAAATCGTCGCGTTTTTAGCAAAATTTTTAGTTGCATCGTGTCTGTAGTCACTAAACCTACCACCTGGCTTCGTTTTCGGTAACATCTTTATATACCCTGTATTTATTAACATTGAGATATTTTTAATTAAATGTTAATTTCTCAGAGCATAGCCAATGTGGTCTCCAGCCAGAGCTTCATGACCCGGTTCGGGCTGAACAACCTGATCACGATGACCAACAGCCAGCCCCTCGCCAAGATGACGGCTCGGGAGTTCATGATGGGCTACAAGTCCCAGCTGATGACCTTGGGCAACACCTTCCTGCCCGGCTGGATCTATTTTGATAAGCTTGGACTTATCGATAGGGTAATTATTTATTTATTTATTTATTTATTCACATAAAATACACAGCCATTAATACTACTATAATACAAATTTACTAATCTGTGTGTGTGTGTGTGTGTGTTTGCATGTGTGAGTGTTTGCTTATGTTTGTATCTTAATGAAGGAGTTTTAAAACATTTGTTTTAATTATTTTCTTGCTATTGTGAAAAATATCACGATATGGTAAATTAACAAAGTCGAACGTCATCGCTTAACGCTAGACAACTGCGGCGTCAACGTCGCGTCAACGCGGCGTCGACGTTGCGCTGACGTTTGAGAACCGCCACCGCTCGCAAAGCACCAGTCGAATTAGGGCCTAATTCTCATCACGTGGCGTTCTTATGAGTAGCCTTAAGCGCACTTCACAGTAGCGGCACAACTCGGCGGCCTATAAGAAAAGTATCATGTCAGCAAGCGCCCGCACGTGTTGCCCGCCGACATCACATTTCTACAACGCAAGCGCTCTGCTCGTCGTAACGTCAACAACGTCATAAAGTGTTCCTTATTATGTCGAGCCGCTGCCATGTCGCCGACAAAGCTTTCCGACTTGCAACACATTTTGTCGGCACCCGGCAGAATAGCCGACAAAATGTCGTCAACATATGCCGGCTGACCGGCGACTTCGGTGTGTAGTGCGCTTTTAAAACAACATCACATTTCAGATGTACGACTTCAACGGGGACTATGAGACAGTTTTCACCGGCGAGACAGATATCAAAATCTCAGGACTCATCGACACTTACCGTGGGTCCACCGACCTCCCACAGTGGGAGGGGAAGCACTGCTCCAACGTCCAATACGCCTCAGATGGAACCAAATTCAAGGGGGGAGTGGGGAAGAACGAGTCCATATTGTTTTACAGGAAGAGTTTGTGCAGGGCCGCTCCTTTGGTGAGTAGAATGTTAAATAAAATTATGTTTTTGTACTGCCTCGGTGGCGTAGTGGTACTACAGTATGACTGCAAAGCTGAGGTCTCGGGTTCGAATCCCGAGTCAGGCAGTGACATAAATCGTGGTTTAAAATTATAATGTGAAAAAACGTCGACAACCTTTTGAATTAAATAAAAATATGTATAATTTAGTTTTTCCAATCATGAATATTGTCATGGTAATATGTGGCGCAGTGAATTAAAATGTAGATTTTAAAACAGTTTTGCATTTTTTAGGTTTTATTTTAAGACACCCACAACTCTCGTAGTTTTTGATACACTGTTGTATTCTAATGTAACGACTAAGTATGTGTGTTATTTTTTAGCGATTTATTTATTATTATTATTATTTATTTATTTATTTTATTTTGGCGATAGGCTCGCCCCCTATCACATCGTGGGACGGAATATACAACGCGAAACGTGGGTGTTCTGGTAGCACCTCTGCCTACCCCTTCTGGGAAAAGGCGTGTGTTTATGTATGTATGTTATTTTTTAGTTGTAATTATTTATCTTCCAGATCCCTGCCGAAGAAGGAGTGAGGAGTGGCATCCGTGGTTACAAATACGTGTTCCCAGAGCATATGCTGGACAACGGAAAATATTTGGAGGAAAACAAATGCTTCTGCAGGAAAGGTAAGATAATTATTACATTAACAATTACACCTTCATCCCAAGGCGGTAGGCAGGAGCTATACTATTCTATAAGCTACAATCACGGCACACCTTCTACACTCTCATATCTTTTAGCGTTTTCAAGCACTTCGTTAAATGAGGAATCATTATTATGTTGGCAACATATAAGAATTAAATTATTAATATCTAGCTAAATTTTAATTACTGCATTTGATTTGGTCATGTCACATTTTTCATTCTTTCTTTGTTTTCATGCATGTGTTTTAAAACCATTCCTAAACTCATTTCTAAGAAGATAATAAATGTTCGAGATCATGTTAAGTGCGTGGTGGCCTGTTGGTAACGGGCCAAACGCGGCTGCCTACATGTTCACGGTGGTCGCGGGTTCAAATCCCAGGGCACACCTCTGACTTAAAGGAGTCATGTGTGTATTAATAGTCAATTACCACACATTATAACGATGAATGAAAACATCGTGAGGAAACCTGCATACCATAGAGATTTATATAAACTTCTATGGTATGTAAAAATCCGCCAATCCGCACTAGGCCAGCGTGGTGGTCTATATGGCCTAACCACACTCAATCGTACTCTCGATTGTAGAGGAGGCCCGTGACCTGCAGTGGGACGTATATGGGCTGATACAGAGATCATGTTACAAAAAAGTACACAATATGCAATCACCCGAGGTTTCCATCAGACCTGGAGTCTAAATCATCCAATCTTTCAGGTAAATGTCTGCCCGATGGTCTCATTGACGTCACTGACTGTTACTACGGGTTCCCCATTGCCCTCTCGTACCCTCACTTCTACCAGGGCGAGGATATCCTGTTCAGCAAAGTCGAGGGTATGACTCCGAACAAAGAGCAGCATGAAACTAGGTATGTTGTGTGTCATATATCCTTAGATCTATTGCACTCCAATTAAGTGGAAGTTGCTGGTTGCATCCAATCCAGTCCATCAGAAAAAGGAAGTCCACTGCTGAACACAGGCCTCTCCCAATTATTTCCACGGTGACCTGTTGGAGGCAGCCTGCATTCAACGACGTCCCGTGACCTTAACCAGGTCGTCGGAATGCCTAGTGGGTGGACCACGCTGCGCTTGCTGGATGCATGCCGCTTTCAAAAGGTCGCTATGGAAATCATTTGAGGAGGCCTATGTTCAGCAGTGGATTTCCTGTAAATGAAGAGAGAGAAATAGCATTCTGTTTGGTAATACAAAAGCAGAGGCCGCGGGTTCGATCACAGCACCAAGTCAAATGTTTGTGCCACGAAAAATTTCAAGTCTGGGTGATTGAGACCGAAGGGGTATCTCGTATTTTATGATACACACACGAATTGTGTCTTAATGTGGAGTCAGGATTACGAGTGTGACTGTTCGATGTATTTATTATTTTTGTTTATTTATTTACTTAACATTTATTGTACAACAGATACATAAAAAGTAGACAATATTACAGAAATAAAATGTACAAGTGGCGGTCTTATTGCTCAAAGCAATTTCGGCCAGACAACCATGGGATGGATAAATTAGCAAGAACGAAAGTTGGGGCATTTTCAGGTGTACGAAAAATTTGACATAGTGCTATTCCGAGTGTATTACACAAATACACATATTTAAAAAGGTTTGTTTCTTAAGGTTTCTAATTTAATTACTCGTCTCAATTCCAGGTTCTGGATCCAGCCGGACTCAGGTCTTCCCCTGGACGTGAGCTCCAAGTTCCAGATCAACATGGCGTTAGGAGACATCAGCAATATTAACAACGTCGCGAGATTCGCCAACCTTTACTTGCCAATGCTCTGGTTTGATATTGTAAGTATTCTCTTTAGAAATATTTATTTAAGTAGGATCAACTAAACAGTCAAATACAATTTTTTCCTTTGTTTTATCGTCGATCTTTATTATTAATTTATGCATTTTTGTATTAACGAGCTTTATAATTTATAAAAAAAAATTGCAGAAATTTTAAATTACTGTTATGTTCATTATATGCAGGCTGCCTCCAACAGGTCACTGTGGAAATGATTGGGAGAGGTCTATGTTCAGCAGTGGACTTCCTTTGGCTAATGGATTTGATTGATTCGATATGATAATTAACCTATTGCTTCAAAATATAATCATTATATAATGCATTTTAATTTATGCGCGGTAACGGACCAGACGCGGCTGCCTACATGTTCATGGTGGTCGCGGGTTCAAATCTCAGGGCACACCTCTGACTTTTCGGAGTCATGAGTGTTTTGATAGTCAATCACCACGCACTATAACGGTGAAGGAAAACATCGTGAGGAAACCTGCATACCATAGCGATTTGTATAAATTTCTATGGTATGTAAAAGTCCACCAACCCGCACTAGGCCAGCGTGGTGGAATATATGGCCTAACCACTCTCAATCGCACTCTCGATTGTAGAGGAGGCCCGTGCCCTGCAGTAGGTCGTATATGGGCTGATACAATACAAAAAAAATGCATTTTAATCCAATTTACACCATTGGGCGGCTACTAGTGTTAATTGTTTTAAACTCAAATTAATTTCGGATAATCAGCTATAAATTATCCATCCATCAAGAATTAACACAAGCGTTTGTTTAAAATGGAACTCCATCTTTACAGAGAATGTACGCACTACCGCCATCTCTGGAGCAGCGGTTCAAACTGTACCTCAATATACTCCCATTGGTGGAACAAGGATCCATGTACCTACTCTTTATCACAGGAGCAATTTTAATCCTTCTCACAGTCTACATCCTCACTTTCAAAGTCATGTTCAAATCTCTCGACCAAAACAACTTCAACGATCCATGGCCGGAGAAAAACGGAATTTACTCGCCTTGTGAGATTCCTACAAATGAAAAGAATATTTTAAAACTTAGCCAGAAGATGATCTATGAGAAAAATAATAGAAATGATATTGAAAGCAGGAATATCAAAAATTCTGATGAGGATTACATGGCTGTCAACCAATCGGATGAAGAGGATTGCAAATATCTCGAAGTCGTTGATGATGGTAGTGATTTTGATGTCAAACCCCAAGGATCTAAGAAATTAAAGGAGTTAGATGAAAGACCAGACGATTTAATAGTCCATATTGCTGGTTGAGTAGTCTTTCTCGAATTACTGGCCAGTTCTTGCCGCGAAGGCTAAATCGATTATCGATTAGACTTAGATGCATTTGTGCGGGATGGAATCGATTGTAAATATTTCATATTTGAGGCGATTTCGAATGCAGTAAACGTAATTAATTTTAATATTTAAATAATTATAATTTATGTTATATTGCAGTTTAGTATAAAATATGTTTGACCCTCAATTTTATATGCAAAATTTTCTATTCATTGTAAAACTTAAAGTTGTATGGAAAATGTCTTTAGGTCAGGATTTTAATTTCATTGTAATGTAGAAGTGTTGCCATAATAAAAAAAATATTTAAAAAAGTCCCGCCCAAATGACTTCTTATAAATGTTTCTTATAATGACTGACTGTTTTGCTCAAATATCTTTGTAATTTAAACTCATATACTTAACTGCCAATACAAGTTTTAGAAATCACATAAAATTATATTTTTCGGACATTATAGGAATCTCGTAAATATATACTACATAAGGAATGTGTAAATTTTGAATTACGATTAATAAAAATGTTTTACATGAACAACGCCATCTATGTTTCGGAAGTTGTACTAAATTGTCTTGCTTGTATTAAAATGGCATTATAAACTAAAATCAAGTATCCTTCACTCTTTCTTGAGATCTCTATAGCATTTCATTTTTTTAATAACAAAAAATATCATAAATTATGGATATCTTAAAATAATTTATTAAAGTTAGATATTTCGATACACAAAATATGTCATACTGTAAAAGAAGGACATTCTGTCATAATTATGTTTTTATTTTTTGCAAAAGTAGCATAATTAATACAGTAGTTTTAAAAATAATTTGATACCATGGACAATATAAGAAGCCATTTCAATTGTGTAGTATACAAAATTGTGCTTATTTTATACCGTGCGATATAAAAAGTAACCAGATGCAATGGGATTTTAAAACTAGCTAATTTGTCCGCTAGACAAATAGCTATTTTGGTGTCATTTAATAAATAGCTAGCTTAAATCCATGGGTTATAAAATATAGCTATTTTGATCCGATTGTCTCATCAACAAAAATCTACGTTTTAATAGAAATAAAACTATTTTTTACGACTTTATCGCGCTTTGGTTTAATTTTTACATTTTTTAACTTCCCGACGTTTCGATCGCTTTACAGTTTTCGTGGGCACGGGGCGGACTCAGTGCGGTAAAATCGGTAGAAAAAGTCTTTATTTCAATGTGTAACATTCTCGTAAATGTAAGAAAGCATTATCTACGTATAATAAAATATTTTAAGATCATCCATACTTATATTTTATACGGGTTCAGGTATTCGAGATTATTCTTGTATTCGAAATATTAATTCCAGTGACGTATTACTGCTCTCATTGGTCCAAAATAATGGGACCAACACTTGAAACATTAATATATTTTTGGTACCAAAATTTTAATGACCGTTTGTAAAAAAAAATACTTTAAATTTTTGGTACCGAAAATAATTGGGATTAAACAGTACCTGTCAAATTCGGGTTTAAAAATAGTTTTAGTTAAAAATTAGGTTTTAAGTTTAATTATTAAAATTAGATAAAAATATGTGTAACTACGTTTTTGTAGTGTGTAAATGAAAGAATGTTGTTTTTTTCTTGCCATAATCGATTTTAATTAAAATTCTGCTCAATTTGGGTCCAAATTAACAATTTTGTTTTTAAAATAAAATAATTAACGCTGCTTCAATTTAATGTATGGATGAGGACCCTAATCGTTAATATTGTGATATAATTAATTTAAGACTTACATTAAGGATGTCTTCATTAGCATAAGAAACGCTGTTGTTGATGTTTTGACGCCGCGTTTTATTTTATTTATAAGCCGTATACTGAAATATATACTTAAGAAATTATCTGGTACATGTAAAACATTAGAATTTGATTCTCGGTCGAAGAAAATATTTCTATAAGCAATAATTATTGTGAATTTACAGTGCAAAATTCGAATATTTCATTATCCTTTTATTTGTTAAATAAAAATATTATTATAAATACTAATCTATATATTTATAGCCTATATGTTTATATGTATGAATTTATAATATAACACGCGGCGTTTAAACGCTCGTCTGTAAATAACCGCCAGGTGGTAACGTTAAGCATTTTATACGTTTGGTACTTGGTTGAACAATGTAAATACTTTTTTAATAATTGAATATAAAATTATGAAAAAAAATATTTTTCATTATTCGTTCCATATTTTAAAAACCCCATTCGCTGATTTTATTTACAAAAAGCGAATTATTAAAAAAATATATTTTTGTCAGTTTACCGTTTGAATATTGTAAAATAAGGCAGCTTTTAGTATTTAAAAAACTTTATATACAGCATTAAAAATGGGAGCGTAGTGGGAACATCTTAATCCTACAAAGTGCCCAAACAGTTTTCACGTATATTCATTTTGGACATTGAAATCCAAGGTTTTTTAATGCAAAGATCGGATTCACTGGTAAGTGATCACCACATACGGACACCAACAACACCTGGGTCGTAGGTGAGTTGCCGACCTCTAAATGGGAGGGGAAAGAGAAGGAAAAGAGAGGGGAAAAGTGTAAACTGATACAGGGCTTCCAGCGATCTCATTCTCCGAATAAAAATATTTAGAAACTTTGATCCTCTGTTGATTCGTCTTAAATTGATTTCAGATAAGACCAAAAAGTATAAAATAAGAAAAAGATTTTATTGTCTACAAGATTAACATAAAAATTAATAAACAGCTGACATTTTATGTTCGTAATATCTACGGAATATCTTGATAAACCACCATGACAGAACACCGTAGAAGATTGCTTGCACGAGCCAGTCCAAAATTACCATCCTAGAACAAAAGTTATACTGTACTGTACTGTACTGTATCAGCCCATATACGTCCCTCTGCAGGGCACGGGCCTCCTCTGCAATCGAGAGTACGATTGAGAGTGGTTAGGCCATATAGTCCGCCAACCTGCACTAGGCCAACGTGGAGGACTACAGGGTACATACAGGGTATATCAAGACTGTTACCGAAAACGAACTCAGGTGGTAGTTTTAGTGACTACAGACACGATGCAACTAAAAATTTTGCAAAGAAACGTGTATTTATTTTTGTAATGTTTTAAATTATAAATATCATTGTGTTTGGGTGGTAAATCCATAGCTTTTGCAAAAATTATAATTAAAAGCCTTGCGTACTATAGCGTTTTTAATATTTTTTTAGGAAAATATATGTATTTACCACCCAAATACGAGGATAGGAAAAAATTACAAAAAGAAAACGTCGCTTTTTGCACAAATTTTAATTTAATTGCATTGTGTCTCTTCGTTCGTTATTGGAGGTCACTAAAACTACCACCTGGCTTCGTTTTCGGTAGCAGTCTTGATATACCCTGTATACCATAACCCCTCTCAATCGTACTCTCGATTGTAGAGGAGGCCCATGCCCTGCAGTGGGCTGATACAGACACATTAACAGATTAATACCTTCTATGATGAGCCTGGGCTTTCGGTAGATCTTCATCTTTTTCCTTAAGAAGATATCTCCTCCCTCCAATGCAGCATTTGGTAAAATATTCCATTTTATCCCGATTCTCTAGGTCATAATGGAAGTCTTTTTTGTCCTCTTCTTTGAGAAACGATCTTAGTTCGATGAAATTCTTGTTGTCAAACGTCCATTGCTTGGTTATGTAGTAGCGGAGCGCGAGGTTGGCTATGTAAATGCGTCGTTGTACTTTAACCAATCTGAAATTGTTCTAATTCGATTATTTGTACTGGTACGAAAAGCTTAGTAGAATTAATCTGATGGTAAGGAAAGAATATCCACTGACGCGACGTGAGATTGTTATCAGCAAATGAAAATAATTTATTAAATCCATTAAAATATTTAACATTATTTAGATTTAGTCATTTTTTTCTACCACCCGGTCCGGAAAGCAGTTTTCACTAGAGAAGAACGGGCAAGAAACTTCAGTGTTGCTCTTTTCAAAACCAGTGTACAATATCGTGATTATTACAAAAGTTACAAGTTGGTTTAAATCAGAGCAGTTCATTGATAATTTGCAACCGGCTAATCAACTGGTTAACATTTATATCAGTTGCCGGTAACATAATTATACCACCTGATGAAAAGTCAAAAAACCCCATGAAATTTATAGAGGTGAACGCAATATGCGATACTTATGTCACTGAGACAAGTTCCTAACTCTGTTTACAGATATTGCTATCGGAAATATATCTATAATAAAACTCACAGAGGTTTCCTTCCCAGGAGGAACAACACCAGATCTACAAATAGAGCTGGCAGAAGATGCTGCACCAAGACCTGCAAATAAAATTAATAATTCTGAAGTAGCCAAGCGCCAGTTCTAACATGCGGTAAATACACCCAACAGTCAATTTACTGGTGGAAGGTCTCATATGTGAGAGGCCGCATGGGTACCACGGAATTGTCTATTTCTCCCGCCAAACAGCGATGTAAATGCACTGTTGTGTTCCGGTTTCAAGGACATTGTAGCCTGTACTACTGTACATAATGAAACCAACATCTTATGTCTCAGGATGGCGGGCACAGTGGAATGCCTAGCATTGCTTTGTAATTCATGGCGTTTGGTTTTGCTACTGTCAATGAGCGGTCGTATCGCTTACCAGGCGAATGGCGTGCTCGTCTCGCCATTCATTGTAATAAAAAAAACTTACGCTTATTAGAAGACTGACCTGCACTGCAACTCCTGTAAGCCAGGATCAACAGCACGCATTGAAATGACACCGAGCATTGAAGCTCAGCGTGTCTCCAGGAATGTCAAACTTGTGTTAACCCGCAACGAAATCAATTATAAAGTTAAGTGACAGCCTTCGTGGCGCAGTTGGTTAGACGCCTGCTGTGAGACTAGAGGCTACGGGTTCGATCCCCGCACCGAAATAAATATTTGTTTGAACCACAGGTATTTATTTCGGGTCTGGGTGTTTGTGAAATCGAAAAGTCTCTCGTAGTTTCTGATACACGTCACAAGACTCGATCTTAGTATGGGGTCAGGACTATGTATGTGACTGTTGGGTGTATTTATTTATTATACACATACCCGTATGTAATAAATACTCGGAATGGTCTCGATACTGCCTCCAACGTTCCACAGAGAGTCACTTATAGGCAATGATTCTGCTACTTTCTTCGCCATAACGATCAGATCTTTCATATTTATGTTATTCAGATCTCCTGCACAACAGTTGTATACTTCAACATCATCATCCGGTTCTAGTCTGTAATAATTATTATAATTAACATCACCTTCAAAGTGGTAGAGCCACGCTGTTGTCAGTCATGATTCAGCATGAATGGGCAAGCTCGTCCGGGGTGGTACCAATGTCTCACAAGCAATCGACGTGAAGCTACAGCTTCGCTGTAGCGTTTCGTTCGGTGAGTGAGATTGCCGGATGCCCAACACCCCTTTCCTTTTCCCATCCTTTTTCCTTCCCGGAGGGGTCCCAATTGGGCCAGCAACACATCCATGATCCAGCGTTGTGGATGTTCATGGGCGGCAGTGATCTCGTACCATCAGGTGACTTGCTTGCTCGTTTGCCTGACCTATGCTTTAAAAAACCTTCTTCCTTCACCAACAGCGTCATTATTCAGTATACAATTTTGAGGGAAACCGATTTAAATTATTATATTTACTGGATTTTACTTTGACATCATCCATCCATACATCAGCCAAAGGAAGGTCACTGCTGAACCTAGGCCTCCTCCAATGATTTCCACAGTGAGCTGTTGGAGGCAGCCTGCATCCAGCGACGTCCCGCGACCTTTATCAGGTCGTCTGACCTAGTAGGTGGACGTCCCACGCTGCGCTCTCCGCTACTTTTACATACTTTAAAAATATGCAATTTAATTAAAAAACATACTTTTTAGTTCCCCTACTCCACGCAGACGCTATGATGTTCTTCACGCACAGATCCACGGGAATATAATCAGATATCAGATCAGGTGTAGTGTATATGGTGCGCATTATACCTGCAAAAGTAATTGGTATTTTACAATAGTAATTCTGGTAGATCTCTCATATGTTAGAGACCTACGAGTTACTAGTTTTCCACTTAAAAAATCAGTGCTTAGTCTATGGTTACGACTTACGATAGAGGATTCGAACATTTTGTTCGAACATTTTTAGACTACATAAGCACATTCGTACAGTTTTTCTACTTTCGAACATTCATCGTCGTGTCGGATCATAGAGTAACCCCCCAGCATCGATGCGGGAATCGAACCCGCGGCCTCTCGTTTCACAACCGGCGTGTAACCAACTGCGCCACAGAAGCTGTCAAATATATTAATTATAAATTGTATATGAGCATTGTGACCGTATTTTGAAACAATTAATAATAACAACAGAAAATAAATAAATACATAATTGCGATGAAGAAACGAATTATAAAAGAGTGACATGGAAGGCCTATGTTCAGCAGTGGACTTCCTGTGGGGCTGAAGAGAGAGAGAGATGATAATACATACATACATAAACACACGCCTTTTTCCCAGAAGGGGTAGGCAGAGGTGCTACCAGAACACCCACGTTTCACCTGTATATTCCGTCCCACGATGTGATAGGGGGCGAGCCTATCGCCATATCGGGCACAAATTCCTGACTCCGGGCTGATAATGAATAGAAAAATCCATTATCACTTTGCCCGACCCGGTATTCGAACCCGAGACCTCGGCCTTGTAATCGAACCGTAGTACCACTACGCCACCGAGGCAGTCCGATGATAATTAAAGGCGATATACTTATTACCGATAAGGCACGAATGGAAAATACCTATAGTCTGATTTTTTAACAAACGAGTACCGAAAATTTTAACTGCGTTGCTATTGGTCGGCGCAATCAACATAAAGTCCGTTCCACACAAACGCTGTAGGTACATGTACATTCAGTTGAGCCATCGAGTACCTGCGCGTCGCACGTGTTTGAATGAGTGAAACAGACGATGTTGTTCGTACGTGAGTCCTGACGGACATGTCTCCTGTAGTTAAGCGTACCTACTAAGGGCCCTTTGCAAACTACATAAAAACAAACGGTATACAAGTGATGATATACCTATGCAAATTTAAATCATACAATAATAATTTGATTTTCTCTGCAGTACATTTTAGAATGTTCAATATGAACGTGCCTTAACAATTTCAAAATAAGAACAAAGGCGTCGGCTCCGCCCCGACTAATCCATCTCACTCTGTCAATATCGAAAATGTGCGAGGGACATACTCAGTGCTCGTTTCTTAAAAAAACAGACTACAGTTCTAATAAAAGCATTACGTACCTTTACCACAAGCCACTAAAATACCAACAGGACCATTGAAATTCTCAATCCAGCCTGAAATCGGTTCATCAGCGCTCGAAATTACTGCGAAATTACAAAATTTTAATATTACTGACTGAAAACTATAAAACACACTCCACAGTCACATACATAAGTACATAGTCCTGAACCCACACTAAGATCGAGTCCTCTGTCGTGGGTATCAATCTACGAGACTTTTCTGTCTGACTAACACCCAGACCCAAAGGCCTATCGTTTCACAGCTGCTGTCTAACCAACGGCGCCAGGCAGGCTAGCAAGATTTAAAAAAAAATATTATATGTATTATATGTGTTATTTAATTTAACCCACATGTTTTACATCGTCCAGGTGACATTGTACAAAATTTGTATAAATATCAAAGATGTTTATTTTTCCAAAAATGATGATTCCAGTTTTCACGATTTCTGGCTACCCCCTATAGATACGAGTATTTTTACCGCTCAACTGAACTTTGTTTCGGTTCGGGAACTGAACTGAGCGAAGCTGAAACCCTTGAAAACTAAAATCAGGATTTTTGACAATAATACCAGGCAGTTTTTTTAAACTTGGTACAATGTTACCCGGAGTGGTAAGGAAAATATGGTTAAAATTATTCAACATTTCAATATCAACCTGTATTTTAATAAACATTTCCCTTAAATCCGCTAACCCGCACTAGGCTAGCGTGGACTATATGGCCTAACCACACTCAATCGTACTCTCGATTGTAGAGGAGGCCCGTGCCCTGCAGTGGGACGTATATGTGCTGATATAGTACATTTTCCTTACCAATAGAAGGTCTGACTATGACCGCGGGTAGTTTACCCCTCTCTTCATAAACGACGTGCTCTGCTAACTGCTTGGAGAATGTGTAGGTGTTGGGTAATTCTCCTAAATACCTGAAAAATAACATTAATATTACAAGTCTGTTGTAAATATGGTTTTATAATTTAATATTAAATGTGTCATACAGCGCCATCTATTAGGCATGTAAGTGATCAATCGATTACGCAATAAATAAGAGTCTGTGAGGTCTCCCTTGCAAAATCCTCGTGAACAGTTAAGCATGTGGTGTCTTGGATTTACGCGAATATTACACATTGAAATGAAACGAATTCTTACGGATTTTATCGCGAATTTTATTAAATTTTTACATTTTTAATTTCCCGACGTTTCGATCACATTACAGTGAAGCGTGTTTAAACAAATAATAATTTAAATGTCTGTATATCTAGTGTATTAAAGCTACTAAATATATTACTGGACATCTTTAATTTCGATCAGACTGAAATAAAATACCTCTAATACAAAACAGGGGGGCTACTTCGATACACGATATTCGATAAATCGCGCGATTGTTCGTATTGAAATCTCGTCCTAGAAACTTCGTTTTTACAGTAATGTCGATGATTATTCTCTGTGACACTGCTGAATAGTTCTAAGAATTTTATTTGATGTCCAGCAGCCAGCAAAAACATCCAGTGACTTTTCAATAAATTTAAATCAATTAATTTAAGGATGCGTTTTTGATGTAGGTTTATATGCTATTTTGTGAATAGAATTAAATGAAAACGCACGTCAAATGTAGGTTGTTTAAGCCCCATTTACACGGGGAGATAGATAGACACATCGCCTCGAAGATACGATTATCGTAAGGATATAAAAAAGTCGCTTCGTGCAAACATCTGTCAGAAACGATAATCTACGGCGGTTATGTCATGCGATAATCGCATACTATTCTCGCCGCGAGAAACTCTCCGTGTGAATGCAGCATAAGTTTTTACCTTACGATCTAATGTAATCTGTGGACACTATGCTAAATTAACAAATTCTATTTGTTTTTCTATATATAATTGTATTTGTTTTTCAAATAAGTAAATGTCATAGACCTCCCCAAGGATCGCCACATAGACCTGTTGGAAGCGGCCTGCATCTAGCGACTTCCAGCGACCCTAACCTGGTCGTCCGTCCACCTTGAGGCCTATGTTCAGCAGTGGACTTCCTATGGCTGAAGAGAGAGAGAGAGACAAATGTCGTAATTACTTACTTAGGTGTAAGAACTCTGATAGTGTGTTCATCTAGATTATCGCATAGCTCTATTGTGTCGCGCCAGTCAGCATGGGGCGGGTAAATGACCTCTTCAATTAACTCTCTGTTAGTATTCGAATAGGACGTCGATACATGCACTAGGACCTGCAAATAAAACACTTAGATACATAATACTCATTTATAAATTCGGTTAATAAGAAGGCGTGTAATGTACTTAAGGATTTGTACATTATTGAAGCGAATTCTAATATAAATGCGTATAAGTTTGTTTGTTATTGTTAAGGTTTCACTTCTTAAGCAATCATAATGATGTTTTAGATGGGCGTCGTCAAGAGTATAGATAAGGTCATGCCTTTCACGTGTAATAAGATAATTCAGAGAAGTTATCACTACATCATAAATAATAAATACGCTTCCCGCTGTCTGTCTGTTCTTGTCTGTATGCTTAGATCTTTAAAAGTACGCAACGGATTTTGACGCATGCCTGATGGTAAGCGATACGACCGCTCATGTACAATAGCATAACCAAACACCATGAATTACAAAGCAATGGCATTCCACCGCGCTCGCCATCCTGAGACATAAGGTGTTAAGTCTCATAATGTAGTTACTCTGGCTACAATGTCCTTCAAATCGGAACACAACAGTAAAATTTACACTGGTGTTTGGCGGGAGAAATAGATATTGCGGTGTTATTTACCCAGGCGGCCTCTCACATATGAGAAACCACCACCAGTAAAATAATTTCGCACCTAAATACTACTTAAACATAATACGAAAGAACTCCTTGATAAAAGTGATACCTAATCCTTCCTACTAATATCATAAAAGCGATAGTTTTTACCACAAGTATACAATCACCACGCACTATAACGGTGAAGGAAAACATCGTGAGGAAACCTGCATACCATAGCGATTTGTATAAATTTCTATGGTATGTAAAAGTCTGCCAACCCGCACTGGGCCAGCGTGGTGGACTATATGGCCTAACCACTCTCAATCGTACTCTCGATTGTAGAGGAGGCCGGTGCCCTGCAGTGGGTCGTGTATGGGCTGATACAGTAAAGTACAGATAGTTTTTGTGTTTGTTACTTCCTCACGCTCAAGCGGCTGGACCAATTTTGATGAAATTTGATATTGAGGTAACTAAAACTCTGGATTAACGCATAGGCTACTTTTTTCCCGAAAAAATGCCGTGTTCCTGTGAGATGATCAAGGAGTCTTCCCGGTCAAACTGCTGAACCAATTTTAATGAAATTTAGTATATAGGTAGTTGATGCCTATGGTAACGCAGAGACTAATTTAAACCCCGAAAATATATTTTCCCGTCGAATGATAAAGAAATGCAAGTATGTATATTTGCTACTCTTTCAAACTCAAAGGGATGATTTGGGATAGAATCTAGGGCGGATGAAATGGGTTATAAGACGGCAGGATTACATACCTTGTGTCATGGAACAGGTTGAGACGGGACAGGACAGGGCAGAAAGAGAAAATCAGAATAATAGGCGGCAGTCGTTGAGTAAATATAAAACAGTGCGCGAAATAATTTGTGCCTCATGTGAACGTGACGCAAAACGGGTCTATGAACCCGGGCGAAGCCGGGTCGAGCCGCTAGTATAGTATAATATTTTGTACTCACAGACAAATCCACGATGTCCTTAGCGAGATCCACAATTTGCTTCGTCCCGTTTAGATTTAGTTTCACTGCGAACTTTAAAGGGTCGTTAAATCTGAAAATAACGCCAGAATACTTTTAAAATTTTATCAGAGGGTAGTATGTATATAACAGCCTCGGTGGCGTAGTGGTACTACGGTACGATTGCAAAGCTGAGGCCTCGGATTCGAATCCCGGGTCGGGCAAAGTGATATTGGATTTTTCAATTCATTATCAGCCCGGAGTCAGGAATTTGTGCCCGATATGGCGATAGGCTCGCCCCCTACCACATCGTGGGACGGAATATACAAGGCGAAACGTGGGTGTTCTGGTAGCACCTCTGCCTACCCCTTCTGGGAAAAAGGCGTGTGTTTATGTATGTATGTATGTAGTATGTATATGAGAGAGTGTGAGTGTGTACTGTACGCGACAGGTCGGCATGGCAATTATCTAGTGATGCATGAAACTAGATAGCCCGACATAGCCCAGCGGATTAGCAAGTTGAAGTGGCAATGGACGGGGCACATAGCACGGAGAACTGATGGCCAATGGGGCCAAAAAGTTCTCGAATGGAGGCCACGAAGCGGAAAGCGCAGCGTGGGACGTCCACCCACTAGGTGGTCAGACGACCTGGTGAAGGTCGCGGGACGTCGCTGGATGCAGGCTGCCTCCAACAGGTCACTGTGGAAATCATTGGGAGAGGCCTATGTTCAGCAGTGGACTTCCTTTGGCTGATGGATGGATGATGGATGGCATGAAACTACATCACTAGATCTAAATAGCTTACATCGATATTTTTTGTTGCAACGCAATGACATAAGAGTAAAAATAATTATGTCAAGTTTATTACATGCAATAACAAACTATTTTATCGACATTTGTAACTGATAGATGTCTGCACATGGAATATATATGAGAAAAGCTAATACGAGGGCATATTGTGACGAAGCTACCGAAATCATTTCAATACACAACAATATAATTGTTTTTTTAATTCACACGAATGTTACACATTGAAATAAAACCAAATTTTACGTATTTTAACGCGAATTTGATTAAATTTTAACATTTTTTAATTTCCCGACGTGTTCACAGGGGGTCTCATATTTGTCAAAATCTGACGAATATCTTCTGCTCTGTAGAATAAAACTCCTCATATACAGTAGGATTCCAATAGTTATTTTTGACTTCGATTTAATTTTAATTTTAATTGTAGTTCCAAATTAGATTTTGCATGATCTGTATCTGTTGTATTTCAGTTTACATACACACATACATAAACACACGCCTTTTTCCCAGAAGGGGTAGGCAGAGGTGCTACCAGAACACCCACGTTTCGTCTTGTATATTCTGTCCCACGATGTGATAGGGGGTGAGCCTATCGCCATATCGGGCACAAATTCCTGACTCCGGGCTGATAATGAATAGAAAAATCCAATATCACTTTGCCCGACCCGGGATTCGAACCCGAGACCTCACCGAGGCAGTCGAGTATTTCAGTTTAAAGAGCATTATTTTCTCTATTGGAAGTGATATAAAAACAAATTACCTAACACTCGCGGCTACGTGGAATATAATATTAACTCTGTTTATTAACAACGCTCGGTCCTCCTCCGATAGGCCTGAAAGAAAGTTTTTATAAACATCGTATTTTAAAATGCCAACAAAAAAGAAACCATTTATTGACACAATATGGAATGCACACAAAGAACAAATACGAGTAAAGCATTGACACAGGTCATTAAAAAAAGAAACAAAGACTTACAATAAAAAAAATACTTTAACATTAACAAATAAAAGAAAAGAAAAGACATCTACAAAAACATTGTGCCATTTAGGTGGCCATCTCAGCCAAAAGCAGTGCAGCACAAGTCACTACACAGCGCTGGTTTTCAGTGGCCACCTATGGTAACGTTCGAACGCCAAACCAGCCTACCTACCTGCCTGCCTACCTACTATTTAAATTTATGTGATCTAACAACATTTTTCTATTTTATTTAGGCCCTTTTAGGGGACATTGTATTTGATAGTCAAAACTGATGGCAGCTCGCTTTTAAGTGAGACGCCGCCTGAGTAGGCACCACTGCAATGTGTATTTCTCCCGTCAAACAGCAGTGTAAATGCACATTTCTGTTCCGGTTTGAAGGACAATGTAGCCAGAGTAACTACTGGACTTGAGACTTTACATCTTATGTCTCAGGATGGCGAGCGCAGTGGAATGTCAAGCATTGCTGAGTAATTCATGGTGTTTGGTTTTGCTACTGTTCATGAGCGGTCATATCGCTTACCATCAGGCAATGGCATGCTCATGTCATTCCTTGGAATAAAAAGAAAAGTCCGCCGAACCGCACTAGGCCAGCATGGTGGCCTAAGTCTGTTCAATGGAACTCTCGGGTGTAGAGGAGTCCCGAGCCCAGCAGTGGGCCATTATGGGATGTTACAGTAAACCTACCATACTTTGTGTACAAAGCTATTCACGATAATCTTAATTAATTATCAATTACTTGCCTAAACCTGGCTCCAGAACATCACCAGGGATGACAAACACCTTGGATTCGAAAATACCAGGCTTCTCCTTGCGAAGTCTGTCGAAACACTGCAACAAAATAAAAATTAATAAACCTGGGTATTGAATCTAGGACCTCACACTTAAACCAATTCAACGAGACTTTTGTATAATGGTATGAGAAATACTGACACTTCCAACAGGTCGATATGGAGATCTTTGGAAGTGGTAGAGCCACGCTGTTGTCAATCATGACTCAGCATGAATGGGCAGGCTCATTTGGGGCGGCACCACTGTCTCTCAGGAGATCGAGTGAGATTGCCGGATGCCCAGTACCCCTTTCCTCTTCCCATCCTTTTTTCTTCCCCTCTCCCAATTGGGCCGGCGACACAACCTTGATCGTTTTGGATATTCATGGGCGGCAGTGATCACTTACCATCAGGTGACCTGTTTGCTCGTTTGCCGGACCTCAGCAATACAACTAAAAAAAGAAAAACATTCTAGAGGGAGGCCTATGCTCAGTGGACTTTCTATGGCTGAAGAGAGAGAGAGAGAAAAAGACAAAACATCCGATAACTAAAATAGATTTTAAAATTGTCTATGAATAAGGACCTAAGAAATCAAATAACTTTCCTTAGGGGGACGCACTGTCTTAACTAAACCCATTTGAAGTCACAATGTTATTCTTGTTAATTAATATTTTTGGTCTAAGGCGTTATTTGATGTGACATGTGATTGCAGATCGAAATATGTGACTTGGAATTTTATCAACCTCCGTGGCGCAGTTGGTTAAACTGTAACTGTATCAGCCCAGATACGCCCCACTGCAGGGCACGAGCCTCCTCTACAATCTAGAATACGATTGAGAGTGGCTAGGCCATATAGTCCACCACGCTGGCCTAGTGCGGGTTGGTTAGACGCCTGCTGTGAAACGAGGACCGCGGGGTCGATCCCCGCATCGGAATAAATGATTGGGAGGCCCACTTTGTGACACCGAATAGGCTCTCGTAGTTTCTGATACCCGCGAAACAGTCCTTAATTGATCTTAAGCCCTATTTACACTGGGTAGTTTCTCGCCTAGAAGATACGATTATCGTAAGGATATTAAAAAGTTGCATCGTGTAAACATTGTCAGAACGCGATAATCTTATGGCGGTTATGTCATCCGATAATCGCATATGATTCTCGCCGCGAGAAACTCTCCCCGTGTAAATGGCGCTTTAGTGTGGGTTCAGGACTATGTGTGTGACTGTTGGGTGTGTTTATTATGATTTATTTAAACCTAGGACTTTAAGTTTCTCACCCCATGCACTCGATAGCCCAATCATGCAACATACTTTTAACCAATGTGTAAATTAATTCAAATAAGTTTTGTTATGCACGGGTCAAACACAATTACATTATTTACATGGAATATAGACTTTGTAACCTGCGTGTCATCGACGTAATATATAAAGGTTGTCAAACTTTATAAATAAGTATAGAACCACCAAGTTATCTGTTCAGTCGGAAGTTCGGAATCGTCGCTAGTGAGGAATTGAGTATTGCCACTTTAAAAATATCTTGAATTAGATTAGAGTGAATTAGAGAATTATATACACAGTTATGTATCTTATAAAATACGGTAGAAACGACACGGTAATATAACATTACCGTTGGCAGTGTTTTGGTAAACAAAATAATGTGCATCTGCAGTAATTACCGTATATCTGATAACACTGGTTTAGTTCCAATTATGGCCACCTGAACAGATAAGTTGGTGGCTCTGTACACCCAACAGTACATACATCCTAACTATAGCCTTCTGACAATGTTATCACGATGCAACTTTTTTATATCTAAGCCTCATTTACACGGGGAGAGTTCCTCGCGGCGAGAATCGTATGCGATTATCGCATGACATAACCGCCATAAGATTATCGTGTTCAACAATGTTTACACGATGCAACTTTTTTAAATCCTTATGATAACTTACGCCACATTTACACGGGGAGAGGACAAGCCATTAACAATGCTATAATGAATTTTAAGCAGTATCGTTATCGGGGTCAACGATATTTTTACCGATACCGTGAATAGGCATTACACAAATATCTAATCTAATATGTTTTTTTTGTGTTGTGCAGAATGTGGGGACTCAACCAAAATAGTGCCTACGCTGTTCTACGCATTGGTCGCATAGAAATTGTACAATATTATTAAGTAAATACTTTAAAATGGTACTGTAATCGCAGACATGAATTTTAATGGACGTTCCTTCAAATATATGTTTAATTCGACAGTCAAGCCTCATTTATACGGGGAGAGTTTCTCGCTTTGAAGACACGATTATCGTAAAGATATAAAAAAGTTGTATCGTGCCAACATTGTCAGAACACTAAAATCCTATGATGTAAAAGTCCGCCAATCCGCACTAGGCCAGCGTGGTAGACTACATGGCTTAACCACTCTCAATCGTACTCTCGATTGTAGAGTAGGCCCGTGCCCTGCAGTGGGCCGTACATAGGCTGATACAATACAATACAAAAATCTATACTCACAGCGACAGAATACAGCTCGGAAAGTCGATCCTCAGCGGAGACATTCTTCTTAGTTCTCAGCAGCAAGTAAATTCTATCGATACCGGAGCAGGAGTACAGCAGTTTCTCTATCAGAATCTTGCCGATGAACCCTGCGAAATATTACGTGTTATGCCTTCTGTCTACCCTTCAAAAACCGTGTGTAGAAACACGATATTATTGCCTTGTGGAATCTAATAGCAGCACCGATAAAATCTGCTTCAAATGAACTTTTTGTCGATTGAAGTCTTTACCCAATCAATCCATCAGCCAAAGGAAGTCCACTGCTGAACATGGGCCTCTCCTAATGATTTCCACAATGATCTGTTGGAGGCAGCCGGCATCCAGCGACGTCTTTAAGTGGTAAACATATTGATAGGCAGTTTTATAACCTGTTTTAGTTATCGGATGTTTTGTCTTCGCTCAAACTGAATTAAAAAGTCGTTAGGAAGGGAAACATTGTAACTAAAATAGGTTTTATAACGATCTATGAACAAGGCCGATATTATATGTATATACATGTAGATGTACTATTATCTGGTGTTTATGTACATTTAAATGTTCATTATTATTTGGTGTTAAGAATCAGATTAAATTAATACATAAAGCCCCATTTACACGGGGAGACTTTCTCGCCTCGTAGATACGATTATCGTAAGGATATAAAAAGTTGCATCGTGTAAACATTTGTCAGAACGCGATAATCTATGGCGGTTATGTCATGCGATAATCGCATACGATTCTCGCCGCGAAAACTCTCCTTGTAAACGGAGCTTAAGTAAACGCTTGTTAAATTAAAAATCATTAAAACACATTTTATTATGTTCAGACATGGCAGTTGTGTCCCCAAATACCTGATAAAATTAACATTCTAAAAATAAATTTTAAAAATATACTCAATTCTTTTGTTCCAGTATTTTTTATTTTAAACACTAATATTTTTGTGAACAATGACTAGGATTAAAAATCTTTTTGGAGACTGTCCCGCCCTCACACCCGCCACTGCAACTCCTGTAAGCCAGGATCAACAGCACGCATTGTAATAACACTGAGCATTGAAGCTCAGCGCGTCTCCGGGAATGTCTAACGTGTCTAACCCGCAACGAAATTAAAATAGGACCTATAGGTCATCAAGCCTTTTTAACAATATTTTCAAAAACGTCTTACCTGACCCCCCGGTAATGAAAACCGTTTTCCCCTTGTAGAACTGGGGTATGGTGGGTAAAGTGGAGGCGTCCCTTTTTTCCAAAAACCCCATGTTTACACTGATCCGTCCGGCTGCAACGTTCGAAGCCGTGTGATGACCGATAGTGAATGCATTAAATTTTTAAAAGGATTTGTAGTGTTAGGTTAGGTTAAGTTACGATTGCGACTTTTGTGCGATTTTTTGTCGATCTATTGTAGAACATTTTAATGAGAAATCAAACTTCACGTTCAGATATACCGCTCACGGACAGTAGGAAAACCAAACACCATGAATTACAAAGCAGTGCTTAGCATTCCACTGCGTTCGCCATCCTGAGACATAAGGTGTTAAGTTTCATTATCTCCAGTAGTTACTGTGGCTTCAATGTCTTTTAAACCGGAACGCAACAGTGCATTTACACTGTTATTTGGCGGGAGAAATAGACATAGTGGTATCTCGACGGCCTCTTACATATGAAAGACCTAACCAATGAAACAGTCGCACGATTAAAAGTCGCAGTTACGCGTTGAGCCTTACGACTGGCGTACTAAAGTCCAACGACACTAATTATCATTATTATTAGGAAATGCTTCTATTTTGGAAAGGGGTCAAATACTTGTAATAGAAGAGTGACAAGTCTCAAATATCACAAAACAATAATTGTTTTATTGTAATTATTACATTTGAAGGAAATGAAGGAAAACATCGTAAGGAAACCTGCATACCATAGCGATTTGCGATAATTTCTACGGCCTATTCCTTCTGAGAAAGGGGTATGTAATAAAAAAAATACTTACGAGTAGTATGAATCAAGTTCAATTTATATAATTGAAAAGTGGCTCCTGGTTATTGCATATTAAATATGTGTATTTTAATATTTACCAAAGACTGCGAGTAAGTTCCTAAAATTGATTTATTTCAAGATTATAATTAGTTTATATGGAAACTTCTGATATTTCCTAATCATAAAAGTTAAGTAAGGCGGCCAAAACCAATTCCGATGAAAAATTAAGAAGTTTAATTTTCACTCGCTGCCAACAGATGGCGTTACCGTATTATATTCTGTCTCATTCGCTCGCATGTGAAACCCTATCAAAGCTTGTCTTTCTCCTTTTATGTCGCCTTTTCGTTTCATCGTGTCGAAACAAAAGGCTAAAGAAACCACCACTTGAAAAATAAATTCTATAAAGCTGTTTTTATACTATAGAGTATCTTATATTAAGGCAAAATACGGAATCCTATAAGCTGACGAGCTTGTATGGAGAAATTATTTACAGTTGATGCGACGGACGTATGTATGGACGGAGTCTATAGTCTCTGCCTACCCTAATGAGGCATAGGCGTGAGTTTATGTATAAGTGTATCTGTGAATGCCTATTCTATTTAATTGGACCACATTTACCATTTACATTACATTAAATGTTTACGGTGGTCGCCGGTTCAAATCCCATAGCACACTTCTGACTTTTCGGAGTCGTGTGTGTATTCTGAATCATCACACACTATAACGGTGAAGGAAAACATCGTGAGGAACCTGCATTCCAAAGCGATTTTGAATTCCTTTGGTGTGTAATAGTCCGCCAACCCGCACTAAGCCAGCTTGGTGGACTATATGGCCTAACCAATCTCAATCGACTCTTGATAGTCGATTGTAGAGGAGGCCTGTGCTCTGCAGTGGAACGTTTATACATCCAGGGTATATCCAGACCGCGACCGAAAACGAAGCCAGGCGGTAGTATTAGTGACTTCAGACATTTTGCAACTAAAATTTTCGCAAAAAAGCGAAAAATGTTTTATTGTATATTTTACTTTTTACTTTATCGTATTTGGGTAGTAAATACATCGTTTTCCCAAAAATATTTTTGTATTGTATCAGCCCATATACGACCCACTGCAGGGCACGGGCCTCTTCTACAATCGAGAGTGGTTAGGCCATATAGTCCACCACGCTGGCGTAATGCGAGTTGGCGGACTTTTACATACCATAGAAATTTATACAAATCGCTACGGTATGCAGGTTTCCTCACGATGTATTCCTTCACCGTTATAGTGCGTGGTGATTGACTATCAATACACACATGACTCCGAAAAGTCAGAGGTATGCCCTGGGATTTGAACCCGCGACCACCGTGAACATGTAGGCAGCCGCGTCTGGTCCGTTACCAACAGGCCACCACGCACTTAAAAAAATATAATATATACTATATTTTATTTTTAGTTCCAAATTCCGCCACGCCAATAGAATTTTGATGAATTATAGCAACTTTGTCATCCCAGTGTAAAAATTTAAAATGAGTAGGAAATAAAACTAAACAATTTATCATTTTTTTTGTTACATAATGCATGTATGCATTACATACAAAATGTTTAGTTGCATCGTGTCTGTAGTCACTAAAACTACCACCTGGCTTCGTTTTCGGTAGCAGTCTTGATATACCCTGTATACAACCAAAAATACATAAACTACACTATAGCACGTGTCGTCGACACTAATGCTCACAATTTGACAGCCTCCGTGTCGCAGTTGGTTAGACGCCGCCTGTGAAACGAAAGGCTGCGGGTCCGATCCCCTCAAAGAGACAAATGTTTGTGAGGTCCACAAGTATTTGTCTAAGGTCTGGTGAGAGCGAAAAGTCTCTCGTAGCTTCTGATACCCACGACACAAGAATTAATTGATCTTAAAGTGCGTGGTGGCCTGTTGGTAAACGGACCAGATGCGGCTGCCTACATGTTCACGGTGGTCGCGGGTTCAAATCCCAGGGCACACCTCTGACTTTTCGGAGTCATGTGTGTATTGACAGTCAATCACCACGCACTATAACGGTGAAGGAAAACATCGTGAGGAAACCTGCATACCATAGCGATTTGTATAAATTTCTATGGTATGTAAAAGTCCGCCAACCCGCATTAGGCCAGCGTGGTGGACTATATGGCCTAATCACTCTAGGCGTATTTATTATCTATTATTAATGCTGACACAAACCACGTCTGGCAGTTACCGTATAAATGAATAGAAAGTAATTATAAATAAACATCGACTTCACTTCACTTATTTTAAATTCAAATTCGTATTATTGAATACGGTATACCTAAGTACATACATACATAAACATCACGCCTTTTTCCCAGAAGGGGTAGGCAGAGCTGCAACCAGGACATCCACGTTTCGCCTTGTGTTCCGTCCCATGATGTGACAGAGGGCGGAACTATCGCCATATCGGGCGCAAATTCCAGACTCCGGGCTGATAATGATTAGAAAAATCCAATATCGCTTTTCCCGACCCAGCATTCGAACCCGAGACCTCAGATTTGTAATCATACCGTAGTACAACTACGTCACCGAGGCAACCTGTATATTACATAGTTTTTATATTTATTTGATACTTATTTTGCGTCACAAAAATTGTGATACTTATATATCTTTTTGTGCTTCAAAAATATACATATGGGTAATCCAGTCCATTTACGTCCCACTGTAGGGCACCGGTCTCCTCTACAAGGAAGTTCGATTGAGAGGGGTTAGGCCATAGTTTACTACGCTACCTTAGTACAAACATAATTTAGAAATTATGATAAATGATTAATATCTTTGTGGTATGTCACTGGATGCAGGCTGCCTCCAACAGGTCACTGTGGAAATCATTAGGAGAGGCCTATGTTCAGCAGTGGACTTCCTTTGGCTGATGGATGATGATGATGGTATGCGGGGTACCTCACGTTGTTTTTTAAATTGGAAATCCTACTAACTTTATAAAGGCGAAAGTTTGTTCGTTACTCCTTCACGCTCAAACGGCTGGGCCAATTTTGACAAAATTTGGTATGGAGGTAGCTGATACCCTGAATTAACACATAGGCTTTTTTTTATCCTGAAAATGTAGTTTTTCCGGTGGATAAGTAAGGAATTCAAATCATTTATTTTATATGTGTATTTGCTACTCTTTCAATCTCAAAGAGATGGCTTGAGATAGAATATAGGACGGGAGAAATGGGATATAAGGGGACAGGATAACATGCCAGAGTCATGGAACAGGTTGAGACGGGACATTAAGGGCGAGTATGCGAAATAATGTGTCTCATGTGGAATTTACTTAAAAAGTGTCTGCACCCGGGTGAAGTCGGGTCGGGTTGCTAGTACATAATAATTCTCAAGACATTTTATTCTTTACATTTTATTTAAAAATAAATAGCGTAAGATAAGAAATATTACAATCACAGACATGGTTTTAAAAAAGTCAAAGAATTTAATTACTATACCACGTTTATGACGTCAAAGTCGATATCAAACTGAAATGCCATTTACACGGGGAGAGTTTCTCGCGGCGAGAATCGTATGCGATTATCGCATGACGTAACCGCTATAGATTATCGTGTTCTGACAATGTTTACACGATGCGACTTTTATATCCTTACGATAATCGTATTTCGAGGCGAGAAACTCTCCCCGTGTAAATGAGGCTTGACACGCTTAGTTAAACATACAATTGAAGGAACGTCCATTTAAAAGATTTACTTAAGATTACAATACCATTTAAAAGTATTTACTTAATATAAAATTGTACAATTTCCATGCGACAAATGCGTAGAACAACACAGTCACGATTTTGTCGAGCCACCACATTCTGCAAGGGATAAAAAAAAATGGATTAGATATGTACATATATAGGAGAATGCCCATTCATCGTATCGATAAAAAATATCGCGGTATAAAACTACGCGAAACTTTTCGGTCTCACAAACAACCAAACTCGAGACAAATAATTCTGATACACAAACATTTGTCTGTGTACGGAATCGTAACGGCCTCTCGTTTCACAGCCGGCGTCTAACCAACTGCGCCACGAAGGCTGTCAATTTATAATGTTAAACTCCAGTAGGAATGGACTTGATCGGGATGCTGCAATCTCAAAAATCAACGTGAAATACTGACTATAGTACGCAACAGGTCGAAATGGCAATCGGGGTATGAAGTGACGCGAGGGGGGACGCCCCGCACACCGCCCGCGCCGTCCTAGTCTTAGTGCTGCACGAGTCCACATCGACCGTGTTTATCGATTTCGATCCCGCTTACATTGTTCTTTGTATATTATATTGTTGTGTTTTAAATTGACGCTAATAGATTTTAAACATACATAACCACACGCCTTTTTCCCAGAAGGGGTAGGCAGAGGTGCTACTAGAACACCCACGTTTCGCCTTGTATATTCCGTCCCACGATGTGATAGGGGGCGAGCCTATCGCCATATCGGGCACAAATTCCTGACTCCGGGCTAATAATGAATAGAAAAATCCAATATCACTTTGCCCGACCCGGGATTCGAACCCGAGACCTCAGCTTTGCAATCATACCGTAGTACCACTACGCCACCGAGGCAGTCTGCAATCATACCGTAGTACCACTAATATAATAGATTTTAAAGCTAAAGAAATAAAAATATTTCATTGTCATTTTAACGTTATTATTACGTACACACAGTCCCCGCGTAATAGGTTTCCTCAAATATCTTTCATGTGCAGACATCGATCAGCAAAGTGTAGATAAAATATTTTGTGATATTGATCATAAACTTTTATTATTTTGACTCTTATTTCATTGCAAAAAAATATCGATATAAACTACTTCGAACGTGTGACTACATCCCTAGAAATGCCATGCCGACCAGTCGCGACATTGCTGTAGTGTTTCGTACCTTCTAAACTGGACCTTGGCCCTCGGTAGTGTATCATCTTTCTCCTTCAGAAGGAACCTTCGGCCTCCCAAAATACTGCCGAGATAGTATTCATCCAACACCAAATCTTTCATGTCATAGTCGAAATGTTCTTTGTCCTTCTCTTTTATATGGTCGCGGAGAGAGATGTAGTTAGTGTTGTCAAAGATCCAGTTTCTAATGCAGAAGTAGGACACTGCTATGCCGGCGCGAAATATTCTCCTTTGAATTTTTATTAGCCTGAAACCAATGATGAATTTTAGGTAACTAAAGCCCTATTTACACGCGGAGAGTTTCTCGCCTGGAATACACGATTATCGTAAGGATATAAAAAGTTTCATCGTGCACACATTGTCAAAACATAATCTATGGCGGTTATGTCATGCGATAATCGCATACGATTCTCGCCGCGAGAAACTCTTCGTGTAAATGGCGCTTTACGATAATCGTATGTTTGAGGTGAAAAACTCTCCCCTTGTAAATGGGGCTTAAACCAAGCATACTTGAACACGTGAAGCGTCTAAACATTATATTTGCAGCAGTAGATTACACCTTTGTAAAATAAAATTAAATCGTGAACTTCTATGACGTTTCAAAGTAAATAACTAACAATTTTTCGAACCTACTACCAACCAACATTCGTCCACAAAACCATCCATAGCTGTACCAATATCTTTACTTGCAGCGGCAATCTAAGGCCTCTCTATCTCTCTGTCTTCAGCCACAGGAAGTCCACTGCTGAACACAGACCTCCCCCATGGATCGCCACATAGACCTGCTGGAAGCGGCCTGCATCCAGCGACTTCCTGCGACCTTAACCAGGTCATCCGTCCACCTTGTGGGTGGGCCTAATCATGGCATCTAATGCCTGATTAAACAACATTATATATTAATTCTATGCTGATAAATAGGGTATTTGACCATGGTCGGTTATTTTTTTTTTTTAGAATTTTACCACAAATAGCATGAAATTAAAACACTACTATGAAAACAGTAAATTTAGTCATTGTTCTGAGGTATTAATGTAGCTTGTAAAATGAAGCAAATATGTGTATTTAAAAAAAAGAGTGGGAGCGTAGTGCGGACATCTTACCGTCTCTTTCACACGCGCACACTGTAATGCATATTAAGGCTAGTGACGTCGATAGTTTTGTTTTGCATCTCTTTTCTTTTACTCGCACTGCAAGATTTTAAACATTTCCAACTTGTTTATTTCTAAACGGAACATGATTCTTTATTTGCTAGATTTTGGATATGGATACCTTTTGATAAATACAACAAAAAAATTGAGTCAAATACCCCATTAACAAGAAAAATCTATAACATGAACTCAATTAACTTCCGCCAAACGGGCTGTGCACACCTCTGACTTTTTGAAATTACATGTATATATTGACAGTCAATCACCACGCACTTTATCGGTGAAGAAACATCGTGAGGAAACCTGCATACCGTAGCGATTTGAAAGAATTTCTACGGTATGTAAGTCCGCCAACTCGCACTAGGCCAGCGTGGTGGACTATATTGCCTAACCACTCTCAATCGATTCTCTCGATTGTAGAGTAGGCCCGTGCCCAGCAGTGGGACGTATAGGAGTTGATAAAAAAATAAAAATTAAAAAAAAGACCAATGTTCGGTAAGAAATGTGACATGGCGCGGGAGTGTCTGCCGAACTGTCATTCCGGCACGTCATCGTGATTAAAACTTTCATTGTATAGTGTTTTGATTGCTAGCCGGACTCTAAATACATACATACATACATAATCGTCACGCCTGTATCCCATAGGGGTAGGCAGAGACTATGGATCGCCACTTTGCTCGATCCTGACATACTACTTTCGCTTCATCCACATTCATCAATCTCTTCATGCATGCCCGTCGGTTCAGGGTACTTTTGACCTGGCCCTTGTTGAAGATATCACCGATTTGGATGGTGTAGGTTCGGTGAGGTCGACCCCTACCGACTCTTCCATTCACACTCGCCTTGTATATTTGTTTAGTTCCTTTCATCCATCCGCTCTACATGACCAAACCATCGTAGCATTCCTTTGTCAATTCTCGTCACTACATCCTCTTTCACACCACACGTTTTCATCACCTCGCTATAAAATAATAAATAATAAAGTAAAGCATACAAAACCAGTGCATACGTAAAAAAAACTAGTTTTAAATATACTTACATAGGTTTCTTGCCCATTAGCCACAAAAGAGAATCTATTAATATAGCAGGAAGCAGATGCTTCAACATCACCTAAAAAAAACAGCACAATGAAAGTCATTATCTCAAATCAATCTTAAGCTACAATTTATTAATTATTCTTTCGTCTGCATTATTCACTTCTTAAGTCAACTTTTCTTTTATTGCATAGGTCCTGTCTTTTTCTCCCTCTCTCTTCAGCCAGAGGAAGTCCAACATAGGCCTCCCCCAAGGATTTCATTTTTTAGTTGTATTTCTTAGGTCCAGCAAACGAGCAAACAGGTCACCTGATGGTAAGTGATCACTGCACATGAACATTCACAACGCTGGATCATGGATCTTGCCGGACCAATTGGGAGGGGAGCGGGAAGGGAAAAGGATGGGTAGAGGAAAGAGGCTACTGGCCATCCAGCAATCTCAATTCAATGTTAGAATGAGTACATGGACCGTGCGATATGACTAACGACCTAATGCGAGTATTGAACATATTACTAATATAATGCGATATGGCGTAAAATGCTGATGATACACATTCCTTGTGTATCTACATGCTTGCTCGTACAAATCCACAAACAAACATACAGAGCCGGTTCAAGGATAAGGTGTTGAAACATCTCACTAACTAATTCACGTACATTTTTTTATTATTATTTTTTGCAATTACTGTTAGTCATATGTTAATAAGTCTTATTGTTTCTTAATATTTTGTTACATTTTATTTTACAGTTTTTATATATTTTGTTTATTCTCTCTATTACTATACTTTTTGTTTCTTGGGTTTGTAGAAAAATGTTTATTTTGTAGAGAATAATTAATGTTAATACAAATGTTGTGTTCGCCTATTATTGGCACGTGTACTTGTATAGAACAATTGTTACATTTATTATAACACTATTATGTATACTGTGCTGTTGGTGTTCCAAATAAATTAATAAATACATACGCACACACAAATCAATTTTCTTTTTTATCATTATTAATTGTATTGTGAAGTTGGCTAAGTCTATTTCGTAATTTTTGTTTTGTTTCAAATCTTTTTTAAGTTTGGCGGGAAAATCGTAGAAATAACATTATTGCACATTATGCACAATTTGCTGCATTTTAGAGTTTTATTGCATAAAGTAGAAGGCTCTTTATTCAATATAGTACTGTGAAGCTGCACAAGGGAAATTGAGGTTAAGCAAGAGTGTTTTATGTGATTAATTCGATTTTTTCGCTGAGCTCTATCAAAAGTTTTGGTAAGGTTGCCTTCGCCTTACTAAAGCATGACTATGGACCAACTGACGGCCAACGTCTGTCGTTGGCCTATATTTGACCACGTTCGCCCAAATTGGGCAAATTTGATTATATATATTACTTGAGGACTGGCTATATGCACAAACCGTGCGAAGCCATAACAGAAAAAAATCTTTATTATTCGTATTTTCTTGGAATTTTTTGACAGTAAATCTATTTTTATTTTTAAAACACTTACCAAAATATAGTGAAGGGTCCAAGAAGTAGTGATGGTCATCCCGTGGTTCCATATCATGTCGTTGACTGGGTACACTTGCGCATAGACCGTGGCGTTGTCCACGATGCTCTGTAGAGTTATCCGCATCTGATCGTTCGCGCAGCAGTGGTATATTGGCACTGGGTCTGATGGTTCTAACCTGGAAGATGTGAGAATCTTTTAAAAACTGTTCAAACACTACTTCTTCTCTCAAAAATATTGTATTGTATTGTATCAGCCCATATACGTCCCACTGCTGGGCACGGGCCTACTCTACAATCGAGAGAATCTATTGAGAGTGGTTAGGCCATATAGTCCACCCCGCTGGCCTAGTGCGGGTTGGCGGACTTACATACCGTGGAAATTCTTTAAAATCGCTACGGTATGCAGGTTTCTTCACGGTGTTTTCCTTCACCGTTAAAATGCGTGGTGATTGACTATCAACTACTTCTTTTTAACCCGTAACGAAATTAATTATGAAGTTAAATTAATAGGAGCTGGAAATCTTTTCTGTCTACTTATACTATTACAACCAGATAAGCCAGTTGTAAAGCACCACGGATCAAATTACTATATTTAATGGGACCTGTTATGTGAGTTGTTATACTTGATGAGATAATTAAGATTGCTAGAAGTCGGTGGATCCTTCCAACAAGGCATTGTGGAGGTCCTTGGAGGAGGCCTGTATTTAGGAGTGGACTTCCTTTGGCTGATGATAATTAAAGAATCATAATCCATTGTTGTACAAGGGAGTCAAACACAATGTATTTGTTACAATTTTATTATTCATCCAATATTATTGTGATATCTGGTGGAGGTTACAAATTAGGTACAAAAGCACACACCTCCATTTTTTAAATAAAAATATGCATTTTTACTTAAATACCACGCATATTAGCGAAGGAAAACATCAAAAAGTGAAATGCGTTCCTGAGAAAGCTTTAAAACAATTGAAAATTATGTGAAGTCTGCCAATCGACTTCAAAGAGTTTAAAGACTGGTTATAAAGACAAATATCTAAGCAACTTTGCTTTATAAGCACGATGCTCCACATAAGCATAGAATAAAGTATACATACATACATAAACATCACGCCTTTATTCCAGAAGGGGTAGGCAGAAGTGCAACCAGAGCACCCACGTTGCGCCTTGTGTATTCCGTCCCACGATGTGATAAATTGCGAGGCTATTGCCATATCTGGCACAAATTCCTGACTCCAGGCTGATAATGAATATAAAAATCCAACAACACTTTGCCCGACCCGGGATTCGAACCTGAGACCTTATAATACAAGTATGGTAATAGAAAAAAGAGAGCAGTTAAGAATGAGACTTTTTCTTACTCCTTAGTGCCTCTGATCCAAGCGGTAGCAATGAGATGCTTGACGCAGATGTCTACAGGTATGTAGTCAGATGTCAGGTCCGGCCTGGCGTACACGCTTTTCATAATACCTGAAAATATATTGGTGAGTAGAACTTGAAAGGGCTATCAAATTTGTATATCTTATACATAACATAATACATAAACACACGCCTTTTTCCAAAAAGGGGTAAGCAGAGGTGCTACCAGAACACCCACGTTTCGCCTTGTATATTCCGTCCCATGATGTGATAGGGGGCGAGCCTATCGCCATATCGGACAAATTCCTGACTCCGGACTGATAATAATAATAATAATAATAATCATTTTATTTCAGGTATCAAAGACCCATAGTACATAATAATTACATAATCAGTCACATTACTTGTCATAACACACAAATATAAATTGAAAAACAAACTTACAATTAGATATAAACACAAATTACATATCAAAAGTGACTAATGTGCAACCCACAACAATGATTAATGATGGGGCAGTCAAACCTTGCTGCAAAGACAGCCAGAAGACTGTTGGTGCTCTCTCGCACTCGCCGCACTAGGGAAGCGCATCTCTTGCGTATAATAGTGTAGAAGCAATCTACTCGCGCTTCAGCAAACATTGTCGAAGCGCTGCAAAAACGAGGGAGCCCCAACATCATCCTAAACGCGTTATTAAACTGGACCCGAAGGGCGTCATATGATTTTTTAGTGTAATTGGTCCATAAACTACACGTGTAAAATGTAGTGCAGTAAGCTCTAAATAGAGTAATTTTTATATCATTAGAGCACCGTGCAAACCTGCGGATCACCATGTTAGCTCTAACAGATAACGCCCTTCGTTCCCGCTCCACGTCCGCATCGTCCCTCAAGGCAGGTGTAACTAAATGGCCTAGGTATTTAAAAACCTCTACTCTTTCTAAAGATTTACCATTCAGCGTTATAGGTGGCATTACTGATACTTTTCTAGGCCCGCCCTGAAAAACCATACATTGGCTTTTTTTTGCATTATAAAGCAGCCCATGATCCGCTGCATATCCCTCACAAATAGCTAACAACCTTCTCAGGCCACAGACCGAGGCGCTCAGTAGCACCATATCGTCCGCGTAGCTAATGTTATTGAAACATACGCCATCTATGTAACAACCTATATGTTGACCACTGAGCGCCCCGATCAGCCCGTTAACATACAGGTTAAAAATGGTGGGAGAGCTCAGTCCTCCCTGCCTCACTCCACATTCCAGCTTATATTCATCCGACAACGTGCCCGCCCACTTTACATTATTCACCTGGTTCCCATACCAGTACCTAAAGATATTAATTATCTCAGTCGGTATATGGGACAATCTCATTTTTTCCCATAAGATGTCGTATGATACTAGGTCGAAGGCTTTGGAAAGATCCAGGAAGCAAGCATACACAGAGGTATTTCTGTTAGTGTAGTATTTAACAGCGCTCTTGAGACACAATATTGCCGATTCTGTAGACATTCCCGGCCGAAATCCAAACTGGTTATTGTGCAACTTAATGTGTTTATTTAATTGTGTATCAAGAACGCCATCAAACACCTTTGCAACTATTGTTGCCAAAGAAATGGGTCTATAGTTGGATATGTCAGATAGATCCCCTGCTTTATTTTTCACCACAGGCACTACAATAGTCCTCATCATGTCAGTTGGCAAGTAAGAGTGTGAAATGCAAAAATTATAAAACAAGGCCAGCACTCTGAACATATGAGGCCCAGCGTGCAGTACATGCTCTACATTTAACCCGTCGTGGCCAGGGGATTTGCCTTTAGAAATAGATTTCACTGCCCTAAATACCTCCCTGGACGTGATTATGGTGTCAATATACTTACCGCTAACACCAATCTTCTCGTGAGAGGAAGAGGGTCCTAATGGCGATCTGACAATAAAGCTGTTTTTAAATTTATTTGCGATAATTTTTAGATTGTTTGTGCCATCGACACTCACGGGAAAACCAGTGCGACCTCTCAAACGTTTCGTGCTATTCCAAAAACCACGAAAATCTTTTGCACTGTGCTTAGCGGCAAGTACATCCATTTTCAATTGCTCTTGATGATTAAGACACCATTTTAAACGTGATTTAAATATTTTTCTAGTCTCGCACATCTTTGTATACATATCACCCGAGGAAGGGCCACCACACATAAGCCAATCACGAAGGCTCGCCCTGGCTATCCCGTGACTATCGCTTACATGTTTATTCCATCCTACAACAATATTAGGTCTTACTTTACCCTGTCTACGCTTACCTCCCCAGCTCTTAACCGACGCATTAGTTAACGCGTACACGATGTCGGAATACATTTTATCAATGATTAACCTGTGAGTAGGCTCATTACAGAATCCATCACAACACTTTTGAAATTCGATAGGAAAGTCAATAAGTCTAAGAAGTTTATGACATTCTATTTGATACTTCTTAACTTGATCAGGGCTTTTTTCTCCCCACGCGATTTTATTATTAACTACATTAGAAATAATTCTTACAGGTGTCAAACAATTCAATTTACATTCACAAATGATTGGAAAGTGATCTGACCACAACACATCATATTTAACATACACATTACATATAGCGAGGGCAGCTGACTGCGACACTATACAATGATCCAGCCAACGCTTAGATCCGCAGGATTGGTCTATGTAGGTAAATATATTAGAGGTCATTCCTAGCCTATGCACATCGATAGCCATCCAGTTAAAAATCCTTACATAAACAGATAAGTTCATTAAAGAATAATTCACCGGGATGAGCATTGAAATCCCCTAACACAAAAATAGGTTCGTTTTCGTAATCATTACTAATAGCACTTACAGTCCCCATGCAGTCAGTAAATATCGTCAAGTTATCCGTTTTGTTTGTCGGCATATACACACACACCACTATAAACGAACTAGCGCCTGTTTTAATGCGTATAGCACTAACTCGCGGATTTTCACAATTTAGCACTGTAACATCTGGAAACACACTGGTATTCCACAGCAGCGCCGTACCGCCGTAAGGCCTTCCACGTAGTAGGCCCACCGTTGTGTCTACAGCTGATGTCCCACTGCCACTAAATCTGCTATCTATGCTGCTCAAATAAGCTAACTCATCCGGAAGCAACCAAGTTTCTTGCAGTGCTATTAATACACACTCATCACATAAACTTTGAATATCACTAACTGCGCTTTTTACGTTTTTACAATTATAACTAGCAAATTTGTAGGTTGTGCTATCCATCGCTAGAGTGTAAAGGGCCGATTACAGTGGGGTCTTCAACTGCTTTTCGAAATTTGTAGTGTACGAAACGCCTAAAGATGATCCCTTCAGGCCAGATTTTTTCATCTAAGAACATGGACACTTTAGATTCTGACACCAAAAACTTATAGGCTTTGTGATCCAAAATCCTTTTCGTATTAATCCTTTCAAGATACACTTTTTCTTGTGTTTTCATTTTTAAATAATCAACAATATCTGACTCCAATGTGTCATTATGTATATTGGTTATAAATATGGGTATTTTCTTAGTAGCCGCCTTAAATGTCGATATAGGCACTTCCGCCTTACCTCTTTCACCCAAGTACTTATATTTTTGTTTTCTTTTATGATTGTTCACTGATTTCCATATATTTTCTTTATTAGAATCTTGTGATAAATCAGATGACTGCGTAGCATTATTATACGTCGACATCTGTTCCTGCATTAATTGTTTAGATGTATTAGAGTCAGCGATTGGAGATAACGGTAACACCTGCCCCTCCACGATATTATCACAGCTGACCGCCCGGGCCGCTTCTACTGCCACCTGCGCACTCGATGAATCATCATTGAGAGTATTTTGCAATAAAGTTGTACAAACCGCCGTATTTTCATGTTGCCTATTATTGACAACAGTATTCGTAATCCAATTGGGGCAATTATTTTTAATTACATCATTAAGTTTTGATTGCTGCATGTCATGTTCGACCGAGGTACAATTGTGCTCTAGATTAATCCCCCCACGGCCACAATTTGTATCCTGAACACCCCGAGTCATGCTTACAAAACCTGCCAGATTTGAGTGTGTCGGTAGCGATGCCTGCTTTATAGTATGTATATCAACTCGCAATTCTTCCAACTGATGTATAGTGGCATATGTATTCTTAACTTCTTCAATCTCAGAGTGCAATCTAGTTAAGTCTTTTAGTAGTTTTGTACAGTCTAGGTGATCAAATAAGATTGGGGGTAGTTTTTCGAGTACCCTAGCCACAAACACTGGAAATAACTCAGGATCGGTGCTTTTAAATACACTAATTATATCGTCGAGGTCTCTTTCTTCTTTGCCTTTCCTTTTTCTTATAATTTTGCGTTTGTCGGACGGCAGGGCTTCGTATAACAACAACTTTGATTTATTAATTTCACTACTAGAAAACGCTGAGACACAAATCCTTTTAAGCGTTTCTTCGTCAATCACTGATATTTTATTCTGCACATATGCTAATAATTCATCGATAACAATATTACATGCGTTACATTTTAGCACTTGCGACATTTTTTTTGTTTATAAAGTGCGTCGGCGCACTTATTAGGGCATTCGGAACAATACACACAGCCGACCTTGACAGCGGCGCGCGCGTGACTGATAATGAATAGAAAAATCCATTATCCCTTCCCGACCCGGGATTCGAACCCGAGACCTCAGCAATCGTACTACGGTACGGCACGGTACTCGGTGGCGTATTGGTACTACGGTACCAATACGCCACCGAGCCAACTCTTATACTGGAATTAAAAAGAAAGACAATAGGTACCTAGTAATAGTAATGGTATGTTAATTGTTGTGGAGGTCTCATATTTGAGAGGGCGCCTGTGTAGGTACCACCGCAATGTCTATTTCTCCCGCCAAACAGCAGTGTAAACGCAATATTGTGTTCCGGTTTGAAGGATATTGTAGCCAGAGTAACTACTGGACATAATGAGACTTAACACCTTATGTCTCAGGATGGCGAGCGCAGTGGAATGCCAAGCATTGCCTTGTTAGTCATTTTGGTTTCGCTACTGTCCATGAGCGGTCGCATCGCTTACCATCAGGCGAATGGCATACTCGTCTCGCCATTCATTGCAATAAAATGGCTTTATAAGGGCAATATTTTTTTGCATTTTACATAACATTTCGACAATCCAAGCGCACTGCTCGTCAACATCGTTAAATAATCCTTATAATGTCAAGCCGCTGCCATGTCGCCGTCAAAGTTTTGCGAATTGCAATGACTCAATGGCTAGCCCCGCGACAAAATGTCACCGACATATGACGGCGGGGCGGCGGCTTTGGTGTATAGTACGCTTTAGAAGAACTCGTAGATTTCAATAAGAAGAATCACACGACATATCGAGTATCGTATTTCGTAGCAGCACCCCTGATAATCGCTCTTTAGTTGTATAACGGCGAGGCTGCGGCTTTGGTGTGTAGTGCGCTTTAGCAATACTCGTAGATTTCACTGAGAAGAATCGTACGACATATCGAGTATCGTATTTCGTAGCAGCACCCCTGATAATCGCTCTTCAGTTGTATACAAATAACCTTCTACCAGCCTTGGATCTAGACATTTTGGCGCAACTGGGTCCAATGTCCTTACCTTTAGAATACCCAACGAACAATGCAACTGGTCCATTGAAATTGTCAATCCAACCAGGCATAGGCTCGTTGACGCTCGACACGACTGGAAAGAATATTTTAATTTATAAGCTTTAAATAATAAATAAATACACCCAACAGTCACATACATAGTCCTGACCCCACATTAAGATCAATAAAGTCTTGTGTCGTGGGTATTAGATACTACGAGAGACTTTTCGGTCTCACAAACACCCAAACCAGAGACAAATACTTGTGGGCCTCACAAACATTTGTCTCGGTGCGGGGATCGAACCCGCGGCCTCTCGTTTCACAGTCGGCGTCGAACCTACTGCGCCACGGAGGCTGTCAAATAAATAAATAGTTTAACTACTAATAAGAAAAATAGGATGAGTCGCTGATCGGAGGCATACTGATTTTCAATCTGAATTTGATTCGATTTCAACCGCTTTCAAAATATTGATGAACATAATTATGTTTGTACCGATGTAAGCGATTTTCGCTAAAACTATTGATCCGATAATACTGTTTTCATTCTTGAAACTAAACGACGTTTGCTCAATTACTCCCAGATTATTCGATACTCTGTCTGGACGGCATTTGCGCTTACCATCAGCTGCAGAGCAGTCAATATGCCGAGCCAGTGTAAAAAAAAAGATGTTTGAAGAAAATTACCAAAGTATACTAGGTATAAAATTGTTTTAATATTTACGTTAGACTTCTGTATAAGATAAGTTTATTTACCTAAAATAAATTGGGAGACCTTAGCTGTCAAGTTAGTTAGAGGAATATTTCCTACCTATAGAAGGTCTGACGATGACAGCGGGGAGTTGACCTTGCTGTTCATACACCACGTGTTCTGCCAACTGCTTCGTAAAGGTGTAGGTGTTTGGCATATCGCCGAGGTACCTGAAACATAGAGGAGAATTAAAGCCCCAATTATACGCGAAGAGTAGATCGCCCCGAAGATACGATTATCGTATATAAAAAAGTTGCATCGTGTAAACATTGTCAGAACACGATAATCTTAGGGCGGATATGTCATGCGACAATCGCATACGATTCTCTCCGCGAGAAGCTCTCTTCGTGTAAATGGCGGTTAACAATCTTAAGCGCTAAATAATAAGATTGTTTTATTCTGGCTCAAAAAAGCATTGCAGTAGGGCGCGCACCCGATCTTAAACGAAATGCCGTCCAGACGAAAGTCTCATGCCTTTCGACACAATTATGCCGGCCCACTACGCTTAGTTTATAAGGCAGAGCCACGCCAGTCAGTCATGACTCAGCATGGATGGGCAGGCCCGTCCGTCCGGCACCACTGTCTCACAGAAAATCGACGTGAAGCCACAGCTTTGCCGTCGAGTTTCGTTCGGTGAGTGAGATTGCTGGATGCCCAATACCCCTCTCCTCTTCCCATCCTTTTTCCATCCCGCTCCCCTCCTAATTTTAAGGACCGGCAACACATCTTTGAATTTTTGTGGATGGTCATGAGCGGCAGTGATCACTTACCAACAGGTGACCTGTTTGTTCGTTTGCAATATATTTTTTATCCATCATCCATCCATCCTTCAGCCAAAGGAAGTCCACTGCTGAACTTAGGCGTCTCCCTATGACTTTCACAGTGACCTGTTGAAGGCAGCCTGCATCCAGCGATATTTTTTAACAAAGGTAAAAACGAATTATGGTTCCCTTCCCGCAAGCCCTGGATGCGGTGCAGGCGAGTTTGTCGAGTCACCGGCCTTCCAGCTCCCCGCGCGGATTTTAATGTCGAGCTGGATCTAGGGATCGAGGGTTTTATTTTATTTTTTACACTGGTACTGTATATGACTGCACTGCACCTCATGGTAAGCGCAAATGCCGTCCAAACAAAGTATTGCATGGCATCAGACGGCGGTCCCATGCCATCCGACACAATTATGCCGGCCTGCTGAGATGCTTCTTCACACTACGGCGGAAGGACCCAGGAATATAGGAAGGAGGGAACACGTGTGACGGCAAACAATTCCACAGCTTCACAGTGCGGCACAAAAAAGAATTTGCGAACTTTTTGGTTCGCGCCGAGATGGTTTGGACCATCAAGCTATGGCTTCGCAAGCCAGCACGCGTGGTTCTGTTAAGGGTTAGGACGCCGAAACCCTACAGCCGGGCTATTAAGCTTATTCACTGACACTCACTTGTTAGTTAAAATGGCCACTACGTCATAATCAACGTTCTCGCTGACTTCTAGAAGTTCACGCCAGTCTACGTGGGGTGGGTACATCACCTCCTCAATAGGATTCCTGTTTGTATTCGAATATGATGTTGAAACGTGGATGAGGGCCTGAAAAAAATTACAATTAGATTTTACACACATTACAGAACATAAGGCATTGAGCACGGGACTCTACAACCGTGAGTTCTATTGAGAAGAGTTAGGCCGTAGTCCACGACCCTGGCCTAAGCCTCTGAACTGTCGCGGTCTTCAAAATATTCCTGTTAAGATCACTGTGGCATGCGCCATGCAGGTTTCTTCACAATGCATTCATTACTATAATGCTTAGTAACTGACTATCAACATACATGGCTCCAAAAAGTCAGACTTGTACAATGGGATTCGAACCGGCCACCGCATCAGGGTCATTTCCAACAGGCCAGCACACACTTTTCATACTACAATAGGTAGTACTTACAGATAAATTGTCAAGTTTCTTCGCCAAATCGATAATCTGAATGGTTCCTTTCAAATTAAGTTTTACAGCGTATGAAAGATGATCGTCGAATCTGAAAAATAACCCAAAATTAATTATTTTTACCAGAATCGAATCCAGGTTTAAAAAGGCCAACAAAACGAAAACATATTCATACCTTACACTCGCCGCGACGTGGAATATTACGCTCACATTCTGTATCAAAGTATTTCTATCTTTTGGTGATATACCTGGAACATAGACATAATTATAAATTATTGGAAGTCCCCTCCCGAAAATAGGTCATCATCATCAGGCCACTGCTGGACATAGGCATCTCTCAAGGTACGCCACAGAGCCCGGTCTGCTGCTCTATGCATCCAGTCGCTGCCGGTCCTCTTGTGCAAGTCGTCCCGCTATCTAACCAGAGGACATCCCACGCTACGCTTGCCAAGACGCGGTCTTCACTCCAGAACACGCTTACTCCAGCGGTTATCTGTTGTGCGACATATGTGGCCTGCCCATTGCCACTTCAACCTACTAACTTTCAGAGCTATGTCGGTCATCTTGGTTCTCTGGTGGATTACTTCGTTCTGAATTTTGTCCTATAAAGAAACTCCGAGCGTAGCTCTTTCTATAGCATTTTGAGCTACTTTAAGCTTATGGATTAGCCCCGCAGTCAGGGTCCACGTCTTGGCTCCGTACGTCATTACAGGGAGGACGCACTGGTTGAACACTTTCGTTTTCCAAATTCACCAACGAAATAACGAATGGAAAATTGAAGCAATTTAGCAGGCCGGCATAATTGTGTCTATCGTTGAGATAAGCGTCTGTTGCCGGCTATGTTTTTCTAATCAATCAATCAAATCCAATCCATCAGCCAAAAGAAGTCCACTGCTGAACATAGGCCTCTCCCAATTTCCACAGTGACCTGTTTGTCTAAAGTACTTAATAATTATAGAGTTCAGAAAGTATCCACATTTACCTAGATTGTCATCCAATACATCTCCAGGTATAGCCACAACCTTGGACTCAAAGACACCAGGTCTCTCCTTACGAAGTCTGTCGTAGCACTGAGAACAAAAGAAGTTCATAAATATGTGCGTGGCCTGTTTGGTATGACACAGCTACCGACATGATGGTCGTGAATTCGAATACCAGGGCGCAACACTTACTTTTCGGAGTCATGTGTGTATTGATAACCAATTATAAGACTATACCAGTGAATAGAAATCTTGTGAAACTATTCCTAGATATTCGACAGCCTTCGTGGCGCAGTTGGTAAGACGCTGCCGGTGAAACGAGAGGCCGCGGGTTCGATCCCCACACCGAGACAAATGTTTGTGTGAACCACAAGTATTTGTTTCGGGTCTGGGTGTTTGTGAGACCGAAAAGTCTCTCGTAGCTCCTGATACACGACCCAAGACTTGATTTTAGTGTGGTGTCAGGGCTATGTATGACTGTTGGGTTTATTTATTTATCTTATATGCCTTGCATATCATATACATTTCCAAGAATTGATATGGTATGTGATTTTGTCAACCCGCACTTGTGTCTGGCCCTGCGTGGTGAGCTTTGGCCTAAGCCTCATCAATGGCACTCTGAACTAAAAGTAAAAGAGAATAAGTGGTTAACCTTACTCGTGGAAGGTCTCTCATATGTGACAGGCCGCCTGGGTAGGTACTACCGCAATATCTATTTCTCCCGCTAAACAACAATGTCAATGCACTGTTCTCTTCCGGTTTTAAGGACATTGTACCCAGAGTAACTACTAGACATAATGAGACTTAACACCTTATGTCTCAGGATGGCGCGCGCAGTGGAATGCCAAGCATTGCGTTGTAATTCATGGTGTTTGGTTGTGCTAATGTCCATGAGCGGTTGTATCGCTTACCATCAGGCGAACGCTCGTCTCGCCATTCATCGCAATAAAAAATAACAAATAATTTACCTAATTTATTCGAATAAAACAAAGTATTTATGGCATATAATTAACATTGAGTTACGTTTCAGTAAACGCTGTTGTGACATATATAATTTTGCACCATTAATAGAAACGCATTGTCATCATTATAAGTCGTTGCACTCAAAATAAGCATTAAATTTGTTAATATAATGCAACGTGACTTTGTAAAACTGGTATTTTCTAGTATTCCTATTTCTAAGTAGTATTATGAATGCGGCTGCCTACATGTTCACGGTGGTCGCGGGTTCAAATCCACTAACTTTTCGTAGTCATGTGTGTATTGATAGTCAATCACCACGCACTATAACGGTGAAGGAAAACATCGTGAGGAAACCTACGATAGCGATTTGTGAACAAAAAATTATGTATAAGTCCGCCAACCCGCACTAAGCCAGCTAGGTGGAGTATATGGCCTAACCACTCTCAATCGTACTCTTGATTGTAGCGGAGGCTCGTGCCCTGCAGTATGACGCGTACGGGCTGATACAATACAGTTCAGATAGCTTTGAAACTAGATGCTGCGGGTTCGATGCCTGATGATGATATTTGTAGAAAGCAAGTATTTATTTTGTGCCTAGTTCTTGGGAGTAAAGTTTCTCGTAGTTTCTGATCCACAAGACTTGTATCTGGGGTCAAGGCTATGTATGTGACTATTTTTTGAAAATAACTTACCTCCCATTCATATAGTTTCTTGAGCCGTTTCTCAACACTTTCACCTTTCTTTGGCCGCAAAAGTAGATATATTTTGTCCAAGTTAGAGCAGGAGTACAGCAGCTTCTCAATCAGCACCTTTCCAATGAAACCTAAAAAAACGGTGAGACCTTATTTATTCTTTAATTATTGCAATACTCGATTTATACTTAGGTAATTCCTAATAAATTTGGTTCTACAAAAATAATAGGATTTTTTAACCCCTCGGTTCAAAAATAAGGGGCGACTTAACTGGGTAAATAATAAATACACCCAACAGTCACATATATAGTCCGGACCCCACACTAAGACCGATTCTTGTGTCGTGGGTATCAGGAACTACGAGAGACTTTTCGGTCTCGCAAACACCCAGACCCGAGACAAATACTTTTGGTTCACACAAACATTTGTTTTGGTGCAGGGATCGAACCTGCGGCGTCTCGTTTCACAGCCGGCGTCTAACCAAATGCGTTAAGGAGGCCGTCAAAGTGGTGGAAAACACGTCACAATTATCTTTAATTAGCATAAATAATTGTCATATACTTAATTATATTAAAACCACGCCTCTATCCTATAGATATAGGCAGAGATCACAAATCTTCTCTTGTCTCAATATAGTCATTTTTTCTTCACCCCCCTTCATTATTTACTTAATAAATTTTTTATTGCAATGAATGGCGAGACGAGCATGCCATGGATATTAGCAAAACCAAACAACACCATAAATTACAAAGCAATTCTTGGCGTTCAGCAAAATTTTAGTCGGTACAGTACACACCAAATTATTGGTTAAATTATACATTTTATCTCACCGAGGAATCAAATCTAGACAATTGTAATACGTTTTCAAAACCAATAGCTATTTTGTTCAACTCAAAAATACATACCGGTCCCTCCAGTAATGAAAATCGATCTTCCCTTGTAATATTCTGGGATGCCAGGAACATTCGTCAGGTCTCGATCCTCTAGGAAGCCCATGTTGAACCTTCTTGGAGTAACGTGTGACGCCGAATAATAACATTAGCGGTCGCTACCTTATTGATTCATTAGGCAAGGAAATTAGGGTACTGCAGTCGAATATTTTTTATTAGCTTCTGCCCGCAACTCCGTTTGCGTGGTTATCTTTTTAAACAAAATCCCATCCCGTTCCGTTACACCCGTCTTATTCTCACTCAAGATATGTAATCCAGTCTCATCCCATCCATTTGAGTACAAAAAGTCTAAAGGCCTAATCTTAATCATAATCCGCATTAGGTCAAGAGGCCTAGTGCGGGTTAGCGGACATCACATTCCATAGTAAGCAACAAATAATTACTAACAAATGCTAACATCCAAAATGTAACTTAAGCCCTATTTACACGGAGAGAGTTTCTCGCGGCGAGAATCGTATGCGATTATCGCATGACATAACCGCCATAGAGTATCGTATTCTGACAATGTTTACACGATGCGACTTTTTTATAATAATCGTAATCGATAATCGTAACTTCGAGGCGGGAAACTCTGTGTAAATGGGACTTAAATATAACTTTGCGAATCCATTCATAACAAACGTTTCCAACTTGATTATGATATAGAAGAAAAAGGATGCAAAACATGAATTGTGACGTCACCGCCTTAATGTGCACGAGTGCAAGCGAGATAGTGTGATGTTTCCAAAACTAATAGCTATCGTATTTTAAAATACATTTTAATATAATATCAAACCAAAATATTTTAGTGTATAAAATATATAGAATGCAAAGTTAATAATATCAATTTTCCGTATATGCAGAACCGGCAAAATAATTCTCAAACGCTAGCAGGAAATTGTTTTTAACTGTTTTGTACACTGTTTAAATGTGCACATTTTAGGTAATAATTACACTTTTAAATTACACTTGTCGTGAATAGTGAACTTTCCGTGATTGTAAAGGTAATCGCACGTATTATTTTTAGTTATCGCTTAGTTAGAAAATCTAATACAAAAAAGGTAGCCTTATACATCAACGGCTGGATTTTGCTCATCATAATTAACATCAGCCCGTTGCAGTCCACTGCTGGTCATATGCCTCTCCCAAGGTACGCTACAGAGTCCAGTCTGCTGCTTACCCGATCTCGGATTTTGCTCGCAGCGTCATAATACTAATGCTGGTGTGAGATGTTCGCCTCTCTATAATAAATAAATACACCCAACAGTCACATACATAGTCCTGACCCCACACTAAGATCCAGTCTTGTGTTGTGTATCAGAAAGTACGAGAGATTTTTGGTCTGACACACACACTTTGGACAAAATACATTTTACAATAGGTCCACCAAACAAGCAAGCAGGTCAACTGATGGTAAGTGATCACTGCCGCCCATGAACATTCAAAACGCTTGGATCATGGTCGTGTTGCCGACTCAGCGAACCCAGAGGGGAGCGGGAAGGAAAAAGGATGGGAAGAGGCAATCTTGGGCATCTTGCAACCTAAGCTGTCACTTCGTCACTTCACTTCAATCTCCTGTGAGACAGTGGTACCGACGGACGAGCCTGCCCATTCATACTGCATCATGACTGACAACAGCGTGGCTCTACCACTTTATAAATTGACTGCACTACGCTTACCATCAGCTGTTTTATGGACATTTTGTCGTACCAGCATAAAAAGCAGTTTATCGCCAAACCCGAAGCTATACATCGCGATGCAGCGGCGGCCTCAGTGCGACGGGCTCAAATGTAAATGTTGTTACTTTCTTGACGCTTCAGTGATTTTAAATCAGGTCAGTGACGTTAGCGATTATTTATATTTTAAAATATTTATAACGATACCAATAGGTCGTTTGCCTGATGGAAAGCGTCACGCCTACACAGTATCAGAAGACTTAGAACTTAGAATTAAGCACTGCGTGATACTGCGCTCGTCACTCATCACGCCTTCTCCCAGACGGAGTAGGTAGGTGCAACCAGGGTACCCACGCTTTCAGTGTTCCTTTCCTGACTCCAATAATGATACAATTATAAATAAATAACTACACCGAACAGTCACATACATAGCCTAAGTCTAACCATATTTGAATCAATTAAGTCTTGTGTCGTATAGGAACTATGAGAGACTTCCCGGTCTCACAAACACCGAGACCTGGAACAAATACCTGTGCATCACACAAATATTCTTGCTGTGGGGACTAAACCTGCGACCTCACGTTTCACAGCTGGCTTAACCAACTGCGACACGGAGACTGTCGATAGATATAAATTATAGATTTAATATAAGGTATGGTTTAATTTTTATTTTCCTTATACCTATAGGTTAGGTAATCGCATAATGTAAGGTCAGTATGTTTAAAGGATAACTTTTCCTCGTTACTAACAGTTACATAACTACAATTGTCCTGTGGAATAACACAGTCTCTCCCTGTCTCTGTTCAGCCACAGAAAGTTCACTGCTGAACATAGGCCTTCAGCAATAATCTTGACATATTTTTTTTGGAGTCTATCCCGCCCTCACACCCGCCACTGCAACCCCTGTTAGCCAGGATCAACAGCACGCATTGTAATGACACCGAGCATCAGCTCAGCGAATCTCCGGGAATGTCTAGCTTGCATTTAACCCGCAACGACATCAATCATAAAGTTAAATTTAATATTGACCTGTTGGAAGCGGCCTGTATCCAGCGACTTCCTGCAACCTTAACCAAGTCGTCCATCCATCTTGCAGGCGGGCGTCCGAGACTTCGTTTGTACGTGGCCTTCTCTCCAAGCTGTACTTATAACAGAAAAAAGTCTCTCATAGTTTCTGATACACGATACTCGATCGTAGTGTGGGGTCAGGACTATGTGTGTAACTCATAGGTGTATTTATTAATTAACCCAGGTAGATTAGGTGAGGGTTAGGCCGTGGTCCACCACGCTGGCTTAGTGCAGATTGGCGCATACATAGCAATAAGATATTTGACTATGGTTGATATTTATTATTTTGCGTTCAAACACAAATAGCATTCAAATAAAACATTTATGTGAAAACAGTATTAAAGTAGCTTGTAACATGAGGAAAATGTTAGTATTTAAAAAAACAGTGGGAGCGTACTGCGGACATCTTACCGTCTCTTTCACACGCGCACATTGTAATGCATATTAAGATTAATGACGTCACTAGTTTTGTTTTGCGTCCCTTTCCTTTTACTCCAAGATTTAAAACGTTTCTAACTTGTTTAATTCTTAACTCGTTTAAAAAATTACTTACTGACTAGATTTTGGATATGGATACCTTTTAAACCGACTTCAAAAAAAGGAGGAGTGTCTCAATTAGTCGAAATCTTTGTTTTTTATGTATGTTCGCGGATTACTCGAAGACGCCTGAACCGATTTGGAAAAACTTTTTTTGTTTCCAAGCGTATACTTCACAGGTGGTCCCATACAAAAATGGTTGAGATCTGACGAATATCTTCAGATCTGGAGAGTAGAACTCCTCAAAATTGAGTAGGTTTCCAATAGTTCTTTTTGCATTAGATTTTTTACTTTTATAATAAATACAATAAAAAATAATAATGATAATAATAACTATTTATTTGCACAAAGTAAATTTGTATATTAATATTAATTATAGCTAGACATAGTTAAGATCAAAAATATATGACATTTATAAAAAATCTCATCTACATAAACTAAATATTAACATAACATTTTATTTAATGTACACCAAAAGTATACTAGTGATCAACGCCCTTGGCATATGCCTGCATCGCGAAAATCGTCGAATTGGAATCAAATACCCCATTATCTAAAATCTCTTTGATCGGTTTCCTGACATTTTCCTTCTCCGTTATATACACAGTGAATAAAATACATAACATCGATTAGTCATTATATTTACTTTATCAGAAATATAACTGCGGTGTATTGTGAGTCAAGTGAGCAGGAAAATTAATTAAACGCACATATTTGCGACTGTAGTAACCAGACTAGTCATTTAAAATGTTGTTTTTCTTGGTGATGTTAAATTTAATATATTGTAGTTATTCAGGTGAGTTTTTTAAATATAATTACCGTAAAATGGGGTGGATCTAATCCAGGATAACTGCAAACAAAACGGGGCTTGAAATTTGACTAAAGTTATGGAATTCATACGTGATGTATATAAAATGTTTTTTTTATCAGCCCATATACGTCCCACTGCTGGGCACGGGCCTACTCTACAATCGATTGAGAGTGGTTAGGCCATATAGTCCACCACGCTGGCCTAGTGCCTGATAAAACATTCATTCATAGTGTTTGGTGGAGTATTGGTAAATGGACCAGACGCGACTGCCAACATGTTCACGGTGGGCGCGGGTTCAAATCCCAGGGCACACCTCGGACTTTTCGAAGTCAAGTGTGTATTGATAGTCAATCATCACGCACTATAACGGTGAAATAAGCATCGTGAGGAAACCTGCATACCATAGCGATTTGCAAGAATTTCTATGGTATGTAAAGTCCGCCAACTACCTTTGATACCAAAACGAAATGCATCGAAACAATCTCTTGTTAAAGATAGATGGATTATAGAGAACCGCCGATAATTAACTGCTTGATTCGCGTTAAAATTCTTGTCATAGATAGACTGATTATAGACACAGCCCGTTAATTAACATACTGCATGATTCGCGTTTATATTTAAGTAGGAATACTAGACAATACCAGTTTTTAAAAACAATTTAGGTGCACGAAGGTATTTTATATGCTTGTTTTGTGAATTTATCACGATTTGTAACGATGACAATGCAATAACAATTATTCAGAGGTTAAAACAGCGTTGATTAAACAAGTCACTGTGAATGTAAACCATTTGTACTTTGTGTCAATTACACTTACTAAAATACTTGCTATACAAGGTATGTCCAGACTGCGACCGAAAACAAAGCCAGGTGGTAGTATTAGTGACTTCAGACACAATGCAACTAAAATTTTCGCAAAAAAGCGTTAATTTTTTGTGGAATTTTTCTACTTATCGCCATATTTGGGTAGTAAATACATCGTTTTCCCAAAATAAAAATGTACACCTTTTTATTTTTACAGATACAATGGTACGCAAGGGTTTAAATTATAATTTTAGAAAAAAACCATGGATTTACCAACCAAACACAATGATATTTAAAACATTATAATGTTCGTTGCGTTTTTTTTTTCGAAATTATGAATGCATCGTGTCGTTAGTCACTAAAACTACCACCTACCTTCGTTTTCTATAGCAGTCTTGATACCCTGTATATCAATCCAGTGGTTTCTTTGGCTACAATGTCCTTCAAACCGGAACACAACAATACATTAACACTGCTGTTTGGCGAGAGAAATAGACACTGGCGGTCCTAGGCAGCCTTCCATATACAAGAGACCTACATACATACATAAACACACGCCTTTTTCCCAGAAGGGGTAGGCAGAGGTGCTACCAGAACACCCACGTTTCGCCTTGTATATTCCGTCCCACGATGTGATAGGGGGCGAGCCTATCGCCATATCGGGCACAAATTCCTGACTCCGGGCTGATAATGAATAGAAAAATCCAATATCACTTTGCCCAACCCGGGATTCGAACCCGAGACCTCAGCTTTGCAATCGTACCGTAGTACCATTACGCCACCGAGGCAGTCCTACAAGAGACCTACCAGTAATTAATATAGTTTTGTTTTTAGATGAAGTTACAATCAGCATAGACGGAGTTAAGTTACAAACGAAATGGAAGAAAACGCTGATATACGACGGTTCTGCAACGTACTATTACCATGAAGATGAGCTGGTTCGTGTGAATTGTTTGTGGTCTATTATAGGAGATATGAAAATAGAAACGAGAGGTACGTATGAGAACCTTAATTTATAAGCTGTATTACAAGATAAATGTTTGTGTGATTCGTAGGTATTTGTTTCGTGTCTGAGCGTTTGTGAGACCGAAAAGTCTCTCGTAGTTCCTGATAGGAACTGATAGGGTCAGGACTATATATGTGACTGTTGGGTGTATTTATTTATTTATATAAAAATGCGTGGTGGCCTGTTGGTAAACGGACCAGGGAAGTTGCTCTATAATCCGAAACGAAACTCGAATGTTTGGACGTTCGACGTCTGCAGTAAGTTTTTAATTTTCCACTTCTAAAATCAACACTATTCTCTATGATACTTATCATTCACTCCGAACTAAGTCTATAGTTAGGACGTACAATAGAGGATTCGAATATTTTGTGGAGTACCTAGGCACATTCGTACAGTTTTAAGTGCGACGTCCGAAGTTTCGAGTTTCGTTTCGGATCATAGAGTAACCCCCCAGACGCGGCTGCCAACATGTTCACGGTGGTCGTGGAGTGGTGATTTCCGAAAGGCAAATGCTGGATGTGATAAGCTGGAAAAAGGTTGAAAGGGCGCAATTTAGAGGAGGCCTATGTCCAACAGTAGACAATAGGCTGATGATAAATGCTAGTAAAAGTGTATACTTCCTGCTTTCAGATGAAAAACAGCTCAACTGGGTTCAGAAAACCAATGAAATAACATTTATGATCAAATTAAGAACGGAAGCGCATCTACAATATGTTGACGTCTACCACATAGACGCTAAGAGAACTATTGTCAGGATAATGTTCAAGCCGAAACTTAAAATCGAATATCAAGGTGAGATTTTGTAACTGTCCCGCCTTCATAGGATCAACAATATTGTGAGGGTCTCCAGGAATGTCTAATTTGCCTTTAACCTGGTTATTTTGTTATTCTAGATTCTAGAACATTCATTTCGAAGTCTTGTGTGTATTGGTGATCAATCACCAAGTGCTATAACGGTGAAGGAAAACATCGTGAGGAAACCTGCATACCATAGCGATTTGTAAGAATTTCTACGGTATGTAAAGTCCGCCAACACGCACTAGGATAGCGTGGTGGACTATATTGCCTAACTCCTTTTAATGCCCCATTTACACGGGGAGAGTTTCTCGTGGCGAGAATCGTATGCGATTATCGCATGACATAGCCGCCATAGATTATCGTACTCTGACAAACTTTTTTATATCCTTACGATAATCGTATCTTTGGGGCGAGAAACTCTCCCGTGTAAATGAGGCTTAATCGTACGCGTGATTGTATAGGAGGCCTGTGCTCTGTAGTGGGGCATATTATATCGACGCCTTTTCATCCCTCAATCGAATTAATGATTTAAATTATGCGGCCTCCGACCTTCGTGGCTGGTTCGTTAGACGTCGGCTGTGTAACGAGAGGCCGCGGGTTCGAATCCTGCACCGAAACAAATGTTTGTGTAAACCACAGTAAAGTGTTTCGGGTCTGGTTTGTGAGTCCTAAAAGTCTCGTAGTTTCTGATACTAGACAAAAGACTCAATCAGCCTTATTCATAAACAGTTTTAAAACCTATTTTAGTTATCGAATGTTTTGTCTTCTTCGCTCAAACTGAATTCAAAAACCGTTCGAAAGGGACAAAACATTTGATAACTAAAATGGTTTTTTTATCTATGAATAAGACCGTATCTTATTTCAGGATTATGTATGGGACTGTTGCGTGTATATAATTTTTACGTTCACAGATCCGTGGATGATAAAAATCAACGAGATGGAATGGAACCCACGACCAGACAGAATAGAATACAAATACGTTCTAGGGGAGGAGTTGTATGTGTCCTGTTTGAATACTGATTATAGTATGTATTGCGATAAGAGAAATTCGATATTACTTAAGTACAGGTAGGTGTCTCATATGTGAGAGGCCGCCTGGGTAGGTACCACCGCAATGTCTATTTCTCCCAACAAACATGTAAATGCACTGTTGTGTTCCGGTTTGAAGGACATTGTTGCCAGAGTAACCACTGGACATAATGAGACTTAACATCTTATGTCTCAGGATGGCGAGCGCAGTGAAATGCCGACTCTAAAACGACAGGCTGCGGGTTCGATCCCCGCATCGGGATAAGTGTTTGAGTGAACCACAGGTATTTGTTTCGGGTCTGGGTGTTTGAGACCGAAGTCTCTCGTAGTTCCTGACACGACACAAGACTCGATCTTAGTGCGGGGTCAGGACTATGTATATCAAGACTGCTACCGAAAACTAAGCCTGCAGTTTTTGACACAAAGCAACTAAAATTTTGGCAAATAAAAGCCATGATTTTTTTATGTAATTTTTTTCTTGTCATCGTATTTGGGTGGTAAATACATATATTTTCCTAAAAAAATAATGTACACCCTTTTATTTTTAAAGAGGCTATAGTACGCAATGCTTTAAATTATAATTTTAGCAAAATCTATGGATTTACTACCCAAACACAAACACATTTAAAACATAACAAAAGAAATCGTCGCGTTTTTTTGCAATAGTTCAGTTGCATCGTGTCTGTAGTCACTAAAACTACCACCTGGCTTCGTTTTCGGTAGCAGTCTTGATATACCCTGCATACATGTCGTATTAAAAAATACTTTTATAACTTTATAGGTTCAGAGCTAGCTACCGATGTCTATAGCCACTTGAAATTGAACACCACAGAGTCAAACCATACTTTAAACTGCTCAGACGCGGCCAAAAATTCCACGCAAATGTTCTTTTACCTATTAGACACAGAAAGTAAGTATTTTAACGCAAGTAACACATATATAGGTATATTATTTATACAACGGGTAACGAGCAAACAGTCACCTGATGGTAAGTGATCACTGCCGTCTATTACCATCTACAACGCTTAGATCATAGAAGGATTGCCTGCCCATCAAACGGGGAAGGGACCGACCCGCCTTCACACGCACCACTGCAAGTCCAGTAAGCCAGGATCAACAGCACGCATTGTAATGACACCGAGCATTGAAACTCAGCGCGACTCCGGGAATGTCTAACTTGTCTTTAACCCCCGCCGAAGTTATCGTTAAGTCAAATGAATAGGAGAAAACGGGAAGGGGAGTGATAAGGATAAAAAATGCAAAACGAGAAGGGGTATTGGGCATCTGACTATCTCGCTCACCGAACGAAACGCGACCGGAAAGCTGTCGCTTCACGTCGATCTCCTGTGACAGTGGTACTGCCCCGGACGTGCCTGCCCATTTATGCTGAACCATAACTAACAAAAGCTTGGCTTTACCACTTCAAACATTTCCATACATACATAAACACATGCCTTTTTTCAAAAGAGGTAGGCAGAGGTACTATCAGGGCACGCACATTTCGCCTTGTATGTTCCGTCCCACAATGTGATCCACACTCCGGGCCTTATAATGAATAGAAAAATCCAATATCACTTTGCCCGACCCGGTAATAGAACCCGAGACCTCAGCTTCACAATCATTCCGTAAAACTGACCTACGCAGTCACCTTCATTTGTTTATTATTGTTTTCAGGGATCAGTGGGTTGCGTTCCAGTAACATATTGTTTTGGTATAGCGATTCCAAGAGAATCCTGATTATACATTATGAGTATATGGACAACGATCGCCTAGATTTGTCGTGGTCGGTCAAACCCCTCGACGAACAACAAAACGACTATTCTGTGTATATAAATGGTGAGGCATTTTTATTTTTTGTTGGAGTGGGAGCTACACAGGCAAGCGAAGTGTAAGACGCCCGCCTACAAGGCGGACGACCTGGTTAAGGTTGCAGGAAGTCGCTGGATGCCGATTCCAACAGGATGGATATCCTTGGGGGAGGCCTATGTTCAGCAGTGGACTAACTGTGGCTGAAGAGAAAGAGGCTTTTTTTAATCAAGTCAAATATATTTATTAATACGCTTTCATTAGCTTTGCCTGTATGTATGTATGTAACAGAATCTTTGAAGTCGATTTTCGAGCACTTCAAAACGTCGAATTGGCTTGAAATTTTGCATTTAAGTCAAGGACCGATGATAATACAATAATTTAAATAGTATTGAATATTCTCTTGACCAGAACCTTCAGATTTTTTTTATGAAAGTTTGGTAATTTTCGTAAAGCTGCCTTTCTCTGATAAGCTAGCCATATAGACGTTTCTAGTAAAAAAATAGGTTTAAAAAACTACAAAACACGCCTTAGTAAAACACCCAAAAGAAAAAATTTAAAAATAATTGATTCTCTCTGTCTCTTCAGCCACAGGAAGTCCACTGCTGAATTAAGTTAATAATAATTGAAGCTTAGAAAATAGTGTGAAATACATTCATTTGTACATTCCTCTTTATTTTGTTATTTTTTTATTTACAATTTTATACATATATAAAAAACAATATACATATAAAAATATTACAAAAAGATTAATCCTTCAATGGCGAGGCTTACATTAATTTTATTCTTACAAAGCGTGGTGTGCTTACAACAATTACATATCCTCAAGCACCCTAGTCATTTTTGCATGTTTTCATTCTGTTGCGTAGTAAAGATCTGAGCTTAAGGACAGCGGGAAGCGACTTCCTTTTGTACTAAAATTACAGATAAGCAACTACAAGAGTTTCTTGGTTTAAAACCAACGGGTAACTATATAGATTTAAATATACCTATCACACTTCGTGGAGAAGATCATGGAAGTACAATAAAGTTTTGGAGGTCAACTATGGACAAAGTAAAGTTGTCTCCACACAATCAAATATGGATAAAACCACGCTTGAAGCCGGTTCTGCTAAGTGAACTGTCACAGAAAAACCAAAAACATACAGAGTCAAAATTAGGTGTGTATAAATACCTTATTATCTAATTATTATGACAGCCTCCGTGGCGCAGTTGTTTAGACGCCGGCTGTGAAACGAGAGGCTGCGGGTTCGATCCGCGCACAAAGACTAGTATTTATTTATTTAAAGCTTCATATAGTAAAAGTATATAAGGACTAAATGGCATTCTCATGCAGTCTACCTTAGGGTGATGAAAGATCAAGCACAGCGGGTGTATAAATAGATTAATACAGGGTATATCCAGACTGCTAAAATGAAGCCCGGTGGTAGTTTTAGTGACTTTAGATACAATGCATCTAAAATTTTTGCAAAAAAAAATTACAAATGCAAATAACTAATTAATCCATTAAAATGTTCAACATTATTAAATTCAGTATTTTTTTTGTTCTACACCCGGTTCGGAAAGCGGTTTTCACTAGAGAATAACGGGCAGGAAACTCTAGTTTTGAAGTTTTAATAGAACAACAATTTTCTATGGTTTATAAGCAGCACTATGCCAGCGTGGACTATATGGCCTAACAACTCTTAATCGTGTTCTTGATTGTAGAGGAAGCCCGTGCCCTGCTGTGGGACGTATATGGGCTGACACAGAAGTGACCAACAAGTGATAAATAACTAAAAAAGGTATCCTTTACAGGGTTTTACAGCGCGGTCGGGAGCGGCGTGGTTTTTTTAATACTAATTCTGATGTTGGTACTATATCTTATAAAGAAAAGGAAACAAAATGTCTCCACGGTGAGTGCCAAAAATATTATTTTAAAACTGACACGAGGTGACAACAATGCTTTATAGTAAGCGCAGTGCAGATAAAGTATCAACAAGAGATGTTCATCTCGACACAATGACGCCTGATTGTATCCGGATATACACAACCCGACACGACACACGTGGCTCACTATGACGGCTCCTTGGTAAAATAAAATTCTATCTACTCAACTATCCGACCTCTATAAAGTTTTGTCGCTGTACATACATAAACACACGCCTTTCTCCCAGAAGGGGTAGGCAGAGGTGTAACCACGACACCCTGGTTTCGCCTTGTTTTTGCCGTCCCATGATGTGATAGGGGGCGAACCTATCGCCATATCGGGAACAAATTCTTGATTTCGGGCTGATAGTGGATTGAAAAATCCAATAGCACTTTGACCGACACGGAATTAGAACCCGAGAACCCACCTTTGCAATCATACCGTAGTACAACTGCGCCACCGAAGCAGTCGATGTAATACGTGACGGACTGTACCGTCGAGAACTTAAAAATCATTATACTCTTACAACCTACAGGGTATATCAAACTGCTACCGAAAACGAAACCAGGTGGTAGTTTTAGTGACTACAGACACAACTAAGCATTTTGCAAAAAAACGCGACGATTTTTTTTTGTAATGTTTTAAATATCTTTGTGTTTGGGTGGTAAATCCATAGTTCTTGTTAAGTGATAATTTAAAGCTAGGAAAATGTATGTATTTACCACACAAATACGATGATAGGAAAAAAATATCGTCGCTTTTTTCTGCAAAAAAACTAAAACTACCCACCCGCCTTCGATTTTGGTAGCAGTCTTGATATACCTATACTTTATATATATGTATAAAAAAACACGATAAAATCCGTTACAATATTGTATTATTTCAATGTTTATCTAGGTTTTTGCCTACAAGTAACAACCATTGTATATTTTCCAGGACGAATCCCCAGAGCCTCACTACGGAAATTTGACAAATGAGGAGACAACAATACCTCCCTTCCCTTCTCAATGGGACACGTATGCTAATACGCAAGTTGATTCAAACAAAGATGTGCAGGATCTGTACGTTAAACCACTGCCTAAAAGTCTAAGGAAGGGCAAAATACCGGATATCGTCAATGTTGGTGTTTCGGAAACTGATTTGTACAGCCAAGTGAAAAATCGGGTGAATTCTTACAGAGAAGATTCTGACGGTTATGCTAATGTTAGATGAAGGAGTTAATTAAATAAAATATGAATTTTAATTACAAGTTGCTTTAACGATGGCTACTAACACAGTCTACCAAAGAACAAAATTTATTGCATTCATTCACACGTTTTAGAAAAATTATAAATGCAATCTACAGATTATAAACGCAAATTATGAAATTTACTGCTTACACATTTAGTACACAATATTGTCAATAGATGGCGTTATTGGTTTCCTTTGATGCAATTTGATGTAAAAAAAACTACAATTAATTTTAACAAAAAGCATGGGCGAGGATCGAAATGAGCCGAAACATTATAAATTCGATTCCTTGATTATACTAGCAACAAGAAATCCACAATACACCTGATGATAAGTGCAATGTATCAAATTTTGCCAGCTTGTTTGAAACAGGACATCTAGTAAAAAAATATTATCTTTATAAAACGTGTAACATTAATATATAAGTAACAACACGAAACAAACACGCATTAAAATTGTTGTTTTATTCAAAATGAAACACAAATAAAATTTTCTTATTCGTTTTATTTCTTCATAAAAATGTTCCGACTTACGTCAACTATTTACATTAAAAATAACCGTTACAGTTTACGCGCGTAAATATTGGCGCCATTTTGTGCAAAACCAAAATGGCAGAAGCGTGGCTATGATAAGTGAATTGTGTATAATATGAAAGTAATATTCTATCGAACAACTGGATAGCTGACACTTGACAAAGATGAAAAATATTTTTTTATATTTCAGAAATAAAGTTCATTTCACATAGGTATTCAATAAATACAACTATGGTTGGTCACCAAAGAAACTTACTTATAGCTGTGTCCCTCTCTCACTCATGGCCAATACATTTTACGTCCCACTCTCACATAGTTGAAGCAAGACACCAAAACATATCTTAACTAACTTTTTCGGTACAAGTCAGCAATCTAGTTCCGTAGAATATTATTTCCATGGTGTATAGATAAAGCGTATGGTGTGTGAAGAAAGCAGGCCCGCAGCCAGGAGTTGTGGGCTGACCCCCCGAACTATAGTAAAAAAGTATGAAGCTCAACGATGTTTGAACGATTAATAATAAATGTGAAAAATCAATAAACTCCCTGTTTTTTCATTTAACTCCGGGCCCGCTCTTCCGCCTTAATTTATCCAAATGACTTATAACTATATGGCATATCCTAAAAATATATATGTAATTTGTAAACGTAGTTTTGGATTCCTGGACATGTTTTTTTTTCTATTTTGATGATTGACGAGACGAGCATGCCATTCGCGTGACGGTATGTGATACGAGCACTCATAGTCAGTAGTAAAATCAAACATCACGATTTAAAAAGTAATGCTTTGCATTCCACTACGCTCGCCATCCTGAGACATTAAATATTAAGTCTTATTATATCCAGTAGTTACTCTGGCTACAATGTTCATAAAAGCGGAACACAACAGTTCATTTACAGTGCTGTTTGGCGGGAGAAATATAAATTGCGGTCGTACCTACCTACCACCAGTCAGATATTTAAAATTTCTTTATTAATATATTTACAGGGACAAACGAGGTAAAGGTGTAAAACGAGAAAACCGGTAAATTTGTATTTGAACCACAAGTATTTGTCTCGACTCTCGGTGTTTTGAGACCAAAATGCCACTTAGTCTCTGATTGACACAAGACTCGATCTTAGTGTGGGGTCAGGACTATGTATGTGACTGTTGGGTGTATTTTAGTACAATTTTATACATCAGAAGCTCTTGCTTCATTTAAGGTTTTAAGTTGTGTTTGCTATAACATTTTGTGTAGGCGCAAATAAATAAAATTATGATCATTTGCAATGTAAACTAAGTTTATAGTATTTTAAAGTTTTTTAACGGTGAACAAAAACTAGATACGGAAAGTGGCATGACACAGCCTCCATAACGCAGTTGGTTAGATGCCGGCTGTGGAACGAGAGGCCGCGGGTTCGTTCCCCGAACCGAGACAAGTATTTGTGAACCACAAATATTTGTTTCGATTCGATTCGACAAGACTCGATTTTAGTGTGGGGTCAGGACTATGTATGTAACTGTTGGGTGTATTTATTTATTATAATCTTAACAAGATTTTCTATGGTATGTGAAATCCAACTCGCACTAGGCCAGCCCTCTCAATGGAACTCTCAGTCGTAGAGGAGTCCAATGCCCAGCAGTGGGCGTCTGCGCAGATACAGTACATTACATATAGGAATCAGGCATTGCATTAGAATATCTTACCGTATCTTTTTCAGTCCAGGAACCCAAAATTTATTTTAAAAGGCGCATTATTAAAGCGATTCTTATAAATGCACTCTATTAAAAACACTAATCCGGGACTTCAGTATAAAAACCTTGTCATAATAATATTTACCGTTATACGCACATACAAACATGCATACATACAAATGGAGAACATCTTTTATGAAGTTTTTTTTTGTTGCATAGTTCCGGCAAACGAGCAAACAGGTCACCTGATAGTAAGTGATCACTGAACATGAACATCCACAACGCTGGATCATGGATGTGTTGCCCAATTGGAAGGGGAGCGGGAAGGAAAAAGGATGAGAAGAGGGAAGGGGTATTGGACATCCGGCAATCTCACTCACCGAACGAAACGCGACAGCCAAATTGTCGCTTCACGTCGATTTCCTGTGAGACAGTGGTACCGCCTCGGATGAGCCTGCCCGTTCATGCTGAGTCATGACTGACAACAGCGTGGCTCTACCACTTCTGAAGTCGTTTAAAAAAGCATTTTATTGTGGAGCTAGTATTAAATTGATTTTCTTAACTCAATATGTAAATGATGCAATTTGTAATATACTAAAAGTCGCTACGATATTATATAAGAATCACTTCAATAATACACTAAATAAATAATAAAATACATATATATAATTAACTCTGTCATCTCATGCAATTCCTTCTATTCAAATCCAAACTACAAGGTTTGTTCATACTGTGACGTCACCGATATTTATGTAAATATTACTTATATACTATGTTGTCATTTAATGCTACGATATTAAATAATATTTATGATAAATATTAATATTTACTTTCAATTCTTAGGTTAACATATTTACCATTTCTGTTGCAGAAAGTTTACCTTATTAATTAAAAAGTCATTAGCAGACCTTCAATTCTTAAGAAAAACTATTGAAAAGGTAAAAAAATATTTATTGCACTTAGACAAATTACTCGACTCGAGAACCGAACCTTGACTCTCACGGCACCGCGTACTAACCAAATAACATCCTAAATCGGCGCGTATGAACAAACCTTCACAACCCGATCAATTCCAACCTACAAAAAAAGGAAAAAACGAAAAATAAAGGAAAATAAAAAGAAAAAATACTCATAATAAATTGTAATATCATAACCATTAATAAACATTAGTCTTTTCGCATAAATGGCATTTATAATTTTGAACATTAAATAAAACAAAAACTATCTACATGACCGACATCTGCTACATGATCGTCGAGTGTGAACGGACCTAGTCGGGCGCGTTCACACCGTACGGACAGATAAAATGTTATATAGTATAGAGAAATATTAACTAGTGGAAGAAATAAAGTCTATTATACGGAGCAGTAAATGGAAATACATTATTGTTAAAAATAAGGTTAACAGACATTTTTATAACAATGACCCTTTTAATAGATGATCAAAAACAGATTTATAACCTGAAAATAACCAATATATTGCCATACCTGAGAATCGAATCCCGGAATAGCCACACCACATGTAGCATACCAATATTATCATTATTAAAAGAAATGATTTTTAAATTTCGGAAAATGTCATAATTGTATTCCATGTAGACTCCATAGAAAAATACTACAGTAAAATAAAGCGTTTATAGCTACGTCTAAAAAGTATAAAACACATAGAAATACAGCTTATAGTCAAAGTATAGAATACTTACAACCGACACGGATACGACACGACATATCGTCACGACACCCCAAACGAAATCCAATTCAGATCCTTTCACCCCGTTATATTAGTTTTCTTACGAAATAAATCGCAACTTAAGTTAACAACTTAAATTATCTTTACAAATCTAAGCTCTAAATAAAAACAAATATACAAAAACGATAATGTCGTGTCGGATCCGCGTCGGGTCCGTACGGTGCGACGCGCCTGTCGTATAAAAAAACATCTCCACGAAAAAAAGTGTGTCGAAATTGTGTTATTTACATCCCCTAAACGTATCACATGCATACAAACTAGACATTATTATTATTAATTATTAATTATTAAAAAAAAAACATTGTGACGAATTCTAAATTTCAACATTGACAGTACATGGACGATTTCGAAGATTTCATTCAACTCATACTTTTTAACGAGTTCTCAAATGTATTGTTGTCTTGCTCGCACTTAGCAATACGTCGTTTGACTTTAAGTGGGCTATATCTTGCTCTTTCGCTCATTTTGTTACAATAGCATTAAAAGCTTGTCTTTGACGCTCACACGTACATCATCTCCCATCTCTTTCTATTATACTTTGTCTTTTATACAGCAAGTTTGCTATCTCGTTGGCTCTGGTAGAGCTTGTCTATAGTTTTCTGGCTCGCATAGCGTCCAATTCCTAGCATACATTGCATAATCAATACTTTTATCATTGCTGAACCAGAAATGATGAAGCTCAAGACTTATTAAGTCTTTTCCACCGACTCCAAGTAAATTAATATGGTTCGATTTTTTTTATTTATATTCTTTTATGTATTTTACTATTTTATACATATGTTAATGCGATTTCATTCAAGATTATAAATAAAAAATCGATGCTTATGTGAGAGCCACCCTTAATCTATTTAATACTTCAAGGGTTAATATTTACTAAATCTCGGCGCATTTTGATAGTTATTTTCCACATTGAATTTAAGATTATAGTAAAACCATTAAACCGAGTAATCTTGCTCAATTTTCCATCTTAAACATTCATTTTGTCTTAAACTATAACAATTTAAAGGTTTTTACATACATCGATACATATAAATGTCTTTTAAACGCACAAAAAGGGACAAAATCAGGAATCAAGTCTTTTGGAGCAAATTATTTTAACACAGTTTGTCTTTGTAAGTAATTTTGAGCTATAAAACGAAGGATTTATACTGTATTTAGTTTTTTTTATGTTAACATTATGCATGACAGCCTCCGTGGCGCAGTTGGTTAGACGCCGCCTGTGAAACGAGAGACCGCGGGTTCGATCTCCGCACCGAAACTTATTTGTGTGATCCACAGGTATTTGTTTCGGGTCTGAGTGTTTGTGAGACCGGAAAGTCTCTCATAGTTTCTGATACACGACACAAGATTCGATGTTAGTGTGGGGTCAGGACTATGTATGTGACTGTTGGGTATAATTTACTTATTATATGATACTGACAAAGTTACTAGTATACTATGAAAGCTAAATATAGCATCCAATGGATATACTTTTCAGTCGAAACAATTTTGTCGGCCTGACTGCACCAGGAGGTTGGGCCCGAAACGCGATACTTACGTGGATCAGCATAATAGGTTTCTATAGTGTATGCTTAGGATATAGTGTAATGTAGTGATATGTAATGTAATATAGTGAAAGCGCTGTCATATTTGCGTCTTCAAAAAGGTAGATATTTTATTGTTCGTAATTTTGGTAGCACTGCTATGTTTGTGTTAAATTGAACAAATTATTTAAGTACAAATTTCTAAAAATTCCGTTGATAACCGAAATTGAACTGAATTATTATCCGTCTAAAATGAGTTTGAGCGGAATTTAATAGTTCTAAACTATTATTTTAAATTTATTTTTCAAATAATACGTGCATGTTGGACAACCTGTCAAATATCAGCCAATAGGAGGGCAGAAAAAGGTGGCCCAGCACCGCCATTTTTATCTACGTTTTTGAAGTACCAACGCTCCCTCTTTATTATAATTACTCTAAGGATGTATGATGGTTGCTATTCGAGCGGGAAAATCTCACACATACAACATCTTTCGTTTTATAGCTCAAAATAAACATAAAATGCAATATTCATAATAAACAAAACACGAGGAATATTGTTACAAAGTCAACACATTGGAATGGCATGTAATAAATAGTCTTTAAACTTAGACTTTCCGAACATAGCGGTATTTGAAAAATGCACTTTAAAATACATACAGACATATTTAAGGGTACATTCTATACTGATAAATAACAATTTTAACCCTTCCGGAAAACCCCTCTCAATCTAAATTCATACAATATTAACTCAAATTAAAAAACTTTTATGGTGATTTAGCTCCATCTAGTGATCCATCATTGATCTACTTTCGGCCTTATTCATAGTCAATTTTTATCTAACCTATTTTATTTAACGAATGTGTCTCTTTCGTACTGCTTTTAAATTCAGTTTAAGCGAAGAAGACAAAACATTTAACTAAAATAGGCTTATAAAGTGACTTAAACCTTTATTAATTTTTCTACCCTCATTCACATTTTCACGCTGTGAATAGCTTATTTGATGTTAACTTCATATTTTCGAATTAACATTCAAACTTCTTAGTAATGTTTTAATTGTAACCTTACTACCCTCATCTCAATTACTTTCAGCTTTATCAATATTTATCTTAAAGTTGGTTTTTTAACAACCATTTCAATGGTGCGATAACCCGTAATAAATCAGCTTGGTGGACTATGGCCTAACCTTGAACCGAGAAGGCCCACGTCCAGGGAGGTTACTGTACGATCCAAAACGAAGTTCAAATGTCTTTGTATTGTATCAGCCCATATACGACCCACTGCAGGGCACGGGACTCCTCTACAATCGAGAGTACGATTGAGAGTGGTTAGGCCATATAGTCCACCACGCTGGCCTAGTGCGGGTTGGCGGACTTACATACCGTAGAAATTCTTTAAAATCGCTACGGTATGCAGGTTTCCTCACGATGTTTTCCTTCACCGTTAAAGTGCGTGGTGATTGATTATCAATACACACATAACTCCGAAAAGTCAGAGGTGTGCCCTGGGATTTGAACCCGCGACCACCGTGAACATGTAGGCAGCCGAGTCTGGTCCGATACCACGAGGCCACCACGCACTTAGACGCACGCACGCAAATGTCTTTAGAATACCTAAAGTATTTGTATCAGCCATACGTCCCAACCGCAGGGCACGGGGTTCTCTACAACGTCGACTGAGTGGGGTTAGGCCATATAATCCACCACGCTAGCCTAGTGCGGGCCGGCGGACATTTATATTATGAAATTAATACGAAGTTGGTTGTTTTCAGACATAGTTTCCATGGCAACTGGCTCAACCTAGAGTCTAGACTTCAAGACGTGTATCTTAGGGTCAAGACTTGACTGTAGGGGCTCTTATTTGATTTATTTAGGGGTGGTGGTATATATTACTACTTGTGTGGATGCTAGCTATCTCCGCCGGGTTCTCTCGTGTTTGGCGGTAAGCTGTGCGGACTCTGTGAGAACTGGTTCACCATTTTGTTCTGCATCATGTTGAGGAGTATGTCGGAGTATTGCTCTATTAGAGACATGGCTGGGTTGCCGCCGCCTGACGCCTCTGGAAATAAAAAAAATACAATAGCAATATGAAACAACACCATGAATTACAAAGCAATGCTTGGCATTACACTGCGCTCACCATCCTAAGACATAGGTTGTTAAGTATCATTAAGTCCTATAGTTACACTGGTTACAATGTCCTTCAAACCGAAACACAACAATGCGTTTACACCGCCGTTTAGCGGAAGAAATAGACATTGCGGTGGTACCTACTCAGGCGACTTCTCACTCATGAGAGACCTACCACCAGTAAACCATCCCAACCAGTTGTATGTACGAAATGTTTTTTTTTTAGGATAAAATCTTCAAAACTGTACCTTTAGACACGAGGTGCTCTAGTTTCTGCCTCGTGGAGTCCACGTTGAGTCCTCGATAGTCTCCGTCGGTGGAGGACAGGCTACTGAGCGCGTCGCCGCCGTTGTGGGGCCGAGACACGGCGCTTCGTAGGACTTTCTGAGTCTCCAGGATCGCTGCTTCTAGACCTGGAGGTAAAATGGGGGTTATGTTAAAAAGGGAGGGAGGGTAAGCAAAGGTACCAGCCCATAATTGACCAGTACTGAGCACAGACCTCTTCTACAATCGAGAGTACAATTGAGAGGGGTTAGGAGTCCATCACGCTGGCTTATGTAAATTTCGTCACGATGTTTTCCTTCACCATTATAGTGCGTGGTGATTGACTATCAATACACATGACTCCGAAAAGTCAGAGGTGTGCCCTGGGATTTGAACACTGTTACTCTGGGTTACTCTATGATCAGAAACGAAACTCGAAACTTCGGTCGTCGCACGTAAAACTGTACGAATGTACCTATGTACTCCACAAAATGTTCGAATCCTCTATCGTACGGCTTAGTTTGGAGTGAACGATAAGTACTCTGGAGACCAGCCTTGATTTTCTAAGTAGAAAACTTATAATTTACTTCAAACATCGAATGTCCGAACATTCGAGTTTCGTTTCGGATCATAGAGCAACCCTACTGGTACGTTACAGGCCACGCACTCATCACATGTTCCCCTACAAAGCATCGAACGTTAGACTCAGCACTAACCACTGATATCGGCGGCGGCGTTGGGTTCCCTCTGCAGCGAGGCGTACAGCTGCACCACCTTGCACGCCGTCTTCGTCAGCTGCTCCGTCAACGCCGAGCATAGCTGGGATGACGATGACACTGGAATCATATCACATGGACACTATAATCCTGGGTCCTTCCGCCGTAGTGTGAAGAAGCATCTCAGCAGGCCGGCATAATTGTGTCGAATGGCATGGGACCGCCGTCTGATGCCATTCGATACTCTGTCTGACGGTCTGTCTGACGGACGGCATTTGCGCTTACCATCAGGTGCAGTGCAGTCATAATGCCGTGCCAGTGTAAAAAAAAATCATCAGCATTATTGGTACAGTGGACCCTCGGTTATCCGACAAACCTTTGCTGGTCGGGCTATGGATTTTCTTATTGCATAGGTCCAGGAGACGAGCAAACAGGTCACCTGATGGTAAGTGATCACTGAACATGAACATCCGCAACGCTGGATCATGGATGTGTTGCCGGCCCAATTGGGAGGGGAGCGAGAAAGAAAAAGGATAGAAAGAGGAGACATGGGCAGGCTCGTCCGGGGCGGTACCACTGTCTCACAGGGATCGACGTGAAGCCACAGTTTCGCTGTCACGTTTAGTTCGGTGAGTGAGATTGCCGGATGCTCAATACTTTTTCCATTCCCAATTTGACGGTCAGGTAACACGTCCATGATCCAAGCGTTGTGGATGTTCATGGGCAGCAGTGAACAGTTACCATCAGGTGAACTGTTTGCTCGTTTTCCGGACCTAATGTATAAAAAATAAATATTAGATTAGTCATCATATTATTATTATGATCAACATTAACACCATCCAAATCGTCATCACCTTCATCATTGATATCATCACCAACATCATCTTTATCATGTAGAGTGCAACTTTCAAAGTACGGAACTATAAAGTTAAATAAAATGCTTTTAAACCATATCATTATTTTTCCCAAGTGCGCTACTAAAACATGTAGTGAGCAAAAAGTATAAAATAAATTTTAGATTTCAATGCGATTAGTTACTTACAGTTGTTCTCCGTGGACTGCTCCTGTTTAGGTCTCTGCCTCGTGTTGGCCGTCAACCTGGCTGTCACTTCCCTGGCCTTCGCTGAGAGGTCCCTCTCGCTACCACTCCGACCTTTAAAATATTACAGTATTTTAATATGGAGAACTTCAAGTATAGGTATCAACTTTGTGAATGGTTGAGATTTGACGAAATAATCTTGAACCAAGATTCCAAGATCCAAGGGTCCAAGATTTTTCGACACGGCCACATTTGACCTAATTTCACGAGATTATTATGCGAATCAAATTTGAAATGGTGATTAGGATCGAATTTTCGATCAAACCTTGATGGAATCCTAATTACTGGCAGATTAAATTAAACAAAATAATTTTTAACCTCAACTGTGACATCTTCGTTGATTTTTGCCGTAAAAAAATAAATTAGTGGAATCATCGTGTGACACTCATGTCAAAACAGCCCAAGTCATAATTACAATTTTTTTTACCAATACACAAAAAGATATTTTCATTCTTTTGTTTTTTGTTATGACTCACCGATCCTCCTCTGCGCGTCCACGGAGCCTGCTCGCGGCCTCTGTCCCTGCTTGTCGGGCCTCTCCTCTGCCTCCGAGCTGGACTCTTCCTGTCCTCCCGTGGTGAGGCTCACTGTGCGGGTGCAGGGGGCGTGGGGTTATAGCGTGGGGTGTCGAGTTTAGTTGGGGTAGTCATTATGCAATACTATTTTAATGGGTATTATGATGTCTTATCAGCTTCCTTCAGTCCTTATTATACTAACTGGAGTTGTTGGTATTGATAACCATATTAATGGTTTTTATTGTGGCGCAAATAAATATTATACTGGTGCGTTTGAAACAGAATGTCTATCGGCGGCTGTGATTATCTGTCGTCGATCAATATAATTATATTTTCTAATAACCCGATTTACTATACGGTACTGTATCAGCCCAGATACGGACCACTGCAAGGCACAAGCCTCCTCTACCATCGAGAGTAAAATGGAGAGGAGTTAAGCCATATATTCCATCACGCTGGCCTAATGCGGGTTGGCGGACTTTACATACCATAGAAACTGTTGCAAATCGCTATGGTATGCAGGATTTCTCACGATGTTTCTCTTCAACATTACAGTTCGAGGTGATTGACTATCAATACACACATGATTCCGAAAAGTCGGAGGTGTGCTCTGGGATTTGAACCCGCGACCAGCGTGAACATATTGGCAACCGCGTCGGGCCCGTTTACCAACACGTCACCACGCACTTCTCCGTTTTACAATACTATAAAATGTGCAAAACAATTGTCATGCGTCTCTATGACAAATTATCTTTATATATGTTTTGCCACTCGATATATTTAAGCTGTATTAATTAATATATCTTTTAAATAATCTAATAGCACATATTTTCTTTGACTAACAAGTAAACTCGACACCATATCACAGATAGTTAAAAAGTTATAACTTTCGGAGGACAGAAATTATTCTTGGAGTGAATTAAATATTATATTGCTATAATAATTAAATATATACGTTTACTTATTAGTGAAACTAAGTATTGCTCGATTTCTGTCAAAAAGAAATCGTACGTATAAGTTTGTTGTATTATTCAACTAAATTAACGAGGTATGTCTATTTTATAATGTGTCAGAGTCTTGATTTGATGTATTCAATATTTTTCGTTGTTTTTTTTAGGTATTGTAGAATATCAATAAAGCTAGATTAGAATGGTACGTCATATCCTTTTCTGCCGTTATTTATCTATCCATTACATGAAATCAGCACAAAATTACATTTACCCATGTCGAGTATATTATGCTTTAGAATTTTTCAAGAATTTTAAATCAAGTCACTGACAATGACAACATTAAATTATTACGGGACCAAAATCATCTAAAAGGTAGTTAAATTCAACACAATTTTTAATCTATGTTCAGCAGTGGACTCCTTGCAGCTAAAGATAGAGCGGGATAGCAGGAGGTTCTATTCAGCAGCGAACTCCCTGCAGCAAGAAAGAGATAGGCAGAATCTCACCAGCACTATACGCGTTGGCGAGTCCGCGTCTCCTGGCAGTGTTGGCCGCGGCCTTGTTCATGGAGCTGATGGTGGGCCGCATCAGACCCTGGGCCCGGGGCGGCTGCTGGCGCGAGGGTTGAGGATCTGATTCGGAGTCGCTCTGGAAGAGAATTATAGTGTTAGAGGAACTTGTTTAAACACAGTCTGAAAAATTTCTTTGCGGGTTGAAGAAAGGTTGGACATTAATGGCGACTCCTTGATGGTCTAAGAGCTGCTAAAGATCTACCTTCACTCATCAGATAAGACATATTTTTTATTAGAAATCAGTTTTATGACAGCCTCCGTGGCGTGTAGTTGGTTGGACGCCGGCTGTGAAACGGGAGGCCGCGGCTTCAATCCCCGCATGGAAACAAATGTTTGTGTGTGTTTTGTTGCGAGTCTGGGTGTTTGTGAGACCGAAAAGTCTCTCGTAGCTACTGATACCCACGACACAAGACTCGATCTTAGTGTGGGGTCAGGACTATGTATGTGACTGTTGGGTGTAGTTATCAAATATTACTGATAAATAAACATGCCTATTATAACCTTCCTTTCGAAAAGTGTTCATAGCTTTTTTTTTTACAGGCAATCCTATACTATTTATTTTGTAATTAAATTATCTTTCACGTCTCACCTACTATGAACGTGAAAGCTCGATGTAATTTAGAGTTTCATGAAATTAAAATTAACACGAAATTTACAGTTTTACGATGTTCAGTTTCACGAAATTTACAGTTATGCGAAGTAATTACTTCTTAGTAAAAAGTGTTTGTGTCGTACCTATTTTTTATTTTATGTTGGCAGCACAAAGAGACTACAATCTACCTAACCTGATGATGTGTAGTGTCTTACAGATGACTAACTAGAAGCGATTGATTATTGTTTTTCTATAGATCGATATTAGATAACTGTCTCCTGCCCGACAATTAATTTACGGCCGGTCTCTATAACTGATCTATCTTTAACTAGAGATTTCATAAGATAATTCGATGCATTTTATGTTTCAATAAACAAGAATAGAGAAATATATATATAGTGTATATGTTTATACACAACTAGGTAAGATAATTATATATCTATCGTTGTTTATTGAAGCGTAGAATTGTATCATAGTAATGGTGGCTATTTTAACCTCTTGTTAAAGATAGATAGGATACAGAAACTGGCCGTTGCAATACACTATAATCCTATCTCTTCTTAAAATATCTCACAATCAAAACTTATAATTCTACAACATTTACCCTAAATATAAAATACCCACCTGGTTCAGAACACCCACGCTGGAACTCCTGGTCATGTTGGACTTATTGGAGTACCTTGGAGCTGGTCTTGCAAACCCACCGGGGGATTTTGAAGTGTTCGCGCTTTGAGGAGTCGAAGGCTTTGACGATTGACCTGGCAAATTGATGATATGTTAGATAACGCCTGTGATTAGGTCTACGCCTGGAAGTGCCGAGCTGGAAGGCCAGTGACACCGACATACTCCTTCTGGTGTCGAAAGAGTAGCTTAATAGATTAATTTCTCCCAAAAAAATGCCTAAATATACGTAATTGTAAAGAGTGTAGAAAGTAAGTAAATAACACTTTCATATACCTTCTTTGGCCTTCAACTATGTATTTAAATTGGTGGGTAGAATTTTGTGTCAGTATATTTTAATTCTGGATAATCCAATCCAATCCATCAACCAAAGGAAGTCAACTGCTGAACATAGGCCTCCCGCAATGATTTCCAAAGTGACCTGTTGGAGGCAGCCTGCATCCAGCGACGTCGACGTCTAAGAATTTTGTATAGCAAACAAAATAATCTAGCTAATTATGTACAAGCATATATGAATACCCACAAAACCTGGGGTTTATTTACCGCTACCTGACTTCATACATTCGAAATGTAATGATTATATACGCAAAAAAACCCAAGTAGATAGAACGCAACCACATGAAAACTTAACAGAAATTCTTTAATTTTCCATCATTGTTTGAGAGCCAAGTGCCACCACTATTAAGACTAAGCTGTAATCTTTAGGTACAATAAAATCCTACCCACCCTGTAAATGATCTTGTTTTAGTATGTTAAATCAGATGCATGCAAATTATATACAAGAAGCGCACAAACAACACAAACAAGCGAAAATGATCAAATATTTTGGATTTCATACGCTGTCTAAAGTTAGTATGAGATTTTTTGATACAAAGATACTTACTTTCTTGATGATTCTGTTTAATTTCATTGTTTTATCTATCGATAACATTAGTATGATATTTTACGTTATAAAAATACTTACTTTCACAATGAATTTTCCTATATATTTTTTTCCGATGTTCTAACAGAATATATTTGAGTTATTTATTATAAAAAATAGTTAATGTTAAGGTCCCTCGTATGCAAGAGTGTATGTACTGTGTAGGCACCACCGCCTTGTCTATATCTATCAAGCAGCAATGCACTGTTGTGTTCCAAGACATTTAAGGATTCTGTATCAGCCCATGTGGGACGTACGTACGTCCCACCATTGGAGAGGAGGCCCGTGCTCTGCAGTATGTACTGCTGAGCACGGTCCTCCTTTACAATTGAGTGTATGATTTTAAGGGTTAAGGCCATATAGTCCACCACACTGGCCTAGTGCGGGTTGACGGACTTGGCACACCGTGGAAATTCTTTAAAATCAGGTATGCAGGTTTCCTCACGATATTTTCCTTCACCGTTATAGTGCGTGGTAATTGACTATCAATACACACATAACTCCGAAAAGTCAGTGTGCCCTGAAATTTGAAACCGTGACCACCGTACACAAGGTCACAAGCTGGTCGCATCTGGTCCGTTACCAGACCACCACGCAGTTCATTAAATGATTACTGTACATTACGAGACTTAACTGAGGTGTCGTGGTGTCGAGCGCAGTGCAGTGTCATGCAGTGCTTTGTAAGTACTGAGTAATGTTTCTGTTTATGAGCAGGTTTGACGATAAACATTAGGCTTAAAGAAGTTATAATCTCTTTGTGAGAGCTTTTAAATAAAGAGAATTTTATCCGTCAATCTTTTAGTCTTAATTGATTAGTATTTTTAAGGTAACATTTTGTCGTCGTGATAAATCATTTAACTTTATTAGTTAAATTATTCAGTTAATAATATAAAATTTTTCTTGCTTTATTATTGTGAAGGAAAGAAAATTTACGTATGCAGTATGTACTTCCTTTTTAACTTGTTATTAACATATTTGTTCGTTTTTAACATATTAGGCCTTAATCGAATGTTATGTTATCTCCGTTCAAACTGAATTCAAAATTCGTTCGAAAGGAACAAAACACTCGATAACTAAAATAACTTTTAAAACTGTCTATGAATAAGGCCGATTATGCCTTATAACATTCCATTTAACTAGCAAATGATAACCGATTGATTGTATGTGATAAACAATTATTTAAAAAAACAGCATAACTACACAATGACGTGATAATTTTAACGCAAAGTAAAAAAGTGACTTGATAATGCAGTGTTATAAAAATTAATCCTTTCTGCCCGCCCTATACCATATTTACACTGAGCCATGCTACTTAATAATTTGGTTTATAACTGACTCGAACATCCCGACCTTTATAGAGGTTTGTCAATGTAATGTCAACTTAATGTCAGTTCAAATAGAGAATATTTTATCTGCCAATGTCAATGTAATGACAGCCTTAATGTAATTATAAATAGGGTTTATTTTAAAACAGCTGACGTCAGTTTGACCAACTACTATACCGGTCGGGACGTTAGAGTGAATAATTTAACGACCAGCTGCTTGACATCCCCCCTTTTACGAGTAAACCTTTTAGTCTACCACGCTGGCGTATGATGGTTGGTGAACTTCACATACCTTCGAAATTTTCGTGGAAAGTTCTGCCACATTCCACACGAAGTTTTTATTTCACCGTTGAAGCAAGCGATAGTCAACTAAGTTTTTAATTGTAGTACTAAAGTTATAAAAAATAATACGACAACTGTAGAAGACTATAAAAAGTAGCATAAAAAAACCAACGAAATAAATAAATAATGTTCATAAAATTGCATTTTAGAGAATACGTCAATTTAAAACTAGTACTACTTTTCACTCTGATTACATAAATAATTATAGTTAAAAACACCCACATATTTTACTTTTTACACTTATTTTACATTCTAAAACGTTTAAAAGTTAAAAGAAAGAGTTGTAGTACATTATTTTACAAACATAGCCCAAGACCACCACCCAATTTACGTGCTGTGGAATACTTACTATAGAAAAATCACTTCTATAAATGTAGGTGATTACAACTATACCCATTTAAACCACACACCATAACCTAAAGTCCCGCCACCATAATACAAATTCAATCACACTGTTTAGAACCCAAAGTTTAGATAATAGGGTACTTGACTATGATCATAACTTTTAATACTTTTTGCAAATACTTTTTTTTACACCCACTACCAAAACTGAAATATTTTTATTCTTATTCTGAATTTTAATGAATTCTGAGAGTAGCCTTGTTAAAAATCCTAAAAAATAATAGACAATTTTCGGTCTCACATTCAGACCTAAAATAAATATTTGTGAGTCACACAAAAACAGTCAAGTCCCCTATACACTATTCATGTAGGTGATTTTTTTATATCGGCACCCAAGCCCTCCCTGTAAAATCATGTGACTGATACTTTTAATGAGCCAAACACCGCCACCGGGACCCACCTTGGTTCCGCGGCGCGGGCATCGGCTTCGCAGCCAGGTCCGAGAGGGATATCGCCCTCCTCATTCCCGCACTCTCCTCTTCCCGGTCTGAGGCGGACGCGTGCCCCCGGCCCGCTATGCAAGGCATACGGTTTAACACATGCGACAAACGTAAGAGCAACCTGATTTGTGTTACAATAGACATATGAAGTGTTTTACACTGAACTTTCGTGGGTGATTTTTTTAAATAGTTGAAGAGTGATTGTGTGTTTATTTATAGTAAACAATGCTGTAATCAGCACATGTGAATGTAAAATGTTTTTACTGAATTTTGTGGGTGATTTTTTATCACTGTTTTTACTTCTTTATGTTTTGAATAGATATTGACGATCAAATTAACAGTATTTTTCTTTGATTTACTATCAATATCACAATATCAATCAGATTGCTCTCAAAATGCAAAAAACGGCAAAATAAAATCAAAATCATTTTGGCACGCACATATGCACTATATAAAAACATGCATATAGATAAATAGATCAAAAATATATCCTCAAATACGTTCAAAATGTATGGCAACACTGAAAAAAAAACATTTATAAAAAGCTGAACAACGCGAGTATTCAGTGGTAAATTGTGAAGATGGTCAGCTGGTGCTTGAAATGCTGCAAAAACAGGTATTCAAATTACTCCCTTATTCTTACATCAATCATCATGTCGATCCTATTGCCAATCCGTATTCGTATTAAATCACATGTGCAGAAAAATCGCAAAAAATCCTATCCTTAATACATAAAATACATTCATATAACAAAACCACACATCCTGCGCATCTTCACAATTCATACGAGAAAAAAGCGCAAACAAATATAGGGAACCGCAACATCAATATCGAAACATGCTGTCCCGACCTGGCGGCGGCGTGAATTTCGACGGCAGGACCGGTACGGACACCTTTCGAGCCAGACACGACATCCTCAAGCCAGCCCCGCACTGAGCCATCGGCCTACTCCCGAAAAAACGATTCTCCATACACAATCTGGGCGTGGGGACCCTGATTATCTTTCTGAAAGGATTCTTCGGCCTGCTAAACCCGTAAAAAGACAGTCTTTTTGGAGAATTAGTGCAACTTGAGCTTGTGGTTGAAGATTCGTAATTTTCACTGTCCAAATGCACGTCTGTTTTCGGGACTATTGTTTCATTGTAGACTCTTTGCTTGAGGCTTTTAGGTCCTATATCGGTTGGGACGGTGTTGTTGAGTTTGATCGGATCGTTATTGCCCGTGTTTACGGATTCGTTCATACATTCTATCTCTTTAACAGTGACTAATCCTATTTGATCTGTATCTAGTATGTCTGGTAGTGACAGATTGCGTTTAATCTCTTTGCCATCAACACTATTCTCCGTGTCAGTCTCTGCTTCTTCTAAAGTCAAAGACGCGTAGTTACTCGATTGCTTCGTGGCTAACTTCTCGAACTTTCTAGAAAGCACTTTCACCACACCTTTACCATCGTTTATGTTTGCACTTAGCGGCCTCATACGCCATTCTTTCAATATTTTCTCTTGTAGAATCTTGCGCTCTTCCATTTCAACCAATTTGTTGATTATTTCTATTTTCCGTTCGATATATTTATATTTTTTAATTTCTTCCTCTATAGGAGCAATATTTTCTTTTGCATCAGCTTGTCTGCTGTGACAAGGCATGGAATCTCGGTCATTCTTGGCTATTTTAAGATTTATGTGATCCTTTATAGATTTTCCGAATGGATATTTGTTTTCTTGCTCGGCGTAATAATCCAAAGAGTCTTTGGCAAAGTCTTCAATCACATCTAGAGAATCCATGCTTACTTGTTTCATCCTCTCCATTTTCTGCATGGCGTAGACTTCCAAACTGTCCATTTGCATCTCAGATTTGTTTTCGTTTATATCCTTTTCTTTGACGAACACGTGAAATGTCTTTTCAGTGTTATCAGTTGATTCCGTTTTATTATTGTCATCATCAGATTTCTTGTTAGCCAGATAATTCTTATTGTGTAGTCCGTCTAATTTAGCTTTATACTGGGAGGAGATTGATGAACTTAGTCCAGATTTGTCCATTCCCGCTTTGAGCCTGTTATTCATTTTTACAGACGAAGTTCTCTTTATCGGTTTCGGGGGTTTGTGTGGTACAAACTCCATGGTGATTTTATTGTTATTTTTCTGTCCGGAACCCCTTTCGAGACTTTTTGTAGTATTGTTATATTTAGTTCCATTCGCCTTGTCTTTGTTCAACTGATTTTTAGTGACTTTGGTCTGAGAACTTTTCCGTATTTGCTCTTCAAATTTCTCCAGATTTTTCTGGACGTGCGAGTTTCTCTTCTCCATTAAATTCTTAAGTGGGTTTGGTTTTGAAGCCGGCTCCAGTACTACCTCGAAACTACAACTTTTAGACTTAGGCATAGCGGGCTGATCACATCCAGACAAATCGTTTCTATACTTATGTTTCTCTGTGAAATTCGGCTGCAAAGATTTTGTTGTATTGGCCATGTAATCAGCTTTGTTAAGCCTTGGTATCTCATCATTAGGTTTCTTCTCTTTAGTAAACGGCTGAATGTTATTCCCATCGAAATAATAAGCTATATTTTTGGCCGGTGGAGGTTGTTTACTTGATGAATCGTAAAGACTTTTCGATCGGGTGACAGTTTTATGTCCGTCCACGGGTATATCAAACCCGTACACTTTACTAACTGGATTGTTGGGTATATTCGCCATATTTTGTACAGGATTTTGGTTCATATAATCTCGGTAATTAGGGCTAGTTCCTTCAAGGTAGTTATTGTACATGTACCCGCCAAAGTACGGTGCGTTGTTGGGGCTAGAGCCATAACTTTTCGATGAATTATCAAATTCGTAGCAACTTTTACTATTCCGTGGTATGGCGTTACATTTTGGCTGTCTTTTGGGTCGCGCTCCTTCAAACAGCATTTCCAAAGGAGCACTTTTCGTACACTCCGAATCGTCTGACAATACACTCTCTAATGAATTGCAATTAGTTTTCGAAAGTAAGTTATCGTTGTCCAGGAACATGTCATCGGAAAGTACCGACTCCTGACTACAACTAGATTTCATGTACTTCTTCTGATTGAGGAAGAAACTAGCACTACTATGCCTATGGTTCTCCAAATATTCTTCATCATTGATATTTTCGAAGGAACAATTCTGTGATTCGATCAAATTGTATCTGCTATCGAATTTGGCTTGTTGGAATGCCACCTCATTACCATACTTCAAGAATATCTCATTTGAAACGCTTGAACAGTTGGAATTGTCACTTAAAACCGATTCGTTAGACCTAGTAACGCATCTTTTAGTCAAAACGCTCTGACATCTATACATATTATAGTTGTTGACATTTTCATCCAATTCCTCGAGATTTGACGGCATATTTCGGGGTAAAGTGGAGCTTTTCTGACCAATATAAGCCGGTTTAACAGGCACTGCCGGTTTTTCATAAGTCCCATATATCTCGTAGTTAGAAACAGCTCGTCTAGGCATACTTCTGTTATGTTTCTTGCAAATTTTCTTAGAATACAGTTTATTTTTGCAACTGGCGTCTTGGCTCAAGCTGCAGTCTTCAAGGGAATCTGAAGAGAAATTCCCATCCTCTTTCTCTTCCTTAGTCGGTTGTAGATCTAAATCGCTTTGATTATTTGGTTCGTATTCGTCCAAATCACCGTATTTTTTAGTTATCTCCGCTATCATTCGTTCTGTGTCGCTTTTTATAGTATCAACTATGCTTTTACCGCTGTCTTTGAGATTTCTGTTATCAAGACCAACGAAAAAGCTTAAAGAGTTCCTCTTTTTAGGGTCCAAAGAGTTAGTTTCTTTCTTTTTAACATTATCGTTTTGATTCTGATCACCTTGAGGCACTTTATCCGCCCATTTGCATTCCTCAGACACCGGTGATACAGGACATGATTTGTAATTCTTAAATATGCTCCTGGCGTTAGGTTTAGGCATTTTCGGTTGCGGTTTATCATCATTTTTGTTTAGGTTCAAATGGAAGTTCCTAGGTGGGACTTTGGGTGGCTCTTTTTCAGGAAACAATCTGTTGAAGACTTTAGATTGTACTGGTTTGGCCATATCGATCGTAAAAGCCATGGGCTTTTGAGTCTGCTCTTTAAAGACAACGGGTTTAGCGTAAGGAACGAAATTCATATTCCTCTTATCGTTTACATTAGTGGGTAAGTTAGTTTGGGGTGGTAAATACGATTTGTTTTCCACATAATCTGGCAACCTATGGTTCAGGTTGGCGGGGATGGCGTAAGGATTTTTATTGCGATAGTCCTGGTTCAGATTTTGGTAGGGATTCAAACTGTCGAAGTAGTTAGAGTTTAGGCTGTCCAAGGTGTCCTCCGGGAGGGGGTTAGGTAATCCTGGTCAGCGTTAGTGGGGGGAAAATTGATGATTTGTTAGTTATGCACTTATAGTATTGTAATTTTAGTTTATTTTACTCATAAACGATTTTGATTATCTTTCGAACATATATGCTTGAAATAAAAACGTTTATGAGCAAAAACGAAATTCAATTTACTATTTAAAAATACAAAATAACATATTCGATTCATATCAGATTAATAAACTTATTACTAATGGTTTTGAGTGTTCACGTGATTATTTCCATAAACCTCTCACGAGAGAAAATCGATAAAATTAATAGAAAACGGTTTAAACAAAATTGAGCGTGAGCCTCGTTACAGTCGTTGCTGGTAATTTAAAAACCTATACTGGAAAATCGTTGCTATACAGCAGACAGCTAAATCGGCTCAAAGTTAGTCAATAAACAGCTTTATATCGTAAATCAATTAAAACCCTGAGAGCCAAAGGACTTACAATGCCAAAGATCAGATGCAATGAAATAGAGCTGTAAATCGGGTCGTAATAAAAAGAAAGATGTAGTCTATAAGCTCAGTATAAGGAAATACTACATTTTTTTTTATAGTATAGGTCCGGCAAACGAGCAAGCAGGTCCTCTGATGGTAAGTGATCACTGCCGTCCATGAACATCCACAGCGCTGGATCATGGATTTGTAGCCGGCCCATCAGATCGGGAGGGGAGCGGGTGGGAACAGGAAAGGGGTATTGGGCATCCGGCAGTCTCACCAGTCAGTCCACCGATCTCCGATGAGACAGAGGTACCATCCAGTCCGAGCCTGCCCATTCATGCTGAACCGTGGCTGACAACAGCGTGGCTCTACCACTTTTCCTAAACTTATATGATAGATTAACTGCAATGCAATGATATCGCGACATTTCTGTCGATCACTATGACGACTTATCCACTAAAATTGCCAAAACCCTACCAGCTACCTCCCCAATCACGTGTGCACTCAAAACCCGAGCCCACTACATACACTACGACTCACCATAAGGTCGAGTATTGCTCGGCACGGCGAGAGAGACGGGGCGACCGCGACGCGTCGTGTCCTTCTCGGGTATGTATGAGAGGTCTGTTGTGGACTGACTTGACTTCAGATTCGATCGGAACGCCACCTGGGTGATGGTTTGAAGAGTTTTAATAAGTTCAGTTTGTACACAAACGGCCTTATTGATAAGACAGTTTTAAATCCTTTATTAGATATAAAATGTTTTGTCTTTTTCGCTCAAACTGAATTCAAAAGTCGTTCAAAAAAGACAGAACATTCGATAATTAAAGTTTTAAAACTGTCTATGAATAAGGCCGTTAAAATATAACATTACTAATTCGAAAGAAAATAAAAATGATTAAATTAGATTGTCAGTAACAGAAACTATACTAAATTCCTGACTCCTGGGCTAATAATAAATAGAAAAATCCTAATATCACAGCCCGACCCGGGATTCGAACCCGAGACCACAGCGTTGCAATCCTACCGTGGTACAACTACGCCACCGAGGCAGGTGACTACACTTGACTTGACTACACAACTAAGATAATTTCATAGTACACTCACGCTTTCCAACTGTCGTCTGGTCTCCAGTATCCTGCGGTTGAGCTCCTCCCTCCTTCGCGCGGCTTCAGGGTCTAGCGGCTTGCCGCGGGGGGCGGGGGAGGGCCGTGACGTCACGGGGGCGCGGGATAGGTGCTGCGCTGATAGGGAGTTGTGACCTACGGTAGATGTTAAAGCTTTAGATTACTTTAGACTAAAAAATATATAAAACCTAAGTTGTAGAGGGGGTAAGCAGAGCTACCGACTTACAAGTCGTCAGTAATGTGTAGAAAAATGCTAATTAATATTTCATGCTGTCAATAATTTATTAGATGTATAATGCAACTATTTTTTTTTATTGCCGTTATAGGCAGACGAGCTAGCGGCCCGCCTGATGGAAAGCGGTTACCGCTGCGCATAGACCTCCGCAGCGCCAGGGGTCCAGCACAACTAAGTCGTTGCCTACCTTAAGGAGAGTACTCCCTTTAAGCCTCGTTTGAAGGACAGGTCATAGCGTTCAGGAAACGCCACATTTGTATACATTAGAATTCAATTATTATTAATTAATTTAGAAAATCCTATAAGATAAACAATTCTTTACTTTTAATTGGTTTCAAATTTTGGAGCACTAGATCTTTTATTAAAATTAAAATATATACACCCAACAGTCACATACATAGTCCGGACTCCACACTAAGATCTAGTCTTGTGTCGTGTATCTGAAACTACGAGAGACTTTGTTTGGTCTCACAAACACCTGTGGTTCACATAAACATTAGTTTTGGTGCGGGGATCGAACCCGCGGCCTCTCGTTTCACAGCCTGCGTCCAACCAAATGCTCCACGAAGACTGTCAAGTACTTTTTTTTAATTATTGCATAGGTCCGGCAAACGAGCAAACAGGTCACCTGATGGTAAGTGATCACTGCACATGAACATCCACAACGCTGGATCATGGATGTGTTGCCGGCCCAATTGGGAGGGGAGCGGGAAGGAGAAAGGTTGGGAAGAGGAAAGGGGTATTGGGCATCATTTCTATATAGAAAGTATATACTTCAACCCTATTATTTTAAAGATTTAAATAAAATAAGTACACGTTACCTCCAGTTAGCGTGGTATCCATCTCGACTCCACTCAAGCTGTCGAAGGCAGACTTGATGTACTTCTCCCTGCGTCCCGCGGTGTCTATCGACTCGCAGGAGCCGGACAACGGGTTCCGATCCGCGTTGTCACCAGAGGGCGTTGACACCTGAATGATAGAAATATTCACTAAAGAAAATTGAATCGAAAATGCTAAGTTATCAAAAAGTTAAACCGTAATTAGAGACGATGACAAACAGAACAAATAATACAAGTGAAAACATTCGTAGAAACACACTGACAATCATATAGACATACATACATACATAAAAGCAGACATACAATCGTACAATTATACATATGACAGTCAAATGAACACACACACAGACAATCATACAGACACAATTTATACACATCACAAGATTCAAAGTCATAGGGAAGTAGCCTATAGATTTTCTAGAGACTACACGAAAAGGTCCTATAAGGGTTCCGTTTTCCTATTCACGTACGCAACCCTAAAAATCTTTCAAACCAAAACATTTGTGCTATAAAAATAATTTAATAAACATGATATTGGTGATAAAAATGATGAATTTGAATCAGGCAATGACGTCAATAATAGGTGATGAATATGACGCAGTTAATTAAAATAACGCAGCTGACGTTAAAAACCTGCGTTAGTCCATATACGTCCCACTGCAGGGCATGGATCTCCTGTACTACCTAGCGTACGATTGGGAGGGGTTAGGCCATATAGCTCACCACGTTGACCTAGTGCGGGTTGGCGGACTTTACATACCATAGAAATTCTTACAAATCACTAATGTACGTACAGTTATAGAGCATGGTGGTTGACTATCAACACACACATGACTTCGAAAAGTCAGAGGTTTGCCCTGGGATTTCAACCCGCGACAACCGTGCATATTTTGGCAGCTGCGTCTGTTTCGTTACCAACAGGCTACCACGCACTTTTACTTTCACATTAAAAGCCTTACCCCTCCACAATACTACTCTCGATTGTAGAGGAGACCTGTGCCCTGCAGTGAGACGTATAAGATGACACAAAAGGTGACGAAGATGAAGGTGATGTGGGCGATACCTCGTCATCGTCAGAATCATGCCCGGAGCCGCTGAGCGAGGTGGCGGCGGGCGGGAGTTCGAGTCGAGGAGATTCCGCCTTCCAACGCTTGGAGCGACGCACTGACTGACGAAGCTCTTCCGCATCCATCGCGTTAACCATGAACTCGCTGGAATAAAAAAAAAATGTAGCTGCTGACTATTAAAGCCTATAAAGATATATATGATATTTAATAGTGACAAGATACATGTGAATATTACATATCCCATAGTTACGGATATATTGATCACACACAAAAATTCAAGTCTTGGTGTCGCGGGTATCAGAAACTAAGAGAGACTTTCGTACCACAAACACTCAGATCCGAAACAAATACTTGTAGTTTGCACAAATATTTGTCTCGATGGGCGCATCGAATCTACGGTCTCTTGATTTTCAAGCGTCTACCAAATGCGCGTTGGAAGCTGTTATGTTGCCACTAAACGCAGGCTATAAATTTTAACGTATGATATTAGCTTTTAAGCTTTTTGAATATTTTAATAGGGATTTTTTCTCTCTTGTCTATACAAATGTTCATACAATACTCAATCATTAAAAAAGTGTAATTTTTTTGTACAAAAATTCAAAAATATCACAATTAAGTACCTAATTATTGCGACTCTAAATTATTCCTTCATCTCTTCTTCATATTAGCAACCCCTTAAATCACGCCTTGGTACAGGCCCTATTTCATTATATAACCCACTTATCCCTAAAATTCCACTTACCCAGGCGTCTCGTCATCATTATTCCCAGGGTAGTAGGTGGGTCTGTTGCCTCGTTCCGACGAGGATGTACGCTCTCCATCAGATATATCTTCAACATCACCATCGTGTTCAGTCGACTCCTGGTCCTGGGATCACGAAGAGAATTTGTGATGAGTAGCAGACAATGTAACTAGTATTTAACGACCTTATTCATAGAGAGTTTTAAAACCTATTTAAGCTATCGAATGTTTCGTTCCTTTCAAACGACTTTTGAATTCAGTTCGAGGGAAAGGGACAAAACAACGTTCGACTTATATTAAAATTATTTTGGCTGTTTTAGCGACGCGCTTTATGAAATAAATGACATTTTTATTAAGGGCCGATTTTTCATTCGTCAAATAAATTCTATACGACGAATAAAGTTGCAATTTTGACGTATTCTCTTTATACAATTGTGGAATTTGTCAAGTTGCGAAAGTTATTCTATCGATAATTTCTTTGACCATTGAAAAAGCCCTTAGTTTTGTAGTTATGAACACAATTATATGCCTAATATAGCTTAGAGAAAAAGTCTAATAATACATTTTGTTAGTATTTTAATCACAAATATATATAACCCCATTATCTTATGTATATCCGAACCTCGTATTTAAAACTGCCGAGAGACGAGTCGTCCGTGTGGTGTCGGTTTCGCGCGTCCGGCGTTCGATTCTTCGTTAGGTTTATTGTCACCTAGTGCGGTAAACAACATAAATTAACCAAAAATACAAAGGTGATGAGCTGGACTGTGCTTTTTTACTTCTCTCACTGTCCTATCAGGACAGAGTCCTGTCAGAATGAGAGTCCTCCGGTGAGATTAGTTGTCTCGCCGATTGTTAAAAATCGATTGTTAAAAAATACTTGTGTCATATAATGAATGGATGCAGAATGATAAATATATGTACATGTTTATATCTATGGACGCACAGGAAAGGATTACTAGAATACATACAGGGTACATCAAGACTACTACCGAAAACGAAGCCAGGTGGTAGTTTTAGTGACTTTAGACTCAACGCAACTAAAATGTTTGCAAAAAAAAGCGAAGAATTTTTTTTATATTTTTTTTCCTATCATAGTATTTAGGTGGTAAATACATACATTCTCGTAAAAAAAATATGTACATCCTTTTATTTTCAAAGCCGCTATAGTATGCAAGGCTTTAAATTATAAGTTTAGCAAAAACTATGGATTTACCACCCAAACACGATGATATTTAAAACATTACAAAAAAAAATCGTCGCGTTGTTTTGCAAAAATTTTTTGTTGCATCGTGTCTGTAGTCACTAAAGCTGCCACCTGGCTTCGTTTTCGGTAACAGTCTTGATATAACCTGTATGTAAATGTCATGATAAAAAGTAGTTTTTTGCCTTTTATTTATAAAGATTTTACCTTTACATACACAGTACCACAAGAAGAAATAGCATTATATCGTGGATGCAGAAATTAATAACTCAATATGCTCCTTTAAAGCATAGTTGGACTAGACCAGCGGTACTCAACCTTTCTTTTATACGGGCCACAAAAACGTTACAAATAAATAAATACACCCAACAGTCACATACATAGTTCTGACCCCACATTAAGATCAATTAAGTCTTGTGTCGTGGGCATCAGAAACTACGAGAGACTTTTCGGTCACACAAACACCCAGACCCGACACAAATATTTATGAGCCACACAAACATTTGTGTTTGTGCGGGGATCGAACCCGCGGCCTCTCGTTTCACAGTCGGCGTCCAACCAACTACGCCACGGAGGCTGTCGTTATATTCAAGGTTTCGCGGGCCAACTAATGCATCTCATCGCGGTGGTGTTGTCCGGTTACCGATTTTTTACTCGGCAAGCGTACAGTTTCTATGAATGCCGCGAAATTTAAAATGATTTTAAATATATTTGCAACACGCTGGTTGAGTATAGCTGGATTAGAGTTTTCCCAATGCACATAATCGCTCGTATTCTTAATACAAAATTAGTATATTCCAGTTCCCTTCAGCAATACTCTTGATAAATTATTATTTTGTTTTCTCCAAGGACATTATTACTGTCTCTATAAATTATAATTTAATATCTTTACAGAACACAGTCCAGCTCAAACAACACAAAAAAGAATAAAAATAAATAGAACTTATAAAATTAACAAACATAAACAGTGCATAGCGGTTTAAGCGTAACATAGCGTCGCTTAATTAACAATATCGAGTTAATCGGGACAGCAAAATTACCAGAAGAAGCAAAATGCTCACTTTTTATGATCGGTATAGGGTTTCACAACTCTGTGATAAATTTATAAATAAAGATATTTTTTTTAATTAAAAGGATATTATTTTTAAAAGACATAGTATACAACCAATGTTTAGGAATAGTCAGCCCTGCTAAAAATACAATTTTTTAATTGGAACAAACTCAGTTGTCTCTTTAAGTGTCGGGACAAGAGCTTTGGCAATATTTCAAATTCTCTATTATATTTTATTTTCATTGTATTCACTTTTCATAGAAGGCAGATTAAAAACCTCGCGTTTAAATGGTTAATTTTAACTAGATTGAGATTTATGCTTCTCTTGCAAACTATGCTCATATGACTAACACTGTATTGTCAATTAAGCTATAATGATTAAAGCGTTATTATATGATACAGCCCGCATCCACGGCAACACGATGCGTTATGTGAATGAAATATAATATATAGATTATATACACAGGTAGGGAGTAAATATATACCAATATACGATAAAAACCAAAATGTAATAATATTTCACGGATAATATATTTTATGGATTTTTTGTCGACTTTAAATATTCACCCTTTATTTTAAATATATGACTTAGGTAATAACCACCCCGTGCAATAAATGAATTTATAACGCCTCAATTTCACATATTTAACGGACAAATTTAATGATAAAATGGCTTCATGACAAATATCAAAAGCGGCATGATCACGAGATGCACATACAAGCGAGGCTCAACAAAGTGTAACAACACTCATCAAAACGGTAACAAAGTGCACCAATGCGTAACAACGCTCGCCAAAAACGTAACAACGCTCATCAAACGTACCAAAATGCAACGAACACAAGATGCAAAAAATATTTAAAAAAAAAACAATTAAAACCTTCTCGACCCGAGGCGATATGGTGAGTATATCGTACGTTTTCCGTATGGTAGCGTCAAAGTTTCGGAATAATGCCTCCACGCGCGGCAGTTGCGACAGATTCAGCGACTTCGGACGCTGGGTAACACCGCAACCAATCAGTAGTGATAGGGGGTGGACTTTGCAAGCTTTCATGATGCTTTTATTGTATTAATACTAAACGACACGAAGTTCAATATTAATTTGTTAATAATAACCGTCGTTGTGTGCAAGGAGGTTGTGAAAAGAGAGGTCAGTAAAAGTAATCGATATAAAACAGTGATTATTAAATAAAAGTCTTGGTTTAGTGGATAGCAAAAAATCCTCAATAATTAATGTTACTGTAATGTTAGGATTATTAATATAATAAAAGAACTAGAATCACTGAATTGAAACGTATTATGGATAGTTGAATTTTTGCACAGACCACTCAAGACAAATCATTTGGAAAACTAACTGAAAAATATCGTTCCCTAAACTCCGTTTATATAGACATAAGTACTAAAGTAAAAAAAAAAATAAGAATACAAAAAAAAACAAAAAAATAAGCAAATCATGAAAAATTGCATCGTCCACGGCGAAAGGAAAAACAATAGTAAAAAATTAAACACAAAAGAAAAATAAAACCAAATTAAATAAAACATTAATAGGAAAACATAAAACAGATCAGAAAACTAATTGCTATTGACAAAACAAAATAAGCAGTCCAAATATGTGATGTGCAATAATTTTAAAAACAAAAAAATAATGTGCTAATACATAGATTTAATATTTCAATTTTCTTCAATAAAAAAACATAACTTTTCTTTTTATTAAATATACACATATTTATATTCACAAAAGTGTAACCCATATTACGCTGACGCGCTCAGCGTTCTGTCCCATGTATCGCGGAAGGGGTAATACAGTAATGCTACAACTCACGCCCTAATTTTGAAAACTATTTTTTTATGTTTATTATAGGGGGCAAACGAGCATACGGTTCACTTGATGGTAAATGATCACCGTGGGCATGAACATCTGCAACACCATAGGCCATAGCAATGCGTTGCAGTCCTTTAAACGCTATTTACACGGGGAGAGTCTCTTGTGACGAGAATCGTAAGACATTATCGCATGACATAACCGCCATAGATTATCGTGTTCTGACAAATGTTTACACGATGCAACTTTTTTATATCCTTACGATAATCGTATATTCGAAGCGAGAAACTCCCCGTGTAAATGGGGCTTTAAGGTGGGAATAGGCACTTCTTTTAATACAGTTATTGTTGCTCGCGATTATTTTGCCGGCGCAATAGTTTTCCGATCTATAATAAACATATAACCACGCACAAACCACCACCGCAAACCATAACCATTTTGTGAGTGATTACATTTGAACAAAATTAACACGTGTATGTTTACATATACCAAATATAGACTATTGTAGACCTATTAAATATATGTAACAAAGTTTGTCAAAACGTAACAATCTTTATCAAATACGTAAACAAGTCTACCATACATACATAAACACACGTCTTTTTCCCAGAAGGGGTAGGCAGAAGTGCTACCAGAACACCCACGTTTCGCATTGTATATTCCGTCCCACGATGTGATAGGGGGCGAGCCTATCGCCATAACGGGCACAAATTCTTGACACCGGGCTGATAATGAATAGAAAAAACCAATGTCACTTTGCCCGACCCGGGGTTCGAACCCGAGACCTCAGCTTTACAATCGTACCGTAGTACCACTACGCCACCGAGGCAGTCGTAGTAAACAAGTCTAACAACACGTAACAAAGTCTAATAATATCTAACACATACAGGGTGAATTGGCATATGATATTAAATTTAAACCACATGATCCTAGCCACTCCAGGTAACATTGTACCAAGTTTGAACAAAAACTGCTTGGTAGTTTTATCAAAAATCGCAATTTTAGTTTCATAGTTGATCAACCCGTAAAGATAAGATTCTTTTTACGGCTCTGGTAAGTTCCCGAACCGAACTGAAGTTGAGCTAAGCGGTAAAAATACTCTTATCTACTCGTACATGGGGTGGCCAAAAATCATGAAAACTAAAATCACGATTTTTAACAAAAAATAAACTCCATCTTTTTTTCATCTTTTGTACAATGTCACCTGGGGTGATGAGAAAACATGTGGGTTAAATTAAGTAACAGCTTTTTAAAATTAATTTTATTCCTATTCTGACAGAAATATTTTAGTTTAATAGCATTACTCGTAATGTTTAGATATTAACCATAATTTAAAGAACATCCCTATTAAAATTACAAAATACCTATATTAAATCGAAAAATTGTAAATTATTTTTTGCCTTTAACATTGATGGATAATGCAATAGTCATCTTATGAATATATGTAAACATACAAAGTTATTTTATTATTTATTATACATATATACAGAATCGCGGATGTGTTGAAAAAAAGGCTTATAAATGTTTCTTTATAATTATAATTCTCCAAAGCTTTGTCAAGGGTAAACCTCCATTTTCTCCATACAGCCCGACCTATATACGACCATCTAGAATAAAAATACTCTTTTATAGAGTAATTCTTGACAAGATCCGTGAAATATTTTTTATTAACTAACATCTATTCAGAACATGTTACACCTATGAACAACGAACCAAGAGACAAACTCTACCTGCAACACGAACTTTTATTTTTATTTTATTAAAGCCCACATTTCAACCCATCCACGCCCACACCCCACGCGTGGGCAAACATACCTGTTTACCAGCCTGCTCTTTCCTCTTCTCTATGAAGCGTGTGTCCGTGCCGCTGTCCAGCGAACTGTCTTTAGACCCGTCTGAGTCGACGCGTTTTTCTATAGACAAATATGCATGAAAAATATTAAACATTGATGTAGTTATAAAAAATATAAATACACCCAACAGTCACATACATAGTCCTGACCCCACACTAAGATCGAAAAGTATATCGTAGTTCTATACTCACGAAACACGACTCTATCTCAGTGTGGAGTCAGGGCTATGTATGTGACTATTCATCATCATCATCATCAGCCTTTTATTGTCCACGGCTGGACATAGGCCTCCTCCAAATTGTGCCATTTCACCCTGTCTTCGGCTTGTCGCATCCAGCATCTGCCAGCGACCTTTCGCAAGTCATCACTCCACCTGGCTGGAGGGCGTCCTACACCACGCTTGCCAAGACGTGGTCTCCACGCAAGAACACGTTTACCCCAGCGGCCTATGTGACTATTACATACACAAACACACGCCTTTTCCCAGAAGGGGTAGGCAGAGGTGCTACCAGAACAGCCACGTTTCGCCTTGTATATTCCGTCCCACGATGTGATAGGGGGCGAGCCTATCGCCATATCGGGCACAAAGTCCTGACTCCGGGCTGATAATGCATAGAAAAATCCAATATCACTTTGCCGGGCCCGGGACTCGAACCCGAGACCTCAGCTTTGCAATCATACCGTAGTACCGCTACTTCACCGAGGCAGTCTATGTGATTATAGGGTGTAATTATTAATTTGTTTAGAAAATAAATAACCCATACAAATAAATAAATACACCCAACAGTCACATACATAGATAGTCCTGACCCCACACTTAGATCAAATATTGTGTCGTGGGTATCAGGTACTACGAGAGACTTTTCGGCCTCACAAACACCCAGACCCGAGATAAATACTTGTGGGCCTCACAAACATTTGTCTCGGTGCGGGGATCGAACCCGCGGCCTCTCGTTTCACAGGCGATGTCTAACCAAATGCGCCACAGAAGCTATCAGTATACTAACTAGAATATTTGACCCCCTTGTCAAACCTTAGTTTTATTACGGCCTTCACAGGAGGAGGAGCATGCGGTCCACCTGGACCTTCACAATTCCAGGGGTCCAGCACAACCAGGCCGCTGCCTACCAAAAGTTCCACAAGTGAACACTGACCTGCAGCAGGGTGTATCCTGGTGGCCCACTTGCCTCTAGCGGGAGGCTCTGGAGCGGGGGACTCTGGCGCCGCCAGCTCGTCGCCCAGACTCTTCTTGGCCCAGGAGGGAAGACGGCCTATCCGCAACCTAAAATCATTCTTAAATGTCTTATATTTCGTTTTGATTAGACAGCATGAGAACAGCGGATGTTAAGGTGCGTGGAGGCCTGTTGGTAACGGACCAAAAGCGGCTGCCTACATGTTCACGGTGGTCGCAGGTGCAAATCCCAGGACACATTTCTGACTTTTCGGAGTCAAGTGTGTATTGGTAATCAATCACCATGCACTTTAACGGCAAGGGCAATTTAAAGCGTCGTGAGGAAACCTGCACACCGTCGCAATTTAAAAAAAAAAATGGTATGTCAGTTCGTCAACCCGCATTAGGCCAGCGTGGTGGACTATATGCCCTAACCACTCTTAATCGAACGCTCGATTGTAGACGAGGACCGTGCCCTGCAGTGGGACATATATGGGCTAATCAGGACAGCGTAGACAAGTGCCATGGCTTATAACGCAATTAATCGGTATTTCCGTATTTTTGTCAATTAGCACTAGAATTGGAGCCAGACCATAATTAACTAATATATTTAATAATATCGTCATTCTATTCGGCAGTTATTTTACTTTTAAGTTTATTATTGTTATTAATTTCCATTATGAATGTTGTTTCACGCTTATAATTGGCATGTAGACCAGGTCTAAAATTGTATAAGTTTAATTTGCATGTTTTGTCTATTTGCTGTTGGTGTGTCATATGATAATAAATAAATAAATAATTAACTAAACCATCAACGAATTCTATACTTAACCTAGCCTTTCTGGTTAATAGTATACTCACGTGTAGTCCGGTACTTGAGGCGCGGCAAATTTGTCCGGCGGTATGTCGCGGGGAGGCGAACCCCATTGCGATTCGCTCTCACTCTCCAAGCCCGAGGTGCCGTTACTGGCCCCTGATACTTTCCTGTAACAATGCATTTATGTGTAACTGTATTAGCCTAAATATAGGTGGGACGACCTGGTAAAGGTCGCGGGACGTCGCTGGATGCAGGCTGCCTCCAACAGGTCACTGTGGAAATCATTGGGAGATGCATGTGTTCAGCAGTGGACTTCCTTTGGCTGATGGATTGGATTGTTTTAGCCTGTACAGGGTACATCAAGACTGCTACCGAAAACGAAGCCAGGTGGTAGTTTTAGTGCCTTTAGACACGATGCAACAATTTTTTTTGAATAAAAGCGACGATAATTTTCGTATTTTTTTTCTATCATCGTATTTGGTTGGTAAATAAATTTTTTTATGTAATGTTTTTACAGTACGCAAAGCTTTAAATTATAATTTTAACAAAAACTATGGATTTACCACTGAAACAAAATGACATTTAAAACATTACAAAAAAAAATCGTTATGGTATGCGGGTTTTCTCACGATATTTTCTTTCACCGTTACAGTGCGTGGTGATTGACTATCAAAAAGTCAGAAGTCTGCCTTGGGATTTGAACCCGCCACCACCACAAACATGACAGCAGCCGCGTCTAGTCCACTCACTATTATATTTACATAATAATGCATAGAAAAGATATTTTTTTGCCCTCCGTTCTGTTGTAAGGCGAAGTATCTACACGAGGATGCTTCCTCGTAGGTAGACACGGTGAATAAGGTGGTGGTACTCACTTCCCCTGCCGTATGGCTTGCTGGTAACGGACCAGACTCGGCTGCCTAAATGTTCACGGTGGTTGCGGGTTCAAATCCCAGGGCACACCTCTGACTTTTCGGAGTTATGTGTGTATTGATAGTCAATCACCACGCACTTTAACGGTGAAGGAAAACATAGTGAGGAAACCTACATACCGTGGCGATTTTAAAGAATTTCTACGGTATGTAAGTCCGCAAACCCGCACTAGGCCAGCGTGGTGGACTATATGGCCTTGCTCTCAATCGTAGTCTCGATTGTAGAGGGGGCCCGTGCCCTGCAGTGGGTCGTGTATGGGCTGGTACAATACAATACTCACTTCCCCTGTCGTATGGCTTGCTGCGCGAGGCGCGCGCGCATGGTGACCACCATGTCGTGCGGCACGCGCCACACGAAGATGCAGCCGTCCCCAGACCCCGACACCAGGTACTGGCAGTCGGGGGTGAACCTGCAACGTATATTCCTTTTTAACCGACTTCAAAAAAAGGAGGTTTTTTCTGTATGTTCACCGATTACTCGAAGACGCGTGAACCGATTTGGAAAATTCTTTTTTTGTTTCAATGCTTATACTTCACAGGTGGTCCCATAAAAACTTGGTCAAGACCTGACGAATATCTTCGGACCTGGAGAGTACGACTCCTCGAAATTAAGTAGGTTCTAGTGAATTTCTAGTGGTTCTTTTTGCATTAGTAATTATCGTGATGAATATGCATAGGTTTTTCGATCAATAACTCTTAAAATAAAATAAAGTACATGTTTTTTTTTTAATCAGCCCATATACGTCCCACTGCTGGGCACGGACCTACTCTACAATCGAGAGAATCGATTGAGAGTGGTTAGGTCATATAAAAAAAATATTAAAATACTTTCTTTTATTTAAAAAACCATGTACTTTATTTTTATAATATAGTATACTAGTTACTTGAGTCCAGTGACGATTTCCGAGTGTCCAAACATAGTGGCCATGCACTCTCCAGAGTAGTAATCATACACGCTCAGTATCTTGTCCGTGCTTGACGTTGCCAGGTATATACCGCTGTTGTCTAGAGCCACCTGAAAATATTATAAATTTACATATTTATACGATAAAATGGCCAAAATAAATAAATAAATACACCCAACAGTCACATACATAGTCCTGACCCCACATTAAGATCACTTAAGTCTTGTGTCGTGGGTATCAGAAACTACGAGAAACTTTTCGGTCTCACAAACACCCAGACCCGACACAAATATTTGTGGGCCACACAAACATTTGCGTTGGTGCGGGTATCGAACCCGCGGCCTTCGTTTCAGTCAGCGTCTACGCCACGGAGGCTGTCAAAATGATGCACCTGATTAATGCAGAAACCCAATGGTTTCTAAGATTTACGCGATTGTTACACATTGAAATAAAACGAATTCTTGCGGATTTTATCGCGAATTTGGTTTAATTTTTAATTTTTTTATTTCTCGACGTTTCGATCACTTTACAGTTTTCGTGGTCACGAGGCGGACTGAGGTATTAGTCATCCGCTTAGTGGCAGTTACAATTTATATGTAATTTATATGTAAAGTGGTTGAAACGTCGGGAAGTTAAAAAATATAAAAATGAAATCATTTTAATTCGCTATAAAATTCGTAATAATTCGTTTATTTCAATTATTATATCAAAATGTAGAAGCCATCCCTCACAAAAAAATATTTGTTAAAATAAACATACAACCGAATCGAGAACCTCACCTCCTCTTTTTTTTAAAACGGTTGAAAATACAAATCTACGTTAATAATCTGTGTCTGTATCAGCCCATATACGTCCCACTGCTGGGCACGGGCCTCCTCTACAATCGAGAGTACGATTGAGACTAGTTAGGCCATATAGTCCAGCACGCTGGCCTAGTGCGCATTGGCGGACGTGAATAATCTATGGTATAAAACCAAAAAATATTTATGAAAATATACAAATCTATACTGCAGCACAAAGCGTAATGTGCGATTGTCAACGCATTAATTATTACGAATTTTTATATTGCATATTAATATTTTTGTCATGTTTTTCTTTTTATTTATTTTTTTGTAATTTTTATTTATTCGTATTTTCACCTTTCAATGAATGTATTTTTTTTATAGTAAAAATGTCGAGACGAGCATGCCATTCGCCTGCTAGCAAGCAATACGACCGCTCACGGACAGTAGCAAAACCAAACACTATGAATTACAAAGCAATGCTTGACATTCCACTGCGCTCACCATCTAAGACATAAGATGTTAAGTCTCATCACGTCCAGTAGTTACTCTGGCTACAATGTCCTTCAAACCAGAACAAAGTGCATTTACACAGATGTTTGATAGGAGAAACCGACATTGCGGTGGTGCCTACCCAGGCGGCCTCTCACACATGAGAGACCTACCACCAGTACAAATAGTTTCTTAGTTTCTTCTAGTACACGCACCTTGATGAGAGTTCCGTCCTCAGCGGTGGTTCCTCTGAAGGTCTTGGTGTGTCTGCCGTGCGCCGCGCTGTACACTCGCACGTTGCGATCCTGAGGGTAGATGTTATATTTTTTTATCAGCCCCTATACGTCCCACGGCTGGGCACGGGCCTACTCTACAACCGACAGAATCGATTGAGAGTAGTTAGGCCATATAAGTCCACCACGCTGGCCTAGTGCGGGTTGGCGGACTTACATTCCGTAGAAATTCTTTAGAATCGCTACGGTATGCAGGTTTCCTCACGATGTTTTCCTTCACCGTTAAAGTGCGTGGTGATTGACTATCAATACACACATAACTCCGAAAAGTCAGAGGTGTGCCCTGGGATTAGAACCCGCGACGACCGCGAACATGTAGGCATTTTCTTTCGAACAACATTCAATTCAGTTCGCGCGAAGACAAAACATTAGATAACTAAAATAGGTTTTAAAACTGTTCATAAATAAGGCCGATAGCTTGTCTCAAGTATGAGAAACTACGAGACTTTCAGAACTGTCTATATGAGACCCTATGTGAATGTATCTCACGTTTATTTATTTTTTTCCTATGCGGGAAAATCCTCATCGGATACCCGACTATTTCCAAAAATAGACCGGGCATGCCGGTCTCCTACCGGCTAAAAAACCCCATGTCTCCATCTGTACTTTAGATGCACTTTGGGACGAGTGTATCTGACCTGACAAGCAGTGAGTATGTGCCTCCCGCCCGCGTCCACCTCCATGTCGTACAGCGTGGTGCGGCCCGACACGTTCTGACCGCGGGCGAATTGGTAACCGCCGTCTTGAGTCTGCAATGAACATCAATACTATATTAATTACTAAAAAATAATAAATAAATATACTAAAAAATACTTTTGTGCGTGTATGTCACTGAACTCCTAAACGGCTGGACCGATTTTGATTAAATTTTTGTGTGTGTTCAAAAGGATTTGAGGACGGTTTAGATTCAAAATTTGGTCCACTGGAAAACGTGTTTTTATTTTAATTTTTGATTATTACTGCCAGATTGTTACATATTATTAAAAAAAGAGTTTGAAATAGAATTAAAGACACGTGTACAGGACAACATCTGTCGTGTCCGCTAGTTATAAATAAATCTGACGGTTATAGCTATAAACCTGACTCCAGACTAAGGTACCAACATTTTAGGTCACCATAAATTACAGGCTTTACGGCCGTGGAACAATATAACTACAAAAAAAACGGTAGCACACATTAACGTTTTCATGTTTATTTAATTAAACTTAAAAATGACTTTTTAAAACAGTTTAAAGAAAAAACAAGTTGAATGCGCCAGTCGTTAACTGCGGGATGCGTCAAAGTGTGTCCGCACGAAATAATAATTAAATCGTTCATTAATACTTTCATCCAAACGTGGTAAGAACGATTGTTTTTATGTACATTTTCATTATTTAAATGACATATTTAACCTCATAATTCCACCTCACATCTCTTACAATTAACATCAACTCACAGATCTCAGCTGCCTGAAGAGTATAGTTTTGTCGGCCCCACACGACACCATCTGCAGCCCAGCGCTGGACATGATGAAGCGCACCGCAGTGATGGACGAGGAGTGCTCGTCCAAGGTTTGCAGGATCTGGTAACCCTGGAGAGAAAGAGTTGCAGTCAGAGTTAGATACCGAGGTCTGCAGGTTTTGGTAACCCTAGGGAATAAAGATTTACAGGTAGTCCTTACTAATATTATAAATGCAAAAGTAACTATGTCTGTCTGTTACCTTTTCACGCCTAAACCACTGAACAGATTTTAATTAAATTTGAAACAGTGATAGATTCGACCCTGGGAAAGGACATAGGCTACTTTTTTTGTGAAGAAAAGGCTTGAATGTGTTGAAATAAGGGATGAAAGTTTGTATGGAAAAATCTAAACTGTTGAAGTTACAGATGAAAATATATATTTCAGCTCTTTAATACAAACGAAAAATAATGTCGTGCAATAATTTTGGAAAAACATCATTATGGGGGTAAAATAAGGGAAGGAATATTGTACGAAAAATCAAAACTATAGCAATATAATCGACGGCCGTCACATTAAGTTTAAATATAAAAGAATACTACAAGAGTATAATATGTTGATACGGACTGGACTCAAAAACTATCTGCACCCGGGCGAAGCCGAGCCGGGCCGCTAGTTTATTACAAAGGCCCGGCCATGCTTCACCCTGGTCCAGACATTAAGGTTCCGTTGCACAGCAAAAAATCTCCGAGAGTATTTTTTCCATTTTTGCAACATTTTTCATTGCTGCTCCGGTCCTATTGGTCACAGAGTGATGTTACATAGCCTATAACCTTCCTAGATAAATGAGATATGTAACACCAAAAGAATAAATAAATACACCCAACAGTCACATACATAGTCCTGACCCCACACTAAGATCAATTAAGTCTTGTGTCGTGTATCAGAAACTACGAGAGACTTTTCAGTCTCACAAACACCCAGACCCGAGACAAATACTTGTGGGGTCACAAATATTTGTCTCGAACCCGCCGCCTCTCGTTTCACAGCCGGTGTCTAACCAACTGCGCCACGGAGGCTGTAATTTTTTCCGTTTCGAACCATCCGCTTCTTGTTTATCGCGTACAAACAGACAAACACTTAATTAATATTTACATTATCGACGCTGAACACGTGTATGAGTCGGTCCCGCGACGCGGAGGCCAGCAGGCGCGGCGCGGCGGGCGAGTACTCCAGCGCCAGCACCTCCGCGTCGTGCGCCTCCAGGGTGTGCAGCAGCGCGGTGCTGGTGCTGGTGCTGCTGGTGCTGCTGCTGCTGGTGCTGGTGGGGTGGAGCGCGTGCACCCACACGTTGCCCGCGCGGTCGCCCGCGGCCACGTGACGCCCGTCTGGGGACGCGCGCACGCATCTGTGAAGTGTGAAGAGGGAAAATTATATTTAAAAAATAAATCAAAAAATCTAGGAGATATAAATTGAAATGACATTTTTAAAAGTTGTAGTCACGCTGTTTTCCGTCATGACTCAGCATGAATGGGCAGTCTCGTCTGGGCTGGTACCACTGTCTCACAGGAAATCCCCAACAAACGACAACTTCACTGTCGCGTTTCATACGGTGAGTGAGATTGCCGGATGCCCAATACCCCTTTCCTCTTCCCATCCTTTTTTCTTTCCGCTCCCCTCCCAATCGGACCGACAACACATCCATGATCCAGCGTTGTGGATGTTCATGTGCAGTGATCACTTACCATCAGGTGACCTGTTTGCTCGTTTGCCGGACCTATGCAATAAAAGAAAATTGTTAAATTATCTAGACAGTAAGGTTACCTGACTCCAATTTTGTCGTCATATGATTTCGCTTTGTCCTTATCGTTGGTGGCGGTGAGGTCGACGTCCTTCAGGAACTTCAGCTCGGGGTCTATGTACAGGACCTTGTTCAGTTCCTGGAAGGGGCAATAAATGGCTATTAGTTACTTCTGGAGTTGTTTTAAAAGTACCAGAATCTTTGATGGACAGAATAGACAAGAAGCTCTCAAAAATTACTTAATCAAAAAAACCACTATAAAGTAAAAAAATAAAACAAAAACACTCCAAAATGAAAAATAAAATCTATTTCATTGTACTTGTACACGTTGATTAGTTTACTTATTGACTTTACTATCCAACAAATCAGAATATATGCGTAACATATTTAAGGCGGGTCGCCAACGTTTCCGAAAAAAAAAACAAGATTCCCACGATCTGAGAACCTCCTCCTTTTTTGAAGTCGGTTAAAAATAGAAATCTATACACTGAATTTTGCCACGTTACACGATACTCACTAACGTAAAGCAAATTTTTTAATGAATTAAAGGGAAATAGGTGGTCAGATGAACTGGTCAGGTCGCGGGACGTCGCTGCATGCAGGCTGCCTCCAACAGGTCATTATGGAAATCATTGGGAAGGGCCTATGTTCAGCAGTGGACTTCCTTTGGCTGATGGATGGGATGGATGAAACAAATTAAATTGCATACCTGTGTATTATAGAAATTCTAGTAAGATTTTTACGGTATGGAATTCGCACCAACCTGTATTAGGCCATAGTCGACTGTGGCCCAACCCCTCCTATTCAAACTCAAGGTTGTAGATGAGTACCATGTTAAACTGTGATTATGGGCTGATACAGTACTCCTTATTTTCCAGGACAGAGTGCTAGAAACTAATCCACATCTGGTGGAACTCGATTTGGAGACTGAAGAGATGATGGGCAGTATAGAGGAGATCGCGCAGGACAACATTGCCAAACAGCAGATGCTGGACAATCTCAAGACGGAAGTGATTGACAGGATCTCGGCTATCGTGTTGGCTGTTGGATGGATGTATGATGGAAAGGGTATATGCCACATACATTGCTGTAAATGTTCTGCGGCTGCGCGGCCAGCCTCCACAGGCGCACGGTGTCGTCGCTGGAGCACGTGATGAACGTGCCGCCCGCCAGCGGAGACTCCCCGCCCACCATGTCCACGCCCCAGATGCACGCCGAGTGGTACAGGGCCGAGTGAGACTTGCCCACCTGTGGGGATAACATTAAAATCATGTCAAATACAAGAAATATACAAATTATAACGGAACGGAACCAATGGAGAACTCAGATCCTCAGATCTTCAGGGAACGATTGAAGAGAGAGAGAGAGACAAATTTAAATTATATGGTATTGTGACTCCGTTTTTTTATTATGTATTTTTAGAAACAGAAATAAAATGTCTTTAAAAGAAAAACAAGTTTGTTATCCGCTATTTAATTGATTACTTTTTACAACGCTTTATTTAACAAGACAAAAATGAAATTTAGAGGAACAGAATCTACTTATAGCCTAAGGGCCATACCTCACCGAGATGCCATGGCGACGTGGCCAGCGACGTTGCCAACTAGTTCATACTGAGATGTATGACGGCTAATTCACTTGGCGACCGACTGGCGGCGTTGCCAAGTAGCCAGAGTAGCCAGAGTCGACCGCTCCGCATGTGGCGACTGGCGACGCTGGCTACCTGGCAACGCCGCCAGTTGTTTGCACGTGTTTGTATGCTCCGTCGCTCACTCAGTCGCCAACAATCAAATGATGTTAGTGACATCCTCAGATATTTTCTTACATCTTCATAGAGTTTGAGAAAAACACCGCTTTGACTTCGGTTTGATATAAATGGATGTACCCATATTTTTCTCTTTTTTCGTTTCATCTTTTTGCGACGCTGGTAATAATATATCAGTGCAGTAATTTCCACGTCCATTCCTGACTGTGTCGAGACAGAACTGAATTTATTGGCGACGCGATTGGGCGACTCAGTCTGGCGACGCAGGGACACCAGACGTAGCCATGGCAACGTCGCTGGCCACGTCGCCATGGCATCTCGGTGAGGTATGGCCCTAACGCTAAAGAAACACGACCGATGTGCACGTGACAAACGCTCGGCTTCAATAATAATTAAAAAATGAAACACCCAGCGGTATATCTGCCCTTTTTATAAGCAGCGGCGGGGGTAGTTGTGTCGTCGTTGGGGTAATTGCTTATAGTATAAATATGAATACACACCCTCTTAATGTCCCTGACGTCCCACACATAGAGACTATGGTCGTTGTACACAGCTGTTAGTTTGTGGTTTCGCTCGTCGTACGTCAACGCCACTGCGTCGGGATACCTGGCCGCTGACGGCTGACGGAACATGTGACTGAAAGATAAAATTATATATTATTAGAATAACTTAAGAAAAGGATATTTAAACGCTTTGAAAACTTAACGGCGAAACTATTCCTAAAGTGAAAACAAAACATTTAAGTTAACGATTTTTTTTTATTGCAATGGACAGCGAGACGAGCATGCCATTCGCCTGATGGTAAGTGATACAACTGCTCATGGACATTAACAAAACCAAACAACAAAATGCATTACAAAGCAATGCTTGGCATTCCATTGCGCTTGCCATCCTGAGACATAAGATGTTAAGTAAGTAGTTACTCTGGCTACAATGTCCTTCAAACCGGTACACAACAGTGCTTTTACACTGCTCTTTGACGCAAAAAAATGATGTTGCGGTGTTACCTACCCATGCAGTATCTAACGTATGAGAGACCTATTACCAGTAATATAATTACTACCACCAGTAATTCTTCTTATAACCCACAATAAGGCAACTTATTGTATATAACCTAACCTAACCTTATATAACCTAACCCCTCCTAATTGAACCCTCGATTGTGTAGGAGACCCGTGCCCTGCAGTGGGACGTATATGGGCTGATACAGATGTGCTATTATTAAACCAATGACGCGACAAACGAACTCACTTTATATTAACCCCCTGTGCGACATCAACCCCTAGGTAATGCGTGCGCGGCAGCGTGGTGATGTACTGAAGGGTGTCGGGGGCGAAGCACCGCACTATCCCCTCCGCGCACCCCACGAATATGTAGTTAGACCCGATCGCCATGCAGTTTGCTGATGTCGTCTGGAAATAGAAAACAAAATGTTAAGTGTTAGAACTTTGATTTAGAACAATCTAAATAAATTTAGTACGAATGCATCGATACTTTTCGATCCGGTAAATATTACATTCCATCCCTCCGACAACAGATGGCGGTACTAGTTCTTAACACTTTCAACTTCGACAATAGATGGCGCTACATACTTTCCCAACTCTACTAAACTTAGCTACACAGTATCCTAAAATTATTTTTAATTTATTCAGCCATTTATGCTATCTGCTGTGAAAACACAAGTAATTTAATTATTTGTTTACGCACTACTAATTTAAAGTAAGACTATGTTTTAAAGAACCTGGTTACCGCTATAAACAGCATAATGCGGCTAAATTAAACATCGTCGAAGAAATAAAGCTTCCTTTGGACACACAAAGCGTACACTTAGGCCATCTATAGTACTGTCTGTGGTACACAATACACATATTATTCTAAAGAGCTCATAACTAGATGGCACCACATGTACTCACACGCAGCTCCACCCACTTGTCCAGCAGGCGGCGGCTGTTGAACTCGCACAGGAGGCCGCCGCGCGTGATGGCGTACGTACTGTCCGCAGCCAGGCCCCGCCCGCACACCACGTCGCAGAACTCATTGTCCTTCTGCTCGCCCAGGATGGCTGAACGCCCCATGAGGGGAACTGGCTCTTTGAACTGAAATAGAAGAGGAAGTATATGTATATGCAAGATGGTTTAATGAGGGTAGGTGGTGGACGAAGGGCTACCTGTAGGCCGCTATGATAATATTTAGGGGTTAATCTTTCACCCACTATGTGGTCAGACGACATGGTAAAGGTCGCGGGACGTCGCTGGATGCAGGCTGCCGCCAACAGCTCACTGTGGAAATCATTGGGACAGGACTATGTTCAGCCGTGGACTTCCTTTGACTGATGGATTGGATTGGAATCTTTCATCAGTTTTGGCCATTCTAAGACACCACGCTCAGAAGTGGTATGTGTTTCACAACCCGCGACTAAATCAATTGCGCCACGAAAGCGATTATATAGAAACTATTCAGTTAAGTAATTTATTAAAAGCATGGTGTCTGTACAGTCAAGATCGGAATCCTGGTCTGATTGTCTCACCTTGGCATTCCTGGAGTACTCCAGATACCAGAACTTCACGTGCCTGAATCCCACTGTAACGAAGTAGTTCCCATTCTCGGCAAAACTCACTGCTTTCACCCGCGATGAAACCTGCAATGGAGCAGAGAGAAATATTAACCACCAACCAATTAAAAACCAAATGGTTCATGCATAGAGTATGCCCGACTCCCCTGACATTTTGACACATTCAGAAAGCTTAGCGAAGTGTGAATGGCGCTTCAGACAATCCTGTCTACCCCTTCGGGCATACATGCGTAGACTTAAGTGAAAAACTATTTTCAGAATTTTTAAAAAAAAGATACAAAAAAATTGATTTAAAAAACAATCATTCTTGTAGTAAAGTTCACATTAGTATGTGAACATTTCATAGAAAAAACATGATTGTTAGTAGGCATTATAATAATTGTAAATTCTATTAGATAAAAATCTTTGTATTACTCATGCGGGAAAAGTAGTATCTTGACGCTCGCTGTTGCGGTTGAAAAAGAGCCTTTTGCCCATTTTAAAATAACGCGTGAGTTTTTTCGTAAATGAAACTGTTGTTTGAGTGCGAAAATAATAAAGACTACTTGTCGCACGTAAATTATACTTGGCACACGCAAATTTAGAAAAAAAATTGCTAAAATAAACTATTGTTTTACACTGTGCTTTCTGATGTAAAATACCACTACTAATCTTCATGCAAATACATGCTTTACTCTGTAGAGATTAATATTCTTTACTCTCAGATTAACGCATTATGTTTCCACTAGTAAGCCTAAAAAGATAAGGAATTATAGGTTTAGTGACAAATACCTTATTGCTAGCGAGTTTGAGGTTCGCCCGCCAGTCCCAGACGTTGACTATCATGTCGTGCTGCGAGCCGACAGACACCAGATACTTCGACGACGTCGAAAAAGCCTGCAAAATAATCACTATTGTTTACAATTTTACGCAGTTGAGTAAAATGAGTATAGATGACGCAAATTAAATAAAAAATTAACACCTCAAGAAAGTATAGTAACGAACATGACTTGTAACTTCGAAAATGTGGTTTTATAGGGACAAAATCTCGGCAAACCTTACATACGATACGTCAGATAAACGGGCATCAAATAGCTATGTTTTACCTACAAAACACTGGTGGCAAAAATTCAAGAAAGGTGTTGAAATTTAATAAATACTTTTACATGAGATCTATCCTTTTACATGAGAATACAATCGTTCATACCACACAGCTGACTCCATGGGTGTGTCCCGGGAACTCCGCGATCTGCACTGCACCCGACGCGCTGGGATCCTGAAATCATCATATTTTCGTTAAGTTTTTGACATGACAGCCTCCGTGGCACAGTTGTCTAGATACCGACTGTGAAACGAGAGAACCACAATTATTTGTTTAGAGTCTGAATGATGAAAAGTCTATCGCAGTTTATGATGCCCACGACACAAGACTTGATCTTAGTGTTGGGTCAGGACTATGTATGTGTCTATTGGGTGTATTTATTTATTTCTATATTTTAAACATTGTGAATGTATCCCAATACCCCACAGGATACATTTAGACTGATAGACAAATATCTGTATCAGCCCATACATGTCCCACTGCAGGGCACGAGCCTCCTCTACAATCGAGAGCACGACTGAGAGTGATTAGGCCATATAGTCCACCACGCTGGCCTAGTGCGGGTAGACAAATATCACCGGCCAATAATGCAGTTTAATTGATGCCTTTGTTCAAGTAATAGGATCTTACATAATAATACGTCACACACATACGTCTGTTCTTTACTAATCGGGCGATGGCTAAAAAAATATGCAAACGGTTTGTGAATGAACCGTCAGTGCGTGTGACTTTGTTCCTAGAAAGGGAACGAAACAATATAAAGACGCAATACGCTGGATAAACTTATAATCACCTATAAATCCGAATCAATATTGACAGTTATGAAGCAGGATGAATGAGCAAGCTCGTCCGGCGTAGCAACAATGTCTCACAGGAAATCAACGTGAAGCGACAGCTTTGCTGTCGCGTTTCGTTCGGTGAGTAAGATTGCCGGATGCCAGATACCCCTTTCCCCTTCCCGTCTTCATTCAAGGGCCTCCTGATTTTAAGGGTCGGCAACTCATCTATGATTGTAGCTGTGTAGATGGTCATGGGCGGCGGTGATCACTTACCATCAGGTCTGTTTGCTACTTAGCCGGATCTAAGCAATAAAAAAATCAAAAAGAATCACAAGTGTTTCATATTTTTCCTTGTGATAAGTGGTTACCATGATCCATTGATATAGACAATAAATAAATACACCTTATACAAACACATACTTTTAAAGACTTCTCGCTCTCATACACCTAAACCTTAAACATATGTGGTTGTATTTACAAATATTTAATTTGTTGCGGAAATCGAATCCGCGGCCACTCGTTACACAACAGTTGTATTAACCCACTGCACTACAGGAGCTGTCAATAACATAATTAATTATTGAAATAGGAGAACTACGCGTGTGACTTGGCCTTGTCTAATTAAAATATTTACAATTAATATTTAGTACCTTATCATAATGTAGTTATGTGATCTCTGAAAAATAATTAAAATAATTGTAAACCACCCCTAAATTTTCAGCTTACGTGTCCTCAACAACTAACTCTCGCTCTATAACAACAGCTTCCCTCCCTCCACCGCTAGATGGCATTGAACTATTAACGGCGAGAAGGGAAGCAAGAGAGGCTCTTGCGAGTCGAGATGACGTGACACTGCCTGCAATGTGGAACTACAGTTTCACCGCTAGATGGCACTGACCTGCAGGTCCCAGACTCGCACGGCGGGCGCGTGGCCGCACTCTCCCGTCGCCAAGTACCTGCCATCTGGCGAGAAGGCGACGCATGTGACGCTCTTGCGAGACGAGTTGAGGACGTGGGACTGCCTGTTCTTGCGCACGTTGTAGAGGACCACTGTGCATCTGTGGAGGAAATGAATAATTGTTAAGCATGAAGGAAAGAGAAACAAACCTTATTGCTTATTTAAGATCTACAATATGATAAAATCTTAAAATTTGTTTAGTATGGTGAAATATAGACCGGGCATTGAAAAAGTTATCGTTTAACTGATGACAGTAGGTGGGATAATTAATTAACTGTATGTACTTTTAATCAATTAAATTATAATTAAATATCAATAAAGCGGGACGTCGCTGAATGCAGGCTGCCTTCAACAGGTCACTGAGAAAATCATTGGAAGAGGCCTATGTTCAGCAGTGGACTTCCTTTAGCTGATGGATTGGATTGGATTAAGTTATAATTGAACCTTTCCATTGATTTTATCTATGCTGATTGGACATTTAAACATTATTTATGTACTATTTTTTTTTGACATACTAATGTTGCACATTTAATACTGAATTCACTAAATTATCAAAATCACTACACATTTTTTTTTTTTTACAACAATACCATCAGCTCTCCATGTCCCTTGCCACCTAAACTCACGTCCAAACCACCGTTAACACCTAACACGTAAACCTACATCAATATGTGAACGCGCATAGGCCGTTAAGCGCACGTCGGCATGTCACGCGGCCGTGAGAAACGGCGGCCGAACGCGCGTGGCGTACATACGAAATGTTGGAGAGCTATGGTGATGGGAGGAGCGATTGTATTGTCATAACCTAGCGCGACAGTGTTTTAAAACTGTTGTAATTATGGTACATACATACATAACCACACGCCTTTTTCCCAGAAGGGGTAGGCAGAGGTGCTACTAGAACACCCACGTTTCGCCTTGTATATTCCGTCCCACGATGTGATAGGGGGCGAGCCTATCGCTATATCGGGCACAAATTCCTGACTCCGGGCTAATAATGAATAGAAAAATCCAATATCACTTTGACCGACCCGGGATTCGAACCCGAGACCTCAGCTTTGCAATCATACCGTAGTACCACTACGCCAACGAGGCAGTCATGTAATTATGATACATTTATAATGTTAAAATTGTCATACAGCGCCATCTATTGGGCCTATAAGTGATTAATCGATATACGCAATAAATAAGTGTCATGGCCTCCCTTGCAAAATCCTCGTAAACAGTGAAGCATGTGTAAAACAAATAAATAATGTAAATGTATGAATATCAAGTCTATTAAAGTTGCTAAACATATAGTGGACGTATTTAATTTCGGCCCATCACTCCAACAGAAACAACTGATGGTAATGTTAATGAGATGAATGGTGGTGGGAGGAGCTGTTTTATTGTCACAAACTAAGATTTTTTTTATCAGCCCATATAAGTCCCACTGCTGAGCACTGGCCTACTCTACAATCGAGGGAGTCGATTGAGAGTGGTTAGGCCATATAGTCCACCACGCTCGCCTAGTGCGGGTTGGCGGACTTACATACCGTAGAAATTCTTTAAAATCGCTACTGTATGCAGGTTTCCTCACGATGTTTTCCTTCACCGTTAAAGTGCGTGGTGATTGACTATCAATACACACATAACTCCGAAAAGTCAGAGGTGTGCCCTGGGATTTGAACCCTCAACCACCGTGAACATGTAGGCAGCCGAGTCTGGTCCGTTACCAACAGGCCACCACGCACTTAACTAAGAAGATAGTGATAGGAATAATTGATGGCAAATTGCGCTGTAGTTTAGATTGTTCGCACGTAGATCAATAAACATAGCAATTTTGAAAATCCGCATGATGCGAATTTGTACATATAATGTGCGATATTTAGATTTCACTTTCTCCCTATTAAAAAAGATATTTACTTCTTGATTAAAGTGCTGTTGCACCGGTGGCTGATAAAATATAAATGTACAAGTCGCATTTTTAGAAATTTATGTTTTATATATATAAACAGCCTCCGTGGCGCAGTTGGTTAGACGCCGGCTGTGAAACGCGAGGCCGAGGATTCGATCCCTGCACTGAGACAAATGTTTATAAGGCCCACAAGAAATTGTCTCGGGTATGGGTGTTTGTGAAACCGAAAACTCTCGTTGTGTTTGTTACCCACAACACAAGACTTAATTGATCTTAAATTAGGGCCAGGAATATGTATGTGACTGTTGGGTGTATTTATTTATATAAATCGTAAAGACTAGGGATTCTGCGAATATATGCAACCGCATCTGCATCCGCGAATGCTGAAAAAGCTGCATCCACACATTGTATTTTACTGTTGACCATCTTTCGCCACCTCTCATTTGCATTATGTTATTATAATTCCAGCTCAATTGCCAACACAGTCAGCGGTTAAAACCGTCCCCGCTCCGCTCGTGACCGTGTTTCACCGTCCTTCCGCCGCGTCGCGTCGTGTAAACACGCGGCGCGCGTGACGTGCCGTATGGATATAGGATCGATGGCGACTGTGGGACGTCACCAGGGATCATGGGGAATGCATAGACAAGGACATTAATTAATTCAGACAATCACGTAATGCATAGAATAGTTCATTTTAATAGAATTTCGCAATATTACATTAATATTCTAATAGATGTGGAGATTCTTGGTGGAGGCCTATGTTCAGCAGTGGACTTCCTGTGGCTGAAGAGAGAGAGAGAGTGGAGAGAGAGATGCGGAGTTTATTAATTTATTTTATTAGTAGATTTATTGTAGGGAAGGATGAGAAATAAATGCACCAAACAGTCACGTACTATGACTGCCTTGATAGCGTAGTCGTACTACAGTATGATTACAAAGCTAAGGTCTCGCGTTCGAATCCCGGGTCGGCCAAAGTGATATTGGATTTTTCTATTAATTGTCATCGGGGAGTCAGGAATTTGTGCCCTATATGTCGATAGGCTCTTCCCCTATCACATCATGGGACGGAACACAAGGCGAAACGTGGGTGTCCTGGTTGCACCTCTACCTACCCCTTCTGGGAAAATGGCCTGATTTTTATGTATGTATATAACAATCACATACATAGTGACCACACATTAAGAAACAAGTCTTATATTTTTTTATAGCATAGTTCCGGCAAACGAGCATGCAGCTCACCTGATGGTAATTGATCACTGCCGCCCATGAACATCCACATAGCTTATGTCGTGTACCAGAAACTACGAGAGACATTTCTGTCTCACAAGCACCCAGACCAGAAACAAATATTAGTATATATTAATAGTAGATCACACGAAATATTAATCTCGGCTCGGAGATCGAACTCCCGCTTCAACACCAGCGGCTAACCAACTGCGCCGCGGAGGCTGCCAAACTTCACTGTCCCTTCCTTAATTTTTTTAAACTTATTTAACATACTTATAAAGATACATATCATTTGCTAGTAGATAACATGGAGAAACCACTAAGGTTTGTATTTATGCTATCAGAGTTGACAATGAGTTTACATCTAGACATTTTTGTATTGTATTGTATCAGCCCATATACGACCCACTGCAGGGCACGGGCCTCCTCTACAATCGAGAGTACGATTGAGAGCGGTTAGGCCATATAGTCCACCACGCTGGCCTAATGCGGGTTGGCGGACTTTTACATACCATAGAAATGTATACAAATCGCTATGGTATGCAGGTTTCCTCACGATGTTTTCCTTCGCCGTTATAGTGCGTGGTGATTGACTATCAATACACACATGACTCCGAAAAGTCAGAGGTGTACCCTGGGATTTGAACCCGCGACCACCGTGAACATGTAGGCAGCCGAGTCTGGTCCGTTACCAACAGGCCACCACGCACTTCTAGACATTTCTGTAGTAATATTAATTCAATCTCCCCCATTCATCCAGTCAGGTGGATAGTGATTCGGACTCGTCTACGCGCCGGAAACGGAAACGCCAGCACGGTCGCCCGGTAAATATTGACGGGTCGACGCACTGTGCGCGACGATTGAATTCTAATATGAAATCAGAATGGGTTTTATGCTTTTGAATTTATAAACGAAGTACGGACCACGATTAGTCGTGGAATTTACTAAGGATTTTATTGCTTCCCGGTGCTTTTTTTATTAGGGCCGGTCAAACGAGCAAACAGATCACCTGATGGTAAGTGATCATTGCACATGAACATCTGCAACACCATAGGGCATAGCGACGCGTTGCCGGCCTTTAAGGAGATTTTTTTGAGACTGTCCCGCCCTCACCCCCGCCACTGCAACTCGTGTGTTGCACACACACACCGAGCATTGAAGCTCACATCTTCGGGAATGTCTAACTTGCCCTTAACTCGAAACGAAATTAATCATACTCAATCTAATGGTTGTGAAACGAAAGTCCACGGGTTCTCCTGTACCAAGAGAAATGTTTGAACGGCCCAAAAGTATTTGATTCTAGTCTGGGTGTTGAGATCGAAACGTATCTCGTAATTTCCGGTTGTGTAGTAAGTTTAACATGAGTAGCGAGCTTGAATTCTAGGGCACACCTCGCACTATTCAGAAGCACGTATTTGTATCAGCCCATATACATCCCACTGCAGGACACGGGCCACTTTTCCAATCGAGAGTTCGATTGAGAGGGGTTCGCCCATAGAGTTCACCACACAGAGGCATGAATTGATAGAAAATTACCACGCACTACGAGTAATACCTAGGAAAACCTCATTAGAAAATCCTGCATACTATTAAAAAAAGACTTTCTTTAAACAACTACACAATGAGATGCTTTTATCTGCATACTATAAAAAATACAAAAGTTTCTATATGTACTGTATTGTATCAGCCCATATACGTCCCCGTATATGGTTAGTTACAGTTCCTATATCCTCAATTTCATTTGTTAATATATTATATTTATACAGATATTCATAGACACGTCTCGGTGCCGTATGTTATCACTGGCAACGGGCGGGGCATATAGCACGGAGAGCTGATGGCCGATGGGGTCAAAAAGTTCTCGAATGAGGAGGCCACGAAGCGGAAAGCGCAGCGTGGGACGTCCACCCACTGGTCAGACGACCTGGTAAAGGTCGCGGGACGTCGCTGGATGCAGGCTGCCTCCAATAGGTCACTGTGGAAATCATTGGGAGAGGCCTATGTACAGCAGTGGACTTCCTTTAGCTGATGGATGGATGATTCATAGACAGTTTTAAAACCTATTTTAGTGAATGATCTCTTGGATTTACGTGAATGTGCACATTGAATAAAAACAAATTCTTACGGATTGAATCACGAATTGGATTCAATTTTTAATTTTTTAACTTCCCGACGTTAATTTAATTTAATAATCGTAAAAGGGTAGTTAAATTGTAACAGTCACTCAGCAGATGACTAATACCTCAGTCCGCCCCGTGGTCACGAAAGCTGTTAAGTGATCGAAACGTCGGGAAGTTAAAAAATGTAAAAAATAAATCAAAATCGCGATAAAATCCGTAAGAATTCATTTTATTTCAACATATTTTAGTCATCAAATGTTTTGTCTTCTTCTCTCAAACTAAATTCAAAAGCCGTTCAAAATGGACAAAACATTCGATAGCTAAAACAGGTTTTAAAACTGTCTATGAATAAGGGTGTAATTTTTAACTACGAGTTTTTATCCAACTTGAACTGAGCAACTTTAACCCTTCCACACTAGACTAGTGTACAACAGCCGAGTAGCCATTTATTATGCCGGCTCTGTTGATATCGATCGCCAGGCGCGGCGTAACCGCACCCCCAGGCGCGGCTAGGGGTGCGAATACGGAATACACGGGGGATGACTAGCGTGAATTAAATAGATAGCCTAGATAGGGGTGAGTGGACTGTGACGTTGTTTGTCTATTTGAAAATGATTGTTAATCAAAAAGTATTATATTAGCTTTATCGGTCTGGTCTCTGGTAGAAGTGGGAACCAGACTTGGATTGTAAAGACCTGGGTTTGAGCCCCAGGTCGACTGATTGAATTTTATAGATTTTCGTTTAAATTTTCACAATAACTTTGTATTGCGAACTTAGTGTTATGTGTTAGTATTGTAAACTAGTAGTGTTTACATAAACAACAAATAAATTTCAGTTATTTAAAGTGTGTGTCGGCTCACACTTTTGAGAGCAAAAAGTCTCTTACATTCCAAATCCCACAAAAAATCTGTATCCAAGTATATTAAAGGAACTATGTGTAACCTCTTAGGTGTATTTATTACATAAATACATCAACTCACGCCTTTTTCTCAAAAGGGGTAGGCAGAAGTGCTACCAGGACACTTTCGCCTCGTGTTTTCCGTCCCACGATGTGATAGGGAGCGAGCCTATCGCCATATCGAGCACAAATTTGGCACCGGGCTCATTATGAATAAAAAAATCCAACACCACTTTTCCCGACTCGTGATTCGAACCCGAGACCTCAGCTTTGTAATCATACCGTAGTACAACTGCGCCACCGAGACAGTGTATATACCTACGTCAATATATCACGGTGACCACTCACCACCGACGTGACGCACAGCACCACTGCGATTTGGCTATCAGTTACCTCAAGTTCATCTATAACACTGCGCGTTTCTACAATAGTCGATGTCCCATTCCGGGAACGAACCGGCGACCACCGACGCTTCATTCACAAACCGTTTGCTTACCGTTTTGGACATCGCCCGATTAGTAGACGGACGTAATGACTTAGGGGTGCCAATTAAAATATTTTATTTTTATTAAAAGAGCTCAAAATCACCACAAGACTCTCAACAAAGAGTACTGAGGCTATTTGGACATATTATAAGATCTCCAAAACACTGTCTGCAGAGGCAGATAATGCTAGGCAAATTGGAAGGCAGTCGTGCTCGGGGAAGGGCACCATCACGATGGCTTGATGCAGTAGTGAAGATAGTCGGCGGCAGCTTGCACCGTGCGGTCCACACTGCACATGACCGAGCCCATTGGACAAAGATCGTACGTGGTCGCGATCCTCAGCAGTGAGGGAACGACAAGAGAAGAAAATTTACTAGCTTCTGCCCGCAACTGCGTTTGCGTGGTTATATTTATAAAAAATTAACCCATCCCATCCCGTCCCGTTGTATCCTGCCTTGTCCCGTTTCACTCAAGATATAACATGTGACCTTAGATCACGAGCCTCATAACTTATCCTGTATCCATCCCGATACAATCAGGCCGACATTATTATATCCATACATAACTATCCCTCATTTATAGATTTTTGTATTGTATCAGCCCATATACGACCCACTGCAGGGCACGGGCCTCCTCTACAATCGAGAGTACGATTGAGAGTGGTTAGGCCATATAGTCCACCACGCTGGCCTAGTGCGGGTTGGCGGACTTACACACCGTAGAACTTTTTTAAAATCGCTACGGTATGCAGGTTTGCTCACGATGTTTTCCTTCACCGTTAAAGTGCGTGGTGATTGACTATCAATACACACATAACTCCGAAAAGTCAGAGGTGTGCCCTGGGATTTGAACCCGCGACCACCGTGAACATGTAGGCAGCCGAGTCTGGTCCGATACCACGAGGCCACCACGCACTATTACTATTTATAGATTACACAGAACTTACCACACATAATGGTAACTCTGTGTCAGTTGTAAAATATTCGCGACGGGTGCGAACCCTAGACCGCGGACGCATGGGCAGCATTGCATCATTGTTATGCCGGCTTCATGGTCGACGACCCGCCGCGCCGTTTCGGTGGTCAGTGGAGCGGTGTCAGCAGAAAAAAACTAACAACTCAACATTGAAATGTAATTCGGTAATTCATATCTTTAGTGTAGATAAAATTCCGAAGATATCATACATACATAAACTCACGCCTTTTCGCAGAAAGGGTAAACAGAGGTGCTACTAGAACACCCACGTTTCGCCTTGTATATTTCGTCCCACGATGTGATAGGGGGCGAGCCTATCGCCATATCGGGCACAAATTCCTGACTCCGGGCTAATAATGAATAGAAAAATCCAATATCACTTTGCCCGACCCGGGATTCGAACCCGAGACCTCAGCTTTGCAATCATACCGTAGTGCCACTACGCCACCGAGGCAGTCATCACGTGAATCGAATAACAAATATCAGCCTAATCGGTGTACATGCATAAAAAACCCCACCGAATTGATAACCTCCTCGAAGTTTTCTTAATACACTAGCACAAAATTCGTTAAAGGAATGCAATCCATTAAATACAGCTCGTAAAGACCAAGTGTTCCGTAGAGGCCATTTCGCCGGAACTACGTCATAGAAGCAATTTCCTAATGCACGGCAATGGACACGCCCATGCCGGATGTGACGCAGTTTACAAGCCCCGTCATGACGGGGGTGGTTTTATGTAAGGTAGGCTTGATATTTACTGTACTGTATCAGCCCATACACGACCCACTGCAGGGCACGACCCTCCTCTACAATCGAGAGTACGATTGAGAGTGGTTAGGCCATATAGTCCACCACGCTGGCCCAGTGCGGGTTGGCAGACTTTTACATACCGTAGAAATTCTTTAAAATCGCTACGGTATGCAGGTTTCCTCACGATGTTTTCCTTCACCGTTATAGTGCGTGGTGATTGACTATCAATACACACATGACTCCGAAAAGTCAGAGGTGTGCCCTGGGATTTGAACCCGCGACCACCGTGAACATGTAGGCAGCCACGTCTGGTCCGTTATCAACAGGCCACCACGCACTTGATATTATAAATAATATATTTTAAAATAGCGGTCTCGCCCAGAGGGGTTACTCCATAAGTCTACCCGTATACTCCGACACGACGTTTGGATGTTCGAACGTTCGAAAATACGTATAAGATATAAGTTTCCCTGACAGCCTCTGTGGCGCAGTTGGTTACACGCCAGCTTTAAAACGAGAGGCCGCGGGTTCGATCCCCGCAACGAGACAAATGTTTTTGTGATCCACAGATATTTGTTTCGGGTCTGGGTGATCAGACCGAAAATTCTCTCTCGTAGTTCCTGATACACGAAACAAGACTCGGTGTTAGTGTGGGGTCAGGACTATGTATGTGACTGTTGGATGTATTTATTATTTATTTTTATTAATTACATAATTAATATCTCGATAATTCTAATATGGTCATTTTGTATCTGAATTCTGTAGAAAAGAGGATTGCATAATTGATTATCTAATTACTCTCACTTCACACGTCATAAAATATGACATAAAATTATGAAAAGAAACTCTCGTCAGTGTAGCTATAAAAAAAATTAACATTTAATTTAATTTATTTGCCGAAATTATGATAAAGCATTAAGCATGTCTTGTACCGTATCTAACTTCGGGGGGTTTTTGATCATCACAAGACTCGAAAGAAACTTTGATCTCATATTCTATGAAAATTTAATAAGCTTATCCATTATGTTTCAGTTTTTTTTATTACATAGGTCCGGCAAACGAACAAACAGGTCACCTGATGGTAAGTGATCACCGCCGCTCATGAACATCCACAACGCTGGATCATGGATGTGTTACCGGCCCGATAGGGAGGGGAGCGGGAAGGAAAAAGGATGGGAAGAGCAAAGGGACATTGGGCATCCGGCAATCACACTCACCGAACGAAACGCGACAGCGAAGCTATCGCTTCATGTCGATTTCCTGCGAGACAGTGGTACCGCCCCGGATGAGCCTGCCCATTCATACTAAGTCATGACTGACAACAGCGTGGCTCTACCACTTCCAAAAATAATAGAGAATTGTATACAAACAAAAGAGAAAATGACAGAGGGTGTCGGCTTAGTAGGGTAATATATATACACATACATATATAAAGTAACACACATAGTCTTAACCCCATATTAACACATCAATTTATGTCGTAGGTATAAAAAATATTCAGACTTTTTGGTCACACAACTCCTAGACCCACTCCACTGCTGAGCACGGGGCTCCCCTACAATCTAGACTTATATTTAGAGACCTACTATATATATTGTATATCGACTGCTTACCCCCCACTAATTCTTCACAAGCCCACTTCAACTCCGTCGAACAATATTTCAAAAGCCGCTGTATGAAGGAAAGTTTAATAAATTATTAGCGGGCCGCAGTGCGCTCCATCATGCAGCATTTTATATTAAGTGCCTACTGCCTAGATTATTCTGGAGGTCGGCGGGTCGGCGTACGCCTTGATTGATGTGACCATACGTCTAGTATGGGCTGGGACTGTCCCATCTCTCACTAATCTGTCTTATCTATACTATTCTGTCCTTTTTCCTCAACATAATTTCCCTTCATCAGCTCTCAATGTCATGCAATGTGCTGTTGATACAGTAATGTGCGAGGTCGGTATAGCATCTGTTCTGTGCAGCTGTACCTTAGAAAATTATCGAGGCGCTAAATTATTCTGTTTTCAGTCACAGAAGGCTCAATACTGATAAAAATACAAAAACAAAGTTTATTAGCGGGCCGCAGTGCGCTCCATCATGCATTTTATATAACACAGTGCCTAGATTATTATAAAGGTCGGCGGGGCGGCGTGCGCTTTGATTCATGTGACTAAACATCGCGTTTTAACTAGGACTCTTCCAACTCTCTCTACTCTATCCTTTGTATAGCGCTCAAAGTCATAAAATTCACGCTGTTGACATAATAATGACATATCCAACAGTTACACACATAGACCTGACCCCAAACAGGGATACAAGTCTTATTTCAGTAACTTCGAGAGATTTTTCGGCGTCATATACACCCAGAAGCGAAAAAAGTACGTGCATATACACTGTCCCTTATACAATCATTATCATAAAGTTTATTCGATCGATCGACGATGGTCTTTATATTAGAAATGTCCCATTCCGAATAAAATACATGGTCACATTACCCTTGTTCAATCAGTGTTTTAATGTTTTAAGAAGTCATTTACTCAATAGGTTCGTTAGCAGATTAATTAAAACAAATTTTAATACAAATTCGCTTGAATTCAGAATAGACTAGTATTGAAAAGGAGGAGGATGAAAGAACACCGAAATTATAGATGAAACCTGCATACCATAGAGATTTACAATAATTTCTATGGTATGTGAAATCTGCTTAACTGCAATGGATCAACATGATAGATAGACTATGGCCTAATCCTTCTCAATCACACTTTCACTGAATAAGAGTCCGTGCTTAATAGTGGGCGATATTGGGCTTATACAATATAAAGAATTTACAATTTACAAATGTGATGACACAGTATAGAGAACTGGAAGAATTTCTATGGTACGTGAAGTCCGCCAACCCGCACTAGGCTAGCCTGGTGGACTATACTAACCCCTCTCAATCGTACTCTCGATTGTAGAGGAGGCTCGTGCCCTGCCGTGGGACGTATATGGGCTGATACAATACAGTGAACTCCGCCAATAACAGATCAATGTGGCAGAATATGACCTAAACCTCCAGAATCACACTTTCAATTGTCAATTCGTGCTCATCCATGACCATGTAAATACATTTATATGGACTGATATATACTTATACCATTAAAACTTTCCAAATGACCCACTTACCCCTGTAAACATAATATGCCACCCCCCACATAAATATTGCACAACATCCCCAACGTCTCCATCTTGTCGTTAAGAATTTAACAGGCTGAATTCCAACGTCGAGAGCGACTTCGGAACACTCAAGTTGATATTCTTAAGAGGGCTTGTGGAGATTGCAAAACTAGCACGAGACTGCGGCATTGGCTGTATATTTTAGATATTTATTTTTTTCTTTCGCCTCAGTGTACCATCTGACAAAATGTAAGGACCAACCAGGATATCCCCTGTCTGTAGTAGATAAAGAATATTGAGGACTGAGAGGATCTTTGAAAACTTTAGTCGCACTCTTTCGACACCAAGTACGTAATCTTGGTGCGCCAGGATGTGAGGCCTGGGACTCATATTAATTAACCTCCTCGCTTTTTTATACATGCCTGATAAGAGACCAAGTACACCTGGTGATAATATAATATAGTATATACAGTATATATAATTCCCAATATACACAACATTAACCCAAAACGCAACACCATTACGTGGGTTCCTACAATGGAGTTTCCTATGTGTAAGTTAACGTTATCAAGAGGAATAGAATGTACGAAAATTCTCCCGACAAAGCGACTCATTTTTTTGTCACATTATTTTCTTATTTCAAAAATGGCGAGACGAGCATGCAATTGGCCTGTTGGTAAGCGATACGACGGCTCATAGACATTGGCAAAACCAAACAACACCATGAGTTACAAAGCAATGCTTGGCGTTCCACTGCGCTCGCCATCCTGAGACATAAGATGTCAAGTCTCATCATGTCCAGCAATTACTCTGGCTACAACGTCACATCGAAGGTAGTCACGAATTTCGTTCAAAACGCAACTACCCACAATCCCGGACAAACGTAATAAAAATCACATTAGCTGTAGATACGCCGCGACGCCCGAGTGCGCCGTGACCGCAAAATTGCGACCGGCGGCGCGTGTAATGCCGCCGGATTGAATTTTAAACCTGAGGGTAGATGTCGAGCTTCAAACGGGTTAGCGTATTTTATGTATAGGAAAACTAGTTTTTCACAGACTTCAAAAAATGAGGAGGTTCTTAATTCTTTGGAATTTTTTGGAACTGCAAATTTTGCTCTGGCTTTGGCGGTTGCGAAAAATATGGGGCATTTCACGTGAAGCGGACAACCAAAAAAAAATGAGGTCATGAATTTTGTTTATACTCCGGTCAGTTATACTTCTAGTAGACGTGGATGTGTACACACATTATTTTTTTAGTATAAAGCTTTATTGCATAGTTATGAGCTTTTAAAAGTTTACCAAGAATGAAGTCACGAATTTTTGGATGCTTATTATCTGCATCAATTAATTTGTAAAAATACTAAAAATATATTGTTTCTTAAAGTTAAAAAGTCGAAGTTTTTAATTTTTTTGTCGAATTCTAAATTTGAATTTTTTTACGTAGAGTAAACCGGAAATGAAAATTTCAAATCGATATTTGAGTAACTTCAACACTTTTTTTTTTTATATTTTAACCTTAAATGAAAGCTTTAAACGTATTAATTCTTCACAAAAAAAATTAAAACGTGATCATCAATAGTTTAAGACTTAGAGCATATAGAGTACATACACATAGCTATGAGCACTTTCTAAGCGATCGGGTTTATGCGCTAACATGCTAAAATATTACGATATAAATATTTTATTCCTTCATTCTAACCTGCATAAATATAAAAATAAACGATTTCATTAATGCTTCACTAAAAAATTTAAGCATGATCGCCAATAGTTTAAGACTTAGAGCGGTTTTATTGAGATTGAAACAGTTTTAACTAAAATAGACATTTATTTTGTAATTTTTACTATTCGCACTGCCACTAATTATATTTACTCATAAGCCCTCATTGGTTTGAAGAAAAGCATGCAGTTGTTTAGTTCCTGGAACGGTGATAGCGGAAGCAAAACGGACTCGTAGAAAATCTCGCTTTTGTTGAATACTTTCCTTCGAGCAGTAGTAAATAGAAGTCTCATTCATATAACATTATAGGTATAGAGATAGCGTTATTCGTGGACTGTAAGCTTGCACGGGGTTCCAAACGTTTAAGGTTTCCCCCAAGACCATCACATGGCCTTATTCCATGAGCGGTGGCATGGAAGTGTAACTGTGCTTCTATCTTAAAATTTTGGTTGTAGTGAAATAGGTTCACAAAATTGAACCTATTCTTAAAATGTTGGGGAGCTCCGTCTGTAATGTATTTCATGACAGAAACCACAATTTTATGCTCATCATGGTTTTATGCGCATAAATTCGATTGCTTATAAAGTGCTCATAGCTATGTGTATGTGCTCTATAATGCTCTAAGTCTTAAACTATTGGGGATCACGTTTTAATTTTTTTTGTGAAGAATTAATATGTTTTAAGCTTTCATTTAAGGTAAAAATATTAAACAAAAAAAGTGTCGAAGTTACTCAAATATCGATTTGAAATGTTCACTTCCGGTTTACTCTACGAAAAAAAAATCAAATTTAGAATTCCACAAAAAAATTAAAAACGTCGACTTTTTTACTTTAAGAAACAATATATTTTTAGTATTTTTACAAATTAATTGATGCAGATAATAAGCATCCAAAAATTCGTGACTTCATTCTTGGTAAACTTTTAAAAGCTCATAACTATGCAATAAAGCTTTATACTAAAAAAATAATGTGTGTACACATCCACGTCTACTAGAAGTATAACTGACCGGAGTATAAACAAAATTCATGACCTCATTTTTTTTTGGTTGTCCGCTTCACGTGAAATGCCCCATATATTAAATTCACTTTAATTAATTCGTCCACAATTTTTTTTTCTTAATCAACCAGTGAGAAATCTTCACTTACAATCAGATCTGTACTCTGTACTTTTCCGAGTTTACTAGAATACCATAACTGTACAGAATATCCTCAATTTACTTCACGGTGACCAGCCGGCCCAGAAGTCAGAACCATATCCTATTTCCACGAATTGGAGGGGTATTTCTCCCATTACATGTTTGGATGCATTTTTTTTTTAATGATGACCTGATGTTCCACTTACCCTGCAGGATACGCGACGAGTTCCGTGTTCGGATCGCAGTCGAGCGCAGCATTGCTGTTCACAGTCAGCCCCAGAACCGTCTCCAATTTGATCTGTGGACAAATGAACGGGAGATAAGTATCAAATATTTAGTAAAATTATATATTTTTGTTTTTTTATTATGGCACGGCATAATGACTGCACTGCATCTGATGGTAAGCGCAAATGCCGTCCAGACAGAGAATCGAATGGCATCAGACGGCCGTCCCATGCCATTCGATACAATTATGCCGGCCTGCTGAGATGTTTAATATTATATTTTTCTTTCTTTTTCTTTTTCTATTTTTTTTAAGAAAAATATAATTTTTCTTTGTATTTTAACCATCGTGGATTCATTAAAACCCGTCCATTTCCGTTTGACTAATGTCGGAACCGGCAAAATATCACGTACTCAATTACTGTTTAACGGCCTTATTAATACAGTTTTAAAACCTATCTTACCTATCGAATGTTTCGTCCCTTTCGAACGACTTTTGAATTCAGTTTGAGCGAAGAAGACAAAACATTCGACAACTAAAATAAGTTTTAAAACAGTCTATGAATGAGGCCGTTAGTATCTAATGTTTTAATTAAACTGTACAGATGTAACGAGTCCGGATAGCTACCCAATACCTATTTTACTTTCGGCTTCGACAGGAATTTTCATTTTTCGAACGTATTACCAGCATACAGATTGGAACAAAACTTTACACAATTTTGAATGTCGTGGAGTTGAATTACAGTTAGTTAAGGAACAATAAGCAATAAGACTTGCACAAGGGGACCGGCAGCGACTGTATGCATGAAGCAGCAGACCGGGCTCTGCGGTGTACCTTAGGAGAGGCCTATGTCCAGCAGATGCAACGGGCTGATGATGATCATGAAGGAACCATAGACTACCAAAAATAGATTCATTTTTTACAAAACTACGTCGTATGTGTTATAAAAACTCCTTGGTAACAACTTGTACTTTATTTTCCGTTCATCCACACTTACAATAATTTTACTACCTATATCTTAACAATATACTCGTAATACCTGTAGACAACCTTTCGGTTCCTGGCTCAACTAGAACTGCCTAGCAAACTAAATCGATTCTTTAACGTGATATTTTATTTCGGTCGTTGATCTTCTCTTTTTTTAATCATCTTAAATGTAACTCCAATAAATGTTTTTGGTTTTCTTAAGTATAACTGTTGCATTTTAGTATGTATATACAATTTCCAATTACACAATTATAGCTTAATTTTATTTAGTTTAGTTATTTAGTTTATTAGCCCATATACGTCCCACTGCTGGGCACGGGCCTACTCTACAATCAAGAGAACCGATTGAGAGTGGTTAGGCCATATAGTCCACCACGCTGGCCTAAATTAATATATTTAAAAATCATGAAATATGTACCAAAAGTATTTATGTTCTACAATGTATCTTATCTGAAGGTTCTCCATGTTTGTGTAGGAACCGGCGAGGCCTTGTGTTAACCGCGTTTGGTTAACTAATAGACTAATAGACGTGTTTGCACGCGTATTATGGCGTTTAAGGAACTGGCCGATACAAACGTGATGTTTACTGTGAAATAAAAATAACCGTGGCTCTGTTCTAGTTATTTAGGTACATATATTTACTGGTGGTACGTACGTACACACACACACACACACACAATATATTTCCAAAAACGCATTGTTCATTAAAAAAAATATCCTTTATTCAAATAATCTTAGAAATACTCGACTATTCTTCTTCTTCTGATTCTACGAATAGAAAACCTCCTCCTTTTTTTAAAGTCGGTTAATAAAATATAAATCGAATCGGAAAGTGTTGTAACTTGAAGCTGTGAAGAAAAGATCATGCAAGTATCTGCCTCCGAGTAACGCGAACTTACAATCTTTATATCTCATTTCTTTAACAGTAAAGTACACTTCGACAACACGTAATCACCAAACAATCCACCACGATGCACAAACAGCATATTCATTCGCCCGCACATACATATGAGTCATCCGGGTCCGGTCGGGCGGGATTCCAACCCGCGACCTCGGGAGCAAGGCCGAGACCCGTCCTTGGGTAAGGACGCCTGCCGACATCCGAGATAGCCGTCTAACCGGTGCCTTGAGATGTGAATTTTATTACGATAACAAATTACGTAAATGTGTTTTTCTCTCTCTCTCTTCAGCCACAGGAGGTCCACTGCTGAACATAGTCCTGGCCCATGTGAATGTGTTTATCATAATGAATTACAAATAAAAAAGAAAACCAAAAGACCGGTCACGCTGTCGAGACCGTGGTCGCGGATTCAAGTCCCAGTGCGTTGGACTTGTTGAAAACATTTGTGTTTTGATATTAATTTCGAGGCTCCTCTACAATCGAGAGTACGATTGAGAGGGGTTAGGCCACATAGTCCACCGCGCTGGCCTAGAGCGGGTTGGCGGACGTTACATACCATAGGAATTCCTGCAAATCGCTATAGTATGCAGGTTTTCTGACGATGTTTTCCTTCACCGTTATACTGCGTGGTGATCGACTATCAATACACACATGACTCCGAAAAATCAGAGGTATGCCTTGGGATTTGAACCCGCGACCACCGTGAACATGTTGGCAACCGCGTCTTGTATATTTACCGACAGGCCACCACGCACTTACGCACATAGAATCTGCCCATCCCAAAAAAACACAGGCGTGATATTCTGTATTTATATCTGTATCAGCCCATACACGTCCGACTGCAGGGCACGGCCTCCTCTACAATCGAGAGTACGATTGATAGTTAGGCCATATATTCCACCACGCTGGCCTAGTGCGTGTTGGCGGACTTTTACGATGATATTATATACAAAATATTATAGGACACAAGCGTAATATACATGTAATATTATATAACGTGACGCAAGATGGTAAAGACGAATTACACGATACAAAATCGCAATTAAAGAACATAATTACATTAGCGACTTTCTATTTAATTCGACGAAACGATGCAATTCGGTTTAGCTTTCACTCCATTAAAAATTATATTTATTTGTTGATTAAAATTTGATCGCATTGGATGATACAATCTGAATATTACATATTAATATTGATTCGTATTATTTTTTATTGATATTTGATATGATTCGTATTATTTTTATCCTGTCTTTACAAACAGATTCACTGAGTTTTTACTTGACAATTTCGTAATGACAGCCTCCGTGGCGCAGTTGGTTAGACACGGCTGTGAACCAAGAGGCTGCGAGTTCGATCCCCGCACTGAAGCAAATGTTTGTGTGAACCAAAGGTATTTGTTTCGTGTCTGGGTGTTTGCGAGAGCAAAAAGTCTCTCGTAGTTTCTGATACGACACAAGGCTAGATCTTAGAGTGGGGTCAGGACTATGTATGTCACTGTTGGGTGTATTTATTTACTTATTTGTAATAATCTGTCTCTCTCTCTCTTCAGCCATAGGAAGTCCACTGCTGAACTTAAGCCTCCCCCAAGGATCCCCACATCCTCATTAATATTATTATAATTTTTTACTTATGTAACTTAATTTTCACAGAATACAATTATAAATTATCAATAAATTTAATTGTAGAGGAAATCGCGAGGAAACAGTCGCTTTCTGATCTCTGTAAGGGTTTCAAAGGTATGGAACTGCATACCCCTATGGGATACAGGCGTGACGATATCTATGAATGTATGCAGAATAAAGAAGGTCTAACTTGAAATAAAACGAATTCTTACGGATTTTATCGGAAATTTGATTAAATTTTTACATTTTTTAATTTCCCAACGTTTCGATCACTTTACACTATAAAGAGTAAAAACTTAATCAAATTCACGATAAAATCCGTAAGAATTCGTTTTATTTCAATGTGTAACATTCGCGTAAATCTTAGAAATAATTAAGATCTACCTTCATACATTTATACCAATACATGTCACTTTTGCAAGGTCAAGTTAAACTGGATGACTTAAGTCTAGTGCCATATTGTTATTGTATGAAATCATAACATTAATATTCCATTAATAAAGTATATTATAGATATGTAAGAATGCAATATGTCCACCAACGCGAATAACTTGCCATAATCGTGTTTTGATTTATCTGTTGATTTCGTTCTAGGTATATTGTGATTAAAGGGTTCTTTGCATTAAGTAACTTTGGCCGGAAATTTACGTGTAGATATTAAAGCTATATATACAGGGTATATCAAGACTGCGACCGAAAACGAACCTAGGTGGTAGTAGTAGTGACTTCGAATACAATGCAACTAAAAATTTCGCCAAAAAAGGCGTAATTTTTTACTTATCGTCGTATTTGGGTAGTAAATACGTCATTTTCCCAAAATAATAATGTACGCGTTTTTTACTTCTAAAGAGACTTTGGTGCGTAAGAGTTTAAATTATAATTTTAAGTCAGTTGGAGTTGTAAAAATTAAAATAATGTACGAAATCCATAAAAATGTAAATCAGTTATTTTCTGACAGAGAAATCGTTTTACGTTTTACATTAACGCTGCGCTCCAATTGATCATACCGTGATTTTACATGCATATAGACTTCCTCTATGATTATCTAATATTATAAAAATATTTCAATACGAACCAGTAGATCCTGAGATTAGCGCGTTCAAACAAACTCTTCAGCATTATATGTTGATAACTTTTTTTATAGCATAGGCCCAAACGAGTAAACAGGTCACCTGATGGTAAGGGATCGCTGCACATGAACACCCACAACGCTGGATCATGGATGTGTTGCCGGCCTAATTGGAGCGGGAGGGAAAAAATGATGGGAAGAGAAAGGGGTATTGGGCATTCGGCAATCTCACTCACCGAAAGAAAAGCGATAGCGAAGCTGTCGTTTCACGTTAATTTCCTGTGAGACAGTAGTACCGCCCGAATGGGCCTACCAACTCATGCCTATTCATGACTGACAACAGCGTGGCTCTACCACTTCCAATAATTGGTAAAAATATACAGGGTATATCAAGACTGCGACCGAAAACGAACCTAGGTGGTAGTTTTAGTGACTTTAGACACAATGCAACTAACATTTTTGCAAAAAAGAGCGACAATTTTAAATACATACATTTTCCTAAAAAAATTATGTACACCCTTTTATTTTTAAACACGCTATAGTACGCAAGGCTTTAAATTATAATTTTAGCACAAACTATGGATTTACCACCCAAACACAATAGTTAAAATATTACAAAAAAAAATCGTTTTTTTTTTTGCCAAAATGTTTTAGTTGCGTCGTGTCTGTAGTCACTAAAACTAATAACACCTGACTTCGTTTTCGTTAGCAGTCTTGATATACCCAGTATAATATTTTAGGTATAATTACATCCTATTCAATGCAAACCCGCCACTAGTCTAGATCAAATATGCCAAACCTGCGAAGGCTTGCATTCCGTGCCAAATATTTAGTGCGGTGTCGAAACTATTGCCGATATCAGCCGGCGTGTACCTAAGTACCTGTTCACTACCCACGTGCCAAGGCAGGTGTGCAGTGACTGTATAGTTACTTGTATAAACATACGCCTTTACTTTACACGACTGCCTCGGTGGCGTAGTGGTACTACGGTATGATTGCAAAGCTGAGGTCTCGGGTTCGAATCCCGGGTCGAAACACACGCCTTTTTCTCAGAAGGGGTAGGCAGAGGTGCTACCAGAACACCCACGTTTCACCTTGTATATTCCGTCCCACGAAGTGATAGGGGGCGAGCCTATCGCCATATCGGGCACAAATTCCTGGCTCCGGGCTGATAATGAATAGAAAAATCCAATATCACTTTGCCGGACCCGGGATTCGAACCCGAGACCTCAGCTTTGCAATCATACCGTAGTACCACAACACCACCGAGGCAGTCTACATTGTACGAGTACATAATTAACATATTTAGTATTGAATATTAACCTCTACTACGAGTATATGACCTTTTTAATTTATTGGAGGGTCTATCATGATAATTAAATCAACTCTATATTAATCTGACCAATATTCTTACAACGGTGAAGGAAAACATCGTGAGGTAACCTGCATACCATAGTTATGTGTAATAATTTCTATAAGTCCGCTAACCCGCACTAGGCCAGCGTAGTGGACTATATAGCCTAATCCCTCTCAATCGTATTCTCGATTGTAGAGGAGGCTCGTGCCCTGCAGTGGGACGTATATATATATATATATATATATATTTTATAGCCGTTATAGGCAGACGAGCTAGCGGCCCGCCTGATGGAAAGCGGCTACCGCTGCCCATAGACCTCCGCAGTGCAAGGGGTCCAGCACAACAAAGTCGCTGCCTACCTTAAGGAAAGTACTCTCTTTAAGCCTCGTTTGAAGAAGAACTGGTCATAGCGCTCAGGAAACACCGATGCAGGGAGTTCATTCCAGAGCTTACACGTGCGTGGTAAGAAAGAACGCTGAAAACGTGCCGTTCGGGAACGGTACGCTTCCAGGTGGTGGGAATGAACTCTGCTGCGGTGACGGGTGGTGCGATGGTAAAAAGGTGTAAATATAATGTTATATAGTAATATGTGTGTGATAGGTGTAAAAAGGTGTATATGGACTGATACAGTACAATACAGTAATATTCCTAAGCGACCGTGTAAAATATATTTTCCGCCATTGATATTGATCTGTTCAAAAATAACCTGCGAATTTTCCGAGAAACGGTGGCGCGGCGGCCTATAAATACACCCCAATTTACCCTTGCACGTTACAAAAGCTGTTTATAGATGATTTATTCAGAATTTCTGGGTAGTGAATAATTTAAAATCATTGTTGTTGGGATATGAAATAATTGAAACACTTGTTCCTGTAGTTTTTCGTATATTTCTTCCTTTATACACACTTTCCAATCAATTTTCCTTATTCAACGCAGTTAGTGTTTCTTGAGATGTTCACTCTTTGAATGTGATAATGTCCAGACAAATTAAATTCTCTCTTATATATATTCTCTCGAAGGTACAAAAATAACAAAATTAAACATTAAACATGTTTCATAAATCCATTTGTGTTTGTAAAATAATTAAGAAATACAAAACATTTTATAAAAATATGTAACACAATATAATACATATAAATTAGGATAAAAGAAATAAATCAGGAAATCTATTTACCAAAATGCAAAAACATTCATAGTATTAAAAGTATTTTATCTACATAATATTAATAAAACTAACAAATAATACCACCGGCATAAGATGACCCTAACATTGTATACATCGATTTCATAGCGAAGCTCATTTAAAATATGTCACTTCTTAACCATACGGCCTGTATCCCCCCATTCGAGTCTTGGGTTCGAATCCCGGGTCGGACAAACTGATATTGGATTTTTCAATTTATTATCAGCCCAAAGTCTTGTGCCCGATATGGCGATAGGCTCACCCTGTATTACATCGTGGGACGGAACATACAAGGCGAAACGCGGGTATCCTGGTTGCACCTCCGCCTACCCCTTCTGGGAAAAAGGCGTGAGTTTATGTACGTATCCAATCCAATCCAATCCATCAGCCAAAGGAAGTCCACTGCTGAACATAGGCCTCTCCCAATGATTTCCACAGTGACCTGTCTGTACTATGTATGTATGTATGAACCAAAAATTATTTTGACACAGACACGATCATGTCTATCTGCATAGCTACAGAAATGTTATTACTTATTAATATTATCAATTGCTCGCCGAAATTATTTTCAGACCAATATAAAAGGGATGAGCTTATTATTACATTGACATTTTTCGTCACAATTCTTTAGCCTCTTTTAAAAAAACAGTGCGTGTGATGTATGGGCTGTAATTTTTTTTTGTGTTATAACTTAGTTTAAATTTTTATCCTTCTTTATGTTTTGTTTTTCCAATAGTTTATATATACCTAGTATCAGTATTATATTGGTGTAGCAACATTATGTAACACAAGATAAAACACTTTGTGACATTATTAAACATGCTGTGTTCACATCGAGTAGGATATAGTCTAGAAATAGTAATTAGATATAGTATTTTATAAGTTTGTTTTAAGATTGTAGCCAGTTTTGCGAACCAAATATAAAAAAAAAAAAATTCGACGGGCATAAAAATCAACCCCTGGGCAATTGATATATTTAATATAAACAAACCCTTCTCAATCGTCCTCTCGATTACAAAGGCCCGTGCCCTGCAGTGGGACGTATATGGGCTGATACAGACAGACAGGCACATAAATTTGCCCGACTGAAGAATTGAAAGTGCGTGGTGGCCTGTTGGTAACGGAACAGACTCGGCTGCCTACATGTTCACGGTGGCCGCGGGTTCAAATCCCTGGGCAACACCTCTGACTTTTCGGAGTTATGTGTGTATTGATAGTCAATCACTACGCACTTTAACGGTGAAGGAAAACATCGTGAGGAAACCTGCATACCGTAGCGATTTTAAAGAATTTCTACGGTATGTAAGTCCACCAACCCGCACTAGGCCAGCGTGGTGGACTATATGGCTTAACCACTCTCAATCGATTCTCTCGATTGTAGAGTAGGCCCGTGCCCAGCAGTGGGACGTACATGGGCTGATAAAAAAGAAAAAAAAAAAGAATTGAACCCAACATTAAATTATTAACGTTACTAAACCAAGGACGACCTATAGATGATACTCATAAAACAAAGGAAAAACAAAAAACATAACACCAAATCATTAACATCATATAGTTCGTAATTATTATAATTTTATACTGAATACGTTCACGGAATTGTTTTTGTAATATATGTACACTTAATACAATAATGCATACTTTGTTATTTTTTTCTCACATTAACATTATATTTGAAGGAAACGATGTTTTTCTTGCTATGCGGAAGTCTTCGGTTTCATTCCTGAATATGCGCAACAATATAGCAAATAGAAAAAGTTATAAAAATATAATTCCAACAGTGCTAAAAAAGGGGTGTGCATTTTACATACATACATAAACATCACGCATTTTTCACAGAAGGGGCAGGCAGAGGCAACCAGGGCACCCACGTTTCGCCTTATATATTCCGTTCCACGACGTGTTAGAGGGCGAGCCTATCGCCATATCGGGCACAAATTCCTGACTCCGAGCTGATATCATTTTGTCAGACGCGTGATCCGAACCCGAGACCTCTTGTAATCGTACCGTAGTACAACTACGCCACCGAGGCAGTCATATATGTACATTTTAAGATGTAGGATTCATACCCGCCCGGATAACGACCGTACAGCGGTTAAGGTGCCGTCATAGTGAGCCACGTGTGTACAATCAAACCGGCATAATTATGCCAACCAGAAATAACAATCGCGGTTAAACGCTCAATACATTGCACTTACAAAATGCATTGTGGTCACTGAAGTGCCAAAGCATGTTATATGCATGTGTATATTTATAGTTGTATGTTATAAGACTGCCTCGGTGACCCAGTTTTACTACGGTATGAATGCAAAGCTGAAGTCTTGGGTTCGAATCCCAGGTCGGGCAAAGTGTTATTGGATCATGTCGGCGGGAAACACGTGCCGCCGACATCATACTTTTCTTAAAGGCAGCCGGGTTGTGCCGGCAGCCTATTAGAAAACGCGGTGCGCACTTCCTCCCATGTCCGACCGCCACAACTATTGCAAAGTATTTTCGTCTTAAGCCAAATACTATACTATGTACTCGCTTTAGCAATAGCGTATGCGCCGCGTCTTAAGCCAAACACTAAACCTCCCCACGCTAACAACGTTACTTGGCTATCTACTTGCTTTAGCAATGCCTTTCAACTTTTTTATGGTGACCAGCAACCTTATATCGCAGCACAGAGTGGTACCCCGAAGACCAGCCACAAGGTACAGGCGAGCGCACACACAGTCCACTATCAAAACACCGTAACAATGCCATCATCATCCATCCATCAGCCAAAGGAAGTCCACTGAACATAGGCCTCCCCCAATGATTTCCACAGTGACCTGTTGGAGTAACTGTGCCATTTAAAAAAAAAGTTAATGTAGTCATAATTAAACTTAAGTGTAAGTGAAAAATTCTTGACAAAAGTAACTTTTAACATAAAATTAAAGTGCATAGATATATAGATTTGAGGTTAATTGTCGGTACGTATCCTTTATTCTTGTTAATATTTATGCATAAATATACACGTGTGTGTGATTAAAAATAATATTTGGTGGTGAAGGAGAGGCCATCGTAAAAATCCGTGATAAAAGTGACGTTTATCAAAAAAATTTGATCTGTCCTACAATTCGCATTTATATGTATAACGACAAATCTATTTATAAATCATGAGCTCAGGCTCTGTTCTGACGTGTACAGTTGACCAGCGTGGGCGGCCGTCGCGTCTGTTTACGACAAACTGACAATGTCTGCTGGAGACAATTCAGCAGATGTATGGACAGATTTACCAGACAGATTTGTTTTATGGAGACAGTTGATGGAGAGCTGATAATGAAGGTATAAGTACAGATATGCCTGCTGCCGATGTATGAACCAACGGATTATAAAATCTAGCTAACCAATTGTAATTAGTAGACTTCATAAACTTTCGTAATCTTGCAAAGGATTCTCATGTATGCACATTTCCTGATTTCCTAACTATTTTTTCTTTCATCGTCAAAGCAAGCGGTAAATTACTTCGCAAAGCCAGTGGCGGTTCGTACCTGCGACATTTATTTTAAGGCTTTTCTTTCACTAGGGTCTGGTGCTCAGCTGGTGTCAAGATCTGCTTTCCTTTTTTTGCCAAAAAGAAAAGCTATTAAGCTCCCCTTTCGGTACCCCGGGGGAGGCCAAAAGGGCCAAAAGGTATGTCTCTGACCTTCTAACCTGGCACACTACGGATTGTGGTTGGCCTGGGCACCTAACAAAACCTACACCGACATACTGGCTAAAGACCCTCGGTGACCTTCACACGCATTATGGGCGGCACCGGACATCCCAAGGCGAGAAGCGCTCCGATATACGTCCGCATGACCGCTCAGCGCAAAACCGTTGCTGGTCGTTCCATTGTAGGTGGCCTGAATGCCCCACACTTACTACAATTTTTGGACGCCCGTTTGTGATGTAGTGGGCTACCACGACAGAGGCTAGTCCATACGCTGTATCGCACACCTCGAAGTCGTTATACCTGAGGGCGCACTGCCCCCGTAGTTTGCCCAACGACCCCGATTGCCCCATTAATTCGCTGTTTACGACGGGCAGGGGATACCGTGGCGGAACCCTTGCACCCCCGAACCACAGGGTAAAAGATCTGCCTTCCTGCATAATCTTCACCACTTCATAAAATCTTCAGCGTCCTCAGTTAAAGACCAATCACTATCATATCTTCCTTAACAACATTAAACCAGAAATGCATATGCTTGTAATCCGTGCAAAATCCTCAAGACTCATATGTCAATAATGTCGGCACGTAGACGCATAATAATTACAACCAGCAATTATAATTATAGCACATCACGAAACAGCTTCGCGGTCGGCGGAGAGAGACGCATAATTTCTATGTTATTAACTTTTTTGCGCTGAAATTATTGCAATGTTCAGACATGTAGTGTTTACAGACTTTTGTTCTAGGAATATGAGGGCGATGACCTAGTTATAAATTTTGACTGGATAGCTGAGCAGACGAAAAGCCGGATGTATTACCTACTTATTTATTTAATCTCAGTAACAAAATCAAAATGATAAAAATGTACGCAGTAAAATAATTCTTATGTACTTTTTTAATTACAGGAGAAAATAACTATAATAAACCTATCAAGGCATAAAGATTTTAAAGATAATTTATTGTTCACTAATCCACATTATATTATCATCATGTAGAGTTTAAAAAAAATTAAATCGCAGACATGATTTTTGTTGTCAAAGTCGGTGGACTCCGGCCAGTTTCAACGAGTCTGTATTACTATCCTTAGAGAGGCCTATATTCACCAGTGGACTTGCTGTGTCTGAAGAGAGTGAGAGAGACATACAGAAATAAGGATCGAGAGAAAGAGACAGACATATGTTACTCACCTCATACGCCGGCGTATTAAGACTGTCCCTGATGACAGGCGCGCTGTTCCTCGGCCCGATAAACGCCATATTCTCATTTTACTTCACATACAAATGTAACTTGTAGCAGATAACTTATAGCGTTCTTAACGTGCTATTTAACACCACTCACTATAGCTATATAACGTGCTATTTAACACTTAACGGTTATCGCACTGTCACTTCTATCGTTCCAAATTTGAAATTGCGTAGGGTATTTTGATTTTTCGAACTACCCGTGTTTTTATATTTGCTTGTCAGTTGTGTGTTGTTTAGCTAGAATCGTCAATAACTCATTATTTGATAGTCGTGTTTAGGAAGTCTTAAGTCTAAACATCTGTCTCTAAATTTGTATTTACAATTATGATAATTTTTGGCACCTGTTTCGCACTCTAAGGTGATAATTTTCTAAAGTTATATACTATAATAGTATTTCGTAGATTATACAAGGATATTGTGTGCAAAATACGTTTCTAGAGCTGGTTAAGGCAGTGATTTGTCTATTGTTTATATACTAGGGTACTGTACTGTACCAGCCCAGATACGTCCCACTGCAGGGCACGCGCCTCCTCTACAATCAGGAGTTCCATTGAGAGGGGGTTAGGCCATATAGTCCAGCACGCTGTCTTAGCGCGGGTTGGTGGACTTTACATACCATAAAAACTCTTGCATATCGCTATGGTATGCAGGTTTCCTCACGATGTTTTCCTTCACCGTTATAGTACATGGTGATTGACTATCAATACACACTTGACTCCGAACAGTCAGAGGTGTGCTGTGGGATTTAAACCCGCCACCACCGTGAACATGTTGGCAGCCGCCTGGTATCTGGTATACTAGGGTTCTATTAAGAAATTATTGTATTCTTAAGCTATACAGTAGAATTTGGGATAATAAAAAAAAACCTTTATAAAACAATTTGAAGACGCATATAGTGTAGATAATATTTCTCATTTATGTAAACATACGAATTCGTTGTAATTTACTTATCAGGGCAAACACAAGTACGTTTTTTAATAATTTAGATAAGTCATACTTTACCTATGTAAGCCAAAATAACCTACAAAACATAAATTAATTTATGCAGCCATAATATAATAATTATATTAATATGTAAATGCTTAGAGGTCGTAATGGGTCGCTGGATTTAAACCGTTTACTATGTATATAATACGAGTACAACATTATAGCCAGTTATTACTGGGTATTATATAATAAATACTGCCAACAGACACATACATAGTCCTGACCCAACACTAAGATTGAGTCTTGTGCCGTGTATCAGGAACTACGAGAGACTTTTCGGAACCCACGGCCTCCCGTTTCACAGCCGGCGTCTAACCAACTGCGCCACGGAAGCTGTAGATGACGCAGAGATGGACGCATAAAGATGATTCTTTTTTTTATACTGGATTTTTACAACGCTGAATCGGTCTCTGGTTAGAAACCCGGGTCGGGCAAAGTGATTTTGGATTTGTATATTCATTATCAGCCCGGAGTCAGTTTGTGCCCGATATGGCGATAGGCCCATCACATCGTAGGACGGAACACAAGGCGAAACATGGGTGTCTTTAGTCCCGGTAACACTTCTGCCTACCCAATCTAAGAAAAAGGCGTGAGTGTATGATGTATTTGTCTTATAAACCGTACTATCTGATGTTTAGCCACAACAACACCTCGCTTCCTAAGTGACGCAACGCAAGGTCGACATTACCACTTAACATCACATTAGCAATTGTAACGCGGCGTCGGCTAACTTCACCGATGATGTAATTTAGTTTTTTCCATGTGTTCGGTATATTTTGTTGTTTTTTAGGATAAGTCAAATCATTGTTTTTATTAATTGCACTCTGTTTTCGACAGCCTCCGTGGCGTAGTGGGTTAGACGCCGACTGTGAAACGAGAGGCCGCGGGTTCGATCCCCGCACCTACACAAATGTTTGTGTGGCCCACAAATATTTGTGTCGGGTCTGGGTGTTTGTGAGACCGGAAAGTCTCTCGTAGATTCTGATACGCGACACAAGACTTAATTGATCTTAATGTGGGATCAGAATGATGTATGTGACTGTTGGGTGTATTTATTTTATTTATTAAAACAAAAAAAAAGACTTGCCAAAGAAGTGTTTACATATATACATACATAAACACACGCCTTTTTCCCAGAAGGGGAAGGCAGAGGTGCTACCAGAACACCCACGTTTCGCCTTGTATATTCCGTCCCACGATGTGATAGGTGGCGAGCCTATCGCCATATCGGGCACAAATTTCTGGCTCCGGGAATTCATTTCCTATTGTTTTTACTAATAGCACTCTATTTATTAAAACAAAAAGAAAATACTTGCCTAAGAAGTGTTTACGCGGAATTATGTAAAACGGAATTTTAGTGATGGATTTTTTTGTTTTTTAAATGGAATAATTATTTTATCAAAAAAGTACACATCGGACCTGCATTTTTTTTAGTATTTTGAAGCTTGAAGTACGTTAGCGATCCATGCCATTATTTATAAAGCCAGAAACCTTAATATGTAATATGTATGTATGTATGTAAATGTAGTCGCGCTTGTTTTTACGAAGGGGTATGTAGGCACACGCTCTCTTCAATGCAGAGACAAAAATATTTTCAGTTCCTAGAGAATATACAACATTATTGGACTTTACTGGTATCACCTCTGCCTACACCTTCTACAGAAAAGTGGTGTGTTGTGGCTTTAATTGCATTTTTAAAATTAGAGACTTAATTGAATGCGTTTAAGGCTTCAACACAGCGTCAGATACAAGAAATGATCTAGTCATTTTTGTACTGCAATGAAAGGCGAGACGAGCATGCCATTCGCCTGATAGTAAGCGATACCACCACTCATGGAAAGTAGCAAAACCAAACCACACCATGAATTACAAAGCATGGCATCTCACTGCACTCGCCATGTCGAGACATAAGGTGTTAAGTCTCATTACGTCCAGTGGTTACTCTGGCTACAATGTCCTTGAAACCGGAACACAACAGTAAATTCACACTGCTGTTTAGTGGGAGAAATAGACATTGCGGTGGTACCTACCCAGGCGGCCTCTGACGCATGAGTGCTACCACCAGCAGCCGTCGGAACAACGCACTTTTTGCACGTCTGTCATTAACCTATCCTACATGTAAGATGGGAGCACCCTGCGCTTTCACAACGCGTGTCGGACGCTGAGAGAAACTCGTAATTACCCGATCGCTTTCACGCGGCCGCTGGGCTGCGCTGCACTCTCGCTACATAGCGCCTTTATGTAGTTTAGGACTATAATAAATAATAATAAATACACCCAACAGTCACATACATAGTCCTGACTCCACACTAAGATACAATCTGTAGTATTGTATCGTATCAGCCCATATACGTCCCACTGCTGGGCACGGGCCTACTGTACAATCGAGAGAATCGATTGAGAGTGGTTAGGCCATATAGTCCACCACGCTGGCCTAGTGCGGGTTGGCGGACTTACATACCGTAAAAATTCTTTATAATCGCTACGGTATGCAGGTTTCCTCACGATGTTTTCCTTCACCGTTAAAGTGCGTGGTGATTGATTATCAATACACACATAACTCCGAAAAGTCAGAGGTGTGCCCTGGGATTTGAACCCACGACCACCGTGAACATGTAGGCAGTCGCGTCTAGTCCGATACCAACAGGCCACCACGCACTTCACAATCTGTAGTGGGTATCAGAAACTACGAGAAACTTCTCTTAAAGAGAGAGAGAGAGAGATGAGACCTCTCTCAAACATGCAAATCCAAAACAATTACTTGTGGATCACTAAAATATTAGTGTCGGTGCAGGGATCGAACTCGCGGCCTCTCATATCACAGCCGGCGTCTAACCAACTGCGTCACCGAGGATGTCAATATCGTGTACATAATGAGTGCACGCCGCACAGTAGCTTGTTGGTAACGGACGCGGCTGCAGTGACAGTTGTCGAATCCCCAGGCGAACCTTTGGCTTTTCGGAGTTGAGTGCATTGATAATCGATTTCCACGCACAGGAACGGTGAAGGAAAACATCGTGAGGAAACCTGCATACCAGAAAATCTTTGGTTAGTTTTTCTATGGTTGGAGACCGCCAACCCGCGCCTAAGCACTCTCAATGAAAATCTTGATCGTTGAGGGATCTCGTGCTCAATAGTGGTTGATTATGAGCTGATATATTGACAGCCTCCGTAACGTAGTTGGTTAGACGGCGACTGTGAAACGAGAGGCCATGAGTTCGATCCTCGCACCAACACAAATGCTTGTGTGGCCCACAAACATTTGTGTCAAGTCTGGGTGTTTGTGAGACCGAAAAAGTCTCTCGTTGTTTCTGACACCCACAACACAAGACTTAATTGATCTTAATATGGGGTCAGAACTATGTATGTGACTGTTGGGTGTATTTATTTTCTATTTATACAAGATATACATAAGCTCACGTCTATAACCCCGAAGGAATAGAAGAAGGTAACAAAAGTGCTATTTTTCCTTTATTTTAGTTTTCTAACTAAATACATACATACATACATAATCATCACGCCTGTATCCCATAGGGGTAGGCAGAGACTATGGATTTATATTAGTTTATTTTATTTATATTACTTTTTCTGACTAAAATAAAGGAAAAATAGATTAAAACCAACCCACATACGTCCCATTGCAAGGCACGGACCTCCTCTACGATCAATAGGAGTTAAGACGCTGCTCTAGTGCGAATTATCAGACTTCAGGTAAATAGAAATTATTAATCTATAGCAGGTTTCCTCACGTTTTCCTTCGCTGTTAGTGCGTGGTAATCGTGTAACAATGCCCAAGCATGTTATTAACTCACTACATTATGTAATTTATTTCATAATATTTAATATATTACATACTAACACCTACATATTATAACTTGGAAAACACGGACAATAATGTACAAGTATTATTATTAAGAAAAATCATACATAAACGTAGGGCCTTTTTCCCAGAAGGGGTGGGCAGAGGTGCAACCAGGACACCCAAGTTTTGCCTTATGTGTTCCGTCCCACGATGTGATAGAGGGCGAGTCCATCGCCATATGCACAAATTCCTGACTCCGGACTGATAATGAATAAACAAATCCAATATCACTTTGCCTGACCCAGGATTCGAATCCGAGACCTCAGCTTTGAAATCATAACGTAGTACAACTACGCCACCGAGGCAGTATTATAAAAAAATAGTAACATTATATGTGCCTGTATCAGCCGATATACGTCCCACAACAGGGCAAAAGCCTCCTCTACAATTAAGAGTACGATTGAGAGGGGTTTTGCTATATAGTCCACCACGCTGACCTAGTGCGGGTTGGCGGACTTTACATACCATAGCATGCAGAATAGAATGCAGGTGTTTTCAGTGCGTGGTAATTGCCTATAAATACACACATGACGCCGTAAATTCAGAAAGGTGCCCTGGGATTTGAACCCGCAACCACTGTGAACACGTTGGCAGCCGCGTCTGGTCCGTTACCAACAGGCCAACGCTAGGTTGTGTTAATCGGTGTCAGCTAGGCCGGCATAATTGTTTCGACCGATAAAAATATCCATCTCACGCAAACACTATCTGTATAACTCTGAACTAAATTGTGACGTTTTTCCAATACAATAAATAGTGAATTTATACAGGGTATCATATCCAAACTGCTACCGAAAACGAAGCCAGGTGGTAGTATTAGTAACTTCAGACACAATGCAACTAAAAAATTCTCAAAAAAAAAGTGATTTTTTTTGTTTTAATTTTTTACGTATCGTCGTACTTTGGGTAGTAAATACATCGTTTTCCCAAAATTATAACGTATACCTTTTTATTTTTAAATATACAAGGATACGCAAGGATTTAAATTATAATTTTAGCAAAAACTATGAATTTACCACTCAAACACAATGATATTTAAAACATTACAAAAAAATCGTCGCGTTTTTTTTACAACATTTTTATTTGCATCGTGGCTGTATCACGAAAACTACCACCTGGTTTCGTTTTCGGTCGCAGTCTTGATATACCCTGTATGTACCGTGAGATATATGTACTATGCTAGTAAACAACAGTTTTATATGAAAGCTAAAAGAAACGAAACCGCAGAGTTTCACATTGTTGCGCCAACAATCGACTTCGCATAGTGCTCGATGACTTCTGCACGTTTGTGGGTTGGGGACGCATTTGGGTGAATTGACGGGGGTTATAAACCCCTGGGTCTCGAGACATGTGTGAGGAATAGATTTGTTAAGATAAAATAATAGTTAATTTGACCACTAAATTAAATAAAACCAAAAATTTAAAATTATATTACGAAATTAATCGACTGTTACTTTAGAAGCTTATTTATACGTCCACGTATGCCACAAAAAATACTTATCTGATTACAACTTTATCTTCTCAAAATGTATTTATAACTAACACAATATTAAAATGCTAGCATACATAAACGTAATATACCCATTATATCCATATTCTAATATACATTACCGCTAAGATGTTTGCAAAATCTAACCTTTTATTTATTATAGCAAGATAAAAAATAATTCTCAAAATATTCCCAAAACTCAAGCCTAAATTTACATCCCCAAAAACCCTAAATAAGCCCCTATACCACCACCTGCATCCGGCCCACACATCGATAGTGTACGTGTTAATGGCGACGGAGAAAGAATGGGCCATTGAAAGAAATGCGCCCCTACAGATCGAGTGGACTGGAGTCACAAACACCCACGTCGGTATATCTTATACATTATATGTGTATTAAAATTAACAGACGTTCCGACAGACTACAGCTCGTACTAATTACTCATCTAATAGATTCATTTATAGATCGTCACACAATTATAACACTTTTTTCTCCGACATTGATATTTTCTATGAATCACTTTCTCGTTTTAAGAAAGCAGTTATGGCTAAGGATTGCAATGTGAGTTAATTGAATTAATAGTTAATTGCTCAATAAAATTGTTTTTATTTTTATATAGTTTAATTTTTACATAATTTAAAGTGAAGTGTAAGTTAAATACTACTGTTACTTCTGTTTTCTGTTTTGTATTCATTGTGTAGTGTAATATTCCCGTTCACTTGTATCTAATTATATGTATTAGCTTTCAGTGGAAACTTTGTTGGATTATGTTTCATATTTATATATCTATGATTAATTGGAATAGTTCTGTATGTTTCCCTTATATACATAAATAAAAATAAATAAATAAATACTAAAAGCTATAAATAAGCTAAGTCAAACTTAGTAACTATGGATTAACCCGAGTCCTATTGAACTTGATTTTGACCATAAGAAAATACTCCTATTTTTTAAACCAAATAACATTACTCAACTACCCCGCTAAATTTAGACTAAAATTGCGATAAAAAATATCAACCTAGTACCAAAACCCAACCTTAACTTTACATCCCCAAAAACCCTAAATAAGCCCCTATAACTCCACCTGAATCCGGCCCACACATCGATAGTGTACGTGTTAATGGCGAAGAAAGAATGGGCCATTGGAACAAACGCGCCCCTACAGATCGAGTGAAATACGCGCTGGAGTCGCAAACACCCACATCGGTAGTAAAACATTCTGAACGGGTTATATTCACCTGGGGAGTAGTGTAGGGTTATTTTGTTATAAAGAAATTACTTTAAGAACTTTGAAATCAAACGAATTCTTACGGATATTATCGCGAATTTAATTTAATTTTTACATTTTTAAATTTCCCGACGTTTCAATCACTTTACAGTTTTCGTGGTCACGGGACGGACTGTAAAGTGATGACCACGAAAACTCGCACCATGTATGTGACTGTTGGGTGTATTTATTTAATTATCTTTATTTATATACTCAGATCACTATGGTGTAACAAACTCCACGACCTTGTCGACCCTGAACTACACTAAACCCACGCAGACACTTTCACTAGTGACAATTGTGAATTACTCTTGTGTGTTATGAAGCAACGCATGGTAGGCATAACCCAATTACAATCTTGGTCAAAGACCAGTTCATGACTTGCTGTGAGGAGGTCTAATTTCGTCATATGAAGTGGTAGATCCTGTCGGTAGCTGGTCTAGACTTATTGACACTAGAGCTACAAATTGCCAGCATTATCTAGTTGCAGTATGCATGGGGTGTGAACTGTGAGGTCCTAAGTTCGGTTCCCAAGCCGGCCAATCCAAAAAAAAGGCAACGCACACACGTTTCCTATGGTGTAATGAGTTTTCATGGAGGGCGGTGACACTACGAGTATGTGCGAGATGTTGGTTTCAAATCAAATATCTTGTCCAGATGTGTGACAGCCTCCTTGGCGCAGTTGGTTAGAGGCCGGCTGTAAAACGAGAGGCCGCGGGTTCGATATTTGTGTGAACCCATATATTTGAACCGTAAAGTAGATAGTGTGATAGTGTAGATAGTGTTTTGACCCTAAAGTAGATAGTTCCTGATGCCCACGACACAAGACTATATCTTATTGTGGGGTCAGGACTATGTATGTAACTGTTGGGTGTATTATATGTGAAATCTGTGCCCTTTGCCCAAAAATTCCATCTTTCCGAACATACTAACATATTTTCAGTTATATATAAAATCAAAAATAATATACCCGGCATGAAAATCATTTCCCTGACTTGACATTTTACAGTCAACATAACCTAGACTAATTACGCACTTAAATATCCAATAAACAGACAAACCATATAAATCAGTCATTAACATAGATCTAAGGAGGTTTGCACTAACCCAGGTTCCCGTTATGGCGGCAAACCGTTTCCCGCGCGCGCCATTTCCGTGTGTTTCCGCTCTGCGTACAAGATGGCGTCGCTTCCGGTTTGAACTAGCGGCGCGACCTTTTACGGTAGATTGTGGTTTTAAAAATTTAATCGCAGTCTTGAGTTTGGTTGTTTAACTGTACTTTTTGAGTGATTCATTTTGTAAACTGTTTTAATGTTTATAAATAAAGTTATAGCTATTTAACGAGCGGTTAGGTGACGACCAGACTGACAAATTAGAGTTCAGCGAATTCGGATCTAATGTTTTTATGTTTTTTTAAATTACATGTCAATTCATATTTAATTATCGCTTGTTTTAACGGTAAAACATAATGAATAACCTAATACTTATACGCATATGGATTACCGCCTATTATTAAGAAATAAACCCTAAGGCGTAAATGGGCTAGTATTAAAAATGAAACCTAAAATTAAAAAGTCCCACGCGCAAGACTCGAACGCACGTCCACGCACGTCTGTAGCCGGCGGGTAAACTTTTACGCAATTGATTACAACTGATTGATTGAATACTTTCACAAGGCGATCTGTAGTTTTGTACCATCCGTTTGTATACTATTTAATGATAATTATATATTAGTGTTCTTTATGATAGTGAGTTTTTGCATAAGAAAGTTAATGTATTTTCTATTTACAGATTTGTTTTACTTATTTCAAGACGGGCTTGACTTGACAGCCTCCGTGGCTGGTCTTAATATGGGGTCCAGGACTATGTATATGACTGTTGGGTATATGTATTATTATTTTTTTCAAGTTCCTTATAAACAAAGTTTGATAACCTTCGTAGTGCAGTTAGGAAGGAGGCCAGCTGTGAGATGAGAAGGTGCGGGTTCGATTCCAATACTAAGACAAATATTTGTATGACTCAAAAAAGTCTCTAGTAGCAGTGTCTGATTCGCACAAAATCTTACTGTTAATATTAATAATAATTGTGTATAGTTGAATGTGATATTTTTTATTTGACAATCACATAAAGTGAATTATGCTAGTCAGAGATTGAACCCAGGACCTCACAACAGCCCTACCACAAAACCACCCGCATCTCACAAACTACTACACCACAGTAAAAGTACTATAATAAACATTATTAACAAATGAAAGTGTAATACATGGGGCATGTAAGTTCATAGGTCACTCCCAGAGGGCGCGCACTCTTATTGACTGTATACTAGTCGTGACCGCACGCCCTTCACCGGACCTCGACGTGGGACGGTGGACAATCATTTCATTACAGTTCACATATAATCTATTTCAATTCATTTTGTTTCTTTTTTATTATTAACCCTTCCAGACCTGATTTTTTTTACCTGCACAATGCAAACTTCGGTCGGCTACTGGTCATAACTTGCCAAAAACTGTCATTAAACGCCAAGAGATGGCGTTGGTCCTAATGAACTAATGAACACAACCGTTTTTAGTTGCAAATAATGTGAAATTAATACTTAAATTTATAACGTATAAATCAATGAGTCGCTTGCCGTAAATGATAGATAAAACTTGCCTATTAAAAGAAGCACACATCAACTTATTATTGCAAAATACTGCATTTTTATTTGATCAGACGCCGGCTGTGAAACGAGAGGTCGCGAGTTCGGGCCCCGCACCGAGACAAATGTTTGTGGGACGCACAAGTATTTGTTTCTGGTCTGGGTGTTTGTAACACCAAAAAGTCTCTCGTAGTTCCTGATACACGACACAAGACTCGATCTCAGTGTGGGGTCAGGGCTATGTATGTGAGTGTTGGGTGTATTTATTTATTGTATCTTAACACAATAGAATAATTTCAATGGCTACAATGTCCTTAAAGCTAAAGAAGGATCTACCACCCAGCACATATAATCACTGTCTTAAGAATAAGCACAGGGTGGATGAAAGAAAATGAGAAAATGACCCTAGTTTAAAAGAAAAAAAAAACAACTTTAGTATTTGTTTTATAGTGCGTGGGTAGCCTGTTGGTAACCGACCAGACGAGGCTGTCTACATGTTCACGGTGGTCGCGGGTTCAAATTCCAGGGCACACCTCTGACTTTTCGGAGTAATGTATGTATTCATAATCAATCACCACGCACTATAACGGTGAAGGAAATATCGTGAGGAAACCTGCATACCATAGTGATTTGTATAAATTTATATGATATGTAAAAGTCCGCCAACCCGCATTAGGCAAGCGTGGTGGACTATATGGCCTAACCACTCTCAATCGTACTCTCGATTGTAGAGGAGGCCTGTGCTCTGCAGTGGGATGTATATGGGCTGATACAATACAAAAAAAAAGTGATTTTATCCTAGCTCAGTAGTAACTACAATTGATACTGCAGTACTATTCTAATAAACTATCCACTATCCACCTGCAAGAGATAATCAACTCTAACAGTTCGCCACAGTTATGCCAATCGAAAAAACGAGACGCTTTTTTATTTTTTATTGCATAGGCCCGGCAAACGATCAAACAGGTCACTGCCACCCATGAATATCCACAAATTTAGATGATCGATTTGTTGCCGGCCCAATCGGGAGGGGAGCCGGAAGGAAAAATGATGGGAAGAGGAAAGGGTTATTGGCCATCCGGCAATCTCAGTCACCGAACGAAACGCGAAAGTGGAGCTGTCGCTTCACGACGATTTCCTGTGAGACAGTGGTGCCACCCCGGACGAGCCTGCCCATTCATGCTGAGTCATGACTGACAACAGCGTGGCTCTACCACTATTCCTTCTCTCTTTCTAACATTGAATTTTCCACCTTCCTATAAGGTAGTCCTTATCCGAATGGATACCTTAAAACCTTGAAAAAATCTGATCTTACAATAGTCTAAAAACTTCATAAACTAGCAGTTGAACCCGTGCGTAGGCGTCAATGACAAAAGTACACGCCGCGTCTGCGTAATGAGGATATGATTTCACAGGTACGAGTATTATCCTATCAAGACTATTCACGGCCACATTGCAGCTTCTGGAATATTCTGTGAATAGATTTTTACTGCTTTAATAACAATCCAGGTCAGTGGTGATGGAAGAGGATTTTACTTCCTTATAGCTCATAAACGCCCACTGCTGGGCACGGAATTCCAGTACAATCTAGAGTGCGGTTGAGAGCGTTTAGGCCATATACTCGTAGTCCACCACGCTGGCCTGTTGAGGTTTAAAAATAATCTATATGGTATGCAGGTTGCCTCATAATGTTTCGTTCAACGTAAGTGCGTAGTAAAATATACCCATGACACCGAAAAATCAGAAGTCGTCTCTGCAATTTAAGCCCGCGACCATAGTCTCGACATTTAACATCGAATTGGTCACCACTTATCCTTAGTAAAATTTTGATACGTAATAATTTGGGTATCTGGATAAGGCCATTAGCATCTCTACCCACCCGCTGGATTACACAGGCGTGAAATTATGCATATTATAACGATGTTCACTTTAAAAACTTCATCAAATTCAGCACAGTCATTAAGTAAGCTAATTGCTCTCGCAAACACAACACTTCGCAATACAGCAGAAGACAATACATTTATGCAAATCAACTTCACGCCCTCAAGATGTGGGTGAGAAAAAACATTATGCAACTACTTCATAACATGCGCAATACACTGTCCCGCCCTCACACCCGCCACTGCAACTCCTGTAAGCTAGGATATAGTGGTTTTTCTTTATTATACAATTAGTGCGCCAAATGAGCGAACAGGTCACCTGATGGTAGGTAATTCCTGCTGCCCATGGAAATCCACAACGCTTGGATCATAGATGTGTTGCCGGACCACCCTTTCAAACATCGAGCACTGAAGCTTTGCCAATCTCTGGGCATATACCGACAGCCTCCGTGGCTCAGTTGGTTGGACGCCAGTCGTGAAACGAGAAGCCGCGAGTGCCACAAGTATTGTGAGACCGAAAAGTCTCTCGTATTTTCTGATACACGACACAAGACTCGATCTTAGTGTGGATCAGGACTATGTATGTGACTGTTGGGTGTATTTATTTATTTTATATTAATATTGCTTTTTTTCCTTCTAATTTGTAGTTTGGCACTTTTGCTTTAAATAATTGTTATTACCAATTTCTACCCGTAATGTAATGTAACTTAATTTGTACTCACTGAAACACATATTTTGGGTTATAATTATTGTCCAGAAAAATATATACTTTGTGTAAACTGCATTCATGATTGTAACCTGTTTTTGTTTAATAAAATTAAAAAAAAGTCTTCATCGTTTGCTGATTATACGCTAAAAATTACGTCATGATAGGTATCAAACATAAGGACATATTTGTTCACTATACATAAAGATACATATGTTCTAATATAAATAACAATAAATAAATACACCCAACAGCCACATACATAATTCTGACCCCACATTAAGATCAATCAAGTCTTGCGTTGTGGGTATCAGAAGCTACGAGACTTTTCGGTCTCACAAAAACCCAGACCCTACACAAATATTTATGGGCGACACAAACATTTGTGTTCGACATCGAACCCGCGGCCTCCCGTTTCACAGTCAGCATCTAACCAACTACGCCACGGAGGCTGTCGAATATCCATCTGTACTGTACTGTATCAGCCCATATACGTCCCAGTGCAGGGCACGGGCCTCCTCTAGAATCAGAGGCGGTTGAGAGTGGTAATATCTAGAAAATAAAAATCTATTCACAAAGCATTGCGTAACTACAATAAAAATCTAACACAATCATAGCACAGTTTTGGCGAGTGATCTAAGCGATGCGCGCGCGTATCTAGGTACTCCGCGTTCTTGGTAGTGTGACGTCATCTGTGTGCCTAATTGGGGTGCCTATGCGTGCCATTTTTTTGTCGATTCATTTGTCTAGTGACAACATAGATTTGTAAACAGGGGATCCGAATTTAATTCAGGTTGGGCAAGCAGCTTTGTAGTTTCTTAGATTTACGAGAATGTTACACATTGAAATAAAACGAATTCTCAAGGATTATATCGCATATTTGATTAAATTTTTACATTCTTTAATTTTCCGTCAGTCCGCCCCGTGACCACGACAACTGTAAAGTGATCGAAACGTCGAGAAATTAAAAAATGTAAAAATGAAATCAAATTCGCGATATTTTTGTAAGTGTGTAATTACGGATATAGATTACAAGTTATAAAAATACATAGCCTATAATATAGTTTCTAGCGCATTGACACAATAACCCCGCAATTCCGTGTACATAATTCCAAGATAAACACATAAGAAAAACATCATAATGTACACCGTATAAGCATTTGCTTATTTTTGTCGCATCGCCCCAGTTAGCAGGTTATTAGTCTGAGATAACAACACAGGTCAGGGCTGCCACTTCGATTATACAGGGTATATCAAGACTGCTACCGAAAACGAAGCCAGCCAGGAAGTTCTTAAAACGATTTACAAGAAATTACATATTATATTAACTAGCTTCTGCCCGCTACCCCGTTTGCGTGGTTATCTTTATCAAAAAAATCCCATCCCGTCTCGTCCCGTTATACTCGTATCCCGCCTTGTCCCGTCTCATTCTCACTCGAGATATGTAATCCAGTCCCATCCCGTCCATTTAATAACAAAAAAGTAACTAATATATCGGAATTCCTCCCTCACCCCACGGAACCACTACATTTTTCGGGATAAAAGTTAGCCTTAATGTTAATTCAGGGTGTCAGCTACCTCCATACAAAATTTCATCGAATTCCATTAAAGCGTTTCTGAGTTCATCGCGCACAACCGCACAGACAAACAGACAAAAATTCTAAAAGTTATTGTTATGGGTTTTATTACGTTACTTAATATAGTCCCCCCATATCAGTTTTTCTCATTTATCTTCCAATGTACAGACATCGATCGGTTACAAATCTTAATATATATAAATCTCGTGTCACAATGTTTGTCCTCAATGGACTCCTAAACTACTTAACCGATTATAATAAAATTTACACCCCATGTGCAGTTCGATCCAACTTGAGAGATAGGATAGTTTAAATCTCAAATTATAGTCGCAATTTTAATTTATTGCTAATTATTTGTCTGTTATTATTTGACAGTCACAATCATCTGTTAACTCCAAATGATTCTAACAGATGTCGATACCTTTCGACTGGGTTGAGTAAGTAATCATTAGATGGCGCTGTATGGTAAATCTACGAACGTGTCATATAAGCTACATTTTAACAGTATAATTACCACGTGTTGTTGACGCTATAAAATTAATTAAATTTATTTTAAAGTTTTAGCAGGAATTTTGCAAAGTATTTGTGTTTGCGTATTTTTTTAATGATATTCGTCGTAGTTTCGTGTTTATATAAGGCCTATCTACAAAATAAAAGCAATTCCAAAAAATTGTTAACATGCCTATTTAGGCATTAAGGGATGAAATGGGATAAAGTGGGACGAACGCGATGAGACCGGTAGATGGGAAATAATGGGACGGGATGTAACAGAAAGAAAAGGAGCCAGATGAGATGGGATGGGATACGATAGGAAAAGGGATAGTAGGTACTTAGGTTGAGTTCAGGAGTACAAAAGTTTGAACGGGAATAAGATATTTCTGGTGTGGAGTGGAGTCTAAACATCTAAGCACCCAGGCGAAGCTGGGCCGGGCCGCTAGTGTATTATATGTATGAATGTATTTCTTATAGCACCGCATTGGTGGCTACTGTAAATAAGTTATCATTGTGAAAATAACTAAAATAAATAAATAAAATCGGTTGAGAACCCTATACCAGCATCTCACCGCAAAGTGTCATATCTACCGACATTGTTTTCGTTGCCACAAAGTTAATCTTTTAATTGCTTTTACACGTCGCGAACAAACCGTCTCCTTATCGAATGACGAGCTGCAGTGTTTTAGTCATTTATTTAAGGTTACCAAAATCATCAACTATTATATCAGACAGCCTCCGTGGCGTAGTTGGTTAGACGCCGGCTGTGAAACGTGAGGCCGCTGGTTTGATCCCTACACCGAAATAAATATGTGTGTGCTCCATAGATATTTACTTCGAGTTTGGGTGTTTGTGAGAACGAAAGATGCGTCATAGTTCCTGATACCCACGACGCGAGACGTAATTAATCTTTATAATTATGTGAACTTATATATGTACCTCGCGAATAAAATCTATACTAACCAGGAGTAAGGGAGAGCGAGAAGGAATATATTGTGACTACGTAAGAGCGACAAAGACAACAATAAAAGTACCAATTTGAAAAAAAAATCTGTCAGATGCTCTAATAGGTCATAATTACATCTTGTATTATATCAGCCCATAATAGCCCACAGCTGAGCACTAGACTCATTTACAACCGAGAGTCCTATTACGAAGTCTTATAGACCAAGAGCCCGTGACGGCCAGACCTTCGTCATTTTATAAAAACTGGAAATTTGTCTGCGCTTACCTCGACATAGGCATCACAAAATCAGCTACTATGAAGTTTAGATCGTGGTGGTTTCGAAAGTTATCAGCCTATGTTAGAGGCATGCCATATCTATCATCTATCAGGCCATGCACCACGCCGGTCTGAGCGGGTTGGCAGACTTCACATACCACAGAAATTCCCAACAAAATTTCCTCTCTGAATAAATTTACAGAACGGTTGTATCATGTCTATAACAACACTTATGTAACATTATGTGCTCGCTTTATTAGCATGCGGCAGACAGAAATGGAAAGTTAAGTAAATAGTAACAACACGGCGTGGAATGCTAACATTTAGTTTAAAAAAAACTCATGTGGCAGTTAGGAAACCTTGCGTTTAACGGCCATTTTTATTGATGGTGTTAATTATTGATTGAAATACATACAGCTGAGTGAATCGAGATGTTTGGACATCGCTATAGCCCAACCTAAATATTAATACATCCAATCCAATCCAATCCATCAGCCAAAGGAAGTCCACTGCTGAACATAGGCCTCTCCCAATGATTTCCACAGTGAAATGTTGGAGGCAGCCTGCATCCAGCGACGTCCCGCGACCTTCACCAGGTCGTCTGACCACCTATTAATACATATTATAAGCAAAATATAACTATAACGGTGAAGGAAAACATAGTGAGGAAACCTGCATACCATAACGATTTGTATAAAATTGTATGGTATGTTAAAGTCCGCCAACCCGCACTGGGCCAACGTGGTGGACTATATGGCCTAAGCACTCTCAATCGTACTCTTGATTGTAGAGGAGGCTCGTGCCCTGCAGTGGGTCGTGTATGTGCCGATGCAGTACAGTATAACCAAAATACTTGACTAAATTATTCATCAAAATAGATATCACCTGACTGTCTATATATATTATAGACAGACAGGCGGCAAAACATGCCAAACTTAAAACCACACCCCAACCACAAATCCCTCCCCTTTCGTTAATGTTGCATGCGCCGGCAGCTGACTGCGGGATGAGCACGAGTGTGTCCGTGAAGGTCATTGACACGCACAATCAGATAGGTCAAGGAAGATACTATCACAACGATATCTACATGGAATTACACTTTTTGTATCAATATTTTATTTAACTTTATGTACCATATCCAATCCAATCAATCCAATCCATCAGCCAAAGGATGTCCACTGCTGAACATAGCCCTCTGCCAATGATTTCCACAGTGACCTGTTGGAGGCAGCCTGCATCTAGCGACGTCCCGCGACCTTTACCAGGTCGTTTGACCTAGTGGGTGGACGTCCCACGCTGCGCTTTCCGCTTCGTGGCCTCCATTCGAGAATGGCCCCATCGCCCATCAGTTCTCCACTTTTGTGTCCCGCCCATTGCCACTTCAACTTGCTAATCCGCTGGGCTACGTCGGTTACTTTAGTTCTCCTACGGATCTCCTCATTTCTGATTCGATCTCGTAGGGAAACCCCGAGCATAGCCCTCTCTATAACAAATTATGTTACTATGATTTTTGTGAGGAGAAATAAAGTTTATTATGATTATCTGAACGGTATGCCCTTAACATTAGGCTCAGTTTGGTCATCCTACCTTCGAAAAGACTACAGATAATCCCTTTTCTTTCCCACCACTCTGTCACCAGCCTTAACAAATTAACGCCACGATGATGCCTATCTGTCCGCAGCAGGAAAACACATGTTTTGTATGCAAGCGACGTCTGAATATTTTAACGTGCCTGCCGTAACACGCTTATGTGACGCTTATGTAAAGTGAGCATTACACGCTTGAGTTGACGAACAGGGGCTATGTTTGAAGGAGTTTAACAATATACTTGAGTAGTAAAGAGGCAGGGAGAAGAACTACTACTATTGCTACAATAGTTCCTGCTTACAAGTGTGATAGGAGGCAAGTGGAATCCCCTTCCTTGGTTATTTTTATAACGTACATACATAAACAGTCAGTCCTTTTTCCCAGAAAGGATAGGTAGAGGTGCTGCTAGGACACCCACTTTTCGCCTTGTGTGTTTCGTGGCATAGGCGAGCCTGTCGCCATATCGATCGAACACAAATTCCTGATTCCGGGCTGATAATTAATTGAAAATTCCATTATCACTTTGCCCGACACTGGATTCGAAATCGAGACCTCAGCTTTGGTATCACACGCTACGCTTGGCAACACGCGGTGTCCATTCCAGAACACACTTACATCAGTAATCCGTACTGCGACATATGTGGCCAGTCCATAAGTTATTAACTTTACAGATCTTAATAGACAAAGATGCCATTTGATTAACGTCACCTACTATTTCTACCATGTGATGAATAACCAACTAGCGGGGTCACAAATTCGAATCTCGCGCAAACAATGAGATTTTCAAACCCTGAAAACTCAGCTGTGCATTATAACACATTGTCAAAATTTTTGCGAAAATTATTATATTTCTCGGTAAGTCGTTTGTTAGATATACGTATAAATTGTGTTTTTTTTTTCCCTCTTTTATTGTGCAATTTGTTTCTATTAATAACCTTATGTTTTGTTTGTGTTTAATGTTATAATTTGTTGTTTGTACGTTCTCTATATTTTAATACTAGTAATTGATTAGTGTAATTTTGTATAATCGTAATACATATTCAAATAAAGAAATAAATATAAAACACAAGTAAATAAACTAAACCGCTCTCAACCGTACTCTAGACTGTAGAGGAGGCTCGTGCCCTGCAGTGGGACGTATCTGGGCTGATACAGTACAGTACATAAACTAGCCAAGCACGATTCGACCAAAAGTGATCAAATCCAACACCTCTATTATATAGTAAATGATTGCATGACATCACGTCCGTATGCGATGTGAAGTCGTAATGTTTCATGTGCCGTTCTATTATGTAAGGCCGCGTCCACTGTCTTTAGTATTTACGAGGATGGAAACTTTTGTCATACTTTATGGGGTAGCATATTTTATACAACATATTCCCCATGAAATGAAGAACCCTCAAGAAGGGTCAGGTCAAAAGTACCCTGAATCGACGAGCATGCATGAAGAGATTGATGAAAGTGGATGAAGCGAAAGTAGTATGTCAGGATCGAGCAAAGTGGCGATCCATAGTCTCTGCCTACCCCTATGGGATACAGGCGTGACGATTATGTATGTATTCCCCATGGATCGCCGCATAGTCCTGTTGGACCTGAATCCAGCGACTTACGCCCTTAACCAGATCGTCCGTTCTCCTTGTGGGTGGGCGTCCGACACTTCGCTTGCTTGTACGTGGCCTCCCCTCCAGAACCTTTCGGCCTCGGCCATCAGTTCTACGCGCTACGTGCCCGGCCCACTGCCACTTCAACGTGCTAATCTTAAGTGGGGGCCTATGCCTGTGTTCAGCAGTGGACTTCCTGTGGCTGAAGAGAAAGATATTTTACAAAGCCTGAGCCTAAGGCATATATTTCACTTTTCGAAATCAATTATCGCTAGCCAAATTGGTGATACCATTAACATGGGTCAGGTCGAAAATACCCTGAAAGGAATTACAATTAATTGATGAAATTGGATAAAACGAATGAAAAACACTAGGATCGATCAAAGTGGAAATGCATAGTTTCTGTCACCCGTCACAAGCGCTCACTTGAACAGAGAAGGATCGTCAAGAAACCAGCATATCCGAGGGTACACGAGAACTTCAAAGGTTAGAAAATGTTAAGCTCACCAACACGTACTAAGCCGATGTGGTGGACAAAATCCCAAAGTCTCCAATTCACGGACTACTTCTTCTAAATAGCTGACCTCAGCTACTAGCATAGCATAGCAGAAGGTCGTGTGTGGTGCAGCCCATATACGACCCACTGCAGGGCACGGGCCTCCTCTACAATCGAGAGTACGATTGAGAGTGGTTAGGCCATATAGTCCACCACGCTGGCCTAGTGCGGGTTGGCGGACTTTCACATACCATAGAAATTTATACAAATCGCTATGGTATGCAGGTTTCCTCACGATGTTTTCCTTCACCGTTATAGAAGGTCGTATATGGAGAAATATTAGTTTAAAACCAAGACATTACATATAAATCCTCTGGAAGTATTTGTAAATAAATTTATAGTAAATTTCCACTTGACCACCCATCAACTATTTACACAATTATAGCCATGAATGAATGATTTAATAGTAATCTAATCTAACGATTCATATAAATATTAATATGATGAGTATATTTAATCAGAGTTCATATGTTTATCATTAAAAGGTTATACAAACATAACCACACGCAGAATTAACATCTGTTTCATCAATCAACGATTAAGTCATACTGTTAAAATTAATATCGTACAGTTGATACTCGTACATACATACATAAATAAACTCACTCCTTTTACTCCGAAGTGGTAAGCAGAGGTGCGACCTGGAGAGTTACTTTATGATCAGAAACGAACTTCGAATGTTCAGACGTTCAATGTAAACTAAGTTATAAGTTTTGCACTTATAAAAATCAACACTTCTCTATGACACTATCATTTACACAGAATTAAATCTATGGTTACGACGTACGATAGAGGATTCGAACATTTTGTGGCGTATATTCATAGAGTTTTACGTGCGACGTACGAACATTCGAAATTCGTTTCAGATCATAGAGTAAGCCCCCAGGACACCCACGTTTCGACTTGTGTGCTCCATCCCACTATGTTATAGATAGCGAGCCTATCACCAAAGCAGGCACAAATTCCTGACACTGTCCTCTTCGCTCAAACTGAATTCAAAAGTCGTTAGAAAAGGACAAAACATTCGATAACTAAAATAGGTTTTAAAACTGTCTATGAATAAGGCCGTTAGTGTTTATTACAGCTGTCTTAACAGACTTTGCTATCTTCCTAGAATCCTGAAGTACCACCCTATTGACTATAGTTTTCAATTCTTTATTATCAAAACTAAGCACGACTTTCTATGACATTAGCCTCATTTTACACCAAATTATTCTTCATACCAAAATTATTCGACATTCCGTTGCAGATAAGATTAATAAGCTAATAGGGCCTTATTAATAAACTCGGATGAGCGAAGGATTAACTTTAGTCAAAGGCTTTAGATTTGATTCGATTCTTTTGAATAGTGTGGTATTCACGACTTTATTAATAAATAAGAAATTACAGAGGGCTAGGCAACCATCGTTTAGTAGTTACGTTATACAATAGTCAAATTGAAGATGTGTGGAGATATGAAGATCCTTATGGGAGGCCTATGTTCACCAGTCGACTACCTGTGGCTGAAGAGAGAGAGAGAGAGTCAAATTAATAGTAAAAATAATCATTTGAGGCCCACAAATATTTGTCCCAGTCTGGGTGTTTGTGAGACCGAAAAGTCTCTCGTAGCTTCAGATACCCACGACATAAGACTCGATCTTAGTGTGGGGTCAGAACTATGTATGTGACTGTTGGGTGTATTTATTAATCGAGTTGGTTGGTTGGTTTCAAACTTATTCCTTCGCAAAACCTTCTCATTGCAAACGAATCCTTATATAAAGTAACAACTCCAAGGTGACCGCTAGCCATGACTGCCACCACTGTACGTCTGTCTGGCGCGAAACATTCGTATTGAATAAATAATATAAACACACTCAACAGTCAACGTTGTTCTGACCACTTGCTTTAAATTAATCTTGTATCGTGTATCAGAAACTATGAGCTTTTTTATTTTTATAAATACCCAAAACGATAATTAATTATATTCAGTATTTAATGTTACAGCCCCCGTGGCGCAGTTGGTTAGACGCCGCCTGTGAAACGAGAGACCGCGGGTTCGATCCCCGCACCGAGATAAATATTTATGGAGCCCACAAGTATTTGTATCGGGTCAGCGTGTTTGTGAGACCGAAAAGTCTCTCGTAGTTCCTGATACTCACGACTCAATACTTAATTCATCTTAATATGATGTCAGGCCTATGTATGTGACTGTTGGATGTATTTATTTTATTTATTTAAATTGATTACAACGCTAAGACCTCGCATTCGAATCCCAGGTCGGGTAAAGTAACATTGGATTTTTATATTCATTATCAGCTCGCAGTCAGGAATTTGTGTCCGATATGGCTATAGCCTCGCCCCCTATCATACCATGGAACGGAACACACAAGGCGAAACGTGGGTGTCCTGCTTACACCTGTACCTACTGCTTCTGGGAAAAAGGCGTGAGTTTATATATATATACATATGTATATATAAATCGGCACATACAATAATCATAGCGCATAAACCAGCTATTAATTATTACATAGGTGCACAACGTTAAACAGTCACTACTTAAAGAGCATGTGGGAGGAACATACACAAACAAATGCATCCTAGACGACTACCGATGGAAAATTCTAGAAACATACGTCACTAGGCTATAATTGAAAACGATTGTTTACAAAATACACCCAACATAGTCCTCCGAATTAAGAAGTCTTGTGTATTACCTACCAGATCTTTTCGTACATACATACATACATAACCGTCACGCCTGTATCCCATAGGGGTAGGCAGAGACTATGGATCGCCACTTTGCTCGATCCTGACATACTACTTTCGCTTTTACCTTTTCGTGTTTTAAGAAATAACGAATTTCTCCCGCATAGCAACGTAAATGCCGTGTTGTGTTCCGGTTTGAAGGACATTGTAGCCAGAGTAACTACTGGATATAATGAGACTGTACACCTTATGTCTCAGGATGGCGAGCGCAGTGGAATGCCAAGCATTGGTTTGTAATCCACTGTGCTTGGTTTTGCTACTATTCATGAGCGGTCGTATCGCTTACCATCAGGCGAATGGCACGCTCGTCTCGCCATTCATTGCAATAAAAAAATAACTGTGAGCCACGCAAACATTTATTTCAAACACACAAATCACAAAACGCAATACTTGCTTATCACTGTCAAACATTAAACCTCTTTACGTCTGACTACGATACGAACAGCAGCTGTCTGTTTATGAACTATAAAAACACGATACAAAACTTTTACAATAACATTTTTCCTTGGTGTTGATCGAACCCGCGACCTTTCGTTTCACAGTGAGCTTGTCATCTACAACGCCACGCAGGCTAAGTTGGTAATTAAAACAACATACAGTCTTATTAAAAACTTGTTTGTTATGGATATAAGATCGTCTACGCGTCAAGAAAAATCTTTAATTCATTGCAACCTTTATACGGTCACTTTGGTCTTGTGCCAGCGTGTATGACAGCCTGTGTGGCGCTGTGTGGCGCAGTTGGTTAGATGCGGCCGCTTAAATAATTACAATGGTCACAGGTTCAAATCCCAGGGCACACCTCTGACTTTTCGAAGTCATGTGTGTATTGAGTCAACCACAGTTCTATAACGGTGAAGGAAAACATCGTGAGGAAACCTGCGTACCATAGCGATTTGTAAGAATTTCTATGGTATGATAAGTCCGCCAAATCGCACTAGGCCAGTGTGGCGGACTATACGGCCTAACCACTGTCAATCGTACTCTCGATTTTACATGAGGTTCTTACCCTACAGTGGGACGTATATAGGCTGATACATTACTATAGCTAATCCCACTATTCCTAAGTACATACATACATACATAAACACACGCCTTTTTCCCAGAAGGGGTAGGCGGAGGTGCTATCAGAACACCCACGTTTCGCCTTGTATATTCCGTCCCACGATGTGATAGGGGGCGAGCCTATCGCCATATCTGGCACAAATTCCTGACTCCGGGCTGATAACGAATAGAAAAATCCAATATCACTTTGCCCGACCCGGGATTAGAACCCGAGACCTCAGCTTTGCAATCGTACCGTAGCACCACTACGCCACCGAGGCAGTCAATATATTCCTAAGGCGTTAAAATTCCTCAAAGGTACGTTTCCTGGTAATTATTCAGATGTCTACGATATATTATGCTCTGTTTATGGTTCGTAGTTTGTTTCCGTTTTAACCTTATATGGACGAGACTGTCGTTCTACTTGTAAGTACTTTTTCTAGGAATTTTCTCTTGGAGCATACCATAATGCATAGCCATAGACATAGCCCAGCGGATTAGCAAGTTGAAGTGGCAATGGGCGGGGCACATAGCACGGAGAACTGATGGCCGATGGGGCCAAAAAGTTCTTGAATGGAGGCCACGAAGCGGAAAGCGCAGCGTGGGACGTCAACCCACTAGGTGGTCAGACGACCTGGTAAAGGTCGTGGGACGTCGCTGGATGCAGGCTGCATCCAACAGGTCACTGTGGAAATAATTGGGAGAGGCCTATGTTCAGCAGTGGACTTCCTTTGGCTGATGGATGATGATGATACCATAATGCTAGCTATAGTAATTGTTATGTTACTCTAATCATCTGCCTGCCTTCATCCCATATTGTCGTGGGCTGAGTGTAATACGACTTTTCAGCCATTTTTTTTCACAGCCCATATACGTCATACTGCTGGGCACGGGCCTAGTCCAAAATCGAGAGAATCGATTGAGAGTGGTTAGGCTATAGTCCACCACGCTGGCCTAGTGCAGGTTGGCGGACTTACATACCGTAGAAATTCTTTAAAATCGCTACGGTATGCAGGTTTCCTCACGATGTTTTCCTTTGTCGTTAAAGTGCGTGGTGATTGACTATCAATACACACATAACTCCGAAAAGTCAGAGGTGTGCCCTGGGATTTGAACCACGCACTTCAGCCATATTGCAGAATTATTTCGCTTATAATATTAGAACCGAATGACTATCTGATATCAATATTTTCGGGAGATTAAATTTTATTCCACCACACTGGTTTAATCCGATTAACATACCTTGAAAACTTTCGAGTTAGGTTTCATCAAGATAATATTCATTGTTAGCAAGCGATATTTAACTAAAAATAAACATACAACCTTATAAAGCCATTGGTGTATCTGGGATCTGAACCCGCGACCACCATCCCTCTCTAAATCCATCACCAACAAACAACCACACATTCCATACCATAAATAAAATCCACTCACAACATTTTTGCGAAAACAAACTCACAAACTCGAACCCACGTCCCGCCGTATCGATAAATTAAATCAAAGCTATGCGACCTTAAGTCACCGCATTGAGGTCAAGGCGACAGACGCCCTCTGTGAAATTTCACGTGGGCATCGAACAGAGGACCGAGGCAATCGTGACGTAACCGACGAACCAGCGCGCTAACTGGTTCTTTATCGTATTTGACACCGAATTAGTTTGGCATTATTTAATTGATGGGGTTTTCCATTCATATAGTTATTTATAATGCAGACAGCCTCCGTGACGCAGTTGTTTAGACACCGACTGTGAAACGAGAGGCCGCGGGTTCGATCCCCGAACCGAGACATATGTTTGTGTGAACCACAGGTATTTGTTTCTGATCTAAGTGTTTTGTGAGATCGAAAAGTCTCTCGTAATTCCTGATACACGACACAAGACTCGATCTTAGTGTGAGGTCAGGACTATGTATGTGACTGTTGGGTGTATTTATTTATTATTATGGGTGTAGTCAGACAAAAAAAAATCTCACGTAGTTTCTGATATCCACGAGTATGACATACATACATAAACATCACACCTTTATCCCAGAAGTGATAGGCAGAGGTGCAACCAGCGCACCCACGTTTCGTCTAGTGTGTTCCGTCTCACGATGTGATACGGGGCGAGCCTATGCCATATCTGGCACAAATTCCTGACTCCGAGCTGATAATGAATAGAAAAATCCAATCACTTTTCCGACCCGAAATTCGAACCCGAGACCTTTGCAATCGTAGTGTAACACCGCGCCACCGAGGCAGTCCAACAAGACAAGTACAACTTCCATTAATTCTAACACGCAATACATATTATATTCAATCCATTGATCCCAGTGAAAGGGACAGACTAGAAGACTTGGCTCAAACCGACCATATTCGTAGTACGTGGGCAAGGTCCATGACCTTTGGTAATACGAATACCGTAACACTTGCGAAATTATATAAATGTTACGATGATATATTGTGGGTTTGCTAACTTTGAAATAAACTTATAAAACCCAAAGTTTGCAACGATATGTATTTTCTACACTGGCACGGCATAATGACTGCACTGCGCCTGATGGTAAGCGCAAATTCCATTCAGATCAGTATCAAATGGCATCAGACGGCTGTCCCATGCCATTCGATACAATTATGCCTGCTAAGATGCCTCTTCACACTACGGCGGAAGGATCCAAGATTATAGGAAGGAGGGAATACGTGTGACAGAAAACAATTCCACAGCTTGACTTATGCATGTAAGTCTAAGAATAAAGCAGAGAAAAATATTTATAAATAAGTAAATTCCAATATAAATTAAATACGCAGGCCATATATTGGTCCTTTAGATTGCAGTCTACCAAATAAATTGGTTTCAGTATCATTCCACGGATTCGAACAAGTACCTTTGTGAAAATGGACCCTAATTACATGACATACCTTCTGTGTGTCCTTTATCCTTATGCGCATATTTGACTTAAAAACCTCAATATATTAAAACTCCACTAGGACTGCCTCGGTGGCGTAGTGGTACTACGGTACGATTGCAAAGCTGAGGTCTCGGATTCGAATCCCAGGTCGGGCAAAATGATATTGGATTTTTCTATTCATTATCAGCCCGGAGTCAGGAATTTGTGCCCGATATGACGATAGGCTCGCCCCCTATCACATCGTGGGACGGAATATACAAGACGAAACGTGGGTGTTCTAGTAGCACCTCTGCCTACCCCTTCTGGGAAAAAGGTGTGTGTTTATGTATGTATGTATGTCTACTAGGACTATGTAGCTCTTCAATCTGTCGGCTCAGCGATTTATTTATTTAGACAACCAGCGGTGGTTACAAATTTACATACACTATAAAAATACAAAATAATATTAAAAAATAAAAGTAACACCTTTTAAGGCTATGCCAACATGTAACAATAATAATTGAGCTAACTATTGGGTTACCCATTAAACTAAGAATTATGATTTCAAATAATAAAATAAAATGAAAAACAAAACATGACCAATTCTATAAAAACAAACAAAACAAAAAAAACGGCAAAACAAAAACAATTACATACATAAACACACGCCTTTTTCCCAGAAGGGGTAGGCAGAGGTGTTACCAGAACACCCACGTTTCGCCTTGTAAATTCCGTCCCACGATGTGATAGGGGGCGAGCCTATCCTCATATCGGGCACAAATTCCTAACTCCGGGCTGATAATGAATAGAAAAATCCAATATCACTTTGCCCGACCCGGGATTCGAACCCGAGACCTCAGCTTTGCGATCGTACCGTAGTACCACTACGCCTCCGAGGCAGTCGAAAAAAACAATTACAAAGTAGGAAAAGGGGAAATTCAAGTGTATAGGAAGTATCTCATGTTTTCAAAACTCATGGAATGAAGAAAACGCTACATGTCTTCTATCAGCTTTTCTCAACACTAGTTATATGGCCATCCCACTAAAATTTACGACCCTCATTTATGACACATTTGCGTTCAATTTAACCGTTACAACTCATCTGTAATTATCAATAACGAGTTACAGATAACCTACAAGACTGATGTGCGCAGTCGTAAATATTTCGGGTTATCAGAACTCGCATTAACGATAAGTCAAATAGTTTTCGAGGTCACTGTTAAAGGGCGTAACTGGGCGATGATAATCTAAAAAATTAACATCTCTTAGTTCGAGACTGTGTATTCATAGTCAATCACCACGCACTATGACTGTGAAGGAAAACATCGTGAGGAAACCTGCACACCATTGCTATTTGTAATTTATATGGTATGTAAAGTCCACCAACCCGCACTAGGCCAGCGTGGTGGACTATATGACTTAACCCTTTTCAATCGTACTCTCGATTGTAGAGGAAGCCGGTGCTCTGCAGTGGGACGTATATGAGCTTCTACAGTACAGTTAGAGACTTCATGGCGAAGTTGGTAAGATAGATATAAAAAGAGAGACCGCGAGTTCGTCTGTGCGGTATTAGTTTTGGGTCTGGTTGTATGTGGAACCGAAAAGTCTGTCGTAGTTCCTGATACACGACACAAGACTGTATCTTAGTGTGTTAGGACTATGTATGTGACTGCCGTCGCTGGACGCAGGCTGCCTCCAACAGGTCACTTTAGAAATCATTGGGAGAGGCCTATGTTCAGCAGTGGACTTCCTTTGGCTGATGGATTGAATTAACGTGACTGTTTGGTGCGTTTGATTGTTTTTCATTGATACTGTGACATTTAGTTCCGCAGTCCAATCCTTAAATAATAATCACTTGCTTTCTAAACCACCTCCACTATATAAAATGCATTCCTACCGCAACCTGACGTTCCCGCGTCCTCTTTTACCGAGGTCGTAATGTCAACTGGTCAAATGGCTCCGAGTGCCACTTAAAACCAATTAACACTTCGCCAACTGCAACGACACCTTTCAAACAGCTCACATTTGCAGCTTCGTATTTGGCTTTGACAGGCAAAGAAACCGCATTAGTAATTTATGGTAAGTACTGTATCGTATCGTATCAGCCCATATACGTCCCACTGCAGGGCACGGGCCTACTCTACAATCGAAAGTACGATTCAGGGTGGTTAGGCCATATAGTCCACCACGCTGGCCTAGTGCGGGTTGGCGGACTTACATACCGTAGAAATTCTTTAAAATCGCTACGGCATGCAGGTTTCATCACGATGTTTTCCTTCACCGTTATAGTGCGTGGTGATTGACTATCAATACACATATAACTCCGAAAAGTCAGAGGTGTGCCCTGGGATTTGAACCCGCGACCACCGTGAACATGTAGGCAGCCGCATCTGGTCTGTTACCAACAGGCCACCACGCAAGTACGGTACGGTAAGTACAGTGCGATCTTAGAAGTATCGACCGAGAAACTGCGACCACTTCTCACCGGTCGACACAATTATGCCGGCCTGATCAGCTAAATAAATAAATACACCCAACACTGACAATACATATTATTGAACAGCATTATGCAAGTGATTCAATGTTAATAGTAAACACTTATTTGTATTCAGCTCCTGATTTATTATTTTTGAATTATCTCATAGAAATTCTGTGCTGATCTCTATCTGATCATATAGAAGATGCTATACACTTACCGTCTTATTCATAAATAGTTTTAAAACATATTTTAGCTATCGAATGTTTTACCTTCATCGCTCAAACAGAATTCAAAAGTAGGTCGAAAGGGACAAAATACACGGTAATTAATCAATCAATACAATGAATCAGCCAAAGGAAGTCCACTGCTGAACATAGGCCTCTCACAATGATTTCCACAGTGACCTGTTGGAGGCAGCCTGCATCCAGCGCCGTTCCGCAACATTTACCCTTTACGTTAATTAAAATAGGTTTTAAATGTCTATGAATAATGCCGTTATGAAAGGGATAGTCCATTTTAACACGCAGTACACTACATATTAATTATTTAACCGTGCAGTATCTAAGCGTTTCAATATTTATTCGCGGCGTGCGGCGGCGGCCTACATACTGAGAACGAACGCTCTCTAGAATTCCGTACGCCTTTCCAATGACCAATTACAAACCCATGTTTTCTATGTAATACTCGTATTAAACCGAGCGAAATTATACTTCTTAGTACAGATTAAAACGTAATCTGGCTTTTATTTCGACTGTATTTCATAGATTTGAGATTGCCGAATGCCCCTAGGCCTTTCCTCTTCCCATCCTTTTTCCTTTCGTCCCCTTCTAGTTGGGCCGGTAACAGATCCATGTTCCAGCGTTGTGGATGTCCATGTGCTGTGATCACTCACCATCAGGTGACCTGTTTGGTCGTTTACCAGACCTACGCAATAAAAAAAATCCTTTCTCCCCAGGTCTAGAAGCAGCGATCCTGGAGACTCAGAAAGTGCTACGAAGCGCCGTGTCTCGGCCCCACAACGGCGGCGACGCGCTCAGTAGCCTGTCCTCCACCGACGGAGACTACTCAACGTGGACTCCACGAGGCAGAAACTAGAGCACCTAGTGTCTAAAGGTACAGCCTTGAAGATTAAGTATATCGTCTATATTTATTTCATCTGTAGAATTTTGACAGTCCAATCAAAACCTGACTAAAAACTACAGCAATTTTCGCCTACGCTTATTAAATAAAGACTAGAATTTATACAACAATAATTAAGACAGAATTTCCTTATTATACAAAAATATATCAAAACTTTAAGAAAAATAATAAACTCCAAGAAATTATAAGGTCGATATTGTATGTAGTTATTAAAGTATTTTAATCCAAATTTATTATAAAATTAACATATCTGAAGTCATAAGCACAAGTACCTGTGCACTCATCTTCAAGATAATATAAACAAATACACAAGACTGAGCATTTCTTCTGGGAAATACAACTATCTGTTATATACAATATTTGTTCTTATAACATTAGGCATGTTGAATCATCTAATCTTTCAAGTTGTCAAATAAGCACTTGCGACTTTATTCATAGACACTAAACAGTTTAAAAACATATTTTAGTTATTGAATGTTTTGTCCCTTTCGAACGACTTTTGATTCAGTTTGAGAGAAGAAGACAAAGCATTTGATAACTAAAATAGGTTTTAAAACTGTCTATGTATAAGGCCGTGAATAGTTAAGATATGAAGACGGAACGAACCTACAAGTATTTTTTTGTATTGTATCAGCCCATATACGACCCACTGCAGGGCACGGGCCTCCTCTACAATCGGGAGTACGATTAAGAGTGGTTAGGCCATATACTCCACCACGCTGGCCTAGTGCGGGTTGGCGGACTTACAAACCGTAGAAATTCTTTAAAATCGCTACGGTATGCAGGTTTCCTCACGATGTTTTCCTTCACCGTTAAAGTGCGTGGTGATTGACTATCAATACACACATAACTCCGAAGTATTACTTTTAAATATTAATATGACTGCCTCGGTGGCGTAGTTGTACCACGGTACGGTTACTAAGCTGAGGTCTCGGGTTCGAATCCCAGGTCGGTGTTGGTTTTTAGGTATTTATTTGAGTAAAAGTTATAATTTTTTTGAGTATTTATTTTACTAAAAGTTTTAAACATGTACTCTCGTTTTGTAGCCAAAGCTAAGACCTTTAATTTCATGCATAAATCTAATGATTCCTATTGTTACACCCAGTAATTTGGGAATCTATGTGAATAAATATCTAACACTGATAAAAATGATGTACTGCTTCAATAAATGGCTCTAGAAACGTGAAATTTTACATACATAATCCTTATAAAGAGTAAGTTAGCGCTTAGGTACGATTTGAAAGAAAATTTCCTGTAAAGGAATTCAACAGGAATTCAAATGTGTGGAATTACATAATTTTATAATCAGATTTATGAAAAATAAAGTTTAGATTTTGGAGATGTTGTTAATAGTTATTTAACAATTTGTCTGTGATATTTTAAGAACATCATGTGTAGGAGTTTTCGTTTTTAATGTCAAGCTTACGTCTTATTCATAAACAGATTTAAAACCTATTTTAGTTATCAAACGTTTTGTCCCTTTCGAACTACTTCAGAATTCAGTTTGAGGGAAGAAGACAAAACATTTGATAACTACAATAAATTTTAAATCTGTATCTGAATGAGGCTGTTAATACTCAAGATTATCATGTGCAGGAGTTTTCTGCCATAATCATATTTAATACTTCAAATAGATTATATAAATCCTATATTTGTTTCGCGATGTATATAAACAATTACTTCATCATATTTTGCACTACAACACCTTTATATTTATAAGAATTGTGTCCCTAATGTAACACCTAATCAATACATAATCTCTACATAGCATATAAGACAAACACACATGTACAATTACCATGACAATCACTGCTTCAAACCACTAGCACATCACAAAAAAACACTTCAAAACACAATTTTCCGCACTATAACCGTGATTATTTTGCCGGCACAGTCCCGGACGTGCGCGCCGCACCGCTGCCGGCACCTGACTGAGGGAGGGGAGTGGGGACTGTACTCTGTAGCCCATGGGCCATTATAGTGTCTGTTGATGGAAACTGCGCACGTCGATCTCAAGGTTACTTGTGTTTATCATTGAATATGTGTAATCTCATTCATATTTACCTCTTTGGTTAAGTTTAGGTTTGTAGACTAAGAAATGTGAGGGACGAGGTTCGATTGCTTGTCACTTTTTTGTATATTTTTCTGCGTTGTTAAAGGCACTTTTACGCGTAGCTTATGACAATTAACAAATCAATCATACCCTTAACAATAAACATAATTTTGTCATGAGTGTTTACGTGCCATCAAAGTGTCTTGCAATTTATGATAACCACGACAAAAGACTTCTTCTATCTCACTGTGAGATCAAGACCATGATTGTTAGTGGTGTTTTTTATGTATAGATATGAAATTTTGCACACATATCAAGGACCGTTGACAATACAATAATTTTAATTGACATCATCTCTACCAGGACCTTTAGGATGTACTTCTACGACGGGCGAGAGGGTGACCCCTCGAAGTCTATGTGCGATTTGTACCGTTCTACTGATGTAATCCGCGCGTTGATCTTCAAGGTTACTTGTGTTTATCATTGAATATGTGTGATCTCATTCATCTTAACCTATTTGGTTTAGTGTAGATTTGTAGACTAAGAACTGTGAGGGACATGGTTCGATTTTGTGACCCAATTTTTTTTGTGAGATGAAAATGTGTTTTATTTTTTTATGCCTACAAAACATGAGTTGTACCTTACTATGAGATCAAGGTATATAGGTGATTAAAAGATAATTTGTTTTTATCTATATCCATGACGGACAATCAATTTCGTATAAGTTTTGGTGCGAAAAATCTGATATTGGAGTTGCCTATAACTAGACTTTGCACATAAACAATAATCTGGCTCCTGTTATATTGTCTGGTTCGAAATAAGCTCGACGAGATCAAAATATCATAAGTAGTACTTCTGACTTCCTCTTCAGACATGAGCTTGACCTCATTCACAAATTTTTTAATAATTTCATCTCAACACTTCCAAAAAACCGACCCCTCGTTGCTATTTCCGTGCAGGCATTCAAGACAGCTTTTGAGATGAGCGCTCTCAGCCTCTTTCGACTGCTCTCTTTGCGAGCCGCTCTCGTGTTCCCGCCGCGGCAGGGCGCTTTGTGAAACATTGGCAAATTTTATTTTTATAATGTTGCAGTATTAAGTAAATACAATCACAGACTGGCTCGGTGGCGCAGTTGTACTATGGTATGATTGCAAAGCTGAGGTCTCGGTTTTGAATACCGGGTCGGGCTAAGTGGTATTGGATTTTTCTATTCATTATCAGCTCGGAGTCAGGAATTTGTGCCTGATATGGCGATAGGCTGGCCCCCTATCACATCGTGGGACTGAATATACAAGGCGAAACGTGGGTGTCCTGGTTTCACCTCTGCCTACCCCTTCTCGAAAAAGACGCGAGTTTATGTATGTATGTAGTCACAAATTCTGTTAATTCTGGGATTTTCGTGTGGCGATCACATTAACATTAACCACGTGTGCGTGATGGCCTGTTGGTAAAACGGACTAGACGTGACTGCCAACATGTTTACGGTGGTCGCGGGTTCAAATCCCAAGGCACACCTCTGACTTGACCACGCACTATAACTGTGAAGGAAAACATCGTGAGGAAACCTGCATACCATAGCTTGTGTAAAAGTCCGCCAAGCTGCACTAAGCCAGCGTGGTGGACTATATTGCCGAAGCCCTCTCAATCGTACTCTCGATAGTAAAGGAGGCTCGTGCCCTGCAGTGGGACGTATCTGGGCTGATACAGATCACAGTAACCAACGGTTAAAATGTCTCGTCACACATTTGTCTCAGTTTAGGATCATCCTACGTATACATATTTTGTTTAATATAACAGCCTCCGTGGCGCAGTTGGTTGGACGCCGGCTTTGAAACGATAGGCCGCGGGTTCGATTTCCGCTCCGAGACAAATGTTTGTGTGAACCACAGGTATTTGTTTCGGGTCTGGGTGTTTGTCAGACCGAAGTCTCTCATATGCCGTTCGTCTTCCTGATAGAGGGACGGAACGCACAAGGCGAAACATGGGAGTCCTGGCAGCACCTCTGACCACCCCTTCTGGGAAAAAGGCGTGAGTTTATGTATATCTACCTCTCGTACACTGTAGTTACAAGTTATTAATGTAAAACTAGCGTGTTTCATCAATTAGCGGCTCGGCACAGAATGCAGCGCCACCACGCATCACTTCCTAACTATATTACGTTGTTGCATAGCTCGCATACCGATTGTCTTGAGTGACATTGAATTATGTTGATTTTTTGAGGATTATCTTCAATGACATTCGTCTCTCTCCTCTCCTCGGCCAAAGGAAGTCCACTGCTGAACATAGGCCTCTCCCAATGATCACCACAGTGACCTGTTGGAGGCAGCCTGCATCCAGCGACGTCCCGCGACTTTTACCAGGTCGTCAGACCACCTTGTGGGTGGATTAAGTTTAAACTCGTAAAAATAATATTTCCCATTATAATATGTATTTCTAGATTTTTCCATGTACTTATGAGATGTTGCTTCTTGGTTATTCAGTGATTATAGGTTAATAGAAAGTACAGTATAGGTTTTCTTGACAGTAGAAATAAAGTGATAGTTCAAAGTTCCCATTTTACCTACGGAGTACGGAGCTCTATAAATTGTTTGGTTGTTAAGTTTAGAAGAGCAATTCTTGCGGTTTGATATGTACCAGCCATTTCTTTTCACAGTTTTTAAATGATTTGGTAAAAATGAATTCCGTACAACTTCGAATATAATGGTCTTTGAAATTTTGTATTGAAGCATTTCCATTAACCAACTTGAAAAGAAATTTATATTCTTAATTCAACGTTTGTATTATAACGGCAGAATAGCCAAGACATAGACCTCGTCACGGATTATATAATCGTACCAAAATAATCCTTAATTATTAAATTATTACGGAATCCTTAGGCATAGTTCAATATGTATGGTTAACGTGTTTTTTTTTTATTAAATTGTAGAATTAAAAAATACTCACCCTGTCAGTGATGGCTTCTTCCATTTTCCCGCGTTTGAGTCCCGGCGCGCGGACCACGTTCGCCGGTGGCGCCACCACGGTCGCGTGCGGCGCCGCGGCCGAACCGCCGCCGATCCCCACCGGTATGAAACCGGCCTCCATCGCTCAAGTACGAATCATCGCCGCCACTTGACAACAGATGGCGCTATACACAATATTTTAAAAACTTACGACCATCAATTCACCATTGCACATAAACACGTAAATAACACTTTTCACAACTCTTTTTCTTCACAATAAAAAAAGCACTGATCAATTCACTGAACACTATGGACGCATGCTATGTCACTAGCCATAATTGAGAGGAACTGTCCCGTATATTGAGCATTTGATTTATGCGAACACTTTGAGCATATTCATGAACGGAATGCCAAACTTGTCGTATTAATTATCACTTGTCGACGTTCGGTATCGTATTCTCACGTAATCATTTGCGTGTAAACACTATCACAACATCAGAAACACATCGGCGACAACGGCCGGCCGTGCTCTGCATTTCGTTTCGTCCAACTTCTCCGTCCCGCTCACACCCATAACCTGCGAAAGAGAAGCCGATATTAATTGAGGATCAATGCAAAAAATCAAAACAGGTTATGTTTTGTACGTGTAGGTACGCATTTTTTTATTATCAAAACATCAAGGTTGTTGAGATTATGTTTGTTTCGCGTTAATAAGGTGGTTTTCTGTTACATTCTTGAATATTCCGGTGCGCGTGTGTGTGGCGGTCGCTCGTCCTTCGCGTGACTGGCATGCGGGACGAAAAATGGCGCCAAGTTAGATAGCGCGTGTTAATTCCTTTTTGGTCAGCTGATTGAAAAACAATTCAATACTAGCGATAAAATCGTGGAAGTATTTTTAAATTGACGGGGCTCTAACAGGCCAATAATATTATGCTGAAGTGACTTAAATTTCTATCTAAAAAGGCTTGGATTGTACTAAAAATCACAAAACTCCTGGTTTTTTTTTCGAAAGACCCCAGGTTTAGTAGAGGGAGAAATTTAAGAAACAAAGTTTGCATTTTGTCCCCATATAACTTGAAAGTTTATAGGTAAAATATTTCGAGTTATCAGACATTATGTGATATTTTATTAAATAACTACAATATAAGTTCCTTTTTCTACAATTCTAAAAGACCAATTTCGCGCAAAGCCTTCGAAACAGATTAAAAAGATTTAAGCAAAGTACATCAAAATTAAAAGCAAAATAATTGCCCAATTTAAAAATTCCTATCTACTATCACGCAATAACACATAAAAGAATTGTTTTTTATTAAATATATTCCATTTGAATACTCTAAGATGCTATTTTTAACCACTGTTATTCGACATTTAAAACCGGTTGGCAACAAGTAACAACGCGATCTTAAATTATTTATGCACGATTTTTCATGCTACAGACAAATTAAAATTACTGTTTAACTACTTGTATTTGACTATATGTTCGTGTAGTGACAAAGCCCTTTTTATCAATAAATATAAAACAATGGAAACGTCCCGGGTCGGGCAAAGTGATATTTGCACTTTTCTATTAATCAGCCCGGAGTCAGGAATTTTTGCCCGATGTGGAGATCGGCTCGTCCCCTATCACATCGAGAGACGGAACATAGAAGGCGAAATGTAAGAGTCCTGGTTGCTCTGCCTATCCCTTCTGGGAAAAAGGTGTGTGTTTATGTAGGTTTTGAATACCGGCTCGGGATTCGAGCCCGAGCCCTCAACTTTGCAGTAATACCATAGTACAACTGCGCCACCGAGGTAGTGATAATATCACCAACTTGATTTATTTACACATCAAGAACGATGATACGAGCAGGTCGCTGATCTGATCTTAAGAATCTCACTTGTCCATAAACAGAACACTACTCAGAACTTATCACTAAGCCTGTACTACTTTGACAGCCTCCGTGGCGCAGTTGGTTCGACGCAGGCTCGAAAACGAGACGCCGCAAGTTTGATCCCCGCACCGAGACCAATATTTGTGCGATCCACAGGTATTTGTCTCGGGGCTGGAGGTTTGTGAGACCTAAGAGTCTCTCGTAGCTTCTAATACCTACAACACAAGGCTTGAGTCAGGACAATGAGACTGTTGGGTGTATTTGTAATAAGACTAAGACTGACTAAGCACTGCATGACACTTTTTCGTCACTCCGATAAATTAGTGTTAAGTCGGAAAGCCTGAAAGCACGAAAATTCGTCATAATCGCCACTAGATCCTTGTAGTATACAACTGTAGACGACAATCACTATAAAGTATCAATACATGATACCGAAGACTGACAACCCATCACTTTCTCCCACTATTCTATAATTATCGTCACGACAACATTTTCTTTGCGTTCGACGCGTTGCGTGCGAGTTGTGTAATACTCGTACATGTACATATTTGCATAGAATCTCGTAATGCGGTGTTTTTGTGTAATATGTGATGACATCTCGTCTATATAATATTATGTTAGTGGCCCCGATAGGAAAGAAGATGTATAATTTATAAATTGTTTTCTTGTGCCCTAATGAAAAATCGTCAAGTAAAATTATCGATCAAACTATTTACAACAAGACGGAGTACAACAGGATATTTTATATTTCGTCAATGTAACTGTCATTCTTAATTTATTTATCCTTCAGCTATATAATATTAGATAAGCATAGTGTAATATGGCCCCTCTCTCTCTCCCTCTTTAGCCACAGGAAGTCCACTGTAAACATAGGCCTCCCCCATAGACCTGTTGGAAGCGGCCTGCATCCAGCGACTACCTGCGACCTTAACCATTACTACGGCGTATCCCCTCCTAATAAACCTCCAGATAGTAGGGTCCCGAGCTCAGCAGTGGGCGATTATGCACGGATACAGTACATTTGCCCATATGAATACTTTTGATTTGTAAATTAAAAAACAATTCAAGAATATTTTTGGTAAAACCCACGACGAATGACACAGGCTTCGTAAATAGTAATCGAAAAAAGGATTAAATATTTTTTTCGGTAAATCCGCGACGAAATATGAGTAAGCAAAGAAAATCCGTTAGGGGCTGCCCACAGCCCAAATGTTTGTAAAATTCAGAAATATTTGACTCATGTTCACGTATTATAAGACCGAAAAGTCTCTTGTACTCGTAGTGTCTGATACAAATAGAAAAGTCTTATATCTTAGTGTCGCATCAGGTCTATGGTCTAATAATATCTATATATATATATATATATATATATATATCTATAACTGTTTGATATATTCGATTATTTAAATTTTAAACAGAACCTTTAGTTAGCCGTAAGCTTATTCATAAAAATGACATCTCTCCGCCTAGATTCAAACCTACAACCTACATCACAACTACAAGTTCTGTCAACCGCACCAGAGCTAAGCAAAGTATTGCGAGTTAAATTTTCGTAAGCCTTTTAACCCACATAGTTACTTTCATTGAGAATATCGGGTGTCGGTTACGAGGCGCCGACACACGATCCGTGTCTACACGACTGCCGACTCATTCATATACTTTATTTTAATACATATAGTATATACTATAAAATAGTGCGTGGTGGCCTGTTGGTAGCGGACCAGACTCGGCTGCCTACATGTTCACGGTGGTCGCGGGTTCAAATCCCAGAGCACACCTCTGACTTTACGGAATTACGTGTGTATTGATAGTCAATCACCACGCACTTTAACGGTGAAGGAAAACATCGTGAGGAAACCTGCATACCGTAGCGATTTTAAAGAATTTCTACGTATGTAAGTCCGCCAACCCGCACTAGGCCAGCGTGGTGGATTATATGGCCTAACCACTCTCAATCGATTCTCTCGATTGTACAGTAGGCCTGTGCCCTGCAGTGGGTCTAGTATGGGCTGATACAGTACAGATATTGACATCCATCCATCCATCAGCCAAAGGAAGTCCACTGCTGAACATAGGCCTCTCCTAATGATTTCCACAGTGACCAGTTAGAGGCAGCCTGCATCCAGCGACGTCCCGCGACCTTTGCCAGGTCTAACCACCTAGTGGGTGGACCAAAAAGTTCTAGAATGGAGGCCACGAAGCGGAAAGCGCAGCGTGGGATATTGACATAATGTTACTTAATTGAACCCACATGTTTCTCATCACCACAGGTGACTGAAAATTTGAAATAGCCGGAGATGATTTTTCGAGCAACAATGTGAACGGGATCGAAATTGATAAACGCGGTCGATGCGGACTCGTGCACTAGGCACTAAGGCTCAATTGCACAAACTAACTTTGCCTACAACTTTGACATTGACAATGTCATCGCCATACATTTGAGACGCATTTGACATTGCTTATGTATGAGATTGACGTTTTAAAAGTCAAAGTTATGGGCTAAGTTAGTTTGTGCAATTGGCCCTAAGACTAGCACCGCGCGGGCGGTGTGCGGGTGTGCGAGGCGTCCCCTCCCCCAGGCGTCAGTTCATACCCTGATTGCCATCTCACCCTGTCGCGTCCTATACGTCCTAGTGCAGGGCACGGGCCTCCTCTACAATCGAGAGTACGATTGCGAGGGGTTAGGCCATATAGTGCACCACGCTGGCCTAGTGCGTCCTGGCGGACTTTACATGCCATATCTCTCCATAAGACCCATTAGACCTCTATGGTATGCAGGTTTCACCACAATATTTTCTTTCACCATTAATCTGCGTAGTTACTATCAATACACCAGACTTCGAAGTCATACATGTGCCTCGGGATTAGAACACACGACCACCGTCTTGGTATCCAGCACATTGATCTTACGTGTTCTATTAAAGACGGACTAACAAGTTGATTAACGGATCAACAATGTCATCCCAAAAATTTAGGAAATTTATGTTTGGCACTAGCATCTCTACCTACCCCACTACACAGTCGTGAACATACAAATTCGCAATGCAAACAAGGTAAACGCGGAAACGTACCGCTTTACCGGTTAACGAGAACGCGTGGATTAATGATATTAAGTCAATAAACTTCCGCGAAGGCCGCTCAAGTGACGCCTCTTACTTGTAACAGTTTAGTGGCAGCTTTTATTCCTTCTTACACGATTTGGGGCCAATCCTGAAGAAACCGATCGATTTCTTCTCTATCTATGCCTGGGGGTAACCCCCTCGATGGTCCAAAACGAAGTTCGAATGTTCGAATATCATAATAATCATCATCAGCCCGTTGCAGTTCAATGCTGGACATAGGCCTCTCCTGAGTAACACCACAGAGCCCAGTCTGCTGCTTTATGCATCCAGTCGCTGCCGGCCCTCTGGTCGAACGGCGCACGTAAAACTGTACGAACGTGCCTAGGTACTGCACAAAATATTCGAATTCGCTATCGTACGGCCTAACTATAGACTTAGTTGGGAGTGGATAAGTATCATAGAGAATAGCATTGATATTTAGAAGTGGAAAACTTCCAAAGAAAACTTCCTACAGACGTCGAACGTCCGAAGATTCGAGTTTCATTTCTGATCATAGAGTAACGCTCTTGGGTCTACCGCAAGACCCGCAAATCTGGAAGGGAGGAGGGCCTTGGCCCAGCAATGGGACACTGACGGCTGGTATTTATTTTTCCCGAGTTCATCATCATCTATGGCTGCGCTTTCATTGTTTATTGCGTAAATTCTACAAACCAACGACTCACCTGATGGTAAGCGATTCCTGCCACCCATAAACACCTAAGACACTTGGATTGTAGATTCATTGTCGACCCCATAAATGGTAAGAAAAGGGGAGGGATAAGGGGCGGGTGGAAGAAAGGTATATTGGGGCTCCGTTAATTCCACTTACGGAACGAAACACGACAGTATAGTTGTTGTTTAACTTCAGTTTTCTATTACTGTGGTACCCCAAGTCCTAGTTAACAACAATATTATTTTAGAAGTGGTAGAACCACGCTTATGTCAGTCATGACTCAGCATGAATATGCAGGCTTGTCCGGGGTTCTACCACTGTCTCACAGGAAATCGACGTGAAGCGACAGCTTTGCTGTCACGTTTCGTTCCGTGAGTGAGATTGCCGGAAGCCCAATACCCTTTTCTTCTTCCCATATTTTTTCCTTCTCACATTCCTCCCGATTTGATGATCCGGCAACACATATATGATCCAAGGGTTGTGGATGGTCATGGGCAGCAGTGATCACTCACCATCAGGTGACCGGTTTGCTCGTTTGCCGGACCTATGTAAATAAAAAAAAATAGATATTTTTTTAAATCAGTTCTCACTAGAGTTTGGCTCTACCACTACCAGTGATTTGGTACTGTGTCCAGCATGGCGACAGTCTCGCTCGCTATCATATCTTGGTACAACAAACTCGGCGAATTGTTGGTGTTGTAATAATACCTCTACCTAACCTCTCGGATATGATGGTCACAACTGCATATAGAGTCACCAAGTTATCTGTTCAGTCGGAAGTTCGGAATCGTCGCTAGTGAGGAATTGAGTATTGCCACTTTAAAAAAATCTTGAATTAGATTAGAGTAAATTAGAGAATTATATACACAGTTATGTATCTTATAAAATACGGTAGAAACGACACGGTAATATAACATTACCGTTGGCAGTGTTTTGGTAAAAAAAATAATGTGCATCTGCAGTAATTACCGTATATCTGATAACACTGGTTTAGTTCCAATTATGGCCACCTGAACAGATAAGTTGGTGGCTCTGTACATGTATATGACGTAGGCTAAAATCGCTTCAAACAAAACTGTCTCAATTTAACTCCCATCAAAAACTCGGAGCACGCCGTTCCGAACTAATAATCCGTTGAATAAACAGAGAGGATTGAAAGCAACCCAACCAAATCCGATAGTCCACCGAAATTAAATTCGTTCTCATCCGTAGTGGGATTATTATAAATGCAACGTTTAAATTGAGGCGGATTGTAGAAGCTCACTGGAGTGATGAGTTTAAATTAATTTTAGATTGCAAACTTATGCAGTTGAAATAAAACGAATTCTTACGGATTTTATCGCTTTTAATTTGATTTATTTTTAACATTATTTTTTTTCCCGTTAAGTGCGTGGTGGCCTGTTGGTGACGGATCAGACGCGGCTGCCTACATGTTTACGGTGGTCGTCTGTTCAAATCCCAGGGCACACCTCTGACTTTTCGGAGTTATGTGTGTATTGATAGTCAATCACCACGCACTTTAACGGTGAAGGAAAACATCGTGAGGAAACCTGCATACCGTAGCGATTTTAAAGAATTTCTACGGTATGTAAGTCCGCCAACCCGCACTAGGCCAGCGTGGTGGACTATATGGCCTAACCACTCTCAATTGTAGAGGAGGCTCTTGCCTTGCAGTGGGACGTATATGGGCTGATATGAATTTCGAAGTTTCGATCACTTTACAATTTTCGTGGTCACGGGGCGGACTGAGGTATTAGTCATCCGCTTAGTGACTGTTACAATTTAACTACATGTGATACAAACATCTGGAAATTAAAATGTAAAAATTAAATCAAAATCGCGATAAAATCCGTAACAATTCGTTTTATTTCAAAGTGTAACATTTACGTAAATCCAAGACATCATTAACTGATGCAGTTTTTATATTGCATTGTATTGTAAAAAAAAACAACCAAAAAAACTAGGCCAGGGTGGTGGACTATATGGCCTGCCACCTTTCAATCCTACTCTCGGTTGTAGAGCAGGCCCGTGTCCAGCAGTGGGACGTATATCAACTGAATCTAACCACCGGATTATTATTATAAATGAGGCAATATAATTACAAAAAATAAAAAAAAAATCTTTATTATACTTTCTTAGTTACAAAATAGGAACAACTGTGATGCCCACACTAGGCTATGCCTGTCACGTGGCCATCGAGAGAGGAGATCACAAAGGTGTTAGTACAATATATTATCATAGAGTTGTAACTATAAAAACAAATATATTAAAAATTAAAATTAAGAAGAGACTGCCTCCGTGGCGTAGTGGTACTACGGTACGATTGCAAAGCTGAGGTCTCGGGTTCGAAGCCCGGGTCGGGCAAAGTGATATTGGATTTTTCTATTCATTATCAGCCCGGAGTCAGAAATTTGTGCCCGATATGGCGATACGCTCGCCCCCTATCACATCGTGGGACGGAATATACAAGGCGAACCGTGGGTGTTCTGGTAGCACCTCTGCCTACCCCTTCTGGGAAAAAGGCGTGTGTTTATGTTTATGTAATTAAGAAGAGTTAACACATACACAATATTTTACCCTATTGCGTACATTACAAGTATATGCTTTTAAACTTGCTACATTATCTTGAGCGTTGTGAATATTCATAGACTTTACACAATGTCAAACAAGTTGTGCGTGTCGTGTTTTGTACTTTGCATTTGTGGGTCCGTATATTATATTTTTATTTTAGTTCTCGTAGTACTTTGTAGATAGAGTATTGACCGGCGACAGACAACATTCTTTTCACAATTGACACAATTTTTCCAGCCATTTCAACTGTAGGACTAGATCTTAGTGTGTGGTCAAGACTATGTATGTGACTGTTGGGTTTATTTATTTTATTTATATTTACACTGAACTAACATACAAGTATTATATGTGTGTGAAGTGGACAATAATTTATTTCCAACTCCTGTTAATTTAACTTTATGATTGATTTCGTTGCGGGTTAAAGACAAGTTAAACATTCCCGGAGACGCGCTGAGCTTCAATGCTCAGTGTCATTACAATGCGTGCTGTTGATCCTGGCTTACAGGAGTTGCAATGACGGGTGTGGGGGCGGGACAGTCTCCATATAAGTCTTATATCGGGTATCAAAAACCATGACACTTTTCGGTACGACACCCAGACTCGGAACAAATATTTGCAAACATTTGTTTCGGTATGGGAATCGAACCCGCAGCCTAACTTTAACTAATCCGATGCCTTAACCTACTGTGACACTTAAAATATCAATATTATACTCAATCATGCTAACAACTTCAAACAAAAGCATCAGCAAATAAACATATAAATTATCCATCAATCTCCACGGGGAATCGAATCCGCTACCCACCCCGCACTAGGAAGTTCAGAGAACCATGCATGCACATTGACACATCACAAATTGCTTGAACGTGTGTTGCGTGATCGTTTTAATTAAATCAGAATTCATTGCATGCAAATATGTTACTATAAATATTACCCATTTTCGTCTAGTGGTTGCGTATATAACTTTTTGGCGCAGTTGGTTAGAACGGCTCACAAATGGCTGTAGGTTTGATCCCTGCACTAAACAAATGTTTGTATTTTAAGGCGTATACTTTTTTGACTCTTTAGACCTTAATAAACTCGGTTGAGCGAAAGATTAACTTTAGTCCAAGGCTTTAGAATTGACTCGATTATTTTGAATAGCGAGGTATTCACGACTTTATTAATAAACACGGAATTGCATAGAGAGCTAGGCAACCATCGTATTGTAGTTGCATTATTCAATATTATAGTGAAATTAATAGTCAAAATAGTCGAGTCAATTCTAAAGCCTTGGACTTCAGTTAATCCTTCGCTTATCCGAGTTTATTAATACGGCCATCAGTGTTTTGATACATGACACAAGTCTTCAGAAATGTTATTTTAATGCAGTCAGAAAAAAATACCTTAAAACCAAAACCGTTTACAAATAAGCCAGAAAGTTTGAGTTCTATTTATAATAGGCTATTTATAATCTTCAAATTTATACACACATACATACATAATACATAACACACGCCTTTTTCCCAGAAGCGGTAAGCAGAGGTGTTACCAGAGTCCAGAACATCCACGTTTCGCCTTGTATATTCCGTCCCACGATGTGATAGGGGGCGAGCCTATCGCCATATCGGGCACAAATTCCTCACTCCGGGCTGATAATGAATAGAAAAATCCAATATCACTTTGCCCGACCCGGGATTCGAACCCGAGACCTCAGCTTTGCAATCGTACCGTAGTACCACTACGCCACCGAGGCCTTCAAATATATACCTTTGATAAAATTACTTGGGAATTCTGTCTAGTAAAACACTAACGAGTTAACAAGTATGCATTCTAACATATCAAGACTGCTACCGAAAACGAAGCCAGGTGGTTTTACTGACTTCAGACATGATGCAACTAAACATTTTGCAAAAAAAAGCGAAGATGTTTTTTTTTTGTAATCGATGTACTTTGTATATGAATAATGTATTTTACTCTATCCCTCCGTATTCTGTTTATATTTACTTGGTTTTACGCAGTGTTTAAGGAACCCTATCAGCACGCAACAAGCTCCTTGTAATGTAAAGTTTATGTAAATGTAAAGGTTTTGTCACTCGCGCGTGTACATACTAGTGATGTGGTCATGTATATACGAGTATTTATAACATAATATACATTATTAAAGTATATTTGAGATTAAATTGTCACGCTTTTTAACGATGAAGGAAAACATCCATACTATAAATACATAACATATACATAAACATCACGCCTCTATCCCTGAAGGGGTAGGCATAGGTGCAAGTTGCAACCAGGACACCCAGGGTTTGCGCCCATTATTTTTTGCATCACCATCTGGCAATACTGTCAAAGTTGATTTATTTATTAGAATCGATATCGACATATTTCCTTTCCTTTTTAGAATTATCCATAACCTCATTGATTCTCCTTATATTATGAGCAAGATTATATTTAAATGTCCTCGAACAAATTCACGAAATAGATCAGTTTTTCAACCCTCAACAGCTCGTACCAATTATGGTCTTAATTCATTCATTAGAAGAGCTTGCAATAACTATAATCGAAACTTCTCCGATATCGACATATTCTTTTTATCGTGTAATAAAGTTAAGCATTCACTTATTAATGTAATTAAATCCAAGTTGTAGTAGATTAGAATTGTCACCTAATTTAATTTTATTATTGATTTGTTCTCGTATTTTAATTGAAATTTTATTGTTTTTTTTAATTATTTAGTTTTTACGTTTGTTTATAATTTCATAGTTTTGTTTACATATTTATTTACTGTAGCACAGCAAAAACTCGTTGTGATTTTTTGTTTTTAATAGTTTCCTTTTTAATTTTAATTGTTTCGTACACCCGCTTTGTTTATGTATAATTTAACTGTGGAAACTTCACTGGATTGTGTGTTAGTAATAGTATTGTGGTTATTTTGTTTATTGTTCTGTATGTTTCCCAAATATATATAAAATAAAAAAAAATAAAAAAAATATTTAGTGGGAAAACATCGTTTATAAGTCCGACCTCACGTCACATCTCTATTCGGCAACCTTCACCCGCGTTGTGATGCGGGCGCAAGGCAAGATTTCACGGACGCTTTAATCTGGACTTGTTCTAACAAATAACTTGCTACTAAAGCAAAAAATAACGTAAAAATAATCAATAGCCACAGGTGATATAGTTAAATACATACAGAAAGGGGCGTGGTGGCCTGTTGGTATCGGACCAGACGCGGCTGCTTACATGTTCACGGTGGTCGCGGGTTCAAATTCTGACCTCTCTGACTTTTCAGTCATCGGTGTATTGATAGTCAATCACGCACTATAACGGTGAAGAAAAACATCGAGAAGAAACCTGCATACCCTTTACCCATACATATAGCCTTTGCAAAAAAATCTATGGTATGTAAAGTCCGCCAACCCGCACTAGGCCAGCGCGGCGTGGCGGTATATATGGCCTAACCCCTATCAATCGTACTCTCGATTGTAGAGGAGGCTCGTGCCCTGTAGTGGAACGTACATACCTGGGCTGATACAATACATACATACATAAACTCGCGCCTTTTTCCCAGAAGGGGTAAGCAAACATACTACCACGACACCCACGTTTCACATTGCGCGAGTCTATCGCCATATCGGGCACAAATTCCTGACTCCGGGCTGCTTATGAATAGAAAAATCCAATATCACTTCCCGATCCGGAATACGAACCCGAGACCTCAACTTTGTAATCGTACCGTAATACCACTACGCCGCCGAAGCAATCTACCTACCTACTTATTAAGGCGAAAAATAAATAAAAGAATACTTTATATTTACAAATTATGTAAAAATAAAGTTAACACACAGTTCAAATTCCACAGTAAGATAAATTCTTAACATATCAACCGTGGCGCCAAAACAAACTATATTTATACTCGTATTAATGCACCCAACAGACACAAAAATAGTCCTGACTCCACATTAAGATGCGAGTCTTGTGTCGCGTATCACATGTGACTATTTCGTCTCACAACACCCATACTTTCAGCGAAGACTGTAGATAACCTAATCACTTTCACACACATACATACATACATACATAAACACACGCCTTTTTCCCAGAAGGGGTAGGCAGAGGTGCTACCAGAACACCCACGTTTCACATGTATATTCCGTCCCACGATGTAATAGGGGGCGAGCCTATCGCCATATCGGGCACAAATTCCTGACTCCGGGCTGATAATGAATAGAAAAATCCAATATCACTTTCACCCAACATAAAAGTACTTTTAATTTTTTCCCACAACACCAACATCCGATACAAACATTTGCGGATCACAGGCTCAACGTAGGCGAATATGGATGGATTATTTTTTGTATTGTATCAGCCCATATACGACCCACTGCAGGGCACGGGCCTCCTCTACAATCGAGAGTACGATTGAGAGTGGTTAGGCCATATAGTCCACCACGCTGGCCTAGTGCGGGTTGGCGGACTTACATACCGTAGAAATTCTTTAAAATCGCTACGGTATGCAGGTTTCCTCACGATGTTTTCCTTCACCGTTAAAGTGCGTGGTGATTGACTATTAATACACACATAACTCCGAAAAGTCAGAGGTGTGCCCTGGGATTTGAACCCGCGACCACCGTGAACATGTAGGCAGACGAGTCTGGTCCGATACCACGAGGCCACCACGCACTTTATGGATTAAGTCTTAAGTAATAATTATGTAAGGCGTTTATACGGCTTGATCCATTATAATAAGAGTTCCCAATCTTTTTCAGTCCGCGGCGCAAACACTTGTTTACTATTCTTCCTAGGAAGCGATAGAACCACGCTGTTTTCAGCCATGTCTCAGCATGAACGGGCAGGCCCATCCGGGGCGGCATACTACCTCACAGGAAATCGACGGGAAGCGAAAGCTTCGCTGTCGCGTTTCGTTCGGTGAGTGAGATTGCGGGATACCCAATACCTCTTTGCTCTTCCAGTCTTATTTCCGTCCCGCTCCACGCCCAATTGGGCCGACAACACATCCATGATCCAGCGTTGTGGATGTTCATGGGCGGCAATGATCACTTACCATCAGGTGACCTGTTTGCTCGTTTGCCGGACTTATGCAATATAAAAAAATTTTCTTTGCGACCTTACCTATCTAGCTGGTAGAAAAATATACAGGATATATTATCAAGACTGCTACCGAAAACGAAGCCAGATGGTAGTTTTAGTGACTACAGACACAATGCAACTAAAAATTTTGCAAAAAAAGCGACGATTTTTTTTTGTAATGTTTTAAATATCATTATGTTTGGATGATAAATCCATATTTTTTTCTTAAAATTATAATTTAAAGTGTACATAATTTTTTTAGGAAAATATATATGTATTTACCACCCAAATACGATGACAGGAAAATAATTACAAAAAAATCATCGCTTTTTTTGCAACAATTTTAGTTGCATTGTGTCTAAAGTCACAAACTACCAGCTGGCTTCGTTTTCGGTAGCAGTCTTGATATACCCTGTATATGTATAGAAGATATTAGTTAGGTAGATAGGCATAAAAATTAAAATTGAGATAGAGAATTTCTCCACGGCGCGGCGCGGCGCGGCGCGGCGGTGCCCTTTCAATTTCTAAAGCGCACACTTTGGGAACCTCTGCGTTACGATATTAAGAGGTTTAGACTTTAGGCATCTGATCATGTTACGTAACTCATTGAAGATGTAAAACGGAGATGTTTTAACATCACTTCATTTACTTTCTATCGTTAATACGATTTGAAAACACATATTACAAAGTCAAAAGTAATTCAAAATTTTTGTGTTTATATACGTGAGTTTATTTATTTTACTTTACTGACTGAGGAAACATATGGAATATTTGAAATCCCGTCAAAAATTCCGTAGCAATTTGGGTGTTTGGCATTTGCTAATCTAACTATGGGACCAATCGAGCAGGACATTCTTTCCAACATAAAAGAAATCAACAAAATCGGCTTAGAAGTGACGAAGATTTTGCATAACAACTGTATCAGCCCATATACGCACTACTGCAGGGCGAACTGCCGTACCCTACTGCAGGGCACGAGCCTCCTCTACAATCGAGAGTACAATTGGGAGGGGTTGCATAACAAACGTACATCAAATAACAACAAAGTTAATTACCACTATCTTTGTCGAAGCCGCTTTAAAAAAATCTAATTCCTAGCAATATCAATATTCATCTTACCGCTCATGTGATCTCATATTGTCCCACAGCAATCTCACGATATTTAAATCTCATACATTTAAATAAGTTGCGGCCTGTCTTACTTTCTGATATGTCTCCAGCGATTTTGAAACCCAAATTATATTTTAAAGTTGCATAACCCAACACATTTATAGGATAATTATACTATTTCGCCTGCACCGGGACATGAGACAAAGACTCGTAACGAAGCCGTCTCATTCGTTTAAATAGCTTTTGTCTCATTAATTGTTCATTCGGCACTCTGAATTGAGAAGAAAGTGACAATTATATCAAGAATTTTTGTGATTTTAATTTGGATACATTATTATACGAGTAATACAGTATAAGTGCATGGTGGCCTGTTGGTAACGGACCAGACGCGACTGCCTACATGTTCACGGTGGTCGCGGGTTCAATCCCAGGGCACACCTCTGACTTTTCCGAGTCATGTGTGTATTGATAGTCAATCACCACGCACTTTAACGGTGAAGGAAAACATCGTGAGGAAACCTGCATACCGTAGCGATTTTAAATATCTTCTACGTCCTTATAAGTCCGCCAACCCGCACTAGGCCAGCGTGGTGGACTATATGTCCTAACCACTTTGAATCGTACTCTCGATTGTAGAGGAAGCCCGTGCCCTGCAGTGGGACGTATATGGGCTGATACAGTACAGTACAGTACAGTGCAGTATTGTAGTAAAGTTGTACCATAGGCCTCCCCCAAGGATCTCCACATCGACCTGTTGGAAGCATGCATCCAGCGACTTCCTGCAACCTGCACCAGGTCGTCCGTCCACCTTGTACACTGCGCTTGCCTGTACGTGGCAATTGGCATACCTGCGGAGATCCTTGGGGGAGGCCTATATTCAGCAGTGGACTTCCTGTGGCTGAAGAGAGAATAGCATAACTTTTTCCACCTCCTCCTTGTGACGTATTCCTCGGTATTGAGGGTCGTGACCCCCTTTGTGTACCACTTTCTCTCGTTTAACTTTTTCCTAATATAAAAAAAATACTAACCGCAACAACGAATTTAAATCTAAAAGGACGTATGTAGCGAATAGCTATTTTAGTATTTATTTCAACAAAGCGACGGTTTATTGTCCTGTGCAATTCTATCCCCCTGATGTTAGGGATTTCTGGATACGTGCCAATGTTGAGTTACTCATGAAGCCTAACTTAGTCCAGGAATTTATTAATTACTTAAATACTTGTTGGACGCAGGCTGCCTTCAACAGGTCACTGTGGAAATCATTGGGAGAGGCCTATGTTCAGCAGTGGACTTCCTTTGGCTGATGGATTGGATTGGATTGAAATACTTGTTACACATTGTTTAATCGACTGCCTCGGTGGCGTAGTTGTACTACGGTATGATTACAAAGCTAAGGTCTCGGGTTCGAATCCCGGGTCGGGCAAAGTGATATTGGATTTTTCTATTTATTATCAGACCGGAGTCAGAGAGTGCAGACAGAGACGGCAGAGGACACCCACGTTTCACCTTGTGTGTTCCGTCCCATGACGTGGTAGGGGGCGAGCCTATCGCCATATCGGGCCCAAACTCCTGACACCGTGCTGATAATAAATAGAATAATCCAATATCACTGCTCAACTCGGGATTCTAACCCGACACCTCATTGTAATGATACCGCAGTACAACTACGACACCGAGGCAGTCCAAAACAAAAAATTTATAAAACACAAAAAAAACATTAATCCAATCGATATCTTCAAATCTTCATCTAAAAGTCCATTCACATCGCCCACTAACCTCTAAAACTTTAAAACTGTACAAAAATATTAAGATTGGAATCGATTACGGCGCGCCGGCGAGCCGGTTCACGGTCAATTAACTGCCGAGCCATTGTGCGTGATCCGCTCTATTTGACGCCGTCGATGCTAAGATGTTTGTGAGACCGAAAAGTCTGATACCCACGACACAAGACTTAATTGATCTTAATGTGGGGTCAGGACTATGTATGTGACTGTTGGGTGTATTTATCATTTATTTAATATAGGAAACTTCCGATAGTACATATTTTAATATTCTTCATGAAAATTCTGTGCCATCAAACTAAACTACCTAATCCGCCCCGTGACCACGAAAGCTGTAAAGTGATCGAAACATCGACAAGTTAAAAAATGTAAGAAATTAAAACAAATTCGCGATAAAATCCATAAGAATTAGTTTTATTTCAATTTATACAGCATCTATAAAAAGTTACATACGTAAAATCACGCCTTTTTCCCAGAATGGTAAGCAGAAGTGCTACCAAGACATATACGTTTTACCTAGTTCCGTCCTACGATGTGATAGAGGGCGAGCCTACCGCCGTACGGGCATAAATTCCTAAACGGGCTGATAATTAATAACAAAATCCAATATCACTTTGCCCGAACCAGGAATCAAACCCGATACCTTAGCGTTATAATCGTACCGTAGTACAAATGCGCAGTCAAGGCAGACATGTAAATAAATAAATATATAATGAAGTTTTCAAAATCAATGCAATAGTTTTTACGTAAAAGGGTAACAATAATTTATCATACATCCTTCCAAATCATACTTATAAGATAACTTACTCACGTCCTTATTCATAGACAAATTTAAAAACGATTTTAGAATGTTTTGTCTTCTTCGCTCAAACTTAATTCTAAAGTATTTATTCTATAACTAAAATGGGTTTTAAAATAGGCTCGCCTTATATCACAGCGTGGGACGGAACATACAGGGCGAAATGTGGGTGTCATGGTGACCTCTGCCTACCCCTTCTGGGAAAAAAGGCGTAAGTTTATGTAAGTATCTATGTTTTAAAACTGTCTATGATTAGACCGTCAGTATATACCACAAATATTAATAACACAATGTAAAAAAATGCGCAAACATCCGCAATATTGACAAATACTTGTTCATCGAAGCATCTGATTGAATCAATTGTTACAAACAATATATAAAATGTATGTCTGTGCGTTCACAATAGCGGCGCGGACAATAGAAGGATACGCCGATATAAATCCTTAATGCCGAGTTAAGCTTAACCTCCACTGATGTAGCTATACGAAGTCGGGCGCAAGCTATATAGTTTCAAGTCCATCAATTTCCTATTAAAAAGATAAAAAAATATCACATTTACCATTCTTTATTACATGGATTTATATACAGGATTATTTTTCAAAGTTCGGTAATTTTTTTCTGTTGAACTCAGCAAGAGAATACTGACTAACACATGATCGAAAATATTCAAAGGAGACTGCCATTTTACTATGAAACTTGGTATCGGTGCGAAGATTTTTGTCCCTCGATGAAACTTTACTTTTTTGTGTAGGAAAAAATATATATTTTCAATAAAAATAAACATAATGCGACCCAAGCCCGGTGTTCTTGGAGAAATGAACTTGAAGTCCAATATAAATTATTTATTTGTCTTCGGCTCTGTGAAATGTGATGATAATTTCAAAAAATATCATCAATCAATTTCAATTCATCAATCAATATCATTAATCAATTTCAAAAAAAAAAAAAAATATTTTATAAAAATCTGTCGCCCGAGATAAAACAGAAAAACGTTTAAGGAGGAACCATAAAAAATGCTATAATGAATTTTAAGCAGTATCGGAATCGGGGTTAACGATATTTTTTACCGATACCATGAACGGGCATTCTCCATTATGCGTAATAAGTTATTTATTTATATTTTATAATATACTTATCAATGTCCAAATTATACTCAACATCTGCTACAAGCACGGTCGCCGGTCATTTTTACACACAAACGCGCGCGCGCGTGCGTTGTGTGTAGTTTATCAATGCAATGATTATGGTCTTGCGGATTGTCTTAAATATTCTGTTTTGTGAGGATAAACATTATGGACTGCCTCGGTGGCGTAGTTGTACTACGGTACGATAGCAAAGCTGAGGTCTCGGGTTCGAATGCCGGGTCGGGCAAAGTGGTAATAGATTTTTCAATTCGTTATCAGCCCGGAGTCAGGAATTTGTGCTCGATATGGCGATAGGCTCGCCCCCTATCACATCGTGGGACGGTGGATACAGGGCGAAATGAGGGTGTCATGATGGCGTCTCCGCCTACCCCTTCTGGGAAAAAAGGCGTGAGTTTATGTATGTATGTAAACATTATGGAATATATAAAAATATATATTTCATTTCATTTTACTAATGGTCTTTATTCATGGTTCTGAACCTACTGTTAAAATTTGGATACTCACATCAAAGTACGCAAATCAAATCACGCTATGGCCATCTGTAGGTGTTTTTTACTGACACGACAAAAAGATTAACGCTAAAATCGAATCAAAATGAATTATTTCTTGAATCTTGGTGTTACAAAAATATTTACTAGGAATAAAAGCTACACAAGGTATACTAGAAAACTACCACTTAGAGTATCCCCTTGTGAAATGATTTCCTATATATTGTATTATCTATGTGATTGATTCTCGCCCGTCGACACAACAATGCCGGCCTGTCCAAAAGGAAATGTTTCGTTATATGTTCCGAAATACGACATGTCTATAAGGTTTTTCCAACAAGACGCACAGCGGCCGCTATCCGAGCATATATGTACTTTCCTACTATAAACTAATAACTAACAAACTAATCGCATTTCAGTTCTTATAACTTTAAGTCAAACAATTAATCGATTAGTGCGTGGTGGCCTGTTGGTAACGGACCAGACTCGGCTGCCCACATGTTCAGGGTGGTCGAGGGTTCAAATCCCAGGGCACACCTCTGACTTTTCGGAGTTATGTGTGTATTGATAGTCAATCACCACGCACTTTAACAGTGAAGGAAAACATCGTGAGGAAACCTGCATACCGTAGCGATTTTAAAGAATTTCCACGGTATGTAAGTCCGCCAACCCGCACTAGGCCAGCGTGGTGGACTATATGGCCTAACCACTCTAAATCGATTCTCTCGATTGTAGAGTAGGCCCGTGCCCAGCAGTGGGACGTATATGGGCTGATAAAAAAAAAAAACGATAATTATATCTCATGCTGAGCTATAACAAAGCTACATAGCTCGTATATCTTGCCCCACTGGATGCATATCCCACGCCACGTGGTAGTGGTAGCTTCAAACCACACACACGAGCGCACACCCGATACGCGGGTTACGCGACACGACAATAATTATATTTATTTACTATTTACAGTAGCCAACACATATATCTACCAGCCCATGTACTTCCCACTGCAGGGCACGGGCCTCCTCTACAATCGAGAGTACGATTGAGGGGTTAGTACAGTCCACCACGCTGGCCTAGTGCGGATTGGCGGACTTTACATATCATATTTTTTTTTACAAATCGCCATGGTATGCAGGTTTCTTCATGATGTTTTCCTTCACCGTTATAGTGAAAATTTGTGTTGGTGCGGGGATTGAACACACGGCCTCTCGTTTCTCAGCCGGCGTCTAACCAACCGCGCCACAGAGGCTGCCATATAATTTTTAACCCGGATAGTAATATTTTCATATCCATTATCCACAGTAAATGCAACCAACAGCCTTATAAAAATAAACGACAAAGAGAAACAGAGTATTATCGTGCTCGGATCATTGGTTAGTCGGCGACGCGTGCCCGCTGAACCGTGCGGTTCAACTTCGATTCCTAGGTCGGCCAGTCGAGGGCCAATTTGCCTGTGATTATTGCGTGCGATTGCCTAGTAACTACTTCACTATATACAGGAAACGCAGGAAAATTGCGCACGTGCTTAGTTGTATACAAGGGCATAATATTAATATGATAATAAAGAAATAATATTTGGAAAATACCTATCCGTTTTGGAGTTATGACCTTATAAAGTTTTAAGAATTACCACTACCTTTTCGTATAAAACCGGTTGGGATGGGTAAAGCACAAGACTTTAACATACACGTATGTTTTCGTTTCGTCGTTTATTAAATAGTTAACGAATTAAACAGTGAAATAATTTTGAACAACAACAAAACTTTCATACACTTCGCCTTAACATGTGTTACAGAGGTATATAGGTATCTATTTGGCGTAATATGTTAAGGGGAAGCACGCGTGTTGGTAACTGTTAATTTCTCGGCATCTTTGTTATTATCAGACTACGCTATGAAAATGCATTTTAATCTAGACGCAATCAAGATTTACTAAAATGTATATTAGCAAGTGCGCCGTTTGTTTGCACACCCTGTATATGAAATAGAGGTCGCAGGTTCGATTCCAATCATAGAGGTAGTATAGTCATTTCCTCAAAATATTTGCTTGTAATAAAGCGAGCGATAGTTAACTTTAAATACATACTTAAGTTTGAAAAGTCGAAAGTAAATTGTGCATAGTACAGGCAACAGCACAGACAGAAGAAAACAATAATTAAGTCCCTATTACACGGGGAGAGTTTCTCGCCTCAAAGATACGATTATCGTGAGGATATAAAAAAGTCGCATCGTGCAAACATTGTCAGAACACGATAATCTACGGTGGTTACGTCATGCGATAATCGCATACGATTCTCGCCGCGAGAAATTCTCCCCGTGTAAATGGTGCTTCACCGTCATTCATTGTCAATGCGTAGTTAATTGAACGCGCAAAAAGCTTCATTCATACAATATTACACGCATCTATTTGTAATAATTGATACGGTATCATATCGGAAATAATCCGATAATCGACTGCCTCGGTGGCGTAGTTGTACTACGGTACGATTACAGCGTTGGGGTCTCGGGTTCGAATCCCGGTCGGGCAATGTGATATCGGACTCTTCTCTTCAATATCAGTCCCATATAACATCGCCTACTATCACATTGTGGGACGGAACACGCAAGGTGTGGGTGTTCTGGTAGCACCTCTGCCTACCCCGTTTGGGAAAAAGGCGTGAGATTATGTAGTATTTGGCAATTGGTTTAGAGACAACTGTAAAACAAGGGAGCCCGGGTTCTATCCTAGCACTGAGACAAATATTTCTGTGCTCCACATGTCTTTGTTTCGGGTCTGGCTGTTGGAGACTGAAAAGTCTCTCGTAGTTTCTTATACACAAGACTCGATCTTAGTATGGGGTCAGGACTATGTATGTCACTGTTGGTTGTATTTATTTATTTATATATAGTACTAAGATAAAAGATCTATTGTAAATAGCAACGAATGTTTTCAGAAAAGAACGAACACTTACTGGTGGTAGGTCTCTCATATGTGAGAGGCCGCCTGGGTTGGTTCTACCGCAATGTCTATATCTCCCGCCAAACAACAGTGTAAAAGCACTGTTACGTTCCGGTTTGAGGGACATTGTAGCCAGTGTAACTACTGGACATAATGAGACTTAACACCTCATGTCTCAGGATGGCGAGCGCAGTGGAATGCCGAACATTGCTTTGTAATTCATGGTGTTTGGTTTTGCTACTGTCCATGAGCGGTCGTATCGCTTACCATCAGGCGAATGGCATGCTCGTCTCGCCGTTTATTGCAATAAAAATCAAATACGATACGTGTATACGCAATAAAGTATGGAGTATGAATCACAATGGACTCAAATTCACAACAAAATGATTCACTATAAACAAAGAAATGATCGTTTGTCTTGGTAATCTAAATCATAGATATGTGTAGTCAGCACGATTCCTTTTAAACATTTACTGCAGTTTCGACCCGGCTTCGTCTGTGTAATTACTCTTCTTCTGAAATTGTTAGAGCCACGGTGTTTTCCGTCATGACTCAGCATGAATAGGCAAGCTCATGCGGGACGATACCACTGTCTCACAGGAAATCGGTGTGAAGCGACAGCTTAGCTGTCGCGTTTCGTTCGATGGGTTAGATTGACGGATGCCCTTTCCTCTACCCTTCCTTTTTCCTTCCCGCTAATTGTGCAGGCAATACACAAATTCCCGCAAATTGTGTGTTCCGTCCAATGTGATAGGGGCGAGCTTATAGCCATATCGGGCACAAACTCCTGACACCGGGCTGATAATGAACTAAAAAATCCAATATCACTTTGCCCGACCCGGAATTCGAACCCGAGACGTCTGTAAGCGTAGCGTAGTACAACCACGCCACCGAGGCAGTCCAGTTATAATTGGTGTATAAAAGAAAATTTTTAGTATTAAAGACTACGCTTTAATTCCCACATTAATTCCTTCGAATCTAACAGTATTTTTGCCGCATCTCACATCCATGTGTGCCAGCAGTTAACGCATCTAAGGGTTTCCTGCCTTTATTCCGAAACAATGCTGTTGGTAACCAACGCGTTGTGAAACAATGTCTTACGTAGTCACGTTGCAGACCGCTCGGGTTCATCCAAGAATTTTACTGCATGTCTGTTTTGATGGCAAACTGTCCATGAACATCAACATTTGGATTGGACTTGCGTTGAAAAAACACAAAATTTTGACAGCCTCCGTGGCGTAGTTGGTTAGACACCGACTGTGAAACAAGAGGCCGCGGGTTCGATCCCCGCACCAACTAAAAATGTTTGTGTGGCCCACAAATATTTGTGTCGGGTCTGGGTGTTTGTGAGACCGAAAAGTCTCTCGCAGCCTCTGATACCCACGACACATGACTCGATCTTAGTGTGGGGTCAGGACTATGTATGTGACTGTTGGGTGTCTTTATTTATTTATTTACAATTGGCGGGGAAAGGGATGGAAAAAGGATGCGACTATTAAATTACTAAACTTTTTGGTATCAAAACATCCGCACCCGTATCAAATAGGCAAATACTTGTGAATCAAAAACACTTCTCCTTTTACGAGGATCGATCCCGATATTTCCTTCCACAGTCGTCATTTCACGAACTGCGCCATTCGTCTCAAATTAAACATTAATACTCAAAATCACGAAGCGAAAAGCGCAGCGTGGGACGTCCACCCACTAGGTGGTCAGACGTCCTGGTAAAGATCGCGGGACGTCGCTGGACGCAAGCTACCTCCAACAGGTCACTGTGGAAATCATTGGGAGAGGCCTTTGTTCAGCAGTGGACTTCCTTTGGCTGATGGATTGACTCAAAGTCGCGTAAAATTTAACAGCATACAAAAGCTTAAACAAACTGGAAACAAGAAGCCATACATGGCGAAAACAAAGTGTTTAAGCCGATTGTACTGAATTGTTCATTACAACACCTACAGGCTACTTCGCAATAAAAACGGTTACTTTAGAACAAAACACATACATAAACTCACGCCTTCTTCCCAGAAGGGGTAGGCAGAGGTGCTACCAGGGCACACACGTTTCGCCTTGTGTGTTCCGTTCCACGATGTGATAGGGGGCAAGCCGATAGGCTCGATGATAATTGAGCTTATATGACTACCACGCACTGAGATATTATAGATGATTATTCAGGGTATATCAAGATTGCTACCGAAAACGAAGCCAGGTGGTAGTTTTAGTGACTACAGACACGATGCAACTAAATTTTTTGCAAAAAAACGCGTCGATTTTTTTTTTATGTTTTAAATATCATTGTGTTTGGGTGGTAAATCCATAGTTTTAGCTTAAATTATAATTTAAAGCCTTGCGGACTATAGCGTCTTTAAAAATAAAAGGGCGTACATTATTTTTTAGGAAAATGTATGTATTTACCACCCAAATACAATGATAGGAAAAAAATGCAAAAAAAAACGTCGCATTTTTTGCAAAATTTTAGTTGCACTGTGTCCAAAATCACTAAACTACCACCTGGCTTCGTTTTCGGTAGCAGTCTTGATATACCCTGTATATATTATGTTCCCGGAGTCAGGAATTTGTGCCCGATATGGCGATAGGCTCGCCCCCTATCACATCGTGGGACGGAATATACAAGGCGAAACGCGGGTGTTCTGGTAGCACCTCTGCCTACCCCTTCTGGGAAAAAGGCGTGTGTTTATGTTTATGTATATTATGTTCCTCCACACATAATGCTACGTAAAATCTCTGATAGAAACTAAAGTTATTCAAATTATAATCAATAAATGTAATCCTGATACAGACGACATGAATTTTCTTACTACCGAATCAGAACATTGTATAAAAAATGTTCCAACAGCCAAACATCTAGAAAAATCTTAAGCTGGACAAGAACATGACGTAAACCTTTTATTTGTACGATAACATTCCCAATATTTCTTTATCACAATTATCAATGATTTGTCAAATAATAATGCGTAAAAATGACTGCATATCCGTGTCTGCATCGTGTCCTCATTATGAGAAGGGGAAGTGGGAATGGAGTAAGAAGGGGGGAGGCACAGGAGGGGAATATAAGGATGTCACGCAATAGACGGTATTTAATATATGAATACTTTAATTAATGGTATACCACTGTGACAAAGGTATGCATATTTGAGAAAAGGGTATTTGACTATGATCGATTGTATAATTTGGTGTATTTGTAACGTTAATTTAATGAAATGTAATTTAACACTGATTGTCCTTAAACAATAAAATTAATAAATATTTTGTGAACAAACACAAATACCATTAAAAATAAAAAATCTGTCAAAACAGTATTAAAGTAGCTTGTAAGATGAGGCAAATAGTAGTACGATAAAAAAAGAATGGGAGCGTAGTTGAAACATCTTATCGTCTCTTTCACACGCGCACACTCTAACGCAATTTAAGACTAGTGACGTCAATCGTTTTGTTTTGCATCTCTTTCCCTTTGCTCCCAATGCAAGATTTCAAACGTTTCTAATTTGTTTAATTCTGAATAGATTTACAAAATTCTTTTCTTTTGCTTGATTTTGGATACCTTTAGAATTTAGATAAATATTAAAAAAATGCAGTAAAATACCCAGTTCTCCACAAGAATTGGAAAGTCTGTTAAGACCACCACTCCAGCGGGATGGTCTAATACCTCACCACTGTAATACCTAGAAATCCCCAAACATACTAGGGCTTACAGGCTTTATCCACCATCCATCCATCAGCCAAAGGAAGTCCACTGCTGAACATAAGCCTCTCCTAATGATTTCCACAGTGACATGTTGGAGGCTTACAGGCTTATATGGACACAAATCTCATGTAAATTATCTTTCACGCATGCAGCACACGATAAAAAAAACACTTTTCCTACGCACTAACTTCGTGTTATCTACGATATGTTATCAGTAATTATTTTATCAGTCAAAGCCAAACTGGAGGGCGTGGCGGGAAGCGCAGTGTAAATACGTGTTTAGGGTCACGACCCTCACGTAACTAATTTATTAGAGTACTCCGTTTTTTATTGTTTATTGCGCGATGGCCCGTTGATAATGAAACGGACGCGATGTTCCGCAACGGCAATTGTGGGCTCAAATCATCGTATTAATAACAATATAATGTATTAATGCAGCCCATATAAGTCCCACTGTTGGGCACGAGCCTCCTCTACAATAGGGAATACGATTGAGGAGGGGTTCGGCCATATAGTACATCACGCTGGCCTAGTGCGCGTTGGCAGACTTTACATACCATGGAAGTTATTACACATCGCTATGGTATGCAGGTTTCCTCACAATATTTTCCCTTACCGTTTTAGTGCGTGGTGTTTGACTATCAATACACACATGACTCCGAAAAGTCAGAGGTGTGCCTTGGGGTTTGAACTCGCGACCACGAGCACGTTGTCAGTCGCGTCTGGTCCTTTTAACAAGCTACCACGCACTTACAACACCCATACCCGAAATAAATATTTTTGGGCCACACAAAAGTTGTCTCGATGCTGTAATCAAACCCAAATGCCAGGGCACACCTCTGCCTTGTCTGGGTCATGTGTACATTCAATTACCACACAAGTGAACAGTAAAGAAAAAATGTGGAAACCTCCATACCATAGACAAATTTACAAGAACTTCTTTGCTATGTAATCAAGCAACCCGTAACAACCTTTTGTGGCATACTTTGGCCAAAGCCCTCACCATTGAAACTTTGATTGTAAAGAAATCCTATACACAGCATAAGTGATTTTGGACAGATGCAGTACAGTACAGGATTGTTTTCGGGGTTTTAAGGATTTTCTTTTTAATGGCATAAAAATAATATGAACCTCAGTCCTTATGGTATGTGAAGTGCAGTCCGGAATCTAGATAAAGGGTCCACCTTTCCACTACACAATATAACACAGATAATAAAATTGCCTTGAAGTATTTATAATATAGAGGGAGCGCTGGTACTTCAAAAAGGTACATAAAAATGGTGTTGCCGGGCAACCTTTTTCTCCCTTTCTATTAGCTAACATTTGACAGGTTGTCCTACATTCATAAATAATTTAAAAAAAAATTGTTAACAGCTATTTAATTTCACTAAAACTTGTTTTAAAGATAACAACAACTAAATATACTTCCAGTTGCCAGCAGAATTTATAGCAATTTGTTGTTAAATAATTCGTTCAATTATCAATAATATGGCAGTGCTACCAACATTACGAATAAAAAAATATTAAAAATTGCATATGCATTATTATTTCTGAGAAACAACCGAGCCTGTTATATTGAAGTAATGACACAGATAAGCTGATAAACTGATAAGCTGATTGCATGTGGTTTATTAATAAATGTGATAGAGCCATAATGATTTATCTTATTTGAAACATATTTGTGGTATGGTGGCATTTATCAAGAGATAAGCTAGACAATTATTAATAGAAATTAGAAATTATAGAAAAGATTGTTATAGGTAAAGACAGGAAGTCACCGAGAGGACCAATTGTCTTGAAATCTTTAGAGGGCTCTATACAGAGAAGTGATATTTCTACAACTCCTGTATCAGCCCATATACATCCCACTGCAGAGCACAAGCCTCCTCTACAATCGATAGTATGATTGAGGGGGTCTTTTCTCGGGATGGCAAGTGCAGTGGAATGCCAAGTATTGCTTTGTAATTCATGGTGTGGTTTAGTTATGCTATTGTCCATGAGCAGTTGTGCCGCTTACCATCAGGAGAATGTCATTCTAGTCTTGTCATTCATTGCAATCAAAAAAATATAATGCAACACCAGAGCTGTTTCACATAGTTTTTCTATGAATAAATATTCCTATGTCGAATAAGCCAACCCATTTTTACCCTAGTTATAACAAGAGGGTCTCTACCAAAATATATGAGTATTGGGAAATCATTAAATAATGAAGAGAAACAGTTCCAAAAACATACTTAACAACATATTATGGTAACAGGAGGGTAGACATCATTTAAATATATTTACCTATTTGCGCAATATTCATGCACTTTATTTAGTGCCCAGACAACAATATATTCAGTTCAACTTTCCTGTTACGTTATAATAATGTTGTTAACGGTAATTTGTGTGAAATTTTTAAATATGATTGTATGTATTTTTATTTTTGGTAATGCAGTTTTTTTCAGTCCATTGTGGGGGTCTTAAAGGGTATTTTTGCATGAATAAAAAAACAAGAAAAAGTAGATCGGTTAATCATGGTAAAAATATTTTAATTTTCATAGATTTTTCATATCATATCATCATATCATAGATTTTTAAGCTATAAAAGACAAATGTCACTGTGACATTGTCTGTCTGAATCTAGTTCACGGAAATTCTGAGAAATTATTTTTTCCTCAACCATCAAGATCGGTCACGACTGTGAACCTTTATACACCAAAACAATGGCACTATTATGCCGAAATAAAAGCACAGAAACATACTTTCACCATCGCATCGACAACAATGAGACGAGTATAGAAATAATGCAATTTCTGCGTACGAAAAAAAAAACGGCCCAAATTGCATCAATTTTATACGCGTATTTATGTGATAAAATCGCTTACCTTGGACAAATACACGACACAGGACGCATGCAAATCGACGGAATTACACACATAACAGATTTTTACTGTGATAACAGCACGCAAATTATTTAAAACCGTAAAAATCTTTGTCCCAAACTTCGCGATGCTTACACACAATATGGACACTGCGTTAGGATTGTTCACTGAATATTTACCGCTGATGTGTAAAAAACGAACAAACAAACAAGCACGTGGAACAATTTGAGCAATATACACAACTAAATCGTGCGTTCGAAAAATATACTTGCCCGATCGGTTGGCAATCGACACAAGATTCTTTTAAATTGATTGATTGATTTGGCGAATCCATTCATGTTGTACGGTCGTTTGAACGAATGACCGTGGACGTTCCGTTTTTGGTAACATACGCCTATTATGGAAACTTATTTGTTCCTTATAGAGCTTTTTATTTATTTTTATATTATATTTTTAGATGATTTCATTGACCATGTAAAGTTTATTCAATTACATTGTTTACTTATATAAGAGAATTAAAAGAAAATGTATATTTTAATTAAATGCACTATATTTACATATCGCTTTGTTCCAGAACCATATAGTAGTATATTTAGCAATGACATTGTAAGATCTTATGCAAACGAATACTCCGCGTATTCAAAAACGTATTCAATAGCAGTGCAAAGTTGTTTAACGAGGCGAGGGCACGAAAATTTTTAAGGAGGAATATTACAGATAATTAAATAAATATGTAGGATTTGTATGTAATGCCTAATTCTTGCAAGCTGCTGAGGTTTTTTTATCGACTAAAAGGTATATGTTGTCCTTGTCACGAATTTAAATAATATATCCAGAATATCCAACCACGAAAGTACGTGGTTGAGACGGGTTCCCAAATCACATTTATGTGTATTATCTTCATATATTTCAATGTGATATATTTTATAACTTATAAGAAATTTTAAAAGTCTCCGCAAAGTACGTCGTCACATTATATTAATATCGAAAAGTCCACCTAAGCTATTATCCTTTAATGGCATTTGGGGAGGGAACAGTTGAATGACCGCTCAGAATAACAAACAGATGGGTTTGAGGACGCTTTAAATTATCCACGAAAGCAGGGATTTTAGTGGATAATTTAAACCTATTTTTAAATTATCCACTAAAATCCCTATACCTATTTTTTCCATGTCACTGATATTGAAATCGGCGCTGATAACATAATTAACTGTTAACTGAAAAATGGATAAAAGAAAAGAAGAATAAAGTGCTTTCTCTTTAGACACAGCAAGGGTCCTGTTTAACCACTGCTTAATATTAATAATATAGCTAGTAAACATTTAAACCAATTTGTAGAATTTGCAAGAAAATGGATAATGTAATATTCTTCAATAAAGAACACAAAAAGTTTGAATAGCCCTTTAGCCTAAAATGTTTAGTTACTGTAATTCTAAGGATTGTAGCTATGATGAACGTGTTACCTGTAACGTGACTGCGGCACAAACGTCAAAACAATCTTGACTATTATTATTATTTTAAAATCAAGAAAAAACATTTTAAATGTTTTAATATATGTATACAATTAAAAATATTATGTAAGATAAAATAGTACAACTTAATAAATAATCTGTAATAAATCCTTATAATAAATAACCTGCAATGGCGGATAATACTGAACAAGAAACAAAAAAAAAAGAAGAGCAAAGTGAATTTAAAAAGCCTGTACTTATTGGACGCATTGGGAAACTTCCCAAAAAGGCCAAAAATGAACCGGAGAAGCCTGTGGAGGTGAAGAAAGCGGAGGAACCGCAGAAAGTTGTCTCGGAAAATGACTCGACACAGTCTTTGCCGCCAGGCAATTCTGCGAAAGAATATGCGGCGCCTGTACCTTACAAGGAACCTAAATGGTCAGGAATGTGTCCTGATGGTAAATATTACTCTATTGTCAGTTGTATTCATTTCATTTTTCGTTGTAATCGTGTCTTTAATGCCATATTTACATTGGTCGACACAGTGTGAATGCGTTTCTCACTAATGTCTCAGATTGTAAGTCCCTTATTACTCTAACAGTACTGCTTGGCGGCAGAAAAGACAGTCAATGCTGTGTTGCTACTAGAAGCCCACCACCTAGACTTCGCAAATTACAGTAAACATAATCTTTCATAATTTCTTTGAAATTACCGACCAAGTTTTCCAACAAAAGTGACCCACAAATATAACTGTGTTGGAGAAATGTAATGAAATCAATCAGCTACACTAAACTTATTTTTTTGTTATTAGGAAAATGTAATAAAAGTTTTTTGTAAAGTAATGATAAGATTGCTTTGCTCAAACATCATCTCAGCCTAAATACATGCATTTTTATTCTGTTGTGTGTAAATATAATCATAATAGTACATATTAATATTGTTTGCAGGTTCCGAATATGGTCTTGAAGTGCTGAAGTCAGGGATGATTGTAGAAAAAACGGATCTGATGAACAAACCTTACTATGTTTTTGGTAGACTGACTAACTGTGATGTTGTGATGGCACACCCTACCATATCGAGGTATGTTACGTTTATATTTTAATTGTAATAGTATACATGGCCCTTCATAATTCTATATAGGTTAGTGGGTGGTTGTACCGGTAGATTTATGATAGAAGATTGAGTAAAATGGTGGCGCGGTAGTTCACATTATCGAGAATGTCACTTGGGCGGTTTGCATTTTTGAATTATAAAAACATTTTTGACAGCCAGCCAGCCCTGACATTCTCAATAAAACTAAGAGTGACTTTTGGTCTATTGCGTCATTCCTTCAATTGATGCGTACGAGAACGTAGTGAATTTACTACAACTTCATGTGCACCTTGAAAAGCCCTGTAACTGCAATAAAGTGTAACAGTGGTTTTATGGGGTGAAATACTGTATTAGCCGATATTTGTCTACTGCTGAGCATGTTTTCCCTTCAATCAAGCAATTGATTGCGAAAGGAAAAACGGATACTCCAAACAGTCTTTCGTTACCAGGCACCATGCCGTCCTTCAATACAAAGCATTCGCGGAAGAAGGGGAGCCTTCCTCAGGCTGGTATCTCTACGACCTGGGCAGCACGCATGGCACATTTCTCAACAAGGAGCGGCTGAAGTCAAACCATTACACCAGGGTCAGGGTGGGGCATCAGATCAGGTTCGGGGCTAGCAGCAGGACCTATATTATGTTGGTAAGTGCTGTAACTATCCAGGTAGGGCTGATGTCAGACGGCTGGTCGATTTATAAGCCAAGTCCTTAGAGTATTTATAATATTGAGGGAGCGTTGATACTTCAAAAACGTAGATAAAAATGGTGATGCCGGGGCATCTTTTTCTGCCCTCCTATTGACTGACATTTGACAAGTTGTCTAACATGCATGAATTATTTGAAAAGTAAAATAAAAAAAATTAATATAGGTTACCGACGGAGTTTCTAGAAAAAAAATCCTTTCCTTTTGTTTATTGCAATGTAAGTGTATTGAAAGTCAATCACCACGCACTTTAACGGTGAAGGAAAACATCGTGAGGAAACGATTTTAAAGAATTTCTACGGTATGTAAGTCCGCCAACCCGCACTAGGCCAGCGTGGTGGACTATATGGCCTAACCACTCTCAATCAATTCTCTCGATTGTAGAGTAGGCCCGTGCCCAGCAGTGGGACGTATATGGGCTAATAAAAAAAAAATTAAAGGTGAGTCACGCATGCCATTCGCCTGATGGTAAGCGATACGACCGTTCATGGACAGTAGCAAACCCAAATAATACCATAAATTACAAATCTAAACTTGTCATTTCACTGCGCACGCCATCCTGAGACATAAGATGTCAAGGTTCATTATGTCCAGTCGTTACTCTGGCTACAATGTCCTTCAAACCGAAACACAACAGTGCATTTACACTGCTGTTTTTACTATCAAAAATAAGCGATAATTTAATAAGAAAACATTTTAAATGTATTTTTATTAAAATCGCCTTGCCAGGGTCCAGATTTCGATTGCGAAGGAGAATCTGAGCTCAGCGTAACGGAGATTAAACAGAAAGCGCATGAGATGAAGTTGGAAAGAGACAGAATGATACGCGAGGCCGTGGAACAGAGGGAGAGGGACAGACTTGAAGAGGAGAAGAGGCGGGAAGAGCAAGGAATTGACTGGGGGATGGGTAAGTGTTTGAAGATTGGTTACCCCACTGATAGAAGTCAACATGTTTGATTCCCAGGATAATACATTTAGTGTGAGTTTTCCTGTTTTGAAAATAATGTTTTAAGTCAAAGACATAAGTTAAACACATTTTTATATTACGTATATATTTATATACAGAGTATATCCAGACTGCGACCGAAAACGAATCCAGGGGGTAGTACTAGTGAAATCATATACAATGCGAGTAAAAATTTCGAAAAATATAGTGTCAATTTTTTTTGTAATTGTTTAGTTATCGTCGTATTTGGGTAGTAAATACATCGTTTTCCCAAAGTAATAATGTACACCTTTTTATTTTTAAAGACACAATGGTACGCTACGGTTAACATTTTAATTTTAGTAAAAACTTGAGATTTACCATCCAAACACGATGATATTTAAAAAAAATGCAACAAAAAACATGGCGCTTTTTTTGAAAAATTTTTAGTTGCATTGTGTCTGTCAACAACTGAAACTAGCACCTGGCTTCGTTTTCGGTCGCAGTCTTGATATACCCTGTATATAAATATATACATAATATATAAATGTGTGTTATATACTTAATATAAGCCCAGCGGATTAGCAAGTTGAAGTGGCAATGAGCGGGGCACATAGCACGGAGAACTGATGGCCGATGGGGCCAAAAAGTTCTCGAATGGAGGCCACGAAGCGGAAAGCGCAGCGTGGGACGTCCACCCACTAGCTGGTCAGACGACCTGCTAGAGGTCGCGGGACGTCGCTGCATGCAGGCTGCCTCCAACAGGTCACTGTGGAAATCATTGGGAGAGGCCTATGTTCAGCTGTGGACTTCCTTTGGCTGATGGATGGATGAATGGATATAAATGTGTTCAATAAAAACTAAATGAAATTAATTTCCTAATTGTTCTTCTCAGGCGAGGACGCGGAAGAGGAGACGGATCTGTCAGAGAACCCGTACGCGGCCACTGTGAACGAGGAGTTGTACCTGGACGACCCCAAGAAGACCCTGCGAGGGTACTACGAGAGGGAGGGGTTTGAACTCACGTATGACTGTCAGGAGAAGAGCGCTGGTCAGTTTATATGCAAGTAAGTTGGAATTTTATCATCAGGAAATCGATATAAGTGGTAAACGCCTTTTTCCCACAGAGGCGCCACCATGACACCCACGTTTCGCCTTGTATGTTCCGTTCCACAATGTGAAAGGTGGCGGGCATATCGCCATATGGAGCAATTCCTGACTCATGGCCGATAATTAATCGAAAATTCCGATGTCGCTTTGCCCGACCCGTGATTTGAACCCGAGACCTCAGATTTGCAATCGCACCGTACAACTACGCCATCGAGGCAGTCATAATAGGTTTTAAAACTTTCTATTAATAAGGCCGTAAAACTTGAATCTTATGTGACGTATCACAAACTATGAATTATTTTTTGTCTCACGAAAACCAAGCAACAGCACCAGACAACCCGCAGCCCCTCGATTCAAAGCTAGCGCCTTAAACAACTGCGCCACGGAGGCTGTCAAGTTATTCTGTTCTCCTCTCAGATATGTAAGTATCCTCAAATAACAATTTGGCTATTGTTTTAGGGTAGAACTGCCCATAGACGACGCTCGTGGTAAGCCAGTGATAGCCGAAGCGATCCATCGTGGTAAGAAGAAAGACGCCGTCATAGCCTGTGCTATGGAGGCCTGTAGGATCCTGGACAGGGCTGGACTACTCCGGCAGGCTAAACATGGTGAGTGTTATACTGACAGGACAAAGTGCTTACACCTAATGGTATCAATCTAAATTATTCAGTTTTAAATAATTTTATAAGTAAATCGGACCCGTTCACGAGTATGACGCATGTCTCAGCCGTCATGCTCAAACATGTTGACGGAAATGATTGGATTGTGTTAGAAATAATGTGTTATATATTCAACTTATTTTGCCGGCAGAGTCCCGTCGCCGAAAGCAGCGGGATTGGTCTGCCGATGACTACTACGATTCTGACGAAGACACCTTCCTGGACCGCACCGGCAGCGTGGAGCGCAAGCGGCGCGCGCGCCTGACGAGGCTGGGCGCCGCCGACCATGACTCCGACAAACCGCTCACTTACGACGGACTGGTAAGGATCATTCCCGAAAATGATAGGATATGTAGTTTCGGAGCCCACGGATAGGAGGCTGCAAGACAAAAGGAATAAAATAATTACTTTTCCTTTTTTTAATTGAAGATATAAAAAAAGAAAATAAATTTAATGTTGATCAATAGACAAATTTAAAAAAAATACTTTATAGGAAGCATCACGTCTACTCACAAACATGGCAGGATTGTTAATACTCTGTCTCTTTTTTAGTTGAAACAAATATCAGACCTGGAAGAGAAGATATCTGCAGAGGAGAAGGTTCTAGAAGGGCTGCGGTCTCGAGGCAAGGGTCCTGAGACGGGCGAGGCAGATGAATTGGATGCATATATGTCTTCGTTAGCTCATGGCACTATGGCGCAGAAAGCGGAGATATCCAAGTGTAAAGTAAGATACATTACTGCAATTTTTCTTTTTATTGCTGTGATAGGCAGACGAGCTAGCGGCCCGCCTGATAGTAAGCTGCTTCCGCTGCTCATGGACTTCACAATGCCAGGGGCATAAACAGGCCGCTACCTTGAGGTAAACACTCTTCAAGCCTCGTTTGAAGAAGGACAGGTCATAGCGCTCAGGAAACTTCTTCCAATAACTGGCTGACTGGCTCGGTGCTGCAGTTGCATGGTACGATTACAACGCTGAGGTGTCGAGTTCGAATCCCGGGTTAGGCAGTTAAATTGAATTTTTCTATCCACTATCAGTCCAGAGTCAGGAATTGCTCGATATGGCGATAGGCTCGCCCCCTATCAGATCGTTAACGGAACACACAAGGCGAAATGTGAGTGTGTCCGGGTAGCACTTCTACCTACCCCTTCTGGGAAAAAGGCATCAGTTTATGTATGACTGTGTGTATATGTGACTGCAGGGTGTATTCATTACTTTTAATTAATTAGTGTATGTCTCAACAGATGAACATCCAAAAGCTGAAATCCGAGTTGGGTAAGACTCAGAGATTGGCGGAGTTGGCGCGGCCGGCGCATCTTCCTCCGCTGGTGAAGAAACAGGACAACAAGATGGCCGTCAAGATGGGCAGTAACTCTGTCGTGTATGGGAAGAGGTGAGATATGTCAGAGGAGGGTAGTTTTTTTTTTTACACTGGCACGGTATCAAACGGCGGTCTCATGCCATTCGATACAATTATGCCGACCTGCTGAGATGCCTCTTCACACTACGGCGGAAGGACCCAGGATTATAGGAAGGAGGGAATACGTGTGACAGAAAACAATTCCACAGCTTGACGGTGCGGCACAAAAAATAATTTGCGAAGTTTTTGGTTCGCGCCGAGATGGTTTGGACCATCAAGCTATGGCTTCGCAAGCCAGCACGCGTGGTTCTGTTAAGAAAAGGAGCTTGCGAATTTGTATATTTGTGAGTGTTAAAGTTGTTGATAATTGTTTTTTTTACAAGTAGGATGCATTCTAATGATGGCAGGGTATAAGTGTCTGCTCGGATATCCAGCTTCGAACACATTGATATTTCACATTTTAATTTGATATTGTCACCTGAACAGCTCTGATTTAAACCAACTTTTAACATTTGTAATAATCACTATATTGTAAACTGGTTTTGAAAAGAGCAACACTAGAGTTTCTTGCCCGTTCTTCTCTAGTGAAAACCGCTTTCCGAACCGGGTAGTAGAAAAAAAATGACTGAATCTAAATAATGTTGAACATTTTAATGGATTCAATAAATTATTTTCATTTTTTCACCATCATTGCCAACCATAGATTTTTATTTGCTCCAATAGGCAATGCTCGCGTTCAGCGTTTTTCGTCATGTGATAAGTTACCTATAACATATTGCAATTTCCCACAGATATAGACTCCATTATTGTGTTAGAATGACACTGCATACCATTTTGGGGATATTCATAATATAGTATTTTAACCCTATAACGGGGAAAGAATGACGTGAAAAGTGCGTGGTGGCCTGGTGGTAACGGACCAGACTCGGCTGCCTACATGTTCACGGTGGTCGAGGGTTCAAATCCCAGGGCACACCTCTGACTTTTCGGAGTTATGTGTGTATTGATAGTCAATCACTACGCACTTTAACGGTGAAGGAAAACATCGTGAGGAAACCTGCATACCATAGCAATTTGTGAGAATTTAAATGGTAAGGAAAGTCCGCCAACCCGCACTAGGTCAGCGTGGTGGACTATATAGCCTAACCACTCTCAATCATACTAGATTGTACATATTTTTATTTTTATGTACATTTACGGATAACTTTTTTATGCTTCCATTTTGATAATTGTTGGATGTACTTAATTAACATAATTATTTTTGTTAAAGGATTCGTCTCAAAGAAGACTCAGAAAAACGACCGAAAATTCGCAAAGAGACAACTCAACAGGACACAGAATTTGTAGAAGAAATGGACTCGGATGAAGACACAGAAACCAAACCCATAGAGAATATAGAAAACAGTACAGCAGAAGTAAAACTAAACGAATCGAGTAAGAAAGAGACAGACAATACGGAAGAAGGCAAGAGTGAAAAGGACACAAGGGTATTCGGACCCATGAGGCCTCCAGATAATTATGTTGTCCCCGAGGATTATTTTGACCAAGTCACTGACAGAGACTTGCCAGAGATCACGGATGAATGATTGTTGTGGATTAAATGTTGGTTTAGAATTTATTTCTTTAATTTATCCCCTCATTTTATTGTAAAAAAAACCTTTGTCAACTTTCTAACGAAATTTTATGAAATCCTTTAACTTTTTGCATTATAATTCCTATTAAATATTGGAAACAATAATTTGAGGACTGCGCAATAATCTGTTTTAGAACGATTACGTAACTGTTGCAAGATATCCATCGGTATTATCAATTGACGACGCTTAAACGGAAACCGGAATGCGCAAGTGCAACTCGCACTTGGCTAGTATTGTAGAAAAAGTTTTCACATTTGACATTTCAGAATTAAATCTGTTTCAGTCTCCGTAAAACGGAACGTGCCGCCGTCAAAAATAAAAAATGGCCTCCTTACTAAATGTTTTGGTTCGAAAATCCCTAAATTTAGGCCAAACTGCAGCCCTTTTAAAGCACATACCAGCCGTCCAGAATGTGAAGTGAGTGTTTATTGTGACCAATAATGTGTAAATGCTAAAACCACAGAGTTACAGTGATAATAAAATTATGTAATGTGTTAGGTTATGTTTTGTATGAATATAGACTTAAATATTAAATAGAAAAGCTAAAAAGGCCGAAGAAATATTATTCATGTCTTTCTATATTGATTAGAGCCCACTTCTGGAATATTTGCTGTAAAAATTCTTTCAACTTCTGATTAATCAAAACCATAAAACAATGCTTAAATCTATGTAGTTTAATTCTTATTTTTCAAACATATTCTTTATTGAAGTAAACTTTTGCAAAATGTATGAATTCTACCAAGACTTCGCATAGTAGTTGTGAAAAAGAAACTTTGCTGGAAACCTGCTTGGCATAAGTCTTTATTTTTCTTATATCTATTTATTCAAAAAGCCAGTAACTATGTGGCAGTAATTTAAATAAATTATGCTTATACTTGTGTGCAAGGGCAATGAGTTAAGATCAGAGTGGGAAGTCAATTCACCCATGATATATTTCAATGTATTAAAAGTTTTTGTAATTCAACATTTTGAATTGTATTCATTTAGTATCATAGATTATAGATATCATGTTGCTCTAGTGTTTTTCATGTCAATAATATCCTAAGCTTAGATTGTAGTTTAGATTTACATCTGTTTTTTGTAAATCCATATTTTATATGTAAATTATAGCTTGTTAGAGTAGTCAAGTATTATAAGTTTGCTCCTTATGTTCATGTTTGTCTGTATGGTCCTATTATAGGCATGGGATGGGCTGGCACTTTGCCTCCCGTCATATCCATAGTTTCCAATAGTTTATAAAGTACGGCCAATCCTATTATAGATAAATGGATTGGCATTGTGCCTTCCCTTTATGTCTGTAGCATCCTATAAGGTATGCAAGAGCGCCTTGTTGATCCAAACTCAACTGAATCATTTTCTAGATCTAGTAAATTCAAATGAGTCTTTATTTTGATCAGTTTTTATGAAGTAAATTCAATGACAACTTATTCTGAACATTATTAAGTGTTTTATTGGTTGCAATGAAATATATATGACAGCCTTTGTGGCATAGTTGGTTGGTTGGCCTATTGCGAAACGTGAAGCTACGGGTTCAATCCCCTGCACTGAGACAAATATCTGTGTGATCGATGGGTATTTGTTTTGGGTCTGGGTGTTTGTGAGACCGAAAAGTCTTTTGTAGTATCTGACACAGGACACAACACTCAATCTCAGTGAGGGGTCAGGACAACGTATGTGACTGTTGGTGTGTATTTATTTATTTAAAATATGATGTAAATGAGTTTGGATTTGCAAAGCCCTATTGCATTATATTTGCCATTTTACTTAGTATGTGAGAAGATTTAGACATCCTCTTTGTTCTTGTTTAATTTACTTTGCAAGAAATAGAAACTCATATGTTTACCTTTTTTTCCAGATAGCATGCCTTCCAATATACTATGTTGACAGTTAGATTACGCATGAACCATAGAGGTCATACTCTTACAGCCAAAATAAATGAGTTATCTAATATCTTGATCCCTATCTAAAGATTGATCTTGGAAATAGACCAATTGGATTAAATAATTAATAGAAACCCATATTTTTATACATTTAGATTGAAATATTTATTGGAACGTAAAAAAAGATTGATAAAAACCAATTTTTGTACTTTAATGGCTGTTTTACACAGGATATATCAAGACTGCGACCGAAAACGAAGCCAGGTGGTAGTATTAATGACTTCTGATACTACGCAACAAAAAATTTTTTTGTTGTAATTTTTTACTTATTTTCGTATGTAGGTAGTAAATACATCGTTTTCCCTAAATATTCTTTTATTTTTAAAGACGCAATGATACGTAAGGGTTTAAATTAGATTTTTAGCAAAAACTAGTGATTTACAATCTAAACACGATAATATTTAAAAAATTGCAAAAAAAAACCTGTTGCTTTTTTGAGAATTTTTAGCTTCATTGTTCTCACCTCCTGCCTTCGTTTTTGGTCGCATACTTAATATCTTCTGTATAGTGAAAATATAAACGAAAATTCACATAAAATTTGAAAATTAATTTTATCTCGATACTTTCATTCGGTTTTGATTAGCTTATTTGTGGTGTATATCCTAGGTTAGAGATTGAGATAGCTCATTAACTTTGGCCGTTAGAAATGTAATCAATCCTTCGTCATTCACCAGATAGAAACTATTCCTCCTTCAAGAACGAGAAATCAAAATTTTTGTCAAAAACAAAATTGAGAAAATGCTTCTTGAGAAGCAAGAATTGGCTGTCCTGAATTATTGATTTTTGACGAGTTTCCCTACACAAACGGTGAGTGATATGCTACATATTCTCAGGTGCTTGTATGCTGACTTGCTTTTGTCTATGATTTTAAAAAGTTATTTGATATTCCACCAAAAAAGAATATGATGTAAAAAATCTTTAATGATATAAGGGAAGTGCGCTTGGGTTGTGAACTTTTTGATCCTGGGTTTGACTCCCAGGTTGGACTCTCCAGGTTAATATAGTTAGCCGGGATTGTAACTATCTTATGACGGGAACAAGCTCGGCAATTTGTGTTATTTCTACCTACCTCTTTGGGGATACAGGAATGAGTTTTATCGCAGACCGCCTTAATGATACTTGTTCCTACTCTCTGAAGATTCAGAAGTCTCACAGTTGGTTAGATGTCGACTGTGAAATGAGAGGCCGCGGGTTCGATCCCCGCACAAACAGATGTTTGTGTGGCCCACAAATATATGTGTTGGTTCTGGGTGTTTGTGAGACCGAAAAGTCTCGTAGTTTCTGATACCCACGACACAAGACTTAATGATCCTAATGTAGGGTCTGAACTACTCGTATGTATGTGACTGTTGGGTGTATTTATTTATTTATTTCTGGATCAATACACTTTTGGACCGTGAAAGCTGCACATGCATTGCAAACTAAAAACAACATAAGTATGTGTTTCAATTATAGTGCTTATATAATATCTCAGTTATATAATAGGTTTTTAATATTGGTATATATTGTGTAGCACCCGCAATGGCCACCGTTGGTACCCAGACGCAGAGTACGTGGAGCAGTTCCAGGGGGCGGTCATGTACCCTGATGAGATCACCTCGATGCTCAAACACCCACCGTACAACAGTGAGTAATGACAGCTTTGTGATGCAATTTTAGCATCTGTAACATTTGTAGCTGTTGCTGTTTCATCCCTTGCTCTCCCCTGTTTTTTTTTTTATTGCGATGAAATTGCATATTGCGATTACTTGTAAAGATAAACTATGGAGGCTATAATCTTTCCCCAGGTATCATAACTCCCGGCGAGAAGAGGGTTACCAACATGATCCTGAACTTCGGTCCGCAGCACCCCGCGGCGCACGGCGTGCTACGCCTCGTGCTGGAGCTGGACGGAGAGGTGAGTCTACATCTGCTGCCAGTCTGCACCTTACTGCCATACTGCACCTGATGGTACATGCAGCTTGGACTAGTGACTGATGAGAGTTTTACATTGATGTATGTTACTGATGGGATTTTATGTTGGGTTTAAATATAAGATTGCTCCTCTGATCCAGGCTTTCAGATTGTAACAGCACAGCAGTGTTTAACTTACCATCACAGGTTACTGATGGGATGTTAAACTGCTGGGTTTTGATTAGCAAAATTGCTTCTTTAACCTTTGCTTTACAATCTATCATCTTTAAATAACAAAAGCGAAGCGATTGCATCACAGTAGCTGTCGTAGGTAGCCTAGTCCACGGCGCTAGGAGTGTATTCCAGCTGCTCGCTTGCAGACGGTCCGCGTGCTGTAGGTAGCCTAGTCCACGGCGCCAGGAGTGTAGTCCAGCTGCTCGCTTGTAGACGGTCCGCGTACTGTAGGTAGCCTAGTCCCCGGCGCCAGGAGTGTAGTCCAGCTGCTCGCTTGCAGACGGTCCGCGTACTGTAGGTAGCCTAATCCCCGGTGCCAGGAGTGTAGTCTAGCTGCTCGCTTGCAGACGGTCCGCGCCGCCGACCCGCACATCGGTCTGCTACACCGCGGCACGGAGAAGCTCATCGAGTACAAGACCTACACGCAGGCGCTGCCCTACTTCGACCGCCTGGACTACGTCTCCATGATGTGCAACGAGCAGTGCTACAGCTTGGCGGTTGAGAAGCTGCTAAATATTGACATACCATTACGTGCCAAGTATATTAGAAGTAAGTGTTTCCTTCCGTAGTTTCGTATAGTAAGTTTGAAATGCAACTTTGTCGTACCATAGTCCATAGCTCAATTCACGTCAGAGTTTGGGTCCAGCGTCATACAGTCAAGTCTTTAAAAGAAGACCACATATTAGTTGCTGTAGATATCCTTAGAAGATTCTGTAGTTATAGTCTTGTGGCTGTCTGTCTCACACCAGGAGGAGCTTGGACTCGAAAAACAACACGAAGAAACTTGATGCAAAGTATGTTTTTTAATATTCTGTGGTAGTCAGTTTGGTTGCTCACTTCATAGATGGACAGCTCAGATATTAGCTCTTAGCTTCGTAGGTTTCAAGAAGACCTTAGAAAAAATAATTATCATCATTCACAGTATGTCCACATAAGACCTCCGTAAGAATTTAAAGGCTACGAAGTTCTTTTCCCTCACAGTTCTGTTCGCGGAGATCACTCGCATCCTGAACCACATAATGGCGGTGGGCACGCACGCGCTGGACGTGGGCGCGCTCACGCCGTTCTTCTGGCTGTTCGAGGAGCGCGAGAAGATGATGGAGTTCTACGAGCGCGCCAGCGGGGCCCGCATGCACGCCGCTTATATACGACCTGGTGGGGTCTCGTTGGTGAGTTTCTAGACTTTAAAATTCCAGGGCTCCGCTATGGAGGGAGGTGGCCAATTGTTTGATTCCTTTCTTATACATTATGTTATGGGAATTGATATTATATGTTTTTCTCCACGTTTCTAGCTTAATCCCCCCTTTTGGGTTCCGAGGCATTTCGTTCAGAGTATGTCAGGGTCTTTGGGCTCTTAACCCGGCGCGCGAGGACTCCTGTGCGCCGCACAAATATTACAGCCTAGCTGGGCCTTTAGCCAAAATCCTACGCATCATGAGCAGTAGGACTCTACATTTCAACTTAAAATTTGATCATAATCGGTCCAATAATTTTGCAATTCAAAAAGTTTTCACTTACTGCTTGGTTTCACTTTAGAAATCGGGAGAACTACGTACAGCATTCCACTTCTTGTGTTTGATGAAGATGATTATAATGGTGATGGTGATTTTCTGGATTCCTTCAGGACATACCCATAGGTCTAATGGACGACATCTACGAGTTCGCGTCCAAGTTCTCGGAGCGTTTGGACGAGGTGGAAGACGTTCTGACCACCAACAGGATCTGGGTGCAGAGGACCAAGGACATCGGGGTTGTGTCGGCACAGGACGCTCTTAATTATGGATTCAGGTAATAAAAAATCGAAAACCCGTATTCCAGTTTGTACGAACTGTGAGACCTGGGTCCAGGTCAACTCACCCCTGAGTGAGATTGCTAAGTCGTTCCTATAAAATAACAACATAAGTCTGCAGCGTTCTTCCCTTCCGGAAAATTGGCCAGTGCTAAAGATCAAGCAATCAATACTGTCGGTTATTCCATTTGGAGAAGACGATTTAAGATTAGATCATTGAATATAGGTGTTGATGTTTGTGCCATGAGCAAATGTCGACCTTTCTAGATCTCCACACAGGGTCACGACGTTCATACTTTCTGTGGAGCTGGGCAGTCAAGCTCAAGCAATAATCATTGTGTTGGTTGATCAGTTTCGAAAATTGACTCAATCGGTTATCGTTACTGTGATGTGAGCAAATATCCACACAGGTATGCTGCTTTAAATGGACAAGTATTTATATTGAATCGTTATGTTGACAGCGGCGTGATGTTGCGCGGCTCGGGCATCAAGTGGGACCTGCGGAAGTCGCAGCCGTACGACGCGTACCACCTGGTGGACTTCGACGTGCCCATCGGCACCAACGGAGACTGCTACGACAGGTGAGACCCTGGCGCCGGCACCTGGCACCGCCCTGGCATCGGCGCCAGGCACCCAAACCGACTCCTGTGCAGGTACCTGTGTCGCGTGGAGGAGATGCGCCAGTCGCTGCGCATCATCGAGCAGTGCCTCAACCAGATGCCGGCCGGAGAGATCAAGACGGACGACGCCAAGCTCACGCCGCCCTCGCGCGAGGAGATGAAGGTACTGCGCCTCCCTGCACCTGGCTGCACTGCACCCCGAACTACACTAACACTCGACCCCCTCCACAGACCTCCATGGAGGCGCTCATCCACCACTTCAAGCTGTTCACGCAGGGCTACCAGGTGCCCCCCGGCGCCACCTACACCGCCGTGGAGGCGCCCAAGGGGGAGTTCGGCGTCTACCTCGTCTCCGACGGAGGGTCCAAGCCCTACAGGTAATGTTATACCATACTTAATAGTTAAAACCAAATGTTACATGAATTACATTATACAACGTGTAGCTTTCATGAGGGACATATTAAAATAGGGGGTACATGCTCGCAGAAAAATTAATAAAAAGAAAACAAAAAATCTTAAAAGTTATATTTGAAAAAAAATTGCAACGTGTGGATACCCGTTTGTTTTGACTATCTTATACGCAGATTAAGTACAAGAAAAAAATCTCTCTTGTATTTGTTTTTTGTAATATTCTGTGAGTTTGATGAAATTTAAATGTATTTTGTTCTATTCTGTCATTCTGATATTGTTTTTGGCATTTAATTACTCATAAGATATGTCTTAATATATATTTCTTGTGTGCGTGTGTATGTCACTGAGCTCCCCCTAAACGACTGGACTGATTTTGATGAAATTTTTTGTGTGTGTTCAAAGGGATTCGAGGATGGTTTAGACTCACAATTTGGTCGACTGGAAAATATTTTTCATTATAATTTTCATCAAAACGGTCCAGATTGTTACAGCTTATTAAAAATTTGAAATTTTCAAATTAAAAACGTGAGTAGGACAAAGTTTGTCGGGCCCGCTACTATTGCGTATATTTCCAGGTGCAAGATCAAGCCTCCAGGCTTCGCGCACTTAGCAGCCCTGGAGAAGATCGGCAAGAACTCCATGCTGGCCGACATCGTCGCCATCATAGGCACCCTGGACGTGGTCTTCGGAGAAATCGACCGATAGACATATTGTAGTGTATTCAGTAGAAAAACAACTTCGACTTTTCGCCTCATAAAATGTAAAATATATAAAAAAAATGAAAATGATTTGAAATATTGTTTTATTTACACCTTATATAGCCTCCTTATCTCAATTCTAATGCTTAAGATATTTTGATATAAATGTGGAAGCACAATAAAACAACCAGTCCAAGAGATGCTAGTTTATTACTGACTTGACAGAAGACAATGTTCCAAAAGCGCGCGCATCGGTTTCCCGCCTTTTTGGCGAGCATAGACAATATGAAATACATACCATATTTACATAGAAAATTCTTTACTATGTGAATTAGTCCTTCAGACATAGGAATTGAAAGCCAATATATTTATTCCAATTTCTAACCAGTCTTTCTCATGTCTAAGCCCCCATACGCATTCAAGTATCTCCGCCATCAAAACGAAACACGCATCTCACAGATTAAAAAAAATACTATATTGGGTTTCAAATCCAAGACTTCGTTAATCCACCGACTATACGTGGATTCTTAACGCATTTATGCAGTATCAAAGCTAACGGGGCAACCATTATATTTTTATTGAAAATATAATTTATCAGAGGGTAGTTTTATTATTTGTAATGGTTACCTTCTAATACTTTAGTCGCGTGCGCGCGTCTAAGCGCATCACACGCGCTTTGCTGCTGCGCTCGATATTTCGCGTAGTTTCGTGGATAATCTAGTGAAACTGGTGTTTCTTTTCTCAGATTAATAAATAAATACACCCAACAGTCACATACATAGTCCTGACCCCACACTATGATCGAGTCTTGTGTCGTGGGTATCAGGAGCTAAGAGACTTTTCGGTCTCACAAACACCCAGACACGAAACATACTTGTGGATCACACAAATATTTGTTTCGCTTTGAACCCGCGGCCTAACGTTTCGCAGCCGGCATCTAACCAATTGCGCCACGGCGGATTTAAGTAGTGAGGTGCGTGCTCTACTGAATATTTCGCTTACTTCATGGTTTTGAGAACAATGTCGTGCAAAATTGAATGCGAGTGTTTTGTGGTTATACAAACATCATGCTTGTTGGTTACCATACGGTTTGAAAGTGGTCTATTGTGTTGCAAATTCAATAGTAACAGCCATGTAACAGCGTTCAATTTGGCTCTTATTATACGGTTTAAAAGTGCTATAGTGTTGCAATAGACCAGCATTCTTGTCCATGACCAAGCGGCGTCGAGAGCAGCATGCCGGTGAGTTTTCTAAATGTATAATTCTAAAGCATCAATGCGAATAACTGTTTTTAGGGTATTTGACTATAATCGATATTTTTTATTATTTTACGTACAAACACATACACCATTTCATAAAACATTTCTGTCAAAACAGTATTAAAGTAGCTTTTAAGACGAGGCAAATATTAGCATAACTTTTTTTTAAAAAGAGTGGGAGCGAAGTTGGGACATCTTACCGTCTCTTTCACACGCGCACACTGTACGTGCGTAAGACAAGTGACGTCACTATTGTAGTGCGTTTTTTTCTTTTACTCCCACTGCGAGATTTCAAAAGTTTCTTATTTGTTTAATTCTGAATAGATTTACAAAATTCCCTTTTTGCTAGATGTTGGATACGGATACCTTTAGATAAATAAAATAGTCTACCTAATATTTCTTAAAACATAAAATAATTGAACCTATTACTGTAACATTAGGAATGTGTGTTTGAATACCCGATTGCGTCAAGCAACGAAAGGCATATTTCGTCTGTGTGTTCTTTGTTGCATAACGTAGGTACTTATTTTGTTGTGACACATCTAAGTAGTGTAGGTGCGGAGTACGGACTGATTTTCGTGCATGTTACAAAACATTTTACAGCTGCCTGTTCTCCGTCTACTCTGTAGGAACTTTTTCATTGCATAGGTCTAGCAAACAAACTATCGGCTCACCTGATAGTGATTTCCGCCCATCACCCATGGACATCTAAACACTTGCTTCATAGGTGCTGCTGACTTCCTTTCAAAACGATAATATAGTTTCTCACTGCGAGAATCGTATGCGATTATCGCATGACATAACCGCCATAGATTATCGTGTTCTGACGATGTTTACACGATGCAACTTTTTTATATCCTTACAATAATCGTATCCTCGAGGGGAGAAATTCTCTCCCTGTAAATGGGGCTTTAAGGCATAAAAATCGTTCTAGAGGAGAAAAGGGGTATTAAGCATCCGATTATCTTTTTCACCGAATGAAATACTCCTTCACACCGCTTTTCTACAAGACATTGGTATTGGCATGGTTAAGCTGGACAAAACAGGTGTCATTATTGCGTGGTTCAGCAGAAGGTAGCTAACTAAAATCTGTAAATTTTATTTCATGTAGATTGCAGTCTGTAATACACTTCATCCATCAGCCAAAGGAAGTCCACTGCTGAACATAGGCCTCCTCCAATGATTTTCAGTGACCTGTTGGAGGCAGCCTGCATCCAGCAACATCCCGCGACCTTTACCAGGTCGTCTGACCACCTTGTGGGTGGACATACACTTACCATCTAGGAAATCATGGTGACTTTGTCGTACCAGTATACAGAATGCTAGGGTGTGACATTAAATAAGTACATCCAATATTCTAATACTTACGTATTCATAACCCCACGGTAAAGCGCCATTTACACGGGACGAGAATCGTATGCGATTATCGTATGACAACTGGCATAGATAATCGTGTTCTGGCAAACGTTTACACGATGCAACTTTTTTATATCCTTACGATAACCGTATCTTTGAGGCGAGAAACTCCCTGTGTAAATGGGGCTTAAGGCGGAGCCCACGATGGCAGCGTTGAGCGGGACGGCAACTACAATATGTGGATTGTCAATACACACATGACTCCGAAAAGTCGAAAGTACGCCCTGGGATTCGCACTCGCGACCACCGTGGCCATATTTAATTGATAAATAAAACAAAACACTAAATTAATTAATTTATTTTACATTTTGCACCGGTTTTTACATACAACAAAAACTTATTGCAACTGTATGAGACGAACATGTGGAATTCCAGCTTATCTACTGATTCACTATTGGCTTAAAGTTATACATCATCCATGGTCTATCGATCGATTTCTCCGAAGACCACGTCCAGGGTGCCTATGATGGCGACGATGTCGGCCAGCATGGAGTTCTTGCCGATCTTCTCCAGGGCTGCTAAGTGGGCGAAACCTGGGGCTTTGATTTTGCACCTGCGGGTTTTAGTCAGAAATATATGTTTAATAGGTTTATAACGGATGGTATTTATGTTTTATATGTCGAGTTATATGTTGGTATATTTTCCTTCATAACCATCTATCTGTGATAGATTAACAATTAAATAAATCATAAAAAAATACACCCAACATTCACATACATAGTCCTGACCCCACACTAAAGCCCTATTTACACGGAGAGTTTCTCATCTCGAAGATACGATTATCGTAAGGATATAAAAAAGTTGCATCGTGCATTGTCAGAACACGATAATCTATGCAGTTATGTCATGCGATAATCGCATACGATTTTCGCTGCGAGAAACTCTCCCCGTGTAAATAGCGCTTAAGTTCGTCTTATGTCGCGGGTAGCAGAAATTACGAGAGAATTTCCAAACAAACACCTAGACCCGAGACAAATATTTGTGGATCACATAAATATCTGTTTCGTTGCGGGAATCGAACCCGCAGTCTCACGTTTCACAGGCGGCGTCTAACCAACTGCGTTACGGAGGCTGTTGAATTAAAATTTTATGTTAATATGCTTCAATATTATACCGAAACTAAAACCATTAAAATGAAAATGGGCAAAAAATGCTTAATCTTGTTTTTTATTTTATTTTTATGTTCCCAGTGTCACTCTCACGACTAAGACGAATTTATTGACACCACTCACATAAAAATACGACAAGCCGTTTAGGCTCTAGGGCGTGAAAAAAATATACATACATACACTCGAAAAACACAGTCCTTCTTTCGCAGTCGGTTAAAAAAATAGGCCCCTAATAAAAATAATTTCTATAGTTATCTTCCACTCGCGCAACTTGACAGCAGTGACGTCACAACGTGCAAAACGCACAAAGTATCCATTCATTATAAAATTACTGACACTACTATATTCATTTTTTTCTAATTTGCTTAATTCTGATTGGATAACTATGTTAGATATTGGACAATGAAAACTTCTGATGAAATCAATAAAGAGTAATTCATCCATCCTATACTAGAAAAAAATCAACATTAATTAGCACATTCATGCTTATGGTAATGGACGGTCTATGCACTTGCAAAATATTTTCTGATCTTTGTATGGACTTTACCAGGAATGTATAAGGATAAAAAATGTATGTATTTGTATCGAATTTATGGGGAAAATCTATACATCTATACATATAACGAACAAAAACTTTGAAAATTTTGAAGGGGGGAATCCACACCAATCATTTTCTGTTTCATTCCTTCTACCTGCCAATGTCTGAATCCATTTTTCTATTCAAAGTCCTCACTTTTGGCAATTGTTATCAATGGCTCTTCTTTCCTTGAAGACACTCAGCTTCCTAGATTTGAGGTCTCGAAGCAGTCATTTGGGAATCAAGGTATCTTGCCAACATACTTCTGTAGTCATCTTGTTGTGGACGAACCATTTTAGGCATTCCTGAAGTATATCTGCCATATCACGGACAGCGAGGTTGGTATAGATTATCATGATTATTATTATTATATTTTTTTTTTTTTTTTTTTACCCTGTGGATAACTCAGTTTTAACTGGTAGTTAGTAATGGTTACGAGCCATAACTAGGTAACCATTACTTAAGATTGGCCTTGTCATGTGACGTCAGGTTCCAGGTTGTCACATTGCATAAACTTTCTTACTATTCGGCAGGTATTCAATATTGCCGCCTTTTGCAGGAGATTATAGGTGTGTGGGGGTAGGTCAAGTAACTTCAGGCTATGGTGTAAGTAATTAGGGATGACTCCTGTGGAAGATATTACAATAGGAACTATGTATACTTTTTCCATTTATTATTATTATCATTATTATTATTTTTAAATAATTTTATCTCCATAAAAGGGTAAAATAAGCCTGATGTGCGGGCCGTAGCCAAGCACAACAGGTTAAATAGTAAATGAGGAAGATATAGATGATGATGATAGAAATTTTCGAGTGATACGACAAGTGTTTAAAATAGTGGCTTTTTGTAGGAGATGTATAATATAGAGAGGTATTTTTAATAATTCTAGGTTCTGACTCAGGTTTTTGGGTACTATTGCGGTAGAAGATATGATAATTGGTACTATGTGAACTGTATTAGCCCGCCATTGGGTTTTTAGTTCTATTGCAAGATCCTGGTATTTTGTAAGTTTATCTGATGTTGTAGATTGTATATTGTGCGTGTTCGGTATGGCTATGTCGATAAGGTATATTGTGTTATTGAGTTTATTATGTAATGTTATGTCTGGCCTGTTGTAGTGGATAGTTTTATCCGTGATTATCGTCCGGTCCCAATAGATTTTACACTGACTATTTTCATATACTGTGGCTGGTTTATATTTGTAGTAAGGCACTCTTTCGTTTATGAATTTATATTGGTGGGCTAAGTGTTGATGTATGATTGCAGCCACCTGATCGTGCCGGTGTTTATAGTCCGTTTGGACTAGCGACTTACAGGCGCCTGTTATATGCTGGATTGTTTCTGGAGCGGAATTACAATGTCGGCATACATCTGTAGTTTGGTTTGGGTCTTTTATTATGAATTTTCTATAGTTACGTGTAAGTATAGTTTGATCTTGAATTGCGAGCATAAAACCTTCCGTCTCCGGAAACAGTTCTCCGGTCTTGAGCCACTCGTTCGACATTTCTTTATCGACGTGGTTTTGAGTCAAGTCGGATCGGTGTCTTCCGTGTAGTGATTTTTCTGCCCATCTTGCAATTTTCTGCTGTATGTCAGTAATTCTTTCATTAGGTTGAGTCTGGGTATCCTGAAGATTTAGTGGTGTGAGTTTAATATCTGTATTTGATGCATCTTTATGTAGGGGTGAATGGTCTGATTTAGTATGAAAGTAGGATCGCAATGTTGTTATTTGTTTGTTATGTAGGTTTTGTATATCTATTAATCCTCTTCCTCCTTCATTTCGTGGTAAAATTAACCGTTCTATGGCAGACTTTGGGTGGTGCTTTCGATGTTTCGTCATAAAGGTGTTTATTATTCTTTGCAGTTTCTTCAGATCTGTTTGTGACCAATTTATAATACCAAAAGAGTATGTCAATATTGGGATGGCGAAAGTATTTATAGCTTTAACTGTATTTTTAGAGTTGAGATGTGTTTTTAAAATTTGGGTTAAACGGTGTTTAAATTTTTTAATAAGCTCCTGTTTAGTTTCTTTTAGCTGTATTTTACGGGACTGTTTAAACCCTAAGTATTTATAGGTACTGTATTCATCTATGGGCTCAATGCTTTCTCCAGAATCTAGCATATAACTGTTATTTTGTAATTTGCCCCTATTTATGGATAAAATTTTACATTTGTCCACACCGAACTGCATATGGATGTCATTAGAAAATTCTTGGGTGATATCCGTTAAGCGGAAAAGATCTTCTTTATTACGGGCATAGAGTTTGATATCATCCATATAAAATAGGTGAGAGAGGGTATATTGAGAGTTGATAGGATTCAGGCTGTATCCGGCTTTACTATTGTGGAGCAAAAGAGACAGAGGGTTGAGTGCCAGACAAAACCACAGCGGGCTCAAGGCATCTCCTTGAAAGATTCCTCTGAGGATGTGGATGGGTTCAGTAATAATAGAGTTGGAGTTATGCTTTATTTTTAATACGGTTTTCCAGTTTTGCATGGATGATTTAAGAAATGTTATTACTGTCGGATGGATTTTGTAAATATGGAGAACTTCTGTCAACCAGCTGTGGGGTACTGAGTCAAAAGCTTTCCGGTAATCTATAAACATAGTATGGATATTTTGGTTAGTTTTGTAAGCACTATTAATGGTAATTGCGTCTATGGTTAATTGTTCCTTGCATCCTTGACTTTTTTTTCTGCAACCTTTTTGTTCTTCCGCAAGTATATTATATTTACTTAGGTGAGTGTAAATTGTTTCACTAATACAAGCTGTTAGTATTTTGTATATGGTTTGGAGGCATGTGATCGGACGGTATTTAGCTGGGTTTTGGGTGTCATTATCTTTTGGTAGGAGATACGTTATTCCTTGTGTGATATAGACCGGCATTGTGTCTGGTGATTCTATAAAAGTGTTTAAGTGTCTGTGTATATGGGTGTGCGTGGATGTAAACTTCTTATACCAGTAATTCTGGATGTTGTCACTTCCCGGCGACTTCCAGTTATGTGTATGTTTAATTACTTTTACTACCATGTCTATTGATAAATGTTGAAATTCCATAACTGGTATATTTATGGTTGACTCGTTAACACTTCTTATCCAATGCGCATTAGGATTATGTTGTAGGGGATTTTCCCATATAGCTGCCCAATATTGTCGCAGTGTCTCAGGTGTGGGTGTTCGTGTATGGTCTACGTTCGAGTCTCTGTGGGCGGATTCATTAAGCCCTCGGTAGAAAAGTCTTTCGCTATTTTTAAACTGTGTATTTTGTTTTTTACGAGTTGTACAAGTGACATACCTTTTTAATCTACTAGCTGCTGCATTTAGCTTTTGTTTAATTGTATCTAGAAAATGTTCTAATTCTGTATTTAAACTGTCATATTGGGCGTGTATTTTATATTTGCTTTTTATTATTTCAAATGCTTTTATTATTCTCCTACTTCTATTTCCTTGTAAATATTGAGTTAAACGTGCTATTTCTGCTCTAAGGATTCCTATTTTATTCTCTAATCTCTTCTGCCACGGTGGTTTATATTTTTTAAAAGGTGCTCTCTCTGTAACTATCTTAGCACCATTACATACGGCAGCTGTATAAGCTGCTGAGTAGACTGTTGTTTGGAAAGATAGAAAATCTTGCTCTACGCTTAAGAAATTTGGTAGTATATTTTTATTTATATATTCCACTATGCATGCAAATTTTTTAGATGTTTTTTGTTTCGGTATATAAGGCCTTTCAGTTGGATGAGTAGGTTTAAATGTCTCTAACGTTGTGATAAACTGTTGGTTAATTTTATCGTATTCTACATTGTACGAATTAGTTCCTGAAAAATAAATTGTATTTCTCTGTTCTTGATTGTGTAATTGGTGCGTGGCTATAGTATCTGCATCTTCTTCAAAGTTATTTATTTGGTTATGTGGTGTGGAATCATCTGGATGGTGGTTGGAATACACGTTTAAATTTGTGTGTGTAGTAGATGTGTGCGCTAAATGAATTTCAACTTCACGTTTTATTTGTTGTATTCTGTCTTCAGATACCATCTTATTATTAATTATTGCCCGCTTTTGGTCAGCTAACCTTTGTTCAGAGATATGGGATAAGTTTGGGTATAAGTCTATGAATTTATCGTGCATCTTTTTACAATAGGCTGTAAGATTAGTTTCAAGTTCGGTAATTTCAAAATAAATGCGTAAAATAGATTCGTTAATATGGTTGGACCATCTCATTCTACCTGTGGTCTGTGTAATAGTGTTGGGTGGCTGCTCATTATTTTGAAGAAAATTAGCTACATCCGTTTCTATTTCGGTGAGTATGGTTGTTGATATTAAGCGGTTATTTACTATGGCTCGTCTCTGGTCGCCTACTCTTTGTTTCGAGACGTCCATTTCTGGATATTTTTCGACGAACGCTCGGTGTAGGGTATCTAGGTATCCTCGTGTATTAACTCCTAACTTTGTAGTGATAAGGTATGTGCGCCATATGAACTTATTCATGTCATCTGTCCATTTTCTTCTCGCACGCTTGGAGCCTGTTATGGGCCTGGGATTAGTGGCACTTGCCTCCAGGGCAACATCAACAGGCGAAGATATTGATGATGAAGATGATGATGATAATCGTGACATATTTCGATTTTCCAAGGGGTTGGGGGATGAGTTGGGTGATGGGAAAAGGCTACTAATGGGTGAATTTGATGGTGATAAATTACGGTCACTGATAACGGCTGTCGTATTTTTATCGGTAGGAGCCCGCCTGTTCAACTCCTCACCGCCGATGGTTCGCATGCTGTGGCATCCAGCATCGGCCCCAGATGCGCCCCGGCGACCCCCGGGCAGCGGCCGCAAATTATATTTCTTATTATTCATATTCTCCATAAGGGTTACCTTTCCTTGTTGGCTGCGTAGGTTTCAGTATTACGCATATCCGCCCCCCACGTGGTCTGGTGGTCGACTCGGACGTAAGGTAGGATTTTGGGGGGCTCATTATTATTATTATTATCATATTCATAGAGCATCCATTGTAGCATCTTCTCAGCTTTCTCATAGTAATAACTAAAGACACGATTATCATTAACTGCTGAAAGTCCAGTTGAACGTAGACTATTTTGAAGACTTTTTTTAATTTTTTTATTGCGTAGTTCCAGCAGAAGAGCAAACAGGTCACCTGATGGTAAGTGATCACTGCCGCCCATAAATATCGCTGGATCATGGATGTATTGGCGGCCCAATTGGGAGAGGAGCGAGAAGGAAAAAGGATGGGAAGAGGAAATACCCCGAGCATCCGGCAATCTCACTCACCGAACCAAACGCGACAGCCGAGCTGTCGCTTCACGTCGATTTCCTGTGAGACAGTGGTACCGCCCCGGACGAGCCAGCCCATTCATGCTGAGTCATGACTGACAACAGCGTGGCTCTACCACTTCCTAACAAAGATATAATTATCATCATCTACAAGAAGTGTGCTGGTAGGCCGTCTCCAAAGATTTCCAAAGTTACTTGTTGGAAGCGGCCTGAATCTTGAAACTTTTTGCGTTCTCAAATCTATCCACCTTAAGAGTCAATATCTAATGCTGTGCTTCCTGATCCCTGGCCTCTGAGAACTTTTGAGGCAGTACAAGTAAGATATTGTTTTGTGTCTTGAATAAGCAAGGTACAATATTACCTGTAAGGCTTGGACCCTCCGTCGGAGACGAGGTAGACGCCGAACTCCCCCTTGGGTGCCTCCACGGCGGTGTAGGTGGCGCCGGGGGGCACCTGGTAGCCCTGCGTGAACAGCTTGAAGTGATGGATGAGCGCCTCCATGGAGGTCTGTGGAGGGGGTGGAGTGTTAGTGTAGTCCTGGGTGCAGTGCAGCCAGGTGCAGGGAGGTGCAATACCTTCATCTCTTCGCGCGAGGGCGGCGTGAGCTTGGCGTCGTCCGTCTTGACCTCTCCGGCCGGCATCTGGTTGAGGCACTGCTCGATGATGCGCAGCGACTCGCGCATCTCCTCTACGCGACACAGGTACCTGCACAGGAGTCGGTCTGGGTGCCTGGCGCCGGTGCCAGGGCGGTGCCAGGGGCCGGCGCCAGGGTCTCACCTGTCGTAGCAGTCTCCGTTGGTGCCGATGGGCACGTCGAAGTCCACCAGGTGGTACGCGTCGTACGGCTGCGACTTGCGCAGGTCCCATTTGATGCCCGAGCCGCGCAACATCACGCCGCTGTCAACGACAACCGTTCACTTAAATTACCGGCTTTTTTAGAACACAGATCTAGAGAGGACATCTGATTTTATTTAAATAAATAATATTCTCCAAAATGAAAAACATACTATACGAACTGCTGAAATTGGATATGAAACTACTGCAGCCTGCACTTTCCTTTTCTCATAACCTTGGACCCTTCTTTCATTCTTATATTTTCACAATTTAAAACCCTGGTTGAATGCAGAATTGACTTCGATGGCCTGCAGTTGAAGAGACCTATACTCAACAGTGGACCACCCTGACAATTACAATGGGACCCTGGAACTCTAGATTCAGAGTATATACACACAAAATGGACCAATGGAAAACCAGTATGATTGTTACTCTTTAACCCCTTACCTGAAACCATAGTTGAGAGCGTCTTGTGCGGTGACAATGCCGATGTCCTTGGTCCTCTGCACCCAGATCCTGTTGGTGGTCAGCACGTCTTCAACCTCGTCGATCCGCTCGGCGAACTTCGACGCGAATTCATAGATGTCGTCCATTAGACCTAGAGGCATGTCCTGGAAGTAATCACATACTCGTATTATGAAGGGTTTTTGGCAAAATTATTGTACTGATTTAGATGAGTTTTAGTGAAAGGATAGACTGGAGTATCTCGATATTATAATAATATGCATAGGCCTCGATATGGTTGGACCGGGGCCAGAAGTCCATAAGAAATAACGCTAATTTCATATAGTTAAGGAAAGTATAGGAAACAATGGTGTACGAATTGAGAATACCAAAAACAGGTCAAAATAACGAAGAATGATAAACATAGTTAAAGAAGATACGACAGCTGATATGATCTTACAATTGACGGTAGCCAAAACCTGGAAAAAAGACAAAGAATGACTTGAAAATTCTTGACATCGGCTGACACTAGGAAGAAAATGATAAAAACTGGATTGAGGAGCTAAAATATCTAAATAATGATAAATTTCATTTCAAGGCAATGTCTTGAAATGGGAAGTCCAAGAGCTGATAAAAATACTCACCAGAGAAACTCCACCGGGCCTAACATAAGCGGCGTGCATGCGGGCCCCGCTGGCGCGCTCGTAGAACTCCATCATCTTCTCGCGCTCCTCGAACAGCCAGAAGAACGGCGTGAGCGCGCCCACGTCCAGCGCGTGCGTGCCCACCGCCATTATGTGGTTCAGGATGCGAGTGATCTCCGCGAACAGCGCTGTGAGGGAAAAGAGCTTTGTTGATTACTTCCGGTCTTTGGATTTCTATAGTGGATTAAGATTATGTGGCTTTAAACTCAGAACCCTATTGCTGAACATAAGTCATTTAACGCTTCGCATTAGCAGTTTCTTGAAACCGTTATTGTGAGTCCAAACTCTTTATGGGGTCAAGGAGATAGTCTTTGGACGTCTAGTGCTTAACAGATCCACTGCAAAGATTTCTACATTAACTTAGTAAGTGGTCACAATCCAGAAACTTGATTGAATCATACAAAATCTTAAATGATGTGCATTGACATAATATGGTGGGACCAAAATGCCTTCTACACTTAATATAAAGAACTAAGGATGTGTTAACTCACTTCTGATGTACTTGGCGCGCATAGGGACGTCAATATTGAGCAGTTTTTCAACCGCCAAGCTGTAGCACTGCTCGTTGCACATCATGGAGACGTAGTCAAGGCGGTCGAAGTAGGGCAGCGCCTGCGTGTAGGTCTTGTACTCGATGAGCTTCTCCGTGCCGCGGTGTAGCAGCCCGATGTGCGGGTCGGCGGCGCGGACCGTCTGCAAGCGAGCAGCTGGAATACACTCCTGGCGCCGGGGACTAGGCTACCTACAGTACGCGGACCGTCTGCAAGCGAGCAGCTGGAATACACTCCTGGCGCCGTGGACTAGGCTACCTACAGCACGCGGACCGTCTGTAAGCGAGCAGCTGGAATACACTCCTGGCGCCGTGGACTAGGCTACCTACAGTACGCGGACCGTCTGCAAGCGAGCAGTTGGACTACACTCCTGGCGCCGTGGACTAGGCTACCTACAGTACGCGGACCGTCTGCAAGCGAGCAGCTGGACTACACTCCTGGCGCTGTGGACTAGGCTACCTACAGCACGCGGACCGTCTGCAAGCGAGCAGCTGGAATACACTCCTGGCGCCGTGGACTAGGCTACCTACAGTACGCGGACCGTCTGCAAGCGAGCACCTGGACTACACTCCTGGCGCCGGGGACTAGGCTACTAGACAACAAAGCCAGGATCTGAGGAATGGTCACCTAAACCACATCCCAACAACATAGATTCACTTCAGCAATTTGCGATAAAGTAGGACAAGTGTATCTCTACTCCATACTCCAGTTAGTCTGCATGTACCATCAGGTGCAGTATAATAGCGAGGTGCAGACTGGCAGCAGATGTAGACTCACCTCTCCGTCCAGCTCCAGCACGAGGCGTAGCACGCCGTGCGCCGCGGGGTGCTGCGGACCGAAGTTCAGGATCATGTTGCGGACTCGCTTCTCACCGGGAGATACGATACCTGGAGATTCATAGCACCTTCATGAGTTCGTCATTCTTTTTCTGACATTGGTCTGTGTCTTGATATTTAAACCCACAAAATACCTTCCAAAAATGCCATCTATAATAATAATCTTGTTACAGTACTTCTTGGCAGAAATTGCTCTTCAAATCAAATCAAATCAAATCAAATCAAAACAATTTATTGTGAATCATAGGTACATTAAGATCTTAAAATATTATATTTCTACGTTCAGCTACGATTTGCCACATTGGCGTACAATAGGATAAAAATAAAAATAAAATTAAACACAAAAACATAACAAAGAGATAAAAAAATATTAATTACAATTAAATAAAAACTTAAACTAGGAATACAGATTTTTTAAAAGCATATATTGTCTATGTGGTAATATTAACAAAGGAATCTTGTAAATAATCTTGTATTGTGTAATAGCATTTACTTGCAAGTAGTTTATTTAGATATATTTTAAATAATTTATTATTTAGACTTTTGATACTTTCTGGTAGCTTATTAAATATTTTTATGGCCATACAATATATACTTTTATTTTTAAATGTGGTTCTGGATACTTCAGTACATAAAAGATTATCTCCTCTTAAATTGCGTGTTCGTTTCTGGGCGTTAATAGCGAATAAATTGGGATTAGCTTTGACAAATATAGCAACTTCATATATATAAATTGATGTGACGGTCAAGAGTTTGAGTGATTTAAAGTATGGAACACAACTATCTTTAGGTTTAATGCTACAAATAGCGCGTATGCATCTCTTTTGGGCCTTAAAGACTGACTGGTATTCAGTGGAGTTGCCCCAGAAAATTATACCAAAACGTAGATTTGACACTACAAACCCATGATAAGCCACCAGAACAGCTTTTTGGTCTACTATTTTTGCAAGTTCATGGAGGGCATAAGAATATTTGTGTAGTTTCTTACACAATGTTTCTGTGTGATTTTTCCATGACAGTCTATTATCTATATGTACTCCTAAGAACTTGGTGGTATTGGTATCATCTATTATATTTTGTTTATATTTTACATTGATATGGTTTTTGATGGCCCGTTGCGAGAAATGGATGATTTTGGTTTTTTCTAAATTTACTTTAAGTTGATTGCTTTCAAGCCACGTTATAATCTGATCTAGAGCGTTATGTACTTCGGTTTCATATGTTGTGGTGTTATTGCATTTTATTGTTATTGTACTATCATCTGCGAAAAGGCTAATTGGATACGTTACATTTAATGGCAAATCGTTAATATAAATTAAAAACAATAAGGGTCCAAGGACGCTTCCTTGGGGTACTCCACAAGTTATTTTCCGTGTATTGGAAGCATATGACGTTTCTATTTTAGTTTTAGTACTTATTTGTGTTATTTCGGTATGTTGAGTTCTATTGCTTAAATATGATGATATTAGCTGTAAAGCATTACCTCGTATGCCATATATTTCTAATTTATGGAGAAGAATCTGGTGATTAACAAAATCAAAGGCTTTAGTCATATCCATGAAAATTGAGCATACCGGTATTCTATTGTCAACATTGTTTACGATAAGTTTTAAGAAGTCAAAAATTGCCATGTTAATGTTTTTATCTTTTCTAAATCCTTTTTGTTCTTCAGCTAAGATATTAAATTTTTCGAAAAAATTATAAAGAGCATTGTAAATAACTTTCTCAAAGATTTTTGAAAAAATAGATATTAGGGCAATAGGTCTATAATTTTTTAATGCTGCTTTGTCTTCTTTTTTGTGTAGAGGTTTAACTATAGTGTGTTTTAATTTGTCTGGAAATGTGCCATTACTTATGCAAAGATTAATAATGAAGCTAATGTGTGGAGCAATGGTTGCAGAGACACTTTTAATTATTTTTGTTGAGACATTGTCAGGGCCAGTGCTATTTTTATTTTTTAAACTATTTATTATTTTTATGATGTCATGTGCATTTACAGGTGATATGAATATTGAGGAGTTATTTTTATTTATTATGTTATTATAAATCGATTTTGAAGAAGTGTGTAAATGTGTTTGTTCTATGAAGAAATCATTAAAAGCTGTAGCAATTTCAGTAGGGTTAGTGATGGTTTCATTTTCAGTAACTATCTTTGATATGGTTTGTTTAGGTAAATTATGTTTATCCCTGTTTATAATATTCCATGTAGTTTTAGCTTTATTTTCTGCAGATATTATTGCGTGATTATTTTGTGCCACTTGAGTGAGTTTAATTATTTTCTTTAGCCTATTTGTGTAATTTTTTAAGAGATGTTTACTAATGTTTGTTTTGTTATGCCTGTATTCCCATAAGAGGTCTCGTTTTCGCTTTGCACATTTCTTGATCCCTGAAGTAATCCATTTTGTTTTTTGTTTAATAGGTATTGTTTGTATTATGTGTGGGAAGCATAGATCGTAAAACAGTAGGAAAAGATCAATAAATGCATTATAGGCGTGATTAGGGTCACTAGTTCTGTACATGTCGGAGAAGGACAGTTCACAAATGCAAGATTTAAATTTATTAATATTTTCAATACCGTAATCACGTCTTTTTATTCGCCAATATTTATATTTAAACGTTTGTTTCACAGGATAGGTTAAGAGTTGTGCGGTGTGATCAGATAAATTTAGATCCAGGATATCACATGTGCTGTTCCGAGTTTTACTATGAGCAAAATTATCCAGACACGTTTGACTAATTAATCGAGTCGGACTTTTAAGTTGTAGTTTTAAATTGTAATTTGATAGAAAATTTTCAAATTCAGAAGTCATTCTATTTTTATTCAAAGTGTTTATATTGAAATCGCCACATATTATGATATTTTTTTTTGTTAAATTTAACATGTTCGTTAATATATAGTGTAACTTGTCATAGAAAATATCAATCATTACAGAGCCAGTATGAGGGACTCGGTATACACAAAGAATTATTAATTTATGTACAATTAGTTCAATAGCACAACATTCTATAATTCCCTTGACTGACGCTTTTTTAATATCAGGTAACTCTATGTATTGTTGACTATTATTCCTTATCATTATGCAAGAACCTCCCCTACTCTTATCCCTTGTAAAGCATGTGGCTAAATGATAGTTATTGATATATAATATACTTTCATGGCCCTGTTTGATGTTATGCTCAGTTATACAGATAATATCAACTTCTTTTTGTTTTGAAGATAATTCATCAAGGTGTAATTGTAGAACATCTGATTTTGTTATTAAACCTGAAATATTTTGGTGTAGCAATTTAATAGTTTTATATACGAAATAACTGTTCCTGTTGATTATCATTACAATTAAGTGGTTCCCTATTTTCATGCAATATTTCGGGTTCAGAGTCTTGTTCAATACCTTGGTTTTTGTAGTAGTTATCTATATTAATTACTAACAATTGAATATTTTTAAAAATATTCCTCATACCGCGATTATTTATTTTGCCGTGAAGTTCAGAAAACATTGTACGGTCGTATTCAAGATTTATATTAGAATCTACAATATACGCATATTCATACTGTAAGTTATCTAAATACAGAAGGTTATTAAAAAATTCTATTCTTTTGTTGAATAAGTTACAATAATTTTTGCATTTAAAAGTGGGAACACAGATAATTACATTTGTATGTTTCAGTTTCAATAATGTTTCACGTATATTAATAACTAGACTATTATAGTCCTTAAATGTATTAAAGTCGTCCTCACCAATGAGCAATATACAGTAATCTTTTTCTGAGAAATTTTTGAGTTTCCGATTTATGTTTCGTAGCAAGTCACTGATTCCAGCATTTGGTGTAACGTAATGGCAAAATTCTTTATCTTGAAAAGTTTCTTCTGTAATTTGAGTTATTTTATTTCTTTTGTTACTGCTGATAATGCATATCTTGTTTTTTTCATCAGTTTCATTAACGTTTTGTTGGCAATTAAGGTGTTGTTCTTCATAGTTGGTTATTTTTGGGTCTCCTTCATATTTTTGGATAGTTTCTGCATTACTCTTATTAGTATTGTTGCTATGGCGTTTCTTCCGGTTGCTACTTAATTGCACAGGTTGTTGGTCTTTACAGGATGTGGCTTTACTTTTCAATAATAATTCGTTTTCTTTTCTTAATTCTTCATTTATTTCTCTTAATTTTTTATTTTCAGAGCCAAGTGTTGTAATTTCGTCACGTGCATTATTTAATTGTAGCGAAAGTGCTTTAATTTTTTCGGTCAAGATTAATTGACTGTCATCACTTTCATCTTCATCGGACATAACTGATTTGGTAGTAGTGGTGCCATCTAGTGTGTTATTAATTATACTTTCATTGGAATAAGATCTTGATCGTCTTCGACGAAACGTAATATTCTCCAAGAAATTCATTTTTATTTTTTTGTTATTTAAGTTCGTATCTATTACGGATAGATGGCGTCAATTGAAATATATGCAATTATTCAAATTATTTGCATATTATATTTTTATAAAAAAGTAATTCTTCCGCAGTGGGGATCGAACTCGGTCCTGGTGATCGCGATGCTAACACGTTAGCCTCTGCACTAATACTCTTATGACGTGTTTGGCATAATTATCAATTTTATTGTGTAGTTAACTTGTTTTGTCTTTATGCGTTACGTTTTGAAAAAAAAGTCTGTTACAAAATATTTTTTAAATATGTGGGTACGTACTAGCACTTATGTTCACATGTGTTTTATTGAGTGTTTTTAAATGTTATTTCACTTTGTGTTCATTTAATGTAAAGTTTATTCCACTTCTCTATAATTTAACACTTTTTGGTACGTTTTATTTGGTTTTTATTTTACACTAATAACAATTATGTTTTTAGGTATTTATCCTGAATTTAACACTGAGATAACACTTGTACTAGACTATTGTAATCACTAGATACCATTTATAACATTACTATGGCTAAATTATACTAATTACTATTTTTAACGATTTAAAATACGCGGACTCGATGTTACGTCTAGTGCGCCATCTAGCGACTCCTATATAAATACATAAATAAATAAATACACCGAACAGTCAAATACATAGTCCTGACACCACACTAAGATCCGAATCTTGTGTCGTGGGTATCAGAAACTACGAGAGAATTTTCGGTGTCGCAAACACCCGGACCCGAAACAAACGATTGTAGTTCACAAAAACAATTATCTCGGTGCGGTAATCGAACCCGCGACCTCTCGTTTCACAGTCGGTGTCTAGCCAGCTGGGCCACAGAGGCTGTCTAACATAGTCTAACAAAGGCGGAAAGCCACAAAGTATGGACATTTCCAAGAAAACAATTTTTTGGTATTACGTTTACTAACAAAACTTGTCTAAAAATGAAGTGGGTCTAAGTATGAATTTTTTTTTTCTGTAACATATTTAATATTTTGTACAAAAGTGCCTAAATTGCATCTAGTGCTAACAGCTGTGTCCTCTGCAGTGTCTATCGGTGAAAAATGATCTGTCACAAGTCAATATAATTGTACAAAAATGCTTGAAACACATAACTAGAGACTGGACTATGGTTTCTTACATTTACGCCAATGTTACACATTGAAATAATATTCATTAGTTTTTTCATTCAGTCAATAGTTTTATTTCAATAGAGACTGGATTATCTGCAACATAAAAAGCTCAAAATATGTATGCGAATATGTACGAAAAATTAGAAAACTATGCATGAAAACCAATGAAAAGTGATAAAATATGCAACATAAATGTTAAATTGTAGATATATGAGAAAAATAGTGCTATATATTTTTTAATTACTAAATCAACTTAAATCGAAAAATAATATTATTATTCTTTCAATATTTAACAGCCTTATAGACCAGAAACTAAAGTCTGTAATCAAATGAACAGGTCAGTGTGCTTTACAAAATTTGCAATTACAAAGGTATTGATTTGACTGGCAATAACATGGTTTATTTTTGTATACTTTAAAATTAAACAGCTAATTTTACACTTATCGAGAGGGTTACATACCGAAAAATTTAGTATATATAGCAAAAAAATCCATGATCACTAGTTATTAGGCAAAACATGCAATTATCGCTGAAAATGGAGTAATTAATTAATGGCATATATATGCAAATGCATACAAACCAGTTTCTACACAACATTTGATATAACATCAACCCTCACTCACTGTTGTATGGTGGGTGTTTCAGGAGTGAAGTGACTTCGTCAGGGTACATGACTGCACCCTCAAACCCCTTGACAAACTCCTCATCAGGGTACCAACGGCTGCCATTGCGCTGTGAGCTAGAAAAATAAGTTAATTGAATAATACCTACTATTCTTCAAGATTTTAATTTCTAAACTACAATGATAGATGTTTATTATGCTTATTTAATAACGAAAAACAATTTAATATGGTTCGATCATCAACACTTTCATATGCATCAATTTTTTATTAAACTATGTCTTTTAACCAAAAAGTGTAGTCATATATTTGTTAGCAGGGTATAGTTTATATAGGGTATAGTTTATTGCACGTTGCCCTCAATCAATTTAGTTATGTGTATGAATTTTAGTTCTACAACTATAATGTCTCATTAATGAAAACTATTTAGTCTAAGGTGTTACTCTAGTGCTGTTAAACATTCCAATCAAATCATACCAGCTATGTTATTGCCCATACCGTAATTAATAGTTATTGTTACAAAAAATAAATGAAATATAATCGATGTTTTGACCAATCAGCTGTAGAATGAATTTCGCTGAAAAAATTTATAATACGACTTTCTAAGAACAAACCAAAACATATATATTATTATGCTGATTCCAACTAACAATACTATACATTATTTAACCTTCATATCATAAAATATTATTAAGAATAACAAGATTTTCATACGATTCATAACCTAAAATGTTACATAATTTTATAATCACTGTAACACCGTGTTTTTAGCATCAACTCATTATATATCACAACAAACACTCACTGCACATTGTACACAGCTGGAATATTCTTTAAAAGGGCTGCAGTTTGGCCTAAATTCGAGGATTTTCGCAGCAAAACATTTAGTAAAGAGGCCATTTTTGACGGGACTGCGTTCCGTTCCACGGAAGAGTCAAAAGTACTGTCAAAATATAATGTTACGTTTTGTATTTATTATTTATTACCTGATTAATATGAATTAGAATTTAATGTTTTATTAAAATAAATGAAGAAATAGCTTAAAGATAATGTAATAATATCATTCTATTATGATAAAATTACGATCCTAAATTAATTTATTTTTGCTAGAAAGGTTGCGTTTTATTTTTCGCAGTAAAGTTTTAATAAATGTAAAAGTACCAGAGGAATTTTGAGTATTATTCATTAAATAGTAAAAACTTTTTGCTTTTGAAATCGTAATTGTCTATTAGGTAATATTATGTTTAGATTTTAGACCGCTTTTGAAACGCTCGAACCCACGATTTTCATTTAGTCACTAGGTACGTTACGTGTTACGAAATTGAGACCATTTTGCCATAGCGAAACCCTTGGACGAGCCAATCCCAATAAAACACTCTCGAAACAGTCAAGAGTATTGGGATCCCGACTTCATAACTTTGAGCCTCGGTGGCGCAGTTGTACTACGGTCCGAGTACATAGCTGAGGTCTCTGGTTCGAATCCCGGGTCGGGCAGTAATATTGGATTTTCATTATTAGCCCGGACTCAGGAATTTGTGCCCGATATGGCCATAAGCTCGCCCCTCATCACATCGTGGGAACACACGAGACGAAACGTGGGTATCCAGTTACACCTCTGCCTACCTCTTCTGAGAAGAAGGCGTAATGTTTGGGTATGTATGTACATTTTCCAGGTTGCATGACACTTAAAATCACGGTTGTTGGCAATAGCATTACTTATTTATAAATTGCCTCCCATTTTAATCAGTTCCTACAGCCGATCAAAATCTGAATCATACACCTCATAAGAAAAGTCATTCGGTATATTATGTGTTAAAATAAAACGACAAGTACATAAAATTCCATATATTTATTTAAAAAATCTGTTATGTGTGTGTTCATTTGACGCGTTTCTGCTGTCGCTGCCGGTAGATGTCGTTGAGCGGCGGCGCGACACCCAACTCGTCGTCATCAGAATCATCGCCCAGCTTCCTTCTGCGAGCCTGTGTTTAATCATTATCATTAGCAATATTCATTTAGAACTTCCCTAAGGATCTACAGGAGTGCCATCAGTTGGAGTAGCTACGTTGCATTGTGCAATCGACAACACGCCTCTCTCTCTTCAGCCACAGGAAGTCCACTACTGATCAAAGGCCTCCCCCATGGACCGCCACATAGACATGTTGCAAGCGGCCTGCATCCAGCGACTTCCTGCGATCTTAACCAGGTCGTCCGTCCACCTTGTGGGCGTCCGACACTTCGCTTGCTGCTTCCAACACGCCTACCAGCCAAAAAAAACATTTTTTCCGACTAAGATTGTGGTTAATATGGCACATACGGATATCTGTGACACTTAAGAGTATTTATAATATACAGTGTTGGTACTTTAAAAACACAGATAAAAATGGCGGTGCCGGGCTATCTTTTTCTGCCCTCCTATTGGCTGACATTTGACAGGTTGTCCGACATGCACGAATTATTTGAAAAAATAGTTTGAGGCTATTCAGTTCCACTCAAACTCATTTTAGACGGATAATAATTAAATTTAATTTCGATTACCAACGGGATTTGTAGAAATTTGTTGCTAAATAAAGTTACATTTTCACTAATATAGCAGTGCTATCAAAATTACGAACAACAAAATATCTACGTTTTTGAAGACGCAAATGTATGACAGTGTTCCCTCTATGTTATAAATACTCTGCCACTAAGCCTGAATTTTTTTTATTGCAATGAATGGCGAGACGAGCATGCCATTCGCCTGATGGTAAGCGATACGATCGCTCATGGACAGTAGCAAAACCAAACACTATGAATTACAAAGCAATGCTTGGAATTCCACTGCGCTCGCCATCATGAGACATAAGGTGATAAATCTCATTATGTCCATTAGTTACTCTGGGTAAAATGCCCTTCAAACCGAAACACAACAATGCGTTTACACTGTTGTTTGGCGGGAGAAATAGGCATAAAAATAGTCGATTGATATACCTTGCTAGCCACTGTGGTGATGCCTTCATCATCGACAATCCAGTGGACGGACCGCGCCAAGTCGAACAGCTTTGTATCGCACCCGTTTTCTTGCGTCGGCGCTGGCGCTGCGGACAAAATCATCATACATCACTTTCATCATAATTCATCACCTTCATCATAATTCAATACCTTCATTATAATTCATCACCTTTAACACAATTATAATTCACCACCTTCATCTTAATTAATTATCACCTTCCTAATTCATCACCTTCATCATAATTCATCACCTTCATCACCATTAGGCGTAGGAATGTCTGTCTATCTACTTCTCTTCAATCCATCCCATGGTTGTCTCTAAGACAATGCTGTAGAGCGATAAGACCGGCATTTGTACTTTTTTTTATTATTGTTTCTGTGTAGTGTTTGAAGTAAACGCACAGTTAGTCTGTTGAGAACTGTTTTATTAATCGTCTGACGTCTTTACATTTTACTAAGTACCAACTTGAACTACCTCCCAAATGTTAATAAAATCAATATTAATCAAACTACTACATTGTTTTTGTGTAAATTAGTGTACAATAAAGATTTAAATAAATAAATAAAAAATGTCATTAATCGACGTAGGACAAACGTTTGACAGTCTCCGATGCTGGATGGAAATCCACAAGTGTTTGTTTCGGTGTTTGTATGTGAAACTAAAGTCTCTTGTAATTTCTGATACCATCGACACAAGTCTATTAGTGTGGAGTCAGGACTATGTATGTGACTGTTGAGTGTATTTAAACATTGTGTGCTATGATGCTATGATGAGTTTCCAACGTTGCATACAATGATTTTCAGTGGTTTCTCTCGAAGTTTGTAGACCAAACAAGACTTGTATCTTAATTTATTTTTGTTCTGACATAGCTGTGACTGCACTACACCTGATTGCAAGCCTAAAGCCTCATTTACACGGGGAGTTTCTCGCTTCGAAGATACGATTATCGTAAGGATATAAAAATGTCGCATCGTGTAAACATTTGCCAGATCACGATTCTCTATGGCGGTTGTGTCATGCGATAATCGTATGCAATTCACCGTGCAAATGGGGCTTAATGCCTCCATACCAGGGTTGGGCAGTATTTTAATTACTTGTAATTGAAATACAAATACTTATTTTGTATTTGTATTTAAATTACTCCTTAAAAATGTAATTTGTAATTAGTATTTCAAATACTTATGGCTTCAAAATACATTGGAACAAAATACAATTGAAAAAAAAAATGTTACGCACATATTTTGATTTGTTGCTCATGCTTTTATTGACATGAAATTTGTGTTATTACAATTTATTAAACGACAGTGTATAAGATATCACCTTTTCGCGTTTTTACTTTTAACATGATATTACTGTGTAGCTGCTAGGAATAAATAAATGTATTTTGTATTTTAAATACACGCGAAAGAGTATATATAGTATAGATATTTTCATTATAGCAAAGCATGTATTTTGCCCAGCCCTGCTCCAGACAGAGCAATGGCATCAGATGGCGGTCCTATGCCATTCAATACAATCATGTCAGCTTGCAAGCTTCACGCTACAGTGAAAGGACCCTGGATAGTCGTGATCAGGACTGTGTACGCAGGTGACTCACGTTTGTCCGGCAGTGATATCCTGTTGAAGAGCTGCATGAGCCTGTCGACGGCGACGAAGGGTCCGCGGTAGCAGGAGGGCGGCGGCATGAGCGTGCACAGGTGCGCCGCGGCCGGGGGCACCGGGAACGAACCGCCTGCGACACAGAACACACAATACACATACATACATTAACTCACGCCTTTTCCCAGAAGGGGTAGGGAGAAGTGCAACCAGGACAGCCACGGTTCGCTTAGTAAGTTCGGTCCCAGGATGTGATAGCTCATATTCTGACAGCCACCGTGGCGTAGTTGGTTAGACGCCGACTGTGAAACGAGAGGCCGCGGGTTCGATCCCCGGTCCAATCCAAATGTTTGTCTAGCCCACAAGTATTTGTCTCGGGTCTGGGTGATTGTGAGACTGAAAAGTCTGTCTAAGCTTCTGATACCCACGACACAAGACTCGATCTTAGTGTTGGGTCAGGACTATGTATGTGACTGTTGGGTGTATTTATTTATTATAGAGGGCGACTCTATCGCCATCGTACACAAATTCCTGATTCCGGGCTGATAATGAATAGAAAAATCCAATATCACTTTGCCCGACCCGGGATTCGAACCCGAGACCTCAGCTTTGTAATCGAAACGTAGTACAACGCCACCGAGGCAATGTAGAAAAAAAATACTTGTAAAATGTTTAACATACCGTGTATAGGGTGTTCGCCTGGCAAAGGGTTGATTTTGGGCTTGTAAGGAATCATCTGACTTATGTCGGGCCTGGCGATGTCCTTGTTAGGGTCGTTATCTCTGTGGAAAATAAATATACATGTATTGGGTACATAAATACATAAACTCACGCCTTTTTCCCAGAAGGGGTAGGCAGAAGTGTAACCAGGACACCCACGTTTCTCCATGTATTTTCCGTCCCACGATGTGATAGGGGGCGAGCCTATCGCCATATCGGGCACAAATTCCTGACACCGGGGTGATAATGAAAAGAAAAATCAAATATCACTTTGCCTGACCCGGGATTCGAACCCGGGACCTCAGCTTTGCAATCGTACCGTAGTACAACTAAGCCACCGAAGCAGTCGGGTACATGTATACATGTATGTATTGGGTATTTATTTAATAATTTAGGTTTAAATAGATTTTATACATGGAATAATATGGCCGAGTCACTTCTTATTACAACGGCTAGCTATACAGGGTATATCAAGACTGCTACCGAAAACGAAGCCAGGTGGTAGTATTAGTGACTTTAGACACAATGCAACTAAATTTTTTGCAAAAAAATGTGACGATTTTTTTTGTAATTTTTTTCCTATTTGTATGTATTTGGGTGGTTAATACATACATTTTCCCAAGAAAATAATGTAAACCCTTTTATTTTTAAAGATGCTGTAGTACAAGGCTTTAAATTATAATTTTAGCAAAAACTATGGATTTACCACTCAAACAATGATATTTAAAACATTACAAAAAAGTCCTAGCGTTATTTTGCAAAATGTTTAGTTGCATCGTGTTTAATCACTAAAACTACCACCTGGCTTCGTTTTCGGTAGCAGTCTTGATGTACCCTGTGGTAAATTCAGTATTCATATTGGCATGGTGACCTTGTTGTTATGTAAATTAGATTTATAAGTTGTAACACTAAAATGTCTTACTTTTGTCCCAGTATAACAGCAGCTAACTCTGGCGATATTCCCGCCAGAGGACCGCCCAGGGCCCACGATTTGTTCGACATCGACGCGACCTGCAAAAAAATATTTTTAAGAACTGAAATCATATACGTAGGTGCATAGAGTATTTAATGAAAAATAATAAATATGAACAATTTGTTAATCTATATATATTGTTGATTGTATGTTTTATATTCTAGACTGCCCTGTCTTCTTTTCATTATGTTATATCAATCCAAAGGTTGTCTGTAAGAAATCGCCTAGAGCGATAACACCGCCATCTGTAGTTTTTTCTTAATTTGTATGTCTTTCCTTTCTGTATGTAGTTAAGAATAAATAAATATACGGAATAGTCGCATACATAGTCTTGACCCGACATTAAGATCAATTAAGTCTTGTGTCGTGGTTATCAGAACTCAGAAATAGGGTACTTGAAAACGATTTTTTTTAATACGTTGTTGAAAACAGTGTATTGTTAGGTAGCTCTTGGGAGAGACCGCCTGGGTAGGTACGAACGCAATATCTATTTCTTCCGCCAAACAGCAGTGTAAACGCACTGTTGTGTTCCGGTTTGAAGGACATTGTAGCCAGAGTACCTACTGGACATAATTAGACTTAACACGTTATGTCTCAGGATGGCGAGCGCAGTGGAATGCCAAGCACCGTAATTCATGGTATGGTTTGGTTTTGCTACTATCCATGAGCGGTAGTATCGCTTACCATCAGGCGAATGGCATGCTCGACTCGTCATTCATTGCAATAAAAACACATTTTCGCCAAAACAGTATTAAATTAGTTTATAATAAGGCAAATATTTGTGTTTTATAACAAAGAGTGGGAGCGTACTGCGGACATCTTACCGTCTCTTTCACACGCGCACACTGTAATGCTTATTAAGACTAGTGACGTCACTAGTTTTGTTTTGCATCCCTTTTTTACTCTTTCTACAAGATTTAAAACGTCTCTAACTTGTTTAATTCTGAAAGTATTTACGAAATTCTTTATTTGCTAGTTGTTAGATATGGATACCTTTTGATAAATACTATAAAAAAAACATACGGTCGTATTAAAAAACCTCCTCCTTTTTGAAGTCGGTTAAAAATGGCGTCAACTACCATAGAGCCCAAGGCCTCCTATTTCCCTCTATCAAACAGTGTAAATGCATACAGTTACGTACCTCTGTATATCCTATAGACTTCAATTCGGCTATGCTACAAGGATAGAGATCCAGGAACTTGTATCTGTCCACTAGCTGAGCTGTCTCTTTGCCTTCAAACTCTTTTATCTGTAAACAAAAAAATATATTTAAAGTAACCAAAGAACTAAAATGATTAACCAATATTGATAGTCATTCACAACACACTATAACGGTGAAGGAAAACATCGTGAGGAAACCTGCATACTACAGTGATTAGTACGAATTTCTATGGCATATAAAGTCCACCCCGCACTAGGCCAGCGTAGTGAATTATATGGCCTAACCCCTCTCAATCATACTGTCGATTGTAGGAGAGATCCGTGCCCTGCAGCGGGATGTATATGGGCTGATACAGTACATTAAAATAACTAAATTATTCCTTTCAGTGATAGTTTCCTTATTGTAGTAATCGGTCATCAATATGTTGAACAGCTGAGTGATGAGGCAGGTGAATGACCTTCTCGTGCCGTATTGTGAGCGTACGCAGCGGTGTGTATGTATTACTGTATCAGCCCATATACGACCCACTGCAGGGCACGGGCCTCCTCTACAATCGAGAGTACGATTGAGAGTGGTTAGGCCATATAGTCCACCACGCTGGCCCAGTGCGGGTTGGCGGACTTTTACATACCATAGAAATTTATACAAATCGCTACGGTACGCAGGTTTCCTCACGATGTTTTGTTTCACCGTTATAGTGCGTGGTGATTGACTATCGATACACACGTGACTCCGAAAAGTCAGAGGTGTGCCCTGGGATTTGAACCCGCTACCACCGTGAACATGTAGGCAGCCGCGTCTGGTCCGTTACCACGAGGCCACCAAGCACTACATGTATGTGTATGTATTGTTTGGTAAAATTTGTTTTAATTTTAAACATGTTACGAAAAAAATCTCAAAAATATATTTGTTTTATTTATTTAGCTCTATATACTAACTAGTATACAAGCGGATATAATGCCTCAGACATTCTATATTAGTTTTATTACCAACACCAAATATCTCATTTTTATTATTTCTTAAATAAAGAAGGATATTACAGGACTGCCTCGTTGGCGCAGTTGTATTACGGTATGATTGCAAAGCTGGGGTCTCGGGTTCGAATCCCGGGTCGGGCAAAGTGATATTGGATTTTTCAATTCACTATCAGTCCGGAGTCAGAAATTTGTGCCCGATATGGCGATAGGCTCGTCCCCATCACATCGTGGGACGGGAAATACAAGGCGAAACGTGGGTGTCCTTGTTACACCTCTGCTTACCCCTTCTGGGAAAAAAGCGTGTGTTTATGTATGTATGTAAGAAGGACATTACCTTACCCGCAGTATCAATCAGCGCCAAAACCAATACGAGTTGAAAACAACTGGATACTACCAAAAAATAATATGTTAAACGAAAACCCACCTTCTCAAGCACAGCCTGCCTTCGTTTCTCGACCTTCACAATACTGACGAGGTCACCGATATTGGACTCGAACTCCAGGAACCTGTTCCATATGTCCACTGAGCTCTCCGGCTTGAGGCTGCCCGAGGAGAGCACTCTTTCAAACAGCACTCGGGTGTTGTTGTCCTCTGAGAAATATGGTTATGTTATTTTATTTAAAAAAAAACGCATTTTACAAAATAAATAAATTAATACACCCAATAGTCACATACATAGTCCTGACCCCACACTAAGATCGAGTCTTGTGTCGTGTATCAGAAGCTACGAGAGACTTTTCGGCCAACAAACACCCAGACCCGAAACAAATACCTGGGGATCACACAAACATTTGTCTCGATGCGGGGATCGAACCCAAAGCCTCTCATTTCACAGCCCGCATCTGTCCAACTACGCTACGGAGGCTGTCAAATAAAAAAAATAAAATAGCTATACTTATTTTACTAAATGTGTATTTTTTTTTATTTATTTATATCAGCCCATATACGTCCCACTGCTGGGCACGGGCCTACTCTACAATCGAGAGAATCGATTGAGAGTGGTTAGGCCATATAGTCCACCACGCTGACCTAGTGCGGGTTGGCGGACTTACATACCGTAGAAATTCTTTAAAATCGCTACGGTATGCAGGTTTCCTCACGATGTTTTCCTTCACCGTTAAAGTGCGTGGTGATTGACTATCAATACACACATAACTCCGAAAAGTCAGAGGTGTGCCCTGGGATTTGAACCCTCGACCACCGTGAACATGTAGGCAGCCGAGTCTCGTCCGTTACCAACAGGCCACCACGCACTTATATACTATTTTTTATTATCAATGTGTATACTATTTTTAATAATAATCCAAGCTTTATATCTTATATACCCTAAAGCGCCATTTACACGGATTTCTCGCCTCAAAGATACGATTATCGTAAGGATATAAAAAAGTTGCATCGTGTAAACATTGTCAGAACGCGATAATCTATGGCGGTGTTGCATGCGATAATCGCATACGATTCTCGCCGCGAGAGACTCGCCCCGTGTAAATGAGGCTCAAGGGAGCTGGTATCGATATTTTTGATTGTGTTTTTGACTTTTGTCACTTCTCTACAATACGCTATGTTGACTGTCGCTACAGTAGCTGGCTCATTTTACAACCTACATTAGTGATGTTGATACAAATTTTCATTTTAAAGCTAAAAAATGAGTGGAGACCGCGTGTTGGCAAATGTAGCGTGGGACGTCCTCTGGCCATATAGCGGGACGACTTGCACTAGAAGGCCGGCAGCGACTGCATGCATAGAGCAGCAGACCGGGCTCTGTGGCGTACCTTGGGAGAGGCCTATGTCCAGCAGTGGACTGCAACGGGCTGATGATGATGTTATAAAATAATACATCAACGAAACTAAGGAACTGAGTTTGCAATGGCAGCTTGCAAAATAATTACTTCAATCTTTTATCAACATATAGCATTTGACAGCCTCTGTGGCGCAGTTGGTTAGGCGCCGGCTGTGCAACAAGAGGCCGCGGGTTCGATCCCCTCACCGAGGCAAATTTTTGTGAGGCTCACAAGTATTTGTCTCGTGTCTGGGTGTTTGTGAGACCGAGAAGTCTCTTGTAGTGTCCGATACCCACGACACAAGACTTAATTGATCTTAATGTGGGGTCAGGACTATGTATGTGACTGTTTTTTTTTGTATTGTATCAGCCCATATACGACCCACTGCAGGGCACGGGCCTCCTCTACAATCGAGAGTACGATTGAGAGTGGTTAGGCCATATAGTCCACCACGCTGGCCTAATACGGGTTGGCGGACTTTTACATACCATAGAAATTTATACAAATCGCTATGGTATGCAGGTTTCCTCGTGATGTTTTCCTTCACCGTTATAGTGCGTGGTGATTGACTATCAATACACACATGACTCCGAAAAGTCAGAGGTGTGGCCTGGGATTTGAACCCGCGACCACCGTGAACATGTAGGCAGCCGCGTCTGGTCCGTTTACCAACAGGCCACCACGCACTACTATACTAGGTGACTGTTGGGTGTATTTATTTATTATTTATTATCATAACTAATTTCATATGTACATAATATATTATGTATGACGGTACTCACTACTCACCGTTCAAATGCGACAGGTAGTCGATATAGCACAGCACATACTCCGGAATGTGAGAGAACTTCTTGAGGCCCAGCTCGAAGATCCTGAACGCTATGTTCTTGTCCTTGGAGCAGTAGTACTCCATGAGGGCCGCCGCCACGAACACATGGTATCGAGACCTGGGGAGTGGGGACAAATGATAGGGATGTTGTCAATGTTTAATTATGACCAGCATTTTTTTTATTGCATAGGTCCGGCAAACGAGCAAACCGGTCACCTGATGGTTAGTGATCACCGCACATGAACATCCACGACGCGCCCCTTAAATCACGAGGGGAGCGGAAAGGAAAAAGGATGGGAAGAGAAAAGGGGTATTGGTCATCCGGCAGTCTCACTCACCGAACGAAACAACTGTTTTTGAGGGATGAATACTTGAGTTCGGTACGGTGAGTGAGATTGCCCGATGCCATCCTTTTTCCTTCTCCTGTCCTAATTAGATGGTTCGGCAACACATCCATGAACCAAGCGTTGTGGATGTTCATGTTCAGTGATCACTTACCGTCAGGTGAACTGTTTGCTTGTTTGTTGGACTTATATATACATGCATACATAAACACACGCCTTTTTCCCAGAAGGGGTAGGCAAAGGTGCTACCAGAACACCCACGTTTCGCCTTGTATATTCCGTCCCACGACATGATAGGGGGCGAGCCTATCGCCATATCGGGCACAAATTCCTGACTCCGGGGTGACAATGGATTGAAAAATTCATTATCACTGCCCGATCCAGGATTGGAACCCGAGACCTCAGCTTTGCAATCTTACCTTAGTATAACTACGCCACCTAGGCACTCAAATCGGACTAATGCAATAAAAATAACAAAATACCTGGCGTCCTCCCTGGCTCGTTTGAACACAGTCCTGGCAGACTTGATGCCCTCGGCGCGGCGCGCGAACTTCATGTACTGCACGTAGGCCAGGGTGGGGTCGATGTCCTCCATGTCCAGGTACCTGGTGTACACCTGGTGCACCTGGGGGAGTTGAGGGTCAATCAGTAAAAGTGCGTGGTAGCCGGTTGGTAACGGACCAGACACTGGTTTCTGGTGGTAGGTCTCTCATATGTGAGAGTCCGCCTGTGTAGGTACCACCGTAATGTCTGTTTCTTCCGCTAGACAGCAATGTAAACGCATTGTTGTGTTCCGGGTTGAAGTACAATGTAACCAGAGTAATTATACAACAATGGAGACGAGCATGCCATTCGCCTGATGGTAAGCGATACGGCTGTTGATGGACAGTAGCAAAACCAAACAACACCAGGAATTAGAAAGCAATGCTTGGCATTCCATTGCGCTCGCCATCCTGGGACATAGGTTGTTAAGTCTCATTATGTCCAGTAGTTGTATTGTATTGTATCAGCCCATATACGACCCACTGCAGGGCACGGGCCTCCTCTACAATCGAGAGTACGGTTGAGAGTGGTTAAGCCATATAGTCCACCACGCTGGCCTAGTGCGGGTTGGCGGACTTTCACATACCATAGAAATTTATACAAATCGCTATGGTATGCAGGTTTCCTCACGATGTTTTCCTTCACCGTTATAGTGCGTGGTGATTGACTATCAAGACTGACTGTCCAGTAGTTACGCTGGCTATAATATCCTTCAAACAGGAACAGAACAAATGTCACAATATAACGTCAGTATATAATATTAATTAGTGAATTGTTGCAATTTGGTAGAAATTAAGCAATTTATCTCCAAGCAGTTTTGTCTTCCATATTCAGAGATTCTACAGTATTCACTCTTCCCTGACGGACCGCAAATATTTCATACATCATCCATCCATCAGCCAAAGGAAGTCCACTGCTGAACATAGGCCTCTCCCAATGATTTCCACAGTGACCTGTTGGAGGCAGCCTGCATCCAGCGACGTCCCGCGACCTTTACCAGGTCGTCTGACCACCTAGTGGGTGGACGTCCCACGCTGCGCTTTCCGCTTCGTGGCCTCCATGCGAGAACTTTATGGCCCCATCGGCCATCAGTTCTCCGTGCTATGTGCCCCGCCCATTGCCACCAAATATAAATATTTACCTTGTGATAATGCAGTCTGCTCTCCTCATAGTCAGCGTGTGCGAAGTGCAACAGCGTGGAGTGCTTGAGAGGGCCGCTTGTCGCTCGCTCGTACACCGCCGCCGCCTCGTCAGAGAACAACCGCGCCGCGTTCGAGTCCTGAGTGTGGAAGTTAGGGATGAGTACATGATCTATTTTATAAGTGTAATAACTGCTAAGGAAAAACTGAAGATTATAGTTTACTAGCGGTCCGTCCCAACTTCGCCTGGGTGCAGATATTTTTTGATTCCACTCCACACTAAATACACGTTATATTTCGTACAAATTGAGACCTTGCATATGTATTATACTTATAAACCTTCCTATTGAATCGCTCCATCTATTAAAAAAATCGCATCAAAATCCGTTGAGTAGTTTTAAAGATCTAAGGATACATAGCGACAGAGAGCGGGAAGCGACTTTGTTTTATACTATGTAGTGAAGTAGCGCTGTGGGAGAAGAAATAGAATGACAAATATAATTTTCAAGTATGAAGTATTTTGAGATTTAAATATTTTTTGTAATTAACAGTTCCGATGATGTCTGTTAAGGGTTACTATTACGTAGAAAAACTCTTGCTATTTCCCTAAATTGCAAGTGTTTTTTACATTTCTATATTTTTCCATCTAAATCCTTGTCGATGCAAAAAAATTGGGAAAAAGAGGAAGGGAGAGGTATTTGAGGAATATTTGTGCTCGACATATCACTAGGCTCACTGCGTACTTATTGACAGAAATATTATCGGTGAAGAATGGGTGGTATTATGTTTGGTAGGAACCTACCCCCTTCTCCTGCAGCAGCTTGGCGGAGTGGTCGAGGAACTGCGCGGCCTGGTGCCACACGTCGGGGTGGTGCGCCAGGCACAGGAGACACTGCTCGATCGCGAACATCACGCGCCTGGCCACCAGCGCCGTGTCCTCGGACCGGAGCGGGTTGCCGCGCTCCCAGGATATGTACTTCTTCCACAGTTCCACCTGGGGAGAAGAACATCTTGAGAAAACTGATGATGAATCTAGTTCCAAGTTTAATTGTCTGTATCAGTATCGGCCCATATACGTCCCACTGCACGGGCCTTCTCTACAATTGAAAGTACGATTGAGAGGGTTTGGGACATTCTCAATAAATAATCTACAGCTTTTGTAACGTGTAAGGGTGAATTGGGGTGTATTTATATTACCTGCCGCACCACCGTTTCTCGGAAAATTCGCAGGTTATTTTTGAACAGATCAGTACAAATGGCGGAAAAAGTATTTTACACGTTCGCTTATTGTTTTATATTACTGTATTGTCTGAGTACTGTATCAGTCAATATAGGTCCCACTGCAGGGCACGGGCCTCCTCTACAATCGATAGTACGACTGGGTTAGGCCACATAGTCCACCACGCTAGCCTAGTGCAGGTTGGCGGACTTTACATACCATACAAATCGCTATAGTATACAGGTTTCTTTGCAATGTTTTCCTTCACCGTCATAGTGTTAGTTGATTTTTTTTGTATTGTATCAGCCCATATACGACCCACTGCAGGGCACGGACCTCCTCTACAATCGAGAGTACGATTGAGAGTGGTTAGGCCATATAGTCCACCACGCTGGCCTAGTGCGGGTTGGCGGACTTACATACCGTAGAAATTCTTTAAAATCAAAAAGATAGATTGATTATCTAGGCAAAAATTCCATATTATAGAGTTCTCTGATATTAAAAAAATAAATATATATTTTTCATGAGCTCCATTTGACAGTGACCAATGTGATATTGAGAAAATTCCTACACTTATCATTGGGTGGATACATAGGCTGAAGAAGGAGAAGAATATGACATTTTGTCGCACCCGTTTATAGGACTACATCAAAAATGACTGATAAAACCTAGGTCTAAATCAAGGCTACTGGGGTACCTGTTTCATCTCCTCCCGGTCCACGGTGGGCGGCGTGGCCGGCATGTTCCTATTCAACCCTCGTGTGACGGTCTCCAGCTCCTTGGCCACGCGACGAGCGTTCATGTACTCCCGGGACCTTTCCATTGCCATGCGCTCCGCTGTCGACAATCTTGCCATTATAATTATGCTGAAATTAGACAGCCTTCGTGGCGCAGTAGGTTAAAGGCCGGCTGTGAAACGTGAGGTTTCGGGTTCGGTCCCCACACCGAGACAAATATTTGTGAAGATATTTGTGTAATTATGTGTGAAGGTATTTGTGTCGGGTCTGGGTTTTAGTGAGACCAAAAAGTCTCTCATATTTTCTGATGCCCACGACACGACGTATGATTATTGTAACTATTAAAAATATGGGTACAAAAACACATTATTAATTAATATAGGCCGTGAAACGAGAAACAGAACATTCGTGTTCTGCACCGAGTCAAAAGTGAGTTCCACAATATTTGTTAAAATTCTTTTATAAGGCCGGAATGCCTCTCATAGTTTCTCCAGTGAAATTTCTATATCTGAATGTGGGTATGTATATGGAAATTCAAACGCCACACACCACTTACGTAAATTAAATAACTACAGTAAAATTTTCATGAAATCAGTTGGATATTACCACCAGAGAAAACCTTTAACAAATTCGGTATTTCACGTGTGGACACCCTAGTGACTTGACCTATGTATTTATTTCACATCATTAATAAATAATTTATAAATACAGTTAACAGGCACACATAGTCCTGACTCCACACTAAGATCGAGTCTTGTGTCGTTGGTATCAGAAGCTACGAGAGACTTCTCGGTCTAACAAACACCCACACCCGAGAAAAATACTTGTGGTTCACACAAACATTTGCCTCGGTGCGGGGATCGAACCCCCCGCCTCTCGTTTCACAGCCGGCGCCTAACCAACTGCGCCACGGAGGCTGTCATTGACCATTGCGTATTATGAGTTATCAATTCTAAACGTGTTGCCTTAACAATGATACTATTTTGAATTTTCATACTGAGTATTATAGAAATAATTTCCTACCGATAATAGTGTTGATGCTTTGTTCAAACGCTATGTAGTCTTTCCATAGCGTTTCAATTCCTATAATAGGCGTGATTACCGCCCTCTGGTAAACCTGAAATGAATTAAAAAGTCCATGCATCAATGCATTTGCATATGCAAGACAAAGAGAGTCGGAGGCACAACACGCTCACTTCTCATAATTTTGTTGACATAGGTAGAGCAACAAAATCTAGGAGAGAGCAAATGCATCCTACTTCGTTTGTGAACACTGTCGACTGAGATAATTCAAAAATTATTCAAATTAAAATCTTGTTTCTATATTTTCAGTTCTTCAATGAATTTAATGAATGTGGCACATATTGACGCAGTCGGTTTTCTTATTTATTTAATTATTTTCTTTTATTTTCTCTTATATCCTTCTAAATAATAAATATTTTACCAGTTTTCATTTATTTTCACGCATATTTTACTCGTTTTTTGTGCATATTTTGAGCTATGTATGTTGCATATATTCCGCTCTCTATTAACAACCACAACATACCTTTCTAACAGCTGATATTTTCTGATTTTCAGCATAAGACCCGACAGCGTCTACGCTTTTTAGAAAAGTGACGTAATCGTTCCATATGGGATATGCGTGGATGTCCAGTCCTATTTTATCCAGGGCGAAGTCGTACGCCTGGGCCATTTTTTCTCTGCAAAAAATATGTGAATTAGTCCACTGCTGAATATCGGACTCCACTACAATCAAGAGTTTGATTGAGATGGTTTACGCCATAGTTTACGAGTCAATAATAATAATAATAATAAGTATTTTAATGCGAATAGCAAGACGAGCATGCTATTGAAATGAAAATGAAAATAATTTATTGAATTCTCAATCGTGCACTCGATTGTAGAGGAAGCTCGTGCTCTGCTGTGGGACATATATGGCCTGATACAGACGCAAGGAAATGAAAATGAAAATAATTTAATGAATCCATTAAAATGTTCAACATTATTTAGATTCAGTCATATTTTTTTTCTATCACCCGGTTCGGAAAGCGGTTTTCACTAGAGAAGAACGGGCAAGAAACTCTAGTGTTGCTCTTCTCAAAACCAGTTTACAATATCGTCATTATTACAAAAGTTACAAGTTGGTCTAAATCAGAGCAGTTCATTGATAATTTGTTATAATTTGCAAGTGACATATATTTTTAATACAAATATGTTTACATTCTGTAAATATTCGCCTGATGGTAAGCGATACGACCGCTCATGGACAGTAGCAAAACCAAACAACACCATGAATTACACAGCAATGCTTGGCATTTCACTGCGCCCGCCATTTTGACACATAAGGTGTTAAGTCTCATGATGTCCAGTAGTTACTCTGGCCACAATACTCTTCTAACCCGAACACAACAGTGCATTTGCACTGATCTTTGGCTGAAGAAATAGACATCGCGGTGATAGCACTCAAGCGGCCTCTCACATAAGTGACTGCCTAATTGTTGGAACTATGAAAACTTACTTGTAAGTAGGCAGCATAGCTTTTGTTTCCTTGATGTAGTTGAGGTACAGCCTCCAGAGTTCAATATTGAGGATCTTCATCAGACATCGTTGGAACAGCTGTTGAACCGTCAGATCAGTTAGATGGCTAGGATTAGACACAGGGACAGTTCTGAAGGACTCTTAATCTTATTTAATTTCAAAGAATAGGGTACCTCTCTCTCTCTTCAGGCACAGGAAGTCCACTGCTTAACATAGGCCTCCCCCAAGGATCCCCACATTGACCTGTTGGAAGCGGCCTGCATCTAGTGACTTCCTGCAACCTTAACCAGGTCGTCAGTCCACCTTGTACCTACGCTAGGGTAGCTATCTGGCTTAATTTTTTTATTGTATTTATCAAAAGGTGTCCATATCCAAAATCTAACAAGCATAGAATTATGTAAATCTATTCACAATTACATACATTAGAAACGGTTTAAATCTTGTAGTGTGGATAAAAGAAAAGGGATGCAAAACAAAACTAGTGACGTCACTATTCTTAATATGCATTACAGTGTGAGGGTGTGAAAGAGACGGTGAGAGGTCCCCATTACGCCCACACTATTTCATTTCAAATACAAATGTTTGTCTCAAGTTAAAAGCTTTTTTGTTTTAAGGGCAAACGAGCATACAGTTCAGCTGATGGTAAGTGATCACCGCCGCCCATGAACATCTGCAATACCATAGGACATGGAGATGCGTTGCCAGCCTTTAGGGTAGGAAAACGCTCTTTTTTAAAGGTAGCTAGGTCGTATTTATCCGGAAATGTTGCTTGGCAATTAGTCCCACAGATTTATAGTACTTAGAAGAAACTGTTGGGAGAAACGTATTGTAGTGGATTTCCAGTTTCCGAGGTGATGTGGGTAGTACTTGGAGGTTTGCGGAGGAGGTGGCGGAACTCAGCAGCAGGGATAAGTCCGAACAATTCACCAGAACACTACCCCGTGGTAAAAGCTACTTTAATACTATTTTCGCAGTAATATTTTATTTTAATGTTATTTGTACGCAAAATTTATTTATTTATTTATTCACATAAAATCCACAACCCTTAATACTACTATAATACAACTGGTTTACCTAGCTTACGGCCAATAAAATTAAAATAATTCAAAAAAGTCGATCATAGTGAAATACCCTATTGAGGATAAGTTCAACACTTGGGGTCATCTTTATTCATGAATATTGCAATTTTTTGCTGTTCAACTGTTGGCTGGAGTTTCTTACGTTTGAGTCGGTTATAGATTTCCTCCTTTTGCTCATGAAGATTGGTCGTATATTACCGTAATATTTTCATAAAATTGGTCGTAATTTGTCAACTTGTTTGTTCCTTGGGGATAGAAATATTCCAATTTACAACTTGAGACCATCTATAGGTACCAAATTATAGTTTGTAACTCATTTTTGTGTATGTTTTTATCATGCAAAATATAATATTTACATAAAAAACATTTCAATAAATTAAAACAGACAGATTAATGTAAAAGCCGAAGAAATGTACCGGGACTTTTAATCAGATTTTTTTTCACATGGACACAGCCACAAGTAACACTTGTTAAATTATATGACGTCAGAACTGTCCCCAAACTATTAAGCCTTATTATAATTATATCTACTTACCTTCACACAGACTAACAGTCGAGAAAAATCCACAGAAAGTTATTTAGAGGCATCCATAATAACTTACAACATTAAAAATATAAAACATAAATATGACTAGCAAGTTGTTCTATAGATGTCCAAAGGACTTCCACAGTTTATCATATATTTTTGGTTTAAACACAAGTCTAAGAAGGATTGAAAAAACATTAAGCATAGGAATTTAAAAAATAAAACAGGAATGCAATTTAGAGGGATAATTTACATGTCAAAAGCGATCTTCTATGGCATTGTGAATAAAGTGTTGTTTAAAATAACAACTTCATAAACTGCTGAACTATTTTTGATAAAGTTCACTTAATTTTTAGTATGAAAACGGTGTATTTCATATATATTTTGGCAAATATATTACTATTAGGATATTTGCCAGTAGAAAATCGCCTCCAATATGTCTGAACACATTTACCCTATCCGAAAAAAAAGAATAATTTCATAATATTTGAGTGTTTATTGTGACACTTAAAACTAAATACACTAAACATGTTCCAAAATCATAGACATTCCAAAAGCATTTAAATCTTATATAGTCTATGCCCTTTATTTTCTAATATCACAGAATTTATTCTAAAGTAACAAACTTATATTTAATAAATACTGACCTTTTCAACTCTTTCGAAATTGCGCGCTTTCATCTGAAATCATGCAAAATATACAAATTCATTCTAGCACTTTCATATTGTTTTATGCCACCTTTATACTGAGCAGATAAAGTTAAGTTATAGATGTAGTTATTCAATAAAATCAAGACTCACAATATAATTTGGGTTATATTAATCCAAGAAAGAGAATTTAAAAAATATTTTATCACTTATTTCTACAATATGATACTGTGTTGGCCATTTCCTTGATCTATCTTACACCATTGCAGATGGCTTTTTCACACACTTACCCACCCCACCGTTGATAGTCAAATGAATAAGCAGAAAAATTTATAAAATGCAATAAAATACACTAATTAACAATTGCAAGCCAATATTTAGAGAATTGTGTGTTCATAAGTTATGTATTTTTATAAATAATTTCTTCAATACTAATTGAATTAAAATTTAAAAACTCTATACTCTTCTGTAATCAATATTTTTTTAAATTAATAAAATGCTTTTATTTCAGGCAACAACCCATAGTACATAATCAAGATAAGAATCAAAAATTATACAATAATATATAGAGGTGTGCCCTGGGATTTGAACCCGTGACCAACATGAACATGTAGGCAGCCGAGTCTGGTCCGTTACCAAGAGGCCACCACACACTCTTTCTCATTTAACATTACATTTTGTATACGGCACTCACCTCCTGCTCAATATAAATCTTCCAATATCGTCCGGTTGTGGGGAAGGCAGTGATAAGTTTCTCGTACATTGCTCTGACTTCACTGATGTTCCGTGTCTGAGCTTCTCGGATGAGCAGGGACCACGAGTCCACATCGTATATGTTGCTCTCTACAGCTCGTTGGGCACGTGTCAGCCTCTCGTTTCCCCAGTCCTGAGGATTATTGAGACGTGTTTAATGCATGTAATGAGTTAATCATTGTATAATTTGACAGCCTCCATGGAGCAATTGGTTAGGCGCCATCTGTGAAATGAGAGGCCGCGGGTTCGATGTTTGTTTCGATGATGTCAACAAATGTTGTGAGGCCCACAATTATTTGTCTCGAGTCTGGATGTTTATGAAAACGAAAAAGTCTCTCTTAGTGTCTGATACGATAATAATCTTAATGTGGGGTAATAACTATGTATGTTACTGTTGGGTGTATTTATTATTAATTTCCAAGGTATTTAATATTAATAAACCATATTAGGCTTGCTTGGTAGATAAAATTCTACTACGAAAAGGGTTTATACAAAACAGACAGCCAATCCAAAAATATTATTTTCCTTTTATGTTGCAGCCATAAGTACTTTGACATAATGGCAGACAGAAAAAAAGGGTTATTACGATTTATTGCTCCAAAGGATGTAAAGCTTTCCAAATTCCACCATTTTCCTATTCCCCTTTAAAGACCAGTAATATTGATCTATGAGCATTGTAGGTGTTTAGGTCTATCTTTCAACACACCCTTACGTGACTTGTATTTTTTGTATTGTATTGTATCAGCCCATATACGACCTACTGCAGGGCACGGGCCTCCTCTACAATCGAGAGAACGATTGAGAGTGGTTAGGCCATATAGTCCACCACGCTGGCCTAATGCGGGTTGGCGGACTTTTACATACCATAGAAATTTATACAAATCGCTATGGTACGCAGGTTTCCTCACAATGTTTTCCTTCACCGTTATAGTGCGTGGTGATTGACTATCAATACACACATGACTCCGAAAAGTCAGAGGTGCGCCCTGGGATTTGAACCCGCGATCACCGTGAACATGTAGGCGGCCGCGTCTGGTCCGTTTACCAACAGGCCACCACGCACTTGTACTTGTGACTTGTATACCCAATGTATATTAACTCTTTTCTAACAGGTCAATCTGGATAACATTGGAAGAGGCCTATGTTCAGCAGTGGACTTCCTTTGGCTGATGGATTGGATTGGATACCTAATTTTGTTACTTTAACACCATTCACATAGGGAGATTCTCATTGCGAGATTCAAATGCCATAATCACATGACATAACCGTAATCCCATAATAATAATTCTGACAATGTTTACACAATTCAACTTTTTTTATATCCTTACAATAATTTATCTTCGAGGCGGGAACCCTCCCCATGTAAATGGGGCTTTAAAGTAGAACCACATTAGGGATTAGATATACCATATGTCTCTAAACAACCTGTTTTTGTTAACATGGAGCTAAATGCCATGTCTTGTTTTTTATTTAATAAAATAAATTACAACAATATGTGTTTAATTCTGAACATTCATTATTAATTGTTAGTTTAAGACCTAAATATGATTATTCACAAAATTTAACAGTGCCTTGGTGGCATAGCTGTACTATGGTACAATTACAAAGATGAGGTCTCGGATTCAAATCCCAGGTCTGGCAAAGTGATATTGGATTTTACTATTCATTAACATCTAAGAGTCAAGAATTTATGCCCAATATGGCGATTGATTCGCCCTCTATCACATACTAGGACGAAACATAAGGCGAAACGTGGGTGTCCTGGCTTCACCTCTGCCTATCCCTTCTGGGATAAAGGCGTGTGGATTATGTATATATGTACAAAATTTTAATATTGTAAGTATAATATGCTAAACTAATTATTGCCAATTCGTAATTTAACAATAAAAAAAATAACAAATTATCCAAAACCAGTAGGAGCTTTTCATTTGATTAATGTTTTATTAACATTAGGTTATTCAGAAAATTAATTTCGACTGATATTCATTCATCTTATGTTTTAATTGATAAAGAAATATATACAAATGTTTTACTTACTATTTCAGCATTTTCTTCTGCAGTCGTCATTTTGATGTTAGGTTATATTACTTAATTTAATACTATGTCTCTGAACTAAATAATAAAATAAACTAATACTGAACTATTTCTTTAAATCGAGCACTCCATTAATTACTATCAATCGATAATCACAAATATGAATATTACAGAATCAACAAAATACAGATAGACGCCATGGTAAACGGTAATCGCAAAATGCAAATGCGTTCAGAAACTTAATTTTAAATCGATTGTAGCAAAGAATAGATCAAATGTAAATTGTAGTATAACGTCGATATAGGCAATAAATAAATATAAGTTTTGCTAAGATTTAAAGGATAAATGAAAATAAAATGTGAAATAAAAATGTATAGATAATAGTCCTATAATTAATTATTTATTTTGATAAGTTGGCCTCATATTCTAATCGTCACTCGGCATTAATTTCAGAACAAATCTAACGACCGACATTAGACTTTTGACGTTTGTCAATTGTGACTGTGATTGTGACATTCGGGAAGCTCATTTTGAGGCGGGCGATAATTTTGCCATAATAAACAAAAATGTTATTCTACTCGTTTTTCAAATCTCTAATTGGAAAAGACGTTGTTGTGGAGTTAAAAAATGACCTCAGTATATGCGGGACGTTACATTCTGTGGATCAGTATCTTAATATTAAATTGTCGGAAATAAGCGTCATCGACCCGGACAAATATCCTCATATGCTGTCGGTAAAGAATTGTTTTATCCGAGGATCTGTGGTCCGATATGTGCAGCTGCCGGCGGACGAGGTCGACACCCAGCTACTGCAAGACGCGGCACGGAAAGAAGCAACAGTTTCGACAAGATAATCCTAACCTAAAAACAGCCTCAAATTATGCTGTTTGGACTTTAATGTGGGTGTAAATACTAATATAAGCGTGATTTTTTTCAATAAAATTGTCTTTAAATAATTTTGTGTTGTTTTTGACCTAGTTGCAACGTTCTTTCGTTGTTGTATTTGAAATAGTTCTCTGTTTAGAAACAAATTTGTTTTGTTTTCTTTGGAATAAATAATACCTTAGAACCATGTTTGTACTAAAACGTTGACGTGCTTTTAACCACAGGAGTCTGTGCTTACATTATTTTAATAGTTTTTAAGAGTTTTTACTTATAAACTATGGACAGTATTAACTATAAATATGCTCAATCAATGGCCAACCACTTGTATCTAAGCCCTTATTTAACTTCTAATTAACACCACCTTTCATATTTATTGTTATACATATATTTAGTAATATTATTATGGAGGGTAGTATCTTTACCAACCCTGTGAATATGTCCATAATCTACTTTTTTTGTACAAAAGTACAAAAACACAATATAATAGCTGTAGTGTGGACATTTGTAAACTGCGAAGTACATTTTAGTCATATTTTATTTGTATGGTTTTAAGAACCCTAAGTCAAATGTTTACAAATGGAATAATTGATATTTGTGTTCAGAACAATGAGATGAAATGAAAATAATTTATTGAATCAGTAAAAATGTTCAACATCATTTACATTCAGTAAATTTTTTTATTCTACCACCAGGTTCCAAAACCGGTTTTCACTGGAGAAGAAGGGGCAAGAAAGTTTAGTTTTTGCATTTTTACTAATGTTTGGGCATACTTAGTTATCATATGGGAATCTGTTGCACGATCCTTGGGGGAGGCCTATGTTCAGCAGTGGACTTCCTGTGGCTGAAGAGAGAGAGAGAATCAGTGGAGCATGAGGAAACATAAAGATATGTGGGTACTGACCAGTGTTTGAAGATGTAATGTAACATTTATAGAGGAGCCTTCATGCCGTGTAAATACAATGTTTGTGCTTGTGTCCATGTACTGACTGCAAGAATGCTCGCTTTGTAACATGCTACATTAAGCACTGTACATCAATCGTTACCCACTTTGACAGTGCTATGATATATGTAACTATTAATTTCGTTGCTATTTTTTTACAGTGTAAGACTTAGATGGAGAAATTATATATGAATACAATGATTTAAACAATGTGTGATTGTCTTGTTTATTAAAAATTCAATATTTCTTTGTATTTGAGTGATTCTGGTTTTTCTAATAATGCTGCATACTGTGGTTTTGCTTCTAAGCTTCTATCATTGAGAAAACAAAGGAAAAGAAGAAGAAAAATAAAAAAGTCATATTTGTTAAGGATTTTAATGAGATACAACATTATTTGTAAGTGTGTGTTTATGTAGAGAATAATCACCATAACTATAACTTTAAAATTAATTTTATACTAGATTCTGCCCGCAACTCCATTTGCGTGGTTACTTTTATTATAAAAATTCCATCGTCCCCTGTTTAACCCGTCTCATTCTCACTCAAGATATGTAATCCAGTCCCATCCCATCCATTTGAGTACAAAAATTTAACAAATATATTGGAATTTCTCCCTCAGCCCACAGGATCACTACATTTTTCAGGATAAAAAGTAGCCTAGTGTCAGCTGCTTCCAGACCAAATTTCATCAAAATCCGTTTCTGAGTTTATCGCGCACAATTGCACAGACAAACAGGCAAACATTCTAAAAATCATTATTTTGGGTTCTATTACGTTAACATAGTCACCCCATATTGGTTTTTCTCATTTATCTTCCGTGTACGCACTCTTACATCGATCGATTACAAATTTATTATATGTGTAGACTTATTATAATATATAATTACTATTATAAAATTCCAAGCAACATTTGACAGACATGTTGCGCCAGATCGACATAGGCCAAATTAATTTGTTTTATAAATATTGCACATTGTCATCAACGTTATGTCTTTCTGGTTATCCAAAAGCAGATCATAGCATTAACTCGTGAAGTCCCCAAAAGTTCGAAAGTGATAGATAAACACATAAGAATATAGAGCAGAATATATAGAAGCCAAGGCAAGGCTGCTAACCTGTACTAAGGCAGAGTGTTGTACTATACGGCCCCACCCCTCAATCGTACTCACTACTCACGATTGTAGAGGAGCTCCGTGCCCTGCAGTGAGACGTATATGGGCTGATATAGTACAGTACAAACATTATTTATTGTGACTATTATAAACCATGCGTGTTTTGCTTGTGCCAAATTAAAGCCGAGGGTTCAAGTCCAAGGTACGCCACTCTTCTTAGTATGAGTAAGGTCTCCCCCAGTTACATCGTGGGACGGTAATAAGCTCGGCGAAACGTAGATACAGCCCATATTGAGGAGTCGTCTTATTATGGCCGAAGAAGATAACTGGCAAGATAGTTTTTGTGTCACAATATGGTTTGTGTATTAATGGCAAGATTCCTTGGACTTCCGATGTCATGCTGCTGATACCAACCATCAATAGTTACACAAACAGTACGACTGATGCATATGTACACAAATAACATTTTTAACCGACTTCCTAAAAAGCAGTCAGATTTAGGAGATAAATTGCTAGCTTCTCTGGTTGTAAAAGTGTTTTCATTCGAGGATATTTACCATTTTAGTTCATCGTTTTGTCATCCGCTTTGTTACGGAGGAAAGTGGAAAGAAAATATTTCCAAAATCCAACTCCTCCTTTTAGTTTAACTTTATGATTAACTTCGTTGCGGGTTAAAGACAAGTTAGACATTCCCGGTTACGCGCTGAGCAGATGCTCGGTTCATTACAATGCGTTCTGTTGATCCTGGCTTACAGGAGTTGCAGTGGCGGGTGTGAGGGCGGGACAGTCCCCTTCGTAAAAAGGAGGAGGTTCCCAATTCGTCGGAATCTGTTATTACCTGAAATGTATAGGAAACAGTGCAACGATAGTAGTAGTATACAGGCCGAAGACGATTATTCCGATGAGATAGACTTCGAATAGTGACGAGTTGGGGACTAGATTCACCAGGATACCGTACGTACGACAGGATACGTACACGCCGCATACAGCGGTTATTGAAATGGTAATGTCACGGCGAGCATTTTTTTATGCGACCACCTGTGGAGTATACGCTTTGAAACAAAAAAAGAATTTTCCAAATCGGTTCAGGCGTCTTCGAGTAATCGGCGAACATACATTAAAAAGATTCCGACTAATTGAGTACCTCCTTCTTTTTTTGAAGTCGGTTAAAATAGAATAAATAAGGTAAAAAAATTTAGTTAATAACTTATTTGCCCAGATCCACAGTATTTCTTTGGAATGTCAATCAAAGAACATAAGCATGCTCTACGTCATGCTGGCACTTAAGTAGTAAAAGTATGCGCCAAAAATATCATTGATGATTAATTGTGACAATCTTACGAAAGGCAAAAAAGTCTCATAACGTGTGGATATCATACGCAAGCGCGTTGCTCGATCTATCTTACATCGTTGATGGACTGGCTTTGCTCATAAACAATGCATTTAAATTTATAATTTTGTCGTAAATAATCTTATGGCAATATATTTGTATTTATGGATAGAATTATTGTTATGTAGGTATATTTAAGTTGAGAATTTATTGTATTAATCAAAGTATCGTTCTCAATGTCCATAAATGTGTGGTGGCCTGTTGTTAATGGACCAGACGCGGCTGCCTACATGTTCACGGTGGTCGCGGGTTCAAATCCCAGGGCGCACCACTGGCTTTTCGGAGTAATGTGTGTATTGATAGTCAATCACCACGCACTTCAGCGGTGAGGGAAACATAGAAGGAAACCTGCATACCGTGGCGATTTTAAAGAATTTCTTCTTTATGTAAATCCGCCAACCCGCACTAGGCCAGCGTGGTGGACTATATGGCCTAACCATTCTGAATCGATTCTCTCGATTCTAGAGTTGGCCCGTGCCCAGCAGTGCGATGAATATGGGCTGATACATCGTTCTCAATGTCCGTGGTGTATCTTAGAAAAGCGTCCGGTGCCAAAGGTATTGATGAAAATACTCACGAAGCTGAAGAGCGTGTTAATGACGGACTGCATGGCACCGACTGTCAAAACCATTAAAAGCACTGCAACGTTGATGCGAGGAGGAGGATAATTTACATATCTCCTATATCTTACGTCTATGGACAATGTATTTGCATTGAAAGTACTGCAATAACATACAGATGAATGATAAAAGTAATTTGAGATGAGTATTGCAAAAGAATCGCGCGCAAGAAGTAAAACTGATACTAGTTACGTATGTAGGCACTGTGAAGTGGATTTATTTTCGATCTTTACAATACTTTGATAGATCCTATGGTATGTGAAGTCAGTGATCCTCTCAATAGCGCACTGTTGTGGGCTACAGACTAAACTTTTTCAGTAGTAATCGAAGGAAACGTCCGTGCTCTGTAGTGGACTTAAGTCTAAGAAATCTTAAGACTGGAGTAATCCGTGGACTTATATGACCTGAATAATTATAAATTATAAATAGGTAATATTATATTTATGGTACTTTATTCCTACCGGCTCTATTAATAATCTTCTCGATAGATACCTACTTTGTCATTTACCAAAGCCACTTTTAATACATAATGTTTTTTAATAAATCGACAACCTTAACTGTAACAGGTTTCGCGTACTTAGATCATACATACCTAATGTAAATGTATTTGTGCATATTTAATCATCGCATGTCGATAAAAGTCAAAATTCTCTGATTTGCTAAAGCTACGATATTTAACGTAGGGGCTCTTCTACAATCGTGAGTTTGATTAAAACTGATTTGGCCAAAGACGAACACGCTCGACTAATGCGGGTTGGTGGATTTCACGCATCATACAACATCTTATTGAGATGTCTAAACTCTTGCGCATCTGTAGCTACATTAAACAAGTGTTTTTTTTATTTTTGGTGTCTTTTTTATTTAAAAAAAATATGCAAGTTTCTTATAAAAGCTGACGGAGACTATCATAGTTGCAAACAAAGTTCAAGTAGACACAACCATAGTTAATACATATATACTGAGAGACACAATCATGCAACCAACAAAACAATATACGTCTGTAATAGCTGGAGTTATGAAATAATCGCTTCAATATTTTAGCCCTATTTCCTCGGTGATGCAGTTGTGCTACGGTACGATTATAACACCCAGGGCCTCGGGTTCGAATCCCGAGTCGGGCAAAGTGATATTGGCGTTTATATTCATTATGAGTCCGGAATTGGTAAGTTGTGCTCGATAGGGCGATAGGCTTGCCCTCTATCACATCATGGGACGGGAACACAGTGGTTGTCCTAGTTGCATCTCTGCCCTCACTTTCTGGGAAAAAGCCGTGAGTTTATGTATGTGTTACATATATACATACCTACATAAACTTATTTTACGAAGTATCTCTTTTTTATATTACGGGTATATATTTTATTAAGCTGGTGTTGCAGTTATTCTGCGTAAAACAAAACGTTGAAAGCTTTATATTTGACGTTTTTTATTGCAAAACAATTTGTACTGCACCGTAAGAAAATTTATACTATCATAGTAGAAATTATAAATTTATTTGTAACGATAATCGTTGATTTACTACTAAAAATTAACCATAATAATAGGACACCGTTACATTAATACTTTTATAGAGCATTGAATTTATTTTAAAATACTTCTCAGTCGCATATTTTTATTTCAATGTTAGAAATTCTCAGTCTTAATATTATCGATAATTTTATTAATGGCTTTGGTAGAAAGAAAATATATTTATGGCAACTCTGATGTTTCATTCACTTCAACATTTCCAAGCTTTTCGCTCTTCGCGTTCGCTAATCGTCGCTGTTTATGTATTTTATCTATAGAATTTATCTCAAACGAATGAATAGAACCTTTCTGCAAAGTTATTTTCGCCGCGAGTGATGCAATGGTGCCTCTTTCGTTTCAGATTGTGTGTGTCGCAATGTAACATACGTTCATTGTGTTCAGTGTTTTCTAACATGTGATCCTAAATGTAAATAATTAATTAATATAATCGCACAAAATGGACGTGAAAGGTTGTTTTAGTGGGTGTTATGTGTTATGACTGCGTTTAATTCAATTCGGTGCTGTCGAGAGGCAAGTTTTTTTGTTCCGCAAATCCCGTCGCAGTTCGCTTGGAGTTGCAAAAGAGTAAGATTTTATTTTTAAATTATCTTTGTTTATGTTACGAGCAGCCAGTGTTTTATTGCAAGCAACCAGTTATTTACAAAAGATTACTTATTCTATTTCGCTTTTCTTTTTAAAACGCATTTTTTAAATGTAAATATTTATTTAGATGACTAAAATACACGAGCGTTATGGAAAACAATTTTGAAATTAGAATGTTATTTTTTTAATCTTGTTACTCGTATCTGCAAGAGCCAAGAAGTTCCCTCCGAATTGAGTTTGTGAGTCATCCTATATGGTGTTTATTTTTTGGGATTCATGTCTTCATTACTGCTAATATTGCGCGGACTTATGCTTTCAGCACATTCAATTAATGTTAATTAACGCAATTCGAATGCATGTTTAACCTTCTGGACAATTTATGAAATTAGTGTATTATGCCTGTTTATCAGCAGTACAATTCAATTCGTACATCTGCTTTACCTTCCATAAAGTTCCTAATTCAAAATATAGACATAGACAAAAACAAATCCTGAAAAATCAGTCTACTAACAAATAAAAAAAATATTAAGTACCACTAAGCACTAGGGAAAAAAATGAAGTTGGCAAATGATTTATGTAATTTTTAGTAGTGAAATGTTTTATTTGAAAAATAAATAAAAACCTATTTTTTTTAAATTTATTCTTTAATTTTTAACTCTTGAGTATATTTCTTCAACATGCAACCAATGGTCATACCTCCATCTATGCCTTTTAGTTTACTTACAAGAATAATCCATTGACTCACACCAATAAACTATTCTGGAGAGTTTCTGAATCAACAATATGTTAGTCACTGTCTGAGTCTGTGTTTGAGCTAGACTAGATCCTAAGCTGCAGTAAATAGATGTAATTTTTTTATATGCCTACATGACGAAGTGACTACAATGCTCTGAAAAGAAAATTATATTATTTAAATATTTATTGTTAAAAAATAAAAAAAGAAACTCTAGACAGAAATAATATTTAAAAAAAGGTACAAATAGTGGTCTTATCGCAAAATTGATTTCTTTCACTGGTTAACAAAATTCCGGTCTGCCTATAACTTTTAGCACATGAGTATTAAGCCTATTTTAATCCATTATTCCATACTTTATAAAACACCCTTCTTAAGTCCCGAGGTTGCAAATTTTCATATGTTTCATGTATACTTAAACTGGCCTAACCACCCTCAATCATACTCTCGATTGTAGAGGAGGCCCGTGCCCTGCAGTGGGATGTATATGGGCTGATATGATACAAAAAAAAATAAATAACTAAACTATATCTCAGGGATATTCTACATTTTTATGTTACAAATAATGCAGTCTCTAGGTATTACAGAACTATTGTTCTTTATAAATCAATGAACAATAATATACCATATTCAATGGACAAGTCCCCAAAGTATTTATTAATTAGTTCTTGATGCTATTATTTGCTATGAAGAACAATATTCGATTTATCTTTACAATTAAATTATAATGGTATTAAAACAATAATTTCCAATATTCTAAATGCGACATAACTATCCCATAAAACCTTTAATAATATATCCAAAAGCTATATAATTTAATGTTTTTCATATTCATGCTGAAGTACCCTTAATGTGATGTGTTTCAATGTAATTCTGTCATTTGATTCACTTGTTATTACTACTACCTGACTCCTTGACTATAGAAATATGTAATATATCCAAACACACTGGGAAAATTATCATCTATTTAAATTAAATTATAGTTAGGACCAGTAGTGTACACATGAAACAAAAAGTATTACATGTACAGCCTAGATGGGGCAGTTGATTAGAAGCCGCTTATGAAAAGTGAGACTGCAGGGTTCAGTCCCCGCAGTGAAACAAATATTTGTGTGAACCACAGGTGTTTTTGGGAGAAAAGTTTTTGTAGTTTCGGATACCTATGACACAAGACTCGATCTTAGTGGGGGGTCAGGATTATGTATGTGTGTGTTGGGTGTATTTATTTATTTATATTAAATTATTTCAAATCACCTGGTACTTTCAGCTACTAATAATCGATTTTAGGTTTATTTAATAAAATAATACCACACCTTATACGTTTTAAAAGGAGTCCCATCCATCTGGTTACGTTACTTTATTTTGGTTTAATTTAGATTATAATATTTTATTCTTCAAATCTATCTGTATCTGTAGATTTTAACTCAGTATCACTTTGTCTACAGAATCAAGCATTGGCTGTGCAATAAAGTGGCAGTGCTACTTTATTATTTATAAACATTTCTAATTTATACCACCCAAATTCCAGTCAACAACGAAATCTTGGCATGCACAAGACAAACAGTTAAAATTAGAAGAGTGTTGCATTCTCATCAATTGTTATGTAATTTATTTTGCATTCTCATAAATTGTTATGTATGTACAGTGGACTGGTTGTCGTCTGACAAAACTTTTGTACAGATTGCAAAGATCAGAATGTGGACAAAATTTGTTAATAATAAATAAATACACCCAACATCACATACATAGTCCTAACTTCACAATTAAATTGAGTCTAGTGTCGTGGATATTAAAAACATTATTTAGATTCAGTCATTTTTTTTTCTACCACCCGGTTCGGAAAGGCGGGTTTCACTAGAGAAGAACGGGCAAGAAACTCTAGTGTTGCTCTTTTCAAAACCAGTTGCATATATTAATATACAATATCATGGTCCACTGCTGAACATAGGCCTCCTCCAATGATTTCCAAAGGTCGCGGGACGTCGCTGGATGGAAGCTGCCTTCAACACGTCACTGTGGAAGTTACAATATGACGTAATAAATGACAAACTGCGCCAGGACAGCTAGGATGAACTTCACATACCAATAAAATTATTATTGCGGACCGCAAAACAATTATTTTAGGAGAGCTTTATTACTAAACTAGTATCTGCCCGCAAACTTCGTCTGCGTGATTAACTTTATTTGAAATTTCCCATCCCGTCCCGTCACGTCTCATTCTCACTTAAGGCATGTAATCCTGTCACATCCCATCACTGAGTATAAAAAAGTAACAAATATATCGGAATTCCTCCCTCATCCCACGGGAACACTACATTTTTCGGGATAAAAAGTGGCCTATGTGTTAATCCAGGGTGTCAGCTACTCCATTCTAAATTTCATCGAAATCAGTTAAGCCGTTTCTGATTTCATCGCGCACAACCACACAAAGACGAAAATTCTGAAAATCATTGTTTAAATAAATGTTTGTGAGGCCCACAAGTATTTGTCTCAGGTCTGGGTGTTTGTGAGACCGAATAGTCTCTCGTAGCTCCTGATACCCACGCCACAAGACTTTAATGATCTTAATGTGGGGTCAGGACTATGTATATGACTGTTGGGTGTATTTATTATTATTAGGGTCTTGGTGGTTGTGACACCGAAACGTCCCTGGTAGTTTCTGATACCCACGACACAAGAGTTCACAAGACTATTGGTCTTAATGTAGGGTCAGGACTATGTATGTGACTGTTGGGTGTATTTATTTATTAAACCGCAAACCTCTTTTTCTCAGTCGGTTAAAACCTCAAGCCTCAAGCGATAACGAGGTAGAAAGTGTGAGAGCTAATTAAATAACATGTAAACATAAGTAATTGTTATTATCTAAGTGCGATAACAATTAATTGTTTGAGTGTGTCGTTAAGGTAATTGAGTCGTTAGTGCGGTGATTAGATAAGGCTGTGAAGTGTCAGGTCGTAGGTTTGAGGACCGGGCCGTGACTAAAGTTTGGTAGTGAAATACTGATTTCGCGTTAGAAATTTGGCTTTAGGAAGTTTTTCGTAGTTTTTATGATGTTAAATACAGGTCAAATTATTTGCGAATACTTGCCCGCGGTCTATTCAAAATAAAAAATAAAGGTTATTTTTTTTTAATTACATAACATTCATAAACACACGCCTTTTTCCCAGAAGGGGTAGGCAAAGGTGCTACCAGAACACCCACGTTTCGCCTTGTATAATCCGTCTCACGATGTGATAGGGGGCGAGCCTATCGAGCCTTTTTTTAATTAACTAAAGTTTTTTCTTGCTATTTAATAATCGGACATAAAAAAAATTTACACATCGTCTCTTTAATACGGCCTACAAATAAGTGACCGTCGCGTTGTATTAAAAAAAACTAACCTAACAAATTTTTTGAATATCCTCGACACCTAGTACTTATCCAAAGTCTGGATGCACCGTTATCACTTCCTCGTAGCATAGTGACGGCATTGACCCCTTATCGGTGGTACTTCTGACCCCTACCATTTGATTACAAACGCGCCCGCTCTTGACGTTTAGATCACATAAATCTCTTTATAATTACTGTCACATCCTTTCTCAATATTCACATCCTTGTGTCTATTAAATATTTTCTGTAAGAAAATCACATATGCGTAGATAGTTCATAAATACACCAAATACATATCCAGACCCCACATATATATTGTGTTTAACATATATTGTCTAGATAGGTAGAACTACGCTGTTGTCAGCCATGACTCAGCATGAATAGGCAGGCTCGTCTGGGGCGGTACCACTGTCTCACAGGGGATCGACGTGAAGCGACAGCTTCGCTGTCGCGTTTCGGTCGGTGAGTGATTAAGCCGGTTGCCCATCCTTCCATCCATGCCCTTTCCTCTTCCCATCCCGTTTTCCTTCCCACTCTTCTCCCCTTCTGATGGGCCGGTAACACATCCATGGTCCAATTGTGGATGTGCATGGTCAGCAGTGACCACTTACCATCAGATGACCTGCTTGCTCGTATGCCGGATATATGCTATAAAAAAATGTATCACAAAGTATGAAAAACTTTTCGGGCTAGCGACACCCATACCAAAAACAGATATCTGTACTTGGAGGCGAGTTCAACGTAATAATTCTTTTCCCATTCGCCGTCTTAGCTAACTACGCCATGGAGACTATCGTGTCATTCAAAACCTGGGTTAACCACGCCCCCTATTCTCGATATAAAACAAAAAATTCTTATCTTGTCCTTTAATGCATGAAAAACTTCGAAGCTTTCGAAAATATCCTGGTGTAACTAAACGTTTTTGTTTTCTTCGCGATTATGATGTGAAAAATCAATTCAAATCGGTATGGTATGCAGGTTTCCTCGCGATGATTCCTTCACCGTTATAGTGCGTATTGGTTGACTATCAATACACACATAACTCCGAAAAGTCATAGGTGTGCCCTGGGATTTGAACCCGCTGCCACTGTGAACATGTTTGCAGTCGCGTCTAGTTCGTTACCAACAGGCCGCCACGCTTTCTACAAATTCACCGAGTATAAGCCCCATACGTCTTACTGACCGGCATCTGCTGCAAACATTTCGCAATCTTCTGGAAATGTGAATATCATAGGCCAGCATAATTTTGTCGACTGACACGTGAGGTAACCATCTCACTTCGGTGGATACTGTATTTGAATCCCACTGCGCTTACCATCAGGGCATTGTAGTCACTCATCGTGCCACCGTAAAAAACGCGTGACGCGGCAACTACTCGTAGCAGCAATGAGAACACGTGACAAATAACGTGTGAATTTTCACGAGTGAAAATAGCGTGAAATAGATGAGTTTCATTGATTAGAAGATAATTATAATTTGCAATAATTGCTCAGCCTACTGTATGATACGGTCTGCCAGTGTTTACGCCGTCAATCACGCCTGAAAATTTCTAAAATATTCCTGTTTTTTTTTTTTACTTTTTAGATCGCGAATTTTTTCTTTTCCTATTGTGAGTCATTGAATCTCTTAAAATAAGTCAAATTTTTATTTCAGTCATACGAAATTAATGTAATAGCAAATTTGTTGCGTAAACAAAAAAAAAACTTTTTTAAGTGCACGCTTCAGTATTTTATAAATTATTTGTCGGTGAAATAAGCTTTAATTTATTGTACTAAAAATAAAAAAATACAAAAAGTCATTTGACAGCGGTGGGATTCGAACCCACGCCCTTTCGGACTGGTGCCTAAAACCAGCGCCTTAGACCGCTCGGCCACGCTGCCTGTTATACGATACGACGAAATTGCGCAGCACATTTGAGTGCCGTTGCGTCACGCGTGACGTAATTGACCTTTGTTCATTGCTTAGTATTCAAATTTAGTATGTGTTTATTTTTAAACTATTGTTTTGTATATGGATATGTATTATTTATATACTATAGTAATTAGATAATATGCATTTAAAAGTAGTATACGCTCGTGATTTTTTTGCGTAGATAATTTCTCCCTGTTAAGAGAAAATTCACGCATCGATGAGAAAATAGCAGTTGTTCAAATTATCCATACAAATCGATAAGTTTCATACAAATAGGTAATCACAAGATCTTTTTTTCTATTATGTTTTTATTAATGCATGCCTACATCCCATTAAGTGTATTGCCCGAATCGGTTATCGAACCAGTGGCCTTACGGTCCGTACTCCACAGCCATTTATTTATAGAAGATTATTGACACCGTAATTTAATTTAATACAATGGCGTTGGGAATCAATTGAAATACTTTTAAAAGGTGAAAAAACGAGTGACATTATTTTTTTTGTTTATTATAACTTCTCGTTTTATACACGAAGGGCGTCTTCGAAAAGTCAGAAAATTGGTAAAATTCATTTTATCCTATAGTCATGTGTGTATTGATTATATTGATTCACCACGCATTATAACGGTGAAGGAAAACATCGCGAGGAAACCTGCATACCGTAGCGATGTGTAAAATATTATATGTTATGCAAAGCTCGTCAACCCGCACTCAGCCAGCGTGGTGGACTATATGGCCTAACCCCACTCAATCGTACTCTCGATTGCAGAGCAGGCTCGTGCCCTGCAGTGGGACGTATATGGGCTGATACAGTACAGTACAGTTTTATTCTAATATTTCCTGTATTAAATAGTTTTATACGTTGAAAAATATTATAAAAACTTGATGTCGTTCGATTTGACTAAGCATTTGGTTGTGTAGGGGTGGAACGCGGCGGGTTGGAAAAATAAGGGGTGGTTGGATTACACGGATGCTAATGTATGCTAGATGTGTATGTTACTTTGGCTTTTAATTGTGAGAGATGGAGTTCGATTCCCAGCTCGGGAATGTATTTATTGTGTTAAGAAAACATCAGCCCGGAATTGGATGTCTTGGAATGTTTATGATGTCATGCCGTCCGATCGTAAAGTTATGACTCAATTCTTAAAACGACAGTATTTTAACTTTAAAAAAAAATAATTGAAATGAATTTAATGCAGATTTTTTTTTATAAATGTCGCCTGTGTCTTTATGAGGTCAGGTGAGTGAGTCAACGTAGTTTGCAATAGACCGGGCAGTTAAGTCGATACTCGAAGATTCAGCATCCTTTCACATGTAATGATCGACATAATTACGCCGGCTTGTTCGTAACCGAATATACATAATAAATAAATAAATACACCCAACAGTCGCATTCACATTCCTGACCCCACTGTAAGATCGAGTCTTGTGTCGTGGGTATCAGAAACTACGAGAGACTTTCCGGTCTCACACACACCCAGACCCAAGACAAATACCTGTGGATTGCACAAATATTTGTCTCGGTGCGGGAATCGAACCCGCGGCCTCACGTTACACAGACGGCGTCCAACCAACTGCGCCACGAAGGCTGTCATATAAACTACACAATACACATTCCGAACTTAAAACGTGACCTTAATTGGGTTAATTATGTAGGGTGCTTAACACTTGCGTGATGGTCGTAGACCGCTATATCACTTTTTAATATTCGAACACAAGACCTTACGGTTCAAACCTCACGCTTCACGCAACAAACGGCCTTAACCAAAGACAGTTTTAAAATCTATTTTAAATATCGAGTGTTTTGTCCTTCTCGAACAACTTTTGAATTCGGTTTGAGCGTAAAAGACAAAACATTCGATAATTATAATAGATTTCAAAACTGTCTATGAATGAGGCCGTAAAACTTTATATTAAATTATCAAATCGAAATCGTCCTCGTGAACATTTCAATGTCACATCCAGTGACCCTCATCCCTCAGGGTGCAATACGAGGGCGCAGACGGGCGTTAACTCATTTTAGGGCTTCGTGGCCGCCGGGTCGACGACCCTGATCGATGTTGCGTCACCGCGCCCTTGGCGCCGCCCGGGCGTCGAACGTCGGACTTCGCGGTGCGAAATTGATTGCCACTGTCATGTTATATTGATTGTAAGTGTTATGTGTAGTGCTGTAGGAAGAGAGTTTTGTGTTTAATCCAGAATTAAAAAGTAAATACAATAGCCACACAGGATCCTGTCCCTACAGTCAGAATTATAATACAAGTCTCGCGTCGTGTATCATAAACTACGAAATTTCGAGAAACAATTCAATCGGAAACAAAAATTTATAAACCACACAAATATTTGTCTCTATGGATAGAACCCGAGGCCTCTCGTTTCATAGATGGGTTCTTAGCCAACTGTGCTACTTGAAATTAGCTGCATATGTTTTCGAGGTTGTTTGTATTTTTATTTTTTTTGTTTTATCTTATCTTTTTTAAGCGGTAGGAAAAAAATATGTTTCTATGTATATATATTTTTAATCCATCCGTCAGCCAAAGGAAGTCCACTGCTGAACATAGGCCTCTCCCAATGATTTCCAAAGTGACCTGTTGGACGCAGCCTGCATCCAGCGACGTCCCGCGACCTTTACCAGGTCGTCTGACCACTTAGTGGGTGGACGTCCTACGCTGCGCTTTCGGCTTCGTGGCCTCCATTCGAGAACTTTTTGGCCCCATCGGCCATCAGTTCTCCGTGCTATGTGCCCCGCCCATTTGCCACTTCAACTTGCTAATCCGCTGAGCTATGTCGGTTACTTTAGTTCTCCTACGGATCTCCTCATTTCTGATTCGATCTCGTAGGGAAACCCCGAGCATAGCCCTCTCCATAGCTCGTTGAGTGACTTTGAGCCTCCTGATAAGGCCCATAGTTAGAGGCCACGTTTCGGTGCCGTATGTCATCACTGGCAACACACAACTATCGAATACTTTCGATTTGAGGCACTGAGGTATTTTGGACGAGAAGACATCGCGTAGTTTCCCGAACGCTGCCCAAATATTTTTAATCCATAAATAATATAGTTTTGTTTAAAATTGAATCGAAAAGAAAATCTTGAACGAATTGGCAAAGCAGACATAGTTGTATGGATATAGGTACTTGTTATTCTCTCCAGATTTTGAATTGTATGATTCACAGGCAATTAAATGATACACACATAGTCCACCCAATACTACCAGAAATGTTTTAAGTCTATGAGAGACTTTTCGGTGTCATTACATCCATACCCATAACCCAAGGCAAATACTTGTCGTTCACACAAACATTTGTCTCGGTGCGGGGATCGAACCCGCGCTCCACGGCCTCTCGTTTCACAGCCGGCGTTTAACCAACTGCGCCACGGAGGCTATCAAATAAAATGCGAATAATATCCGCAAAATTTAGGCTACGCTTTTAATTATTTAGCTCCTTTAACTTCTAGACTAAACCAGCCAATGAACGGATGCCCTAAATAACTTTCATAATTTAATGACCTAGACTCTAGACTATGTCCTAGTGTTAGAAAGGAGCGGTCGTAAGTTCAATGACTTTGTTAAGTGGCCGGGATCAAACCCAGGTCGAACTCTGACTTTTCGAAGTTTGTGTTAATAGTTAACTATCGCTGATTTTAAGAACTTGGTGCTTACTGAAACTGGGCTATAAAAACACAGTACAATACATACATAAACTCACGCCTTTTTCTCAGAAGAGGTAGGCAGAGGTGCAACCATGACACACACATTTCGCCTCGTATTTTTCCGTCCTACGACGTGAAAGGGGGCGAGTCTATCGCTATATCGGGCACAAATTCCTGACTCCGGGCTGTTAGTGAATACAAAAGTCCACTTATGACTTTGCCCGATCAGGGACTCGAACCCGAGAATGCAGCTGTGCAATCATGCTCTAATACAACTACGCCACCTAGGCATTAAAAATACAGTAATATTCGTATCGATCAAATATTGCAGAATATGGTACAAAGACTTGATCGCCACTGCTGAGCATGGATTCTACAATCGAGAGGTTGATTGAGAGGGCTTAGGCCATGAACATGCTGGTTTTGTCTGGAATGGCGGACTTCGCGTGCCATTTAAATTCTTGTAGAGATTTCTATTGTACACAGGTTTCCTCACGAACGTTTTTTTTTACCGTTAAACTACGTGATCTGATAATTGATAAATGAATTTACAGTCAGCAATGCGATCATTGAGGTCCTTCCTGGGATTCGAATCTGCGACCACAATCTAGTACATTGCATCTGCGTGCATTTGCAGATTGGATTAACTGATATTATTTGCTATTTGGCTACTCCAAATAAACATCTTTATAATAGCTACCAAACAATAAACATGTTTTATTTTAAGCTCTTTGTAGTGCCTTAAAAGGAGTTCACGAACGCAGTAGGAAGTGCATATATGGACGTGACACAGGAAGCATGTTGTCAGCTCTGCCAAGCATTGTGAAGCGGGTATGAGACCCATAATAAATAAATACATCCAACATACATAGATAGACCTGACCCCACGCTAAGATCCAGTCTTGTGTCGTGGGTATGAGGAACTACGGGAGACTTTTCGGTCTTACAAACACCCAGGTCCGAGACAAATACTTGTCGTTCACACAAACATTTGTCTCGGTGCGGGGATCGAACACGCGGCTTCTCGTTTCACAGTCGGCGTCTAACTAACTGCGCCAAGGTTGTTAAATAAAATGCGAATAATATCCGAAAAATTGAGTCTACTCTTAAAATTAATTAGCTCCTTTAACTTCTAGATTAAACTAGCCAATGAACGGATGCCCTAAATAACTTTCATAAATTAATGACCTAGACTCTGGACTATGTCCTAGTGTTAGATGTTCGAACATATATACAGGGTTAGTCAAAAAGGGTATATGAAGCTGAAAGGGGGATGCTATACTCATCATAACAACTTTTACTTCTGCGGAAAGAACATCAGCTGTTCCATACATTTTGAAGATTCAAACGATTATCTGTATCATATACGTCCCACTGCAGGGCACGGGCCTCCTCTACAATCGAGAGTACGATTGAGAGTAGTTATGCCATATAGTCCACCACGCTGGCCTAGTGCGGGTTGGTTATACTGTACTGTATAAGCCCATAATCGGCCACAGCTGGTCATGGAACTCCTCTACTCCTCTGAGCGCTTCTCGCCCGTCCACGTCGCCTGTCGTCCGTAAAGCGCGTGATGGCCACCGAAAGGTTTTAGTCGGTATGTCAGCAAAAGATCTCCTTAGATCTCGATAGGGACCCAGCCTGGCTGCAACACCTGCGCGGTGTATATTTTACTAAACAAAAGTATCTTGAAAATCAAGATAGTTACCTTATTGGAATTTTAAAAAGGTGTGCATGTGCGTGGTGGCCTCGTGGTATCGGACCAGACTCGGCTGCCTACATGTTCACGGTGGTCGCGGGTTCAAATCCCAGGGCACACCTCTGACTTTTCGGAGTTATGTGTGTATTGATAATCAATCACCACGCACTTTAACGGTGAAGGAAAACATCGTGAGGAAACCTGCATGCCGTAGCGATTTTAAAGAATTTCTACGGTATGTAAGTCCGCCAACCCGCACTAGGCCAGCGTGGTGGACTATATGGCCTAACCACTCTCAATCGTACTCTCGATTGTAGAGGAGGCCCGTGCCCTGGAGTGGGTCGTATATGGGCTGATACAATACAAAAAAAAATGTTATTATCTGTCGATAACGATCGTGCCGGCAAAATAAATAAACAAAGGAATTATTAATCAGTCCCAAAGCGAATGATATACAAAAATCATAGACAGATAATGTCGTTAGATAAGATTATTTGAAAACTTTAGTGAGAATATTGATAAAATATAGGAAGCTATGATAACATTATTATATCTCTGCAGTAGTCATGGTGATATCATTGATTAAGTGGCAGTTTATGAGTCACTGAATTTTAAGGCGCAAGGTTCGATTCTCAGGTCAGGCTATTCAATTTGTTGTGATTTTTTAAAATTTTAATGATATGATTGTTCGTATCTGTATTACCTTGATATCTTATATCTTTAAATGAGCAATTCTTGTATATATCTATATATATAATTGGAATCTCGAAATCGGCTCCAACGATTTTCATGAAATTTAGTATATAGGGGGTTTCGGGGGCGAAAAATCGATCTAGCTAGGAATCATTTTTAGAAAATGTCATTTTATTCGTGTTTTATCGATCGTTTTTAAACTGAAAAATATGACTCTTCCTGACATCTATTGGCGAATAATAATACTATTTTTGTGAGCAATAAAGTTATTCCAGCAGATGGCGTTGTTAAGTAACACGAAGTCAATGAGTGTTTGCTTTGAGGTTAGACTAAGAAAATCAATTGTTTATTTATATTATTTGTGTCTTCTTAATGCACGTGTTCACTTAAAAATGCCTAAACGATCTTGGAAAAAAACGCTTATAAACAATCTAACTTCACGAAGCCGCAACTCGTCTCAAGAACACCTAGAAGAGCATCGTCATCAAACTGATCAGGATTCTCAAACTTCTCACAGTGAAGACTCATTTCAAGGATACCGTCATGAAAATCAGGTTTCTGCTCGTCCCACACGTGCTGCTAAAGTAAGATGCTTGCAAAATTTGACTGACATTACAAGGTCTTATGATTTAGATGTTTCACGAGAGCGTGCGGCCCAACGTGTAGCTAATGAAAATAACGATAATTTACAAAAAACACAATTCGTAAAAAAAAAAAATACCGAGCAAAGCTCGGTCATCCAGGTACTAAATAAGTAAATTAAAAACAAAGTATTGCGTATGTTTTTGCGCTGGCTTATAATCGCTATTTAATTGCCCACATGAGCAATAATCGAATTTCATCTTGCTATTTCTCCAAATGGTTGACATCTGTCAGTTCGGTGGTAAAGTCATTACTCATTTTTTTGTGCAATACTCATTAAATTAATGTTCCGTTGAATACAAAAACATCGATATCGGTAAAGACTTCGTATAATAAGGAATTTTGATTAAAATGTTATTTTGGAGGTCACGAGTCCCGCACATGTCGTCTAAATCCGCGCACGTACGTCGTTGCGCAACCCGCCCGGCACTGCGATACAATGGCCCATTTTCTTTCCCTTTTCTCGGCCACAATTAAAGTTTTGTCTAAAAGCGCCTCGCGTCCGTTCGATACGTGAGCACTTACTATCGCCGGGCGGACTGTGCGGTTTTTATGTGGGTGAAATTCAAGTTCTTTATTTTTATTTCATGTTTTATAGTTTCAGATTTTAAAAAAATAGTTTTAAGGCTTTAGTGTCATATTATGTCTATATGTTTGTCTATTTGATTGTTGAATGTGTATTTGTTCTTTACGCATAGCATGTATGACTTTTGGCAGTTACAAGTGTATTGGGCATTTATTTCTCACTTTAAAGCTTAAGAGAAACGTTGAGTTAATCTGCAAATCTAAGATTTCATAAGAATTTCAAGTCCACCTTACATTGGGCTATGGTCCACCATGCTAGACCATAGTATATTATGGCTTAATATCCCACTCGATTGGAGAGGATTCCTGTTTACAACATTAAGCGTATGATGGCTGATGTTTTTTTTATTAGATGACGTGTCGTCATTGCCCTTGTAAACCAATAGCGGAAATGCGCCGACATCAGGTGACTAACATCTTAATTGCTTGTTAGTTGTTATTCATCAATAATTACTATTTCCACACTAACGGTTACAATCATTTGTCAAGATAAATATTTATTGATACCTTTAAAGGTAACACAATTATATCCTAAGAATACCTGAAGATTTGAAAAGTATTTACTTAGATTTTGAAAGTATGTAAATATTGCTGTGGAGCTGGTTGGTGGATAGAAGTGGAATTATTCAATGTTTTTTTGTTGTTGTAATAACATAACTGTCCGCTTGCGCACTATAGGGGTAGGTATTGTGGATCTCCACTTTGTTTAAACGTATTATATAGCCTCCTTGCTATCGTTAATATTATGCATTCTCATCAGGTCAGCGTAATTCTGACCGGCGCGGTGGGGGTCAAGGGTCCCAACAAGTATCCTTAATCCGTGCCTGTGCTGTTACGCAACACAGTCCCAGAGATACAATGCCCCGGTTTCCTCCAGTCTCGGCCACAATGAAAGTTTCAGTTGAAAGCTTCGTGTTCTGCTTTTAACTGTCTATTCCGGTGATGGACAGGGTCGAACATGTATCGATTGGATGTCTAGTGTAGTGATTGGTCTTTATCCGACAGTGTTGTGAGGCAGTATTATATGATTTTCAAACTGATTGTTGGAGATTGGTTTGAATTATCATGTTTGGCATCACTGATTGAATTTTAAAATAGCTTCAAGCCTTAGGTTACAACGTGGTTCTAATGTATTTTTTATATTTTATCAGCGTATATATGTCCCATGGGCACGAGAGTCTTCTACCATTGAGTGTACGATTGAGAGGGGGTTAGGCCATATACCATGGCCTAGGGTAAGTTGACGAACTTTATATACCATGTATTTTTACAAATCGCCATGGTATGCAGGTTTCCTCACGATGTTTTCCTTCGCCGTTATATTGCGTGGTGATTGACTATCATCAATTCACATACTACTCCGATATACGAAAATAGATAAATAACAACTAAGTTGCTGAATACAGGCCGCTATCAAATGTTTCAAAAGTTCACTATGGAAGTCCTTATCCCTAGTCTACTTATCAGCGGATTTTTGTTAGCTAAACAGAGGAAGACCCCCACACAACATCCCGAGTGCGGCGCTGCTCTGGCCTGTCACTTCGCGGAATCGATATCGACAGTTCTAAATTTAGTGGTTTATATTGAGAATGCTTCTGTGCGCAACAGTTGGTGTTCTGTGATTTTTGTTGAGAAAACTGCTGCAAGACGATTTATTAAAAGGTGTATAATTTATTATGAAGAAGATGGATGGTGGAAATTGTCATACTTTATGCGTATGTGGACTGACTTGTATTTCGACTTTTAGTCTGTAAGCTGTCTCTAACCGGCATTCCAATGACTACTCGTTAAACAGCGTTAAATTAATATCAGTGCAATAAAAACTACGCAAAAAGAGTTGATCATTTGCTTTCCCCCGCAACAATGGTTGTACCACTTTCATGGAGTTTCTCCGCTTGATATAACTGTGATTAGAATTTTTGTTCGTGACATGTGATTTGGTCAATAGATGGATGTTGGTGTCGCGTTTCGATTTCGCACAGGCCGGCATAATATTGTCGCTTCACGAGACAATAATTTCTTATCTGTGGTTATTCTGTGGGTGTTTGTGAGACCGAAAAGTCTCTCGTAGTTCCTGATACCCCCGACACAAGACTCGATCTTAGTGTGGGGTCAGGACTATGTATGTGACTGTTGGGTGTATTTTATTTATTTTTTATTCTATTTGGATTGCGCTTTAAATTAAGTGCAATTTAGACACAAAGTCGTTTTATTAATAAAAAAAAAAACTTTGAAAGAGATTTTTTTTATTTAGAAATGTAAAAACGATAGCCTTTAATATTACTGGATATATTTGTAAAGTATGCTAAATGTCTGCGGTTGTCACTTGTGTTTTTAGATTATATTGTCTATGTCCACTTCCTTCCGTTCTTCCGTCAATAAATATGGTGTCCACAGTAAGCACGCTGTCTATTATTTATTTATATTACGTAGTGATTACTCTCCTATATGTGGCATCTCCCAATATCCCCCAATATTGAGACACCCGATGTCTCAGGATGGCGAGTGCAGTGTAATGCCAAGCAATGCTTTGTAATTCACGGTGTTTGGTTTTGCTACTGTCCATGAGCGGTCGTATCGCTTACCATAGGCGAATGGCATGCTCGTCTCGCTATAAAACATATATAAAAAAAATTGTAGATTTTATTTCGGTACTTAGTCATTTATTTTTATCTTCCCTGTTCAATTTTGGGAAAGTGAAAGAAATAACAGGTCACTGTGGAAATCATTAGGAGAGGCCTGTGTTCAGCAGTTGACTTCCTTTGGCTGATGGATTGGATTGGATTAGAAAGAAATCACGGTAAAGTCATTGAAAATAAAGTTATCCTAATATGTAAAGAGTATCTTAAGAAGGTATTATAAGTCATCTATCATGTATTGGCATGTGGCGAAATTAAGAACTACAAATAAAATAAAAAAAATTACGCATTGTTTTTATAGCATAAATTACAAGCATTTATACTCGTAATCTCATTGTATTAACATATCCATAGTAATAAAGAAGAGGGAAAAAATAGTCTTATAGTTTAGACAACAGTGCTTTCGACGACAGAAGATCGTAGACGGCCTATGTACTAAACTGTACTATATAAGCCTATATACGTCCCACTGCAGGGCAGGGCAAGATTGAGAGTGTTAGGCCATATAGTCCACGCTGGCCTAGTGCGGGTGGCGGACTTTTACATATCATAGAAATTTATACAAATCGCTATGGTAAAGTTTCCTCACGATGTATTCCTTCACCGTTATAGTGCGTGGTGATTGACTATCAATACACACATGACTCCCGAAAAGTCAGAGATGTGCCCTGGTATTTGATCCCGCGACCACCGTGAACATGTAGGCAGCCACGTCTGGTACGGACCAGACACACGTGACGTTACCACCAGACGTGGCCTGTTGATAACGGTACCAACAGGCCACTTAGACTAGAAAAACTATCATCCATCCATCAGCCAAAGGAAGTCAACTGCATCGGTCACTGAATGCAGGTTGCCTCCAACAGGTCACTGTGGAAATAATTGGAGGAGGCCTATGTTCAGACAACCCATACGCTAATTTAATAGACAGCTCATCTGCCCGCACACAACACAGAATATAAAATGTACAATAAGCCATCATTATCCGCGCTCTCCAGGGCTATTCTTGAGGCTTGTTGAGGCCCTCTTGAGACGTCTCAACTCACGCTTCCGCTTCCCTTCCCGGTGCTGTACTTGTTTTAAAACTAAGACTTTTTAAGTAAACTGCTCTGGGTTGGTGCGGGTGATTTTATTGTTATTTGAAATTTTATTGTTGTTGTTAATATATTATTGATAACTGTATCTCTATCAGCCAATATACGTCCCACTGATGGGTAGAGGCCTCCTCTACAATCCAGAGTATTATTGAGAGGGGTTAGGCCATACAGTCCACCACGGTGACCTAGTGCGGTTTGGCGGACTTTATGTACCATAGAAATTCTTGTAAATTGGTGTACAGGTTTATTCACGATGTTACTAGATATGACCAGAGCCTTAAAAAGAATCATACCTATACTCAAGCCCTTGGAAACTAAAATCGTGATGTTTGACAAAACTACTAGGCAGGTTTTTTTTAAACTTGGTACAATGTTCCCTGAGCTTGCTAGGAACATGTGGCTTAAATTAAACTAGTATAGCAACCTCCATGCAAATCTATAGTAGCTATGTAACGGAAAATTTCAGACATTATTAATTCACAAACCAACCCTCCTCGAACCTGTAACCTTTGTAACGGCAGTTATGTCAACTCAGAACTTTTCCATCTCTGTCTGCACAGTAATTAGCTCACTAAATACGTGTACACAGATAAAATGTCTACCAACAGACCTTACATAATCCACTTAGGCAAATAGAACCGTCTCCATATTTACATTCCCAAATATTTCGCTTATCTGCTGACCCGCGAACCATTCAAACATTGCCTAACGATAATTCCCAACCGCAGTCCTATACCTCTCTCTTTCGCACTTGGAGCTTTTGTTAGAGAGCAAAAGAGACAGCGCGTTATCTCTTCAGGATCAGTTGTAAACAGACGTTGCGATTTTCCCAAGCTTCGGGGAAATTCGGTAATGTTCGGGTGCGACCGCCGGTTGGATAATCTTGTTTTAGCTGATGTTTGAATAGGGCTTAGTTCAGTTACATGTATATGTTCGTAAAATCGCCGAGCTGGGCTGCTCTTAATATTAGATTTAAGTTCTATTAAATTATGCTTCTTATAGGTCGCCGAACATTTGGGCAGATCTATGTTTAGCAGTGGACTTCCAGTGCTTGAGAGAGAGAAATACCATTACGATCAAGTAAAATGACGCGCTACCTACTGTGAGGTTTTTTTTTTAAATTTGAAATTCGGTGCCAGAAGATAGGCCAGCAGATAATAATGTGTATTGTAATACTTTTACATGGCAACTGTGGCTCACATACGTACACGTGAATTTTGTTGTAACTATTTTTTGTGCCGCAAACGCGCAATGTAAAGCGTACACGTTGTGAAGGCAATTTTGACGTCAGCTGGATTTTTATTGGCGTTTCATTGCGTTGTTAAAGGAAAACTAATTTATCGCCTAGTTTTAATATTTGTTTATTACTTTTGTATAATTAATTCAATACTTTTCTTCTGTGTGAAGGCAAGGCTCAACGAGGCTATAGTCCTTGAAGAAAAATAATAAAAAAATTATGGCTTTGTAGCTGCTGATGCATTTATTTAGTTAAATTTTAAAGTCGCTATTGGCAACAAAGCCAGCAATGTATCTCATTTGTATATAAATGTTGACTTTTGCCGACAAGAAAAATAAAACGAGCATTTCTAGTTAAAACATACTCTTTCTAAACATTGTCAAAAATACTTATTCCCTAAGGATTTTCGTCTCAAGGCCGCACGTTCTGCTGCGTAATACCGTTTAGGGGTAGAGGGTTGAATGAGGCATTTTTTACTGTTAGCAAGGACGGAGCGACTTTTACGTCGGCCAGAATTATATCAAGGAGCTTGAGGAAAGGAAACAAAATGTCTAGGTATTTTGTTGGAAAACGACTCCCGTTTGTGAGGTTATGAAGTGTAGTTGTCGCGACCTTGGTAAGTGCTGTGAATCTGCCAATTTTCATCGGTTTTGGATTATAGTAGCAGGTAGTAGAATACTGGTACCAGCCATCATACACGAAGATGAGAATTTTATCATGGTGATCTGCATAAGTGTCGCGTTCGGTTTCTGTCCGTATTTTGGTTTTAATCGACTGGCATGGTTTAGTCGACTGGCGGGTTGTCTCTAAAGCCCCATTTACACGGGGAGAGTTTCTCGCGGCGGGAATCGTGTGCGATTATCGCATGACATAACCGCTATAGTTTACCCTTTCCTGACAAACGTTTACACGATGCGACATTTTTATATACTTACGATGATCGTATCTTTGAGGCGAGTAATTCTCCCCGTGTAAATGCGGCTTAACTCTGGAAACTCTTTCTAGAAAGCACTAGGTGCATCTGTATCTGTATCAGCCCATATACGTCCCACTGCAGGGTACGTGCCTCCTCTACAATCGAGAATACGATTGAGAGGCGTCAGGCCATATAGTCCACCACGCCGCCACTGTGCGGGTTGACTTTACATTCCATAGAAGTTATTACTAATCGCTATGTTATGCAAGTTTCTTCACGATGTTTGCATTCACTGTTATAGTGCGTGGTGATCGACTATCAATACACATATGAATCCGAAAAGTCAGTGCATTCTTTAATGCATTTAATTTTTCTTCCCAGTATAAAGAGGGACTTTTTGGAAAACCGCCTGTATCCAGCGAACTCCTAATAAAATAGAAATATGGGAAATATTTTATAAACGTAAATTTGATGACAAATAAATATTACTAATTTAAAAATAAAAAAAGAAGCGAATTAATATACACCGCACATTTTATTGAAGTAAAATCGATGCTCGCGTTGGCGCCACTGGCGCGCCGATATAAATCAATGCCGCCAACATTGACGCATGGCTTGTCAAACATGCCGATACGGAATGCGCCTGATGATAATGTTTGTACAAGTGCATCTACCACGTGTAACGCTGGTGGAATTGAACTTTGGTGTTTGATTTTTCATACATAGATTCAAGCATGTGGATCGTAGGGGTAGGTAGAGAAAATATACATACATAAACATCACGCCTTTATCCCAGAAGGGGTAGGAAGATGTTCTCCTGGTAGAAATTAGGACATCTACGTTTCGCCTTGTCTGTTCAGAAGGGGTAGGTAGATGTCGCCTGCTAGAAATTAGTACACCCACGTTTCGCCTTGACTGTTCCGTCTCACGATGCGATAGAGGGCGAGCCTATCGCCATATCGGGCACAAATTCCTGACTCCGGGCTGATAATTAATAGAAAAATCAAGTTTCCCTTTTGCCCGAACCGGGATTCGAACCCGAGACTGCAGTTTTGTAATTATACGGTAGTCGGTAGTACAACTACGCCACCGAGGCAGTCAGAGAGAAAATATACCACTACTTAATTAAGTACTCACATCTTTCGCTTCGGTAACTGACAATTGACATTACCGATTTATTTATGCTTTTAGATCGTAATCAGTACACAGTATTTGGTCTTTTTAAATAAATTAAAAAAGGAGGAAATTAATATTAGGAAAAATGTCAGGTCCCAGGTCATTCCCAGGGCAGGTAATCCAGTTTCGGTCAGTTTTGTATCTCCCTACGGTACGATTAATTACGATTCCTAATTATTTTTGACTGCCTCGGTGGCGTAGTTGTGCTACGGTACGATTACAAAGCTGAGGTGTTGTGTTCGAATCCCGGGTCGGGCAAAGTGATATTGGATTTTCCTATTCATTATCAGCCAGGAGTAAGGAATTTGTGCCCGATATGGCGATAGGCTCGCCCACCTCATCATGGGACGGAACGCGTGAAGCGAAAGGTGGGTGTCCTGGTAGCACCTCTACCTACCGCTTCTAGGATAAAAGCATGATGTATGATTGCGATGCGGGTAAAACCTACTTAGATATTTTCATAGACTCGCTGAGCTTCAATGCTCGTCATTAAAATGGGTGCTGTCGATCCTGGCTTACAAAAGTTGCAGTACCGACTATCGGGTGTGACCAAGATCAGTCTTGCCTTCCAAGATTACAGCTGTGGTCCACAGCGAACAGACGCCGTGTACATTTTTATGTATCCTCGTTACTATTACGGCTCAGCTTATATTTATACGTAAGGCGGTGCGGTTATGGCGCAACTGTGCACGTGTTGGCTATTGAGGCGATGTGTACAGTGTACGGACGTGATCGCAGGGTTATTAACTATGGGGGAGGGGAGGGGGGGTTATAGTGATCAGATGGTGACCAAATTCTGATAAGTTTCTTGGTACAATTGGTTGAGAAACGGTTGAGTAACAATAGTTTTAGTTTTTCGTAGTTTTTTGTACCCATGCCGCTAGATTTGGTATGTTTAAGAAATATAGCGATATCTGATGAAGTTATAAGATACTTAGAGCAATAAGCGACTTGAATGAAAATTGAAGTTATTGACATGTATGGGAAATAGGAAAGACGATTAATAATCTCACATATACATTTTTTTGCCATGGTAGAACAACGTGACTGCGGTGCTCCTAATAGGTGCAGTGCAGATAGAGAATCCATCAGCGTGGGAATCTAGACATACACTGAGCGCGAAACGAAACAAATTTGTGCGTCGTTATGAAGGATTTCATAGTATTGAATACGGCAGTAGCTATCCCAGACAATACGAATATCCTATGTACAAAAAAAAATTGCTGGAAAATATTCCAGGTGGCAATTTGATGTGAATTTCTTACTAAAAAATCCTAGGTTATTTACTGATGAATAAACCATAACTTTTTGTCGCTAGCAACCTGACCTACTTCATTTCCCTCGGCTTATGTGCATTCAACAGAATTTCTCCGTGAAAAATTACTTTTTTTATCTAAAGCTTATAAGCAAAACAAATTCATAACCTAACAATAAAATTCCTAACATTCAAAATTGAACCTTAAATTCTGGTTATAAGATCGTTATTGTAATGTGTAGCGTGTTTCCGATTGACAACACCATAAGAAGCGTGTATGACGTCAGCCGACCATACAAGGTTGTAACTTGCATTGTTTATGAACCGTCCGACGAATGTGGCTACACAATTTAATAGGATTATAACGCTACGGCCGGGTGTGGATTGAAATAAAAAGTCAAAAGCGCGGGAAATGAGCGCGCGCGCCCGTCCATAATGAAAGAGCTCTTTTCAAATTTGGAATGCGTTTTTCTATTTATACAGCCGCTTCGGTTATTGTTGGATTCGCTTTCACGAGTTTATTTTTTAATTTTATTACTTTTTTTAAATGTGGACAGTGACATTTCTAATTATTATGGTGATGTTGGTACATGTTATTAGTTTTTATTACGTCTACGAGTAGGCAGTGAAAATCATTCCATACAGCCGTGTATTTATTACTATTTGCTATTCATTTGTGCTTTCTAAATTTCTAAGCATATTTTTCTTAGACTATTAGGGGGGCGAAATATATTTTTTTTTGTAAAGTGAAGGGCCTAGTTAAAACTAAAGCTTAGAGTATAGAATATAAAGTGGTCGTATCGGCTGTGGTGGTGTAGCTTAACCTCACAGAAAACCGATGTATGATATAACAGCTTGGAATTTGCTTGTTGTTAATCAAATAGTAAATGAAATATGGTGGATATTAGAAAATACTGCATGGTATTGGAGCTGCTGTTTTTAGCTAAAATCTTTGGTACCATTTCTTTTTTTTTTAACCCCACGATAGCTTTAAGAATAGGATCATAGCTAGGATACAAAAATGATGTGCTTAATTAAAAAAATGTTTGAATAAATAAATCATATACCATACATTTTGTTCAGTTTGCATTGCGCCAACATTAAACAATTGAGGCAGTGCCATTTCTACAAATGACCGTTTCGCCTTTTCTTTAAAGGATGCCATAGATATTTGAATAACTTTAATTGAAAGAAATCGCTCCTTGAATACAAAAGGGCCACAAATAAAAAAAAAAGAAAATCGTTTTATTACAAAAATGACACCTGAAGCGACTATATTTTATAGTTTTGGCTGTCCTGTAAAATTTATGGATTTCGATTTGTGTCCCTTTTGTATTCAAGGAGCGAAATGTTAATGTATTGTCTCCACGTGATAAAAATAATTACAACATCGCGGGGGACCGTTGACAACAGATGGTACATGACATGATGTTAATTAGTTCATGAGATGTCGTCGTTGTTACGATTCTTACGCATTCCGTGAAGTAAGAATTGAAATCGGATACAGAGCCAGACCTTATACTGATTTTAGAAGCAGATATGTTCGTGTGGATTATTGAGAGTCCCTGATTGTGAAGTATCTCATTATTTTCTTTATAAACTTAGGTTTAATTTGTTTTTTTTTTGAAAGATATTAACATTAATAATACGTCTTGATACTGCTGTTAGGTTTTCGTACAAAATCTATTTGGAACGTGATATTACACCACTAGAAAATTGCCATGCCGACCTGTCGCGTATAGTATATGTAATACGATTGCGAATCATTCGGTATAATTGCATCGACTTCATCGGTATCTCTTGGCAGCCTCCGTGGCGTAGTTGGTTAGACGCCGACTGTGAAACGAGAGGTCGCGGCTTCGATCCCCGCACCAGCACAAATGTTTGTGTGGCCCACAAATATTTGTGTTGGGTCTGGGTGTTTGTGAGATCAAAAAGTCTCTCGTAGCTTCTGATACACGACACAAGACTCGATCTTAGTGTGGGGACAGGACTATGTATGTGACTGTTGGGTGTATTTATTTTTCTCACGTGAGTTTGTTCTAAACTTGCCATTATTGTAGTGCCTGTAGACCTAAATCTCCCAAAAGCCTGGGTTTTCCACTGTCAGTCGATTGTTTTGCAAGTGTGTTGAGTAGAGATGGGACGCGTGTTGCGGGAATGTGCGGTTAAAAGTATTTTTATCAATAGTCTATTTTGGATTTTTAACTGAAATTATAAGCTGTCCCTGCTGGCATCTGATGGTTGAACATTGAGTGAGAAACGATTAACACCATCTCTCATTGATACTTTTAATCGGTCTGTTAGAAATCGAACTTACACAAGTGGAACCAGGAGAAATACACATTTGTGGGCACCGAGGTGGGCCTTACATCTTAACTAATCTTATAAAGAGGAAATACTTGATTGTTTGCATTGAATAGGCTCTGAAACTAGTGGACTGATTTGAAAAAATCTTTCACAATATCTTTCATTTATTACAAAAATAAAGATACAATTTTAGCAGGTATGTTTAGCAAAAATATCGCACCCCCGGTGCAACACTGTCACTTATGCAAAAATTGCAATAATTAGTTAAATATTATGTAATAACTATCCTAAACCACCCCTTTACTTAAGGGCGATAATGTTACTTTCGTAGTACACATAGTTTCTGTATGAGGGCGTGAATATCATTGTCGTTTTTTGTTGTGTCATATTTTTATACGATCTCAAAGTTTTAAATGCTTCTCCTGAAAGGTAGCATTTTTTCATAAGTGACAGTGTTGCACCGGGGGTGCGATATTATATTTGAAATGTAACATTATCCCTGACAGGCGATAGAATATTTTCCAAAAAGTGTATATGCATCCGGCCGGAGCCGGGCCGAGCCGCTATCTATCGAACATGATGAGACTAAACACCTGAAGGACGACCGGCGGAAACACAATTTTTAAATGCAACTTTCTAATGTAAAATCTATTGAACCTTACACACCTTATATCTCAGGACGGCGAGCGTAGTGAAATTCCAAGCAATCCTTAGTAATTCATGATATTTGGTTTTGCTACTGTCCATGAGCGGTCGTATCGCTTACCATCAGGCGAATGGCATGTTCGTATCGCCATTCATTGCAATAAAAACAATATTGTTATTAAAGTACCAGACATTATGCACAATAACTAAAGTTATATTATTCCTACAACGCACGTTTCGGATGGTCCCAGTGTTGACACATGTTACATTAACCTTGTCTCTTTATGTTTTACTCACTTTTACGCGGTAACCTTTATAGGTTCGTGTACGTGAGGTAGCGGGTTCATGGCTTTGTTGATGACATGGAAAGTAAAATTATTTGGAGATAGAACAATTTAGATAGATAAATACACCCAACGGTCACAACATAGTCCTGATCCCACATTAAGATCAATTAAGTCGTGTCAAAGTAACCGACATGGCCCAGTGGATTAGCAAGTTGAAGTGGCAATGGGCGGGGCACATAGCACGGAGAACTGATGGCCGATGGGGCCAAAAAGTTCTCGAGTGGAGGCCGTGAAGCGGAAAGCGCAGCGTGGGACGTCCACCCACTAGATGGTCAGACGACCTGCTAAAGGTCGCGAGACGTCGCTGGATGCAGGCTGCCTACAACAGGTCACCGTGGAAATCATTGGGAGTGGCCTATGTTAAGCAGTGGACTTCCTTTGGCTGATGGATTGGATTGGATTGAAGTCGTGTCGTGTGTATCAGAAGCTACGAGGGACTTTTCGGTCTCACACACCCAGACCCAAGGCAAATACTCGAGGGCCTCACAAATGTTTATCTCGGTGCATGAATCGAACGGCTGGATCACAGCCGTATATATACATTTTTTTTGAGGTCGGTGCCAGCTGGGCGTCTAAAAGGTATATAACATCACGCTAGGAATTATGCGGGTAAAACCTTAAGGCATAGCTGGTCGGCTGGCACCGACCTCAAAAAAAATGTATAATTAGGTATTTATAGATTTAATAAAAGATTAGTTTTATTTCTCTCTTTTTATTACACTTTTGAAGTTGGTTTAATTTTTTTAATTATTTTTTATTCTGTATGAAATCGGATGTTGTAGTTATGCAAGCTCACTCAGACGATTGATTGCACGTGAATCATGTAAAGACAATGCCGTTTGCGGTATCAACATACGTATGTATTTATATCCTATTCATTCCGCATTTCTGTATTTGTTAGGTATATAATAGGCTATTTTGCATTCGTCAGTTATTGAGAATTCCTTAAATGCCATTTACACGGGGAGAGTTTCTCGCGGCGAGAATCGTATGCGATTATCGATCGCATTACATAACCGCCAGAGATTACCGTGTTCTGACAACGGTTTACACGATGCAACTTTTTTATGTCCTTACGATAATCGTATTTTTCGGCAAGAAACTCTCCCCGTGTGAATGGGGCATTACTTTGAAAGGTCTTTCAGTTGGGTTACTTTTAATTTTTAAATTTCCATTCTGACGGGAATAAATTGATAATCTTTTAACATTGCAATGTATTTACAATGTACGTGTATAGTTTTTCACACCTGATTTTGTAATCTGTGATTTTATCGATAGTATGAATATTTTAATTAGACTATTTATTAATAACAAAAGAACATACTTATGACCTAATAAAGTGTCCTGCAAAACTGTACAAACAGTTTGACTGTTATAATTTACGCCCGTAATCACATAGTTGGCAGAGTATTTAAATATGCAAGTTACAAGAGGCAAAACATCAGACACTACTGCCTATTTGCCTCTATTCCAACATACGAGTAGCATAATCATTAAAAATGCAGCGAGTTGGCGCGATACCCAACGTCAGCTGGCGAGCGGTGGGGGTTCGAATACAGGGGCCCGGCCGTCGCGATGAGTCATTCAATGAATCATTTCGACAAGGGAAAAATGCAAAGGTCAATATGCTATAGGATACATCAAGTGCAATGGCTCGTGAATAATTTATTATGTAAATATGAGGGATATTCCTCTTTTAGTGGAACTGTCGGTTGTAGAGGACTTTCGTGTCCAGCAGTGGTCGATTATTGGCTAATACTTTAAATTAAAAATACCAAAGAAAAATGCGTGGTGTTCTGTTGGTAGCAGATACAGTAATGTACTGAGTACAGTAAATAAGGTTAGCAGAAGTGAGTGGTGGTATGTTGGTAAATGACCGTGCGATGTCACGGCGGTCGTGGGTTCAAATCCCAAGGAATATGTCTGGATTTTTTGTAGTGATGTGTGCTGTTAGTTTATTGCTATGTGTTTTTACGGTGAAGGAAAACATCGTAAGGAAACCTGCATACCATAGAGATTTAAAATTTCTATCAAAGATTATAGCCCCTTAAAATATTGTAACGCGCCAAAATTATAACTAAATTCCCTTTACCAAGTAGTCACGTAGAAAGTATTCTCTATCGTGGTGTGGCGACTGATGGCGTTTTATTAAATTGTCACTTGAGTGAAAAACTTCCGCCAATTGAGAATTTAAGGAGGAAGCACTCTGTTTTAATTTCATGGGGTGACGGGGAAATGTGAACGTTAACTGTGCACCGCAAGGTTGAAATTTCATTGTCGTATGACAGAAATTACAATGGGGTCTTGTGCTGTGTAAATTCACTCGCTTCCCAAGTGAGTTTATTTGGAAGAGTGTCGGTTTAAGGACAGACTGAAAAAAACACGAAAATTGTAAGTATTTACTTCAAGTTTACGTAGGATGTCGCTGGATGCAGGCCGCTTCCAGCAGGTCTATGTGGCGATCCATTGGGGAGGCCTATGCAGCAGTGGACTTCCTGTGGCTAAAGAGAGAAAGAGAGAGCGATTGAGATTTCAAGTTTACAGCATTTCAACCAAAACTAGTACTTATCGATTTGTGTAAAATCTTTGGTACGTAAAGTCCGCCAAGCCGCGTTACGACAGCGTGGTGGACTATTTGGTCTAATTCCTCTCAAATCGTACCCTCGATTGTAGAGGAGGCCCGTGCCCTGCAGTGGGACTTATATGGGCTGATGCAGAAGTGCCGCGAACCTGCTTCTCGTAGGTTTTGTCATAGTTGTGTTAATTCTGCAAATGATATAAAAAAACTCTGTAATATGCAAGTTAACAAAGAGAGAAATGTATTGCCTACCTAAAAGAGAGTACTCTTCTTAAGGTAAGCAGCGTTTTTGTTGTGCTCGACCCCTGACGCTGCGAAGGTATATGGACAGCGGTAGCCGCTTTTCATCAGGCGGGCCGCTAGCTCGTCTGCCTATTACGACAATAAAAAAAAAAGTGATTTGTTCTTTTGCTGATGGCGCCCACGGGAACGACATATCGAACGATAATGGTGTAAATTACCGACATATTAATTGAAGTGTCAACGTATTATAACACCATATTAATATTTAAAAAAAGAGGAATTATGGGGATGTGGGCGTCTTGGTTGCATCTCTACCTACCCTTTCTGGGAAAAAGGCGTGTGTTTATGTATGCATGTAAAACAAATGATTATGGCGCTGTATAAATAAACTTGTTTCACCATCAGCCCGTTACAGTCCACTGCTGGACATAGGCCTCTCCCAAGGTACGTCAAAGAGCCCGGTCAAAAGCCAAACTTGTTTAACATGGTATAATGCCTAATCCCGGAAAAATTACAAATTTTTTCCTGTTTTTCCACATATAGTTTATACGCATACCCCTATCATTAGACCCAAATTTCATGCCCATTTTGAGGCGGTTTTTAAAATCATGAATAGACTTTTCAACTGCCGTGAAAGGGGTGAGTTTGAAAGGGTTGTATTACTCTAGCCGGGTCACTTACAAAAGGGCATCGTTACGCCGCTACTTCCGGCCTGCATGTCGGCAGATGACACATTGTCTCGTGGCCCACCTTTTGAAGGGTAGTTTGAGAATTCGCGGTGTAATTTTGTTTATAATTTTTTTGATGTATAGAAGATTTTTTGTGTGGTTTAATATATTTTTAATGCTTTAAAAATGTGTTTTTACTTAATGGTATTTACAATTTAAAAAAATATGTAATAAAGAATACGATAAATATAAAATTATGATTTATCTTGAGTTTATACATTTACGGCTTTATTCATAAACAGTTTTGAAACCTATTTTAGTTATCGAATGTTTTGTCATTTAGTAGGACTTTTGAATTCAGTTTGAGATAAAGAGACAAAACATTCGATCATTGAAATATGTTTTTAAACTGTCTAGGAATAAGGCCGTTTATCTTTAGTCTCTATGAAATTTTCAGTCTTTTAACAGCTAAAATTCAAATAAATGATAAATTTAATCATAAATTAATTTGACTCTGGGTATGTAACTATCTCTTGTTGGCAACATTGTCACTGCTTAATCATTTTTAAACTCCAAAGGAGGGAATATCATGGCAATTCGCAGAATGGTGGTCATTTTGAGTACAGACGCGGTTCTGAATAGTAATAAAAGTGTGCGTGTATTAGTGTTACGGTGAAAGAAAGATTCGTAAGGAAACCTGCGTACTGTAACGATTTTAAAGCAATTTTTGCGATATGTAAAGTCCGCCAACCCGCACTAGGCCAGCGTGGTGGACTATATGGTCTAACCCCTCTCAATAGCACTCTCGATTGTAGAGGACGCCGGTTTCCTCCAGTGGAAAGTATATGTGCTGATACAGATAATTGATACATTAAAGTTTTATTTATCATTTTGTGTGCGTGAAAAACTACCCGCGTCTGTTCTTGTAAGAAATTTAATATTCTAACTTAAGATTGTCGGAGTATTGTACCAGCCTATATATCGCACTGCAGGGCACGGACCTCCTCTACAATCGAGAGTACGATTGAGAGAGGTTAGGCCATATAGGTAGTCGGTGTATTTATGAAACATCTATAGGACTTGTCGATTACCCATTACAAAATACTTGTTTTAAAAAATACTTAATTTTGTCTCTTTTGTTTCAGATATCGCCAATCGTCTACGTCACACCGCATTTAAAAATGTATATACAAACTATACAGGTCGCGCAGACCTTAAAACTCATGTGATAGCCGCATTACGTAACAGGCCTATAATTAGCATTAAAAATTATCAACTACCCTCGTTCCTCTAGTGTAAAAAGTCAATTAGTGTGTACCGAAGTAATCGGGGTGTGTTAATTACCCCGCGGTTACTTATCGAGCCAAAGTTAGTGATTAAGATGTCCAATCAAATCCCCATATACAGTCAAATAGTCCCGAAATCTCAATACAAAAACAAAAGTCAAAAAGCCCGCCAGAATATACCGAGGACGGACTTCGATCCGCTGAATTATAACAACGGTGGGAATTTTCCTGTGATGAATGCTGAGAAGATTGATAAGGTGGAGAAAGTCGAGAAAGACAGGAAAGAGAAGAAGAGAGATGAGGCCAGAGACAAGCCTCGCAGGAGTCAGAATAAGAATGACGCGAGCGAGGGGAAAGTTGAGGCTTATTTGAGGCAGTACCAGGTCAGCATGAGGCAACAGCAGCATCGGCATTCGGCTGTTCGACAGGCGGAGCATCGGGTTAATCTCAGGTATTTTTTTTCTGTATTTTTCTAGTATCAATTGATTACTGTGACGTATAACTTTTGAGATGTATTTTTTGTATCTCGAAATTTTATAACTCTGTCATTTAATTATTAATGTTCTGGAGACTACAAGTATTGATTTCGTCTCGAAAGTACCCAACAATGAAATTAAATGTGTGAATAATGATCTAAAATATAAAACGGGTTGTTTCAAATTTTTTGGTGTAAAAACGTTACTACGACAATTTCGATAAATCTAGATTTATAATAAAATTAGCAATTGGTCTGAGAATAGTATTATCGAATTCGTTCCGACAAATGGCAATTTTTATGTATTAATACAGTGTAAGATTCGACCGTTGCTCTATTTCGGCAATTGCTTCAACAGGCAGCGTGGCCGAGCGGTCTAAGGCGCTGGTTTTAGGCACCAGTCCGAAAGGGCGTGGGTTCGAATCCCACCGCTGTCAGATAACTTTTTTGACAATTTCGTTATTCGAATTTTATTTTTCCGTGTAATTTAAATATTTTTAAGTTTTTTTTTCTTTATTTTACGAAACACTAATTTATGAAAATCGTCTTTCATTAATTATTATTGATGTAGTTACTTAATAAGTGGTATGTTTTTATGTTATTTTTAATTATGCCATCTTATTGTATCATCACGCTAGTAAATAGGAAGAGGTAGGCAGGGTGTTAGTTTTCCGGAATTAAATTTATTTTTTTAAATAAACTTAACTAATGTTTGGTTATTTAATTTGTTAATTATTATAATCATTGCATTTATATTTCTTTATTTGCTATATTTTCTGCACAGATAATATTAAAAAAAGGTCGTCTGTGCCATATCTATTAAGGAAGCAATTAAAAATAATTTTATCTGCACTTTTTGTCTATGCCCAGACTTTTTAGAGGAGTAATCGCAAGTCAAGGTAATAAGTAACTTTATAAAACAAAATAATCAGACACAAGACTCGATCTTAGTGTGGGGTCAGGACTATGTATGTGACTGTTGGGTGCATTTTTTTATTTTTTGATTAATCAGAAAGGGACACTGTTTAACGTAACTAGAAATATTTTTTCATTTTCTTTTCATTCCTGGTTGGTCGTTAACAGCCTTATTCATACTGTTTTAAAACATATTTTAGTTGTCCAATGTTTTGTCTTCTTCGCTCAAACTGAATTCAAAAGTCGCTCGAAAGGGATAAGACATTGGATAACTTAATTATGTTATAAAACTGTTTATGAATAAGACTAAAATATTTTGGATGGGAGTACTAAAAAGAATTTTAGTTATTCCACTAACACATTTAACTTTGTGGTTTCTTTTGGTATAATTTTTCTATAAATACGGTTTCAATTCTGAATATTAATAACAATTATGGATAATATTTAAGTATACTGCAAATATTTATCGTTGGAGAATAATGGCGAAGGGTTTTTTCACGTATTTCTTATAAATTTCATTTACTTCTGATACAGGAAATTAACTGCTGAGCGGTACTTGGCATTCTCAAAGATTTAAACAGACAAATAATGAAGATACTCTACATCGATTTCGTAAGAATTTCTGGTATACTTATGATTGTAATTATATTTACAGATCCCTCCCCCTCAACGACGCAGTGGCGACAGCTCGCGGCCACGACCGCACGCCGACCGACCGGCATCGCGGCTTCCCCGGCGACAGAGATGGCGCTAGGGAGCACCGCCGCGAGAGAGACAAGGACAGGGATAGAGATCGGGATCGAGATCGAGATCGGGACCGGGACCGGGATCGCGATAGGGACAGGGATGGCTTTGATTTTGATGGTAATTTAAAAATGTTTTAGTACTAGAAATTATACGTAAAAGTGTAGAACTAACATCTCTGCAAATATTTTTTTTGGACGTATTAACTATAAGGGTTTTTAATATTATACACAAATACCTGAACTCACGCTTTTTTCCTTGAACGGGTAGGCAGAGGTTGTCCTGGTAGTAAACAGTCACCCATGTTTCGCCTTGTCTGTTTCGTCCCAGGATGTGATAGGCGGCGCGCCTATCGCCATATCGGGCACAAATTCCTGACTCTGGGCTGATTATAAATAGAAAAATCCAATATCACTTTGCCCGACCCGGGATTCGAACCCGAGACCTCAGTTTTGTAATCATATCTTAGTACAACTACGCCACCGAGGCAGTCGGTATTTAATATTATAAGTTTAGCATATGAGTAATCAGTGATACCTAATGGCAAGTGGTCAGCGCAACTGATGGTCACGCAAGACGAACATTTTATGTTAGTGAGCGTCATAACTCATAGGTTTTGCGATGTCCTCACCTAGTCCCTCGGAAATTCCTTTCTTCTAAGTCTCACTACGTTTTGTGCTAGCGGATTTCTTGACCATTTTATTTGGCGTGTTAATGCTCATTACAAACGGACACACTTTTGCGCATCCCGCAGTCGACGCCAGGCGCATGCAACATATAGCAACAGAGCGGTTTAGCATTATCTAATCTATTATTGACAGCCTCCGTGGCGCAGTTGGTTAGACGCCGGCTGTGAAACGAGTGGCGGCGGGTTCGATCCCCGCACCGAGACAAATGTTTGTGAAGGCCACAAGGGTTTGTTTCGGTTCTGTGTGTTTGTGAGACCGAAAAGTCTTGTAGTTTCTGATAACCACGACACAAAACTCGATGTAAGTGTGAGGTCAGGACTATTTATGTCACTGTTGAGTGTATTCATTCATCCGCTCACTCACTCATTCGTTCACTCATTGATTTATTGTGTATTTATTTATTATTATTTCTAATTTACGTTTTCAGGTACACCACTAAGCCCGATAGCGTCCCGGGACAAAGATTCCCGTCCCGTGCACAAGTCGTCCTCCGCCCACAAGGTTACGGAGGCTGTGTCGACGGAGAAGAGGAGGTTCTTCTGCCGCGAGTGGGCTTTCCAAAAGATTGCGCACTGTTTGGAGCAGAGGCCTGTCAGCAAGACGTGTGGGGCTCTTATACTCGGTGAGTTTGTAGAAAGATAATGTGGTTTTTTTTTATTGCATAGTTCCGGCAAACGAGCAAACAGTCACCTGATGGTAAGTGATCACTGCACATGAACATCCACAACGCTGGATCATGGATGTGTTGCCAGCTTTATTGGGAGGGGAGCGGGAAGGAAAACTTATGGGAATAGGAAAAGGGTATTGGGCATTAAATTATTGGGCATATTTTAACTGTCAATGTCAATGTAATGACAGACACAGGAAGAATTGCAAAAACTAACTTTGCCCATCACTTAGACTCTGAAAACGTCAATCCCATACATTATCAATGTCAAATACGTCTCAAATGTATCACGATGACATTGTCAAAGACAAAGTTATAGGCAAAGTTACTTCGTGCAATTGAGCCTAAGTGAAAGAACGCAGACTATTTCGTAAGGTTTAGGGACGAAAGCTTTTTCATTTTGATTTTCTTTAAAAATAGGGAAATTGGCATTTTGGGTTTATCAAATTTCTGTGCGGAAAAGTGTATAAGATATCTTCAAGTAACAAGTTCAGTATGCTTAACTGTGGCCTAACTTCTCTCAATCAACCTATTGTAGCAGTGGCCGATTGTGGCCGGTACAGTACAGATGTTGCTACTGGCCAGTGTAAAACCGTTGATGGTTATTTTCTACATTAAATAATAAAGCCATGTTTATTTTAAGGTGACGCTGGCAGTGGGAAGACAGCCCTATGTCAGGAGCTAAGCGAGCCGGGACAGGGTCCCCAGGCGAGACAACAGAGGGCGCTGAACCGGAGGCTGCTCGCGAGACACTTTTTACAAGTAAGTTTTAATCCTTTTATGCTCTTTACCCTTTAATTTTATTAAACCCCCGTTTAATAAGAAGGTTGTTGTAAGTTTGTCATGTCTGTGTGTGGCGTCGTAGATTCTAAACGAATGGACCTATTGTGATGCGGTTTTTTTTGAAAGTCGACGCGATTGAGATGGTTTGGCTAGTTTCAATTTATTTCTGATATATTCAGTTCTTTCTTTCAAGTCTATAAATTTGAGGTTATTCTCCGGTCTGTCCAAAAAAAATTGTATAGTTAATTGTTAAGGAAATAAGTGCATAATTTTTTGAATCTCATGTTGGAGATATCAGAGTACTGAGAGATTTTTGAGACACCCCTCGTGGCGCAGTTGGTAACACGCCGGTTGGGAAACGCGAAACTGCGGGTTGGATCGCCGCACCGAGACAAATATGTGTGTAATCCGCACGTATTTCTTTCGGGTCTAGGTGTTCGTGAAAATAAAGTCTCTCGTAGCTCCTGATACCCACGACTTGACTCGATCTTAGTGTGGGGTCAGGACTATGTATGTGACTGTTGAATGTATTCATTTATCCACTCATTCATTCATTCACCCACTCATTCAATCATTCACCCACACATTCATTCATTCACCCACACATTCATTCATTCACTCAATCATTCTTTCACCCACTCATTCATTCATTCACTCACTCACTCATTCATTCACCCACTCATCCACTCATTCCTTCACTCATCCATTCAGTTATTCGTTCACTCATTGATTATTTGTGTTTATAATTTCCAGAGCAACTCAGAGAGCAGCCTCCGCCCCGGCGAGCTGGTGCGTTCCCTGGCGATGCAGATCCTGAGCCACTCGTCGCGCCGCCTGCGGGAGCGGCACCTGGCGCCGCACGTGGACGACCTGGACACGCCCGGGAACGGCAACAGGTGAGGGGTTCATGAGGTAGCCTGTATTGTACGAGAGAGATTGAATGGGGTGTCACCGCGTGGTAACACTGTCTCGTAGAAAATTGATGTGATCTGTTGTTGGTTTTTATGACTATGCTAGAGAAACTTCCCGTCCTATTTTCCTTCCCTTTGTTCTCCTACTTGAAGACATGGGTAACGCTTGTACGGTCAAACGGCATTCATAGACAGATTTAATAACTATTTTAGTTATTGAATGTTTTGTCCTTTTCGAACGACTTTTGAATTCAGTTTGAGCGAAGCAGACAAAACAGTCGATAACTAAAATAGTTTTTAAATTCGTCTATAAATAAGGCCGTAAGTGTTTTAGATGTTCATGTGCGGCGCTAATGGCTTCCTTTTAAGTGCGCAATTTGTAAAAACTAATCGGACTAATGTAGTGAAAAATTGTAGACATGAAATCGTTCTAACTGAATGGTTAGATATCTATATTAAACAGTGATTATTCAGGATAACAAGAACCTATATTTTTGCGATTATTATCAATCTATCGTGTTATTAATTATTGTGTTGTTAATAAAAATATTGCCTCGGTGGCGTAGTTGTACTACGGTATGATTGCAAAGCTGAGGTCTCGGGTTCGAATCCCGGGTCGGGCAAAGTGATATTGGATTTTTCTATTTATTATCAGCCCGGAGTCAGGAATTTGTGCCCGATATGGCGATAGGTTCGCCCCCTATCACATCGTGGGACGGAATATACAAGGCGAAACGTGGGTGTTCTGGTGGCACCTCTGCCTACCCCTTCTGGGAAAAAGGCGTGTGTTTATGTATGTATGTATGTATGTATGTAAAAATATTGAAATTTTCAGAAATAACTCTGAAGAGGAGCGTCTGATCAGCCGTTTCCGGGAGTTGGGTGATGACGGTGAGGAGAGCTCCAAACCTCTACTGGCTGATAGTGAAGGTAATGTCTGTTATATGTTGACTATAGTGCAGTTTCTGCTAGGTTACTAGAGGCTGTAGCGTGATGATAGAAAACGACCTGTTTTATGAAATGAGCGTTCAAATGCATTTATTATGATGTAAGGGTCATTGATAAAAAAACAAAAACAACGAATCCACTACACAGACTGTTCATATGATCTAAATGTTGGAAATGAAAATAGTACATTCTCTTTTTTCTTGCCTTACATATATTCCATGGTTGTCTGATTACTTAGCATGATAAAACTACCATTTGTATTATCTTCTGCGAGCAATAAAGAGTCAATAAGATGATGATGACGATGTGCACTCCTTTGTTTTAATTTTTATATATTTTTATATCTATCCTATGGTTGTCTGTGATTGAGTTGAACTTGCTATGTTATATACACATATTATTATTTCTCTTTATTTAAAATATTCTTTTTTTACATTTTTATATATATAAATAATGTAAAAACAAAATACATTTAAATATATAATAAAGGTATCCAATAATGGCGAGGCTCGAGACCCAAGCCCTGGTTAGGACCCCAAACTGAGGAACCGCCTCACAATACGTGCCGTGTCAAGCAATACTGTCTTCTGTATCTGACTCTTGACCCAACAGCCAATTGAGAGCGTCTGTAGAGTACACATATTGTTATTGCGTGTGAAGTGAAGTAATAATGTTGGTGTCTGCAGACCAGCGCACGGACGAGGAGGAGTGCGGCGACAGCGGACGCAGCGCGCGCCGCCACCACCACCACGACGCGCCGCCCTCGCACCTGCAACACGTCAGTACTCAACATTAGCTTATGTACTTATTTATGTACATGTGTATAGGTATAGGATGTTATTACGTACGGAACAAAGCTGGTGTTAGCTAAAACTACCACTTGGCTACGTTTTCGGCAGCAGTCTCGATATACCCTGCATAGAGCTTTCTCTATAACTGAGGGATAGATAGACTTGTAGATAAACACGTGGACGTGTGGGTTACTGGGTAGTCCGCTAGAAATTAATAGTTTTTTTTTTACAATGTGTCCTTTAACCATTAAAGAGACGACTAATGAAAGTTCAACAATTAATTCCGCATAAAATGCATATCGCGATATTTTAAAATAATGACTAATTGTATAGTCTCATTAATTCTTAATACAACATGTATAATTTTATTTATCATAATTCATATAAAGTTTAATATAAACTAAAACTCAATCATTCTCCATCCAAAGGTTGTCTGTAAGAAATCGCCTAGAGCGATAAGACCGCCATCTGTACTTTTTTCTTAATTTTATTATTTTTTGTATGTTTTTCCTTTCTGTGTGCAGTTAAGAATAAATAAATAAATAATCATTACAGTTGCCGGAAATCTTGCCCCGTAACAACGCGAAACCGACGAATCCATTCGTGACCGACGAGAAAGATACTGACTTTCGGCTTTACGAGAACCACGAGAACTTATTCCTTCGCAACATATCCCAGCGGCAGTCGAAAGAACTGCGAAATTCGCGGCTTTTGCGTCAAAGCTCGGAGCCTTTGACTGAGAAAAAGCCGCACGTACTACAAAAAAGCCTTTCCACCGAACAGAAAAATGACAGCGCGAGCGAAAGCGAGAAGCCGAAAGTCGACAGCCCGCCGAAGTCTAGAATACCTGTCGCGAACTTCAGATACCCGAATAAGAGTGAATTGCGTTCAAACGAAAACTCACCTAGAAAAGGAGATAGGGATAAGGAGCGGGCCTCGTCGCCGAAGTCCGAAGATTTGCCCGAATATCAGAATGTGTTGAACCCGAAGGATGAGGATGTGGATGAGGCGGATAAGAGGGATAGTGAGGATGTCCCCCCGCCGATACCTAGTTTGCCCGTCAGCCCGAGGACTTTGATAGCGAACGCTTATTATGATAAGCTGTTGTCCGAACCGGAGATACAACAGGTAGTTTTCTTTATGAAATTATTTTTGAATTATATTTTGAGTTGAGTTGTTTTGTGTGGATACGACTGTGTTGATAGAAAGCCATTTAATATTACCCTGATTGTAGTTGTGTGTAATAATGCAAGCTGAAATCAACGTTTGTCCGGTCTTTACAAATATTAATTTGTCACAGTTTTAATGTAACTTTAATTCGTCAAACATTAGTTTGGTAATACAGTGAAAGTAACGGTCGAAATTTAAATTAAACTCGATAAATAAAATACACACTTGCAGTTTAGGATGAAATTATATTTCACGAATTCCATGCAACCGAATGTGGTTAAAAACATAATGTTTTTACCCGTCTAAGAATTGAACCCAAGACTCCACAATTTACCATCTTCTCAACTGTTTCCCAGGCTCTCCTGCCCCAAAATCTGGAGAAGAACCCGGACGAGTGTTTCAAACAAGCATTGTTATTCCCACTGCTGGAGATAGATCCGCCCAAGCAGTGCCTGTTCCTGTTGGTGGATGCTATCGATGAGGGAGCTTCTACTGGTAGGTTAATTTTTTTTTCCGGCGTAGTTGGTTAGACGCCGACTGTGAAACGAGAGGGCCCGGGTTCGATCCCCGCACCAACACAAATGTTTGTGTGGCCCACAAAGATTTGTGTCGGGTCTGGGTGTTTGTGAGACCGGAAAGTCTCTCGTAGTTTCTGATACACGACACAAGACTTAATTGATCTTAATGTGGGGTTAGAACTATGTATGTGACAGTTGGGTCTATTTATTTGTTCATTTGTTTAAAAATGTTACCTAAATAAAAAAATGGTTGAGTAGTAGTAGTATCAGTTAAAATTTTAACACTAATAAAATTAATGTTTTTTTTTTGTGTAAGAGAATATTATTTGTGAAATTTTAATATATATTTCTCAGTTTAAAAATATTGTGGGTTGTAACTGATAGGTTGTTTCGTTGTTTAATGCTTATAATTTTACTATGGGTTCAACACAGAAATCGCAAAAAAAAATCTTTTAATCTTCCAAATGTTTTGAACAGCTGATGTTTTCGTGATTTCAGGGTTGGTTCTATTGTAAAAGTTGTTTATAGTACAGTATAGTATTCACCTTTCTGTGTAACCAAGTATATCAGAATCTCCGTAGTATACTGTCCCGCAGGAGTCCGCGAGGATCGGGAGAGCACGGAGGGGTCCCGCACAGTGTGTGCGCTGTTGTCCAGGCACCAACATCTGTTCCCGCAGTGGCTGTTACTAGTCTGCACCGCCAGGAAACACTCCAGGTCGCTCACTAAGATGTTCACAGGTAAATAATAGTGGGTAGTTTACTCATTTAGTGTTAGGGAGCTATGAAGAAATTAGATAAAGAAAACGATCAAGAAACATCAGGCCAATATCACAATTTGTGCTGTGCAAAATTTCATCTTATACTAGAAGGGGCACCGTAAACAAAATGTAGCAAAAATTGCGGTGACGTACCGCTACTTCTGTCCCTTTCACTCATATACAGAGACTATATTACCTCTCGCTCTATTGTGTACTTGCGGTGGCTATTATAAGTCTGCACTGCGGAGATACAGTCCAGATCGTTCACTAAGATGTGCACAGTTAAGTATGAGGTACTTTAGAATTCAAGATGAAATTAAACTTTATTTTAATGAATTAAGTGTCTTTATTTTCTTTCTTTCGTATTATTCGATAAAGACGGAAAAAAAATCGAGAGTCGTATTGATATAATATCGATAAATAGTGTATCGATTTGATCGATTAAATATATCTATTTAACTTTAAGGTTATGTGGGTATATTGGCATGTTAAAATATTGCCCAATTAGGAGGGGAGCGGGGAGGAAAAAGTATGGGAAGAGGAAAGGGGTATTGGGCATCCGGCGGTCATGTAGCCATTTTCATCAATAATCAATAACATACACATTACATGGTAGTGCGTGGTGGCCTGTTGGTAAACGGACCAGACGTGGCTGCCTACATGTTCACGGTGGTCGCGGGTTCAAATCCCAGCGCACACCTCTGACTTTTCGGAGTCATGTGTGTATTGATAGTCAATCTCCACGCACTATAACGGTGAAGGAAAACATCGTGAGGAAACCTGCATACCATAGCGATTTGTATAAATTTCTATGGTATGTAAAAGTCCGCCAACCCGCATTAGGCCAGCGTGGTGGACTATATGGCCTAACCACTCTCAATCGTACTCTCGGTTGTAGAGGAGGCCCGTGCCTTGCAGTGGGTCGTATATGGGCTGATACAATACAATACAATACACATTACTTGGTAGTCACGATTATTTTGCCGGCACTGGTAATTGCTACTTAGGTTATCACGCCCCCTATCACATCGTGGGACGGAAAATACAAGGCGAAATGTGAGTGCCCCGGTTACACATCTGTCTACCCCTTCTGCGAAAAAGGCGTGAGTTTATGAATGTATGTCAAGGCCTTACAAATATAGTGTTTATAATGTGAATGTCTTCATGTCCAGGGTTCAGGAAGATCACTCTGGATGAGTTGCAACGGGCTCACGTGTCCGCTGATGTGCAGAGATACGTTTTGGCGCGATTGGATACGGAACCCAGATTAAGGTAGCATTTTTAATACTAGCGTCTTCTCCCGGAATCGCCTGGGTACATATGTGTACTTTCTGACGGGGATACGTTTTGCAACACTAAAAGCTCCACTCCTATTGGTCATAGCATGATGTCGTATAATCTATACTCTATAGCATTTCCCGATAAATACACTATCAAACTTTAAATTATTTTAAATATATATAAAATTTATTCTTATTATCTTGATAGTTATCAATCTTATAATATTGTTATATATTATCTTACAATCTTAGATCGTGATTTTATTTTAATTTATTTTTTACGACAGCCAGTGGTAATTAAAAATTATACCTGCACAAAAAAAGAAATAAAAAAAATATTATTACAAAGGCTAATCGATTACAGATGCGTTCCGTTTGTAATGGCCGACACGCACGTAACGATAATCTATTGTACTAACACCTTTGTGATCTCCTCTCTCGATGGCTACGTGACAGGCATAGCCTAGTGTGGCCATCACAGTTGTTCCTATTTTGTAACTAAGAAAGTATATATTTTTTTATTATCTGTGCAAGTCTGAGTTTGCACCAGTATACTGGAACGTGTGTTGGCAAATAACTGCGCAAACTTCATACTACTGCGTTCTTTTTGATAGGAATGAAGTTTGCACGAGCCAGACTTACACAGTTATACAGGGAGTGTAGGAAAATGGCGCACTTGCTCAGTTGGATACAAGAGCATAATATTAATATGATAATAAAGAAATAATATTTGGAAAATACCTATCCGTTTTGGAGTTATGACCTTATAAAGTTTTAAGAATTACCACCACGTTTTCGAATAAAACCGGTTGGGATGGGTAAAGCACAAGATTTTAACATATACGTATTTTTTCGTTTCGTCGTTTATTAAATAGTTAACGAAATAATTAGTGAAAATTATTTTGAACAACAACAAAACTTTCAAAGACTTCGCCTTAACATTTGTAACAGAGGTACATAGGTATCAATTTGGCGTAATACGTTAAGCACGTGTGTTGGTAGTTGTTAATATCTCGGCATCTTTGTTATTATCAGACTACGTTATGAAAATGCATTTTAATGTAGACGCAATCGCGATGTACTAAAATGTATATCAGCAAGTGCGCCGTTTGTTTGCACACCCTGTATATGTCCGTGTGTATGTATTGTGATGTACTACGCCAGGGCGCGCGTGTCGAGCGACGCGACGGCGGCGGCGGCGGCGGCCGCGGCGCTCGACCATCTCAGGATCAAAAGCGACGGGTGTCTGCTGTACTTGGAGAAGGTGATGTCCTACAATGTCTTAAAAAATATATATGTCACTTGCATATTATAACAAATTATCAATGAACTGCTCTGATTTAGACCAACTTGTAATTTTTTGTAATAATCACGATATTGTAAACTGGTTTTGAAAAGAGCAACACTAGAAATTCTTGCCCGTTCGTCTCTAGTGGTAGAAAAAAAAAATTGACTGAATCTAAGTAATGTTGAACATTTTAATGGATTCAATAAATTATTTTCATTTTCATTTCCTTACGTCTGTATCAGCCCATATAATATGTCCCACTGCAAAGCACGAGCCTGCTCTACAATCCTCCACGCTGGCCTAGTGCGGGTTTGCGGACTTTTACATACCATAAAAAATTATACAAATCGCTTTGGTATGCAGGTTTCCTCACGATGTTTTCCTTCACCGTTATAGTGCGTGGTAACTGTCAATACACACATGACTCCGAAAAGGGTCCGAGGTGTGCCTGGGATTTGAACCCGCTAGCACCGTGAGCATGTAGGCAGCCGCGTCTGGTCCGTTACCGACAGGCCACCACGCACTAGATCTATATAAGACATGTAAAATTAAAAGTAAACAAATATCTATACATATTAGAATTATATTTATTATTTTCTGTGTAATGGCTGGATCAAAACCAAAGGATTGTTTTAAAGTAATATTTTCTTTGTTTTATTCCCTACAATTGGATATAGTATTTAGTCAGAAAATTTCTATTGTGTTTTTGTGCCTAATAAAAATTTATTATTTTAACCCATTTTTTATCACAAGTTATGATCTCAAATAGTCAATCACCACGCACTTTAACGGTGAAGGAAAACATCGTGAGGAAACCTGCATACCGTAGCGATTTTAAAAAAATTCTACGGTATGTAAATCCGCCAACCCGCACTACGCCAGCGTGGTGGACTATATGGCCTAACCACTCTCAATCGATTCTCTCGATTGTAGAGTAGCCCCGTGCCCAGCAGTGGGACGTATATGGGCTGATAAAAAAAATATCTGTAATCTAAGATATAATGCTCCATTGATCAGGTGCTGGACGGCGTGGCAGACGGGTTCATAGCACTGCGAGAGATCCGCGAGATTCCTGGGACGCTGAATGGACTGTATTTGTGGCTCGCGCAGAGACTGTTTCACGGGAGGCGGTTTACTAAGGTAATAAACTTTTATTATTAACGAAATTGTAAGGTGAGAGTCAGGTTTACCTGTAAATTATACTAAGGTTTTTTAGACATGAGCAAGCAGGTCACCTGATGGTAAGTGATCACTGCCGTCCATGGACTGGACATAATTTTGACAGCCTCCGTGGCGCAGTTGGTTAGACGCCGGCTGTGAAACGAGAGGCCGCGGGTCGATCCCCGCACCGAGACAAATGTTTGTGTGGCCCACAAGTATTTGTCTCGGGTCTGGGTGTTTGTGAGACCGAAAAGTCTCTCGTAGTGTCTGATATCCACGACACAAGACTTAATTGATCTTAACGTAGGGTCAGGACTATGTATGTGACTGTTGGGTGTATTTATTTATTTATTATTATTTATGAACATCCACAAAGCTGGATCATGGATGTGTTGCCGGCCTATCAGATCGGGACGGTAGCGGGTTGGAAAAGGGATGGGAAGACGAAAAGTCTATTGGCCATCCGACAATCTGAATGTACACGTATGGTATTTAATTTAACCCACATGTTTCTAATGACCCCAGGTGACTATGAAAATAATTCCGAGAGGTTTTTAATTAAATATCGTGATTTTAGTTTATACATTTTTTTTTATTTTAACTTAGTTTTATACAAAAACAACCGATAACGAAGCCAGGTGGTAGTTTTAGTGTTTTCAGACACAATGCAACTAAAAATTTCTCAAAAAAAAACGATAGGTTTTTTTACAATTTTTTGAATATTATCATGTTTGGATAGTAAATCCTTAGTTTTTGCTAAAATTATCATTTAAACCCTTGGGTACCATTGTGTCTTTAAAAATTTAAAGGTGTACATTATTTTTGTTGGCAAAATGATGTATTTAAAAAAATTACAACAAAAAAAAAAATCGCTTTGTTTTTCGATATTTTTAATTGCATTGTGCCTGTAATCACTAAAACTACCACTTGGCTTCATTGTCGGTCGCAGTCTGGATACACCCTGTATCTCGTGCATGTCTGCAGGTGCGCCTCCTGCTGGACGTGTTGCTGGCGGCACGCTGCGGCGTGACGGAGGAGATGCTGTACAAGTGCCTGCTCACCAAGGAGTACAGCGTCACCAGGGAGGACTTCAACCGGAGGCTGCATCTCCTGAGGAGGTACGTACGTGGTACATACATATACAGAATGATTTTTAAGTCTGCACATTATTTTTTAAAACTCGAAGACTTGTTACTTGTCCTTTTATCCTTATTAACAACATTATTGAATGGCTGAATAATACGGTATGTTTTTTATTCAAAATCCTCGGGTTCGATTACTCGCTAGGAATATTGATTAATCAAAAATCCAAGTATGCAGTTTTAGTTTCCATCAAAATCGGGCTCGTGACTCCTTTCAGCATTTTTCGCTATTCCTCATAGTTCCGGATTTGGCCATCCACGCCCACTGTAAAATTCACCTGTATATAGGTTTTTAAATATATATTGTAAAAAAAATCACTTATATTTTTTGCAACACGCGCCAAAAGAAGTATAAGTTCAATATTGATGTTCCTCCCTAGGATCCTAGTGATGGAGAAGTCGACGGGCTACCTGTCCATATTCCACCATTCCTTCGCGGCGTGGCTGGTGGATGTGAAGCACTGCACGAGGAGGTACCTGTGCTGTCTCACGGACGGACACGCGGCGCTGGCTATGTACTACACGCTGGATGCTAAGAGGTGAGGTTTTACATATAAATAAATATCGATGTGACCACCCTCTTTCTAGCTTCTTTTCTATCCAGTCCATTGAAAGGTTGTCTGGAAGAAATCGCGGAAAGCAATAAGACTGCCGATTGTCACCTTTGTTTAAATAAGTTTTCCTGTTATTATTCTTTTGTTCTTTTTTGTTGTCTGTGGTGTGAAATAAAGAATTTATCAATAAATCAAATACACAACAATCACATAGTCCTCACTTCACACGATGGCACAAGTCTTGTGTTGTGGGTGCGAGACACAAAAACAAAAGAAATTTTGAAAAATCATTCGGACTTTGCAAGTATGAAATATTTGGAAAAGGATTTCAATTTTTTTTTGTGTGGCTCACAATTAATATTTGTTTCGAGCGTGTGTGTGCGTATGAGCGTGAGTCTGAGTGCGTGCGTGAGTGCGTGCGCGCGCGCTTGTGTGTGTTGTGAGAGCGAATTCTCGTATGGTTTCCAATACACGACCCAAGACTGCATCGTTCCTGGGGTCAGATTTATGCGTGTGGCTGTTTGGCGTTAATATGCTATAATTATTTAATTGTTTTTTAAACCCGCCCCATCGATACTGAACGAATGAAATGTTAAAATGAGGGTAGTCAATTAATATTGTTTATTTCAGGTTGTCAGCACTGGAGATACACAATTATGTATACCACATGACTCAGCTAGAACAACATATGTCCTCGCAGAAGAAGGGGAAAGGGTAAGCAGTTATTTATCTTCTAAATTGTTAATGAGATTTATTCGATATTTAGTGTAGATGTTATTATTGTTTCGATATAGAAATCATCTTTTATATAAGTGCCAAAAACAGGGGGTCACGCTATACATCCTTAGAGACGAATGAAAAATTTCTATATTTGGATAATATAGATCGATACAGGAACCCAAAATACCATAGCGATTTGTAAAAAAATCTATGGTAGAAAAGTCCGCCAACCCGCACTAGGCCAGCGTGGTGGACTGTACGGCCTAACCACACGCAATTGTATTCTCGATTGTAGAGGAGGCCCGTGCTCTGCAGTGGGACGTATATGGGCTGATACAGATACAGTACAGTATAGTATATGTAGATAGATTTCGTTACCTTTTATCTTTGATGTTTGAATCATTGTCTATTCTGGCCAATACCGCTGTACGTACATATGTTTTAAGTGCGAAGTATAACTTATAATCAATTTGATATTCTTATTCCTATTTAAAACAGTGAAACGTATAAAATATAGTATATATTTTTTTAAATGTAACTTTTAAACTTGCAACAAGATAAAGCAATATTAATATCAAAATATTTAACATCCATAACACCCCTTCAAATTATCTCCACACAGGGAGCAAGAAGAGGTCCTGGACCTGCACACGCTGATTCTCCTGTGGGTCCTGGACTCGTCGTGCGACGTGGAGTCAGCTTTGAAGAGGGACGACTGCCGGAAACTTGAACCCGTTGTGGCTGACGTAAGTATAATTTGAGGAGGCAGTGAAAAAGAGAGGGGGAATGGGAAAGGATGGGACAGGAAGAGCAAGGTGGGTAGATGAAAAGGCCAGGGAGAAAGGGAAGCAGGGAAGAGGATGGAAAATTAATTAGGAGGAGAGGAAGGGAGGAGTGGAATAAGGAGAGAAGAGAGAGTGGCTAAAGAAGGGAGACGAGGAAAGATAGAAGTTTATGTGAAAGTGTGTGTGTGTGCGTACGTGCGAGCGTGCGTGCGTGCTTAAAACACTTTAAGTTAATATTATTTGTTTTCTTTTAGGCAAACATAAATAACAACGAAGAGGGCGACACGGCATCGGCGGAACAACCAACATCAGGTAAGATTTCTATATATACATATGATGCAATTCTGATAAATTGTATACGAATCCACAAATCAAATAAATGTGTTGCTCTGAAAACCAAAGACTTTATTTTAACATATGGTTACATAGATTATTGTATGACAAAATATTACAAATCATATTGTTATTTCAATTATAAACTATACCTGAAAACCAAAGAAACGACATTTAAAGTAATATAATTAATTTGTCGATTCCTTTCTCTAATTATTTATTTGACACTCGTATTTGACTGCTTCCATATTTAAAATTATTTATTAATGTTGCTAAAATTGCGATGTGACGTCCATGTACTCACATAACGCCATCTCTTTAATACTTAAAGAAATCTATTCCTGTTTTATCAATAATAAACAAAGAATTAAAGAAATGTTATTTCTTTACATCTCCCCTACGGCGAAGAAAATTTTCCCAAAATTTTCGCCAAACAACCAGCAATATGTCGGATGTAAAATGCTCTATTATAAAGATACAGGAATAAGTTTAGTAATGTGAAAGAGATTTGACTCCAGTTTTCTATGACCTGTATTAATTTTATATATTGAATTCGAAATTTTTTCTTCAATTCTATAAGGGCCAATTCTCAATTCATCCAATTTTCTTCTATTTAACTTATGTCCATTTTCTACATATACCATATCTCCTACATTGAAATTATGATGTTTTCTATTTTTGTCAGTAAGTATTTTATTACAATTATGTGACTTTATTGAATTTTCCAATGCTGTTTTCCGGTCTTTAATCCAGTTATCTATTATTTTTTCCTGTTTTAACTCATTAGGTATCAATGAAACATTCGTGCCATTAAGCAAATATCTAGGCGCAAAGCCAGTGACAGTATGATCCGTATCATTGTATTTATCTACACAGTCACGGGCAATTGTTGTCCATGCTTTTTTCCTTCCATCTTCATTTATTTTACATCTTATCTTATTTACAAGGGTTTGATTTAATCTTTCATTTAAACCATTCGAAAATGGTGAATTTACTGCTGTGAATACTAGTAGTATAGCCTTTTCATTTAAGAAAGTTTTGAATTCTTTCGAATTTATTCCAGGATACTGGTCTGTGAGTATCATACCAATTTCATTACAGTCAGTTACACTATTGATTAATTTTATGAAATCTTTAGCATTCTGTGTACTTGATGTTACTATGTATGCATATCGAGTAAAATGATCCACAAGTAGGTGTAAATATCTTTTAGTTGACCTTGAACCTCCGAAACCACCAATTGTATCTATAGAGACAATTTCTAAAGGTTTTGTGGCGGGACCTAAATGTGACAAAACGACATTTTCTGTAAATATTAATGAAAATGGAGAAATTGAGATTCACATTTGAATTATTAGCGACAAGTGATAAAAAGACAAATTTAATATGCATTACTGCAATTGAGACACCCGCTGGACAAATCTACAATGTTCCTGACGATCTAAAGCCTGCAAATAAACATACAGGCATCACAAATTTAATTATATTTACAAAAATAAAGAACTCGTTAAAAAAAAGACATCAAATGCGAAAATTATGGATTCCATTGACAGATGAATTAAGAAAAATCTATTTGGACGAAGGGGAGAATGTGCAATTCAATGATCAATACCTAGAAGAAGTCAAAACTGAAACGAAATTTCTGATTAATAATAATAATTCTGAAAATGGAAATGAAAATTTAGGAAAAACAGCTGGAAGGTTCTTGCTTGAAAAATTTTCTGGCAAAACGTCAAATGTGGATCAATGGATTCAAGAATTCGAAAATGAATGTGAAAGATTTGAAATTCATCAGGATGCTGAAAAGATTGAGACTTTAAAATATTTACTTGAAAAGCAATGCTTGGACTGGTATACTAGCATGTTAATAAAATTTACAATCGACTCTGAATGGGCATTATGGAAAAATAGTTTGTCTGAGACATATGGAAGTAAAGGATGGTCTCAAATAAAATACGCCTTCACATTTAAGTTTAAAACAGGTTCATTATTAGAATATGCCACAAAAAAGGAGAGGATGTTGTTAGAAATAAATAAACAAATTGATATACAGACTATGATTAACCTTATTGTAATGGGTTTACCAGACTATGTAATGGACAAGATTGATAAAGGAGTTACTTCAACCGCAAGCCTATTTAATGAGATTGGAAAACAAGAGCATAGTTTCAACAAGAAGAATTATAATAAAATAGAAAGAAACATTTGTGATAATAGACCAAATATAGGAAAATTCACATCTTGCAAAATTTGTGAGAAATTAAACAAAGGAGTTCGCTTCCACCCAGAGGAGAAATGCTGGTTTAAGTATACTAATGAATATGAGAACAAGAAATATCACAGTAGGAATGTGAATAATACTGTTATAGACGTTGAATTAAATGACCACAATCCAAAAAACGAATAATAACGCCATTAATTAAAGTCAAACTAACATTAAATGAAAAACTAGAGATATTTGGTATATATGACTCAGGATCTAATGTTTCTCTAGTCAATTCAAATTTACTAAGATTAAGGAAAGAAGAAAAAAAATATTATAATAATGCAAATTTAATAACAATTAATGGTGTTAAAAAAACTAAAGGTTTGACTACATTAAGAATTAAGATCTTAGAAATAGAAAGGAAAATTGATGTTTTTATTGTGGATGCAACGGAATTCAAATATGATTTTTTAATTGGACTGGATATAATAAAAGAGTTTAAGTTGGTTCAAAATGAAAATTTGGAGATTTCTCAAATAACAGAGACAATGCACGGTAAAAATGGTATTGGAGAGGACGAAAATAAAAGTAAGGTATATTCTGTAAACTTCAATGAAAATATAAAGAAAACCGAATTTAAAATTAATTTGAATCACTTAAATGACCAACAAAAATTTGAAATAAATAATCTGATAGACAAATATAAATCATGTTTTGCGAAGGATAAATATGATATTGGAACGGTAAAAGAGTATGAAGCGCACATAGATTTAATGATAGACAAATACTGTTGTAAGAGACCCTATAGATGTTCCATAGAAGACAGAAAAGAAATAGAAGAACAAATTGGAAAATTATTAGAAAGAAAACTTATAGAAGAATCATACAGCCCATTTGCAGCACCAGTAACCTTGGCTTTTAAGAAAGAAGACAATAAAAAAACCAGACTATGTATTGATTTCAGAGATTTAAATAAAATAGTAGTACCACAGGCTCAACCATTTCCATTGATTGAAGATTTGGTTGTTAAAACAAGAAACTGTAAGTATTTCTCTACATTAGACATAAACTCTGCTTTCTGGTCTATTCCATTAAGGATTGAAGATAGACGAAAAACTGCTTTTGTAACACAAAGCGGACATTTTCAATGGACCTGTTTACCTTTTGGTTTAAAGACATCTCCAGCGATATTTCAGAGAATATTAAGCAACATACTGAGAAAATATAAACTAATAGATTTTGCAGTTAATTATATAGACGACATCTTAGTTTTCTCGAAATCCTATTCCGAACACATTTATCATTTAACACGATTGTTGGAAGCAATAAAGAAAGAAGGTTTCAGACTTAAATTCACAAAATGTATATTTGCTTCAGAATCGGTGAAATATCTTGGACATATTATTCAGAATAATACAGTTCGGCCTTTGAGAGACAATTTAATTTCAATCCAAGACTTTCCGACGCCTAAAAATCAAAAAAATATCAGACAATTCTTAGGGAAAGTCAATTTCTATCACGAATATATACCAAAAAGTGCAATAATTTTAGAACCTCTCCATAATTTACTACGAAAAGATAAAAAATTTGTATGGTCTGAAGATTGTCAAAAATCTTTTGAGGAGATAAAAAAATTATTGTGCAAACAACCTATCTTAGAAATATTCGATCAATATTTGCCTATACATATTTACACCGATGCCTCTTTAGAAGGTATTGGTGCAATATTGAAACAAGTACAACCAAACGGAAAAGAAAAGCCAGTCGCTTATTTTTCGAAAAAACTTAATGAATACCAAAAGAAAAAAAAAGCAATATATTTAGAATGCTTAGCTATTAAAGAGGCTATACGATATTGGCAATACTGGCTTATAGGCAAAACATTTACAGTATTTTCTGATCATAAGCCATTAGAAAATATGAATATTAAATCAAGAACAGATGAAGAACTAGGAGAATTAATGTTTTACATATCACAATATAATTTTACAATTAAATATGCTCCAGGGAAAACAAATTTGGAGGCTGATTGTTTAAGCAGAAATCCAGTACTGGAAGCAAATAAAGATATTGACGAACAGTTAAAAATAGTAAATTTTATAAAATTAAAGGATATTGTCACAGATCAAGAGAAAAATGAAGAAATACAAAATTATAAGAATAAATTAATATATAAACACAATGTATATTATAAAAAGCTAAAAAAACAAGAAAAGATTATATTATCAGAAGAATATAGTTTGAAACTTATAAAACAAATACATGAGAATATGTGCCATATAGGTGTAAAGCAAATGCAAAAAAAGATTGGTAAAATATATACAGCAAAAAATTTGACAAGGAATATAAATATTTTTTGTAGAAACTGTGAGATATGTATAAAAAATAAAACAAGAGGACAATTCAAGTATGGTTTAATGTCACATTTAGGTCCCGCCACAAAACCTTTAGAAATTGTCTCTATAGATACAATTGGTGGTTTCGGAGGTTCAAGGTCAACTAAAAGATATTTACACCTACTTGTGGATCATTTTACTCGATATGCATACATAGTAACATCAAGTACACAGAATGCTAAAGATTTCATAAAATTAATCAATAGTGTAACTGACTGTAATGAAATTGGTATGATACTCACAGACCAGTATCCTGGAATAAATTCGAAAGAATTCAAAACTTTCTTAAATGAAAAGGCTATACTACTAGTATTCACAGCAGTAAATTCACCATTTTCGAATGGTTTAAATGAAAGATTAAATCAAACCCTTGTAAATAAGATAAGATGTAAAATAAATGAAGATGGAAGGAAAAAAGCATGGACAACAATTGCCCGTGACTGTGTAGATAAATACAATGATACGGATCATACTGTCACTGGCTTTGCGCCTAGATATTTGCTTAATGGCACGAATGTTTCATTGATACCTAATGAGTTAAAACAGGAAAAAATAATAGATAACTGGATTAAAGACCGGAAAACAGCATTGGAAAATTCAATAAAGTCACATAATTGTAATAAAATACTTACTGACAAAAATAGAAAACATCATAATTTCAATGTAGGAGATATGGTATATGTAGAAAATGGACATAAGTTAAATAGAAGAAAATTGGATGAATTGAGAATTGGCCCTTATAGAATTGAAGAAAAAATTTCGAATTCAATATATAAAATTAATACAGGTCATAGAAAACTGGAGTCAAATCTCTTTCACATTACTAAACTTATTCCTGTATCTTTATAATAGAGCATTTTACATCCGACATATTGCTGGTTGTTTGGCGAAAATTTTGGGAAAATTTTCTTCGCCGTAGGGGAGATGTAAAGAAATAACATTTCTTTAATTCTTTGTTTATTATTGATAAAACAGGAATAGATTTCTTTAAGTATTAAAGAGATGGCGTTATGTGAGTACATGGACGTCACATCGCAATTTTAGCAACATTAATAAATAATTTTAAATATGGAAGCAGTCAAATACGAGTGTCAAATAAATAATTAGAGAAAGGAATCGACAAATTAATTATATTACTTTAAATGTCGTTTCTTTGGTTTTCAGGTATAGTTTATAATTGAAATAACAATATGATTTGTAATATTTTGTCATACAATAATCTATGTAACCATATGTTAAAATAAAATCTTTGGTTTTCAGAGCAACACATTTATTTGATTTGTGGATTCGTATACAATTTATCAGAATTGCATCATAAAACGAATAAAAAAATGTCAATAATATAATAATATAATAATATAATAATTAATAATAATTAATATTATATATAATTTTAATATAATAATATATAAATGTCGTTTTATGATGCAATTCTGATAAATTGTATACGAATCCACAAATCAAATAAATGTGTTGCTCTGAAAACCAAAGATTTTATTTTAACATATGGTTACATAGATTATTGTATGACAAAATATTACAAATCATATTGTTATTTCAATTATAAACTATACCTGAAAACCAAAGAAACGACATTTAAAGTAATATAATTAATTTGTCGATTCCTTTCTCTAATTATTTATTTGACACTCGTATTTGACTGCTTCCATATTTAAAATTATTTATTAATGTTGCTAAAATTGCGATGTGACGTCCATGTACTCACATAACGCCATCTCTTTAATACTTAAAGAAATCTATTCCTGTTTTATCAATAATAAACAAAGAATTAAAGAAATGTTATTTCTTTACATACATTTATTAATCGATTTTATTTATAGTATGATTTGTCTTATCCGCTCAAACTGAATCCATAAGTCGTTCGCAAGGGACAAAATATTCAATAACTAAAATGAGTTTTAAAACTGTCTATGAATAAGGCCGAAGACCTTTTCTGGAAGTAGGACATTCATATCCGCCCAGATAGCGACCACCGAACGATCCTGGAAAATGTCAATAAAAAAGATGACTGAATCTAAATATTGTTTAACATTGTCATTGATTAAACAAATAAATACACCCAACAGTCACATACATAGTCTTGACCCCACACTAAGATCGAGTCTTGTGTCGTGTATCAGTAACTACGTGAGACTTTTCGGTCTCACAAACACCCAGACCCGAAACAAATACCTGTGGATCACACAAATATTTGTCTCGGTGCTAGGATCGAACCCGCGGCCTCTCATTTCACAGCCGGCTTTAACCAACTGCGTCACGAAGGATGTTCCTTTCATTTTCAATTACAACAAGAATGCATGAAACAATTTATGAAAGTATGAATGGAAAGTGGGTATGTCGAAGTGGACATTTATAGTTTTTGATTACCCATATGGGATACAGGCGTAATGGTTTCATCTATACATATAATAATTTTTTAACCGATGAATGTCTGTTCATGGATGATAAATGAGAAAAACTGATATGGGGGGACTATATTAACGTAATAGAACCCAAAACAATGATTTTTAGAATTTTTGTCTGTTTGTCTGTGCGGTTGTGCGCGATGAACTCAGAAACGGCTTAATGGAATTCGATGAAATTTGGTCTGGAGGTAGCTGACACCCTGGTTTAATACGAAGGCTACTTTTTATACCGAAAAATGTAGTGTTCTCGTGGGATGAGGGAGGAATTCCGATATATTTGTTACTTTTTTGTACTCCAACGGATGGGATGGGACTGGATTACATGTCTTGAGTGAGAATGAGACGGGACAAGGCGGAATATGAAGGGACTGGACGGGATCATATTTTTTTTATAAAGATATAACCACGCAAACGGAGTTGCGGGCAGAAGCTAGTACATACATATGACTAACGTAGTTTTGTTGTTATTAAGAATTTTCCTTCCTAACAATTTATTTCCGCGGGAATTTGGTGTGAATTGAACATCCCTATTTGTGGTTATTTGTAATTTAATAATACAGTCCATGTGCGTCCCACAGCAGGGCATGGGCTTCCTCAAGTCATGAGTTTGATTCAGAGGATTTTGGCCATTAGTCAACCAAGCGTGGAGTTACTCTATGATCCGAAACGAAACTCGAAACTTCGGACGTCACACGTAAAAGTGTACGAATGTGCTTAGGTATTTCACAAAATGTTCGAATCCACTATCGTACGTCCTAACTATAGATTTAGTTCGGAATTAATGATAAGTATCATAGAGAATAGTGTTGATTTTTAAAAGTGGAAAATTAAAAACGCACTGCCGACGTCAAACATCCGATCCGAATATTCGAGTTTCGTTTCTGATCATAGAGTAACCCCCCTCTTCCGAATTAGCGGAGTTTAAATACCGTAGATTTCCTTATAAAATATCTATGGACCGTAGGTTTAAGCCTAAAGTGTGTGGAAATTGACTATAAATACAACCATCATATATAATTTCGGCGCGAACAAAAAGATTCCCCAATTCTTTTTTTGCTGCACAGTCAAGCTGTGGAACGGTTTGCCATCACACGTGTTCCCTCTCTCCTTTAATCCTGGGTCCTTCCGCCGTATGAAGAGGCATCTCAGCAGGCCGGCATGATTGTGTCGAATGGTATGAGACCGCCGTCTGATGCCATTCGATACTCTGTCTGGACGGCATTAGCACTTACCATCAGGTGCAATGCAGTCACAGAGCCGTGCCAGAATAAAAAAAAAATGTCATACATACATACATAAACTCACGCCTTTTTCCCTGAAGGGGTAGGCAGAGGTGCTACCAGAACATTCACATTTCGCCTTGTGTGTTCCGTCCCGCGATGTGATAGGGAGCGAGTCTATCGCCATATCGGGCATAAAATCCTGACTCCGGGCTGATAATGAATAGAAAAATCCAATATCACTTTGCCCCACCCCGGGATTCGAACCCGAGACCTCAGCTTTGCAATCAACAATACAACTACGCCACCGAGGCAGTTGAGAAAAAAAATATTCTCATAAAATATGAATTTAACCTGGGATTCGAACCCGCGACCACGATCTCGTCAAGTCACAATTTATATATACCGAAGGTGTACTACATAATTATGTATGTGTAGCTATTCATAATGAATATGACTAATTAATTCCAATTGGTTTCCTGCCCACAATTGACGCAAGTTCGCAGGAAATCAAACGTTCTTTGTATACAATTCTTTGAAACATATTTGTGTGATGACTGAGCCAGGGTTTTTGGGTCAGTTTAAAGGGACTATTGCATCTAATGGTAGGAGTAGATCGGATAAAAATAGATAAATATATACACAACATTCAAATACATAGTCAAATAATGCCTCGGTGGCGCATTTGTACTACTTTACGATTACGCTGAGGTCTCAGGTTCGAAGCCCTGGTCGGGCAAAGTGGTATTGGAATTTTCTATTCATCATCAGCCAGGATTCAGAAATTTGTGCCCGATATGGCGATAGGCTCGCCCTCTATCACATTGTGGGACGGAACACAATGCGAAATGTGGATTTCCTGGTGCACCTCTGCCTACCCTTCTGGAAAAAGGCGTGAGTGTATGTATATGTGTCAAATAGGTAAACTGCCCCCAAACTGAGGTCGAGTCTTGTGTCGAGTATCAGACACTACGAGAGACTTCGGTCTCACAATCATTCAGACCCGAAACAAATACCTGTGGCGTGGCGTGGTGCAGCCCATATACGACCCACTGCAGGGCACGGGCCTCCTCTACAATCGAGAGTACGATTGAGAGTGGTTAGGCCATATAGTCCACCACGCTGGCCTAGTGCGGGTTGGCGGACTTTCACATACCATAGAAATTTATACAAATCGCTATGGTATGCAGGTTTCCTCTCGATGTTTTCCTTCACCGTTATAGTGCGTGGTGATTGACTATCAATACACACATGACTCCGAAAAGTCAGAGGTGTGCCCTGGGATTTGAACCCGCGACCACCGTAATCATGTAGGCAGCCGCGTCTGGTCCGTTACCAACAGGCCACCACGCACTTCACCTGGAAATTATCATCATTCTGGAAATACCTGTGGATCACCTAAATGTTAGGCTTTTGGGGTCGTAGCGACCTCTCGTTTCACAGCCGGCGTCTAACCAACCATCCACGGAGACTTATATACGGGGTTAGTTATCAAAGTCCGACTAAATTTTCCAATTGTACCCTAGATTTTCACGCCAAAAAACCTCGTGTGTACAGGAGGCCCTACGGTGTTTAGCCACGTTGACAGTAGTTGATTTCCGGGCGGATACAAGTATCTTATGACCTGATTGTAAAAAATTTACTCATCAAGCGTTTTAAAATATGTATATCATAATTGTGAAGGAAAAGAAATTTTATCAGAAATAAGATTATCGCTGTAAGATTTCTTATTATGCATAACTTATAAACGCGTATCTTTTGATAAGATAGTGTGGCACTGTTTTACCATTTTTTTATCTATGTATATACTTACATACATTTTCATGAATCTTGTCTGTCTCCAACTGGAAAATTATTTGTATGCTAAGAGTATTTATGCCAACCCGCACTAGGCCAGCGTGGTGGACTATATGGCCTAACCACTCTCAATCGTATCCTCGATTGTAGAGGAGGCTCGTGCCCTGCAGTGGGACGTTGCTGTCATGACTGACAACAGCGTGGCTCTACCACTTGTAAACTTGTAACTGTTGCAAAAATCATGTTTATTCCGAGTGAAGTCGCATATCTAAACCAAGCGGAGCCGCATGAAAACATACAGCTACAATTTATCGCGTACTGACCCATTACTTTTCCACTTATTGTCCTCCGTGACACATTACGCATATTTTTATCTGTGTCCTGTCTGTGATACACCGAAAACATTGCAAAATCAACCTTAACACTTTGTAATAGAACTCAGATGTGTTAAACAGGTCGGCCGTAGGAAAACATACGCAGAAATATATGTATGTTGCAGTCACTTCCCAATTGTGAATATGAATCGTTGTGTTTAATTAAATAATTAATTGTTTTATTTTTCTTTCGGATAGTGAATATTATATAATTTTTATGGTTTTTCTTATTGTATGAGTGTTGGAATTTTTTTGGATGTGTGCAAAAAGTTCATTGGAGCATTGGTGTTGTAATGATATTGTAAGTAGCAAAATATGTTTTGATCAAACAACTATATGTTTGTCGCTGTGGTAATACTTGAGTAGACCTATGCTTAAAGCCCCATTTACACGGGGAGAGTTTCTCGCGGCGAGAATCGTATGCGATTATCGCATGACATACAGTGGCGTATTTTAAAATTCACTGCCCCGGGCCAGTAGTTTTTGCCGCCCCCTAAATTACACTGAAATTTTCCGAGTTTTTTACGATTGCTCGGCATCTTAATATCCATTATAGAACCAAAAGTTTTTGTTAATATTATAAGATAGTTTTTTTAGGTCTTTAGGTATATAAAGTAAAGAAACCTGAACGAGGGCGGCCTGCAGCGCCCCTCGCAGGTTGGCGCCCAGGGCCATGGAACTTTTGGCCCTAGGGTAAATACGCCCATGATGACATAACTGCCATAGATTATGTTCTGACAAATGTTTACACGATGCAACTTTTTTATATCCCTTTTTTTTTTTTTTTACGAGGGGAAAACTATTTATGGTTTCCTTCCCGCAGGCCTTGGGAAAGGTGCGGGAAGGGTATGTCGGGGTCACCGGCCTTCCAGCTCGGCGCGCGGATGTTAATGCCGAGCTGGGTCCCTAACACCCTACGCCGGCATACCGACCAAAACCCCTCGATGACGCCCTCTTCATGCATATCAAGGTGACTGCGGTCTCTGCTAGCGAGGCTCGCTCAGTATTATTCCGCAGCCACCTTATGCTTTATAGAGACTCATGGTCTCACCCGTCTCTGTGAGAGGGAGCGTGTACGCGCCCTTATTTGCCTTTTTAGGCGGCCGCCCCAGGATCACTTTTATTAAGGACGCGCCCCAAGTGCACCCAGTGATCCCAAAGGCCCCATTTAGTCGCCTTCTACGACAGGCTACGGCAGAACTTTTTTATATCCCTACGATAATCGTATCTTCGAAGCGAGAAACTCTCCCCGTGTAAATGGGGCTTTACTGTTGCATTCTTGTGAGTAAAAATGACTTTGAAAGTTGCAATAATACTTAATAATACCTAGGAAAAGTTTTCCTTTGTTTAGAAAGTAAGTCCTACGATATTTTAAGTTACATATTTTAGCTTGAAGAATACAAATCTAGTTTCTGAATTAAGTGAGTTTGTAATTCAGTTGAGAAATTAACCATAAATTATTTTGATGACTGCTTCGATGGCGCAGTTGTACTACGCTACAACAACGCTGAGGTCTCGGGTTCACTCCGCAGTCAGGTATCAGTGCCCGATATGGCGATACGCTCGCCCACTATCACATGTGACGGAACACACACACGCGAAATGTGTGTGTGTGTGTGTGTTTTTTATTGAAAATGAAAATAATTTATTGAATCCATTAAAATGTTCAACATTATTTAGATTCAGTCATTTTTTTTTCTACCACTAGAGAAGAACGGGCAAGAAACTCTAGTGTTGCTCTTTTCAAAACCAGTTTACAATATCGTGATTATTACAAAAATTACAAGTTGATCCAAATCAGAGCAGTTCATTGATAATTTGTTATAATTTGCAAGTGACATATATTTTTAATACATATATGTTTACATTATGTTTAATATGGCTGAGTGAAGTGAAGTAGCCCAGAACGAAGAATCTGTGTACCCTGTTTCAACAATTTTACTTATATATATATATCTTATATAGGCTCCCTCGGTGGCGTAGCGGTACTACGGTATGATTGCAAAGCTGAGGTCGCGGGTTCGAATCCCGGGTCGGGCAAAGTGATATTGGATTTTTCTATTTTATCAGCCCGGAGTCAGGAATTTGTGCCCGATATGGCGATAGGCTCGCCCCCTATCACATCGTGGGACGGAATATACAAGGAGAAACGTGGGTGTTCTGGTGGCACCTCTGCCTACCCCTTCTGGGAAAAAGGCGTGTGTTTATGTATGTATGTATGTATGTATGTATATCTTATATGTTTCCAGTTGAACCAGCAACGCTAGAGTCAATAATGCCAGAACTGGTCGACGGCGGAGCATGCGCCCGCTGGCCGCGAGACAGGCGGGTGCTGCGCGCTCTACTGGAGCTCACCAGGACACAGGACGCCGTGCAGCACGAGCCCGACCCTGAGACGGAGGAGGCCGAGGCTGATCATATACGGGCGCTTGTGAGTTTATTTATTTATTGTTTTTAGTGTACATACACCGGAGGACAAAACAATTATAACTATACAGGGTATATCAAGACTGCTACGGAAAACGAAGGAAAACGAAGATTTGTTTTGTATTTTTTTTCCTATCTTATTAGGGTTGTAAATACATACATTTTCCTAAAAATAATGTATACCCTTTTATTTATAAAGATGTTATAGTACGCAAGGCTTTAAATTATAAGTTTAGCAAAAACTATGGATTTGCCATCCAAACACAATGATATTTAAAACATAAAAAAAAGTCGAGTTTTTTGCACAATTTTTTGTTGCATCGTACGATTGCAAAGCTGAGATCTCGGGTTCGAATCCCAAGTCGGACCAAGTTATAATGGATTTTTCAATTCATTCTCAGCCCGGAGTCAGGAATTTGTGCCCGATATGGCGATAGTCAAGCCCCTTATCACATCTTGGGGCGGAACATACAAGGCGAAACGTAGGTGTTCTGGTTGCACCGCTGCCTTCCCCTTCTGGGGATAAGGCGTGAGTTTATGTATGTATGTAATTTAACAATGCCATTGTCCAAAAATATAAACCTGTATCATAGATTACACAATACAGCTAAAATGAATAATTTGCTACAGTTAACATCAGAACCGGCGCTGGAGAGCGAAGACCGCGGCAAGGAGAGCGCCGACGAGCCCGAGGAGGTGGTGGTGGACCCCAGCGTGGTGCACGAGCTGGTCGCCAGGGGGGACGAGGACACCCTGGCGGCGTTGTTGAAGGTGAGGGTGTAGGGGTACAGTTAAACAGCCAGGGCATTAATCATAGATACATTTTAAACGTATTTTAGCCATGGAATGTTTTGTCCCTTTCGCACGACTTGTGTGTTCAGTTTGAGCGAGGGAGACAAAACATTCGATAGTTGAAATAGGTTTTAAAACTGTCTATGATTGTTCATATAAGGTCTTTATTGTTTAGTATGTGTTTTATGTTTTGAAATCGTCGGCTATGGTTCATCGCTAGGAATATTTTTTGACAGCCTTCGTGACGCAGTTGGGTAGTCGCAGGTTGTGAAAAGAGAAGCTGCGGGTTCGATCCCCGCACCGAGACAAATGTTTGTGTGACCGACAAGTATTTGTCTCCGAACTGGGTGTTTGTGAGACCGAAAACTCTCGTAGTTCTCGATACTCACGACACAAGACTCGATGTTACTGTGGGTCAGTACTATGTATGTGACTGTTGGGTGTATATATTTAAGTAAGTGATATTTGGTGTGTCCAGCGGCACCCGTCGCTGTCGTGTGCGACGGACTCGTCCGGGGGCACGGCGCTGCAGGCGGCAGCGCGGGCGGGGCGCGCGCGCTGCGCCGCGCTGCTGCTGGGCGCGGGCGCCACGCCCGACGCCGCCGACGCGGACGGCTGGAGCCCCCTCAGGGCCGCCGCCTGGGCCGGACATGTCGATGTACGTATACCAACTAAACTCTACTCTTACGCATGCGTAAAAGAACAGGACAGTTAAGTCCATATACGATAGCCAATTTTTTTATATCAGCCCATATACGTCCCACTGCTGGGCACGGGCCTCCTCTACAATCGAGAGAATCGATTGGAGTGGTTAGGCCATATAGTCCTCCACGCTGGCCTAGTGCGGGTTGGCGGACTTACATACCGTAGAAATTCTTTTAAATCGCTACGGTATGCAGGTTTCTTCACGATGTTTTCCTTCACCGTTAAAGTGCGTGGTGAATGACTATCAATACACACATGACTCCGAAAAGTCAGAGGTGTGCCCTGGGATTTGAACCCGCGACCACCGTGAACATGTAGGCAGCCGAGTCTGATCCGTTACCAACAGGCCACCACGCACTTATAGACGAAACGCACGCACGAATACAGATTATAATAATTGTATTTTAGGTGGTGGACGTTCTTCTGGAGTACGGATGCGACGTCGACTGCGTGGACGCAGACAACAGGACGGCTTTGAGGTATCAATACACAGATATATATAAAACAGCAGTATAAAGCACTGTTGTGTTCCGGTTTGAAGGACATTGTAGCCAGCGTAACTACTGAACATAATGAGACTTAACACAATGTCAAATTATTTTCTTTCCAGAGCGGCGGCCTGGTCAGGACACCTAGGCGTGGTGTCGCGCCTGCTGGCGGCGGGGGCGGCGCCCGACCGGGCCGACGCGGAGGGGCGCACCCCCCTCATAGCGGCCGCGTACATGGGCCACGCGGATATCGTCAGGGCGCTGCTCGACGCGGGGGCGAAAGTCGACCACGCTGATCATGACGGTGAGTTGTGCGTGCATGTGTGTGCGTGCGCATGCGTGCGTGTGCGTGCGTGAGATATACCTAGCAAAATATGGATGGTTCAGGTGACCTGTTTGCTCGTTTGCCACACCTATGCAATAAAAAAATATATTTAAAAACTTATTGCACACCAGTGTGAAAAAAAATGCAAATAAAAAATTGAAAAATGAATAAAAGAGTAGTGATGGTGATAACGATTAAAAGACAGTGATGTGGGTACATCCTTGTCTATAGTCACTATCATTTCCGTCTATAACATCGTGAGTGGTGGACATATAAAGATGCCGGTGATGTTGGTGATGTTGATGTAGGTGATGTTGTTGATGATGTTGGTGATGTTGGTAATTATGTTGATGTTGTTGATGTTGGTGATGTTGTTGATATTGGTAATGTTGGTGATGTTGTTGATGATGGTGATATTGGTGATGTTGTTGATGATGTTGGTAATGTTGTTGTTGATGTTGGTGATGTTGTTGGTGATGTTGGTGATGTTGTTGATGTTGTTGATGATGTTGGTGATGTTATTGATGTTGGTGGGTGTGCAGGTCGCACGGCGCTGTCGGTGGCGGCGCTGTGTGCGTCGGGCGCGGCGGTGGCGGCGCTGCTGCTGGAGCGCGGCGCGGACGTGGCGCGCGCCGACCGCGACGGAGCCACGCCGCTGCTCGTCGCAGCCTTCGAGGGACACACGTGAGTAGTTAGCAATTGTGCGAGTACTGACATTACCTGCCTCACAGCTGTGGGATTAAATAAATTAATATACCCAACAATCACTAACATAGTCGTTGCTCATTAAAGCCTCCGTGGCGCAGTCGGTTAGACGCCGGCTGCGAAACGAGCGGCCGCGGGTTCGATTCCCGCACCGACACAAATGTTTGTGTAAACCACAAGTATTTGTGCCGGGTCTAGGTGTTTGTGAGACCGAAAAGTCTCTCGTGGTTCGTGATACACGACACAAGACTCGATGTTAGTGTGGGGTCAGGACTATGTGTGTGACTGTTGAGTGTATTTATTTATATTTATTGGTAATTAATTTGTGTGCGTAGTGAGATCTGCGAGGTCCTGCTGGAGGGCGAGGCGGACGCGGAGGCCGCGGACGGCGCGGGGCGCAGCGCGCTGTGGGCGGCGGCGGCGGCGGGACACGCGCGCGCCGTGCGCCTGCTGCTGTTCTGGGGCGCCTGCGTCGACGCCATGGACCAGGAGGGACGCACCGTGCTCAGCGTGGCCGCCGCGCAGGGTACGCGCACGTACACGCACGCACACGCACGCACACGTACACGCACGCACACGCACGCACACGCACCATGCATACAGCGAGGACATTGTAGCCAGAGCAACTACTGGGCATAATAGGACTTAACCTCTTATGTCTCAGCATGGCGAGGGCGGTGAAATGCCAAGCAATGCTTTTTTGGTGTTATTTGATTTTGCTACTGTCCATAGGCCGTCGTATCACTTACTATCAGGCGGATGGCATGCTCATCTTACCGGTTTTTAAAATAAAAAATACAGGACTGTACTTTTTACATTAACCAAAAATACCCAACGATGTTGTACAAATTTTATTATTATTGTCGTTTGTCTACAGGTAACGTGGAAGTGGTCCGTCAACTGCTGGACAGAGGTCTGGATGAGCACCACCGGGACAATTCTGGATGGACGCCACTCCACTATGCCGCTTTTGAGGGTATGTACTGATTGTTATACTGTGTGGCAAATCAGGAAAATATATTTTGTTTTGTATTAGGGAACTCGTACTGCGTAACCCGTTTTTCAATTTTTTAACACTAATTCTCACTAGCAGTAGCAGTACTATTACTTTTTGTAAATGTCACTAAGCAGATGACTAATACCTCAGTCCGCCCCGCGACCACGAAAACTGTAAAGTGATCGAAACGTCGAAAAGTTCAAAATGTAAAAATTAAATCAAGTTCGCGTTAAAATCCGTAAGAATTCGTTTTATTTTACTACTCATTTTGTATGTGACGTGAAGCCAATGAAGGTCTTCTTTGCCCAATGTTGTAAGTCCCAAAAAAGAACGAAATTGCATATGTGTGTTGCTGATGAGAAGTAAAAAAGAAGTAAAAAATCGGTGGATACTTTATAAGGAATGCACTCTGAATGACATCTGTAAATATTTAATTTGTACTACCATATAAATAAATAAACCCAACAGTCACATACATAGTTCTGACCCCGTACTAAGATCGAGTCTTGCGTCGTGGGTATCAGAAACTACGAGAGACTTTTCAGTCTCACAAACATCCAGACCCGAAACAAACAATTGTAGTTCACACAAACATTTGTCTCGGTGCGGGGATCGAACGCGCGGTCTCTCGTCTCACAGCCGGCGTCTAACCAACTGCGCCACAGAGGCTGTCATATAAAAAAACGTTCCATCTTTCCCCCCACCCAGGTCACATTGAAGTCTGCGAAGCGCTCCTCGAGGCTGGGGCCAAGGTAGACGAGGCAGACAACGAAGGCAAGAGTCCCCTCATGCTGGCCGCGCAAGAGGGCCACGCCAGGCTGGTGGAACTGCTGCTGGACGACTGGGCCGCGCCCGTGGACCAGCGCGCGCATGACGGCAAGACTGCCTTCAGGTGAGTGTACCAACTGGGCCAGCTAGGCGGAATGTGGCCTGAGGTCTCTGAATCAAGTTCTATTGTAGAGGAGTCTCGTGTTCAGCAGCGGGACATTGTTAAGGTCGGGTTATAATACCCTAAGCCTACTAAAATGCTTAAACAGATTGATGAAAATGGATGAGATGGAAGTGGAATGTAAGGATCGATCTGTGGCGATTTAAGGTCTCAGCTCACCCCTACGTGATGAAGGCGTGATGAAATGTCTTAATATAAGTATAGTACAGTTCGAAAATATCGGAAACTGCTGTAGAGTAACTTCTTTCTATTTGTATGTGAATTTCGCCAGCCCGCACTAGTTCTGTGTTAACTAAAGCTCAATTTACACGGGAGTTTCTCGCGGCGAGAATCGTATGCGATTATCGCATGACATAACCGCCATAGATTATCGTGTTCTGAGAAATGTTTACACGATGCAATTTTTTTATAACCTTATGATAATTGTATCTTCGCGGCGACAAACTCTCCCCGTGTAAATGTGGCTTTAGGCTTTACTTTGAGCGCTATATAGGCTGAATGATGAGTTGTTGTCCGCAGACTGGCGGCGCTGGAAGGTCAGTTCGGCGCGGTGCGCGCGTTGCAGTCGCGCGGCGCCGACGCAGACGCGCTGGATGCAGACCGGCGCTCCACGCTCTACGTACTGGCGCTGGACAACCGCCTGGCCATGGCGCGCTACCTGCTGCAGCACTGCGCCGCCTCGCCGCACCTCACCGACGCAGAGGTATGTACACACGCATCCACACACACGCACACGCACGCATATACAACCGCCTGGCCATGGCGCGCTACCTGCTGCAGCACTGCGCCGCCTCGCCGCACCTCACCGACGCAGAGGTATGTACACACGCATCCACACACACGCACACGCACGCATATACAACCGCCTGGCCATGGCGCGCTACCTGCTGCAGCACTGCGCCGCCTCGCCGCACCTCACCGACGCAGAGGTATGTACACACGCATCCACACACACGCACACGCACGCATATACAACCGCCTGGCCATGGCGCGCTACCTGCTGCAGCACTGCGCCGCCTCGCCGCACCTCACCGACGCAGAGGTATGTACACACGCATCCACACACACGCACACGCACGCATATACAACCGCCTGGCCATGGCGCGCTACCTGCTGCAGCACTGCGCCGCCTCGCCGCACCTCACCGACGCAGAGGTATGTACACACGCATCCACACACACGCACACGCACGCATATACAACCGCCTGGCCATGGCGCGCTACCTGCTGCAGCACTGCGCCGCCTCGCCGCACCTCACCGACGCAGAGGTATGTACACACGCATCCACACACACGCACACGCACGCATATACAACCGCCTGGCCATGGCGCGCTACCTGCTGCAGCACTGCGCCGCCTCGCCGCACCTCACCGACGCAGAGGTATGTACACACGCATCCACACACACGCACACGCACGCATATACAACCGCCTGGCCATGGCGCGCTACCTGCTGCAGCACTGCGCCGCCTCGCCGCACCTCACCGACGCAGAGGTATGTACACACGCATCCACACACACGCACACGCACGCATATACAACCGCCTGGCCATGGCGCGCTACCTGCTGCAGCACTGCGCCGCCTCGCCGCACCTCACCGACGCAGAGGTATGTACACACGCATCCACACACACGCACACGCACGCATATACAACCGCCTGGCCATGGCGCGCTACCTGCTGCAGCACTGCGCCGCCTCGCCGCACCTCACCGACGCAGAGGTATGTACACACGCATCCACACACACGCACACGCACGCATATACAACCGCCTGGCCATGGCGCGCTACCTGCTGCAGCACTGCGCCGCCTCGCCGCACCTCACCGACGCAGAGGTATGTACACACGCATCCACACACACGCACACGCACGCATATACAACCGCCTGGCCATGGCGCGCTACCTGCTGCAGCACTGCGCCGCCTCGCCGCACCTCACCGACGCAGAGGTATGTACACACGCATCCACACACACGCACACGCACGCATATACAACCGCCTGGCCATGGCGCGCTACCTGCTGCAGCACTGCGCCGCCTCGCCGCACCTCACCGACGCAGAGGTATGTACACACGCATCCACACACACGCACACGCACGCATATACAACCGCCTGGCCATGGCGCGCTACCTGCTGCAGCACTGCGCCGCCTCGCCGCACCTCACCGACGCAGAGGTATGTACACACGCATCCACACACACGCACACGCACGCATATACAACCGCCTGGCCATGGCGCGCTACCTGCTGCAGCACTGCGCCGCCTCGCCGCACCTCACCGACGCAGAGGTATGTACACACGCATCCACACACACGCACACGCACGCATATACAACCGCCTGGCCATGGCGCGCTACCTGCTGCAGCACTGCGCCGCCTCGCCGCACCTCACCGACGCAGAGGTATGTACACACGCATCCACACACACGCACACGCACGCATATACAACCGCCTGGCCATGGCGCGCTACCTGCTGCAGCACTGCGCCGCCTCGCCGCACCTCACCGACGCAGAGGTATGTACACACGCATCCACACACACGCACACGCACGCATATACAACCGCCTGGCCATGGCGCGCTACCTGCTGCAGCACTGCGCCGCCTCGCCGCACCTCACCGACGCAGAGGTATGTACACACGCATCCACACACACGCACACGCACGCATATACAACCGCCTGGCCATGGCGCGCTACCTGCTGCAGCACTGCGCCGCCTCGCCGCACCTCACCGACGCAGAGGTATGTACACACGCATCCACACACACGCACACGCACGCATATACAACCGCCTGGCCATGGCGCGCTACCTGCTGCAGCACTGCGCCGCCTCGCCGCACCTCACCGACGCAGAGGTATGTACACACGCATCCACACACACGCACACGCACGCATATACAACCGCCTGGCCATGGCGCGCTACCTGCTGCAGCACTGCGCCGCCTCGCCGCACCTCACCGACGCAGAGGTATGTACACACGCATCCACACACACGCACACGCACGCATATACAACCGCCTGGCCATGGCGCGCTACCTGCTGCAGCACTGCGCCGCCTCGCCGCACCTCACCGACGCAGAGGTATGTACACACGCATCCACACACACGCACACGCACGCATATACAACCGCCTGGCCATGGCGCGCTACCTGCTGCAGCACTGCGCCGCCTCGCCGCACCTCACCGACGCAGAGGTATGTACACACGCATCCACACACACGCACACGCACGCATATACAACCGCCTGGCCATGGCGCGCTACCTGCTGCAGCACTGCGCCGCCTCGCCGCACCTCACCGACGCAGAGGTATGTACACACGCATCCACACACACGCACACGCACGCATATACAACCGCCTGGCCATGGCGCGCTACCTGCTGCAGCACTGCGCCGCCTCGCCGCACCTCACCGACGCAGAGGTATGTACACACGCATCCACACACACGCACACGCACGCATATACAACCGCCTGGCCATGGCGCGCTACCTGCTGCAGCACTGCGCCGCCTCGCCGCACCTCACCGACGCAGAGGTATGTACACACGCATCCACACACACGCACACGCACGCATATACAACCGCCTGGCCATGGCGCGCTACCTGCTGCAGCACTGCGCCGCCTCGCCGCACCTCACCGACGCAGAGGTATGTACACACGCATCCACACACACGCACACGCACGCATATACAACCGCCTGGCCATGGCGCGCTACCTGCTGCAGCACTGCGCCGCCTCGCCGCACCTCACCGACGCAGAGGTATGTACACACGCATCCACACACACGCACACGCACGCATATACAACCGCCTGGCCATGGCGCGCTACCTGCTGCAGCACTGCGCCGCCTCGCCGCACCTCACCGACGCAGAGGTATGTACACACGCATCCACACACACGCACACGCACGCATATACAACCGCCTGGCCATGGCGCGCTACCTGCTGCAGCACTGCGCCGCCTCGCCGCACCTCACCGACGCAGAGGTATGTACACACGCATCCACACACACGCACACGCACGCATATACAACCGCCTGGCCATGGCGCGCTACCTGCTGCAGCACTGCGCCGCCTCGCCGCACCTCACCGACGCAGAGGTATGTACACACGCATCCACACACACGCACACGCACGCATATACAACCGCCTGGCCATGGCGCGCTACCTGCTGCAGCACTGCGCCGCCTCGCCGCACCTCACCGACGCAGAGGTATGTACACACGCATCCACACACACGCACACGCACGCATATACAACCGCCTGGCCATGGCGCGCTACCTGCTGCAGCACTGCGCCGCCTCGCCGCACCTCACCGACGCAGAGGTATGTACACACGCATCCACACACACGCACACGCACGCATATACAACCGCCTGGCCATGGCGCGCTACCTGCTGCAGCACTGCGCCGCCTCGCCGCACCTCACCGACGCAGAGGTATGTACACACGCATCCACACACACGCACACGCACGCATATACAACCGCCTGGCCATGGCGCGCTACCTGCTGCAGCACTGCGCCGCCTCGCCGCACCTCACCGACGCAGAGGTATGTACACACGCATCCACACACACGCACACGCACGCATATACAACCGCCTGGCCATGGCGCGCTACCTGCTGCAGCACTGCGCCGCCTCGCCGCACCTCACCGACGCAGAGGTATGCATACACGCACAAATACATCAGAATCATAAACCAAAGCACGTACGCACGCACGCGCACGCACACGCACGCACACGCACGCACACGCACGCACACGCACGCACACGCACAGAATTATATACTCACGCAACGTACGCACGCACGGGCACGCACGCACACGTACGCTCACTCGTAGATGAAGTACATTGATATTACACACAAAATTGTTATTTTTTCTCTTTGTTAGATCTGCCAACGCATGTTTACAAAAATTCATAAAATTAAAAATTATAGTGTTTGTGGTTCGTTCATTTTGTTTAAAAAATAATATCAACATTAATCAAATTATCAAATGAATATACTATGTTAGTAAAATGTGTTCAACTGTTTTTTTTGTCTAGTGAAGTGTATTTGTTTTTTTTTATTCAGGGTCGAACACCACTACACGTGTCAGCGTGGCAGGGACACACTGATATGGTCAATTTGCTGATTACTGTTGGTGAGTGAATTTATATACTTACTTATTAAAAAGCTCAAGTGTTTGTTTGAACGCCCTTAATCTCAGCAACTATCAGTTCAAATTGAAGAAAATTTTAGTGTTAGATAGTCCATTTATAGACGAACGCTATGGGTTAGTTTCTCTCTCTTCAGCGACAGAAACTCCATTGCTTAACATAGACTCCTCCAAGGATTTGCACATCGATTGTTGGAAACGGCTAGCACCCAGCTACTTCCTGCTACTTTAGTGCAAGGTCTCCCTTGCACTTTATAGGCGGCCGTCTGACACTTCGCTTGCACGTGTCTCAAGGTCACTCATCAAATTATGGAGAGTGTTTGCTTAATATTTTCTTATGAGATCGAATCACAAATGAGGAGATCCGTGGGAAAATAAAAATTACCGACCTAGCCCAAAGGATTACCAAGTTGAAATTTCAGTCAGCTAGGGTTCTAAAGGTTTTTGAGTGGAGGGTAGTTTTAGTATTGGGAAAATATGTTTGTAGGTCGATGTTGTTTGTTTATGCAGTGTGTGTTGTCAGGCGGCGCGCACGTGGAGGCGCGGGACCGCTGCGCGCGCACGGCGCTGCACGCGGCGGCGTGGCGCGGGCGCGCGGCGGCGCTGCGGGCGCTGCTCACGCACGGAGCCACGCCCTCGCCGCTCTGCGCACAGGGCGCCACGCCGCTCGGTACCACAGCACATTCATTCACTCACTTTACCATCACTAACTCCACCTTGAGTATCATTGACCGTGTATATCATTAACCATGAGTATCATTGACCGTGAGTAACTTTGACCGTAAGCATCTTTGGCCATGAGTTACTTTGACCTTGAACGTCTTTGACCATGAGTATTATTGACTGTGAGTAGCTTCGACCATGGGTATCTTTGACCGTGACTAACTTTAACCATGAGTATCTGCCCGTGAGTAGCTTTGACATGACCTATTATTTACCACTGCATAATTCACACCTACCTTTACAAGTCCCATTTTACTGCTTTTTACATATCCCACTGACATTTATAGAGGAGTGCCGTGCTGAACAATAGGCGGTTATTGGCTGATATAAAATATGTATATTTATATTATTATTTTTTGTTTCAGGTATAGCAGCTCAAGAAGGGCACGAGGAGTGCGTGCTGTGGTTGCTGCAGCACGGAGCCGATCCGTTACAGGCTGATCATTGTGGTAAGTTACATTATACTATTATGACATTAACCATTGTAACTTTGTGTTGCTGAAGGAGTGTCTTGTGCCTTTTTTTCTTCACTACAACACGTTGCGAAGCGGTGGTATCAGTAATTAACGATTCAAAACATCTTGTGAAACACTACTTCAATTAGAATATTTTGATTTGGTTTGAATGTTTGATAGTATTTTATAAGCGCACTACACGCGAAAGCCGCCAACACGCCGGCCTATGTTGTCAATTTTTTGTCGGCGGATTAATTGGCTACTTCACTTATGACGTTAAATTTTGCTGGGAAACAGAGCAGAGCACTTGCGTCGCCGACGTGCTGCCAACATGTAGGAGTGCAACACGTGCGGGCGTTTGTTGTAGACATGATAGTTTTCCTAAAGGCCGCCGGGTTGTCGGCGGGCTGTGTCGCCGGGCCGGCGGGTTTGGTGTGTAGTGAGCAATATAGAGAGAATGAGGAACAAGAAAAAACACTATTAGATGCAAACTGCTTTATTGAATTTATCAGCAATTTTTTTGAATCGCATTATAAGTCCCTTCGTTTCATCAGGTCGCACCCCAGCGAAGGTGGCGTGGCGCGCGGGGCACGCCAACATCTGCCGCCTGCTGGAGCGCTGGGTGTCGGCGCCCGCGCCGCCCGCCTCCGCCCCCGCCGCCCCCGCCGCCCCCGCCGCCGCCGCCACGCACGCCGCCAGGCCGCCCAGCGCCGGTGAGTACTGTCGTCAATACATACACACAACACTCACATACATAGTCCTGACTCCACACTATTAAGTCTTAAAGTTATACTGCTTATACTCGCGTATATCGAAGTGGTAGAGCTACGCTGTTGTCAGTCATGACTCAGCATGAATGGCCAGGCTAGTCCATGAGCCGGACCTTTTCGATGGTTGTTCCGCCTTCTGTCGGTCGCCAAAACAGTTTTCCTTGGCCAGCAAGGAACTTGTTGTGAAGGTCCTCGGAGCAAGTTTATCAAAGGTGGACTGCTTGTGCCTGGAGAGAAAACTTTAGTTGATACCGTGAAGGAACTTGCATACCATATGGATTTGTTAGAATTTCTATGGAGTGTAAAGTTTGCCCACCCGCACTAGGCCAGCGTGGTGGACTATACGGCCTAACCATTCTCAATCGTACTCTCGATTGTAGAGGAGGCCCGGGCCCTGCAGTGGACCGTATATGGGCTGATAGAGTTGTATAAATTGATCATATACTATATCTCATTCGCAGGTTCGCCGGAGTACAAGCGCCGTAGCGTGCACAGTTCCAACTCGACGAAGTCGTCGTCCAACCTGACGGGCGGCTCGGGACGCTCGCACGACCACGCCGAGCACGCCGACGCGCACGCGCACGCGCACGACAAGGTCGTTACCTACATTGTACATATTTATTGTGGGATAAGTTCACGCTTGCACTATGAGGGAAAGGTAGAGATGGTACAAGTGTCGTCTACAGTTTGCGGAGTATATTTGCATCCCAACATGTGAAGGAAAGGTTATTGCCAGATCGAACCAAGGTACATCAAAAGTATGGAGATTTGTGAGACTGGGATTGATTCCCAGATTTGGTAATTACATCTTGTATCTTTTCGATTGGAAAATATCATGCTATAACTCGTATCATGCTATACTCAAATGTATGAAAAAATTAGCGTGCTGTAAGTCACTACTACCCGCTTTCTTCCGCGCAGATATTTTTGTAAAGCTACTCTATTGTAATGTATAGTATAATACACAACATAGCCCAAAGGATTAGCAAGTTGAAGCGGCAGTGGGCCGGACACATAGCGCGAAGAACTGATGGCCGATGGCCGAAAGCTTCTGGAGTGAAGGCCGCGTACAGGCAAGCACAGTGTCGGACGCTCGTCTACAAGGTGGACGGACGACCTGGTTAGGGTTGCGGGAAGCCGCTGGATGCTGATTCCAACAGGTCGATATGAAGATCCTTGGGGAGGCATATGTTCAGCAGTGGACTACCTGTGGCTGAAGAGAGAGAGTGACAGTATTATAATGTTATGTTTTGTGTCGTCCAGGCGTCTCGCGGGTCGTCGTTATCCTTCGCGCAACAAGTGGTGCGGTGTGGGCGTGGTCGCCGCGAGAGGGAACGAGACCCCGCTATACCGGAGCACCATGCGATAGACAATGACAGCAAACTCAGGTACGTACCATTCAAGTTCATCTGTATCAGCCCATGTACGTCCCACTGCAGGGCACGGGCCTCCTCTACAATCGAGAGTACGATTGAGAGCAAGGCCATATAGTCCACCACGCTGGTCTAGTACGGTATGTAAAGTCCGCCAACCCGCACTAGGCCAGCGTGATGGACTGTACTGACCCCTCTCAATTGTACTCTCGATTGTAGAGGAGGCCCGTGCCCTGCAGTGGGACGTGTACGGGCTGATACAGATGTAAAGGGGGGTCTGTGATAGAGGAGCCAAGAACTTGACCACAAGCCGAGCCGCTCTTACTCGCGGAGACAAGTGTCGTTTGAGGCTCGTAAATTTGTGTTTGGCTCGTGCTCAGGTCCTCTAGCTTAAGGATAGAGACCTAATGGTTTTGCTAGGCACCGGGGAGTAACGGGACGGCGACGCGACGTTACCGCAACGTGACGAGTTGTAATGTACCGGTTGGTATAGAATACGTAGACGGAGCCGTTACGGCGACGTCGTGCTCTACGCGACGAAACCGAGTGGCACGTTTCATATTAACCGGTATACTTTAACTCCAAAACACCGTCAGCGTCGCGCCTGCGGCACGTTATCGTCCCGTCCCATCCGTTGTCTGGTGAAACCATAAGTTTGCAGTGCGTCGCTGGTCGCATGCTTCCAACAGGTCGATGTGCAGATCCTTGGTGGAGGCCTATGTTCAGCAGTTGACTTGCTGTGCCTGAAGAGAGATGTGTAATGGAGCGAATCAAGAGCAAGCAGGAAAAAAAGACTGCGTAATAGATAGAAATATACGGTATCGAAGTTTTTGGCGCTAGTGGTAGGATTGTGGTATCCGCTCGGATATCTACCACCGTACAGAGGTTAAGGAGTCGTCATAGTGAGCCACGTGTGTCGCGTTTCGGGTTCATCGTTGTGTATATTCGGAAACAATCGGGTGTAATTGTGTCGACCGGTGATATAGATGAACATCGCCAGGTCTCGTCAAACAACGGGCGGGAGGCGAGTTATAATGTATTTGTTCATATGGAATATAAAAGAGAAAAAAGAAAAAAAAATGCTTTCAAATATGACAGCATTGTCGCGTTCAGCGTAACCTCTATGTGTCTATATCAAACCCTTACATTGCAACTCTAAAAGATCCGTGAACGTCCCGTCAGCGTCGCGTCCTCGTCTCGTTCCGCCCGTTTGATGAGACCTGGCGTGAGATTATATCACCGGTCGATACAATTATTCCTGATTGTATACAGGTATACGCCAGTGAACACTAAACGCGTCACACGTGCGTCAATACGACGGGTCATTAACCATCATGTACGGTGGTTGATTCTGGGCGGATGCCAAAATCCTACCCTCAGTATCAAAAATATCGGTACCGTATGTCTATCTGGCACTACTATTACGCAAGTCTTGTCTTTCCTCTTGCTCCGGATTCGCTCTATTACATATCTTCTTCAGCCACAGGAAGTCCACTGCTGAACATAGGCCTCTCCCAAGGATCTCCACGTCGATCTGTTGGAAGCATGCAGCGATGCTCTGCAACCTTATGGTTTCACCAGACAGCGGGTGGGACGGGACGAAGACGTGACGCAGGCGAGACGCCGAAGAGTCGTTAGGAGTTGTAATATATCGGTTAGAGTGAAACATCTCACAGAGCCATCCAGTAATCGTCGCGCTCGGTGTGACTGTTTTTTATGATGCTCCATACCAACCCATACATTCTAACTTCAAACGACCGTCAGCGTCGCGTCGCCGCTCCGACCCGCCTGTTCTATGGCGAAACCATAAAGACACATGTCCACCTGCACTCTTACCCTAACCTCCTTGCCCTTGTTCAAAACCTAGATACAAAAGTGATAAAAATATTGTAGGAGTTACCTAGCCAACGAGCGCGACGCGGAGCTGGGCGCGGGGTACTGGCGCGGGTCGCGGCGCCACGCCTGCGCCTCGCCGCTGTACGCCTCGCCACCACGCAGCCCCGACCTCACCAGCCCCGCCGCGCCACCACTCACCACCAGCAGCGGCAGCAACCCGCTCAGTGTGGTGGCGGGGGCGGTGCCGCAGAGCGCTTTCGGTGAGTGTCGCCTGAAATAACAATATCTGCTCATAATATGGACAATAGTACAGCGTAAGTAAGGGGGGTGTACGTTCGCACGCACTCGTGTACGGACGCGTTCGTGCTTACGAGCACGCACTTACGCATGCTTTCCATACAAACCGACTTTTAAACACTCGGCCATCAGAGTATAATACAACAACCCAAGTGTCCATCTAGTGCTGAGTAACATACCACTTTGGTAAGTAATTTTAGAACCTATAAACGTTTCGTAAATAAACTCTTGGATACGTACCACCACTGCAGTAAGTTGGCAGGGCCTCGTCACCGCCACGCAGTCCCGACCTGCACAGCCCTACTGTACCACCACTCACCACTACCAGTGGTAGTAACCCGCTCAGTGTGATGGCGGGGACTGTGCTTAAGTGCTTTCGTGGGTGTCTTGGAAGACAGAACAGTCTGTCTGGAGACAGAACGCAAAAAATGGTTTTAGTGGAGTTAAACATTGTTCCGGGTTTATAAGTTTACACGCACACATATACGGACGGGTACGTACATACGCGCACGCTAACGTGACAGTTATTAATTCACTTTGTCGTGATAGTGATCACGGCACACATTAATTAATACAGGGTATATCAAGACTGCTACCGAAAACGAAGCCAGATGGCAGTTTTAGTGACTACAGACACGATTCGACTGAAATATTTGCAATAAAGCGACGATTTTTTTTTCGTAATGTTTTAAATATCATTGTGTTTGGGTGGTAAATCCATAGATTTTTCTGAAATTATAATTTAAAGCCGTGCGTACTATATCGTCTTTGAAAATAAATGGGTGTACATTATTTTTTTAGGAAAATGTATGTATTTACCACCCAAATACGATGATAGGAAAAAAATACAGAAAATAAACGTCACTTTTTTTGCAAACATTTTAGTAGCATTATGTCTAAAGTCACTAAAACTACCACCTGGCTACGTTTTCGGTAGCAGTCTTGATGTACCCTGTATATTATGATTGATCGCTTATCTGCTACTTCCAGGTTCTCAGCCACCGAGCCTGACGGCGGTGCAGCCGGTGGTGACAGACACGCACTTCAACAGGGACACGCACATGCGCATCATACTCGGCCGGGACAGCAAACCCGCGCACGATCGAGCCGATAGGTACGTGAACACTACATATATAAACTTTCAGGCTAAAAAATTGACAGAGAATCTCACCTCACACTATAAAATTCATTTTTGGGGACAGTGAAGGCCGTGGAAGTGCGCGAAACTATTCGACGAAGTGTTATCAAATTCACGTGTTAAAGTAGTACTAATCTATAATGACTCGATTACAGTGGGTTTTATGAAGTCTACTGTGCTCTTTATCCGAGTACAAGCATTCCACCATCAACCTTTAAACCCCAATTGCACGGGGGTTTCTCGCCTGGAGACAGGCGAGAATTGTATGTCATTCTCGCTTGCGATATTTAGCTTATCGTATTCTGCAAAACGCTTACACGATGCAACTGTTTTATATCCTTACGATAATCGTATCTTCGAGTGTAAATGGGGCTTTAATAGTTGCATGTCGGGTCCGACTTTGATGTGATGTTATTGCATCTGTTCACACTGGGAGAATGTCGGCTGTTATCTTGCTATACTGCCTGGAATCCGACATATAGTGAAGAACTTTGCACAAAAACAAAACGTACGAGTGCTATAATTATCGGATCCGAGGAAATGTCGCTGTTGGATAACAAGGACACGACATATAGGGGAGAGTGGGGGGGGGGGGGGGGTAGAAAGGTGGTAAACACTTACCACTAGAAGGGCCGCTTGCTAGACGTCTTCATTGTATCAGTTAATATTGTAGCATGGGCTCGTAAATTAAATAAATAAATATATACAATTGTAATAACATGTTGTTGCTTTCGTTTTGTGTTGCCAACGAGTTTTTGTATTACTTTGATTACCTAAATGGGATAAATAACTAGTCTGATTTCTCGACCGCCACATTGGTTTGTTAATGTGACGTCAACTTTTAAAAATATACCCTATTTATTCTTACATTAAGGTTGTCATTCCATTGGCATTTAAAATATACCCTATTTAAACTGGCATTAAGTTGACATTACATAGACACACCTCTACAGCGGTCGTGACGTTGGATAAAGACACTCAAGAGTCGCACAGTGTTGAATATATTTTGGAAAAAAAAAGTAATACAAATTCTCCATTCAAGCTTATAATTTGGTGTAACGAATATTAATTATTTAAATAGATTAAAAAGTCAAATCATTCTGCAACATGGCTGAAACCTCATGCCAGTATTGGATTAGGGCTGGCAGAAAATTTTAAATGTTTAATTGTGTCAAATAATAAAATTAGCTAAATCACCCCCAATCCATACATTGGGGCCCTTATTGCGAGTCTAAGTATCGAAATATTTTTAAAGGCTCTCATAGTGACAACAATCTTCCACTTATTTCCACAATGAAATATCATCTACTTTACACTTCACAGATAGACTTACAAAGCCCAAAGGATATAAATACATGTTGAACTGTAAAAACGACACTTTATACGATCGACGTAATCCAGACGGATTCAAATGCTAACAAAAATATTCGTTACACCAAACCCAAGCGATTGTGTACCCTATCCGTATCGCTATACAGTACGTAATAGTGTGATGTGAATTAGCGAGGTGTGGACGTCGATGGGACGGCTTGCGTACAACCGCATTGTGGGCAGCCTCGGGAGAGCGAGAGGCAGGATATTAAAGAAAACGTGAGTGAGCGGGACAGATGATAACTTGCGCGCCACGCGGCCGTGTTGGGATGTTGTGAGATAGATTGAAGCAAATGTTTAGGTCCTTCGAGCCAGATTTAAAAAAATGATCAATTGAAAGATTAGTATTGGTTGTATTTAAAAAAGTTAAAAGTATAACATTATTGTAAATATAATATATTAAACCCGTTAAAAAATAGTGTAACAGTAAACTTGTGTAAAAATAAACTTTTATGTATATATATATGACAGCCTCTGTGGCGCAGTTGGTTGAACACCGGCTGCGAGACGAGAGGCCGCGGGTTCGATCCCCGCATCGAAACAAATATTTGTGTGAACCACAGATAAGACCGAAAAGTCTCTCGTAGTTTCTGATACCCACGACACAAGACTAGATCTTAGTGTGGGGTCAGGACTATGTATGTAACTGTTGGGTGTATTTATTATTTTATTTTAAGTTTATAATTATCAAACGTTTTTAGCCTACAAACAATATTTTTAAATTGCGTTTCCTTCAAATTGTAATTATTTTCGTGTTATTGATTTAAATTAAGACACGATTTTACTGAAATCAGATAAATCAGATTCCTTAATACTAATTTCGGCAAATTGTAGCAAAATACTAGTCAAGTGTCCACAACATCTCAACGACTGGTCTGCTAAGCAACAATTGGTTTTGGCTTCAAGATTGGTTCATATACAGGGTGTGGTCATCTAATGTTATCATCAAGTTACTCACTTCATTGCTTTGTTAGGGTAAGGGTGTGGGAGCATGGGGTGGGGAAGGGTGAGGGGAAGTTAACTGCTTTAATTTATATGCTAGCTTTAGTTAGTTTAATAAATAATTAATGCAATCAAGAATATTCACACAAGTTTTGAAAGTAAGGTTTTGTGTCGTGTTTATCAAAAACTATGAATGATTTTTGTCCAACAATATCCACACAAGGAATAACTGTGTTGGGTGAAATAAATTTAATTCTATACTGGAACGACAAAGCGGCTCTAATGCAGTTGATGTTAGTCTGCGTTACATCTCACCAGTTCACACAATAGGGTAGTTTTCTCCTATTTTTTATTGTACTGATCAAAATGTATCCATAACCAAAATCTAACAAAGAATTTTGTAAATTCATTCAGAATTTTCAAAGTTAGAAACGTTTTAAATCTTATAGTAGTAAAAGAAAAGGGATGGAAAACAAAACTAGTGACGTCACTAGTCTTAATAAGCATTACGGTGTGCGCGTGTGAAAGAGACGGTAAGATGTCCGCAGCACACTCCCACTTTTTAATTTTTAAAAACTAATATTTGCCTCATGTTACATTCTAATTTAATACTGTTTAGACAAAAATAGTTTTATTTTAATGCTGTTTGTGTGTATAATAATACAAAAAATCGATCAAAGTCATCTACCCTATTATACCACCTTCTTCAAAATCGAAGAAGTTACTATAGAAAATCTTACATATTGAATGTTATTAGGAAGAATACGGAATTATTTCGAATATGGATGTTGGACATGACAAAATCATCATAGCATCTGATCTTCAGGACTTCTCACTAAAATACTTGACAGCCTCCGTGGCGCAGTTGGTTAGACGCCGCCTGTGAAACGAGAGGCCGCGGGGTCGATCCGCGCACCGAGATAAATACTTGTGAGGCCCACAAGTATTTGTTTCGGGTCTGGGTGTTTGTGGGACCGAAAAGTCTCTTGCACCTTCTGATACCCACGACACAAGACTATGTATGTGACTGTTGGGTATATAAATATATATATAAATGTTATTTGTTATCAAAAATATATCACAGAATACTAGCAGAAGTAAAGCTCCATACAAAGCGCGCTAGATCAACGCACACATACACAGCGTTCACTGACACGACATTCGAGACCGATCGAGACCAGTGCGAGCGCGAGTTTCACCCGCTTCGGACACGCATCTTGGGATATTTTTTGTGCAAAGATGGAGCAAAAAAAAAGTTATTACAATTGTTCAGTTGAAGGATGTTTAAATTCTACTGTAAACAATCAAATGATACGAGTGCTATTACCACGACACTTGTTTTCGTATAAGCCAGAGTTAACAACCCTAGCGCGACCGCCGAGCGCAGTGTGAGTGTAGCTACAAAGTGAAGTACATACACAAGCTTCACTTCTGTTAGTATTCTGTGATTATATGCTTATTAAAACGACTAATAAAAACGTGCTGTGTTTTAATGTAACATTTTCATATTCGCTTGTTTGTGTGGTTTGAAACCGTGCGGTATTAACTCGCTTCCGACTAATTCGCAGCAATGGGTATTTTAATTAAATAAAGTTAAAATCATACTACAATTGATTTTAAGTGCAATGCAGCTATTGGCAATACTTGCGGAAAATTAAGGCCTGGTTGCATAAACTAATTTGGACGGTAACTTTAATTTTGACAATGTCATCGCCATACATTTGTGACGTATTTGACATTACTAATGTATGGGATTTACATTTTTAAACTTAAAGTTAAGGTCAAAGTTAGTTTGTGCAATTGGGCTTAAATAATGGCCGCTACACACGTTAAAATGCGTTTTGCGCAAACGCGAGTTGCGCCCGTCTCAAATCGAAAATTTTAATGAAGTTTGCGCAGTTATGTCCCACACAGGTTCAGTATACTAGTGCAAACTCAGACTGTACGTATATCGTTACGTGTATGGCGGCCATAAGGCATAGTATGTGATAAAGTTACGGCGGGTACTTCATCAAATGTCAGCAATACTCTCCGTGGAAGACAATGATATCGACCTATTTAAGTTCTGTTGGAAATATAAATTAAGGATTTTTTTATTTATTCGCAGTAAAAACAAGAGGAACGGTATCGTCACGAATCCGGCCATGAGGCTCGTGGCCAACGTTAGAAATGGATTAGGTGAGTTCTAAAATATGCGTAACATTTTTAGTAGTATCAGAGTGTAGGTAGGTAGGTATCAGCCCATATACGTCCCACTGCTGAGCACGGGCCTACTCTACAATCGAGCGAATCGATTGAGAGTGGTTAGCCCATATAGTCCACCACGCTGGCCTAGTGCGGGTTGACGGACTTACATACCGTAGAAATTCTTTTAAAATCGCTACGGTACGCAGGTTTCCTCACGATGTTTTCCTTCGCCGTTAAAGTGCGTGGTGGTTGACTATCAATACACACATAACTCCCGAAAAGTCAGAGGTGTGCCCTGGGATTTGAACCCGTGACCACCATAAACATGTAGGCAGCCGCGCCTGGTCCGTTTACCAACAGGCCACCACGCACTTCGTAACATTTTTACTTTACTTATTTTCTGTGATAAAGGAGAGATAAACTAGTGACAGTGAAAGGATGGCGGAAAAAATCGCGAGAATCTCCACGGTGTTAAGTCCGCCAACCCGCACTATGTCACATATACTACGTCTTTAACCTTTCCAAATGTCAAGGAGGCCACGTGCAGTGGGACGTATACAGACTGGGTATTTACTAAAATACTCGAAGAAAATTAGAAGTGCCCTTATTGCAAACCACAATGTATTGCGCTTATTTTCACCCCAATATTTAAAAACGGGACGGGACGATTTGCTTTGATGATAAATTCCTATCCCGATTAACATGTATGTAATGTTTTATATCGAAATACAATCATAGAATTATACATTTTTGTATTGTATCAGCCCATTTACGTTCCACTGCAGGGCACGGGCCTCCTCTACAAACAAGAGGATGATTGAGAGTGGTTAGGCCATATAGTCCACCACCCTGGCCTAGTGCGGGTTGGCAGACTTTACATTTTAAATTAATTAAATATATTTTATAATTCCAGACAACGCGGCTGCCAACATAAGGCGCACGGGCGTGGCTCTGGCCGCGAGCGCCAGTTCCGCCAACCCCGCGGTCAAAACCAACGCGTTCCAGTGGAGGAAAGAGACGCCGCTATAATGAGCAACGCGTGCGAGCGAGACAGATAACGCAGTGTTGCCGCGTAGCGAGAGTACTATTTTGGTAGATAATGTTGCTAGTTTGTGTTGTGGGCGAGCGTTTTTTTGAAAGATTTTTGGGTGTTAAAATGTAGGAGAAGCTTGTATTGATTTTGAATTTGGCTTTTAAGTTACAAGTTTGGATTAATTTCGAAAAAAACCATGAACAGATTAAAATTAATCAGGCAAGACTTTTCGTTATATCCTTAAAAACAGATTTTTCCATTTAATTTGCAAATTAGGGGACTGCATTTATTTTATATTAACATTTTTTTTTATCGTGAAATAACTTAGCATTTAAAAAACGCCGCGTCTAAAAAAACGCTCGCGCACAATAGTTACAAAATACGGAGACATCCGCAGGTATAATAAAGTTAACTATATTATGTATAGTGGAAAAAATATATATGCTTAGTATGTATGTTCGTGTGAGAGGGATAAACGTGTTGCTTTTCACCCGAGTCTCATCAAAATTGTACTAGTCGTATGAATAGAGCACCGGGCGGGGACAGAACCGCGGGTAGATGGAAAAAAAAGAAAAAAGTTTTTTTGTGACGTATGAAAACTTTTTGCAAAATAATTGTTAGGTAGAAAAAAAGTTTGATTTTTATGTTTTGTGAAAAAAATGGCTGAAGAATATAACTAAGCTATTGTTATATGAAACAAATCATATCAACGATTGAATAAATTGAGATTTGATAGTCTTTGCCTACACAAAGATATAGTTAATACAATGAATGAGTTAAAAGCGAGCATTAATAATTATGCCAAAAAAACATTAAGACAAAATAAAAAAAAAACAAATTCGTACAATAATTTAAACTACGTAATTTATTAACATCTTTACAGTCTTAAACATTGGTTGCTAGTTGCAATTGTTATGTCAGACGACCCGCGGGTCTGTCCGCGCTCGGTAATGTATAGATATAGTTTAAGTTATGTAAGAGAGTCCGTAGTTCCTCATGTGTTCTCTTGACGGTCACTTTTGAACCATATTTTAGATTTGCACTAAACAAGTAACTCTAAACGAGGGTAGTTTGAGTATTCGAAATAAATACAGTTTTATTTTGATCTGAACGTACAAATTTCAACAGAAGGTTCAGAATTATTAATATATTATAGACCATTAGTAAAATAAAATGATTTTTTTTCGAAATATTCCACAATTCAGACAGACAGACGCACGATCATGATAAGCAAGTTAATAAACTATAAACAAAGGCACGCGAGCGCGTCTGTGTATAAAAATGACCAGCAATCGTGCTTGTAGCAGATGTTGAGTATAATTTGAACATTGATTAGGATATTATGATATGGAAATAAATGACTTATTATGTGTTGAATATTTTCTACCGTGTGTTACATCAGTATTATACTCAATTCAATAAAAAAATGTTGTCATACTTTGAAAAATAGCCCTGTATACCTTAATTTTAAATTAATTTTCTCAAAATACAGTATTTGCGGAAACTGCAGTCGCTAGCAAAATTAAGGTCCCTTTAAGCTCGGCTATACATATAAGATGGGTCAAGCGAATCGCTAGCAAGGGTGTCCACACGATGTGTCAGATGTTCAGAATAACAAATTGCTTGAAAGGTTATCGAACAGTCTGCTTGTAAAACTATATCGAAGAATATTGGCTACATTATCGGTATTTTAATATAATGTTTATAGAGGCAGTACTACAGTATGATTACAATGCTGAGGTCCTGGGTGCGCATCCCGGGTCGGGCAAAATTATATTAGATTTTTCTATTCATTATCAGCCCGGATTTAGGAATTGGTGCCCGATATGGCGATAGGCTCGCCTGTCACATTGTGGGAACATGTAAGGCAAACCTTGAGTGTCCTTGTAGCACTTCAGCGTACCCCTTCTGGGAAAAACGCGTGAGTTTATGTATATGCAGCTATTGTGGCGTATATTACTACCCCAAAAATTGACAAAACGGATGGAGTATTTTAGTATTTTTAAGATCAACAATCCTATTTATTCCAGATGCTCTAAAACTTTGGTAACAAAAGTGACGTCGAGATTACACAAATTAAGATATTAAAATATTAAATACGGCTCTTAAATAGTTAAATCTTATTCAGTTTCTGTTCATGGCCGCCTTATACAGGGTGTGAACTAACAAAGTAGAGAAATTACATTTTGTATCCATAATTTAAGTATTTAATGAATCAGCTAATAACCCGCTGCCGGGTTGTATACAGGCTGTTCCTTTGTAGAGACGTTGCACTGTGCTGTATAGGGTGTTGTAAAAATGTTAGTGAACACGCTGTATAATTATATTTTTACTTGTATTTTTAAGTATACAGACTGTATTACTCATTAGTTTAATAGTTGTGGTGCAATGGAATGCCAAGTAATGCTTAATGCCAAAAAAATAAATGCCCCAAAATTACATTTTTTAAATATAGTTATAATCAAAGATAGTTACTGAAAAAATTAAAAAATACGATTAGCAATTGCTATGGGCCTACAATTTAATTTTAATTGTTATGTAATTCTGCTTTGGGGTTCTTCAAGACCCCCAATTAGTAAGTTACTTTGCATTCCATTGCGCCGTCTATGTTGATTTTATATTATTAAATCAATTGCGTGAAAAATAAAACAATGACAGTATTATTTGAACACTTTAAAAACATATTGGGTACATTGGCATTGCGCTTTCGCATCGGAATGGTGCAGCTTCAGTGCCGTGTGGGTCTTTAATTTGGGGGTCAATAAAGACCCCAGTGTGTATTGGTCAAATTGCATTTATATATGTGACATCTTATTTTTTTCATGATTGATGTAAGATGCGGGGTCGAAAATGACCCCAATTGCATTTCTCAGTTTGAATGTGAAAAGTGATATTTTTTTAATGTACTTTTATTTGTGTACTGTGTGCGAGACTTGCGCGGCATTATGATATTTTTATGAAACGTTTTCACGTGCTATAATTATTTGGTACTTTGGCATTTTTGGAATAATTAAAAAGACGTCATTTATTTATCTAAGTAGATATTGGACGTGTGTTCCATAAAAATATATATATCTACTATTAATAAAAAATAATAAACACTAAGTAGACCATAGCTTTTAGTTAAAATTACCTTTTGTAATGATTGCCGAGAATTAAATAATTTTAGTGACTTGGAAACGTTTCAATATGGGGTGTTAAGGTAGAACTGACCGGTGTTACCGAGCGTAATGTAATACGTTACAAAGCGAGCATTCGTGCACGCGGTACGCGTGTTCGTGCTTGTTTTCTGCGCGAATGCTCGCTTTGTATCGTGTTATACGCTCTACACACCAAACCCACTGGCCCAGCGACAACCCGGCGGCCTGTAAGAAAGTGTAATGTCGGCGGCAAGCGCCCGCACGTGTTGCCGACATGACATTTCTACAACGCAAGCGCACTGCTCGGCAACGTCATAAAATGTTTCTTATTATGTCGAGCCGCTGCCATGTTATAGTCAAAGTTTTCCGCCTTGCAATGACCGATGCCGCCGGCTAGTTGGTCGACAAAATGTCGCCGACATATGCGGGCGGCCCGGATTTGGTGTGTAGTGCGCTTAACATTACCCCCCGTAACATCAGTATATCCACCTTTTTAAGGGAACGATCTCTAAGTTATATTAATTACTTTAAAATGAACAAAATCTTGTGTTTATCATTTTTATAATTTGATATTTTAACAATCAGAAATATAAAGCGTAAAATCATTCCACGGCATTATCGACTCCTAGAGTCAGCTGATTTGTTAGCGTTACATTGCGTTGTTAAATTAAAAGGATAATTATGATTATTTGAATAAATAATCATTGTATTTTTCTATAAACGTAATGGTTCGTGACATAAAAAAATCCTATTTGATGTTTCTTAATTTTTGTAGTTTCATCTTAGGAAAAAGTTCCTTTACACCCCATAAAATATCATGAAAAATTATGTTTTAAGTATTTGGTCTCAAAACGAACAAAGTTAAATATAATGTACTGTATTAGAAATTGAAGTCAAAATTGTATTATTAAAAATTATGGATTTTATAGCATCGATTTTGTTTTTATTTATTTTTATTATTACCAAACTTCTAATATTTTTTTTTTACCTTAATGATACAAGTCAACTACCACTGCCAACTGCCGGGCACCGGGCTACTTTAGGTCTCTTGTACACACACGGTTTTTCGGAGTGAAAATGTACCGAAACACCGTGTGTATAGGGCCTTAGGATTGTGGGGCACCTAATTGGCAGAGTGAGAGTTGGAAGGCTTATTAGAATCAGAGAGAAATTCACGATGTTTTTCTAACCAAGTGAATCATATTACTTATGGCCTTATTCATAGAGTTTTAAATCCTGTTTTAGTTATCAATTGTTTTGTCCCTTGCGAATGATTTTTGAATTTAGTTTGAGCGAAGAAGACTGGCAGTGGGCCGGGCACATAGCTCGTAGAACTGATGTACGCTGGGGCGGAAAGGTTCTGGGGTACACGTACAAGAAGGCTCAGTGTCAGACGCCCACTCACAAGGTGGACGGAAGACCTGGTTAAAGTCACAGGAAGTCGCTGGGTGCAGGCCGCTTCCAGGTCTATGGGTGACGCCTATGTTCAACAGTGGACTTCCTGTGACTGAAGAGAGAAAGAAGACAAAACATTTGATAACTAAAATAGGTTTTTAGACTGTCTAAAAGTTAGAAAAGTAGCTGGTGTGAACTTTGAGTTTTAAATTCTAACAATCTGTCCGGGCCACTTCCAGTCAGCTTACCACTGATGAACCCTACAGAGTTTCTTTCATGGAAGGTGGCGTTTGTAATACCAAGTTACATCGAGGTCGGTTATGCATATTCAAATCAAGTCTTTAAACTGATTATCTTATTTCATTATGCTCATCCTAAAAACTTGGTTCTAGTGAAGTGAGAGCTGAAATCTTTATGGTAATCCATTATACGTAATTGAAATAGCTACTGTACAAAATTGTGTAAAATATGACCAGAGTATAAATTTCTATGGTATGTGAAGTCCGCCACCCCGCACTAGGCTATCTTGGATTGTGGTCTAACGTTTAACCAATTTAGCGCTGAGTACAAATTAAAATATAAAATAAATACAATTTATTCAACTACCCTTTTACCGCCCAATTCAGATTTATCCGACAAATTATTAAGACGAATAATACGACGATTGTGTAGTCATAATTCCTCTATTCTTTTCCAACATCATGTACATTTATGCCAGGGCTCTCTACACATGCAACTCGCATATTAAAACTGGAAAACGTTACAACCTGAATAATCGTGGCGTGATAATATTCCGACTCGGCCATCCTTCACATCAGCCGTTAACAACTCCGTTCTGTATTCAAATCATTATTCTATTCTTAATATAACTGCCAGCAACATCGTCATGCTGAAGTAGGTTGCTTTACTCATCGCTCATAAAAATCACCCGTTACAAAATATTTTTAGGCCCACTCCGCCTGCGTCGTATATATGTATACGACTAAAAACCCCATGTCGTTTAACCTGCTAAAAAATATGTTTATTACATAAATAGATGATTAACTAATCATTTGTAACAATACACGTCAACTGATGATTTCGGGCGGTTAAAGGATTAAACATCGATGTGCCAGACGTAGCGGGGTTCAAATACAAAAGTTGCGCATGACATAGTGAAAACAACCAATGCATGACTGACATGATTCATGGGGTTTGTACGAAATTACTTATAAAAGCCCTATGATGCCGCTACAGCATTCCCCCACCCCTTTTTTGTAAAAAAAAAATCACCCTCAATTACTCTGTTGCAGAAGAGGCCAGTGCCCTGCGGTGGGACGTATAATAACATAACCAAAGTAAAATAAAATAAAGTTTTTTAAACTTTTTCAGAGATTCATAATCGAGACACTAAAACTGTTTACACTAGGTTTTGCGTGTATCACGCTCATCGCTATACCAATCGACATTTCACAGTGACCCGTATGTGACGTGTTTAGGGTACAGCATTTGTATATACGGTGATAAAGAACCTGAGATTTCTCACATAAATAACCAGGCAGTTTTCTGTACCCAGGACTTGTTATTGGTCAAATTTGCATCTGTACTGTACTGTATCAGCCTATATACGTCCCACTGCAGGGCACGGGCCTCCTCTACAATCGAGAGTACGATTGAGAGTGGTTAGGCCATATAGTCCACCACGCTGGCCTAGTGCGGGTTGGCGGACTCTTACATACCATAGAAATTTATACAAATCGCTATGTTATGCAGGTTTCCTCACGATGTTTTCCTTCATCGTTATAGTTTAAGTGTTTTCCTAAACCGTTATAAATTTGCATATTAAATGAATAAATTTAAATAAATTCCCGGGGCCAGTGGGACGTTAAAATTTATGCAAGGTAACTTAATTAAAAAAATAATTTCACTATATTAAGTCGATATGGTTGAGACTGTAAGGGATTTACAAAGCTCGTTTATCTCTTTAAAATTGGAAAATATAGCCACGCAGTTTACTTATGAAGGCTAAAGAGATATATTTATTAATCGACTTAAAAAAAACGGGAATATCAATTTCTTAAGCTTATAAAATCTAATCCTGACCACCGGATCTTAACACGGAATGGAGTTAAAATATTGACATTAATTCCTTGAAAATATCTTTCATATCTGTGCTATCAAATCCATAATAATTAAAATTATTTATCTAACTTTTGTGTATAGAAAAATTATAAACACCAATATTATTAAGTTGAGTTTATAAACTTAGCTAAACCGACTTCAAAAATCGTGCATAAATATTTAAACTGCTGAACCGATTTTGATAAAGCTTTGAGTAAAGACAGCGCGAAAATTAGGAAAACATTGAGTAAATTGTCAAATCCCAAGTTAAAATACATTTTTGAAGTCGGTTAAAATCGCGAATAATGTTAATATAATGTATTATACTAATGTAACTTAAAATAATGTAGAAAAATCAATATCTATTTTTTATAATACAACTCTGAATTTATGATTCATCCGTAGATTCTCACAGCGTGTTGCGACATTTTCTCTATGTATAATTTTCTGAGATTTAGGAAACTAATATCTTTAATATACCGGGTATATCCAGACTGCGACCGAAAATGAAGCCAGATAGTTCAGACTAATTTCGCAATAAAGCGAGGGTTTTTTGTAGTTTTTTTACCTATCGTCGTGTTTGGGTGGTAAATACGTAGTTTTCTTAAAATAATAATGTATACCTTTTTATTTTTAAACACAATGGTACGTTAGAGCTTAAATTATATTTTTAGCAAAAAGTATGTATGTACCATCCAAACAAGATTATATTTAAAAAATTGGAAAAAAACGCCTGTCGCTTTTTTGAGAAATTTTTTGTTGCCTCGTGTCTGTCTTCTTCACTCAAACAAAATTCAAAAGTCGTTGGAAAGGGACAAAACATTCGATAACTAAAATAGGTTTTTAATCTGTCTTAAGGTCGGCAGGGTTTAATCCCGGTTGCATACACGCTAAAACAAACTCGAATCGTTTCGAAAAATCTAGAAATTTTGAAATATCTCGGTGGGTAGTTGTAGATATTAGACTTAAAAATGCAAAAACGACACTTGCAACTATTAGGATGTGTATGTTGAACGTTGAAATCGGGTTATGAATGCGATTATTTATTTTTTAATCGAAAAAGACTAAACTATAAATTTTTTTGTAAGTTATAATTGTTCTTTTATGATGCTTGTGACCAAGGCATTATGTTTTGTTTTACTTAAGCCAATGTTGGAAAGAACGTCGACAAAAAAGCATTAGTAAAATATGATATAACAGTTAAGCCCCATTTACACGGAGAGTTTCTCGCGGCGAGAATCGTATGCGATTATCGCATGACATAACCGCTATAGAGAATCGTGTTCTGACAAATGTTTACACGATGCGACTTTTTTATATCCTTACGATAATCGTATCTTCGAGGCGAGAAACTCTCCCCTTGTAAATGGAGCTTTACAAGCGCCTAAATACGGCTTAAATTTTTTCTGCGATGCTGTGTTTATAAAAAATATGAATTTTGATATTGAACAGCCCTAGTTATATTGCGCTAGCCACACTTATGTATTAAGGAGATAAAAACAAACGGAAAACGTAACATTGTTTCATGTAATACTTTAAAACAAAAGACAGGTTTATAAAGTTTTATTGATATCGAAACATTCTCATAAGCGATATAGTGATTGCCCACTTGAGCAAAAATTACTGAGATTTTTTGCCTAATTTATTACTTTTAAATACTTGTAATTAAATCAAGGGGCATGTTTGCATTAGTTTTTAATTAAGCTAAGCCGTTGCCTACAAAGCCAAACAGAGACTTAACAAGTTAAGTATTTGCCTACGAAGTTAAGCTTATGTCTACACGGTTAAGTCTTTGCCTATTAACCTACGTCGATGTCGCAGCTTGAGTCATTTTGGGGTGGGCAGTTACTATACCGTTCTATCTTTGAACTAAATAATGTAGTTAAATTTTTGTATGAATTTATTTTGTAAAATAGCAAGTATTATTTATAATATTGTGTTTGTGTGTTTGAATTGTTAAATATGAGGTAACGTAGGCGCCGTGCGATGTATAATGTGAGAATATAATGAAATATATATAATTTCTCCTAATTATGTCGTTTTATTTATTAATTTACATACTTGATTGTACACCACAATAAAAGAGAAACTTATTAGCAGATAAATTACTTAAAACTAAAGCCTCATTTACACGGGGAGAGTTTCTCGCTTCGAAGGTACGATTATCGTAAGGATATAAAAAGTCGAATCGTGTAAATATCGTCGGAACACGATAATCTACGGCGGTTATATCATGCGATAATCGCATACGATTCTCGCCCCGAGAAACTGTGTAAATGGGGCTTAAAGGCATGGGTGCAATTGGCGGCCTTATCGCTACCTGCCATCTCTTCCAGGCAACCTTTGGATGGACTGGGTTATTATGGTATAGAATTATGTTTTATTTCACTTTATGACGGCATACGCGGGTTGAAATCGGCATATCAGACATACGCGGGTTGAAATCCACACATGTTTGCGTACGTTACTATGACGGGATCCCCAGATTAATATACATTTTGATACTTTTAACGGGGAAGCAGATGTTCCAACATTTTTCATTGATGCTCCTTTCTTATTAGGCATAGTATGATGGTATTATACTAGATAGCTTGCCTTGATAAGTGGGCTATCCAAAACTAAATTATTTATTCAATTCAAACCAGCAAATTATAACAAATTATCAATGAACTGGTCTGATTTAGACCTCTCTGCTCTTGTAAATATTGTAATTAGCACGATATTCTAAATTGGTTTTGAAAAGAGCAACACTTAGTTTCTTGCCCGTTCTTCTCTAGTGAAAACCGCTTTCCGAACCGTGTGGTGGAAAAAAAATATGGCTGAATCTAAATAATGAACATTTGAATACATTCAATAAATTATTTTAATTTTTTCATTTCATTTTTCAGTAGTTGCTGAGCTTAGCACTTTCAGACAAAAACTATTCAGCTTTGTATATTAGTATAGATTTACATTAAACAGTTATAGAATTTCCGGAAATATCACTAAACTAACTAAAGCAGAAACGATAAGACAGTACTATCTTCAACAAGTTTTCAAAAACATTTACCCCACAAAAATAAATCCCAATTATCCCAATGTTGAAACGGGCTCAAATTCACCGTAAACCGAATATAATAGTCCGCTAATTGCCTTCACGGTAAAAAAGCACTTGTGAACGCAACATGACACCTCTGGCCCTTGTTTTTAACCAGTATAAGCTGAGCCCTCGGTACTCGAGCGCCCCTTGCAAGGAATTGGGGTGAATAGGCCCGGAATTTTCGGATGTAACAACAATGGCAACCTTTCTCAGTTTGTTTAATGATGGGGTGAATAACAATGTATAGTGTGCAAAAACAATGAATATTTTAGTTAATTTTTTTGTCTATGCTAGCGGCTATTGTGAAGTTTGTTTAAATGTAAAATAAAATTATAAATAATAGTTTATTTCCTTTAAAACTAGCTAAACATAGAACAAAAGATACAAATTATTACAGTAAAAAAATAATTCAGTCTAAAGTAATTACGTTTGCCTTAACAAAACAGTGATCTACTAATACCTAATATAAGTTTGGGTGTGAACTGTAAAAGATTAACTTGTTGATTTATTTATTATCTACTAAACATAAGATGTTGGGCGCGTTGCTTCAAAGTCTCCATGTCGTAAAGTCGCAAAATTAACCCAGGTCTAATATGCCAAAAATGCAATATAAAAGTTCTACGTTTTCTTAGGAATTGAGTCAATGATAAATGGTGTTATCCTAAAGAAGTAAATTCAATATCTGAAAAATTTTAAGCAATTTTGATTTTATCAATTTTTGTTTCATTTTTATTGAATTTGGAAATATTTTCACCTATGATTTTATATGTAACCTCTTAATATTTACGAAAAGTGGCCTCAACAATTAGCTACACTTGCATCGAAATATGTTTTCAAACAAACGTTCTTAAATACATACAGTTCCAATTGAGTGACTCTTTTTTAAAGTCGGTTTAACAATCCCAACAATACTCCACAAAAACAAACTAAAAACCCCATTGTACAAAAAAAGCGCGGCATTGTTACTGAGTACTTAGTTCCGCCACTCGCCGCGTGGCGCGCGCGTGTCGCGTCTCACATTACCTCACGGAGCATTGTCCCGTATCCTGCTTGTATGACAGACTTGACGTTGAGATGCGCTTAAGGAAATCCAAAACGCTTTTGTTTTGTTTTTTAATAATCTTAAGATGACGAGGCTTATGTTGAATTTTATAAAATCTGTTTCTACAGGAAATTGTCTTAATTGAAAGTGGCCTCTTGTAAACCGGGAATAAATCGAGACAGTGTTTTTGATCGAAGGTGTTATACATAGACAATCTATATTAATAAATGTGTATATTAATCAATTACTACGCACTGTAACGGTGAAGGAAAACATCGTGAGGAAACTTGAGTTATTATTTATTTATTGTTATATGACACACCAACAGCAAATAAACAAAACATGCAAAATTTTCACTTATACAATTTTAGACCTGGTCTACTTGCCAATTATAGGCGTGAAACAACATTCATAATATAAATTAATTAAACAATAAAATAATCCAACATAACAATCATAAACTTAAAAGTTGTTAATTGTTATTAACAAGTGTTTTACGAGAAACTTACTGTTTTCTCGTATAGTTCTGTACCTAATTCTATTCTTAGTTGTTAATTAGTACTTTTCTGATGGTTAGCGCAGTGAAATAAGTATAATAAAGATTATTATCATTTTTTAATTCAAATAACTCCTTTGCCGATAGACTATTACCCCAGACTAGGTATGCAATATTCCGTAAAATATCGAAATCTTACAACAGAACTAAAAATCCTTAAAACTTCCTATCAAAATACTGCTAATGTATTTACGATCATAAAATCCGCTCCCATGCTCCCCAATAAGCGCACTAATTCAACATGAGGGCAAATTAAAACTCAAAGCTCCCCTAAATTGTGCAGATTGAATTTGGTTTGGCAACACCGTGCGGCGAGTTATTGGAGGCACGCGACTAAAGAAATGCAACAATACAACGAATTGCGTAATTAAATCAATTTGCACGGACAATTACTGTGAAATATTATTTGTTATATCAATAATGTTTTGGTTAAATGATAATATTATTTAATAGTTTAATTTATGATTTTCGTTGGAAAAATCGGGTTAAATCAATTGTACTTTTGTCTACTAGTCTGGTATGGCCATGCTACATTTTGAAATAACCTCTTAGGTTGTTTTAATTCGTTTACAGCTAATTTTAACGATCGAGACATCGTAAAGATATACAATTTTAAGAAGAAAAATGTGATGGCCAACCATGGGTCGTCATTATTTCTCATGCCATTGAAATAATTGCAAAGATCTTTATGCAGATTGTATTACAATATTCCTTCACCGGTAAACTAAGTGGTAATTGCATATTAATACTCGTACATAACTCCGCAATTACGACTTTTTCATAGACAATTTTAAAACATTTTATTTACCGATTTTTTTATCTCTTTCGATGACTTGAATTAAGTTTGAGCGTAGAAGACGAAACATTCGATAGCTAAAATAGGTTTTAAAACAGTCTATGAATAAGGCCGTAATAGCGTATTTATAAGAATCTCAACCCCCTCTAAACTGTTAAGTATATTTATAAAGAGATTCTCAACCCCTGTAATTAGTGGAATTTGCATAAGCAATCTGCAAGTATCCTCCGCCACGTCCCGCCACTCGGCAATTAGTCGAGCCGGCATAACAAGTGCGACTGATCAGCGATACGACACGCGTTCCGTGTTGACACAACAGCAGGTGCTTCAATGCAGCACTTACGTGGGAAAGTTAAATGTTTAGGGTTAAACTTTGTACGGGGATAACATCTTTCCATAGTCAGCATTTTACTTAATGAGCTCAGCTCAATTATAAAGAGGGCTACGATGGTTTGGCGTGCGAATGCATTCTCAAAATATTAGGAACAGTTTTTGTCTATATAACGCATTCTTGATGTTTTCTTAATAAATAATAAAAAAATACACTCAACAGTCACATACATAGTTCTGACCCCACATTAAGATCAAATTAAGTCTTGTGTCGTGGGTATCAGATACTACGAGAGACTTTTCCGTCTCACAAACACCGAGACCCGATACAAATACTTGTGGGCCTCAAACATTTGTCTCTGTGCGGGGATCGAACCCGCGGCCTCTCGTTTCGCAGCCGGCGTCTAACCAACTGCGCCACGGAGGCTGTCAATATACAGGTATATCAAGACTGCGACCGAAAACGAAGCCAAGTGGTAGTGTTAGAGCCTTTAGAATTCAGATACAATGCAACTAAAAATAAAAAAAAAAAGCGACTGAATTTTGCATTTTTTTAAATATCATGTTTGGATGTTAAATCCCTATCGCAGTCTTGAAATACCCTGTATAACAAGAAATTGTACTCGTAATCTGATAGTATTTACATGTCCAATAATGCATTCGGTCGCTAAGACTGTAGGTAGGTAGGTAGGTAGGTATCAGCCCATATACGACCCACTGCAGGGCACGGGCCTCCTCTACAATCGAGAGCACGATTGAGAGTGATTAGGCCATATAGTCCACCACGCTGGCCTAATGCGGGTTGGCGGACTTTTACATACCATAGAAATTTATACAAATCGCTATGGTATGCAGGTTTCCTCACGATGTTTTCCTTCACCGTTATAGTGCGTGGTGATTGACTATCAATACACACATGACTCCGAAAAGTCAGAGGTGTGCCCTGGGATTTGAACTCGCGACCACCGTGAACGTGTAGGCAGCCGCGTCTAGTCCGTTTACCAATAGGCCACCACGCGCTAAGATTTAGACGATATATAATTATCATCCGGTTTAATGATGAGGAAAATCTATCTAATAACTCCTTTGTAGAGCAATTGGGAATCGAAACTCAATTTAACATTGACAGCCTCCGTGGCGCAGTTGGTTAGACGCCGGCTGTGAATCGAGAGGCCGCGGGTTCGATTCCCGCACCAACACAAATGTTTGTGTGCCAATTAATATTTGTGTCGGGTGTGGGTGTTTGTGAGACTGAAGTCTCTCATAGCTTATGATACCCACGACAAGACTCGATCTTAGTGTGGGGTCAGGACTATGTATGTGACTGTTGGGTGTATTTATTTATTGACTTGTAGTGCTCTGTAAGTAAGCGACTGTGGATTGAACAGTACAATTAACAGCAGCAATTAAAAATATCTGCAGAATACCATTTCACTATGCGCAATTATGCAACTCGATACTTCCTCATCATTATCTCAATTATTCCATTCGGTGAAAGTATATTTTGGAATTGCATACACAATTTCTAACGATACATTACCAAATACCATGGAATAGTCAATCCCAGGGCTGTTAAGAAGCCTTTTCATAGTTTCCGAGGCACCTCTCACACGCTTTGAGCATGCGGGGCGCCTACCAAAAATACCTGATGGTAAGTAGGTCTAGCGACCTAGCGACATCTGACTCAAACTCGACCCGCCTTATATAGTACGAACGTGCACCAAACGATACCGCGATCTATTTTTCAAGTGGCGTCATCTCTTAACAATCAACACGAACTGACAAACGAAGCCTTGGCTCTTGACAATCTTGACTCTTGAACTAGTTTGTGTTAATTTATATAGTAAATAGTGTTGTACTATTATACGCGTCGCCTACTGGTTTGTAGAAGTATTATTTGTATAGAGATTTACTAATAATTTTGTGCATATTGGTCCCTCTGAAAGGTATAGTGCTTTTTTACAATTAAAAGGTCTTGACTGTAACTTACTATGCAGTAATTGTGAAGGAAAACATCGTGAGGAAATCTACATAACATATTTTGCAGGGTATTTTTTGGTATGTGAAATCCGCTCACCTGTACTTGGCAAGCGTAGTGGACTATGTATGCCCTTACCCTTTTTGATCGAACTCAAATTTAGAGGAAGGCCGTGCCCAACAGTGGGACGTGTAACAGTCGGATTATAATAAATACTATATATAAAAATGTATGGTATGCACAAAAATGATTTACATCGTTTAGATTAGTTAATAATAAACAACGATAATCTGTGCGTTAATTTGTACTGCCTTAATGTTATTCTATTCTGCAGTTATTTTACTTTTAAGTTAATGATTGTTATGTTGGATTACTCGTATTTTATTGTATAATTAAATCCTATTATGAATGTTGTTTCACGCCTATAATTAGCAAGTGACTGCCTCGGTGGCGTAGTGGTACTACGGTACGATTGCAAAGCTGAGGTCTCGGGTTCGAATCCCGGGTCGGGCAAAGTGATATTGGATTTTTCTATTCATTATTAGCCCGGAGTCAGGAATTTGTGCCCGATATGGCGATAGGCTCGCCTATCACATCGTGGGACGGAATATACAAGGCGAAACGTGGGTGTTCTAGTAGCACCTCTGCCTACCCCTTCTGGGAAAAAGGCGTGTGGTTATGTATGTATGTATAATTAGCAAGTAGACCAGGTCTAAAATTGTATACGTTTAATTTTGCATGTTTTGTCTATTTGCTGTTGGTGTGTCATATAATAATAAAAATAATAATTAGTTTTTTACTGCCTGGTTCGGAAGGCATTTTTCCACAGATGTGAACGAGCGTCAATTTGTAACGTTGCACTTTTTAGAACCGATAAGTTGGTGAGGCGAGTAGAGACAAGAAAATGAGATAGAGGAAGGGAGATAGAAAGAGAAGCTATGTATATTCCTTTTGTTGTTGGAGTTTTGACTAGTTTTTAATTAAAAAAACAGACTGGTTTTTTGGATATACGAATGTTACACATTGAATTAAAACGAATTTTTAAGGATTTTATTGCGAACTTGATTTAATTTTTGAAAATTTTTAAACAATGTAAAAATTTTATCAAATTCGTGATAAAATCCGTAAGAATTAATTTTATTTCAATAAAAAAACAGCTTTCTTTTGCTTCAATCATGTCGGGGGCTGGTCGAAACCGGATTCGAAAACTAATAAATAAAGCTGAAGGTTTGTTTGTTTGAACGCGTTAATATCAAGAAGTACTGGATCGAATAAATAAATAATTTGACCAATAGCAAATACATATTGCAATATTTAAAAAAATAAACCGAACACATATCCGAGCGGGGATCGAACCCGCTGCCTCCGACAGTAACTAACCTCTGCACCAATTCTACGTCCGGTTTATACGAGCTAAACAATTTAATAATTAAAACACGCGACGCATGACGCATTCTCATGCAGTCAGTTAATTGAGGTCACATGACAATGGACTCGTCTATAGACTCTGAATCGTGGGTATTCTGTTATCTCGGACAATGCACTTTTGGAGCTTTTTGTTTTAAAGATCTTATTAAGCTTGGAATTTAAAGTATGTAATTGATGTTACGGTATGCAGGTTTTTACATAGCATAGAAATTTATACAAATCGTTATGGTATGCAGGTTTCCTCACGATGTTTTCCTTCATTATAAAAGTGCGTGGTGATTGACTCTCAATACACTCATGACTCGGAAAAGTCAGAGATGAGCCCTGGGATTTGAACCCGCGACCAACGTGAGCATGTTAGGTAGCGTCTGGTCCGTTTACCAACAGGTCACCACGCACTTTTGTTTCGGTGCGGGGATCGAACCCGCGAACTTTCGTTTCACAACCGGTGTCTAACAATCAGCTGCGCCACGGAGTCTACACTATTAGCTACTATCTGCTAAATTAATTAATTTAAAATACACGCGAGCAAACCCACACGTGATGTTAAACTCAAAAATAACGGCAGACGCTGATAAAAACGTGAAATTGCGAAAACTGACCCCAAATCTCTGCAGATTCGTAATTGCCGAGCCGGGATTGGTTGAGTGGGGGGTGCGGGCGCCCCAGCTCGCTATTGGTCGACGGGGGTACGCCACGCCCCCTGGCGGATTAAGGGTGAGATGGGGTGGGTTGTGAGGGATGGATAGGTCTTGATGCTTGAAGTATTTTTGTAATTGTTTTTATTTTTATTAGATAAATTTTTTGAAATGATTTTTTTATTAGTTGTGACTATACAATCACTTTAATGATGAAATAAAATCAAAAGGTATCCATATCCAAAATCTAGTAAACAAAGAATTTTGCAAATCCACTCCGAATTAAATAAGTTAGAAATAAATGAATAAATACACCCAACAGTCACAAATAGTCCTGATCCCACACTAAGATCGAGTCTTGTGTCGTTGGTATCAGAAGCTACGAGAGATTTTTCGGTCTCACAAACACCCGGACCCGACACAAATATTTGTGGGCCACACAAACATTTGTGTTGGTGCGGGGATCGAATAAATACACTATTCCGCTAGTCTCCCCTTTAATAGAAACAGCTAATCTATTCATACATTCGTAAACAAGATTTTAATGCTTTATCCCGGGGGAGGGAAAGGTGCAATCAGGACACTCACGTTTCGCCTTGTGTTCCGTCTTACGATGTGATAGTGGGCGCGCCTATCGCCATATCTGGCATAAATACCTAACATAATGAATAGAAAAATCCACTATCACTGCCCGACCCGGGATTCGAACCCGAGATCTCAGCTTTGTAATCACACCTTACAACTACGCCACACGTGCATTCGGCTGCTTTCTACCTGTTCAATAAAAAAAAAATCTCAAGTATCAAAACTATTTGTTCGTAGTAGGTCATATTTTGCATTCAGAGGATGATCTTGGTGCGTTAGAGCGTCTTACAATATTATTATGTATAGCAACCCGTGCGGGAGCTCACTCCATGTATCTATATAAACGTATTACATCGCAGACAATTGATATACATACATACATACATACATACATAAACTCACGCCTTTTTCCCAGAAGAGGTAGGCAGAGGACCAGGACACCCACATTTCGCCTTGTATGTTCCGTCCCACGATGTGATGGGGCGAGCCTATCGCCATATCGGGCACAAATTCCTGACACCGGGCTGAATAGAAAAATCCAATATCACTTTGCCCGAGCCGGGATTCGAACCCGAGGCCACAGCTTTGCAATTATACCGTGGTACAACTACGTCACCGAGGCAGTCCGAGACAATTGATATGTATATATCAATAGCCATGTACAATTGTGTTGAGGGCTACGGGTTCGATCCCAAAAGAGATGTTACTGTATCAGCCCATATCCGTCCCACTGCAGGGCACGAGTCTACAATCGAGAGCACGATTTACGATATATGTCAATTATTTTTTTATTATAGGCAATATTTTTATGTGTTAATATGAAATACGTTTTCGTGTATATTTTTTTCTTATATATAAAATCTACTGGATATAAAAATTATAACGAAACTTAACTTTTAAACAACTCTAAAAAGGAGAAGGTTTTCTTAACGACAAATTTTTGTATTTTACAATATCTTCGGCAATTCTAAATTTATTTTTAATCGGAACGTTGGTTCCGTATTTTCCAGTTCCATAACATGCTCTAAAAAGTCGATTCCCTTTATTGAAATATTATAGAATTGAAATAAAACGAATTCTTACGGATTTTATCGCCAACTTTATATTTTTTTTTTCATTTTTTGATTTCCCGGCGTTTCGATCACTTTACAGTTTTCGTTGTCACGGGGCAGATTGACGGGAAATTAAAAAATGAAAAAACTAAATCAAATTCGCGATAAAATCCGTAAGAATTCGTTTTATTTTAATGTGTAATTTCGCGTAAATCTAAGAAACCATTACAATATTATAGAAACTTGATGTAAATAAACAACAGTCCATTAATACGTTGGCCTATCGAAAATTATCTCAAGTAGGTATTCCACAGATAATTCAGCCATACAACAATCAAACACACCCATACACAATATCATACAAGTCTTATCTATAACAAACTACGAAAGTCTGGTCTCAGAACATCCAAACTAGAAATTTGGTTTTGTGGTCCACATAAGTCATGGTGCGGGAATCGAACCTGCGGACTCTCGTATTACCATCGGTTTAAACCAATTGTCACGGAGGCTGTCATAAGTAGGTATTTTATTGCAAGAATGACGAGACGAGCATGCCATTCGCCTGATGGCTGATGGTAAGCGATACGACCGCTCATGGACAGTGGCAAAACCAAACACCATGAATTACGAAGCAATGCTTGGACTTCCACTGCCCTCGCCATCCTGAGACAAGATGTTAAGTCTCATGTCCAGTAGTTACTCTGGCTACAATGTCCTTCAAACCGGAACAGTATATTTACACTGTTAGGCGGACATAATAACGAGACTTAACATGTGATGTCTCAGGATGGCGAGCGCAGTGGAATGCCGAGCATTGCTTTGTAATTCATGGTGTTTGATTTTACTACTGTCCATGAGTGGTCATATCGCTTACAGGCGAAAGGCATGCTCGTGTCATTCGTCGCAATAAAAAATGTCAACGCTGGCCTAACGCGGCTGGTAGATTTCACATACCTTCGGAATTGTTGTATAATACTAAAGCTACAATTCCTTACTGTCTACCGTCCGTTTAACGCAATAATTACTGCAATAAATCACTGACTAAATTACCGCGTGAAGTGGCGTGTTTACACTAAAGTTTAACGAGATGTGACAATGTACTAGGCGGTTAAAAAGCCAAGTCTCAAGCTTATTTAGCCTTCGCTAGGGAAATGCATACACCGTTTAATATACACACGATATTCGTGGTATTCTTAAAAAGGAAAACTGTTCCTCAGGCAACACCATACTTGCGTTCAATCGTTTAGTTTATACGAAATTCGCTAACGAGTTGAGAAACATCAGACCTTAAAAAATTGATCACAGATACTGCTCGTCGTACTGCTCCTAGCTATAAAGAAGGTGATTTGGTCTTTGTTCCAACGCATGAATTAAGTGATGCGTCAAAAGGAGTCAATCGTAAATTTTTGCCTAAACGTGACGGTCCTTATAGAATCAACCGTAACGTTAGTCCTACGTTTTTATTGCTGATTCATCTAATACTGTCAAAGGAAAATATCACAGTACAGACTTAGTGTCGTTTATTGGTTCGCCAGTTGCACATTGAACAAACTGTAGTGTTATTCACATGACAGCTATTATTTGACAGCCTCCGTGGCGCAGTTGGTTAGACGCCGCCTGCGAAACGAGAGGCCGCGGGTTCAATCCCCGCACCGAGACAAATGTTTGTGAGGCCAAGTATGTGTTTCGGGTCTGGGTGTTTGTGAGACCGAAAAGTCTCTCGTAGCTTCTGATACCCACGACACAAGACTTAATTGATCTTAATGTGGGATCAGGACTATGTATGTGACTGTCGGGTGTATTTATTTATTTATTCACGCAACAATTATGAAGTGCAGTAGCGGAGTATCGATCGACAAGACATAACCACCTTTCGATTTAAGAAAATCATCTCACAGATTGACATAATTATGCTGTCATGCTTGAGACTGACGGAAGGCAACATTTGCAAGGATCAATGAAGACTTTTCTACCTTGGTTGTTATCCGAGCGGATCTGCACATCCTACTACAAGCTAGGTATTGAGACAAACATACATACATAAACATAACACGTTTTACCCAGAAGGGGTAGACAGAGGTGCAACCAGGAACCCACGTTTCGACGTATGCGTTCCGTCCCATGATGAGACAGGGGGCAAGCCTATCGCCATATCGGGCATAAATTCCTGACTGGCTGATAATGAATAAAAAAATCCAATATCACTTTGCTTAACCCGAGATTCGAACCAGAGACCTCGGCTTTGAAATCATACCGTAGTACAAATACGCCACCTAGGCAGTCGCAGACGCGATTAGAAATAAAACGTTATCTTATAAGCTTAATATGTAGATCGTTTAAACCAATTATAACCTTTTAATTGATCTCCATATTACCTAGAAAAATATTACTGCTTTGTATTGAAAATACATTAACTTATAATGCACCGATAAGCTCTATTTGTAAGTTGGAACAAATAAAAAGTTGCTTAATCATAATGTCCTTGTTTTTAAACCATTTCCTTTCAATTTATTAAAAACGATATATCTAAACTGTTTATATCTAAAATCATTTTTCAGACACTAAAAATACACACCTGCCGTAAAATCTCGACTTGTCTTCTAAAAGACGCGAAATCACCCTACAAAGGCATCCACCCCTATAATTTCAACAAACATACAAACGCGCCCTTATCCCGCGACATCCAGTGATCTGGCGCGAAGCCACCCCCTGTAGGGGCGGTCCATTGCCACCCTCAGTCAGCGCGCCGCTCACGGCAAATCGACTCGTTTCGGCAAACAACTGCCGATTATAACTTAATCGATTTTCATTTATATAGCGGGATAATCGTGCGACAAACTGCTGATCAAAAATTGCAGTTTAAATACGAAGGTCAAATTATAAATTAGTGTTTTTAAAAAAGCTGTGAGTTTTTCATTTAAATCAGTGTTTCAAAACTAAGACTGAATTTCAAATGTTGCATATTAAACTAAAAAATCTTGCCAAGCGTGGAATTGATTTAAAAAACATGTTATAACTCGTAAACCATATAAAATAAAACGTCAGTGAATTAATAAAATTCTGTGCTACAAAATGGAATTGAAATAACTGATTAAATAATCAAAAATGGATCACGAGACGCGCAGTGACTCGCCAACGGACTCAAATAGGCAGGAGCATTCGAAAACATCGTTTTTAATCGAGGATATTTTATATAGAGGCCAAGAGACCAGGTTTAAAGCACCAATGACTGTTGAAAGAAGGTTGGACTACGACCCGAAACCTTTTTTCTCCGTCCCTGGTGAGATTAGACCTCATACGCAGCCCAGAGAAGGGTCGTATCTACAAGTCGCCATGGGTGCTTTAGGAGCTTATTTACACACCCCTAACACTTACAAAGCGATGGAGGCCCCTTATTTTCTTTCTCAAGGTAAGTTACAAATGTTGTAATAATAATAAGAAAAATGTTATTAATATAAAGATTGAATAAATAAAAAGCGATGTTGACTATCAGAAGTGTATAATTGAAGTACTGAAAACTAAGGCTAGAAAGACAAAAGTATATTATCAAAATTAGAACATAATACAGTTTTCTACTATCCAGTGTTAATATAAAGAAATACCCACAACGGAGGTTACATTTCTCCAACATGAAGTAATTATTTTAAAATTTTCATTTGAAAATCCAAAAACCTGATTTTTTGGCGAGCTAGATTATTTTATTAAGTTTTCTTTAAGTCTGTACTACGGGTATTTAAAAAACTTACATAATTCTGTTTAGAATTTAAATTTTTCAAATATCTAAATCCTTGCAAGTGTGCTTAATATTTTTATTAATGAATTATTTTTAATTGTACATAAATTATTTTTTACAAAAGCCTATCTTGTGGTGCGTGCGGTATATTTTAATTAATCGAAAGGTATTTATTAATAATACCTACTGGTCGTAAAATTAGATATTAACCAATCCAATCCATCAGCCAAAGGAAGTCCACTGCTGAACATAGGCCTCTCCCAATGATTTCCACAGTGACATGTTGGAGGCAGCCTGCATCCAGCGACGTCCCGCGACCTTTACCAGGTCGTCTGATCACCCAGTGGAAAATTAGCTATACAGACGGTAAATCCTATAGAAAACCGATTGGTTTGCGTAAATCAACGTTTTATAATTAAAACTCGAAATAACCGGGCTTGTAATCCAAACTTAATACCGAATAATCCGCAGATTACAGAATACCATATAATGCAGACTTGGCATGTCGATTTTCTACCGGAAAACCTCGAGTGAGCACAGAACAACTCACATTCCATTATTTAGAATTAGGGCCTTATTCACCATCTTTGAGTAAACTCACGCCTTTTTCCCTAAAGGGGTAGGCAGAGGTGCTACCAAGGCACACACATTTCGCCTTGTGTTTCGTCCCATGATGTGGTAGGGGGCGAGCCTATCGCCATATCGGGCACAAATTCCTGACTCCGGGCTGATAATGAATAGAAAAATCCAATATCACTTTGTCCGACCCAGGATTCGAACCCTTCGAACTTTGCAATCATACCGTAGTACAACTACGCCACCGAAGCAGAATTGTGTTCGAATGAGATTAAACACAATTTAAAACATTAACCAGTATTACAATGTTTAATTTTTTTTATTAAAATGAACGGCGAGACGAACCTTTCGCCTGATGGTAAGCGATACGACCGCGCATGGACAGTAGCAAAACCAAACACCATGAATTACAAGGCAATCCTTGGCATTCTTGAGACATGAGATGTTAAGTCTCATGTCCAGTAGTTACTCTGGCTACAATGTCCTTCAAACCGGAATACAACAGCGAATTTACACTGCACCCAGGCGGCCTCTCACATATGAGACCTACCACCAGTAGGAGTAATTGTATAATATTTTATTTTATTTTACACTTTTAGGAAAACTAACAGCTAAAATGTACATACAGTTAGAAATAATTGGTAATTAAAGGCTAATTATAAGTTTCCACAGATAGCATATGCTTTTCAAAGTCCGATTCACACATTAGTAACATAAAAAATATTTACACATCTAACACAAAAATACTTAACAACTACAAATACTAATAATTAATCATATTATGAAAAAAGAGTTTACTCATGAGTCGCTTACAACTTTTAGTACTAGTATTAAATAAATCTAAATCCACATCTGTATTGTCCCTACCCATACACGCCATCACGTCATTGAAATGTTTGCTCGCTCTTAATATAAAAGAATTCTGCCTATAGTTCGTCCTCACTAGTGGAACGTACAATAAACATGGATTGCGAAATAAGGCTGTGTTTGTTCGTAACCCTAACATTCCCAACAGTTCTGGACAGTCAACCTTCCCATTCGCCACCTTCATAAGGAAGCATAAATCAGCAATATCTCGCCGTTGCTTGAGAGGTAGAAAATGGAATTTCTGACACCTTTTGATATAGTCTGGGAGGTATATTTTGGCTTTAAACTGTAGATATCGCAAAAAACGTTTCTGAATACTTTCAATCCGGTTAATGTATGTGTCATATCGCGGATTCCATACCTGGGAGGCATACTCCAAGTGACTGCGAACGTATGAACAGTATAGTAGTTTTAATGTTTTAATATTGTTAAATTCAGATGATAGTCTGAGGACAAATCCCAGTGCTCAAGAAGCCTTTTTAATTATATTATTCACGTGTTTAATTATATTATATTGTGTTACCCTCGATTTGTGAAACTTTGTACATCTAATAGGCAATAGTATACCTCTAGTGCGTGGTGGCCTGTTGGTAACGGACCAGACGTGGCTGCCTGCATGTTCACGGTGGTCGCGGGTTCAAATCCCAGGGCACACCTCCGACTTTTCTGAGTTATGTGTGTATTGATAGTCAATCACCACGCACTTTAATGGCGAAGGAAAACATCGTGAGGAAACCTGCATACCGTAGTCATTTTAAAGAATTTCTACGGTATGTAAGCCCGCCAACGCGCACTAGGCCAGCGTGGTGGACTATATGGCCTAACCACTCTCAATCGATTCTTTCGATTGTAGAGTAGGCCCGTGCCCAGCAGTGGGACGTATATGGGCTGATAAAAAAAACCTCTAATTATTATTTTACATGTTTAATATGTTTGCGTGTTTTTCTTAAATAAAATAAATTTTAAAAATGTCAATTGTACGATTAATAATTTTGTGAAAAGGGTAGGTCGTGTGGATTATAGTTTTTGTATGCAATGTTACAAATTGAAATTCAGTCAGTCCGGCTCGTGAAAAGAAAAGCTATAGTTTTGAAAAATCGCGATAACATCGGTTAATACCTATATTTCGACGGGTAGTGATGATTTAACAATTAAAATGAGTGCCAGTACAAACTAATCACAATAAAATTAAATAAATAAAGGATTAAATAACTACATATTTTTACGCAGGTTTATAATTAAAGCGTAGTTATACACTCACAAGGAACTAAATTGTGCAAAGCACATTTTTAGTATGATGAAAAAAAAATAACTTTACGATACAATTTTAGGTTTTAACCTGTATGTAAATGTATTAAATGCATTTAACATATAAGCACAGTCTCTACTTAACACAAAGATAGAAATCTTGAGTCGTGAATTAACAAATACGCGATGATTTTCGATCTAACTCACACCCGCAACAAAATATTTGCCTCGAATGGTTAAACTTATGGCCCTTTTTATTACCAAGTCCTATCCTCTGCGGCAAGGAATCTAACTTAATAAATTAGCAAGAAAACCCACCCTTAAAATGGCTATTTACTGTGGTTAGAGACAAAATGCTTGTTTTTTACCTATTGTAAGATATATTTCGACTGCTGATGCTATGTTCGACACGCTGACGGCTGAATTTTGAGCAAGTTTCAGCCTATTTGAAGAAATATCTATCTTTTGTTTCACTCCGCGAATATGCACACAAAAATACAATATGACAATAATTCAATGAAATATCAAAAAGATATATACATCTAGTACTCACCAGAATTCTGCTCTCGAAACTGCCTTCGCCTTGGAAATTCATCTATTGCACCACTTAACACAACTGTTACTAGATTGTCCACAAAACTCACGAATATTCAGCTTAACAGAGCAACCACCACGATTGGTAGCTTACACGGGACTAAACTAAAAGATTTTGAGATGACTAAGGATAACTAACTACCCCCTTATTTCCAAAAAAAAAATAGGGGGAAAATACTATGTTCACGATGCGGCAAAATAAAGAAAACTACCCGCATTTGAATCTGTTTGATTCTGTTTACAGCGCCACTACCATAAGCAGGCGTGTGGCGAAATTAGGAACTATAATTATTTAAAATGAAAAAAATAATCTATTGTTGTAGATACTATGCATTGTTTGAGATATGCTTTCATAGTATAAGCAATGAGTATTTATACTCGTAATCTAACAGTAATTAACATGTCTAATGTACTACTCGTAAATGTCAAGAGAGGAAAACAATTATTATAAAGAACAACAGTGCTTTTGGGAATACAAGATCATAGAAATCTATAATTAGCAAATCAAAATAGATGAATTATTTTAAATTATGAAATTCTTTATGTACATTATACTTTAAAGTACCTTTAATATGGTATAGAAGTAAATGATTTCCAACTCTTACTTTTTTAACTTTATTGATTTCGTTGTGCGTTAAAGACAAGTTAGACATTCCCGGAGACGCGCTGAGTTTCAATGCTCGGTGTCAGTACAATGCGTGCCACTGTTGATCCTGGCTTACAGGAGTTGCAGTGGGGGGTGTGAGGGCTGGACAGCATCCACTGGAATGTCATGATTCATTGTATACGTTATATATGTGTATTTAACCATTGCTAGTTTGATATTAAGCCTAGAAAAAAAGGGCGCGTTTTCGTCCACCACAGTAAATAGAGTAAGGGGGTTTGTGGTACCGAAAGTTCTTTTTTAATTCTTATTTTTTGTTTATGATACTTTCCTTCATATTTTTTAAGATAGTGAGCAGACGAGTAAGTACTCGCTTGTTGGTAAGCGTAACGCCTGCTCATAAACAATAGCAATACTGTACTCTACTGCAACAACCGATATACGTCCCACTGCAGGGCACGAGCCTTTTCACAATCGGGCGTACGATGGAGAGGGGTTAGTATATTTCTTTCGGATTTGGGTGGTGAGACCGTAAAGTCTCTGGTAGTTTGCTGATACACGACACAAGGCCCGGTTTAATGTGGGGTCAGAACTATGTACGTGACTGTTGGGTGTATTTATTTATTAAGTTGTAATTTATTCATGTCGGAAAATATATTTTTTATATCCGGTCTGAGTGTCTAATATCCGCAGAGTCTTTTTTTCCGAGTCGTCTTAGGCACGTAAGCAAAGACGCGATCAAAATCTAGTATTTAAAAAAGAGAAGTCTGATAACTTTTAACATTATGTTGCGTGGTAACTGGTCACCTAAGTGTCACAGCGATGCGACGCGGACACTCCTTAATTATATACAGGTTATATCAAAACTGCTACCGAAAACCAAGCCAAGTGGTAGTTTTAGTGACTACAAACATGATGCAGCTAAAAATTTTGCAAAAAAAGCGACAAGTGTTTTTTTTTTGTAATGTTTTAAATATCACTGTGTTTTGGTGGTAAACCCATAGTTTTTTCCTTCATTTTAATTTAAAGCCTTGCGTACTATAGGTAGCTTCTTTTAAAATAAAAGGGTGTAAATAATTTTTAAGGAAAATGTATGTATTTACCACCCAGATACGATGATAGGAAAAAAAATCGTTGCTTTTTTTTCCTATCAAAAATTTAGTTGCATCGTGTCTAAAGTCACTAAAACACCTGGCTTCGTTTTCGGTAGCAGTCTTGATATACCCTATATAAATATATATTTTTGTATGGTTAATTATGTCATAGGAGTGTGTGTGTTGTATTGTGAGGACTGTGGCTAATAAATGTTTTTCCTTCTTTCTTCTTCTAAGCTAGGTTTAGGTACTCCTAAATATATGAATAGTAAATTAATATATTATCCACAGGAGTGCCATACCACGCCCTGTTCACCCCGTCGGACCTCTCCCTCTCAGCGCTGAAGCATTGCCGTCGGCGGAAAGCGAGGACCGTCTTCTCCGACCCACAATTAACAGGTACATATTGTCTTTATTATATATATACATATAATAAATTTCTAACCGATCGATGTCTGTACATGGAAAATAAATGAGAAAAACTGATATGGGGGGACTATGTTAACGTAATAGAACCCAAAACAATTATTTTTATAATTTTTGTCTGTTTGTCTGTGTGGTTGTGCGCGATGAACTCAGAAACGGCTTAACGGATTTCGATGAAATTTGGTAAGGAGTTAGCTGACACCCTGCATTAACACTAAGGCTACTTTTTATCCCGAAAAATGTAGTGTTCCCGTGGGATGAGGGAGGAATTACCATATATTTGTTACTTTTTTGTACACAAATGGACTGGATTACATATCTTAAGTGAGAATGAGGCGGGACAACGCGGGATAACGGGACGGGACGGGATGGGAATTTTTTAATAAAGATAATTACGCAAACGGATTTGCGGACAAAAGCTAGTCTATAATAATATATCAAGTTGAAGAGTTGTTTGAATGCGCTAAACTCCGAAATTACTTGTACGAATTAAGATAATATCAGAACACACATACATAAACTCACGCCCTTTTCCCAGAAGGGGTAGGCAGAAGTGCCACCATGACACCCACTTTTCGCCTTGTATGTTCCGTCACACAATAGTGGGCGAGCCTTTCGCCATATCGGCTACAAATTCCTGACCACGGGCTGATAATGAGTTAAGAATTTATGATCACTGCCCCAACGCGATTCGAACCCGAGACCTCAGCTTTGTAATCGTACCGTAGTACAACTACGCCACCGAGGCAGTCATATGTAATATAATATCATTAAGTACAGTCACCGCCAAAAGTAGCTGAACATATTCAAAACGCCAAAAGTCATACACACATAAAGCATCAGAAGTAGGTGACCAGTGTCGGCCACAAAAATTCATGAACACACTAAGGTTACAAAAGTTGGTGAGCAGCAAAAGCAACAAAATTGATGAACACGTCAATTGTACATAAGTCACTGAACATTTATAAAAAGTAAAATTGCCGTAGATGTGTTCACCTACTTTTGTTGCTTTGTTGTGTATTCGTTGATAATTTTTTTTTTCACAGTTTATATTTTTAGTTTCTTTTCTGCATTAATGTCTTGTCTTTTACGTTTTTGTGAAATACCTAACTAATATTTGTTTTCGTAGAGTTTAAATGTCGTGTTAGTCTGTTGGCGTGTGTGCTTGTATTAAACAATAAATTGTTATTCTTATAGGTACCTAATTTTATTTATATCGTGCTGTTGGTGTCCCAAATATAATAAATACATAAAATAAGAAAATAAAATATATCTCTGTGGTCTTGTTCCGTTTTAATAAATGATAATGTTTGACAATATTGGCAACAATTTGTGTAAGTATGCTTTATTTCAATTTTGTATATGTACTGTACCTACATGGTGTGTACGGTTTTGGTGACAATTAAAATAAGTAAATACAAAGAGAATATTTAAATTTATTAAACAAAAAACAAATTCAACAATAAAAATAAAAATATTAAATTGTTATAAATCTTGTGTGGCCTCCATTTGCATCGATGACGGCCTGTAGTCGGCGTCGCATAGAAGATAACATATTAGCACATACATCTCCCCCTCTGAATATGTCCTACACGCGTTCCACGTGGCTTACAGTGCCTTCCTATGTGCGTGGCGTGTCGGGCTCCCAGGCCTGGACAATGAGACCCCATAGATTTTCTATAGGGTTCAATTCTGGACTGTTCGGTGGGAACGGCATCTCGATAATCGCATTTTCATTATTGCGGAACCACGCTTGACATCTTCTAGCTTTATGCACGGGGTTGTTCTCGTGGACGAGGTATATTGGCTCCGATACGTGCTTTCTGGCCGTAGGAAGTAATGTGTTTTCCAACAAATCTAAATAGCCTTCGCTATTCAAGCGGTCAGATATTTCCGTCAGCTCACCGAAGCCCGATGCACTCATCCATCCCCAAAAGCCAACGATAACACGGCCCCCCGATCGATTATTCCTAATATTTTCCGGGTTATATCTCTGACCAGTTAACCGCCAAAGAGTGCATCGTCCATCTTCCGTTGATTGAAAAGTTTTTTCATCGGCGAAAACGACTTGCGACAAATCGAAATGCAAGAACCTTTCGGGAAATTGCAGGCGTTTCAGTTTGTGCCGTGGTGTTAAAATAAATTTTCTTGCTGGAACTCGATTGTAGCGAACTCGGTTGTGAAGCCGTGTTCTTTCAGCCGATGGCAAATTGTACGTCCCGATATGTCCATGTCCACGTCTCGTCTAAAGGTATACGGTATTTCGCAGCAAAAAAATAATCATTAAAATATTATTGACTTCGGTCTACAGACATTAGTAAATTGCAACTTAATGTCTGAATTACAGAAAAGTGATCCACCACAGGTATATTGGACGAAAATAAATATTAATAATAAATACATCCAATAGGCACATACATAGATCTACCCCACACTAAGATTGAATCTTGTGTCGTGGGGACCAGAAACCAAGAGAGACCTTTTGGTCTCATAAACACCCATACCCGAAACTAATACCTGTGGATCACACGAATATTTGTTTCTGTGCGGAAATCGAACCCGCAGCCTCCCGTGTCACAGCCGGCGTCTAACCAACTGCGCTACGGAGGCTGTCAAATACACGCAATAGTATCACACAATTTGCTGAGCCCATAATCCCATAAGTTGCAATTTACTAATGTCTGTAGACCGAAGTCAATAATATTTTAAAGATTATTTTTTTGCTGCGAAATACCGTATACCTTTAGACGAGACGTGGACATGGACATATCGGGACGTACAATTTGCCATCGGCTGAAAGAACACGGCTTCACAACCGAATTCGCTACAATCGAGTTCCAGCAAGAAAATTTATTTTAACACCACGGCACAAACTGAAACGCCTGCAATTTCCTGAAAGGTTCTTGCATTACGATTTGTCGCAAGTCGTTTTCGCCGATGAAAAAACTTTTCAATCAACGGAAGATGGACGATGCACTCTTTGGCGGTTAACTGGTCAGAGATATAACCCGGAAAATATTAGGAATAATCGATCGGGGGGGCCGTGTTATCGTTGGCTTTTGGGGATGGATGAGTGCATCGGGCCTCGGTGAGCTGACGGAAATATCTGACCGCTTGAATAGCGAAGGCTATTTAGATTTGTTGGAAAACACATTACTTCCTACGGCCAGAAAGCACGTATCGGAGCCAATATACCTCGTCCACGAGAACAACCCCGTGCATAAAGCTAGAAGATGTCAAGCGTGGTTCCGCAATAATGAAAATGCGATTATCGAGATGCCGTTCCCACCGAACAGTCCAGAATTGAACCCTATAGAAAATCTATGGGGTCTCATTGTCCAGGCCTGGGAGCCCGACACGCCACGCACATAGGAAGGCACTGTAAGCCACGTGGAACGCGTGTAGGACATGTTCAGAGGGGGAGATGTATGTGCTAATATGTTATCTTCTATGCGACGCCGACTACAGGCCGTCATCGATGCAAATGGAGACCACACAAGATTTATAACAATTTAATATTTTTATTTTTATTGTTGAATTTGTTTTTTGTTTAATAAATTTAAATATTCTCTTTGTATTTACTTATTTTAATTGTCACCAAAACCGTACACACCATGTAGGTACAGTACATATACAAAATTGAAATAAAGCATACTTACACAAATTGTTGCCAATATTGTCAAACATTATCATTTATTAAAACGGAACAAGACCACAGAGATATATTTTATTTTCTTATTTTATGTATTTATTATATTTGGAACACCAACAGCACGATATAAATAAAATTAGGTACCTATAAGAATAACAATTTATTGTTTAATACAAGCACACACGCCAACAGACTAACACGACATTTAAACTCTACGAAAACAAATATTAGTTAGGTATTTCACAAAAACGTAAAAGACAATACATTAATGCAGAAAAGAAACTAAAAATATAAACCGTGAAAAAAAAAATTAACAACGAATACTCAACAAAGCAACAAAAGTCGGTGAACACATCTACGGTAATCTTACTTTTTATAAATGTTCAGTGACTTATGTACAATTGACGTGTTCATCAATTTTGTTGCTTTTGCTGTTCACCAACTTTTGTAACCTTAGTGTGTTCATGAATTTTTGTGGCCGACACTGGTCACCTACTTCTGATGCTTTAAGTGTGTATGACTTTTGGCGTTTTGAATATGTTCAGCTACTTTTGGCGGTGACTGTACCTATCTATATGGAGTACAAAATATATTTTTTTTAATATCTCGACGATTCAATCACTTTAGTTTTCGTGGTCACGGGGCGGACTGCTTTCATTTCAAAGTGCAACATGCGCGTTAATATAAGGAACATTATGCATATAAAATATAAATTACTAATTGTACAAGTGGCGGTCTTATGCTTAACGGCGGCGCTCTATTCCAGACAACCTTTGGATGGAATGGCATGCATGGAACATAGAAATAGATCTATATATTTTATTGAAATAAAACGTTTCAGTCCGCCCCGACCACGAAAGCTGTAAAGTGATCGAAACATCGGGAAGTTAAAAATGTAAAAATTTAATCAAATTCGCGATAAAATCCTTAAAATCCGTTTTGTTTCAATGTGTAACATTCGCGTGAATCTTAGAAACGATTATTTTTGTATTGTATTGTATCAGCCCATATACGACCCACTGCAGGGCACGGGCCTCCTCTACAATCGAGAGTACGGTTGAGAGTGGTTAGGCCATATAGTCCACCACGCTGGCCTAATGCGGGTTGGCGGACTTTTACATACCATAGAAATTTATACAAATCGCTATGGTATGCAGGTTTCCTCACGATGTTTTCCTTCACCGTTATAGTGCGTGGTGATTGACTATCAATACACACATGACTCCGAAAAGTCAGAGGTGTGTCCTGGGATTTGAACCCGCGACCACCGTGAACATGTAGGCAGCCGCGTCTGGTCCGTTACCAACAGGCCACCACGCACTGTGGCCACCGCGCACGATTATAGATATATTTTACTTCAATATCGCTGAGTAGAAGTGCAAATTATATTGGTAATTCGATTTGCTGAGACCTGAGCGGATGCATAAGCTTACGCGTATATGCCAAAGGCACTATGGTACGATTCAGTGTGGTTATTTCCGATTTCCTTTCATAATGGGACGAGTCTATCACGAAGTTGGAAATTCCAGCCCTTGGCATTTAATAGGTCATAACCAAAGACCATTTATTTTTTAACTTTTTTTTTTACTCTGGCACGGCATAATGACTGCACTGCACCTGATGGTAAGCGCAAATGCCGTCCAGACAGAATATCGAATGGCATCAGACGGCGGTCACATGCCATTCGACACAATTATGCCGGCTTGCTGAGGTGCTTCTTTGCATTACGACGGAAGGACCCAGGATTATAGGAAGGAAGGAACACGTGTGACGGCAAACAATTCCACAGCTTGACGGTGGGGCACAAAAAAGAATTTGCGAAATTTTTGGTTCGCACCGAGATGGCTTGCACCATCAAGCTATGGCTTGGCCAGCCAGCATGCCAACTCAAATCGGGACGTCATTATAATTATTTTAAATTTCTATTTTTAATCATTTCGCAAGTAGCTTTTTAATTTTCTTAACAAAAAATTGTAATATCAAAAGTTCAAAACCATTTAAAGTTGACGCGTTTGAATTCTTGAAAAAGTTGAACATTGAAGAACTAGAAGCAGCATCACGATTGGCATTTTTAAGTTTTTGACGCTTCAAATGCTGTTTAGTATCATAACCACCATTATGGAAATACTAAACTCTGGAAAACGGGACAATTTTGCGTCCCGGCGCTTTGTTTGGGGACAACGGGACAGGTGACCGAAAAAAGCGACAGTCCCGTTCAAAACGAGACTTATGTTCAGTGTAGTCATAACTGGAACTTCGAATCTCCGAGATTATACCCCAAATGAGTTGTCATTACACAAATGACACTGGCGATAAGCGAATTCGAATTTTGTATAAACGCAAAAGTATAATGGATTTCAATAATAGGTATGGCAAAAACGCCGGAAAGCACGGAAATTCCCCCTAGTCTCTACGAGGTCCATGTAGTATACAACTACAGATGATATTTGCATTATCCAGCATGGTTTTACGCTCATTCTGCCAGAGACTACACTCCCAAAGTATATGATGCACGGACTGTTCATATTCGCAATTAGGTGTTGAACATTGAACATGGGCACGCAGGCGACTTAACGAGCTTAAATGAGTACAGTTTAGACTTAAAGTTAGTTACAGCTCACATAATAGGTCCCATTTAAGTATAATAATGATTTGATCCGTGGTCCTTTACAGTTGGCTTCTCTGGCTGTAACAGTCTTTATGCGAGGTTATTTACCTCTTTAGTTCATTGTTTTTGTCACCCGCTTTGTTACGGAGGGAAGTGGACAATAATTTATTTCCAACTCCTATTTATTTAGTTTTATGATTTCGTTACGGGTTAAAGACAAGTTAGACATTCCCGGAGACTCGCTGAGCTTCAATGCTCAGTGTCATTACAATGCGTGCTGTTGATCCTGGCTTACAGGAGTTGCAGTGGTGGGTGAGGGCGGGACAGTAAACGCAAAAGTATTTCATTAATTTTAAAATCAATAAGGAAAAATGGTTCTCAAAATAATGGCCATTCTTTTTACTACAGTTACCTGTTGGAAGCAATTAAGGATTTCACATATATTAGGTTACCGAGGAAAACCTTGGGAGAAGATTACAATCCTTTCTATGTTCAACAAAGGGATTTCTTTGGATATCCTTGAGAAAGGCCTAAATTCAATGGATTTCTTTTGACTAAAGATAATAAGGTGTGCATGGTGGCCTGTTGATAACAGACCAAACGCAGCTGCCTACATGGTCACGGTGGTCGCGGGTTCAAATCCCAGGGCACACCTCTGACTTCATCATGACTGAGTCATGTGTGTATTGATAGTCAATCACCACACATTGTAACAGTGAAGGAAAACATCGTGAGGAAATCTGCATACCATGGCGATTTGTATAAATTTCTATAGTATGTAAAAGTCCGCCAACCCGGACTAGGCCAGCGTGGTGGGCTATATAGCCTAACCACTCTCAATCGTACTCTCGATTGTAGAGGAGATCCGTGCCCTGCAGTGGGACGTATATGGGCTGATACAATACAATACAAAAAAAAAGATAATGTTATTCTGAACAGCCGCTTTCAAATCTTAACGAAATTGCTAGATAAGTACATACAAAACATCCTCCATCAGGTTTGGAGAAACGCTTCGAGTCGCAGCGGTACCTGTCCACACCAGAGAGAGTGGAGCTCGCCGGAGCCCTGAACCTCTCGGAGACTCAGGTTAAGACCTGGTTCCAGAACCGACGCATGAAGCACAAGAAGCAAATGAGGAAGCAACAGCAGCAGAGAGGTGAGACAGTTTGTATTCTGAGTAATTTACACACTTCACGCCTTTCTCCTTGGAAGGGTAGAAAGAGGTGCTACCAGTACATTAAAAATTTCGCATTGGGTGTCCCATCCCACTTCCTGGCTCCGGGCTGAGAATGAATAGATATATTGTCTCGGTAGTGCAGTTGAACAGTACGATTATAATGCTGAGGTCTCGGGTTCGAATCCCGAGTGGGGCAAAGTGATTTTTGATTTTTTTATTCAATATCAGCCCTGAGTGAGGAATTTGTGCCCGATATGGCGATAGGCTCAACCCTATCACATCGTGGGACGGAACATATAAAGTGAAATTTGGGTGATCATTGTTGCGCATTTGCCTACGCCTTCAGGGAAAAGGCGTGAGTTTATGTATAAAAAAAAGCTACTCTTAGCCCATTTATATCCCATTTTACTCCAATAAATATGCAGGGTATATAAAGAAAGAAAGAAAGACTGTTACCGATAATGAAGCCAGGTGGTAGTTTTAGTGACTACAGACACGATTCATCTAAAAATTTTGCAAGAAAACCCGAAGATTATTTTTTGTAATGTTTTAAATACCATAGTTTTTGGGTGGTAAATACATAGTTTTTGCTAAAATTATGATTCAAAGCCTTGCTTACTATAGCGTCTTTGAAAATCCTTTTATTTTTAGGAAAATGTACACCCAAATACGATGATAGGAAAAAAATTGCAAAAAAAACGTTGCTTTTTTTTTGCATAAATTTTTGTTGCATTGTGTCTAAAGTCACTAAAACTACCACCTGGCTTCGATTTCGGTAGCAGTCTTGATATAGGGTTTATTTATTGAACGCTGTACCCCGAATTCTCAAATATCCGAACAAGTCAGGTACGGGAACTATTAAAGTAATTATAGAACTTCCAAGTTTGAACTCACGTGAACTTGCAAACTTGCGTATCTTGATAGTTGCACGGTAATTGATCAAGATTTTGAAACTATTCCTCGTGGAGGCGCAATGTATAGTCGTCGTTATTAAACTTAGCTATGTTTTTGTACGTATGTACTGGAAATTGGAAATAAAAGCAGCTCAGCTATATGAAAATTCATATATCCAATGCTGTTGGTGAATTTGAACTATTTTGAGTAAAAAAAGATTGTATTTCCGAACGCGGGGCACAAAGAAAAGTACATTGATTTTAAGATTTTAATTACTTACTTTACTGCTGCTTTTCCCGTCCCGTCCAGTTACATCCCGTTCTGTCCCGTCTTATTTTCATTCTCATGACTTAACTATCACTCCTATCCGCTAACTTCTTATGTCATTTCATGCACTCTATTTTCTTTCCCATCCTATCGTACTGAATTTAAAGAGTTGCTAATACATATTTGAATTCCTTGCTCATCTCACGGGAACATTACATTTTTCGAAATAGAAAATAGCCTATGTGTTAATCTAGGCTACCAGCTACCTCCATACTAAATTTAATGAAAATTGGTCCAGCCGTTTGAGTGTGAAGAAGTAACGAACACATAAACTTTCGCTTTTATAATATTAGTAGGATTATGAATATAAAAGCTTGTTGTTTATACTATGAAAACATGATCTCAAATAATTTCGTAAATAGATATTTTCTAAATTAATTGTAGTCCAAATGTGCCAATAGAATTTAGAAGAATTTTAAGCATATAATAGTTTTGAAATTAAAATCGGCAAGGAAAACAAAAACATACAGCCTAAAGTACCGAATCTTAACCGTTCACATTGGTAATAAATATTTTAATTTTAAAAATAGCACAGGAAATAAAAACACACAGTCAGAAACATCAAAAACAAATCGCTTGAACTGTTTTAATAAGCAAAGGAAATAAAAACACACAGCCCAACTGGAAAACAAACCGTAGACGTTGACAATCGATATCTGTAGCGCTACCGGTTGCTAGGCAACCAAGACGGCCATCTTGCCTCGCTAACTCGATTTGGGAACGTCTTGAGTTGCGGCGCCAAAGCGGCACTTATAAATCAGATTCCGCGCTCCTTGAGGTTTGGCGCGCCAATTAGACAGTTTCGAGACCTGCCATTTGGCTTTTCAGGGGGGAAAGGGGCGGTATCAGTAGATATCTATGTATTTTACGGTATTTTTGGTCGAATTGACGGAAGAAAATGAAGAAAAATAGAGAAAAGCACGACAAAAACACATTTATTTGCCACAACACACACACTCGCTTTATAAAGTGTAATAAATTAGAAGAAAAAAGCAGATAAAATTAAAGAAAGGGAAATACAGAAGACTAGAATATAATTGATTAACTTCTAAATAAATACATAAACTCACACCTTGTACCCAGAAGGGGTAGCCAGAGGTGCTAACGGACACCCACGTCCGCACCCATACCCAATGCCCCTTTCTTCTTCCCACCCTTTTTCCTTCCCGCTTCCCTCCCGATCTGATTGGCCAGCAACACATCCATGGTCCAAGCGTTGTGGATGGTCATGGGCGGTAGTGATCACTTACCATCAGGTGACCTGCTTGCTCGTTTGCCGGACCTATGCTAGAAAAAAAGTCTCGCCTCGTGTGTTCCGTCCCATGACGTGATAGGGCGATCCTATTATATTTAACATCTTAATCATAATCTTTAACCACAAGAAGCCCACTGCTGAACATAGGCCTTCCCCAAGTATAGCATCCAGCTTAATATTTCGTATACGTCCCGCTGCAGGGCACGGGCCTCCTCTACAATCGATAGTACGATTGTGGTTAGACCATATAGTCCACCACGCTGGCCTAGTGCAGGTTGGCGGACTTTTACATACTATAGAAATTATACAAACTCCTATGGTATGCAGGTTTCCTCACGATGTTTTCCTTCACCGTTATAGTGCGCCTTTATATTACCTATGTATAATATCGTGTTTTTTTCAGGAGCCGCTACCCCAGTGGACTTCACGACAAAACATCAGCCTGTTGTTGAATGTCGGAAGGTATGTATAGCTTACTTTTTACCTCGAAATCTTCATTTTTAAAGGCCATCGGATTACCGCCATAGCCCTTAAGATTAGCAAGTTGAAGTGGCAGTGGGCCGGGCACAAAGCACGTAGAACTGATCACTGGGGCCGAAAGGTTCTGGAGCGGAGGCCACGTACAAGCAAGCGCAGTGTCGGACGCCCGCCGTCAAGGTGGACGGACGACCTGGTTAAGGTCGCAGGAAGTCGCTGGATTCATGTTGCCAACAGGTCGATGTGGAGATTCTTGGGGTAGGCCTATGATTAGCAGTGGACTTCTTGTGGCTGAAGAGAGAGAGTTCACCGTGTTGATGTTGGTGACCACTTTTCATAAGCAAGCTAATTTCTTGTCGTTTTTACACTGTCACAGCAAAGTGTCTAGAATTTGTCACTTTGCAGTCTAATTATAGTCTACGATACACCTTAAGATAAACGCAATTCAGTGTAGATAGACTTTCAACTGAAGAAAGATGTTGATATAAAACTAATTCTTACGGATTTTTTAGCGAATTCGCGGACAGAGTTCGATCTATGACCACGAAAGCTGTAAGTGGCTGTAAAGTGATCGAAACGTCGGGAATTTAAAAAATGCATCAAATTTACGATAAAATCCGTAAGAATTAGTTTTATTTCAATATGTAACATTCGCGTAAATCTAAGAAATCATTATGAAGATGGTTATTTTTCGCTCAATTTTCAACCTTTTCGTGTCACATATTATAAGAATGCATACAAGAATCTACATTGATAAATACATCCAACAGTCACATACACAGTCCTGACCCCACACTAAGATCGAGTCTTGTGTCGTGGGTATCAAAAACTACGAGAGACATTTCGGTCTCGCAAACACCCAGACCCAACACAAATATTTGTGGGCCACACAAACAATTGTGTTGGTGCGGGGATCGAACCCGCAGCCTCTCGTGTCACAGTCGGTGTCTAACCAACTGCGCCACGGAGGCTATCTACGCAAAAATATCACTTAGTACTTTGGTTAATGATTAAAATATTAAACAAAATTGTTTTTTTCAGACTCCAGAAGATTCTAGAATGTCGACAACACAGACCTCGGATTCCGACACGGAACACAGCGACAGCGACATCGACATTGTCGGCGAATCGAATTACACCCAACATTACAACACGTAAACAGAATAGTTGATTTCACCCACATAATAAAACTGTTTAGTTACTAAATTAAATGATTTATGTTTACAAGTATATTGCATTATGAAATTGGAACTATTTTAGGATTGTATCGCGATTTTAGTTTTTTTTTAATTCCTGATGTTTCGAAGACATTCTTTGTGGTCACAGGGCGGACTGAGGTCATACGCAAATGCGCAGATAATATGAATTCTTCCTTGTTGGTACTCCGTATCACTCTTGACAGCCGTCGTGGTCATCACTTCAGGTGTTGGTGGCAAGCTTCACAAAACGCCGCCACTCGTCTCTGATAGCTCTCCTCGTGCATAAAAGCGACAGTATATAGCTCATCATCATTATATCAACATGAAATTAATATGAAAATAATTACACTAAAATTACGAAAATAACAAAAAATAGTTTAATTTATGAATTAGAGTTGCAAATGCCATGTGTATTTCACAAAGGAAATTAGTAAATCATTATTTGTCACTTTACACAATGAAAGTGAAAGTTTCCAGGCAGAAAAAAAAAACGAAATGGAAAGGTTTAGTATTGAATAGATACATTTTATACCTAGATTGTGGGTGTTTAATGTATTGAAGCTCATTTTCCATTATGTTTTAAGGCTCATTTTCCATTCAACATTTGAGATTATTGATATTCTAAGGAGTGTAAATGTTGTGGTATTTAATATAATTCACCCACTTATTGTAAATATTATAGTCAGTGTAGTTAGTTATTTACGCACAAGGATTGTAATATATTTTTGGTTTGTTAACATTACATGCATATAAAAATCCTAATTTATTTGAATATAATTTAACAAAATACGCGTTACAAAATCAATAATATAGCGTTTTTTTAAACGTAGGTGAATATTACTAATCGCGTAAAGTTTCACCCACATGAAGTGATTTCTCTATTGTTACCATGTTAATTTTATTTTGTAGGTTTATAATTTTATCTATATATTTGTAATAAGTGCAATAATATTGTAATATATCTAGTCTTTCTAGTCATTTTTCAGGAAACCTAATTTTTATAATTTAAATTGTAAATATTAGGTGTTGATGAAATATTACTTGGGTATGCTTTTTACGAGTTTTTGAGAACAACATTTGATTCATGTACCAAAAATTCAAGTAATAACTAAAAAATTATGTTTGGTTTTTCATATGCATTACATACTTTGTATAAAACTAAGTCGCTTCCCGCAGTCTGTCTGTCCCTATGGATGCTTAGATCTTTAAAACTACGCAACGGATTTTGATGCGGTTTTTTAATAATGTGATTCAAGAGAAAGGTTTACATGTATAATACATGTACAAGGTCTCAGTTTGTACGAAAAAAACATGTATCTGGTGAGGAGTGGAATCAAAAAACATTTGCACCCAGGCGAAGCTGGGACGGGCCGCTAGTGTATTATATAACTTTGGGAAGATTTGAATAGTTTGTATATCCAGAAAGGTTTCTACCCTAAATACACTGGAAACGCTTTTTTTTCATAGCTTAACATAAAAATAATTTAAAATTACTTTACATTGATTAGACCCGGCAACGGGTAAGATCGCTAGTCACACACAAAAATGCCGCAATGAACCGTAAAAAGCATACACGTTATTTAAGCAATGAGATAAAGTAATAAGTATTTATTTGATTAATGTTAGTTACGCTCAATAATTAAATTAACGTAAGTTAAATTATAAGGTAGATTTGTGTAGAGTTTTAGTTATTCTCAAATCTAGTGTGAAACCTCTGGAGAATATTTTTTTTTTGTATTGTATCAGCCCAAATACGACCCACTGCAGGGCACGGGCCTCCTTTACAATCGAGAGTACGATTGAGAGTGGTTAGGCCATATAGTCCACCACGCTGGCCTAATGCGGGTTGGCGGACTTTTACATACCATAGAAATTTATACAAATCGCTATGGTATGCAGCGATTAATAAAACAAAATGTATTAATAAAATACTTAGTTTACAATAAAGCCCCATTTACACGGGAGTTTCTCGCGGCGAGAATCGTATGTGATTATCGCATGACTTAACCTCCATAAGATTTTCTTGTTCTGATAATAATTACACGATGCAACCTTTTTATATCTTTACGATAATCGTAACGTCGACGCGAGAAACTCTCCCCGTGTAAATGGGGCTTTTGGTCTTCATATTAGGTAACTATAAATATAGTTTCAAATTTTGTATACATGTATAACTACACATTTTTCGGCTCCAAAATATGAAACATATAATTGTACATCTTACAAAACATTTATCTCAGCACGTCTATCAAACCCTTGTGAGGCCAAATTAAAGGTAAGGATTTTTTTTTTTAAATATCTGAATTTGTAAAAAGTCTTATGTAATTTTACATTTCCCCAGAGGTTGTATAACGGTTGAGTATTGTAATGGACGGTTTGGCTACCAGTTTAATTTTATTTACAACTCATTATATCCTCAAAAGAGTAGATACCTACCCATTCCTAGAACTAAAGCCCCATTTACACATAGAGAGTTTCTCGCCTTAAAGATACGATTATCGTAAGGATATAAAAACGTCGCATCGTATAAACATTTGTCAGAACACGATAATACAGGGTATCAAGACTGCTACCAAAAACGAAGCCAGGTGGTACTTATAGTGACTTTAGACACAATGCAACAAAAATAAAAAAAACACATACATTTTCCTAAAAAAAATAATGTACACCCTTTTGTTTTTAAAGGCTCTATAGTACGCAAGGTAGAAGAAATATGGATTAACCACCCAAACACAACGATATTTAAAACATTACAAAAAAAAAAGTCGCGTTTTTTTGCACAAAATTTAGTTGCATCGTGTCTGTAGTCACTAAAACTACCACCTGGCTTCGTTTTCGGTAGCAGTCTTGATATGTATCCTGTATATGGCGTTTATGTCATAAGATTCTCGCCGCGCGAATCTCTCCCCGTGTAAATCGATATTGTTACGTCCCTTAATTCCACGACCGTTCCGCCACTGCAACTAACACGCAGGATCAACAGCATCTTAATGACACCGAGCATTGAAGCGAGAACTTTGTTCCAAAAGTTCGAAAGGAGGCCACGTAGCGGAAAGCGCAGTGTGGGACGTCCACCGATTAGCTGGTCAGACGACCTAGTAAAGGTCGCGGGACTTCGCTGGATGCTGGCTGCCTCCAACAGGTCACTGTGGAAATCATTGGGAGAGGCCTATGGTTAGCGGTGGACTTCCTTTGGCTGATGGATGGATTGAAGCGAACCGTGGCTCCGGGAATGTCTAACTTGTCTGCCCGCAACGAAATTAATCAATAGTAAAATTCATAGTTGATTTTTTTCCGTACTTTCATTCATATGTCTCTATATTTTACGAATATGTTTATTGTTTTGGAGCCGATCCGCCATTTTCAAGTGTAGTATGTACTTATAGAACTGATTTATAGCGAAGAATTATTGTGAAGATGATCTAGAGAAGTTTAAAAATAAAATAATAAAACTTGTTCGTTTATTTTTATTTATTCCTGCCCTCGTCTTTGATTATTATTTTTTAGTTTTTTTCTAAATTCATGGCTTTTTCACTAAGTGAAAATGTCGGCCGTTTTAGTTCTATTAATTAATAATAAATACACCCAAAAGTCACACATAGTCATGATCTTGCATTAAGATGAAGTGTGTCGCGTGACAGAAACTACGGGAGACTTTTCGGTCTCACTAACATCCAGAACCGAAACAAATACCTGTGGATCATACAAGTTTTTATCTCTGTTCGGGATCGAACCCGCGGCCTTTCCACAGACGACCTTTAACCAACAAACCACGGAGGCTGTCAAAAACATGGATGAAAACGGCAGATTATTAAGTTGTAATAAATTTTTCCACTAATTTCATAACTTACTGCTTAATCATCTAAAAGCTAAATTATAAGTCTAAGGGCCAATTGCACGAACTAACTTTGCCCATAACTAATAACTTCAGGTTATGGACATAATAAAATATATGCACTTGAGTAAGAACTCTTTTAATCCGTATCTGCACACGTTACAATTTCAAACAGTTTAATGGCTGCTACACACGTAACGATATAACTGTGCAAGTCTGAATTTGCACCAATATACTGGAACGTGTGTGGGCAAATAACTGCGCAAACTTCATACATATTTTCGGTTCGAGACAAACTGGAGACTGGAGCAAACTGGAACTTGTACAATTATATCGTTACGTGTGTGGTGGCCATAACAAAAGCACACGACACACCATAGTGTCAAAACATAGTTTTCTTCCAAAATGCACAAGGTAACAAATCATACTGCCTAAAGTAAAATTTACATTCTAACAATAACTTTGACTTAGTAAATGTCAAATCCATAGATCAGCAACGTCAAGTACGTCACAAATGTGTGGCGATGACATTGTCAAAGTTAGTTTGTGCAATTTGTAAAACGTCATTGATGCAATTTCAATTTAATCTAGTTCATGATACCCACGACACAAGACTCGATCTTAGTGTGGGCTTAGGACTATGTATGTGACTGTTGGGTGTATGTATTTATTTATTATTTTATTAATTGGCTCTAAATCATACATCAATTGGCTGGATGCAGGCCCCTTCTTACAGGTCGATATGCAATTATTTAGAGAAGGCCTATGTACATAGGTATTCCTGTAATTAATGATGATTTAAAATACATCATAAAAAATCATAAAGCGTATTTTACCACGTGCTTTATACAATAAAGCGCCATTTACACGGGGAGAGTTTCTCGCGGCGAGAATCGTATGCGATTATCGCATGACATAACCGCCAGAGATTACCGTGTTCTGACAAATGTTTACACGACGCAACTTTTTTATATTACGATAATCGTATCTTCCAGGCGAGACACTCTCCTCGTGTAAATGTAGCTTTAGTTGGCAAACGAGCAAACAGGTCACCTGATGGTAAGTGATCACTACCGCCCATGAACATCCACAACGCTGGATCATGTGTTTTCGGCCCATGAAATTGGAAAGGGAGCGGGAAGGAAAAAAAATTGGAAGGGGAAAGGGGTAATAGGCATCCGGCAATGTATGAATTTTCTCTCAGCCAAGTTTTTTTTATTGTTAAAAATGAGCACATAATCGAGACGATTCTAAAATAATCACTGCGATTATTATGAAGTGCATATTGGCCACTATAAAAAACACACACAAGCTAAATTCAAACACATAACCTCCTATTCGCAGTTGGTTAAAAACAATAAAATCACAAGCGATCGAACTCAAGTGTAGATAAGATCACAGGCCGACATAACAAGGTTTACGCGGGCCGGCAAAGTAACTTCGTTATATTGTTCCCGGTCGCACGATTTGCCCCTAATTCGACCATTGTTTGGCCCCATTACAAGCATACGTGTTATGGGAAATAAAATATTTCTCATTCAATTTGTACGGACGGTTGATAGCAATATTGTCTTATTGCATATTTGGTGATTGTACTATGTTGTGAATGAGTGAAATACGCCATGTTATAACGCAAATGATCAGACGCAGATGATGTTTCTCATAAGTATCATAATTATAACATTCGATGGTTTTGCATGAAACGAAGATATCCGAAATCGTGCGCGCCATTTCGCAACCTCGCGGCCCTAGGCACGTGCCTAGTTTGCAACCCAATCCAATCCATCAGCCAAAGGAAGTCCACTGAACATAGGCCTCTCCTAATGATTTCCACAGTGACCTGTTGGAGGCAGCCTGCATCCAGCGACGTCCCGCGACCTTTATCAGGTGGTCTGACCACCTAGTCCTAGTGGGTGGACGTCCCACGCTGCGCTTTCCGTTTCGTTACCTCCATTCGAGAACTTTTTGGCCCCATCGGCCATCAGTTCTCCGTGCTATGTGCCCCGCCCATTGCCACTTCAACTTGCTACTCCGCTGTGCCTCGTATGCCTTAGAGATAATCCGCCACTGAGTATAATATTGAATAATGTAACAATACGATGGTTACCTAGCCTTCTATGCAATTCCGTGTCTATTAATAAAGTCGTGAATACCTCGCTATTCAAAATAATCGAGTCAATTTTAAATCCTTGGACTAAAATTAATCCTTCGTTCATCCGAGTTATTATGGCCGTCGAAGACCATATTGCGTAACAGGTACAAAGACTCTATTTAGTATCTACAATCTCAAAATTCCCAATGATTACCTTTTAGCCGAATAACGCCTCCAGAAAATACATCAAAGCATACCGACCCTGTAATAACTCGGTAACCAGCATAAATTGACCCCTGGGGTGTTATACTTGAACTCTATTCGTTGGGAATAAGGTAGGGAATAGCGTGGCAGTTGCGGGGTAGAATTGAGTGGGGTATATTCAATTTGGCGGGGTTGTAGGAGGTACACAACTCTTTTAATTTCACAGAAGCTTCAATATTCCCGTGATTTGATTAGAGTGGACGGCGTTGTGCAGTAGTCCTTTGTTTTTATTGTTCAAAGGTTGATTAAAGGTAATATTTTCAAATACAAATAGTTAATGCTTGCATTGTATGGTAATTAATTTATGACAGCGCATTTATGATAAGCGCAGCGTGGGACGTCCACCCACTAGGTGGTCAAACGACCTGGTAAAGGTCGCGGGACGTCGCTGGATGCAGGCTGCCTCCAACAGGTCACTGTGGAAATCATTGGGAGAGGCCTATGTTCAGCAGTGGACTTCATTTGGCTGATGGATGGATGTATGATAATTTATGACGATATCTTAAAAAAACATTGTGATAACGCAAAAAAATATATTACAAATTGCACGTGTCACGTTTTCGGTTTCTTCCTTGGCCTATCTTGTATCAATACGTGTGTATTGTAATTAATATATGTTACAAAACTATTTTTTTATGTTTCATATTTCTTATTCCGTTTATTGCTTTTGACTGTTCTAACCCAACAAACTCAATTTCATTTCAAAAATAACTCTGGAATGAACTTCCTGCTTCGGTGTTCGCTGAGCGCTGACTCGTCCTTCAAACAAGGGTTAAAGAGAGTATTCTCCCTTAGGCAAGCGACTTTGTTGTGCTCTCGCTTTCCACCAGGCGGCTCTGCCTGCGAGGGCAATAAAAATTCTACCTAAAATTGGTTCCGTCTCGCAAAGCCGACCCACCCTTTGTCGATAGCGGTACGCACAAAGGTGCTTTTTTCGTCAGAGGTGTGGAGCTTTAAGCTTTCATTGTGAAAGCTGGCGAGCTTTCATGTTATTGGTGTATAATTCGATTGCAAAGCTTTGATGGCGCGTAATCTTGTAGTAATTTGACATAATTATGAATTTATTGGATTTGATGTGAGCTACATATAGTAAGGGTTGGATTATTAACATGGGTTTGAGTTCAGGGCAATTTTCTATAATTATTCCGACGTATGTTCATTACTTATACGGAGAACTGATGGCCGATGGGGCCAAAAAGTTCTCGAATGGAGGCCACGAAGCGGAAAGCGCAGCGTGGGACGTCCACCCACTAGGTGGTCAGACGACCTGGTAAAGGTCGCGGGACGTCGCTGGATGCGGGCTGCCTCCAACAGGTCACTGTGGAAATCATTAGGAGAGGCCTATGTTTAGCAGTGGACTTCCTCTGGCTGATGGATGATGATGATGATGATGTTCATTACTCTGTGACGCAGTTATACTACGGTATGATTGCAAAGCTGAGGTCTCGAGTCGAATCCCGCGTCGGGCAAAGTGATATTAGATTTTTCTATTCATTATCAACCCGGAGTCAGGAATTTGTGCCCGATATGGCGATAGGTAACGGACCAGACTCGGCTGCCCGCATGTTCACGGTCGTCGCGGGTTCAAATCCCAGGGCACACCTCTGACTTTTCGGAGTTATGTGTGTATTGATAGTCAATCACCACGCACTTTAACGGTGAAGGAAAACATCGTGAAGTATACCGTATACTGCATACCGTAGCGAATTTAAAGAATTTCTACGGTATGTAAGTCCGCCAACCCGCACTAGGCCAGCGTGGTGGACTATATGGCCTAACCACTCTCAATCGATTCTCTCGATTGTAGAGTAGGCCCGTGCCCAGCAGTGGGACGTATATGGGCTGATAACAAACATACTTTATACTGCAAACCATACTTCTTTACAAACGAAAATACGACTGAGAGGAATTGGCGGACTTCACATACTAGAGAATTTCTTGTGAATCTACTGTATGCAGGTTTCCTCACGATGTTATTCATATAAAATACTTGTGGTAGGTCTATCAAATGTGAAGCCGCCTGGGTAGGTACCACTGCAATGTCTATTTCTCCAGCCAAACAGTAATGTAAATGCATTTTTGTGTTCCGGTTTGAAGGACATTGTAGCCAGCGTAACTACTGGACATGAGACTTAACATCTTATATCTTAGGATGGCGAGCGCAGTGGAATGCCGAGCATTGCTTTGTAATTCATGGTGTTTGGGTTTGCTACTGTCCGTGAGCGGTGGTATCGCTTACCATCAGACGAATGGCATGCTCGTCTGGCCATTCATTGCAATATAAAAGTGCGTATTTACCACTATCGATAAAAACATGACTGAAAAGTCCGAGGTGTGCCCCGGGATTCGAAGCCGCGTCCACCGCCTCATTTTATTGCAAGAACGAAGCATCGAGCCCTTCAATAGAGACTTTTAATATAGACTAATAAATTAAATTACGCTTGTAATAGTTTTGACATGCCTATTAAAATCGGAGGGGCGCGAACAATGGGGATGATTGTGAAGGGTTGTTAATCGTATCATAAGTTTATAAGTAAACAAAAATGTCTAGAGAAATATAGAAGGTGGTTTGATCCGAACCTTAATAAATAAATACACCCAACAGTCACATACATAGTCCTGACTCCACATTAACATCGAGTCGTGTGTAGCAGAAACTACGAGATACTTTACTAAAATGGGCGGTAGTGATCACTTACCATCAGGTGACCTGCTTGTTAGTTTTCCGCACCTATGCCATTAGAAAAACAAACACAGACTCGAAACAAATACTTGTGGGTCGCACAAACACAACTATTCTGCCAGTAATTAACATATTCTTTCTTTCTATTACAAAAAGTATTCAGTGTACCCCGTTTTGCTCGAAAATTGCCCAACTCTAAATAAATAAAGCCGGCAAAACAATTACGACTACTGACTAGCAAGGGTCGAAAATAATCTGTTAAACTATCGCATTAATGTGTTATTAGAATTGTATCAATTGAGCAAAATGTCACGCGGTCCCAAAGCGCCGCTTAACCTTTCTGTTACCCCGTTTAACATAATGTCAAACAGAAAACATAATATTGTAGCTGGGCATTGATTACCAGGACTGGCAGTAGGCTAATCCTTTATTTTGATTATCTTTAAGTTTCTGTACCCAAAGAAGAACGGAAGACTTATAGTATCGCTTCGTTGTCTCTTTACTGAAACATGAAGGGGACTTCCCAAAAGATGAAAACAGGTCACCTGATGGTAAGTGATCATTGCCGCCCATGACCATCCACAACGCTGGATGTGTTGCCGGCTCGTCAAATCGGGAGGGGAGCGGGAAGGAAAAGGATGGGAAGAGGAAAGGGTATTGGGTAACCGGTAATCTCAATCATCGAACGAAACGCGACTGGAAATCTGTCACGTCACTGTTCACGTCGATCACGCTCGTGAGACAGTGGTACCGCCCCGGTCGAGCCTGCCCAATCATGAAGTCATGACTGACAACAGCGTACCTCTACCAATACTGTAGATTCGCAAATGAGATTCGCAAACGTCCGATTTTTTATATCCGTCTTGGCAAAGTGACTGCACTGACATTATTAATAAATGCAATGCGTAGACTCCCATGAAATAAAGTATGCCCTCACCCCTTTTTAATCCATTATTACGCCACAAAAACACTCGCAATCAGTATAAAAAATAAAACACAAAAATCCTTTAATACCGAAATGTCAACTAATTAACATTAATTTCCCGTAAGACTGCGATTCCCGCCATTTTGTCGTCAATGTCCGCTTAATGTCAATTAGCTCGTGATTATCCTACTCGGCGCTAGATGGCGCGCATCGGATTTCTGTCCTATGGGACTTGTTAGCAAATGCCCAGCGTATACTGACATCTTTCGTACTACATTGTTAAGGCGATGAGAGGTCTTCTAAAATGGATGTTAGTGACACTAAATGAAGGATTATTATATCCAGCGTAAGCAGAGCTTTGATGTAAACTATTTAATACGTAATAAGAGGCCATATCAATTGGATATTTGTACCAGTATAAAATAAACCCTAATAAAAAACGTTATAAGCGCTACGAAAGGTCTTGTACAACGAAAACATCTCACAGACAATGTATATTGGTTCTTTTTAGTGTAAGTTTAAGGTTTAGTTTTGCTTGACACGTGTTATTAAGGGATTGGTGTCGCTGGTTATCTTTTATCAATGATATGAAAATATTGATTATAGGATACAATGGCGCACTATGTTATTAACATAGAGAATTCCTTTAGACTTTAAAATGACTATTACGCCTTTATACGTAGTGTGTGATGACCTGGTGGTTAACGGACCAAACGCGGCTGCCTACATGTTCACGGTGGTCGCGGGTTCAAATCCCTGCGCAGGTGACGAAAAACATCGTGAGGAGACCTTGCAATCCATAGCGATATGCAAAAAAAATCTATGGTGTGTAAAGTCCACCAACCCTCACTAGGCCAGCGTGGTGGACTATATGGCCTAACCACTCTCAATCGTACTTTCGATTGTAGAGGAGACTCTTGCGCTGTAGTGGGACGTATTTGGGCTAATACAGTACGCCTTAATACGGGGAGGTGTAGGTAAAAGTGCCATTAAACCTGCATTGCAACACAATTTTTGATGTCAAATGATGTTATAGGGATCTTAACGGAATGCCAGGACTAAATTACAGTACCAGGAAATCCAAACGAGATTTTTCAAACCAAAACAATAGATACATCACCGTTAACACAGGTACAAAACCTGACATAGTGACCCAAGTTTTCACCTGATTGGTCCCTCCATTTACAAGCCCAATCAGGCTGTCATAATAGGGACAACCCTACTACCTTGGACACATCAATCAACCAATCAATCCATCAGCCAAAGGAAGTCCACTGCTGTACATCGGCCTCTCCTAATGGGTTCCACAGTGACCTGTTGACCTGGTAAAGGTCACGGGACGTCGCTGGATGCAGGCTACCTTGGAAACATCAAGGTTAGAACATCCAAGGTTTGATTTTGAGCAGTATTTAAAAAATAGTCCCCAAAATATCTAGCGTAAAAAAAACATGAATTAAAAAACACAATCAAAATTGGTTGTAAAATTACCGAGATATTAATATTTTTACTAGTGTGGTGGGGACACTCGCTTTCTCTTTCGCACGCATGCACCTTATGCAGGATGACGTCACATCGTGCATGTTGCATCCTTTTCTATAACTCCTACCTTTTATATATTTGTAACTTGTTTATTAATAAATGGATTTTAAAATTTCTTCCTGATTATGATTATGCATAACATAACTTTTCGAGATAAACAATAATAAAAATTGAGGACACTAGTCTATTATGTCGACTAGTGAGTGGTTATATTCAAGTAGATATTTCACTTGGACTAGAATACTTGGACTAGCATGAGGTGTATTGTAGTCAATTTCTCTACAGAAAGTACCACCTTCATATAGCTTTTTTCTGCCATAAGTTGTAGGGACAAGCCTAAGCTGCTGGATTTAAATCTCAGTCCTTTTTCGCAAGTTAGACGCGACTTTTCGAAAGGAAATAATTAAATCGTTTCTCCAGGTCAACCCAGCCCATCATTGCTTTAAGTATTCAGACAGCCTCCATCGCAGTTGGTTAGACGCCGGCTGTGAAACGAGGGGCCGCAAGTTCGATCCCCGCTCCGAATAATTGTGTGAACCACAAATACTTGTTTCGGGTAGGTGTTTGTGAGACCGAAAAGTCTCTCGTAGCTCCTGATACCCACGACACAAGACTCGATATTAGTATGGTGTCGACATACCGTAGAAATTCTTTAAAATCGCTACGGTATGCAGGTTTCCTCACGATGTTTTCCTTCACCGTTAAAGTGCGTGGTGATTGACTATCAATACACACATAACTCCAAAAAGTCAGAGGTGTGCCCTGGGATTTGAACCCGCGACCACCGTGAACATGTACTTACGCCACCACGCACTTATATGTATGTGACTGTTGGGTGTATTTATGTATTGTATACAGTATTGTAATAATAGAATTCCAGGAATACTACAACATTAAATTATTCAATGATGATTCTAATATCCGTATTGATTCACGCCTTATTCTGTGACTTGATATAGATTTACCTGGAACACATAATATGTGTAGATAAACAATAGATTTGTTCAGACCAAAAACTTGGCATGTGGCTTTTCATTTCAGGGGATTGTTTAATATTTATTAGGTCTAAAAGACGTAACATACCTTCATAGCTCTTATGGATAACTTTTGTGTATTCAGGGTTTCTCTGAAGTTCTTCTTTATCATAAAAAAGCGGCAATTAAATGTGTACTCGCATTTAGTTTCTCACGCTATTAGCCAAATTCTCATTTCAGTTTAAAGTATCGTTGAAAAATACATCAAAGGTCCTTCGACCTGGCAAAAGCGAAATGTTAAGATGACTTTCAATTTTTTATAAAAAAAAAACATTTTCACATCAACTTTAAAAAAAAGTTTCTTTGAAAATGTGTTGCACAACGGCGTTTTTTCTAGATATAACACACAATATACAATATTGTGTAAGAAAAAACATGTCAAACATACACAAGTTTACTTTTAGTTATAGTAAAAACCACATACAATATTTTACACGTCCGCACAACAGCGAAGTGATAATATAGATAAGATAATTAGGTACTACGCCGGCCATTTTACCCTGCTTCTACAATCAGTATTCCACTGTGTGTTGTTGTGATGTCAGTGTATTAAAAAAAAGGTAATTTAAATGTAAAGAATCAACTAAACTCAAAATAATAATCAACTTACTTAATCAGTGATAGAGTTTTGTGAATTTTAATTTTATTTTCTTTATTTTAATTTCATATTGGATTTAAAATAAAAATGTGATTTGCGTTAATCTGTGTAAGGTTCATAATCACATGTCATTTATGTTCTTTATTTGAAAATTCAGTACTAAAAAGTATTTAATTCATTTGAAATTTTATTCGGTTGATTCTGAAAGTTATTTTGTTTTGGTTGATTCAGGTAAGATTATATTTTATAAATTGTGGAAATTTTAAAATAAGACTGAAATACATTCTTGTTGACGTAATAAAGGTGTGGTGAGACATATAAGTGCGATGATAGCCCAGTGTTGGTTGGTTTGTGTTTTATTTAATGGTTGAAACTGTAGTGGAATTGAGAAATAATGAATCGGTGACTTATTTACTCTGATAGATAAATATTATAGAAGGATAATCTTATCAGTTGTAATATTCTATACATACTATGATTAGTCAGTGTTTATATATTGTTTTGTGTGTTATCACTTGGGGAAACCAAAGAGTGGGTTAGGTCATTTGAAAATATCTTCTTGCATTTTGCCTAATTGCCACGAAAAAAGGGATCAGATAAATATTTCAAATGATCAGATCAATTTTTCATTAAACTTTTTAACTGTTTGTGTGTTCTAAGATAGCTAATATACGTAAAAGACAGTTTACAATCGCATTATTTTGAATATAAATAAAAGTAAAAGCAGTAGAGAAACAATCGACGGCATAACAATTCTAATTGTATTGTATTGTATCAGCCCATATACGACCCACTGCAGGGCACGGGCCTCCTCTACAATTGAGAGTACGATTGAGAGTGATTAGGCCATATAGTCCACCACGCTGGCCTAATGCGGGTTGGCGGACTTATACATACCATAGAAATTTATACAAATCGCTATGGTATGCAGGTTTCCTCACGATGTTTTCCTTCACCGTTATAGTGCGTGGTGATTGACTATCAATACACACATGACTCCGAAAAGTCAGAGGTGTGCCCTGGGATTTGAACCCGCGACCACCGTGAACACGTAGGCAGCCGCGTCTGGTCCGTTTACCAACAGGCCACCACGCACTTCTATGGTCTACAATTCTAATGGTCATGAATAAAATAGTGATTTCATTTATTTTGCCTGCTCCACAGAAATAATGTCGAATTCATATATAATATCATATTTAGTAAAATAATCTCGAATTATTTCTGTGTCCTGCCTCGTCACATTTTCACTACGTATATCATTGTTTGATTGCTCAAGTATATGAAATAACAGGATAACATGAAGTTACATGTAATCTGCGCTTTGTTTATGGCTCTAAACAATATCGATTTGTTTGCAAATGCACTTCGTAGTCAGACACTCCTAAACTAAATATTTCACGGCATTGAACGATAAGATAATGTCTATATTGGAAAGCAGATTAGGAATTAGAAATTACTATAGTATTGTATTGTATCAGCCCATATACGTCCCACTGCAGGGCACGAGCCTCCTCTACAATTGAAAGTACGATTGAGAGTGGTAGGGCCATATAGTCCACCACGCTGGCCTAGTGCGGGTTGGCGGACTTACATACCGTAGAAATTCTTTAAAATCGCTACGGTATGCAGGTTTCCTCACGATGTTTTCCTTCACCGTTATAGTGCGTGGTGATTGACTATTAATACACACATAACTCTGAAAAATCAGAGGTGTGCCCTTGGATTTGAACCCGCGACCACCGTGAACATGTAGGCAGCCGCATCCTGGTCTGTTACCAACAGGCCACCACGCATTATTACTATAGTAATTAACTTTATTTATCTATGTATCACGACTATTGAATCAGCGGGGGTAGGAATATATAATATATTATAATAATACATACATACATAACCACACGCCTTTTTCACAGAAGGGGTAGGCAGAGGTGCTACTAGAACACCCACGTTTCGCCTTGTATATTCCGTCCCACGATGTGATAGGGGGCGAGCCTATCGCCATATCGGGCACAAATTCCTGACTCCGGGCTAATAATGAATAGAAAAATCCAATATCACTTTGCCCGACCCGGGACTCGAACCCGCGACCTCAGCTTTGTAATCATATCGTAGTACAACTACGCCACCGAGGCAGTCTATACAATAGGTAAATAAAAAAATACACCCAACAGCCGCATATATACATAGGTCTAATCTCACCCTAAGATCGAGTCTTGTGTCGTGTGTATCAGAAACCATAAGAGACTTTTCGGTCTCGCAAACACCCAGACCCGACAATGTGGATAACACAAAAATTAGTCTCGGTGCGGGAATTGAACCCCTGGCCTCTCGTGAAACGAGCGAAAAACGAAAGCCGATACTTCTTAAACGGACGCAGAGTTGATACCATTAGATATAAACAGTCGGATATTTTTTTCCGTACTAGGTAAAACAGATACGCAATCTTATCTTAGCGATAACGAGTTTTAGTAGATTGTTACTCATCGTCCCACTTTTCAGAAAGGATGTGGCGAATGCAGTTCTTTGTTTTGGCTGTCCTGGTTGTCGGGATCAGCTGTGACGACAGTAAGTATTTTTTGAACTAACGCCATCTATGAATTGTCGAAGTGAAACTTTACATCCGTTTGATGTTAAGTAATTCATTTTGTAAATTTTAACTAAGGAAAACTTTTTGTAAGATTTAACAATATCATTTGAATTAGACCATTTATAATTAACACTTTCTTTAAGTGCAACGATTTCATATTGTGTAAAGCAGTGCCATCTGTCGTCGAGTAGCATAAACATTAGTTCTATTTTCAGATACAACGGTAGCACCATCGAATGCCGCTGCCAAGGAATCCGGAATATGCAGACAATGTATTTGTAAAGATGACAAAGTGAATTGCTTCGATCAGACATTAACCACATTCTTCAGCTTAGAAGAATGGACTGGTACGTACATATTTTCTCGTAAAATCTTGATACATTTAAATTTAGGGCTGTTACGTTAGTATGTCAAACAAGTCGTGTTATGATGCTACAGCCCACAAACTAAGCCATAAATCACTCCTTAAGCGACCGATATTTTATAAAGGTCAAGGTCACTCATAAATAATTCCAACAATAATCACACAAAGTAGGTATCAGACTAGGAGAGACTTCTCGAGCTAACATCTTCACACGAAACGAATATTCATAAATTATACAAGCATTTGTGTTGGCGTAGAAATGAAACCCGTGACGTCCCTTTTAATAGGCGTTGTTGTGTATCCAACATTTGACTAAGCCTTTATTACTTCATCTATAACTCACATACGTAATGTTGTAAAAAATCAAACATTAAAGTTTCCAACTGCAATAGTTTCGCATAATGCCATGTAATAAAGAAATTCAAAAACACCCTATTATGCGGTAGAAACAGTTAGTAAGATACATAAACATCACGCCTTTTGCCTAGAAGAGGTAGACACAGGTTCCAGCAAGACTCACATATGCGTTCCGTCCCATGATGTGATAGGGTACGAGCCTATCGCCATATCAGGCACAAATTCCTGATTCCCGACTGATAATGAATAGAAAAATCTAATATCACTGCCCGACTCGGGATTCAAATCCGAGACCTCAGTTTTGTAATACCGTAGTACAATTACGCCACCGAGGCAGTCCAGCAGTAGTTAATAAATTCCTTGTATTTCCAGCCTTGGCAGACTTAAAACCAAAACAAGTGGACCTGAGCGAGAATTCGTTCACAAACATCACAGTGATTGGAGATCTGCCCATAGAAGTATTGAATCTGTCGAGATGCAGCATCGAGAACATTGAGAAGGCCAGCTTCAGGGATCTACAAGAGATGAGAGTCCTGGACTTGAGTCACAACAAACTCACCTCGGCTAAACTGAGCCCGCATGCCTTTGAGGTGAGGTTTTCGATAATAAGTTACAATAATCTTTTAGAGTCCAGAACACATTTGCTGTTTAAAATAAATCATGAATGAATGAATGGATGTTATTTCACGCCTATAATTGGCAAGTAGACCAGGTCTAAAATTGTATACGTTTAATTTTGCATGTTTTGTCTATTTGCTGTTGGTGTGTCATACAATAATAAATAAATAAATAATCTTAATAATGAACCTTTAAGTTTCGAATTTAATTTTATAAATTTCGAAAAATTTAAGTTTCGAATCAGTAAAGGACTAACTTTCTTTTATACTACTTGTAGTTCCATTATAATGCAGGATCACTTTTACTTTATAAGACTCATAGCTGTTGTTTGAATGCAAGTTACCAACAACTATAATCTAAACACATTTTTCCAGGGCCGTTTCTCGCCCGAAGAATACGAGCCTCTAGGCGCCATGCGGGTCCTGAACCTCGGGTACAACGACCTCCACTCCCTCAACCAGGATCTCTTCGAGCACCTCCCAGAACTCGAGGAGCTGGACCTCAGTGGAAACCCTCTCACTACCATCGATCACGTCACGCTTATCGCTATATCTAGCTTGCCAATGTTGAAGGTTTGCGTATTAAAGTGATTACTCTTTCCAATCAGATATGGCCTAGGTGCCAGTGAAAAGGATCGACAAATCAAAATATCAGAGTTTTTGAAGTTGCGGGATTATTACAAATTATTTAAGGGTCAAAATAAAGATAATAATAACACAGTGAGTATGTCCACACACCTGAATGATCTTCACAAAGATGCCAAAGTACAAGCAGTGAAGTTAATAGTTACAAACTAATATGAACCTAGCGAGGTGGAATTTAAGGCAAAGTAATTTCTTGTCGGTTTAAGTTAAGCAACTAGATAACAAAAAATTACACAGTATTCGAAAACCCGCCATAGCCACCTTTTTAAGTGTCCTTGACATTTCGATCACGGCCCGTGTAAGTATACTGTCCAAGTCGTCATAATTGTCTTTATCTCAAGATCTTTCTGTTTTAGATTCTCCGCATGCGCTCTTGCCAGCTCACGGAGATCCCGGAGAAGTTCCTCCACACCCCTCGTTTTCTGGAGCGGTTGGACATCAGTGACAACCAACTCACAGCGGTACCACAGGAGTTGGAGGAGACCAAGAACCTTCTATTCTTGAACTTGAACCAGAATCCGATCGTCGAGCTTAATATGGACTCTGAGGATAATCCGTACGTGTATCTTTTGTTTTATACTGGAAATAAGCCCCAATTGCTAATTATTATTGGACCAAAGTGTTGCCTTCCCTCATGCCCGATCAGTTATAAATGCCATTATACCAGTTTTTTCTAGAATCAGTATATAACATCCATCTTAAATCGTAAATGCATGCTTCTCGAACTAAGAATGAACTGGAAAAAAACGACGGGAAGAGGAAAGATTAATAAGGCCTCCAGAAATCGGACTCAACGAACGAAATATGATAGTATTGCATTGATTTAGGTCGATTTTCCTTCCTCGAAGTGGTACCACAGTCGAGCTGACCTATTTGTACAGTATTTTTGAAGTAAAACTTCTTATGCACGCTTGACTTGGGTAATAAACTAGTGAATGCATGACGAGAGCGTCACGGAAATTCGTGTGACGTAACGAGGCCAGCGGACGCTGAAAATTGTCATAGAAGATCCATGATTAATCATTGAAAGAGATCAGTCGATTTGGTCCAAGTACGGACAAGAAATTGATGACGAGTAAAACATCAGGCGTATTTTTTTTTAAACAACAAGGTACCAGTTGAACAATCGTCCCTATTCATAAATTATTCAGTTCCAAATATCCTACCAGCCAACAGGAAAATACTTTATTACTTATATTTTACTTTTTCAGTGGTTTCCCCCGTCTGCGCAAACTCCAAGAGCTTCACATGTGCAACATGAAGTCTCTGCGCCGAATCGGAGCGGGAGCGCTCTCCGGGCTCGAGAACTTGGCCAAACTGCACCTCAGCTTCAACCCTTCGTTGGAATACATTGATCCTAAAGCACTTGCACGTCCTGATGATATCGGGGAGACTTACGACTGGCCCTTGATTAAGGAGGTAAAGATCGCTTTTTTTTTTATAGGTCCGGCAAACGAGCAAACAGGTCCCCTGATGGTAAGTGATCACTGCACATGAACATCCACAACGCCTGGATCATGGATGTTTGCCGACTCATCAGATTGAGAGGGGAGTGGGAAGGAAAAAGGATGGGATGAGGAAAGGGGTATTGGTAAATTATTTTAATTTGGGTAATCAACGTAATTTTTGTTAAAAGTAATTGTGTCTGTTGTATATGCAACTGAGTATTACTATAAACTTATTGGACGACTAAAGCGAGCACCCGGATTTGCACCGGCGACCTATCGATCCGCAATCGATTGACTGCCACTGAACTATATAGTTCGGGGATATCCCCGACAGTACAACTACCAACTTAGGAAAAATTGTTGTGAGAATGATGGAACACGCCGTTAACTTCACGGCTATTCATAATCGGGAACAAAACTACTCACAACTTATTAAGCCAAATTCACACGGGGAGAGTTTCTCGAAGACACGATTATCGTAAGGATATAAAAAGTTGCATCGTGTAAACATTGTCAGAACACGATAATGTATGGCGGTTATGTCATGCGATAATCGCATACGATTCTCGCAGCGAGAAACTCTCCCCGTGTAAATGGCGCTTTAGTTGGGCGTAAGCCTATATGTACATGTACGAGTAGTATTTTATTAAAGAACCTACATATTTTCCGCAGTTGTACATCCAATCGAACAATCTATCCGAGATCGACTCGAGGATGCTGTCTCGCTGGGATCTTCTGGAAGAGCTGGACGTGTCAGACAACCCCTTCCTCTGCGACTGCTCCACTCAGTGGATGGTGGATATGCTGGTACCGCTGGTGAACGAGAAAGGAGCTAACTCTTCGTTGATGGTGTATGTTTTAGATCTGTCACAAATTAATTATTAACGGAAGTAGGTTTGAGTCCAATATAATACAGAATTATTTCGCTAGTCGGTCAATGACACTTCACTTACCGTAAGAGGCAGTGTAAGAATTTAACGGTCTTACTAAATTAAAATATGACATTTTAGTTTAGCAAAGAACACAATACTTTGCAGCTAAAACATTTCTAAAATACTTTATGCCTCTTTCCACTAGATGGCGTAACTATTAAGATTAATTTAAAAGTTTCTGCAACATTTAAAGCCAATCAGAGAGAGAAACCTTTTTCGTGACCAATAGTATATTTATTTGTGCTGTTTAGTAATCGGTTATATACCAAATGTACTTCAAAATAAATGCTCACGATTGAAACTTTCTACAGTAACAAGGATATCTACTCGTCGTTAGATGGCGTTAAACACAAGTTTTAATTATTTACAGGTGCCAGGAACCGATTGAAATGCGAGGCTACACAATGAAGCATCTTCACGAAATTCATAGACACATGCGGTGCGTCGACAAATACGGCCACAGACCCGAGAGAGACGGCGCTATACTGCTCGGTACTCTTATAGGTGAGAAAACATATCTACTCATAGTACCTATATAAAAGACTGCTTAATCAGTGGTCAAGGGTTCCAATCTCAAGGTACGCATGACTTTTGGGTGTGACGTGTGTATTAGTAAATTACTACGCAGTGTAACGGCGAAGGAAACTATGGTGAGAAACCTGCGTACCATAGAGATCTTACCAAAATCTATGGTATGTGAAGTCAATCAATTAATATCAACCCATATTAGACCTTCGTGTATGGCCTAAGCCCTGTCCATCGAACTTTCGGTTGTAACCGAGTTCCGTGCTCAACAGAAGCCATTATGGTCTGAAACATACTTTACCGTAGCATTATAAAACGAAATCGGCCTTATTCATAGACAGATTACTACTCGAAAGAAACTCGAAAAGGATGGGATGAGACAGGATAACATGCCTTGAGTGAGAAGGGGACAAGGCGGGATATAACTGGACGGGATGGGAAGCGAAAAGCAGTACAGAGGACGGCATTGAGTTTGAATATAATCTTTTAAAGTGGTTTTATAACATTCTTACTGCTAGTTCGAGATGTAAATAATCTTATATCATCAAAAATATGTATAATATCTATTTGATATGAATAAAAGTTATTATTATACCAAGGTTGTTGGCGATTACTTACAGCGATAAGTCGCGGGTTCGAATCCCGCTCCGAGACAAATTTTTGTGTGCTCCCCAAGTATTTTTTTCGGGTCAGATCGTTCTAAAACCAAAAAGTCACTCTTAGTTTTTGATACACCACAAGACTCGATCTTAGTGTGGAATCACTATGTATGTGACTGTTCTGTGTATTTATTTATTATTTATGTTTCTAGGAGTACTTCTAGCGGTCCCCATCATGCTGTCCCTGATGCTGCTCTGGCGCCGGGGGTACTGCGGGTGGATGGGACTCCGGGGCCCCACTGAAGCGTCCAGGGCCTTCTACAAGCGCGCCCCCGCTGAGGACAACTACTTTTAAACGTTTAGATTAAGTTATTTTTTTTAAATATATATTTGGTTAAGTTTTTTTTGTTTTCACTTGTATAAGCCAGTTTAAGTATTTTATGGCCTATATGGCCTAAACCCTCTCAATCGTACGCTAACAGAGAAGATTGGGACTGCCAGACACCCAATGTCGCTTTCCTCTTCCTATCCTTTTTCCTTCCCCCTCCCCTCCTAATTGTATGGGCCGGCAACACATCCATGATCCAGCGTTGTGGATGTTCATGTGCAGTGATCACTTACCATTAGGTGACCTGTTGGCTTGTTTGATGGACTTCTTGTAAAAAAATATCTCCGCCAACACCATGCGTGCTACGTGGTACTTTGAACGTCATCATGTCACTTTTTTATGTCGTTGTGCACGCGTATCGTACAAATTTTGTCCTTAGAAAGGCCATAGGCCGATAAGGGTACAAAAATGGCCCCAGAACGATACAAACTTTCGCCTTTATAATTTTTTTTTGTATTGTATCAGCCCATATACGACCCACTGCAGGGCACGGGCCTCCTCTACAATCGAGAGTACGATTGAGAGTGGTTAGGCCATATAGTCCACCACGCTGGCCTAGTGCGGGTTGGCGGACTTTTACATACCATAGAAATTTATACAAATCGTTATGGTATGCAGGTTTCCTCACGATGTTTTCCTTCACCGTTATAGTGCGTGCGTCGCCTTTATAATATTAGTTGGAAATAGGATGTAAAAGATTGCAAGAATTTCGATGCTGGAAATATCACATTATAGCTGCTGTTTTCTTTTTATTGCAATGAATGGCGAGACGAGCATGCCATCCGCCTCATGGTAAGCGATACGACCGCTCATGGACAGTAGCAAAACCAAACAACGCCATGAATTATAGAGCAATGCGTGGCATTCCACTGCGCTCGCCATCCTGAGATATAAGATGTTAAGTCTCTTTATGTCCAGTAGTTACTCTGGCTACAATGTCCTTCAAACCGGAACACAACAATGCGTTTACACTGCTGTTTGGCGGGAGAAATAGACATTGCGGTAGTGTATACCCAGGCGGCCTCTCACATATGAGAGACCTACCACCAGTGATGGTAACTGGAATTAAGGATTAACTTTTGCTAAAGTCGTTGTGCTGTTTACGATTTAAGTCATAAATAAATAATAAAATAAATAAATACACCCAACAGTCACATACATAGTTCTGACCCCACATTAAGATCAATCAAGTCTTGTGTCGTGGGTATCAGAAACTACGAGAGACTTTTCGGTCTCACAAACACCCAGACCCGACACAAATACTTGTGGGCCACACAAACATTTGTGTTGGTGCGGGAATCGAAACCACAGCCTCTCGTTTTATAGTGGGCATCTAACCAACTACGCCACGGAGTCTGTCATCAATAAGTTTAACAGTCTCCTTTGCAAACAATAAATAATATAGATAAGTACATACATAAACTCACGCCTCATTCCCAGAAGGGGTAGGCAGAGATGAAGCCAGAACACCCACGTTTCGCTTTGTATGTTCCGTCCCACGATGTGATAGGGGGCGAGCATATCGCCATATCGGGCACAAATTCCTGACTCCGGGCTGATAATGAATAGAAAAACCCAATAAGCGATAAGTAATCTCTCATGTTTTATGTGATTTTGGCTAAAACAATAATAAGCAATATAATTCAGGTTTTAGATTATGATAAATATGAGTGACTCACATATATGAGTGACTCACGTTAGTGTGCCGTGTTCCAGATTAAGTATATACAGGGTATATCAAGACTGCTATCGAAAACGAAGCCAGGTGGTAGTTTTAGTGACTACAGACACGATGCAACTACAAATTTTGCATTGTGTCTAAGTCACTAAAATTACCACCTGTCTTCGTTTGCGCTAGCAGTCTTGATATACCCTGTATATCCGGAATGGGACAGGCCGGCAAAATAATGTTGACCGATTATTATCTACGCCGGATAACATTCTTTATCTGAACTGTACCGCATCTACAATCAAATCTCTTTGTCTCTCACTTCAGCCAGTGGAAGTTCACTGCTGAACACAGGCGTCCCCCATGGATCGCCACATAGACCTGTTGGAAGCGGCCTGCATCCAGCGACTTCCTGCAAGCTTAACCAGGTCCTCCGTCCACCTTGTGGGCAGGCGTCCGGCATATATAAATTTTAGAAATTCTTTCGTATCTTTTAAGAAATAGGCCTTACAATAGCTTCAAAAAGGTTTATCAATCAATACATTGTTTAATATGTCAAATATTGTTAATCAACTCCTTCCGTATCAAGATTTAAAAGTTAGTCTTAATATTTTCTGGAAAATAAGCGGCAACGCTTATCGACTGATAACTTGCGATAGGCCAAAGAATGATTAACAGTCATTCATTTAAGAGGCGAAGTTTACGAATATCTTTTTTATACTATAGGTCCGGCAAACGAGTAAACAGATCACCTGATGGTAAGTGATCACTGAACATGAACATCCGCAACGCTGAGTTTATAGACGTATTGACGGCCCCTTAAATTGCGAGGACTGCATCGGTGGCGCAGTTGTACTACGGTATGATTGAAGCTAAGGTCTCAGGTTCGAATCTCGGGTCGGGCTGAGTGATATTTTGTTTATCTATTCATTATCAACCCGGAGTTAGGAATTTGTGCTACTGCTAAGTATACTACACAGTTAAACTAACGGTTTATTTGTTTCTAACAGCTACTTAAACAACGCACACGCGAGCTGTAAAATAGATCAGCCCAACTATACCAGAACTTTTCTTCATCGTAAACATACAAATGTCCGCTCTCATCAATCAGTCGTTTAATCTTTGACAAGCTTTATCTAATAAGTAAATATTTATCTTGTAACGTATGGATATCCGCGTCAACGAATCGCATTCGAAATATTTTTACAGTAATCTTACAAATTGTGAATCTAATCGATGGAGCAGTTTGTAGTTAAACTGTGTGTGTGATGTGTGAAGGACGTTTGGTGTTTTTAAAGAGAGTATTTGTGGTATTATTATAAGAATACGTTGTGATAATTTAATAATAATTTACTTGGTGAAGCATTATGAAATGCAGATATTAGTTTTGGTTCTAAAAATAGAATAGAGGTTATACTATGTAAAGTTTAAAAATATTAACGGGATTAGAAGGTATGATTTTAATTCACCGTAAGATATTTTATATTCAAAATTATAAGTTAATCCAGCTAGTTTCATAAATTATTGTGCATTTTTGATTTTTTCATTATCTGTTCAGTTATAATTTAGTTTATTTGAGAGCAAAATGGCATTGTAGGACGTAAAAGTATCATATACTGTGTTTCATGAAGTTCTAAAGAGTTTTATCAATGACAAAATCCCGGATATAACTCGTGTTCTTGTAAGATAAAAATCCTATGAACAAAGTAGATAGTGTTAACACCGATAATAGTTCGTAAAGTTACAGTAATAGATTTAAATAAACCAAAAGCATAATTTAAAAATACACTTTTTATTATGAAATTACTATACGCGCTGAGCTGATGCTCTGTGTCATTACAATGCGTGCTGTTGATCCTGGCTTACAGGAGTTGCAGTGGTGGGTGTGAGGGCGAGACAGTCTCCTGATATCAAATTACTATTAATTAAAATGACAAGGGATAAAAATAAATCATAGTTATTGAAATAAAACGAATTTTTAAGCATTTTATCGCGAATTTTGTTTAATTTTTACATAATCTAATTTACCGACTTTGATCACTTTGCAGCTTTTGTGGTCACAATTATTTAAAAATTATACAAAATTCGTAAGAATTCGTTTTATTTCAATATGTAACATTCGCGTAAATCTAAGAAGCTATTATAAATTTCACTTAATTTTTGCAGTTATGAAAGAAAGATGAAAAGACATAGTTGAAAAACTAGCTACAGTATTGCAAGATCTATCAAAATTTGAAATCCCAAGACCTGTAAAAAGTATACATTACATCGAGGTCATAAAGCAAATAAGTTATCTAGAAAATTAGAGATCTTGCAATGATGAAAAGATAGAAAATGAAAACCACATGAAGTTTCTGTGATTTGGCTAATATTTTTATTAAAAATATTCGAGACTATTTAATAGTAAGTTTATAAGCATTACATTTGGACACAATGAAGACATCTGTGATTGTGTGGTTCGCATTATGTAATATTATGGCTGATAATATTTATGGTAAGTTCATATCATTATTGTATTTTTTCTTTTATTATACGACAAAGTAGGTCTAGACAAAGTGATGGTTAGGTTAGGTTACAATTGATTTAAATTATACAAGAACAGAAGTGTAGTTATAATATATTAAAAAATATATTTCAAAATCCACCAACACGCACTAGGGGGGTTACTCTATATTCCGAAACGAAACTTGATTGTTCGGACGTCGCACTTAAAATCCTACGAATGTGCCTAGGAACTCCATAAAATGTTTGAATCCTCTATTGTAAGTCTTAACTATAGACTTAGTTCGGAGTGAATGATAAGTATCATAGAGAATAGTGTTCATTTTTAGAAGTGGTAAACTTATAACTTACTTCAGACGTCGTACGTCCGAACACTCGAGTTTCGTTTCGGATCATAGAGCAACAACCAGGCGGGCGTGGTGGACTACATGGCCTAACCACTCTCAATCGTACTCTAGATTGTAGAGGAGGCTCGTGCCCTGCAGTGGGACGTATCTGGGCTGATACAGTAAAGTACAGTACATATTTAAAATGGTAATAAACTAACCTAGCAATTGTTTCGTTGCGGTTGAGTATTTTGATTCTTAGTTTACTGCTGTGTTTTAGTAACTTTATTTAAATGAAGCATTCATAATTTATACATTTCCTAGCATCATCTGGGAATTGCATAGAATTCGTAGGAAATATTTATGGTAAGTGATCACCGCCGGCCATGAACATTCACAAAGCTGGATCATGGATGTGTTGCTGGCCCAATTGGGAGGGGAGCGGGGAGGAAAAGGATGGAAAGAGGAAAGGGGATTGGGCATCCGGAAATCTCACTCACCGAACGAAACGCGACAGCATGATAGACAGTGATACTGCCCTGGACAACAGCGTGGCTCTACCACTTCCCAGTATGCTACAATGGTTTGGCCTATGCTATATTGGTTTGTCCTATCGTGTGTAGGAAGGACTAGTTTAGCCTAGGCGAAACTAGTTCATCCTAAACTCAGGCTTCGCCGGAAGATATACAACCTTTTTGGAGACTCAATTTTTTTATGAAAATTACAGGACAAACTGAAAACGGGTTGGAATCGCAAAACACACCAGAATTACTGGACACTGAAGACCTTAATATAGCGTCTGAAAAACTAGCAGACGCCTCGAATAACATTTGCAGGGTCTGTGATTGCAATGACCGAGCAGTTGATTGTAGAAACAAGAACATTGAAACACCGTTTGAGATCAATGATTGGAACGGTAAGTAAACATCTTTTATCTTTGTTTTACTGCCGTTTTAGGCAGACGAGCTAGCTGCCCGCCTGATGAAAAGGGGCCACCGCTGCCCGTAGACCTTTGCAGTACCAGAGGTTGACAACAAAGTCGCTGCCTTAAGGAGAGTACTCTCTTTAAGCCTCGTTTGAAGGACAGGTCATAGCGTTTAGGAAACACCGATGCAGGGAGTTCATTCCAGAGCTTGCACGTGCGTGGTTAAGGAAAAACGTGGATTAAAAATGTTACGCAGAATAGGCCGTAAAAATGTATATCTTGGTGTATTACGATAAGTCGGCAAATATTCAAATTACTTTTATCGATATTATTGTCGTTTTAATTATAAATCCAAGAGGCCCCTTTCAACAGGTCTATGTAGCGATCTATGGGAGAGGCCTATGTTCAGTAGTGGTCTTCCTGTGGCTGAAGAGAGAGAGAAAGAGAGAGAAAGAGAGACAGAGAATTATAAATCCGGGCAGGGCACACCTCTGACTGTTCGGAGTTGGGTGTTGATAGTCAATCACCACACACTATAACGGTGGAAGAAAACATCGTGAGGAAACCTGCATACCAATCACCATAGATTTGTAAGAATTTCTATGGTATGTAAAGTCCGCCAACCCGCACTAGGCCAGCGTGGCTGTATGGCTAACTCCTCTCAATCGTATTTTCGGTTGTAGAGGAGGCCCGTGCCCTGCAGTGGGACGTATTACATGGGCTGATACATAATTATACATCTTTCTAGCTTCTTTTCTATCCAGTCCATCTAAAGGTTGTCTGGAAGAAATCGCGGAAAGCGTAAGACCGCCGATTAACCTTTAAAACCTTTACTTAAATAAATTTTCCAAATTTTTTGTTATATTGTTGTATGTGGTGTGCAATAAAGAATTTATAAATAAATATTTTACGCGTTAACGCCTCGGTGGCGTAGTGGTACTACGGTACAATTGCAAAGCTGAGGTGTCGGGTTCGAATACCGGGTCGGGCAAAGTGATATTGGATTTTTCTATTCATTATCAGCACGGAGTCAGGAATTTGTGCCCGATATGGCGATAGGCTCGCCCCCTATCACATTGTGGGACGGAATGTACAAGGCGAAACGTGGGTGTTCTGGTAGCACCTCTGCCTACCCCTTCTGGGAAAAAGGCGTGTGTTTATGTATGTATGTAAACGACCCATTTCAAGCCGTGGGTCTTTATTAACATAGAGAGGGTTTTTCGGCTTATCCAAAACCCTAGATTAGTACCTAAATTAAAGGCAAATATTTTTTTACATTGGTTTTCATATGCACGTAAATAATTTTACCTAAAAATAAACCATGAATGACTATGGCTTCACAATTGACAGTCGCTTCCCTGGCGTATACGAAAAAGTTAACCCCAAGTATTAATAACTATACATACATAAACTTCACGCCTTTTTCCCAGAAGGGGTAGGCAGAGGTGCCACCATGACACCCACATCGCCTTGTACGTTCCGTCCCACGATAAGGGGCAAGCCTATCGCCATATCGGGCACAAATTCCTACCTCCAAGCTGTTAATCAATTGAAAAATCCATTATCACTTTGCTTGACCTGGGATTTGAACCCTCAGCTGTGCAATCGTACCGTACAACTACGCCACCGAGACAGTCAGGTCAATAACATTTTTTATAAATTTCAGGCCTAATATCTTTCGCTCCATTATCAGTGGATCTAAGTCACAATCCATTGAAGACTCTCACCAGAATTTCAAATGTGAGCACGATACAATACCTCAATGTATCTCACTGTGAGATTGAGAGCATTGAATATGCAACGTTTAGTTACCTGAAGGACCTAATTAGCTTGGACTTGAGTGGGAACCGATTGGCAACGTCATCAATTAACAGGAGAGTCTTTCTTGTAAGTATTAATTGTTCAAATCATTTTAAACTGACTTCGAAAAAAGAGGTTTTGATCTTTTGTATGTTCGCCGATTACTCGAAGACGCCTGAACTGATTTTAAAAATTCTTTTTTTGTTTAAAAGCGCATACTGCACAGGTGGTCCCATAAAAACATTTTTAAGATCTGACGCATATCTTCGGACCAGGAGAGTAAAACTCCTCAAAATCTAATAGGATTACAATGGTTATTTTTGATTTAGGTTTTTATTAATGAAAACCAATTATAATGTCGTAAGTCATATAATAATTTTGCTCGGAGTTTTGAAAACGGGTAATTGTATAGATTTCGACGTGCTTTTTAGGCATTTCAACTTTGTCACTTCGTATCTTTGCCGGTCGCGCCGCGCCGCCATATTGGTAAAATGGCGCCTATCAATAGTTTTTTTAGAATTTCTTCTTTCCGATTTAATTTACGACGGCAACAATGTTTTACATTTAAATTCAACATTACGACGATCATACACTAAATCTATTAGTTTTACACAAAAATGTTGTTACATAAATTGTAGAAAGCTTTATCTAGTTCAATTTAGGGCCAATTGCCTAAACTAACTGCGCATAACTTTAACTTTGAAAACGTAAATCCCATACATTAGCAATGTCAAATACGTTTCAAATGATGGCGATGACATTGTCAAGTAAAAGTTATGGCCGCCACACACGTAACGATATAACTGTGCAAGTCTCAGTTTGCACCAGCATACTGGAACGTGTGTGAGCAAATAACTGCGCAAACTTCATACAAATTTTCGATTCGAGACTGGCGCAAACTCCGACTTGCACAATTACTGCACAGTTATATCGTTACGTGTGTGGCGGCCATTAGTTTGTGCAATTGAGCCTTAGTATTATGTATATATTTATAAAAGTAGGTACCTACCTAAGTTAAACATAAATTAAAATGCTTTTTTCACACAACTAGTTTTCTTGAGGTATTACAGTTTAAGAACGTATTATATTAACAATTATAGACGTAATAAATAAAAATCTTCAGACCGATTAATTTTCATCCTACCCACGCTTAAAACACAAAATGTACTTACCGATTAAAATTCGCTCGAACAGACACAATTCTTTTTGAATAACTTATAAATAGCACACACACACCATCACAATACATTTCAAACTAATACACAACTCAGGAACCGAACTCGGAACACTATAAATACTATATAGACAAATGAAGAGCGCGAAAATTATGTCCAAGCTAGACGGGTGCGCGGTAGAAACTGACAATTTAATTTAATACATTTTTTTAGGTTACATGTTCACGGTGGTCGCGGGTTCAAATCCCAGGGCACACCTCTGACTTTTCGGAGTCACGTGTGTATTGATAGTCAATCACCACGCACTATAACGGTGAATGAAAACATCGTGACGAAACCTGCATACCATAGCGATTTGTATAAATTTCTATGGTATGTAAAAGTCCGCCAACCCGCATTAGGCCAGCGTGGTGGACTATATGGCCTAACCACTCTCAATCGTACTCTCGATTGTATAGGAGGCCCGTGCCCTGCAGTGGATCGTATATGGGCTGATACAATACAAAAAAAAAATTATTTTAGGTTAAAGTTTTCAAAGGTTGAGTATTTTGTTATGTATTGATTGAATCGTAAGGTCCTAGCGTCTATTCCTGAGTCAGCCAATCTTATTTTGGTTCGCTTTTCTATTTTTTTTCATCAGGTGATTTGTTGGTAAACGAGCCAACAGGTCACCTGATGGTAAGTGATCACTGTCACCCATGAGCATCCACAAAGCTGGATAATGGATGTGTTCCCGGCCCAATTAGGAGGGGAGCGGGAAGGAAAAACGATGGTTTAAGAGGAAATATATATTGGGCATCAGGCAATCTGACTCATCGGACGAAACGCGACAGCTGAGCTGTCGCTTCACGTCCATTTCCTGTTAGACAGTGGTACAGTCCCGGATGAGCCCGGCCATTCATGCTGTGTCATGACTGACTACAGAGTGGCTCTACCTTCCAATTCTATCGACAAGATATGGCCAGAATGCGAATTTTCAATGGTTTAACTTCAGAAAAGCTTGATGTATGACAAATTTAAAATCGAAATCGTGAAATCTTTCGGAATTTTTTGTTAATAAATACATAAACCAAGATTTAATACTTAAATATAAGTCTTGTGTCGTACTTTAATGTATTTTACTTACCAATAAATATAATAATTACCAATAATTGAGCAATAAGACCGCCACTTGTATATTTTTTTTCTGTAATATTGTCAACTTTTTATGTATGTGGTGTACAATGAAGTGTTAAATAAATAAATAAATAATAAATATCAATTATTTCCAGGGTCTACTCCATCCAGACCAGGAGATACGTCCCTTCCAAAACATCAAATATATGAGTTTAGCAAACAACGACATTCATTCCTTAGCCCAAGACACTTTCAGCTTCATGTCGACGCTGACCACCCTGGACTTGGCCGGAAACCCCCTGGGTTACATCGACCAGGTCACCATGGGTGTTATCACCGATTTTGTGGACTTAAAGGTGTGTAGAATATTTCTGTAGAGATTCTTGAGAGGCCTTTCAGCAGTGGACTTTCTATGGCCGAAGAGATGGAGAATCTTTCTTCAGGCACAAGAAGTATAGTGGGGATAGACCTCATTTAAGATTTACCTATAAAGAAACCCATTAAGTTAAAAAAAGCATGAATTAAGGTATTTCTTGCAACATTATCTAGCTCGGATGTCCATCTTATAAACGTCATAATCTTCGTGTGCCCGTGCGTGGTTTCGGTTCGAAATATTTTTGACCCTATCGACTTTTAACCACCTGAATGTAAGGATTACCGTCTATGAACATCTTGTATCAAAAAAATCGTTGCTTGCTTCCTAAAATGCTTGGGAAAAAGGAAGGAAAAAGGATGAAAATAGGTAAGGGTATTACGTCTCTGGATATCACACTCATCGAACTCAACGAAACAGCAAAACTTTACGTGGTATATCTGGACACAGATGGTAAAATAATTTCTCTTTATTTTGCAGGAGTTGAATCTGAGCAGCTGCAATCTAGAAACCATACCAGAAGGGATGTTCAGGAGGCAGCGAAGATTAAAGAGGCTGGATTTGAGTGACAACAAGTTTGCGACAGTGCCAACGTCTTTGAGCGAAGCTGTTTCTGTGGAGTATCTGGATTTCGGGAGAAACGGCATTGATGTCTTGAATGATACTAAGTATGATATTTTTTTAAGACACATATATGAAATCACGGCGTTTCCCCAGAAAGGGTAGGCAGAGGTTCTTCAGTAACAAGGACACCCACTGTCGCTTATTCCGTTCCGTCCCACGATGTATAGGGGGTCGAGCCTCTTATTTTTTTTGTATTATTTGTAATGAGGGCTGAGAGATGCTTCATTTTAAATTGGACAAAGTATTGTTGAGTTGAAAGTTCAAAGTTCTCGAATGGAGGCCACGAAGCGGAAAGCTCAGCGTGGGACGTCCTAGACGAGGTGGTCAGACCACCTGGTAAAGGTCGCGGGACGTCGCTGGATGCAGGCTGCCACCAACAGCTCACTGTGGAAATCATTGAGAGAGGCCTATGTTCAGCAGTGGAGTATTTTTTCGGGTCTGGGTGATTGTGCGACCGAAAAGTCTCTCGTAGTTTCTGATACCCACGACACAAGACTCGATCTTAGTGTGGGTCGGGACTATGTATATGACTGTTGGGTGTATTTATTTATTTTAACGCTATAATTTTCAGCCCAATAAAAAAATTGACGAAGCTTAAAGAGTTGCGTCTAAGCAGACTGCCGAAGTTACGGAGAATAACAGATGGAGCGCTAAGTGGCCTCGCCGATCTGGAAGTGCTGGACCTGTCCTACAATGTCAAGCTGTGTGACCTTGAGGACGAGTTCCTGTCGTGGCATGATGAAGATACGGACCATGAACTGTGGCCTTCTTTACGCGAGGTAGATATTTGACCTATTTTAATTATAGAGAAAGATACTGGTGGTAGGTCCCTCATATGTGAGAGGCCGCCTGGGTAGGTACCACCGCAATGTCTATTTCTTCGGCCAAACAGCAGTGTAAACGCATTGTTCTATTCCAGACCTACATATCCAAAAACTGACCAATTCTGACAAAATTACATACTTACACATGGAATTGATAATCTCCTTTTTAATCGACTTAAAAAAAAACTTTGCGTTGGATTAGGTATAGTCCAACTTAGAAGCTGTGTAAGTTTCATAGAAATCGGTTCAGTAGTTCTTGAGATAGAGCAGGGGTGACCAACCTTTTTCTGGCCGACTATAAGCTATATAAATAACATCACACTACGAACTATGCGGGTAAAACCGCGAGACAAAGCGGGTCGCCTGGCATCAACCTCAAAAAAAATATATTTAGGTATTATATATTTATTAAAAGATTCGTTATAACTGCCTAACGGTACGATTGCAAAGCTGAGGTCTCGGGTTCGAATCCCGGGGTGGGCAAGGTGATATTGGATTTTTCTCTTCATTATCAGCCTGGAGTCAGGAATTTGTGCCCGATATGGCGATAGGCTCGCCCCCTATTACATCGTGGGACGGAATATATGTACAAGGCGAAACGTGGGTGTTCTGGTAGCACCTCTGCCTACCCCTTCTGGGAAAAAGGCGTGTGTTTATGTATGTAAAAGATTAGTTTTATTTCTCTCTTTTTATTACACTTTTGAAGTCGGTTTAATTTTTTAAAATTGTTTTGCAGTCGATTAATGATAGATTTTCGTCATTTTTACAGATCTACCTGAACAACAACAATTTGTCCACGGTCTACTCAGGGTATCTGGAGCGATGGGATCTCTTGTCCAAGGTAGACTTGAGTAACAACCCTTTCCTATGCGACTGCAGCAGTCAGTGGTTGATAGATGTCTACGTCCCAACAGTGCAGGGTTCTGAATCCAACACCACGCTTGGGAATATGATGTGAGTATTTTGTTGGATTGTACTATATTATTATACAGGGTGCTATGTGCTATGTGTACGGAGAACTGATGGCTGATGGGGCCAAAAAGTTCTCGAATGGAGGCCACGAAGCGGAAAGCGCAGCGTGGAACGTCCACCCACTAGGTGGTCAAACGACCTGGTAAAGGTCGCGGAACGTCGCTGGATGCAGGCTGCCTCCAACAGGTCACTGTAGAAATCATTAGGAGAGGCCTATGTTCAGCAGTGTGCTTCCTTTGGCTGATGGATGGATGGATGATTATACAGAGTATATCCAGACTGCAACGGAAAACGAAGCCAGGTGGTACTATTACTATATCAACTTTTTATTACCTTCCAGCTGTAAGAAACCCAAGGAGATGAAAGGCTTATCGATCCTGCAGCTGTTCAATGCATCCAAGCAGTTGCCGTGTCCAGAATCTATGGACATCACAGAGAGTCCTGTCTCTGACATGGCTATCATCCTCGGCATCATGATAGGTATGTCTGACTGGAGTCATGTGTTTATAGTCAATTACTACGCACTTTTGTAAAGGAAAATATCTTGAGACCTGCTTGGATACATGGTGATCTGCATGGCTCATAATTCGCGCTGAGCACGGGACTCCCCAAAACCAAGATTTACATACATACATATATATGTATGTATGTACATAAACACACGCCTTTTTCCCAGAAGGGGTAGGCAGAGGTGCTATCAGAACACCCACGTTTCGCCTTGTACATTCCGTCCCACGATATGATAGGGGGAGAGCCTATCGCCATATCGGGCACAAATTCCTGACTCCGGGCTGATAATGAGTAGAAAAATCCAATATCACTTTGCCCGACCCGGGATTCGAACCCGAGACCTCAGCTTTGCAATCATACAGTAGTACCACTACGCCACCGAGGCAGATTTCCAATAAAAAATTCTTTTATTTCAGGTATATTCGTCACCTTCCCATTAGTGCTTGTCGTAGTTTTATTGTGGAGAAAAGGCGCCTTCGCGAAATGCAGGAATCGACGCGTAGATTCCGACGAGGAAGAATCAGACGCCTTTGAAGTTAGAGAAATTAAAGTTACTTTATAATTAGTTTGTAGATTGTGTTCAGTTAGAAATTGTGAATGTTAAGCACAGACAAGCGCAGTGTCGGACGCCCGCCTGCAAGGTGGACGGATGACCTGGTTAAGGCAGGAAGTCGCTGGATGCCGATTCCAGCAGGTCAATGTGGAGTTCCTTGGAGGCCTATGTTCAGCAGTGGACTTGCTGTAGCTGAAGAGAGACAAGCTGGTAGTAAATGGATAAGCTAATTGGTATGCAAATGTTTGTTTATAAGTACATTGTAATTATTAGAGTTGAGATTAATTATGTATATAATGATATAGTATTTTGATAGTTATTTTATCTATTTGGATGTTTATTGCCATGGGACTTGTAAAAATAAAAATTGTAGAATCATGGTTAATCTATGATCCGAAACGAAACTCGAATGTTCGGACGTCGCACGTAAAACTGTACGAATGTGCCTAGGTACTCCACAAAATGTTCGAATCCTCTATCGTACGTCCTAACCATAGACTTGTTCGGAGTAAATGATAAGTATCATAGAGAATAGTGTTGATTTTTAAAAGTGGAAAAGCGAGTTTCATTTCGGATCATAGAGTAGCCCCCAGAATCGTTTAATTTTCCTATAGTAATTATAACTTAAAAATATTTTACGCTAAGTTTAATAAAGAAAGTACAATAGTTATCTTATGATCTGTATCATTATCGTAGATTTAATAATTTAGCAAATATTATTTTAAATCGTATATATATACAAACATAATAAATAAGAAATTTGTTTGTTTCTCCTTAAGAAATTCCAGACGAATTAGAAAATAAACTCTTTGCATTCAATAGACAAATTCTTGAGGACGACCATTGGCTTTATCAACACGCTATCATCTGAGAGTAAGAGCATAAAGATGAAATGTATTTTTTCAGATTTATTTAACCCTGGCGTTTATACGTAACCAGAGTAGTTAAAGTTGGGCGGGACCCTTTTAAGTTATTTAACTGTAAGTTATAAGGATAGACCAAATAAAATAATATTTCTAACAGTCTTAAACATACAGTTTTAAAACCTATTTTAGTTATCGTATGTTTTGTCTTCTTCGCTCAAACTGAATTCTAAAGTCGTTCGAAAGGGACAAAACATTCAATAGCTAAAATAGATTTTAAATTTGTTTTAATAAGAACTAAGAGTTTGACATTAATGACGATGATGACAATGATTTAAAGACGCATATCCTCATTCATAGAGTTTTAAAACCTATTTTACTTATCAAATGTGTTGTCCCTTTCTAACAACTTTAAAATTCAGTTTGAGCGAAGAAGACAAAACATAACATAACTAAAATAGGTTTTAAAACTGTCTATGAATAAGGCCGTCACAATAAAATGTGTGTGTGTGTCTCTGTGTGTTATTAATTTGTAAGATAATATAGAATTAGATGACCTAATCTACATTATTTTAATGCTTTTAAAAAAAGTGTTGTTAGAAAAGCAATAAGAATTAAAGATATTTAACATTATATTAATTATTTAGTAGTTACACACGCCTTTTTCCCAGAAGGGGTAGGCAGAGGTGCTATCAGAACACCCACGTTTCGCCTTGTACATTCCGTCCCACGATGTGATAGGGGGCGATATCGCCATATCGGGCACAAATTCCTGACTCCGGGCTGATAATGAATAGAAAAATCCGATACCACTTTGCCCGACCCGGGATTCGAACCCGAGACCTCAGCTTTGTAACCACACCGTAGTACAATTACGCCACCAGTAAAATATTAAGATTACTCTATATAAAATTAAATAAACTGTGTGTAAGTCGCAACATTTATTAAATGAAAATTGCATTTTTTTTTCAAAAATCGCTGTCCTGTTTGCCTTTCCCACAAGCTCTGGACATCTTTATGGCGTATCTTTTATCTGCGAAAATATTTGTATAATTGACCTCCGTGGCGCAGTTGAATTAAAGCTGTCCGTTGAACGAGAGGACGCCAGTTCGATCTTGGCATAGACAGTTTTTTATTCAATAGGATAGGTAAATGAGGAAACAGGCCCTGATGGTAAGTGATCACTGCCGCCCGTGAACATCCACAACCCTTGGATCATGGATGTGTTGCCAATCAAATACAGGGGAGCGGGAAGAAAAAGAATGGGAAGAGGAAAGGGGTATTGGGCATCCGGCAATCTCAGTCACAAAACAACACTTACTATAAGTGAAAAGATTCCGGACAAAAGGTGGTGCGACTGCATTCTTGACTCTTGTTCTGAATGCTGCCAATCTGCAACAGAACATTTTACCGACTAATTGATCTAGTGCACTGCGTTTGGGTTGTGGGGATAGTCTGGATATGACTTCCAGATCAAGCAATAAAATATTATCAGTCTCATTGGTAACACTTAAGCGCACTACACTCTAAAGCCGCTGGCCCGGCGATACAGCGCGCCGCCACAACTCGGCGAACTTTTCATAGCATAGGTCCGGCAAACGAGCAAACAGGTCACCTGATGGTAAGTGATCACTGCACATGATCATCCACAACGCTGGATCATGGATGTGTTGCCGGCCCAATTGGGAGGGGAACGGGAAGGAAAAAGGATGGGAAGAGGAGAGGGGTATTGGGCATCCGGCAATCTCACTCACCGAACGAAACGCGACTGCTGAACACGCTTCACGTCGATTTCCTGTGAGACAGTGGTATCGCCCCGTGGACCTATAAGAAACGCATCATGTCGGCGCCAAGCGCCCGCACGTGTTGCCGGCCAACATGAAATTTCTACAACGCAAGCGCTCCGCCCGTCATAACATCAACGTCACAAAATGTTCCTTAGTATGTCGAGCCGCTGCCATGTCGCCGTCAAAGTTTTCCGCCTAGCAATGACCGAAGCCGCCGGCTAGCCTACAAAATGTTGCCGACATATGCCGGCAGGCCAGCGGCTTTAGTGTGTAGTGCGCTGTATGCTGTTCATCGATTCTGACAGCCTCCGTGGCGTAGTTGGTTAGACGCCGACTGTGAAACGAGAGGCCGCGGTTTCGATCCCCGCACCAACACAAATGTTTGTGTGGCCCACAAATATTTGTGTTGGGTCTGGGTGTTTGTGAGACCGAAAAGTCTCTCATAGTTTCTGATACCCACGACACAAGACTTAATTGATCTTAATGTGGGGTCAGAACTATGTATGTGACTGTTGGGGCTATTTATTTAAATATTTATTTATGGATTGCGATGGTGACGCCCTAAATCTAATTTCAGAGTCAGCTAATCCACTTTTTGGCAGCTTTTTTTGGATAGACAAACGAGCAATGGCTTATCTACTATCTACCGCGCATGACCATTTAAACACTTGAATCGTTGGTGCGTTGCCGGCCTCTCCAAGATGGGTGAGGGCTAAAATAGGCGAAAAAATAAAGGGAGGACGAAAGGGGTAATGGACCTCTGGCAATCTCACTCAGGGAAAGAATACATACATACATAATCATCACGCCTGTATCCCATAGGGGTAGGCAGAGACTATAGATCGCCACTTTGCTCGATCCTGACATACTACTTTCGCTTCATCCACTTTCTTTAATCTCTTCATGCATGCTCATCGGTTCAGGGTACGTTTGACCTGACCTTTGTTGAGGGTATCACCGATTTGGACGATGTAGGTTCGGTGAGGTCGACCCTTACCGACTCTTCCATTCACCCTCGCCTTGTATATTTGCTTGGTTAGTCTCCTTTCATCCATCCTCTCTACATGACCAAACCATCGTTTCACTCCTTTGTCAATTCTCGTCACTACGTCCTCTTTCACTCCACAATTTTTTTATTAAAGTCTGCAAAGTCGCTGGAAGCTACCAACAGGTCGACGTGGAGATCCTTGAGGAGGGATGTTCAGCTGACATTCTGCGTATAATTACTTACTCGCTTTTGGTGGGTCCGGCGAGCCGCATCACCTGACTTCTCATGCAGCGGTAGCTGTGTGACCTTCGGAAGTGTCTGCATCTAGGAGTTAAAAGAAACTGTTTTATTTATATAGCAGAGTCTTGTGAGGGCTTGTATCATGTCAGATTTGTATAAATTTGTATGGTATGTAAAAGTCCACCAACTCGCACTAGGCCAGCGTGGAGGACTATATGGCCTAATCACTCTTAATAGCACTCTCGATTGTAAAGGAGGCTCGTGCCCTGTAGTGGGACGTATCTGGGCTGATACAGTACAAATGTGAGGTTACTGTACCTGATTGTAAATCAGGAATTTAAAAGATTCTAGATATTTTTTATTTGTTTTTTATTGCATAGGTCCGGCAAACTAAAGCAGGTCACCTGATGGTAAGTGATCACTGCCGCCCATGAACATTCACAACGCTTAGTTCATTGATGTGTTGCCGGTCCTTAAAACCATGTGGAAAGCCGGAAGGAATGAGGATGGGAAAGGGAAACGGATATTGGGCATCCGGAAATCTCACTCAGCGAACGAAACGCAACGGCAAAGCTGGCACTTCACGTCAATTTCCTGTGAGACAGTGGTACCGCCCCGGACGAGCCTGCCCATTCATGCTGAGTCATGACTTACAACGGCGTGGCTCTACCACATTTAATTAATAAATATAACAGAGAAATGAAATTGGACTACTTTGAGGAGATCCGTAGGAGAACTAAAGTAACCGACATAGCCCAGCGGATTAGCAAGATGAAGTGGCAATGGCCGGGCACATAGCACGGAGAACTAATTTTGTATATGAAGCACTAATTTGTAACGGGTGATTTTTATAAGCGATGAGTAAAGCAAACGTATTTAGCATGACGATGTTGCTGGCAGTTATATTAAGAAGAATAGAATAAAAATTTGAATACAGAACGGAGTTGTCAACGGCCGAGTCGGAAGATGCATTACGCTGTGATTGTTCAAGAGTAAGCGTTGCAGGTATTAAAATATGCCAGTTGTGTGTAGCGAGCCCTTGTATGAATGTACATGTGTTGGAAAAGAATAGAGGAATTATGCTAACACAATCGCCGCATTATTTTAAGTATTCATAATTAATAAATAAAATATACCCTACCTGTTGCAATAATTATGTTTCGGTTCAGGCGGTCTGAAAACAAAAATAACAACATTTTAATATCTGTTTTATTGAAAAAGAAAATGTCATTTATCGACAAATCGACATCCCTATTAAGTTGACGGTGATTTATATTAAATAATAAATAAATATACCCAACAGTCACATACATAGTTCTGACCCCACACTAAGATCGAGTCTTGTGTCGTGTATCAGAAAATACCAGACTTTTTGGTCTCACAAACACCCAGACCCGTGACAAATAATAATTGTGGTTCACACAAATACTAAGTGCGTGGTGGCCTGTTGGTAACGGACCAGACGCGGCTGTCTACATGTTCGCGGTGGTCGCGGGTTCAAATCCTAGGGCACACCTCTGACTTTTCGGAGTCATGTGTGTATTGATAGTCAATCACCACGCACTATAACGGTGAAGGAAAACATCGTGAGGAAACCTGCATACCATAGCGATTTGTATAAATTTCTATGGTATGTGAAAGTCCGCCAACCCGCACTAGGCCAGCGTGGTGGACTATATGGCCTAACCACTCTCAATCGTACTCTCGATTGTAGAGGAGGCCCGTGCCCTGCAGTGGGTCGTATATGGGCCTGATACAATACAATACAATACACAAATATTTGTCTCGGCGCGGGAATCGAACCCGCAGCCTGTCCTTTCACAGTCGGTGTCCAGCCAACTGCGCCACGGAGACTGTTAAAATTTATAAACGCTTTGTGTAACATTAATTAATGTAAAATATATAAATACACTCGACTGTCACACGTGGTTTAAGTGCGTGGTGGCCCGTTGGTAACTAGATGGTTGGTAGACGCGGCTGCCAAATGATCACGGTGTTCGCGGGTTCAAATCAAAAGGCACCCCTCTAAATTTTCGGAGTCACGTGTGTATTGATAGTCAATCACCACTCAAAAATTACAAAAAAAAACGTCGCTTTTTTTTTTTTTTGCAAAATTTTTAGTTGCATTGTGTCTAAAGTCACTAATCTACCACCTAGCTTCATATTCGGTCGCAGTCTTGATATACCCTGTATACAGGCAAAAGTACTTACTCAATAATTCTGGACATTTTCATCATTAGATTCAACCTGTAAAAGATATTAAATAAATACATAAGCTCAATATATCTCCGAAGGGGTAGACAGATATATACGACAATTCACTGAACGAATTCCCAATTCACTTATTGGCCATCTCAATAACCTATCTTTGATAAGAAGTCAAGATATTTGTATGGTTAATGTTTATATTATATATATACACAAATTGACGCCTTTTTCCCAGAAGGGGTAGGCAGAGGTGCTACCAGGACACCTAAGTTTCGTCTTGTGTATTCCGTTCCACGGTGTGATAGGGGGCGAGCCTATCGCCATATCGGGCACAAAATCCTAACTCCGAGCTGATAACGAATAGAAAAATCCAGTCACTTTGGCCGACCCGTGATTCGAACCAGAGACCTCAGCGTTGTAACCGTACTACTAAAACTACGCCACAGAGGCAGTACCTCGTGTTCTTTTAACCTATTTATCATTGATAAGAAGTAAATATATTTGTATGGTGTACATATGTACTTATTTATACAGAGATAAGTAAATCTATCCTCATATATTTATGAAACATAAAAATACTTCCCATTGTAATGGTAGCTTCCTTTACTTCTAGCCACAGATAGATAGATTATAGGGACGGGGCGTTATTTTAAAACTTTAACAGGTTATCATTTTATAATATCTTGTATGCATACCAGCCCATCCTGTAGGGTGCTCTCTGTCTGTTTATTGTGGGGTATAACTTTCTAATGCCTCGTTCTGAAAAAAAAATCAAGTGACCTTTTTAATTGATCTCCGCACCACCTTAAGGTTGGCTGTTCGAAAATGCCTTTGTCATTAAGCCCCGCCTTTATACAACTTTTTTTGTATTGTATTGTATCAGCCAATATATGACTCATTGCAGGGCACGGGCCTCCTCTACAATCGAGAGTACGATTGAGAGTGGTTAGGCCATATAGTCCACCACGCTGGCCTAATGCAGCTTTATACGACTATGTATTACAAATATTCAATAAATAAATAACTAATCCTTATGATATTCTACGTCCTACTAATATTATAAAGGTGAAAGTTTGTGTGTTTGTTACATTTTCACGCTCAAACGACTGGATCAATTTCGATGAAATTTGGCATGAAGGTAGCTCATACCCTGGATTAACACATAGGCTACTTTATCCCAGAACATGCAGTGTTACCGTGGGAGAGGAAGGAATTCAAATATGTATATTTGCTACTCTTTCAAACTCATAGGGATAGTTTGAGATTGAATATAGGGCGAATTGAATGGGATATAAGAGGACAGGATTGCACGCCATGAGTCATGGAACAGATGGAGACGAGACGGGACGGGATGTAACGGGACGGAACGTGAAAAGCAGCATAAAGCGAGGCAATTACAAGTCTGAACTGGACTGGACTCAAAAAGTGTTTGTACCTGGGCGAAGTCAGGCCGGGACGCTAGTATTAATATGCAAGTCATGTGTCTTGGTTAACTAAATAGACTACGGCCTAACCCCTCTCTATGGAACCCTCGATTGTAGAGGAGACTGTAAGTACAGAATTTAAATATATTAAGAAGTGGTAGAGCCACGCTGTTGTCGGTCATGACTCAGCATGAATGGGCAGGCTCGTCTGGGGCGGTACCACCGTCTCACAGGAAATCGACGTGAAGCGATAGCTCATCTGTCACGTTTCATTCGGTGAGTGAGACTGCCGGATGCGCAATACCCCTTTCCTCTTCCTATCCTTTTTCTTCCCCGCTCCCCTCCCAATTGTGCCGGCAACACATCCATGATCCAGCGTTGTGGATGTTCATGTGCAGTGATCACTTACCATCAGGTGACCTGTTAGCTCGTTTGCCGGACCTATGCAAAATATATATATATATATATATATATATATATATATATATATATATATATATATATATACACGTATGTATATAACCTCACCAATCTTTAAAATTGGAATGTACTTACTCTGGTGATCGTTAATATCGTTTTGCAATAGCATCTTCAACTTCTCAATCATGCATCTGAAACATTCAATACTTTAGAAAATTAAACATGTTGAACAGACAGTGTTGATAGCCATGAGATCGGTACATGGGTACATAGTAACAGACTTACATTTCATCCCGTCTGCTGCCACTGCTAGTCATCAGAACACTAATTAAAGAACTCCTGTTCAATATATTCCTTTTGACTGAAACAAGAGGGAGACTCTGATATCACTCTAAGGCCGGATTTTTCAAATGCCAAATTAAACAATATACGTCGAATATAAATACGTCGAAATACAAAATGGTCTGTTAAAATGAAACGAATTCTTACGAATTTTATCGCGAATTTGATTTAATATTTAATTTTTTTTTGTCAAATTTTTAATAGCTTTGTATCTGAAGTCACTAAAACTACCACCTGGTTTCGTTTTCGGTAGCAGTCTTGATATACCCTGTATATTCAGAAAATAAATTATGATGTTTAAAACTGCTCCAAGACTCATTCCATTCAGTCGTTGCTATCCCGTATCGCTAAAAGGATAACTAATTGAAATCTTTTTGAAATTGTGTCACTTTTAAATTCAGTCGGGTAACAACATCTGTATCTTTATCAGCCCATATACGTCCCACTGCAGGGCACGGGCCTCCTCTACAATCGAGAGTACGATTGGGAGGAGTTAGTACACTCCACCACGCTGGCCTAGTGAGGGCTGGCGGACTTTACATACCGTAGATTTTCTTATAAATCGCTTTGGTATGCAGGTTTCCTCTAAACAAATATTTTTAACATAATCTTTCTCGAATCATTTGATAAATCGGATTTTTGATACTTTAAATTAAGTTTTTCAGTTACTGGATAAAGTTAAGTTAATAAGTTACCTACATGATTTGTATGGGAGTCTTAGTATGCTGCCGATGCGTCGATCCATGAGCGGTCTGAAAAATTACATTGTACTTAATCAGAAATGAAATAATGTTCTTTAGTGGAGACCGCGTCTTGGCAAGCGTAGGACGCCTTCCAGCCAGGTGGAGTGACGATTTGCGAAAGGTCGCTGGCAGATGCTGGATGCGACAAGCCGAAGACAAGATAAAATGGTGCAATTTGGAGGAGGCCTGTGTCCAGCCGTGGACAACAAAAGGCTGATCATGACGATGATGATGATGAAGAAATGAAAAATAATCTTTGGATTCCTATTTGAATTCGAGGACTTATGCTTTTTCGGTCCGAAGATGATCATGATATCTTCAAGATTAAGCCGATCTCCAAATTAACAAACTTTGAAATTGTAATAAAAAGACTTGAAGAAATTGACTGCCTCGGTGGCGTAGTGGTACTACGGTATGATTGCAAAGCTGAGGTCTCGGGTTCGAATCCCGGGTCGGGCAAAGTGATAGTGGATTTTTCTATTCATTATCAGCCCGGAGTCAGGAATTTGTGCCTGATATGGCGATAGGCTCGCCCCCTATCACATCGTGGGACGGAATATACAAGGCGAAATGTGGGTGTTCTGGTAGCACCTCTGCCTACCCCTTTTGGGAAAAAGGCGTGTGTTTATGTATGTATGTATGTAATAAAAAGAGAGAAATAAAACAAATATTTTAATACATCTAAAACACTTATATAATATGCCATCATTTTTTTGGGGTCGGTGCCAGCTGGCCTACTATAGCTTAAAACATCACGCTACATACTAACCGGGTAAAACCGGTGTTTAGCCCAACTGGCACCTCTGCCTATCCCTCGGAGATAGGGGTGTAAAGTGTTATACAGGGAGTGCAGGAAAACGGCGCACTTGCTCAGTGGGATACAAGGGCATAATATTAATATGATAATAATGAAATAATATTTGGAAAATACCTATCCGTTTTGGTGTTATGACCTTATAAAGTTTTAAGAATTACCACCACCTTATCGAATAAAACCGGTTGGGATGGGTTAAGCACAAGATTTTAACATACACGTATTTTTTCGCTTCGTCGTTTATTAAATAGTTAACGAAATAAACAGTGAAAATCATTTTGAACAACAACAAAACATTCATAGACTTCGCCTTAACATTTGATACATAGGTACCTACTCGTATTTGGCGTAATATGTTAAGGGGAAGCACGTGTGTGGGTAATTGTTAATTTCTCGGCATCTTTGTTGTTATCAGACTACGCTATGAAAATGCATTTTAATCTAGACGCAATCATGATTTACTAAACTGTGTATTAGCAAGTGCGCCGTTTGTTTGCGCACCCTGTATAAGTAAATATAGATACAATAATATTGTTAAAAGATTACCTGACCACAGCATTCCGTAGTGTACTATAGTTCGATCCGATCCACCCTTCGTTGCAGTCTCCCGATATCTCTGTAAAAGCAATATTAATTTCTCATTTCACTACTAAAAGTTATCTGTAGCCTACTTTGGGAGAAATATCGGATCGTTGTTTATATTGAAATTCACTGCAAACAAAATGTTAGTAACAGAAATGAACGGTACCGTACCGCTCTTTTTGTTTCTGTCTCTGTCACGCCTATACAGCAACATCATGTACCTTCTCGCTTCACTGGGTTCCTATATAAATCCAATCCGATCCATCAGCCTAAGGAAGTCCACTGCTGAACATAGGCCTCTCCCAATGATTTCCACAGTGACCTGTTGGAGGCAGTCTGCATCCATCGACGTCCCGCGACCTTTACCAGGTCGTCTGACCATCTAGTGGGTGGACGTCCCACGCTGCGATTTCAGCTTCGTGGCCTTCATTCGAGGGTTCCTATGTCGCTTCACTGGAAATCCTATACCAGTAATGCGCAGAGATTTTGTTCCCAATGTCCGCTCTAGTATAATACCTCGATGTGAAAAACATTGAGATTTTTTTATCTCGCAACAACCAGAGCCGACACAGTTGATAAACATACAAGAATAACGCTGTGATGATTAAAAATAAATTTCTAGATTTTATTCAAATACCTGACTCTCGTTTCAACAGTGACAAACTAAGTGACTCTTCGTGATGTAGCCTTGACCTGAAATAAGAAAAAGTGTCAAGTAATATATACGTCCATCTTACCGACAAATTTAAGTTTTTTAATGTCCAGTTATCGTATTATATCCTTCAAACCACCGTAGAAGTTGTAGAGCCACGCTGTTGTCAGTCATAACTCAGCGTGAATGGGCAGGCTCGTCCGGGGCGGTACCACTGTCTCACAGGAAATCGGCGTGAAGTAACAGCCTTGCTGTAGCGTTTCATGCTATGTGTGACATTTCCAGATACCCAATACCCCTTCATCTTCCCATCCTTTATCATTCCCGCTCCACTCCCGATTTCATGGGCCAGCAACACATCCGTGATCCAGCGTTGTGGATGTTCATGGGCGGCAGTGATCACTTACCATAAGGTGACATGTTTGCTCGTTTGCCTATGTAATAAATTATAAAAAAAACAACAATAACGACTGCTACTTGACAGAAATAGACACAGAGGGGCGTAAATACACAGACTCTCTCCCACAAACGAGGGACTCACCACTTAGTACAGCCGAGGAGTTGTAGCCGGTCTGAAGTTCGTGCAAGTGGATTGCCTTTCGTTTCGTTGCCGCTATTATAATTGAGTATTTTATAAAAACATTTACCGTATTTAGTCTTTTAAAGAAGTGTATTTTAATACGTAAATTTTTGAATTTAAGTATGTTCTTCCTGAGTGTACGTGCGCAAACATTTATCTGTGGCTATGTTCACGGCGGACATGACTCGCCGGCTGTACTGTACTTTATAATAGTATATTGCTAACCATAAACCCAAAATAAATAACACATATCTGCACTCACTCGGATTTTATAATGACTGGCATTTCAGATTTCTTCCTTAACGCCATATTGGCTATTTCAGTGGAGGCTCCAAGCTCTGTAAATAAAAAAAACAATTTCACTTTTAAAATGGCTTCACGAAGTTATAAAATAAGAAAAAGTTTCCCACGAACTGAGAACATCTTCCTTTCTTGAAGTAATTAAAAAGGTGAAGTTAAAGCAAGGATAACATGATTATTTGTACATTCTAAATAGTTGGCACTTAGCGATCTGATTTCAAAATATTAAATACAAATAAATAAATAAATACACCCAACAGTCACATACATAGTCCTGACCCCACACTAAGATCTATCAGGGTATCAGGAACTACGAGAGACTTTTCGGTCTCACAAACACCCAGACACGAGACAAATACTTGTGGTTCACACAAACATTTGGCTCGGTGCGGGGATTGAACCTGCGGCCTCACGTTTCACAGCCGGTGTTCAATCAACTGCGCCACGGAGGCTGTCATATTGTTCAAAATATTCAAATCTACTAATTTTCTCTTTGCACCATCCAAAGATCGACTGGCAGAGAATGCCTTAGGCATTAAATCCGTCTTTATACTCTCTTTATATAAAGCATAAATAAATATAATAAATACATACATTTCGCTATCCAATATTTTTCTAATTTATCACGTTTCAATTTTTAGTATTTTTAAATGAATGCATTTTGGAATAAAACACGAGTTTTTGTATGACAGCAATATATAACGCCTGAGCCAAAACGTGTGTAGGTAATTCCTTTTTATAACATTTATTAAAGCGACTTTGCTTCTATCTCTGGTAAATATCTTTGTCTATTGCAGTGGCGAAGGGTGTTTTTTTTAAAAAGGGAAGCCGAAGCTCAATACGGGAAATAAGTGTGTTTATTTTGTTTATACCTACTGGCCCTACATAGGGAAGACAATGCGACTGATACTTGATAGTACACATAGTGCAGTCCGGATTGAGTAGATCAAATTATCGTGAGATGCTTTACAGAATTAGCCCGAAACGCGACACATTTACATAATATGTACGTGTATCCTTATATCCGGACGTTTGCGAATATCCAACCGCCAGCAAATTATTCCTCCGACAATCTCACTCACCAAACGAAACGATTGCGTTTCGTATGATGGCATCTACGTACTGCGGTCGTCAATTATATTTTAATATTTCCAATATAGATACAAAAGTTGCAATGTCATCATGAGAAAAGTAAAAAAGTATATTTTTAAACCGCACGTGAATATAAGATTAATAAAGAAAAATTTATAATCTAAATACAATGTTAACAAGTACGTTAGCCGCGCTTTTATTAGTTGTATTATTAGTAGTCGAGCACTTCCTAAAACCTAAACAGTAACGTTATTTCCGAAATTGACAATCTAAACATGTACGTCCCTCACGATTATTAATTTCCATTACAACATAATAATACTATTAATATTTATGTACATTTTTTAATTTAAAACATTAAAAACTAAATGCGTGCACCAGCTAATACTCGTATACTGTCTAAATGTTAATACAACACTTACAAATGCAGTGATATCTACACAAATACACACATAAACACACAAATGCTGAAGTCACAGCATGCCTTCTGCTTTTTTAACGGAAATTGAACCTTAAATCATTATAATTTTAAGGTACAATTTTGCGTGATTTGTTGCAAAATACACAACCATGTCACACCAATGCGTAACATGCAGCCGACGCGGGCGGTCGGCGCACGGGCCGCGCCATTGTTTTTCAATAAGCCGAACAATTTTGGCAGTAATTCGCCAGGGGTCGCAACGCGGCGCAATCTAATCACGTGTTTGCTATGCGCCTCCGCAGTAATATTTACCTATGTGGCCGACAGATGTCGTTGAATAAAATGAGTTTAGATATTACATAAATAATTTTGAAAAATTTGCTTGTTTATAGTGTAATGATAAATTACAAAAGGTAAGCCGCAGGGAATCCAGTTATATGGAGCCTTCGCCACTTGTCTATTGGATACATTGAGGTATTATACTAGAGCGGACATCGCGAACAAAATCTCTGCGCATTGTGCTGGTACAGGATTCCCGTGTGAGTGCATGCGTGTGAGCAAGAGCGAAGATGATGTTGCGTAGGCGTGACAGAGACGGAAACAGGAGCGGTACGGTACCGTTCATTTTTGTTACAAACATTTTGTTTACAGTTCCCCTCTACTATATAAATTTATTGTGAAAAATCTCCACGAAAATGTACACATTTACATTTTACAGTCATTTGTTTATCAAATATGTGGGGCCCAAAGTAGGCAAGCCCGTAACTTGAGCACCCATCCTGATTGAAGTACTGCCAGTGTAAACAATTTCAATAAAACAATCAAAAGTGAAACATTTAAACAAAACAATAAATAACAAAACAAACTCAAACTAACTCCAAAACGATATAATAATGCAATCCAATCCATCAGCCAAAGGAAGTCCACTGCTGAACATAGGCCACGCCTAATGATTTCCACAGTGACCTGTTGGAGGCAGCCTGCATCCAGCGACGTCCCGCGACCTTTACCAGGTCCTCTGAGCACCTAGTGGGTGGACGTCCCACGCTGCGCTTTCCGCTTCGTGGCCTCCATTCGAGAACTTTTCGGCCACATCGGCCGTCTGTTCTCCGTGCTATGTGCCCCGCCCATTGCCACTTTAACTTGCTAATCTGCTGGGCTATGTCGGTTAGTTTAATAAATAATAATAAAAGGAATATTAATGTGTGTATGTGTGTGTATGTATATTAACTCAATGATTGAATAATAGAATGATTGGTACTAAGGTACGATTGCAAAGCTGAGGTCTCGGGTTCGAATCTCGGGTCGGGCGGTGATATTGGATTTTTCTATTAATTATCAGCCCGGAGTCAGGAATTTGTGCCCGATATGGCGATAGGCTCACCCCCTATCACATCGTGGGACGGAATGTACAAGCTGAAACGTGGGTGTTCTGGTAGCACCTCTGCCTACCCCTTCCGGGAAAAAGGCGTGTGTTTATGTATGTATGTATGTATGTATGAATACAACCATAAGTACCTGCGATTCTGAGGTCGCTGTATGACGTCTTGCTCTGCGAAACAAAGTAATACTATTGATATAACTAAAGTTATTGCTCGACTAGTTTAATTAGCAGTTTATTTTGCCTATAATGATGAAAGAAAACATCGTAAACTAACCTGGGGGGTTACTCTATGATCGGAAATGAAACTCGAAACGTCAGACGTCGCACGTAAAACTGTACGAATGTGCCTAGGTACTCCACAAAATGTTCGAATCCTCTATCGTACGTCCTAACTATAGACTTGGTTCGGAGTGAATGATAAGCATCATAGAGAATACTGATTTTTAGAAGTGGAAAATTAAAAACGTACTGCAGACGTCGAACGTCCGAACATTCGAGTTTCGTTTCGGATCATAGAGTAACCAGCCTGTACCATAGCGAATTGCAATGTCAACCAACCCGAACTAGACTAGACTAGACTCTCTCGATTGTAGAGGAGTCTCGTGTCATGCAACGGGACGTGTATGGGTTGATACAGTACAGCATTGAAGTGCGTGGTGGCCTCGTGGTATCGGACCAGACGCGGCTGCCTACATGTTCACGGTGGTCGCGGGTTCAAATCCCAGGGCACTCCTCTGACTTTTCGGAGTTATGTGTGTATTGATAGTCAATCACCACGCACTTTAACGGTGAAGGAAAACATCGTGAGGAAACCTGCATACCGTAGCGATTTAAAAAAAAAATCTACGGTGTGTAAGTCCGCCAACCCGCACTAGGCCAGCGTGGTGGACTATATGGCCTAACCACTCTCAATCATACTCTCGATTGTAGAGGAGGCCCGTGCCCTGCAGTGGGTCGTATATGGGTTGATACAGTACCGCACTTGGACACTAAACTTCACAATCAAGGATTCTCAAATCGCTTTGCGTGTATTTTTTGATTAAAAAATCGCATATGTATTAATTGTTTGTGATTCGAATCAATGCTTGACATGGTGATAACATAGGTGGACGGATGACCTGGTTAAGGTCGCTGGAAGTCGCTGGATGCAGGTTACCAACAGGTCGATGTGGAGATCCTTGGGGGAGGCCTATGTTCAGCAGTGGACTTCCTGTGGCTGAAGAGTGAGAGAGATAACTGATAAGCTTGCCTCCATTCAATTTCTGGATGGTAAAAACCGTAGCCGAACTGCGAATTCGAACTTGTTACCCATAATCGCCCACTAACGAGGACAAGAGGTCCTAAAACGAACCTAGGTTACATATAAAAAGTATGTTAAATGAATACTTAATTTCTATTATGAATGTTGTTTCACGCCTATAATTGGCAAGTAGACCAGGTCTAAAATTGTATAAGTTTAATTTTGCATGTTTTGTCTATTTGCTGTTGGTGTGTCATATGATAATAAATAAATAAATGAATACTTACGGTTTTTTCATTTCCTTCTCTAAATGAATTTATTTGGATCGGTGTTGGAATCCTGTTTTAGAAAATATTGATTAAAAGTATTTCTTCATTATGAAAATGAATAAACACACCCAACAGTCACATACACAGTCCTGACCCCACACTAAGATCGAGTCATGTGTCGTGTATCAGAAAATACCAGACTTTTTGGTCTCACAAACACCCAGACCCCAAACAAATACTTGTGATTCACGCAAACATTTGTTTCGATGCGGGGATCGAACCCGCAGCCTCTCGTTTCGCAGTCGACGTCCAACCAACTGCGCCACGGAAGCTGTTAAAATGAATTTACAATACAGCGGTTATATCATAAATCGAACCTTCGTTTATGTAAATTTCGTGTTAATACACGCAACAGTCATACATAGTCCTGACCTCACACTAAGATCGAGTCTTGTGTCGTGTATTAGAAACTACGAGAGACTTTGGTCTCTTATACACCCAGAACCTAAACAAATAGCTGTCGATCACACAAACATTTGTTTCGGCGTGAGGAACGAACCCGGGGTCTCTAGTTTCATAGCCGGCGTCTAACCAATTGCCCCACGAAGGCTGCTAAATGAATTTAAATTTGACAATGATGGCAATTGAAGTGCGTGGTGGCCTGTTGGTAACGGACCAGACGCGGCTGCCTACATGTTCACGAAGATTGCGGGTTCAAATCCCAGGGCACTCCTCTGACTTTTCCGAGTCATGTGTGTATTGATAGTTCACCACGCAGTATAACGGTGAAGGAAAAGATCGTGAGGAAACCTGCATAACATAGCGATTTGTGTAAATTTCTATGGTATGTAAAAGTCCGCTAACCCGCATTAGGCCAGCGTGGTGGAGTGTACCAACCACTCTCAATCGTACTCTCGATTGTAGAGGAGGCCCGTGCCCTACAGTGGGACGTATATGGACGTATACGGAGCTATTTTTTTTTATCAGCCCATATGCGTCCCAAGCGTAAGTGCGTGGTGGCCTCGTGGTATCGGACCAGACTCGGCTGCCTACATGTTCACGGTGGTCGCGGGTTCAAATCCCAGGGCACACCTCTGACTTTTCGGAGTTATGTGTGTATTGATAGTCAATCACCACGCTCTTTAACGGTGAAGGAAAACATCGTGAGGAAACCTGCATACCGTAGCGATTTAAAAAAAAAAAAAAAAAAAATCTACGGTGTGTAAGTCCGCCAACCCGCACTAGGCCAGCGTGGTGGACTATATGGCCTAACCACTCTCAATCGTACTCTCGATTGTAGAGGAGGCCCGTGCCCTGCAGTGGGTCGTATATGGGCTGATACAATACAATACAATACCCATATGCGTCCCACTGCTGGGCACGGGCCTACCCTACAATCGAGAGTACGATTGAGAGTGGTTAGCCATATAGTCCACCACGCTGGCCTAGTGCGGGTTGGCGGACTTACATACCGTAGAAATTCAATATGTTGCTATACGAATTGATGAAAATTAAAATTAAAATTGTATGTTCCTACTGTGTGTTATTGTTAGCTGAAAGTTTTGTTTATCGTTTATATATTAGTTTATGGTAAGTTTATAATTGTCTACGAGTATGTAATTAGCTTTTTAAAATGTCTGTCATAAAATCTGCTCTGTAACGTGTGGTCTATAAAACTAAATTATATGAAATCCGTATATGCCTCGGTGGCGTAGTGGTACTAAGGTACGATTGCGAAGCTGAGGTCTCGGGTTCGGGTCGGGCAGTGATATTGGATTTTTCTATTCATTATCAGCCCGGAGTCAGGAATTTGTGCCCGATATGGCGATAGGCTCGCCCCCTATCACATCGTGGGACGAAATATACAAGGCGAAACGTGGGTGTTCTGGTAGCACCTCTGCCTACCCCTTCTTGGAAAAAGGCGTGTGTTTATGTATGTATGTATGTATGAAATCCGTTTTAATTTCATCACGAATGATATCAATTACTTACTTGAATCCCGAGCACTCTATCTGTGATAGCAATACTTGTGTCACGTTGGTTGTGGTCCCCATTTCTGCAAAATAGAATATCATCATCATCAGGCCGTTGCAGTCCACTGCTGGACATAGGCCTCTCCCAAGGTACGCCACAGAGCCCGGTCTGCTGCATGCATCCAGTCGCTGCCGGCCCTCTTGTGCAAGTCTTCCGTGTAACATGTTAGTCCAAAACAGACTATGCATGTACAGGTATCGGGTGAAAGACAAATCACTGCGCAGTATAATACAAAGTTGCTTGCCGCTGTCTTTTGTCCCTATGTATGCTTAGATATTTAAAACCACGCAACGGATTTTGATGCAGTGTTCTCTAATATATAGAGTGATTCAAGAGGATGGTTTATATGTATAATACATATACAGGGTGTCCCAGTTTGTACGAAAAATAACATGTATGTGGTGTGAATCAAAAGAAATCTGCACCCAAGCGAAGCTGGGACGCGCGGATAGTACTTTTATAAAGAATACATGTTTATTAGATCAAGTCCAAAGCGCAACTAACTCTAAATAAAGTAGTACTTTGATAATATACATTACGAGTAGAATAGAAAGGAACATACCAAATACTCAAAGTAGGGTTAAACACCACAAAAAGAGTAATACAATGCAATCTTAATATAACGAACCTCGATATAACGCATTCCTTGATTTAACGAATTTTTCAAAATCCCCTAGAACTCACCGTAAGAGCTCATGCAAAATAAACCTCTACATTACGAATACATTTATCGAACTCCTGTTTATAACAATTTTTAATTGCAGAATACAGATAGAAAGTATATTTGCCTCTACTTAACTTTTTTTTTTATATTATAACCTTTACATACTGAATGTTATCAATCATTTAGAAATAATTCCACATAAAATGATGTCTCGACAAGTTAAAAACTTAATTCAGTCATAGTTGTCTGATACTAAGTAATTTAAGCATTGCTGTTTGTAATTCTTGTTAGTTTTAAACTTGCAATGGCTAAGAAACGAAAAACAAGTTTTTTTACCTGGCTATAACGAATTTTAGTCTAACATAACCCTATTAACTAACCTCATTGCAACAAATTCTTTGGTATAACGATTTTTTTCTAATCCCCTTCAGTTTCGTTATATCGAGGTTGCACTGTATGTATTGTAATCAGAATTCATTTCCTAAAATTTGTATCTGAAATACAGCAATTGAACAATAAGTAAAAAAAAACTCACCGACGCTAGCTTTCTTCAGTTCGTGGGTATTCTAAAAAAATAACATCAATTTAAAACGTCATGTTAATACAATCTGACACAGATAATGCGCGTTGGACTCAAGAATTTAAGATTCCGTGCCATGCAATACAGTCTCATATCCTTAGAGTACTTATAATAAAGAGGGAGTGTTGGTACTTCAAAAACGTAGATATAAATGGCGGTGCCGGGCCACCTTTTTCTGCCATATTGGCTGACATTTGACAGGTTGTCAATGCATGCAAGTCAATGTTTTATATATATGTTATGTGTTATCTTCGTTTGAGATTCTAATAAATAAAATAAAAAATGCAGGAATTGTTAGAAAAAAAAATTGTTTTGGGCTATTGAATTTCACTCAAACTCGTTTTAGACGGATAACTCAATATACTCTCGGTTACCAGCGGAATTAATAGCAATTTGATGTTAAATAATTAAATATTTAAATTTTCACTTATGGCAGTGCTACCAACATTGCGTACAAAAAAATCTACGTCCTTGAAGACGCAAATGTATGACAGCGGTCCCTCTATATTATAAACACTCAATCGGCCTTATTCAGAGATTGATTTAAAACACGGAACAGAAATCTCTCTTCCGTAATTTAAAACCTATTTTAGCCATAGATTTTTTGTCTCCTTCGCTCAAACTCAATTCTAAAGTTGTTTGAAAAGGACAAAATATTTGATAACTAAAATAGGTTTTAAATCTGTCCATGAATAAGCCCGTTAGGTCATTTCTTACACAGGGAAGTGTAAAGTAATCACAGTAAAACACAAGGTTTTCAGATTTTCGGAATAATTCCAACACTCGACACCATGACAAGTTTTTATTACGAAAGGGGGGGTAAAAAGCTATTTTCAAAGTATATTTTTAATTAAAAACAACAAAATACCTTGTTATACGTCTCCTTTACCGCTTGCAAAGCGAGTTCTGTAGCCAACGCGGGTTTTTTGCTAAAAATAAAAAAGTACAGCTTACTATAATTGTCAATTAAAATCCTCCTATGAAATAGTCATATAAGGACATCACTTTTTAAGGCTAAATAAACAAATACACCCAACAGTCACATACATAGTCCTGACCCCACACTAAGATCTAGTCTTGTGTGGTGTATCAGGTATTATGAGGGTTTTCGATCTCACAAACACCCAGACCCGAAACAAATACCCGTGGATCACACAAATATTTGTCTTGGTGCGTGACCGTAGCGGCATCTCGTTTGACAGCCGGCGTCTAACCAACTGCGCCAATGAAGCTGTCAAAAACGCTCAATGTGGATCTTGAAAATATGTTTAGTCTGTGTATAAACAGTTTCGAGCAGGCCGGCAAAATATTGATGTATTGATAAGCACCTTTCGTCAGTAGATACCTACTGTAATTGAATTATTCTGCACACACCATAGGTCCATCGTAGTCAATAGTCAATTTGTCGTTTTTTTATTAAATTAGCTAACTAAAAGATTCCACTGCTGGGTAAATAAAATACATACATAAACACACGCCTTTTTCCCAGAAGGGGTAGGCAGAGGTGCTACCAGAACACCCGCGTTTCGCCTTTTATATTCCGTCCCACGATGTGATAGGGGGCGAGCCTATCGGCATATCGGGCACAAATTCCTGACTCCGGGTTGATAGTGAATAGAAAAATCCAATATCACATTGTCCGACCTGGAATTCGAACCCGAGACCTCAGCTTTGCAATCGTACCACTACGCCACCGAGGCAGTCAGTGCTGCGTAAAGGCCTCCCAAAGTTCTTCCATGTATCCCTATTGAGAGCAATTTTCGTCCAGTCTTTGTTAAATCTATCGAGATAGTCCTGCCATCGCTTTCGGGGTCTGCCTCTTTGCCTGTAACTGTCTTGCGGCATCCATTCACCGATGATTATGGCCCATCGATCAGGGTGCATCCCGCAGACGTGCCCGGCCCAATCCCACTTGAATCTAGCATTTTTTGCTCACGTCTGTCACTTTTGTTTAAGAAGCATTGTGTTCTGGCATGATCTTGTCGGTTCACACATTTTGTCGTAACTATGCAAAACACACACACACACACACACACACACACACACACACGTACGCACACATTCTCAATACCTACCTGATTTACTGATTTTATTATAATTATTTTGTTATTTTTATTACCTATTAAGTTTTTGCTTTTATTTAACGTTTCGAGGGCTTATTATATAGGTTACTAGCTGACCCGGCCACGCGTTGCTGTGGCTAAAGTTTTTGTTATATTACATTATAGTAAACAATCTAATTTGACTCCTTATTTGACTTTCTACTACTATAACCCTTTAGTACAATGAAATTATTTACGAACAAAGACGAAAATGTTGATGTTGGTATACAAATTCACTGGATTGAGATTTGAAGGGGAAGTACGTTGAACACAATTAATTAAAATGTTCTTACACTTGATATTAAGCAGAAATCAATAGGTACAAAATAAAAATTTATCAGATTTATTATTTCCATTTATTTTATAACCTAGTAATAAAAATAACTAAATTTTATAATTATTTGATAATACTTACATCAGTCTAAGTAACACGTGGCCGGCTATGCTAACACCAAAAATTTAAAAATAATTGAATTATACGGTATTTCGTTCACTACAAAATAAATTTAATTAATTTTATAGCGTCAACAACACGTGGTAATTATACTGTTAAAATGTAGCTTATATGACACGTTCGTAGATTTACCATAGCAGCGCCATCTATTGATTACTTACTCAACCCAGTCGAAAGGTATCGACATCTGTTAGAATCATTTGGAGTTAACAGATGATTGTGACTGTCAAATAATAACAGACAAATAATTAGCAATAAATTAAAATTGCGACTATAATTTGAGATTTAAACTATCCTATCTCTCAAGTTGGATCGAACTGCACATGGTGTGCAAATTTTATTATAATCGGTTAAGTAGTTTAGGAGTCCATTGAGGACAAACATTGTGACACGAGATTTATATATATTAAGATATACTTAAAATGTAAATCCGTTATTGGCCGTAAGATAAGTAAACCTGTTGTATTATAGTAGTATTAAGGGCTGTGGATTTTATGTGAATAAATAAATAAATAAATCTTATCTGCTGCCTTTTAGGTCACGATTTTCTCGACCGCAAGATAATAGTACGCCGGTTGACACTTCCATACTGCAGTTTTAAACTACCCCTGAACTTTTTAACACGTTTTGATTACCTCCGTTTGTAAGCAACAGAATCTTTGGACTCGATTTTCGGTTTAAAAAAAAATTAAAACTATAAAAACACGGTTTATTAAAAGACTCAAATAAAAATCGATTATATATTAACTTGTTGATTATGTTGCTGCCACTAATGACATTTTTGGTACTGATTTTACTGCCATTTTCAGACTTGACGATGCAAACGCTGCCGCAGAACTCTTTATATCCACTATTAGCTCTATCATTAAAAAACGATCAAAAACTGTGCGTATCACATCTAAACGCAGGATTATCAAGCCCTGGATAACTAGTGGATTGCTAAGGTGCATTCGTCATAGAGATAACTTATCTAGAAAATTAAAAAAAGATCCTACGAACTACATTCTCAAGATCACGTTCACGAGATACAGAAATTTTTGCAATAAGTTACTTAAAAAATTAAAGATAGAATATGAGAGGTCAGAACTTCAAAAAGCCAAAAATGATCCTAAAGGTACCTGGAAAGTTATCAAGAACATAACATCTACACAACGTAATGTTTTCTCCCCCAAAGAACTTCTCGAGAACGGGTATTGTAAATCCACTGCAATTAATGAGGTGAATGAATTCTTTGCCAATGTCGGGAAGCGATTGGCTGAATCCCTTTCTCCAAATTCGTTACTTTTGGATAATTTATGTAATTCTGGGCCACTTAACTCCTTTGTACTCTTACCAACAGATGAAAGAGAGGTGATGAAAGTAATTTTGGGCATGCGTACGGATGCTGCAGTTGGCTGGGATGGAATTTCCACTAAGTTACTGAAGTCCTGCCTTCCAGCTCTAGCCCCCGTTATAACACATATCTGCAACCTTTCCATATCTACAGGCTGTTTTCCAAAACCTTTTAAAAAGGCAATTGTTCACCCTATATTCAAGAGCGGGGACAGACACAGTGTTAATAACTACAGACCAATATCTATTTTACCTGCTATCTCTAAAGTTTTAGAAAATTTAATCAATAAGCGTCTAGTATCCTACTTAGAAACATATAATATCTTAGCCAGAAATCAATTCGGATTTAGAAGTGGTATATCCACGGAAAATGCTGTTTCATCATTAATTGACCATGTTGTGGATAATTTGGATTCAGGGATGAAATGCTTGGGGATATTTCTCGATCTGACCAAGGCGTTCGACACTGTGTCTGTGCCCCATCTTCTATCTAAATTAGAGTCCGCCGGCGTACGTGGACATAGTCTAAACATTTTTCAAGACTACCTTAAGGATCGAACTCAATGTGTTAAAATAAACGACTCTGTTAGTGATAGTCGAACTGTGAGTTTCGGTGTTCCTCAGGGTTCGATTCTGGGACCAACATTATTTTTGATTTATATAAACTCATTATGCAAACTTTCTTTAACAAACTGCTCTATCTATACATATGCTGATGATACAGCTTTACTTATACACGGTCACAGCTGGTCGGAGACGTATATGTATGCTGAAAAGGCACTAAAAATTGTAACGAGTTGGCTCTCTTCAAACCTTCTCACACTCAATCTTGCAAAAACAGTCTATATGCCTTTTACGTTAAAATAGTCCGCAACAAATGCTCTCAATTCCCACACAATTAAAGCCCATGCCCATGATTGTCTTATAAATTCATCTAGTGCACCGTGCAACTGTCCAAAATTGTCAAAGGCAACTACAGTTAGATACCTTGGGGTCGACATCGATACCACATTGAGCTGGAAGCCACATTTACAAAAGTTAACTTCACGAGTCCGCAAGCTCTTGCCCATCTTTCGGAAACTGAGAAACTCTGCAGATTTTAGTTTATTAAAATCTGTTTACTGTGCTCTATGCCAGAGTTTGCTTACATATTGCATAACAGTATGGGGTGGAGCTTCCAAAACGAATCTTCTATCACTAGAACGATCACAAAGAGCGGTCCTAAAAGTGATGTGCTCTAAGCCGTTTAGATACCCTACCTCAGACCTGTACAATGATTGTAAAGTCCTGACGGTTCGACAGCTCTTTATCTTACACACTATCCTCAGAAAACATGCCACACTCATATTTAAATCAGATTGTACGAAAAAGCGCCGCTCATATAAAGTGTGTACTAATTATAAGTCAAATACCGCCACTGCCCAGCGACATTACCACATTATAGGGAGCCATCTCTATAACAAAATCAATAGGATATGTAATATATTTCCGCTTACTAGAAAATCCTGCAAAATGAAAGTACAACAATGGCTACAGTTCTTAAATTACGATGAGACAGAAGACATAATCAAATTATCTATTATTTGAACACATGCTGATATTAGCTATATTTTTGGCAATTTTTGTAATTTTTTTGTTGTGTATACCATTAGTTTTATTATTAATATTTTATTCCTTAATTTTTAATTGTGTTAAATAGCATGTATCACGTTCTTTCCGACTACAATGTAACTCCCTTTGAAACATGTTGTAAAGCGCTAACATCCAAAACTCAAGTTAACTCTTACCTTGGATGTTAGAGTGTAATTTTTATCCTATCTGCTGTTATATTGTATTACATATAAGCGACTCATAAAATGGATTATGTACAAACTTGCTTGAAAATAAAGATATTTGATATATTTGTTATGGATGCGGGTTTTGTGAGGGAAAAAACTCTTATACTCATGACTTGTAACTGTGTGGAGTTACGACTATGTATGTAAATGTTAAATACATACATAAACACGCCTTTTTCCCAGAAGAGGTAGGCAAAGGTGAAACCAGGACACCCACGTTTCGCCTTGTATATTCCGCCCCACGATGTGATAAGGGATGAGCCTATCGCCATATCGGACACAAATTCCTGACTCCAGGCTGATAATTAATAGAAAAATCCAATATCACTTTGCCCGACTCGGGATTCGAACCCGAGACCACAGCTTTGCAATCATACCGTAGTATAACTGCGCCATCGAGGCAGTGTATACGACTGTTATCATTTACTTTATAACTTACCCGTTCAGAGACTTCTTGCACTGAATAGAAATGCTTTTCTCCGAACCAGTGGATGCAACCAGACCAGCCAACTCTATTACGCCAGCGGTCTCCTTCTGCGGTGACCTGACCCTCTGACCTTTCTTCCGCGACCTCGACCTCTTGGGCCGCGTGACCTTGGTCTGCCGGGCCGTCGAGCAACCTTGGAAGATTCTCTGCGCGCAACTCGAGCAAAATATTACGCCTTTGAAGATCTCCGCGTTGCTTAGGTCCGTTTCGCTGCAGACATCTGCGTTTTAAATTGTATTGTATTGTATAAGCCCATATACGACCCACTCCATGGCACGGGCCTCCTCTACAATCGAGACTACGATTGAGAGTGTTTAGGCCATATAGTCCACCACGCTGGCCTAGTGCGGGTGGCGGACTTTTATATACCATAGAAATTTTTACAAATCGCTACGGTATGCAGGTTTCCTCACGATGTTTTCCTTCACCGTTATAGTGCGTGGTGATTGACTATCAATACACACATGACTCGGAAAAGTCAGAGGTGTGCGCTGGGATTTGAACCCGCGGCCACCGTGAACATGTAGGCAGCCGGGTCTGGTCCGTTACCAACATTAAAAAGTGCGTGGTGGCGTCTTAAATACACATTTTTTTGTTGCACAGGTCTGGTAGACGAGCAAACAGCAAATACCGTTACTATGTAATTCATGGTGTTGTTTGGTTTTGTTACTGTCCATGAGCGGTCGTATCGCTTACCATCAGGCGAATGGCATGCTCGTCTCGCCATTCATAGCAATAAAAAATGACGAGAGGATGAAAGGAATTGGGCTTGCGGCAATCGCACTCATTGAACGAAACGCGAAAGCTATTATGTCGCTTCACTTCGATCTTCAGTGAGACAGTGGTACCAACCCGGACGAGCTTGCCTATTCATGCTGTCATGACTGACAACAGCGTGGCTCTACCACAGTGAGGTACACAATGCTAAGTTTAGCTCATGGACCTACATCAAGGATCATACTTACAGCATTTATGACAGCTTCGGTGGTAGCTGTATCTGCCACGCAATGACACGCTGTCGCCTTGACTGACGGGCCCTTGGCAATGCTCACACAGACCGCAACTAAAAGAAAACAATAATAGCCCATTATATATTGACAGCCTCCATGGCGCTGTTGGTTAAACACCGGCTGTGAAACGAAAGGCCGCGGGTTCGATCCCCGCACCGAGACAAATGTTTGTGTGAACTGTGATCCACTAATATTTGTTTCAGGAAGTCTCTCGTAGTTTCTGATACACGACACTAGACTCGATCTTAGTGTGGGTTCATGGGTATGTGACTGTTGGATGTATTTATTGCCAGGTCAGCTTTTACAGGTCGATGTGGAGCTCCATGGGGGAGGCCTATGTTCAGCAGAGAACTTTCTGTGGCCGGAGATAGAAAAGCCAGTGTTCTGATGACGTAAGCAGTCTGTATCAAACCTTCACTTGTAGACGAGCCCCTTGCTCAGAAGTGAGAAGAAAAATACTCACGCCATTTTTTGTGTATTTTTTTTGTTTTTTATCTCATTTTTATCTTCCAACTTCTCGTTACATTTTTGACAGCGATTTACTTTTCTAAATTTTGGTGACAGATGGCTTCTGCTTACATTCTTTACGCAAGATTTTTGTAATGAAACTTTTTATCGATTCACCTTTTTTACGAAATTGTAATTAATACACCTAAAAACCTTATTATTATTAAGTGAAGGATTAACTTTAACCCAAGGCTGTAGAATTGACTCGATTATTTTGATTAAGGAGGTAGTCACGACTTTATTAATAAACATGGAATTGTATAGAGGGCTAGGCAACCATCGTATTGTAGTTGCATTATTTAATATTATAGTCAAATTAATAGTCAAAATAATCGGGTCAATTCTAAAGCCTTGGACTAAAGTTAATCCTTCGCTCATCCGAGTTTATTAATAAGGCCCAAAGGGTCTATAGCACCCATTGATATCAGCACACGTTTATGCACGATAACGAAACGTAACCCTGCTATGAACGCATCAAAGAACAACATTTTCTTTGTACATTTATTTAAGTGCGTGGTGGCCTCGTGGTATCGGACCAGACTCGGCTGCCTACATGTTCACGGTGGTCGCGGGTTCAAATCCCAGGGCACACCTCTGACTTTTCGGAGTTATGTGTGTATTGATAATCAATCACCACGCACTATAACGGTGAAGGAAAACATCGTGAGGAAACCTGCATACCGTGGCGATTTGCAATACTTTTATGCAATACTTTTTATTTATTGAAATGGACATGACGATACCGTTACATAATTGACCATCATTATGAATAATATATTTACATACACTGGAATAATTGCAGTAGTTTTAACGAGACTGATAGACGACATATTTGCAAACATTTAATAATAATAATAATAAATTTTATTGTGAAAAATCTCCAAGAAGATACAATGTACACATTCACATTTTACAGTCATTTGTTTATCAAATATGTGGGTCCCAAAGTAGGCAAGCCCGTGTCTTGGGCACCCATCCTGATTCAAGTACTGCCAGTGTAAACAATTTCAATAAAACGATCAAAAGTGAAACATTTAAACAAAACAAAAGAAAAAATAACAAAATAAACTCAAACTAACTTCAACACAATATAATTAATAATAATAACAAAAGGAAAATAATGTGTCTATGTGTGTGCATGTGTGTGTATGTGTCTGAGAGTATGTGTGTATGTGTGCGTGTGTGCGCGTGTGTGTGTGAGGGTGTGAATATTTAATTATTTGACAATTTTAAGCATGGTCTCTAGTTGGTCATACGATAATTTTAAAAGCATATTTTTCACTTTGGCTCTGGTTTCCTTGCGTGAGCAGTTTTTTATATCACAGTTTAAAAAAAAAAAAAAGAATTTCTACGGTATGTAAGTCCGCCAACCCGCACTAGGCCAGCGTGGTGGACTATATGGCCTAACCACTCTCAATCGTACTCTCGATTGTAGAGGAGGCCCGTGCCCTGCAGTGGGTCGTATATGGGCTGATACAATACAAATACAATTTATTTAAGTGCGAGGATCAAACTGGCGACTTCTCGTTGCTTGCTGTTCAACCAAATATGCCACGGACAAACATAATGTAGATTCAAGAAACATAATCAAAATATTGTTCATTATATAGATAAAAATGTGGTAGAAGCACTTTGTACTTATCTTGGTCTTCTGTAGAAATGGACCGGCTGGACCAGGGTGGTACCACTATCCCACAGAAAACATTTATGCAGAAAACCGACGTGAAGCGACGCGACGCTGTCGTGTTTCGTTCTGTAAGTGAGATTACCGGCAGCCCAATACCCCTTTCCCCCTCCCATCATTTATCCTTCCCTTTCCCCCCACTGAGAGGAAGGCAACCCATAATCCAAGTGTTGTAGATGTCCATGGCTTATCACTTACCATCAAGTGATCTGTCTGGTCATTATGGTAACCACACCGCAGTGACTTTTTGTTGAGACAATTTTCCAAATTTTACTTAGCAACATCTGATAAAATGTTATTTTTTAATACACGTTGCCGTGTTAGTATACAGACTGATATGATATATTGTATTTAATTTTACCCACATATTTCTCATCATCCCATGGGACATAGTAATTAAAAAAACCCAAGATGACTTTTTTCAAAAATCGTGATTTTAGTTTTCAAGATATACGACCACCCCGTACCCCGTATAGTTACGAGTATTTTTCCGCTTGGCTGGACTCCAGTTCACTTCGAGAACTGAGCCGTACAAAGACTCGTATCAATATCAGCCTGTATGTTAAGCAATATTGCCTAACATTTATGGTAATGTTGCTCCACAAAACGCAGCTGCGGTGTGAACGCACCATTACTCAAAAAAAAAAAAACAAAAAACTTCTAACACTTTATTAGCATATAAAAACACGAAATAGGTACAAACGTGAACTTAAAATCATCTCATTAAAATAGGAATCATTATAATTCGTAACGATCTACTGTCCAGCACCTTATTGTCAATTTTCATAGGTATGATATTGCAAAAAAACATCCTCCCTTTGGAAAATACTTTGAAGTTAAACATATGTATAATAAATTGAAATAAAACGAATTCATACGGATTTTATCGCGAATTCGATTGATTTTTTTTTACAAAAATGTAAAAATACCCTGAATCAACGAGCATGCATGAAGAGATTGATGAACATGGATGAAGCGAAAGTAGTATGTCAGGATCGAGCAAAGTGGCGATCTATAGTCTCTGCCTACCCCTATGGGAAACAGGCGTGACGATTATGTATGTATGTATGTAAAAAAATAAAAATAAAATCAAATTCGCGATAAAATCCATACGAATTCGTTTTATTTCAATGTGTTACCTTCGCGTAAATCTAACAAACTTTATATAATAAATTTTAGCAACAAGACCACTGCTGAACATAAGGGACGCATCAGTATATGTGTGATAAAAACTCCAAAAATTAAAAATAAATTGGACCCCAAAATTACTTCGATAAAAATATATTCTGATGTTGTTAGTTAACAGGCAAAAAACATCATTGATGTACTAAATATCATTGATATAGATATGGAAAAAAAGCAGTTTTTATTAAATTTATACAAGTGTTTTGTAAGATCTTTTTTTTTGCAATATCATCAATGCATTAGACTTTCTAATTCCTCAACTTCCGTTTATTAAGGATAATACATAAATCTATATAATTATACAAAATAATATTTAACCTAAAAATGTAAAATTAGGTGTCTTACAAACTAAAAATTCGTTTAAGAGACATCTTGAGATATATTCGCTTATATCGCTTAGCGTTTTTAAGCTTATTATAAAATCAAAATCAAAATTTTCTAGAACTGCCCTTTGCTCAGTTGCTTTCGGTTAACAGAATTCCTATGACAATATTGTTTCATTCACTCAGAAAAAATTATAAAATAATAAAAATATTCCTAGCTAATACTAAACATGTACTGTACTGAGCGCTTTTGTTAAGGGTACTTTCAGTAACTTTATACTGCAGTGAGCGATAGTTACTGAGCGTATCTCAAGGGCCGTTCTAGATACTGTACTGAGATATACTGAGATACTAAGCGATGTCTCTAACGACAAAGATTACATGTTTTACTGGCCGGCGAAATGCTTGCAAACATTATAATAGATTTAAATAGACTGGCTTAATTCATAAACAGTTATGCTTTTACCGTCGATTTAAAATGCTGGTGCTAAATAAGTTTTTTAGAACATATTCTGGCTGAAATCTATTGTATAAAAGTCAAACTTATATCATTATTTTCATTCCTTAATTAACCTTTTTGGATTTTTTCTTCGATTTATAAAACTATAGAAATATAGAACGATGTAATTTGAAAAAGCTATTGCAATTTATTTTTTTACATTATAATTGTTTATCCTCCCTATTGGATTTGCGGTATAAATATGAATACCTGATTCATAGTGAAAATTAAATAGAAAAATATAAAGCCAACGGTTAATACATAACTGTTTACATTATGTATGTTAGTTTTTGAGATCAAATTTACATAAAACATAGAGAGATAGAAATACCAATCTGAGATCAATCAATCACCATTTTTCATTTTTTCCCTTTGATTTATAATTAAAAGTGTTTTGTATTGAGAACTGCACTGTTTTTTAACCAAAAATTATATTTCTAATATAAAAAAAATATTGCCATGACCGTATATTGCCTCAAAAAGGCCCCAATTCGCAAAAACTATATCATCCCTTAAAAAAACAGTGCACACCCCAATATCCCTTAAAAATATCTTAATAATTTCAGGTATACTGGCCCCATAGTAATTTTTACCGAACTAACCTAACTTTTAAAAAGAAAAAAATGACACTAAATGATAAACATTTAAAATAAAACAACCACATACATAACAATACTATAGATTTAAGTACAAAAATATAATATTTAGGAAATAAAAAAAGTATTTTTAAGTACTAATATTGCAACGAATGCCCTGTATACATTTTTTTAAAAATCTCGGAACTTTAATTTTTTATCACTTCAAAAGTACTTTTTTATTGCTATAGTGACATAAGTGAAGAATCTTTATATTACATAGTACATAAGCTCGCACAAGTACCCTCGAAGGAGTAGGCAGACAGGGTTGCCATCAATTTCCAATATTTTTTCCCGTCCCAACAGATTATGAAAATAAAAATAACATGTTTGTAGTTAAAAATAGAAAATAATAAATAAAATTAATTGAAAAAATATGATAATGACGCTGAAAAATAATGATTAAAAATCGGCGAATAATTTAAAAAAATATTTATAATTATTCCGTTTAGGAATCATGATTTATTTTCAATTATGTCACTATTTATATAAAAAAATATGACCTCTGAACACATGTGGTATACAATACCTTAATTGATTAAGCAATCCCTCAATTACCGCGGGTTCGCTTTACGCGGTCTCCTTATACGCGATATTTAGTCAATAAATATTTCAGGGCTCTTATTACAATATACCAGCCCCGATGTAAGCGTTGTCAAATATTATTACATTTGCAAATAGTTTTCAAATGTTTTTTGTCAACACAAATACAAGAAACCCTTTATGCAAAGAAAATAATACTTCTAGAAATGTCTAGCAGATTTAATTGAACGAGAAACGTATTCTCTAAAGAAATTTCGTCATTCAATTGCGTTTGAAATCGTATTAAACATAAAAATACATATTCTACGCATTTTATAGGACACATATATAATTAATAAATAAATACACCCAACAGTCACATACGCAGTTCCAACCCCACATTAAGATCATCAAGTCTTGTGTCGTGGGTATCAGAAACTACAAGACTTTTCGGTCTCACAAACACCCAGACATAAATATTTGTGGGCCACACAAACATTTGTGTTGGTGCGGGGATCGAACCCGCGGCCTGTCGTTTCACAGTCGGCGTCTAACCAAATACGCCACGGAGGTACAATTATATTGTAAATAATAGAAAATTCACAAAAGAAAACAAGGAAGAAAAATTTATTTGCTACTCGCTTCGCTATACACAGCTGTGGTTGAGTTTTCATACCTACTGTACTGTATCAGCCCATATACGTCCCACTGCAGGGCACGGGCCTGCTCTACAATCGAGAGTACGAGTGAGAGTGGCTAGCCCATATCGTCCACCACGCTGGCCTAGTGCGGTTTGGCGGACTTTTACACACCACAGAAATTCATACAAATCGCTATGGTATGCAGGTTTCCTCACGATGTTTTCCTTCATGCATGAATGGAGAGAATTTTAAAGAAATGTAACAATATTTGCCAACGCTTTTAACATACGAAAATAATCTAGCTACCAAATGTAAGCGCAATACTTATATCTAAATAAAATTAAAGGACGTGAGCAAATGAAAACATTTGTCTAGACTCTATGCCGAATTACCGTTGGTGAAATCCTGCATGGTTTGAAATAGTTTTTCGTGTATTCTACTTTACATATAAAATCCGTATTTTTTAATACTATGAAATTTTATATTTGTCTATATCAGCCCATATACGTCCCCGAGAGAACGATTGACAGGGGTTAGGCCATATAGTCCACCACGCTGGCTTAGTGCGGGTTGGCCGTATTTACATAATATGATAGAAATTCTTACAAATCGCTATGGTATGCAGGTTTCCTCACGATGACTTTTATATACACAAATATTTTCATTACATCCAATAATTGACATATAATTACTGGAAGTGACATGATTCAAAATGGAAGAAGATGGGAAGAGTTGTTGGGCATACGACAATAGTTATTAAAAATAACTCTGTTGATAAAGATAAATTACTGATATACAAAACTATTCATGTTTTCGTCATATGACAAATTTGAATCAAGCCACTTCCAGTAAAAATCAATAAAAAATGTAACTTAACTTAAAATTATAAAAAATAAAATAAATGTATTATTATTACTGGCCTTACGTTTATTTAATGCCTTTAGTTTTTATATATTACGTATGGAATAAAAATAAAATGTTTTCCCCTGGTAATATTAATTCGATAAATTGTATGCTTTGTTTCTTTTTGGATTTCTTTTAATAATATATGCATTTTAAAAATAACATATATTATAAATTGACAGCCTCCGTGGCGCAGTTGGTTAGACGCCGGCTGTTAAACAAGAGGCCTGGGTTCGATACCCGCACCGAAACATTATTATAATTATAACACAATATTTGTGTGAGCCACAGTTATTTGTTTCGGTCTGGGTGTTTGTGAGACCGAAAAATCTCGTAGTTTCTGATACACGACACAAGACTAGATCTTAGTATGGGGTCAGGACTATGTATGTGACTGTTGGGTGTATTTATTTATTTATAAACACTAACAACGTTTAAGGTCAAGTAAAATTTGATATTGGCGAAAGGTTTCTACAAAAAGTAGAGGTAAAAAATGAATGTATATAATTTTTCCATTTAATATTACGAGGAGAAAACATCACTCTGTTACAACTAACAAATTCAAAAAAGCGTAAAATCGTGACGTATACGATACTAAACTTAATAAAAATATCTGTTACATTAAATCTATTTTAATAAAGTTATTGCGAAATTTGACGACGCTCGTTACAGTGAACTTCGAAAAACACGGTCTGCAATAACGCGGTTTTTATGTTAGCAAACCTGATATGTAAATGGTAAAATAATAAATAATTGTCTGAGATTCTACATCGCAACTTCATATTACGCGGCCTCATATAACGCGGTTTCATATAACGCGGTTTCATATAACGCGGTTTCGTATTACATAGTTTCGTATAACGCGGTTTCCCATAACGCGTTTTCACACTACGCGGTTCTATACACTTAAGCCAAAAATCCAATTTTTTGTCGGAGTTCACTGCACACAAAAACTCTCTCCCGGTTTATTACAATGATGATTTCATTGAATAAAATAAATAATCTCTTTATATCAATAACAATAATTAATCGTCTCGCAATCACCCGGACCCGAAACAAATACTTGTGGAGCACACAAACATTTGTCTCGGCGCAGGGATCTAACTTAATCACGGTAAAATATAAAGAAAGCAATAACTTTTTAATAAACATATGTTAAAATAACTGGTAAAAATAACTACGTTGTAGTCCAAAAAAGACTACAAAAAACACACTGGAGAGAGTACGTCATCAATAATTCTATCAATAAATATTGTCATTTTTACTGTCATTAATATTGAGCAAAAATATTAACAAATCACATGTGTAATGCCCTTATGTTTATTCGAGGCTATAAGCCTACTCGTTTGAAAATCAGCCGGTGAAATATCTGGGAACATGAAAAACATATTTTATTGTAAATGTTAATTAAACTATCAAATACCTAAGTACTTAAAATCATCTTTTGATTTATTTTCATTTTTATCTATTTTATTCAAAATTTCTATGCAAGTCACATATATAGGATTCCAAACACTCGCATATAAACGCATCCAAACAATACATTCAAGCTTCCAACCGCCCAATAACCACACATTGACGCCTCCAACTTCCCAGTATCTACGTATTCACGCCTCCAACCACCCAATATCTGCTTATTAATGTCTCTTTACCTTATGTCTGCGCATATGCAGTCCCAGATGGTCGACGGCGCGGATAGCCGACACGTCCGGCCTGCGTCCGGCGTGCTTATGAGTGTGACGTGTACATACAAATTCACTACTAAACTAAACACATATGTATCTAAGACTCCATAGATACTGTATTCGCGCATGCAAATCACTTACACGTTCATGCATTTAAACACAATGTAATAAAGCTTTCGAAAAACTCACGTATTGACGCATCCAAATACAACACGTTAACGCCTCCAACCTCTCAATATTCACATATTAACGCTTTCGACCACTAAACATAGTTGTATTTTCGCCTCCAATTGCCTCTTATGGGTGTTTTAATTTTCTTTGCCTCTTTTTTGCTCCCAAAATCCCCTCCTTACTTAATGCCGTCTCATTTGCAGTACCAAATGGTCGAACCGAGCGAACGAGCGCGAGCACAGCGGATACGTGTATGGCTTATATCCGGTGTGCTTGCGAGTACGATGCATTGTTACATATTTATTATTTACTACTAAAATACACATATACTTTGTATATACGCAATTAAACACACTGTATTTATGAATTCAAAACCTACATATTACCGCATCCAACCAGAACATATTCGCGTCTCCAACCATGCAATATCCACATATTAACGCTTCCAACCACTAAGCATCCTTGTACTCTCGCCTCCAATCGCCTTTTATGGGTGTTTTACTTTTTTATTCCTCTTTTTTTTCCCTAAAGGAGGGGTCCTTACCTAATGCCGTCTCATGTGCAGTCCCAGATGGTCGGACCGCGCGAACGAGCGCGCGCACAGCGGACACGTGAAGGGTCTGTGTCCGGTGTGCTTGCGTGTGTGGCGCGTCAGCTCGTCGGAGCGCGCGAAGCGCCACTCGCAACCAGCCCACGCACAGGAGTACGGCTTCTCGCCTAGATGGAAGGTTGATATGAAATTTCAATATATAAATAAATGAAATAAACATTATATACAGGATATATCAAGAGTGCGACCGAAAACGAAGCCAGGTAAAAAAAAAATGTACACCCTTTAATTTTTAAAGACGCTATAGTACACAAGACTAAATTATAATTTTAGCAAAAACTATGAATTTACCACCCAAAAACAATGATATTTAAAACATAAAAAAAATTCGTCGCGTTTTTTTGCAAAATTTTTAGTTGCATCGTATCTGTAGTCACTGAAACTACCACCTGGCTTCGTTTTCGTTAGCAGTCTTGATATACCCTGTATAGATACAGCATCGTACTTCCTGTGGCTGAAGAACAAGAGTCACGTTATAATTCTGGCCTTATATTAAGTATTGTGTAACAAAAAGTGTTTTAACTGGTAGGTTTCTTATATGTGAGAGGTAGGTACTACCGCAATGTCTATTTCTCCCGCCGAACACCAGCGTAAATCCACTGTTGCGTTCGGGTTTGATGGACATTGTGGCCAACGTAACCACTGGACATGAGACTTAACAACTTATGTCTCACGTAATAAGCTTTGTAATTCATGGCGTTGTTTGGTTTTGCTACTATTCATGAGCGGTCGTATCGGTTACCATCAGACGAATGGCATGCTCGTCTCGCCATTCAATGCAATAAAAAAGTATGAGACGGCAGTATTACAGAACACAGACCCGAAACAAATGTTTGTGGCATGCACAAACTTTTATTTTAGCGCTGGGACCGAACTCGCAGCCTAGCATTTCATAGCCGGCTCGCAACTAACTAGGCCGCAAAGGTTGCAAACTGGACTCTTATAGATATATTTCTAAGTTATTGGAAGTGGTAGCATGGTCAGCATGAATGGGCAGGCTCATCCGGGGTGGTACCACTGTCTCAGGAAATTGACGTTCGTTCGGTGAGTGAGATTGCAGGATGTCCAATACCCCTTTCCTCTTCCTTCCCGCTCCCCACCTAATTGGGCCGGCAACACATACATGATCCTGCGTTGTAGATGTCCATCATGGGCGGCAGTGGTCACTTTCCATAAGGTGACCTGTTTGCTCGTTTGCTGGACTTTTGCAAAAAAAAAAAGTTCTATTTTTGCTACAAATTTTTACAATTTAATTATTTTTGCCAATCTCAATGGTCCATAATAACTAAAGTATCATTGATCTGTTTACAAATTAAGTGTTTTTAAATTAATTACAAAAAATATATCTACTCGCCACTAGATGGCGCTAAAACATACCCGTATGCGTCCGCTTATGTGCCTTGAGATGCGAACTCTTCGTGTAAACTTTATGACACCCAACCACGTCGCATTTATGGAGCCTCCTACGACTTTGCACCTCATCGTTATTATTATTAATATATTCCTTCGCGCACTCCTCCGTAACAGTCTTCGTAAACGCGCGCCGTTGCGTCAGCTGATTCAGAGAGCCTGTCAGTGCGTTTTGCAAAGCCGTGTTGAGTAAAAAGTTTTTTATTTGCACGTCCGTCGGTTTGTGTGTGGGTTGGAGGGCGAATGGAAGCATCGGTTGGAGGAAACTCTTTGACATTTCAAGGGGCGTCAATGCTTTTGACAGGTCGAGTGACGTCTGGTGCGTTTGCGGGGCCTGTTGCGTGGAGATCTGTGTTGTCGGTGGTTTTAGTCTGAAAATAAATTTAAATGTTTTATTTAGGAACTTGTAAGACATTATTGGGACACAATTTAGGACACAAATAAAGAATGACTACCTGTTAACTTGTTGCCTGGGTTTCCTGGCGCTGCGGAGGTCCGGACCCACTTTGATTTTAGGCACTTGATGGCTCGACCTATAAATTATATGTTAATGCAATTTATTATACAGATAAACTATTAACGTAGGATCCGGATTAGAACGGATTAGCAAGTTGAAGTGGCAATGGGCGGGGCACATAGCACGGAGAACTGATGGCCGATGGGGCCAAAAAGTTCTCGAATGGAGGCCACGAAGCGGAAAACGCAGCGTGAGACGTCCACCCACTAGGTGGTCAGACGACCTGGTAAAGGTCGCGGGACGTCGCTGGATGCAGGCTGCCTCCAACAGGTCACTGTGGAAATCATTGGGAGAGGCCAATGTTCAGCAGTGGACTTCCTTTGGCTGATGGATGGATGATGATGGAAACTATAAACCGTTGCTTCTGAAGAGATATATAAATATATAGAATATATTGAAATGCAATTTTACTTGGTACATTAGAGTATTTCTTATAAGAATTTTAATTCTTTTTGGTGGCAATTTTCATGGACTCAATATAGTATTGTGAGGTCTAAGGTTCGATTTCTTGTTCACTGTGTAAATTTTGCCAGGAACATTATTTTTCTGTTTTTAGATATTTTCAATAACCAAGCAATATTACTCTCATTTGAGAAATCATTAGGTATTTCTTAATGTAAATACGCACAAATGGGATTGTCCCGACTTGAGAATCGAACTCAACATCATACTGCAATAAATGATAGAATAAACATACTAACTGGAACAATATGTGTGTGGATGTGGTTTCGTCTTCTCTTACAAACTTTGTCGACGCAGCAGTGGCGCCACCTGGAGACAAACAAAAAAATCTACATTAAGGTATTTGTAGACACTACAACGCCTACCCGCACTAGGCCAGCGTGGTGGACTACAGACCCCCCCCGCCTCTCCCTCCTAATTGAACTCTCGGTTGTAGTAAAGTCCCATGTTGAATTATGTCTGAATTACACAAGTAGGATTCTATGGTAATTATTATTATAATTTTGTCATTGCACAGGTCCGGTAAGCGAGCGAACAGCTCACCTGATGGTAAGTGATCACTGCCACCCATGAACATTCACAACGCTTGATTCACATGTGTTTGTAAAAATGGTTATAGTACAAAAATAACGCTTTAAAAAACCTTTTAAAGAGTTACATTAACGAGCGAAGTCACTAGCAAAACCCAGTATACAATAAATTAAATTCTCGCCTTTAAATTGACGAATACCAAGGCGTGATTACGTGAACAGTTAGACAGACCATACCATCTCTTCACACGTCACTGAAATAAAAAATCTTGACGAGTAATTGCGGTAAAATATCGCTTTAAGCTCGGAATATAAGTAAAAAGTTGTACAAGTAAAGTCGATTTTTTTTATCAGCCCATATACGTCCCACTGCTGGGCAAGGGCCTGCTCTACAATCGAGAGATTGAGAGTGGTTAAGCCATATAGTCCACTACGCTGGCCTAGTGCGGGTTGGCATGTCGATGTCGATTACTGGCTTACTGAAGCCCCGCAATCGATTGCTCTGCCACTCAACTACATCCCCTACAGTACAACTACCAACTTGGGAAAAATTGTTGTGAGAATGATGGAACGCGCCAATCTTTTGCTAGATAGTAAACGTCACGGCTATTCATAATCAGGAACAAAACTACTCACAACTCATTAAGCAAAATTTACACGGGGAGAGTTTCTCGCCTCGAAGACACGATTATCGTAAGGATATAAAAAAGTCGCATCGTGTAAACATTGTCACAACACGATAAACTATGGCGGTTATGTCATGCGATAATCGCATACGATTCTCGCCGCGAGACACTTTCCCCGTGTAAATGGCGCTTTAGTTTATTGCTACGGCAGCCTCCGTGGCGCAGTGGGTTGAACGCCGGCTGTGAAACGTGAGGCCGCAGGTTCGATCCCCGCACCGAGACAAATGTTTGTGAGGCCCACAAGTATTACACAGTCCGCACCCCACACTAAGATCAAGTAGTTGTGGGTAACAGAAACCACGAGAGACTTTTCGGTCTCACAATTGTATTAGTTGTAACAGAGTGATGTTTTCTCCTCGTAATATTAAATGGAAAGATTACGCATAACAATCATATACCTCTACTTTTTGTAAAGACCTTTCGCCAATATTAACATCCTACTTGACGTTAAACATTGTTAGTGATTATAAATAAATAAATACACCCAACAGTCACATACATAGTCCAAGATCTAGTCTTGTGTCGTGTATCAGAAACTACGAGAGACTTTTCGGTCTCACAAACACCCAGACCCGAAACAAACACTTGTGGTACACGCAAACATTTGCTTCGGTTCTGATCGAACCCGCGGCCTCTCGTTTCACAGCCGGCATCTAACCAACTGCGCCACGAAGGCTGTCTGCTATCTATACTATCAGAGATATCGGGTTTACTGCCTCGCTCTGGATTTTCACGTCACACGTGTCCCCTCCTTACAATCCTGGATCCTTCCGTACCGTGAAGAAGCATCTTAGCACGCCGGCATAATTGTATCGAATGGCATGGGACCGCCGTCTGATGCCATTAGACACTGGGCGGAATTGCGCTTACCATCAGTCGCAGTGCAATAATTAGGCCGTATCAGGCAGCAGACATATAAAAATAAAAGAAAGTCCATTTTACTATGAAACTTGGTATCGGTGCGAAGATTTTTGCACTCAATGAAACCTACTCTTTTGTGTATAGAAACATAAATATTTTCAATAAAAATAAACACAATTACGACCCAGGCCCGGAGTTCTTGAAGAAATGAACTTGAAGTCCAATAAAAAAAATCGTCTTCGGCTCTGTTTAATGTGAGGATAATTACTTTATTTGATTAACTTTATTGAAAATCTGTCGCCCGGGATAAAACAAGAAAACGTTTAAGGGCAAACCATAAAAAATGCTATAATGAATTTTAAGCAGTATCAGCATCGGGGTCAACGATATTTTTCACCGAATATTCAATGAACATTCTTTATATTAGTAATGGATCATCCAGTGTTCATTCGTTCAGTAACTAAATACTATCGCTAGTACGAGTACACTCCGAATGATAATGTGCGTCGTGACCACAAAGGACGGGCGTGGCTACTGTGGTACGCAGAACTTTACCAATGAGTCCGACACTTGATTGTGAACTATCTCATTGATTCATATGTGAATTCCAGGTCGGACATATCACTTTCATCTTTTACTGTTTTAAAAAGCCCGTATAACTTGGCTGGGACTGTATATTCTGCCCTGTATAGCGTTAGGTCCGCCCCTATCACTTGTTGGGACGGGAGTAAGTTCCACGTAATATGTACGCGACTTGGCGTATGTGTTGGATGCTTTTGGGTGTACCCCAAATTTCCAAAGTGCTGCCACGCCGTTGTAAGTCATGACTCTGCTTGAATGGGCAGCCTCGTGCGGAGCGATACCACTGTCTCACAGGAGATCGTCGTGAAGTGACAACTTTGCTGTCGCGTTTCGTTCGGTGAGTGAGATTGCCGGATACCAGATTCCCCTTTCCTCTACCCATACATTTTCCTTCCCGCTCTCCTCCAAACTTTAGGGTCCGGCAATACACCCATGATCCAAGCTATGCAGATGTTAATGGGCGACAGTGATCACTTACCATCAGGTGACTTGTCTGCTCATTTGCCGGACCTATTAAATAAAACAAAAAATGTTCCACTCGTGAATTTGACCATCCATAAACATATACAAGAGTTAGACCATAGTCGGACTTTTCAAATGGAAGAGAAGAGAGAAGAGAGAAGTAGGAAGACGTAATAGAAACGGAAAGATGATAAGACAAGACACGTGTGTCGCCTCACGTCGGTTTTCTGTAAAACAGAGGTACCACCCAAATCGAGCCAGCGGATTAGCAAGTTGAAGTTGCAATGGGCGGGGCACATAGCACGGAGCACTGATAGCCGATGGGGCGAAAAGGTTCTCGAATGGAGGCCACGAAGCGGTAAGCGCAGCTTGGGACGTCCACCCACTAGGTGGTCAGAACACCTGGTAAAGGTCGTGGGACGTCGCTGGATGCAGGCTGCCTCCAACAGCTCACTGTGGAAATCATTGGGAGAGACCTATGTTCAGCAGTGGACTTCCTTTGGCTGATGGATTGGGTTGGATAGTTTACAAGGTAGCTACAATGGTTTTTACACTTTAATTCCATAATAATAATAATAAAATCAAATATAATCACTGTGTAATGTCTCAAGGAAAATATATAACAGTCAAAAACTATCCACGTCGGTCCATTAATTTCCGATAGTTTATTACACGCATTAATCAGATCGACAGGGCGTGGGCGGCTCGGTCTAACACTACTGTATTACGGGGCAGAATTCCAATTGTTCCGACATTTTGTTAAAGATATGAATCGATTAATGGTCGGTCGATTAATCGGTCGTATGGCTTAGTGCCTGATGTAATTAATAGAATTTTCGGTAAGTTATTGTTATTTATAGCGTATCTGAAAATCACTAACGTATTCAATATTAGTAATAGCATTTTTCAAACGCTTTCTTCCCTGCTTTCAGTGAAAAGGAAATTTAATTTAAAAACCAAAAGCAGGAATCGAACGTAAAATTATTACTTAGAAACTGCAATAGACAAAGGTAAATCCAATTATATCACAGTTAGTCAAAAACGCAAGCCAATTAAAAATACCAAAACAATTAATCACTCTCGAAAGCCAATTAAAAAGAGCGTAGGTATAAAACATAAATTAAACATAAAACAATTCAATTAAAATCACCACTATTCTAAATTCAAATGTTACAATTAATTTAAAATTAAATTTAAAATCACGAGCCAATTAAAAAGTTAAATAGAATAAATGAGACGTGCGCACATTAATATTAATTTCATACCAACCGTTACACGCAAGTTTAGGATACGATTTTCAGTGGTTCGCATCCCGTCGCGAAAATTTTGACAGGCTGCGTGTTTGAGGTGCGAACATCGTAATTATTGTGCGGATGTTTGTTCTTTAAGTATAATAGCTTTGTATTATATATTTTTTACAGTGGCACTACTGGTTGGTGCGTGGTGGCCTGTTGGTAACGGACCAGACGCGACTGCCAACATGTTCACTGTGGTCGCGGGTTCAAATCCCAGGGCGCGTTTCTGTCTTTTCGGAGTTATGTGTGTATTGATAGCCAATCACCACGCACTATTACGGTGAAGGAAAACATCGTGAGGAAACCTGCATACTGTAGCGATTTAAAAAACATCTACGGTATGTATAGTCCGCCAACCCGCACTAGGCCAGCGTGGTGGATTACGACCTAAACCTTCTCAATCATAATTACGATCGTAGGGGGGCCCGTGCCCTGCAGTGGGACGCATATAGGCCGATACAATACTCTGTAATTGATTGCGCCAGTAACAAATACATTCTTTCTTTTTTTTTTATCCTCAAAAAGAATTCAAACGAAAATTCATGTCTGAAGCGGGCTGCATCCAATAACTCCTTGAGACGTTTAAATCGTCCTTCCTTATACCCCAATCATAATAAAAAATCCTAAACGATTTCTGTCGGCCGATAGCCACAAATAAAAATTATAAATTGTAGTATTAGCAGTAACAAGCGCGAAACGATTACTAGCTTCCGACGTTACACAACCGTCAAAATGAAATATTACTTACAGTGTAATGCATGCGTGGGTATAAGGGGCCATGTGTGTAATGTTTCGATTTTGTTTCAATATTTTTTTCAAGTCACTGGTTCTAGCCTCTAGGTCCCTTCCAACAGGACGCTGTGGAAATTGTGGGGTAAAGTTTTTGTTCAGCTGTGGGCTTACTGTGACTGAAGATAGAGAGAGTTCTTCGAATTAAGGCGCATTCGAAAATCAATTACAGTCAATTACAACGCGAGAAAAACCTGCAAACCATAGAGATTGCCAAGAATTTTTATATGTGAAATCCGCCCACATATTTAGCCAACGTGGATGTTTTGTCTCTAACAAACGACATTTGAATTCAGTTTGAGCGAAGAAGCGAAAACATTCGATAGCTAAAATAGGTTTAAAAACTTTCTATGAATATGGCCGTAAGTCTTTCCTATCGAACTCTCGATTGTAGAAAGCTTAAGCCCTTGATTGGGCTTTAGGATATATCAAACTACAATCAGGCCGGCATAATGAACAGAATTAACCCAAAAAGCGAGACACGTGGGCCTATGAAGGATCCTTAACCCGTATACATCCGTCGCTTCTCAAGCGGATACGAAAACACGATCACGAAATCAATATCCATATTAATATGCTTTACTGGTTCATGTGAATAAAAAACAAACAACATCGGTTTGCACGACCATGCGTAGTCGGCGGAGGGTTAAGGTTGAATAAAAACGGGGGAACCGTATTACATTGTTAGTGGGTATTGCGTGTGATCGCTTGCAAACATGGTCGATTTTTGAATGGCAGTAATTTACGCTTTTGACGATGATGTAGACAATAGCGATTTTTGACATAAATCAGTCTGGTAAATCTCTAAGAACGCAATAAAAGGCTATACCATCAGGAAGTCGATAGAAAAAAAATGTATCTTGGTGTTTGGTTTTGCTACTGTCCATGAGCGGTCGTATCGCTTACCATCAGGCGAATGGTATGCTCGTCTCGTCATTGCAATAAAATAAAAATCATTCCTCTTTATTTTATTTTAGATTTACTATTTTGTTCCTAGATTTTCCTAATGGAAGAAAAAGGATAATTGCATGTTGTTATATCAATGCAGGATCGACTCTAAATCTAAATACATTATTATACAGGGTATATCAAGACTGCGACCGAAAACGAAGCCAGGTGGCAGTATTAGTGACTTCAGATACAATGCAAACTAAAAAATTCGCAAAAAAACGATAATATTTTTACTCATCGTCGTATTTGGGTAGTAAATACATTGTTTTCCCAAGGTAATAGTGTACATCGTTTTATTTTTAAAGACAAATTGGTGCGTAAGAGTTTAAATTAAAGTTTAAGCACAAACTAGGGATTTACCGCTCAAACCCGATGATAATTTAACACTATAATTGTCTTCAGTTTAATATTATTCTTTTTTTATTTTTTACTATTTGTTTTATATACCGTTGTGCTTTTGTATTTAATAACATGATATTGTAATGCTGTATATACCTATAAAGGCTCGTCACGTTGTAAAATTTTGATATAAAATACATGTATGTGTAAATTTATCGGTGGCGCACCGATGGTGTAACGATGTTATAAATAAAAAGATTTTTAATTTTCTGTCGCTTTTCTTTTGAGAAAAGTCTTTTATAAGTTTAGTCGCAGTCTTCATAACCTGTAGAACAGTTTCTCTTCACAAACTAACCATTTACTAGTCCTTGTGAATGTAGTCAGTACTAAAAAGGATGTTGAATTAATATCTAGCGCAGCCGGCAGATGGTGTTCCTCTCGTCTTGTTTGAATAAACTTTTCCCTTGTTTAATATAACAGCGGTACTAAAACTTTTCTTTGTGATAGTCAATTTAATTTTAAAAAGTGCGTGGTGGCCTGTTGGTAATTCTGTTTTCTTTTACTCCTCCCAATTTAAGAGGTCACGACCCAAGTGTCACTTGCCACCAGCCAAGTCGTTTGCTCGTTTTCCTGCTCTATTCAATAACATTAGTTCTGAATAAATATTTCAATGTTTTCTTTCATTATAAGCTTTAAATAGTATAATAAATAAATAAATACACCCAACAGTCACATAGGTACATAGTCCTGACGCCACACTAAGATCGAGTCTTGTGTCGTGTATCAGAAACTACGAGAGACTTTTCGGTCTCATAAACACTCAGACCCGAAACCAGTACTTATGGTTCACTCAAACATGTCTCGATGCGGGCATCGAACCCGCGGCCTCTCGCTTTACAGCCGGCGTCCAACCAGCTGCGCCACGGAGGCTGTCTTGTATATATTTATACAGGGTATATCAAGACTGCTACCGAAAACGAAGCCAGGTGGTAGTTTTAGTAACTACAGACACGATGCAACTAAAATTTTTGCAAAAAAAACCACGACGATTTTTTTTGTAATAAATATGTTTGTGTTTGGGTGGTAAATCCATCGTGTTTGCTAAAAATATAATTTAAAGCCTTGCGTACTATAGCGTCTTTAGAAATAAAAGGGTGTTCATTATTTTTTTAGCAAAATGAATGTATTCACCACCCAAATACGATGGTAGGAAAAAAGTTAAGAAAAAAAATCCTCGCTTTTTTTTGCCGTAATTTTAGTTGCATTGTTCTAAAGTCACTAAAACTACCTACCACCTGGCTTCGTTTTCGGTCGCAGTCTTGATATACCCTGTATATTTGACAATCTATGGACGAGACGGTCCCCGGCGCGTGTAGTGAACGGCCCAGATTCCCACGGCGAGCGCCAAATTTGCATTCGTTGAAATACGAGAGCGACGCAACCAATGGAAAACAACATCAAATTAGCGAACTTCTCGACGGACTTGGGATTTGGATGGGGGGTCATTTTATCGAGTGACAGACAGGCTTATATTAAAGACTGTTTTGCTTACACCCGTCACAACAACTCCTGGTAAATAAGATCGAAAGAACACATTGAAATTGAAAACGTAATACCTGAAAATAATGTATTAAATCCATAAAAACTCATGCTTTACAAAGTCACATTGTTTTTCTACCATCCCCTTTGAAAGGCAGTTCTCTCTATAGAAGAACGGGCAAGAACCAAGTGTTGCTCTTATGAAAACCAGTGATTATAATAGAAGTCGCAGTTTGTTTAAATTGAAAGCTGTTAATAAATATTTTTCTTCTTCTCTTCAACTACAGAAACTCCACTGCTGAACATGGGCCTCTCCTATGGATCTTCACATAGACCTGTTGGAACTTGGAAGCGGCCTGCAAAAATATTATTTGCAAAATTCGTTTCTTCCTATGAATATTTCGATTTGCAAAACTTTTTGCAGTTTAATACTCAAAAAATACGACTAATATACAATGCTGTGGGATCGGGATAAAATGCGTGGTAAATGTAATGACAGAATTATAGATTAACAAATGGCTGTACTTATTTATTTTACGTTGTAATATTTATTAAATATCGTTTGAATGTATTATTTATTACAATATTCATTAATATTTTAAAAATATTTTCAAATGTACTTTAACATACTATTAATGAAATTTTAATTAAAATTTATTTTTCATGGGGCCCCGACCCCCCACACCACGGTCTAAATCCGCGCCCCGTCGCAGACCGGTGGTCTGGCTATCTCGCATCGAAGGGCATTGGACCGGCGCGTATTGTCAGACTATTGCACTCCTTTCTAATGACCATAATTTTGCCCCCGACAGATTTACTGGATGCGGCTGGTTTTAATTTGCTCTTACTTTCGGTAAATTTGATAACTGTTATAGTTAGAAGCTTTAAGCTAAAATACAAACAATTTAACACATATATCTGTTTCAGCCGATACACGTCTCACTGCAGGACACAGGCCTCCTCTACAATCGAGAGTACGATTGTGAGTGGTTAGACCATATAGTCCACCACGCTGGCCTAGTGCAGATTGGCGGACTTTAGATACCGAAGAAACTCTTTAAAACCGCTGTCGTATCCAGGTTTCCTCGCGATGTTTTCCTTCACCGTTACAGTGCGTGGTGATTCACTATCAATACACACATGACTAAAAAGTCAGAGGTGAGCCCTGGGATTTGAGCCCGCGACGACTGTGAACATGTTGGCAGCCGCGTCTGGTCCGTTACCAACAGGCCACCGCGCACACTTTCACACTCACGCGCATTTTGCACATCACGCTCTTACTTTCGGTATATTTTATAACTGTATTTTCACAGTTTTTAGTAAGAAACATTCAGCTAAAAAAAAAATTTTGTTTTTAAAATCTAATCCTGTATGGGGGGGTCTCGCACTCATCAGTGACCTGTTACAGGCTGATACAGTACAATTGATATTCAATTTAGAAACCTCGTTATGACGGACGAGGATGACAGAGTGCGTGGCCTCCTATTTGTCGTGGATTTTTTTATTGCAATGAATTGCGAGACGAGCCAACCGATGGTAAGCGACACTACCGCTCATGGACAGTAGCAAAACCAAGCACCATGAATAACGTAATGCTTGGCATTCCACTGCGCTCGCCATCCCGAGACATAAGATGTTAAGTATCATTATGTCCAGTTACTCTGGCTACAACGTCCTTCAAACCGGAACACAACAGTGCATTTACACTGCTGTTGGGCAAGAGAAATAGACATTCCGATGGTACATACCCAGGAGGCCTCTCACAATATGAGAGACCTACCAGTAACATTTTACAGAAATTAAAGATACCAATAATGTTCTACTCACCTTGGTATATCTACGGAGACATACTATCATATGGCCTAAACCTTCTAAACCGTACTCACTGTTGTAGAGGAGACCCGTGCCCAGCATTGGTCGAATATGAGCTGATACATGCATAAATATCCCGCCTTTTACCCAAACGAGTTAGGCAGAAGTGCAAATAGGACACCCACGTCTCGCCTTGTATGTTCCATCCCATAATGATAGAGGGTGAGTCTATCGCCATATCGGGCACAAATTCCTAACTCTAGACTGATAATAAAAAATCCAATATCGCTTCGTCCCACCCGGAATCGAACCCGAAACCTCAGCTTAGCTGATAAATTACAATACCACAATATACCACATCCAGTGAGACAATACTTTGCAATCGTCACACAGAGTAACGAGCTCCAACGTCGCGAACACAGATCTGCTTCACTAATTGGTATGATGACTGATACCGTCGCGAAGGGTTCATATAAGCCGATTCCTAGCACGCGTTTTAATTTAAAGCAAATTATAAAAAATCAAATTACATTTTTTTAAAGAATTTTAATAAAATAATAAACAATACTGAAATAAATATAAATAAACTAAACAATAAACAAGTACTAATCGATATTAAATACTGCGCGATGTTTAACGTTAGTAAAATACAGGGTATATCAAGACTGCTACCGAAAACGAAGCCAGGTGGTAGTTTTAGTGACCATCAGGTGTCCTGTTCGCTCGTTTGTTGGACCTTTTTTTTTTTTTATCAGCACATATACGTCCCACTGCTGGGCACGGGCCTACTCTACAATCGAGAGAATCGATTGAGAGTGGTTAGGCCATATAGTCCACCACGCTGGCCTAGTGCGGGTTGGCGGACTTACATACCGTAGAAATTCTTTAAAATCGCTACGGTATGCAGGTTTCCTCACGATGTTTTCCTTCACAGTTCAAGTGCGTGGTAATTGACTATCAATACACACATAACTCTGAAAAGTCAGAGGTGTGCCCTGGGATTTGAACCCGCGACCACCGTGAACATGTAGGCAGCCGAGTCTGGTCAGATACCAACAGGCCACCACGCACTTTGTCGGACCTATTGTATATAAAAGAAAGATATAAGCGTAATGAAAATGGACCACTGCAGCTAAATATACCTTATATTCCCTAAAAGGCAACATAACAGCTCACTCGCAACGCGTTATCGAAAGCATACGGACCAGACCCGACAGTATCGCTTAAGCCGCACACTCACACCTTTGATTTAGTATCGTGGAAGCTCGCTTTCTGCGCGGCACAAGGTTATGAGCGGAGCGGATTTGAAAGAGATAAATATTTATATATTTTTATGGAATACGAGTCTAACACGCTAATTGGCTATCTGATTTACTAAAAGATCATGACCGTTGAACGTATACATCGTATACATCTGTGGTTTTTTTTTACAAAAACAGTGAACTTAGACCTTTTTAGTCACAAATTTGCACTCCTAATACATCTCTAATAGTTATATTATATATTAGCATATATGCTATTTTTTTGCTCCCACAAATGTCCTGCTAACAGCTTCTGTCTTATCAAACTAATCGACAGTCTCCGATGCGCAGTTGGTTAGACGACGGCTGTGAAACGTGAGGCTGCGGGTTCGATCCCCGCACCGAAACAAATATTTGTGTGATCCACATGTATTTGTTTCGGGTCTGTGTGTGTCTAAGACCGAAAAGTTTCTCGTAGTTCCTGATATTCACGACACAAGACTTAATTGATCTTAATGTAGTCAGGACTATGTATGTATGTACATATTATTATGTATGTGATTGTTGGCTGCATGTATTTAATATTTTTATTTATTAGTATGAATGTGATGAAACTTTATAATATATCATACAATATGCACTTCTCACAAATACCCTTCTACCATCCTACTTCGCACTCGCATTTCCCCGTATTTTATCCCCGCTAAATCCTTCAGCTTGGACCGGCGTATCAAATCGATTCTCACACTGCGGCCGATACAATTACGCGTGAATTTATACATTCGGTAGTCATTGTTACAGCAAAATGCACGGCCGTTGCGAAAGTAAGGACGGTGGTGTGGTGACGAGCGGGGCGGGTAGAGCTTTGGAGCTTTTCTTAGAGTTGTTTATACAGCTGTGGCGCAGTTGGTTAGACGCCGGCTGTGAAACGAGAGCCCGCTACGATCTTCGCGCCGAGAGCGATCAGTCTCGCATAAGTTATGTTAACTACAATACAAATTTTAATGCAATGTAGAACTACACTACACTCAACAGTCATCGACATAGTCTTAAATAAGCCCTTTTGAATCTGAAGCTACGGGACACCTTTCGGGCTCACATCATCCAGACCCGAAAAAAATACCTGTTCACACAACACAGCCGGCGTCTAACCAACCAGCCATGATCGTATCAAATAGCCAGACCTTACCCCTTTTTCGGTTAAATTACCCCATATGCACACTCACAAAACTCTGTAGCGATACTAATTACTACCCTACATGAGAAAACAGTAGGAGAAAAATAAAACCAACCTGTGTGTGATGTATATTAGACATCCATATCATCAAACGTATGTCGCAACTGTATAATAATTCAGCGATTTCTACAAATCTCCGTTCCGTATCAATGGAAACACAGCTTTAAACCCAGTGAATCTCATATCTCAGCGTTCCGTATCTGTTCCGTGTGTCGATACTGCGGGGAACAAATGCGTCGTATTTATGGCGATGCTAATCTCACAGCGACCTATATACCGTGCGAACGCGAAAGCTGTTGTACATTGCTCATTAGGTTAGAGATTTCTGACATACGCAACTAACTTCAGCAGCAATGTAACGTTGTCATTGAACAAAAATTGTTCGTGAAGGGAAACCGCGAACAAAATTACACCTAACACGTACTATTCTATCTCTTTTACTCTTACGCAGACTCTTTCACCCTCGATCTGTGTTCTGTATTGTACATTGCTCATTAGGTTGCATATTCTCGAAATAGAGTACTAATGTGTGCAGCAATGTATTAGCTATCTCTCTCACTTTTACGAACACACAATTTTGGTGGAGCCTCGCTGTTGTCAGTCATGATTCAGCATGAATGGGTAAGCTCGTCCCGGGTAGTACCACTGTCTCACAGGAGATCAACGCGAAGCGAGCTTTGTTGTCGCGTTTAGTTTGGTGAGTGAGACTGCCGGATGCCCAATACCCCTTTCTTCTTCCCGCCCTATTTCCTTCCCGCTCCTCTCCCGATTTAATAGGCCAGCTACACATCCATGATCCAGCGTTGTGGATGTTAATGGGCAGCAGTGATCACTTACCATCAGGTGGCCTGTTTGCTCGTTTTCCGGAACCTATGCTATAAAAAAAAACACAATCTTCCCTCTAGCTTCACTGTAGCCCGTCAAATCGCGTTTCTCTTATAACTTTTACCACAAGCGTCCTATATAGGAACCGTGCGACTGAAAATTCGAAAGCTGTTGCAATATTTATGCTCAGAGCCCTATCGTAGGATAACCGAGCGAATTAATAATCAATCTTGATGGCTATCCAAGGATCGACCCAGAAAATAGAACAAACGAGTAGTTTCGTGTACATTCTTGCAATGAGCTACAAGGCGAAACGTGGGTGTCTTGGTAGGACCTTCTGGGAAAAAGGCGCGAGTACTGAGTTTATGTATGAACTGTATCAGCCCAGATACGTCCCACTGCAGGGCACGAGCCTCCTCTACGATCGAGAGTACGATTGAGAGCCATATAGTCCACCACGCTGGCCTAGTGCGGGTTGGCGGACATATCATAGCAATTCTTGCAAATGAGCGTGATGGCCTGTTGGTAAACGGACCAGACGCAGCTGCCAACGTGTTTACGGTAGTCGAAGGTTCAAATCCCAGGGCACACCTGTGACTTTTCGGAGTCATGTGTGTATTGATAGTCAATCACCACGCACTATAACGGTGAATGTAAACATCGTGAGGAAACCTGCAAACCGTATCAATTGATGTATATAGATCTACATAAAATTCGCAATAGAACTCATTGCCATTTACGTACCAACAATAAATCGTCCAAAACGTATTAATAAACGAATTTATGAATACAAATATTACCAAATGCGATATCCAAACTGGTAAAGTTTGAGCATTATTGTTCGTATTACGCCGGTGAGCGCGAGTCGCGACCACACCAGTCACCTTGCCTCTCAATACTTAAATTATAACTTACGACCTTGTTAAGTTGAGCCCGGACTTATTTATAACTTTATCTAGCCGTGGTGTAATTGTGAGGTTTACGGAATGGGAGATACGAGCGATTTTTGGCTATTTATACAGGGTGTGTCAAAACTGCTACCGAAAACGAAGCCAGGTGGTAGTTTTAGTAACTTTAGACACAATGCGGAGAAATTTTTTGCAAAAAATGCGGCGATATTCTTTCGTTATTTTTTTCCTATCATTGTATTGGGTGGTAAAAACACACATTTTCCTTAAAAATAATGTACACCCTATTATTTTTAAAGACGTTATAGTCCACAAGGCTTTAAATTATAATTTTAGCAAAAACTATGGATTTACCACCCAAACACAATAATATTTAAACATTACAAAAAAATATTTTTGCAAATTTTTTTGTTGCACCGTGTCTGTAGTCACTCAAACTACCACCTGACTTCGTTTTCTGTAACATTCTTGATATACCCTGTACATTATTGATAGCCTATCACCACTCACTTCAACGATTGAGGAAAGCATCTTGATGAATCAACAAACCGTAAAGATGTTAACAAAATTTTCTATCCCCTATGGTATGAAAAATCTGTTAATCCGCACTAGGCCAGAGACCAGACGGTTTAAATTCCTCATAAAATCAAAGAGACAGCCTTCAAACCTGAAGAGGAATGTGTTAATTGCACCGGAGCAAACCCCGTATTAAATATAAATCCCAAATACATCTAAACTGATCATTAGCACGCGATAAAAACTATGGAAGGCGCAAAAATTAATTCTAATGACGTCATCGTCGGCCCCGATAAAGAGCGTATTTTACAAAATAATTGTATATATAAATCCAATCCATCAGCCAAAGGAAGTCCACTGCTGAACATAGGCCTCTCCTAATGATTTCCACAGTGACCTGTTGGAGGCAGTCTGAATCCAGCGACGTCCCGCAATCTTTATCAGGTCGTCTGACCACCTAGTGGGTGGACGTCCCACGCTGCGCTTTCCGCTTCGTGGTCTCCATTCGAGAACTTTTTGGCCCCATCGGCCATCAGTTCTCCGTGCTATGTGCCCCGACCATTGCCACTTCAAGTTGCTAATCCGCTGGGCTATGTCCATTACTTTAGTTCTCCTACGGATCTCCTCATTTCTGATTGGATCTCCTAGGGACACCCCGAGCATAGCCCTCTCCATAGCTCGTTGAGTGACTATTCTATTGTATATATATTTTGTTTCTATTATATAAAAACAATTAGGAATCCAGCTTGAGATGGTTGGATCACGAAACCCATAGGACTGCGTTGGAAATGATTTTCGGGGTAATGTGTAAATTGAAACTTTATTTTTTATTCATTTTACTCCATACGTCCGGCAAACGAGCAAACATGTCACTTGATGGTAAGTGAATAATGCCGCCCATGAAAATCCACAACGCTGGATCATGGATGTGTTGCCGGCCCAATTGGGAGGGGAGCGGGGAGGAAAAAGGATGGGAAGCGGAAAGAGGTATTGCGCATCCGGCAATCTCAATCACCGAACGAAACGCGATAGCGAACTTGTCGCTTGTTTGTGTGCTCCACAGGCATTTGTATCAGGTCTGAGTGTTGAAAGACCGGAAAATATCTCGTAGTTTCTGATACATTACACAATACTTGTAACATCTTAGTGTGGGTTCAGGACAATGTATGTGAATGTGTGGTGTTTTTTTATTACAATGAATGGCGAGACGATCATGCCATTCGCTGATGGTAAGCGATACGACCGCTCATGGACAGTAGCAAAACCAAACAAACCACGAATTATAAATCAATGCTCGGCATTCCACTGAGCTCGCTTTCTTGAGACATAAGATGTTAATGGCTGTATTATTAACGTATAAAATCGCCGTCGCTCGTCACTCGTACCACCTTGCATTTAGATGTGGCACACGTCCCTTTTAGGTTCGGCGAGAATTTAATTCAACTTTATAATAATTAGCCAGCAGTTTGACAGAGCGTTTAAGTCAATCCCTTCGCGCCTTTTACAGTTAAAAGCTTAGGCATTGTGCCACCAAATGACGTCATCAGTTGTGGGAAAATTCCGAAAATATTGTTTACTCGAGGCGCTGCTCTCATTAAGTCCCTCGTATACGAAGGGCTGGCCACGCAACACCGGATTGTCTAGATGAGGAATGCGTAAGCACTGATATGATCCGGTTTGACCACTGCTCGAAGTGTTTATTAATTATTTGGGAATGATAATAATTCTTCTGTATTTTGGGCATCCGTGACATTTACTACAAGAACAGCAGGTACGAGCTGCCGTCAAATGCTGTTCGCACCTCGGGGAAGGATCCGCCCAGTACGTGCTCAATGCCTTGGGCAGCAGCGGCGGGCCATCCGCTTTGTGAATGGTGGAGATGTTACGGGCAATTTAGAGTTGTTACCGTTGAGGACAGAAGTAGCCTCTCTAAGCGTGTTCCACCGTCTTTATCATGGTGAATGCTCGGAAGAATTGTTTTTCATTGACCCATCACACACCACTAAACACAATCTCAGTCCGAATCAAGGCTTTCGTCAATTGATTATTCTGCCTCACCATTAATTGTATCAGCCCATATACGTCCTACTGCTGGGCATAAGACTCTATAATCGAGAAATACGATTGAGAGGGGTTCGGCCATATAGTCCACCACGCTTACCTAGTGCGGGTTGGCGGACATTACATAGTAGAAATTCTTTCAAACCGCTATAGCATGCAGGTTTCCTCACGATGTTTTCTTTCACTGATATAGTGCTTGGTGATTGACTATCAATACACACATGACTCCGAAGTAAGAGGTGTGCCCTGGGTTTTGAAACCGCGACCACCGTAAACATGTAGGCAGCCGCGTCTGGTCCTGTACGAACAGCCCAGCTAGTACTTATGATGATACTGATTGTATAGTTTTGTTTACAGTTGAATCTTAAAATAGCGACTCGTTCTACGTCCTTCACGATATACGCATTAACAAAATACTTAATATATCGTTTTATTTTGTTGACTATTACATGCATACAAAACCTCGCGCCTTTTTCCCAGAAAGGGATAAGCAGAGGTGCTACCAGCACACCCAAGTTTCGCCTTGTGTGTCCGCCCCACGATGTGATAAGGGGTGAGCCTATCGCCATATCAGGCACTAAGCACTAAGGCAGGAAGCTACATTCTCTGCCTACCCTCCTCTACTGATAGGTATGATGCTGCTTCATGCTCGGATATCGATGATGATATTATAGTAGGAACACCTGATTAACACCTCGTTATGTACCAGCAATTTTAATTGATGATTTTGTTTTTAATATTTGACCTTGGAACCATCTTCGGAAGCTGTAGTTTCTGCCCACCCTCGTCCTGATGGGTACATACAGTGATTGCGCCACATTTCGCTCTCATGAGCACAGTTCGTTATAATATGTAGGCCACGTCGGTGCCTCTCACGACTGATAGTGATGCAACACAATAATATCGATAGTCGATATAAACATATTATTATAGCGACCTCGTCTAGCTTCGATTGAATTTATACTTTCTTGGTCCCTTTTTAAAGGTATCGATAGTGGATATAAATACAGAGTATGACAAGACTGCGACCGAAAACGAAGCCAGGTGGTAGTTTTGACGATTACAGACACAATGGAACTTAAAATTTAACAAAAAAAAGCGACAGATTTTTTTGCAATTTTTTAAATAGCATCGTGTTTGGGTGGCAATTTTTTTTGTAGAAATATAATTTAAACCCTTACATACCAATATGTCTTTGAAAACAAAAAAGTTTTACATTATTATTTTAGGGAAACGATGTTTTACTACCCACATAAGACGACGATAACTAAAAAATTACAACAAATAATTGTCGCTTTTTATTGCGAATTTTTTAGTTGCATTGTGTCTGGAGTCACTAATACTACCAACTGACTTCGTTTTCGGTCGCCGTCTGGATATACTTTGTATATATTAATTTTAAGAAAGGATCAAGCCTGGTTTCGACTGAATTTATATTCCATTGACACTATTTAGAAATGAGTAAGTACCGAAATTCGTTTAAATGTGATAATGAAATATATATTGGGAATACCAACTTTATTTCGGAAATGGTACTCTCGCTACTCATTTTAAAATTGTTTGTAATAAGTATGGGACGACTTGCACAAGAAGGTTGGCAGCGACTGGATGCATAATGCAGCAGATCGAGCTTTGTGGCGTACTTTTCTATCCACTAATTGGGAGCGCAGACCAAAGTACTAATGCCCCTCAATGGTGAAGTTCTCTGACTGCTCCGAAAACGACGTTCAGGTGTCGGGTTACACCTTATCATAATGTTGGGAAAAGGCTGACATTAAAATCTTACTACCAACCAAACTGTACTTGATATTCTTATCGACATATAATTTCATTGTATCATTGTACATTGTATTGTATTGTTGCTGCTATAAGTGTAGCGACCTAGTTAACCGGGATATTGTAAGAGTTTTAGGGCAAAAAATTTTGAGCCATTGACTCGAACGAAGAAGAACATTTTATCGACATAGATAGTGTGGCGCATCACTACCAACGGAACGGTAACACGACGGGCGCGGCAGATGGGCCGACGACGCCGGGTCACGACTGTGCATCACATACAAACAAGCATACACCCATTTATTTCATACTAATGTTTTTATGTTTGTATTAATAAATTGATAGCTTGCGAAATAGGATCGTTAGATCGTCAATAATTTAGCCTCTAATATTAGCCCCATGCCATTACATATATTGCCGGATGCCCAATGCCCCTTTTCTCTTCCCATCCTTTTTCCTTCACGCTACCTTCTCAATTTGATGATCCGGATACACAACTATGATCCCAGCATGGTGAATGTTCATGGGCGGCAGCGATCACTAACCATCAGGTGACTTGTTTGCTGGTCCTGGTGATCATTGTCGCCCATGGACATCTACAACGCTAGGAACACATCTGTGTTGCCAGACAGACAAATCGGGTGGAGAGAGGGAAGGAAAAAGGATGAGAAGAGAAAACAGGTATTAAGCATCCGGCAATCTCACTCGCCGAACGAAAAGCAACAGCAAAGCCACTTCACGTCGACCTCCTGTGAGACAGTTATACCGCCCCGGACGAGCTTGCCCATTCATGCTGAGTCATGACTATCACATCATGGCTCTACCACTTTAAAAAGAAAAAGTTGTACAAAGCCCACTGACAAATATAGGTCTTCTCCAACAATGCAGCAATTTTACAACAGGGTCCTATAGTAATCCTTGAAGGAAGCCTGTATCTACATGTATATCAAGGGTATATCAAGGCTGCTACCGAAAACGAAGCCAGGTGGTAGTTTTAGTGACTACAGACACGATGCAGCTAAAAAGTTTGCAAAAAAACGCAACGATTTTTTTTTGTAATGTTTTAAATATCATTGTGTTTGGGTGGTAAATCCATAGTTTTTGCTAATATTATCATTTAAAGCCTTACGTATTATAGCGTCTTTAAAAATAAAACATTATTACGGTGCCTCGGTGGCGTAGTGGTACTACGGTACGATTGCAAAGCTGAGGTCTCGGGTTCGAATCCCGGGTCGGGCAAAGTGATATTGGATTTTTCTATTCTTTATCAGCCCGAAGTCAGAAATTTGTGCCCGATATGGCGATAGGCTCGCCCCCTATCACATCGTGGTACGGAATATACAAGGCGAAACGTGGGTGTTCTGGTAGCACCTCTGCCTACCCCTTCTGGGAAAAAGGCGTGTGTTTATGTATGTTATTTTTTTATGAAAATGTATGTGTTTACCACGCAAATACGATGAAAGAAAAAAAATTACAAAAAAAATAGTCACTTTTTTGCAAACATTTTACTTGCATCGTGTCTGTAGTCCCTAAAACTACCACCTGGCTTCGTTTTCGGCAGCAGTCTTGATATACCGTGTATACGAAAAATGCAGAAAAATAACATCACACACCCACACAATCGTAATTCACTTATTTTAATTATTCTACACACTGTTAATCGCTGTTCGAGATAATTGCATTACTTTACAACACTTTGCAATATCGATTCGAAACTCGTTTAATAAATAATAAAGAATTGACGATCGCACTGTTAGAATTCATTATAAATGATCTGCAAGGTGGCGCGTGTTTGAACAAAGTTTTATCACAAATTGTTCAGTCTTCGTAAAATTATATTCAATTGTTTAACTGAAAGATGACCAATGTTTGCTCAACCCTCCTGTGTGACAGCTTCGGGACACCGTGGGTTCGATCCCCGCTGAGACAAATATTAGTGTGACGGAACTAGATTTTTTTTAATGCAATTAATGTCGACACTAGTATGCCATTCGCCTGATGGTAAGCGATACGACCGCTCATGGACAGCAAAACCAAACAACACCATGAATTACAGAGCAATGCTTGGAATTCCACTGCGCTCACCGTTCTGTGTCTCAGGATGTTAAGTCTCATATGTCCAGTAGTTACTCTGGCTATAATGTCCTTCAAACCGGAACACAATGCGTTTGCACTGCTGTTTGGCGGACGAAGTAAACATTGCGGTGGTACCCACCCAGGCGGCCTGTCACATATGAGAGACCTACCATCATAATGTTTGGATTGAAAAGTTTCTCACACACACACACACACAAGACTAGATCTTAGCGTGAGGACAGGACTATGCATGTGACTGTTGGATGTATTTATTTATTTATTATTCACCTTCATCACAAATAGTCCTGCAGGGATGATGTCATTTACCAACAAACATTCCCCAACACAATATTAGCTAAATCGTTGCAATTAAATTTAAAAAATATTTTTTACCCTCATCTCATTTGCATGCCGACCTTTTAATTCGTGCATCAAATATGCACCAATAAAAATAATTAGCATGCTGCCGGTGCCGCCATGTTGGAAATTAACGCGCGCCATCTTGAATATTAACGGTCGCCATATTGTTTATGCCATTAGCGCCAAAATGTAATCGTTTTTCAAGTCCGTTTCGCAGTTTAAATGTGTTTATAATTGGATTTGTTAAATGTAATTATGCACATTGTTTTTTCTGTTTAAATGTCACAATATTGAAAATCTTTAGATTTTATCTTTAATGGGCAGCGTTTTAATAATTTTTAAAGGAATATCTATACAATGAAAAAATAAAAAATATCTACCCACATTCGAATTGTATTATATTGAACTGTACCAGCCCATATACATCCCAATGCAGGGCACGGGCCTACTCTACATTAAGAGTACGATTGAAAGTGGTTAGGCCATATAGTCCATCACGTTGGCCTAGTGTGGGTTGAAGGACTTTACATACCATAGATTTTTTTAAATTCGATACGGTATGCAGGTTTCCTCACGATGTTTTCCTTCACCGTTATGGTGCGAGGTGATTGACTATAAATACACAACTGACTCCGAAAAGTCACATTAGAATTATTTCTTTCTTATTCGGCGTAATTATTAGCCCAGCGTATAATTTGATTTATAATTGTTTTTGTTCCACAATACCCTGACTATAAACGAAATATAAAAATAAAACAAATATGTTAATGGAGATTTAGGACTAAGTATAACTGTTGAGCGTATATTTTATTTACTAGGTACATATAATATTTTATATATGTGTATTTAATAGCTCGATTTTTTATGTAGTCCAATATTTTTTATTATTTATTTTAAGAAATACCTATGTTCACCGCATTCCGATGTATCTTTATTTTTTTAAGGAAAATGTTAGCGTGGTGGCTCATATTATAGCCTAACCCCTCTCAGACGTACTTACGATTGTAGATGAAGCTCGTGCCTTGCAGTGGGACGTACATATTTTTTTATTTATTTATTACAAATGGGTTGGTACAGATATTCAGCATTGGACATTGTGTACTTGACGATACTGGCCAACCCGGGATCCGAACTCATACCCTCTACGAATATCTAAGTTTTTGTACCTGCATTTCTCATTACTAGAGACCAGTCCTTGGCGGCTTGAGGTTAATGCATTTTTAAATGAGCATGGTGGGGTGACCAACAAATAGGACTCTTTGGGATAATCATACACTATTTTATAGTGTAATGTTGTCTTGGGTTTACGCGAATGTTACACATTGAAATAAAACGAATTCTTACGGATTTTATCGCGGATTTAATTTAGTTTTTACATTTTTCAATTTCCCGACGTTTCGATCACTTTACAGTTTTCGTGGTCACGGGGCGGACTAAGGTATTAGTCATCCGCTTAGTGCCTGTAACAATTTAACTACCCTTAATTTAAAATTATTAAATTAAAAAGTTAATTGTTTTTTGCGATCCGGGAAATTAAAAAATGTAAAAACAAATTAAATTCGCGATAAAATCCGGAAGAATTCGTTTGATTTCAATATTTTATAGTGGTTAGATTAAATTAGAGAGAAATCTAGGTCTGAAAATTCATTGAACAGGTACAGCCTAGCAGTAGCTTTTTAATATTTTTACAAAGCTTTTAGCACTACAAATGAGTTTATAATATTTGTATAAAGCCTTTACAAATTATCGGTAAGATTCAATCGTATGCACACACACTAATCCCGGAAGATGACACACAGTGACTTACTATATCGGATATGATAGGCAGTTATAACTACAATAAATTAAAATTATAATTATAAGAGCCAGATTCAGAAGGCAGTATTGCTTGACACGGCACGTATTGTGAGGCAGTTCCTCACTTTGGGGTCCTAACCACCAGTGGCTTGGGTCTCGAGCCTCGCAATTGTTGGACACCTTCTTTTTATATGTATTTTGTTTTTTCTACTCGTATTATATGTATAAAAATGTAGAAAAAGAAGATTTAAAATAAAGACAAATAATAATTATAAATACACCAACAGTCACATACATAGTCCTGACCCCACATTAAGATCGAGTCTTGTGTCGTATCAGGAACTACCAGAGACTTGTCGGTCTGACAAACACACACACACATATACACACACACTGTCGATTCACAGCCGGCGTCTAACCAACTGCGCCAATCAGAAACTTAGAGAAAGACTTTAACCTTTGAAACTCCTGGCAAGCTCCAATAAGTCTCGAGGGGACGAGCACAGTGTAGTGTCGTTAATCTTCATCATAAAAATCATAGGGTCTTATTGGTTGCCCCGAATCATGGTCAGGCATACATCTTAAAACCTCTCATCAATGTGGCAAATAAAAAAATCTCCAGATGGGATTTTAGACCATATAATTCATGCATCATGGTCACCCCACAGTCTTCGCGTCGAGTCATGACACAGCTATTGGTAGTTTTTTGCGGCGGTCCGGCATGCGACCTGCGATCCAGCGTCATTAGCGGTGACCTCGTGCTACCATCGCGTTTGTACCATCCATCGAACTGTTACCCAAAATATTTTTATGCTGGCTCTTTAGTCTTGAGATATAGATAAAAAGTGCGATGAGGCCTGTTGGTAACGGACCAGATGCGACTGGCATCGTGCTCACAGTGGTCGCGGGTTCAAATTCCAGGGAACTCTGACTTTTCTGAATCATGTGTGTGTGATTCAATCACCACGCACTTTAATAAAGGACAATATAGCGAAGAAACCTGCATACCATAGCGATTTGTAAGAAATTCTAAGGTACGTAAGTGAAAGAAAGAAAGAAAAACGATTTATTTAAAGTGCGTGGTGACGTGTTGGTAACGGACCGGATTCGACTTGCCGTTGATCGCAGGTCCAAATCCCAATCTCCCAGGGCACACCTCTGTCTTTTCGGAATGATGTGTGAAGTCAAGCACTGACTATAACGATAAAGGAAAATATCGTGAGGAAATTTGCATACCAAAGCGATTTGTAAGAATTTTTATGGTATGTAAAGTCCGCCTGGCACTAGGCCAGCGTCGTGGACTAACCTAACCCCTCGTAATAGTACTCTGGATTGTAGAGGAGGCCCGTGCCCTGCAGTGGGACGTATATGGGCTGATACAGTACACAGTAGGACAAAGATACTATATTGCACTTGATTTTAAGGTATAACATGTGCTAGAGCCACGCTGTTAGCCATGACTCAGCATGAATGTGCAGGCTCGTTCGGGGTGGTGCCACTGTCTCACAGGAGATCGACGTGGAGCGACGGCTTTACTGTTCGTTCGGTGAGTGAGATTGCCGGATGCCCAATACCCCTTTCCTCTTCCCATCCTTTTTCCTTCCCGCTTCCCTCCTAATTTGAAGGGCCGGCAAGACATCCATGATCCAGCGTTTTGGATGTTCATGTGCAGTAATCACTTACCATCAGGTGACCTGTTTGCTCGTTTGCTGGACCTGTGCTATAAAAAACAGACAACACAGATAAACTTGTTTGTAGAAATCGCCCTGGTTTCGTGCTGGCTTTTAGACCGAGGATTTGAAGCACTTTGGCAGTTGATGTCGAGGTCCCGAAGTGGTTCATATATTTAAAACTAATAAATTAGGTGCCATATCAACATCAAATAAATCATTTATACGAAAAATTTATACAATTCATCCAATTTTACAAAATCTAGCACTCTGATAAATTTTTAGTTTTTAATTGAAGAGTCTAGACTCTAGACCAAAGCTCGGGACCTAGGTAACATTATACAAGTCGTGAGCGAATTAAACAAAACGCACGCACACCCACTTAATAAAACAACTTTTGTGCGTATTTAATTAATAAATTACAACCTTTTTTATAAAAATCAATTTTATTCAATTTGTAATTCCGTTACAAATATACAAGTCGGCTTTCAAATATAAACTCTGTTACATAAAGCATAAGGAACAATTTAGAGCGCAATGTTAATCGAATAATTTTATATTAATTACATTTTAATTATATGGAATAATAAAAAATGTAGTCGTGATATGTTGAAACGTACTCAATTAATTATTCCGAACATAGTTGTATGTTATTTTAGATGATTTCCGTTACACTTGTTTACTAATATTTATTTATTTATTCTTTACTGCACACAAGAAGAACAACAAAGTACATAAAATATATTACAAATAAATATCAAGAGTACAGATGGCGGTCTTATCGCTCTGGGCGATTTCTTACAGATAACCTTTGATTGGTGTAAGAAAAGGAAAAGCATAGAGGAAGTCTAGAATTTAAAAGTTACAAGCTTTATTAAAAAAGAAATAATACTAACTCGCTTCTGCCCGCTTCTTCTGTTTGTGTGGTTATCTTTATAAAAACATCCCGTCCCGTCCCGTTATATACCGCATGGTCCTGTTTCATTCTCACTGAAGATATGTAATCCAGCCCCATCCTATCCATTTGAGCACAAAAAGTAACAAATACATAGGAATTCCACACTCATCCCATGGGAACACTACATTTTTCGGGCTAAAAAGTAGCCAAGTGTTAATCGAGGGTGTCAGCTACCTCCATTACAAATTTCATCGAAATCCATTAAGCCGTTTCTGAGTTAATCGCGCACAACCGCACAGACAAAAAGACAAGCAGATAAAAATTCTAAAAATCATTGTTTCATGTTCTATTACGTTAATACAGTCCCCCCATATCAGTTTTTCTCATTTATCTTACATGTACAGACATCGATCGGTTACAAATTATTATATTTATAGATTGTAGGAATCAGCGGGTATGATTGGCACTAAAAATCTAAAATGGGGCTAGAATTACTCCTCAATGACGACGGGGCATTGAAGCCAGCTGTACAAACTGACATTAATAAAAAAAATAGTACAGGATCAGGATGATCTGTACTGTATCAGCCAATATACGTCTCACTGCAGGGCACGAGGCTCCTCTACAATCGAGAGTACGATTGGGAGAGATTAGGCCATATAGTCCACCATAGACCTAGTGCGGGTTGGCGGACTTTACATACCATAGAAATTCTCGCAAATCGCTACGGTATGCAGGTTTCCCCAAGATGTTTTCCTTCACCGTATAGCGCGTGGTGATTGACTATCAATACACACATGACTCCGAAAAGTCAAAGGCGTGCCCTGGGATATGAACCCGCCGAGTACGATTGAGAGGGGTTAGGCCATATAGTCCACCACGCTGGCCTAGTGCGGATTTACATATCTTAGAAATTCTTGCAAATCGCTATAGTATGCAGGTTCCCTCACAATTTTCCTTCACCGTTACAGTGCGTGCTGATTGACTATCGCCTACACACATGACTCCGAAAAGTCAGAGGTGTTTCTTGGGATTGGAACCCTCGACCACCGTGAGCATATTGACAGCCGCGTCTAGTCCGTTTACCAACAGACCACCACGCACTATTATTTATGAACACTTATAAGTTCTAACAATTTAATGGATGATATAAATCGCATACAATCAGTGATAAAGGTATTTTATACACAGCTTAAACGATAGCACCTTATTTATGCGCTGTATTTCTAGACCGCACACTAAATCTAGGCATTTCGTGTCGGCTCGTGTAACGGCCTTTTAACAACCATTTCAATGTACCTTCCTATCTGTACGGGCCATAGAGTAAAATATTAACGGATGAGAAATTTTATTAAAATCCACAACGCTTCGATCATAGATGTGTTGCCGAACCATTCATCGGAACATCCAATGACAGCCTCCGTGGCGCAGTTGGTTAAACGCTAGCTGTGAAACGAGAGGCCGCGGGTTCGATCCGCGCACCGACAAAAATGTTTGTGTGGCCCAAAAATATTTGTGTCGGGTCTGGGTGTTTGTGAGACCGAAATGTCTCTCGTAGTTTCTGATACCTACGACACAAGACTTAATTGATCTTAATGTGGGGTCAGGACTACGTATGTGACTGTTGGGTGTATTTATTTATTATGAATAAGGCCGTTATAGGTTTTAGGCACAATCTAATCGCTATGCGGCGTTTCAAACATCTCGCATCGCAGACGCAACCGGCCGCCTCCCTTTCACTACACCTCTTTCAGTTTAATTAACCGGAGTATTTAACTATTTAGTATTTAGTAAGGGAAAGGGTTATACAACCTCAGAGATAACAAGAGCATTTATAGTATATTTTATATTTACCGTATTAAATGAGAAAGGGTGGGAATGACGAAATATGTGTACGAAAATGACGAAAGAGTATGCGTTGTTAAGTTTTGTAATAATTTAAAAGAGAGTGTAATGATAAAAAAATATTAATTTAGAAAAAAGAAGATGGTTGGTGTGGCTGAGGTTCTTTTTTCAATAAATATTTTTGAAAATAGAACGGGAGGATAAGACAAATTACTTGTAGTTGCTGGTGGACGTTACTGCCTGGTTACTTTTTACAGCTACAAAATATACTGAACGAAGTGATAGTATTAAATATCCACTCGAAATACTGCGAAAATCGTCTTATATAAATCATAAATTGTTTTTTTTTTACTTAAAATGTTTAATGGAATATAATCCATGTTACTAAGGGACATTAATACATCGTTGGTGGCAACATAATCGACCTTATCACCACATAGATAAAGGTCACTTTCCCGTCACTACTGGAGTTTAAGCGCAATGCTTTATTTATTAGTTTGATCTGGGATCCTATCCTGTTGCCAAGGAACCCTTTTGTCGTCATCACAAACGACAACAAGACAACGGACGGGATAATTGATCCTTTCACCACACAATAAAGGCTACATTACCCTGACAACACAGTCGACATTAGGCGCGAATCGTTATTAGTTCGATCTGAGATCCCATCACGTTATTAGGGGACATTTGACGTCATTACCAAAGACGACAAAATGACGAACGGGATAATCAATCTTACTACGACACAATAAAGGCTATATTACCCTGTCAGCACAGTCGACATTAGGCGCGAATCGTTATTAGTTCGATCTGAGATCCCATCACGTTACTAAGGGGACATTTGACGTCATTACCAAAGACGACAAAATGACGAACGGGATAATCGATCCTATCACCACACAATAAAGGCTACATTAGTCTATTACTTTACTCGACATCAAGCGCGATGCTTTATTAGTTCGATCTGAAATCCCATCACGTTACTAAGGGACATTTGACGTCATTACCAAAGACGACAAAATGACGCACGGGATAATCGATCCTATCACCACACAATAAAGGCTACATTAGTCTATTACTTTACTCGCCATTATGCGCGATGCTTAATTAGTTCGATCTGAAATCCCATCACTTTACTAAGGGACATTTGACGTCATTACCAAAGACGACAAAAAGACGCATGGGATAATCGATCCTATCACGAAACAATAAAGGCTAAATTAGCCTGTCAACTCACTCGACATTAAGCTCGATGCTTTATTTATTAGACCGATCCGAGATCCGGTATGCACATCCGCGTAATCTCGACCGACCTCGCGGCGCCACTCACTGGCGTCACGTTTACTTTTTTTTTATGGTTCCGTATGGTAACTGATGGTCAGTTCCAGTCACGCATTAAGCTGGCACGAAAGAAAAAAAAAGGCGTAAGGAAACCTCCATCCCATAGAGATCTTAACACGATTATAATTTACATTACGTGAAATCTGCCAATTCGCACTTCGCCAGCGTGATCGTTTTTTTATTGCATAGGTCCGGCTAAAGAGCAAACAGGTGACCTGATGGTAAGTGATCACTGCACATGAACATCCACAACGATGGGTCATAGACGCGTTGCCGGCCCTTCAAATCAGAAGGTAAGCGGGAAGGACAAATGATGGAAGAGACAGCAAAGTTGTCGCTTCACGTCGATCTCCTGTGAGACAGTGGTACTGCCCCGGACGAACCTGCCCATTCATGCTGAGCTATTGTCACTCATGGCTCTACCACATTTAAAATAAAAATGAAAAAAAAAAGTCCCACAATATACCAAAATAAAAGGTAAGGTTGGCACCTTCTATTTAGCATAAGATATGCCTGCAGCAGGTGATCCGAAAATAGATTCTGCATCTAATTAAAAACGGCATATTTTATAAGATTACACTACCCGCTCCTTTACCCCGAAAGCTGTAAAAACTTAACGAGGGAAAGTTAAAATTCGATGTTAATGTAAAAGAATCCCTATAATATCCGTACATTTAGAGAGACATTTATTTTACATTATTGACATTTATTTTATTACATTACATTTTTTACATTAAGAGAATGTCCATTTTACTATGAAACTTGGTATCGGTGCGAAGATTTTTGTCCATCGATGAAACCTACTTTTTATGTTTGGAAAAACAAATATATTTTCAATAAAAACAAACATAATAGCAACCCAGACCAGGAGTTCTTGGATACATTAACTTGAAGTCCAATAATTTTGTTTTTGTCTTCGGCTCTGTGAAATGTGACGATAATTACTTTATCATATACAAAATCAGTCGCCCGGGATAAAACAGGAAAACGTTTAAGGACAAACCATAAAAATGGCATAATTTTAAGCAGCATCGGTATCGGGGTCAACGATATTTTTTACCGATACCATGAATGGGAATTCCTCTTTCTTTCTTTTCCTTGGAATAAACGACCAGCTCTTGTAAACTATCATAATGACAATAGACACTCACCCAGCGGTCTGCCTCGCCTCCTGGGCGTCGGTGGTCTCCGCTTGATGCTCAAGTCCACCGGCTCCAACTGGACTGGCGGTCCACAAGCCTGAAAACAAGACCTGCTTTAGACTTAATAATAAAGATAAACAACTATACATAATGAAACTTAACATCTTATGTCTCAGGATGGCGAGCGCATTGGAATGCCAAGCAGTACCTTGTAATTCATGGTGTTGTTTGGTTTTGCTACTGTCCATGAGCGATAATACCGCTTACTATCAGGCTTGCTCGTCTCGCCGTTCATTGCAATAAAAAAAAGATTGAAATAAAACGAATTCATACGGATTTTATCGCGAATTTGTTTTAATTTGTACATTTGGAACTTCCCGACATTCGATCACTTTACAATTTTCGTGGGCACGGGGCGGACTGATGTATTAGTCATCCACTTAGTGACTGTTACAATTTAACTACCCTTAATTTACAATTATTAAATTTTAAAAAATATATAAAAAGTTAATTGATTCTTGCGATCCGATAAACTTTTTAAACCGTAAAATGATCGAAACGTCGGGAAGTTAAAAAATGTAAAAATTAAATCAAATTCACGATAAAATCCGTAAGAATTCGTTTTATTTCAATGTGTAACATACGCGTAAATCTTAGAAACCATTACAAAAAAAGACTTAGCCGAAAGGCGGACCCTGGCGCCGGCCGGGATAACGTCAAGTAGAAGGAAGGAAAAGATAAGCTATTGAATGGTTTGCCGTGTTAACTCCCTCCCAAAATCCTGGGTCCTTCCGTAGCGTGACGGTAGAAAAATATGTATCTAAACATAAAATAATACTACTTTCCTCTTCCCATCCTTTTCCCTCCCGTTTTGAAGGGCCGGCAACACATATCCAAGCGTGGTGAATGTTCATGTGCAGTGATCACTTATCATCAGGCGACCTGTTTGGTCGTATGCCGGACCTATTGAAAAAAAAATCAAAATGTGTAAAGTGGAACACTAAACGGCGTTTTAATTATTTATCATTTACAGGATGGCCGCTCCAAGAAAATGAACCAAATCTATCCTGGGTCCTTCAGCTGTAGCATGAAGAAGCATCTTGCCGGCTTAATTATATTGAATGGCATGGGACCGCCGTCTGATGCCATTCGACACTATGGACAGGTGCAAAGCAGACACTATGCCGTGCCAGAAAATAAAACAATATTCAAAGAATATTTTTTGCCCGATAGGTTCGTAGGATCACAGAATACTAACAGAAGTAAAGCTCCATTCAAAGCGCGCTAGATCAACGCACACATACACGGCGTTCACCGACACGACATTCGAGACCGATCGAGACCAGTGCGAGCGCGAGTTGCACCCGCTTCGGACACACATCTAGTGAAATTTTTTGGGCAAAGATGCAGTAATTTTTTTTTATTACAATCGTTCAGTAGATGGATGTTTAAATTCTCCTTTAAATAATCAATCAAGCGATACGAGTGCTATTACCACGATACTAGTTTTCGCATGAGCCAGAGTTAACAACCCTAGCGCGACCGCCGAGCGTAGTGTGAGTGTAGCAACAAAAAGTGAAGTACATACACAAGCTTCAATTCTGTTAGTATTCTGTGGTAGGACTATCATGAATGCTGCATTGTAGTGTTCAGATACCGTGACACTAAAACGCGATCGAAACTAAAAATAACGATAAAAAATGCATAAATATGATATCGTACATCAACCATATCGCTTCGCTAACAGTATTAATTAAAACAAAAAGTTAAATATTTAGGCTTGCGATTACGCCACGGTGTTTAGTGGTAGCGTTAATTGAAGGTCCGAGGTTCGGTCTGGGTAGGGCAATTCATATACATATACATACATAAAGACGCGCCATTTTCACAGAATAAGCAGAGATGCTACAAGGACACCCATGTTTCGTCCTTTGAGTTCTATATCACGAGTTACAGGAGGTGAGCCTATCGCCATATCGGGCACAAATTCATAACTTCAAGCTGATAATGAATACAAAAATCCATTAACCCTGCCCAACCCGGAATTGTAACCCGAGACCTCAGTATCGTAATAATACCGTAGTACAACTACGCCACCTTGGCAGTCAACATAAAAAATATAAATATGAAATCTTACATCAAGCATATCGCTTCGCTAACAATACTAATTAACACAAAAAATAAATGTTTAGACTTGCAAAAGTGCCACGATGGTTAGTGGTAGCGTCAACAGTAAAAAGTGCGTGGTGGCCTGCTGGTAGTGGACCAGACGCGGCTGCCTACATGTTCACGGTGGTCGCGGGTTCAAATCCTAGAAACCTCTGATTTTTCGAAGTCACATGTGTTTTGATAGTCAATCACCACGCACTGTAACGGTGAAGGAAAATTGTGAGGAAACCTGGATACCATAGCGATTTGTAAAAAAATCTATGGTATCCAAAGTCCGTCAACCTGCACTAGGCCAGCGTGGTGGACTATATGGACTAACTCCTACCAATCGTACTCTCGATTGTAGAGGAGGCTCGTGCCCTGCAGTGGGACGTATATGGGCTGATATAGCACAGTACAGTAAACTGTAAGGTCCGGAGTTCGGTCTGGTGAGAGCAATTTGTGTGTATTTTAATGCTGGATCGGAAAAGTAAAAAGGTTCGGATTCAATTTGAGGCTGCATTTCTTATCCCATTATTTATTTAGACTACGTTCTTTTATAATAATGAAAGAAAACAACGACATATTGAAAATGGCGCAATGCTGTCACCATTTTTTTTTTTAGAAAAAAATGTCGCCTTGGCTGATAAACGATATTAAAGACATCCAATTTAGTACATACGTTTCATTAATCAATACAAGGTGTATATAGACTGCGATCGAAAACGAAGCCAGGTAGTAGTTTTAGTGACTACAGACACAATACAATTAAACATTTCTCAAAAAAAGCGACATGTTTGTTTTTGCATAAAATACATACATAACAACACGCCTTTTTCCCAGAAGGGGTAGGCAGAGGTGCTACCAGAACACCCACGTTTCGCCTTGTATATTCCGTCCCACGATGTGATAGGGGGCGAGCCTATCGCCATGTTTGTTTTTGCAATTTTTTTAACATCATCATGTTAAATATCAATCGTGTTTGGATGTTAAATACCTAGTTTTTGCTAAAACTATAATTTAAACCCTTGCTTACCATTGGATCTTTAAAAATAAAAAGGTGTACATTATTATCTTAGAAAAACAACGATTTTCTATCCAAATACGATGATAAGTAATAAATCGTCGCTTTTTTTTGCTTCTGGTTTCTTTTTCGGTCGCAGTCTGTTTATACCTTGTATATATATGTATATGCACTCTGAAAACACTCACAAGTATATATCACTTAAAAAAAACCAACTAAAATATTTCGCCAATCATTACCGCGTACATGGAGAAATTGACAAAAAACCTCGCTGTTCCGCTTAGTAAGCGCGCAATGTATACATACATACATACATAACCACACGCCTTTTTCCCAGAAGGGGTAGGCAGAGGTGCTACTAGAACACCCACGTTTCGCCTTGTATATTCCGTCCCACGATGTGATAGGGGGCGAGCCTATCGCCATATCGGGCACAAATTCCTGACTCCGGGCTAATAATGAATAGAAAAATCCAATATCAGTTTGCCCGACCCGGGATTCGAACCCGAGACCTCAGCTTTGCAATCATACCGTAGTACCACTACGCCACCGAGGCAGTCAATGTATACAAAGCGCGCAATGTATACAAGAATTAATTATGAAACATAAACTGCTTGGCCGTTTACACGCTTTTTAACTTACGTTGATTTACGAGGGGAATTCGATACTATTTTCATTATACATCTCTTACGGATGCTATTTTAGGTACCAAATGTTTTGTCCCTTTCTAACATACATACATAAACTCACGCCTTTTTCCCGGGGGAAGACGTGTCGCTTTGTGTGTTCCACAATGTTTGTGTGTTTGTGTGTTCCATACCACACATCCTTTATTTAATGTTTTATGTTTTTGTAAGTAAGATTCGATATTTGAATTACTCCAGATTTTTGTTGTCAAAATTTTTACTTTTGAAATCATTATTCCTTGTCTTTCCCTTGAGTCTGTGCCTTGAGTCGCTCCTTGTCTGTGTTCCCTGTTAATAGTTTTTCCTTTTGTAAATATATTTCTGCTTAAATAATATTCTGGTTACTTTAATTTGTTAATCTGTCATTTTGTAGCATCTACATTCAACACGTGGGTGTAAGTCTCGTCCGCAGGCATACCCCACAAGCCTATCGCCATATCGGGCACAAATTCCTGACTCTGAGCTGATAATAAATAGAAAAATCCAATATCACTTTGCCCGACCCTGGTTTTGAACCCGAGACTTAAGTCTTATAACCGTACTGTGGTACAACTACGCCACCGAAGCAGCCTAACGACTTTTGAATTCAGTTTCAGCGAAGGAGACAAAGCAATGGTTATCTAAAATAGGTTTTGCAACTGTCTATCAATAACATATTTAATTTTTAGCTGGTGGAAATCCGCTTTTTATTAAAATAAAACGAATTCTTACGGATTTTATCGCGAATTTGATTTCATTTTTAATTTTTTTAAATTCCCGGCGTTTCGATCACTTTACAGCTTTCGCGGTCACGGGGCGGACTGAGTATTAGTCATCCGTTCAGTGACTGTTACAATTAAACTAAGAATTCGTTTTATTTCAATGTGTAACATTAGCGTAAATCTAAAAAACTTATGCATCCGCTTTTTATGTTCGGAACACGAGCAACAAGTGTGGTGGACTGTATGGCCTTCCCGCTTTCAATCGTACTCTCGATTGCAAAGGAGGCCCGTGCCCTGCAGTGGGACGTATATGGGCTAATGCAGAAACGAGCAGACGGCTATCTGATAGTAAATAAAATATAAATACACCCAACAATCGCACACGTACTCAAGACCCCACATTAAAACACAAGTCTAGGAACAGTTTTTCTCTCTTCACAGTTTTATTACATTGGACATGTTAATATTAGATTACAAGTATATAAATGCTTGTTGTTTATATTATATAACCGTATGTCAAACAATGCGTTTTAAAGATATTGTTTGCCGTCACACGTGTTCCCTCCTTCCTATAATCCTGGTTCCTTCCGCCGTATGAAGAAGCATCTCAGCAGGCCGGCATAATTGTGTCGAATGGCATGGGACCGCCGTCTGATGCCATTCGATACTCTGTTGGACGGCATTTGCGCTTACCATCAGGTGCAGTGCAGTCATTATGCCGTGCCAGTATAAAAAAATACTTTTAAAATTTCAAATGTATTTTCAAATTTCGCCACACGCCAATATAATTTATATGAATCATATCTTTTATCCGACGATTAAAAATTGAGCCTTAAATTAGTATTGAAAAAGTCTCTTTTTCCGCATCAACAAGCAGACCACAAAATTACATATTTTAATTCAGGTCACTGAAATAGGATCAAAATCGATCATTTACCAAACACTGCCAAAAGCGTGAACGTTTGTTTTTTATTAAAAAAAAAATGTTTAGAAATCGCTCGCACGACTGGTGTGAAGAAAATTAAGCATGAGCAGTTATATAGGTATACTCGTATAATTACGATCGTAACGCTACTGGCGAGACTTGGTTGGCCGTATTATGTATATCGAAGCTACATTACAATCTTTGATATTCACTAACTAACTAAAGTGCGTGGTGGCCTGTTAGTAACGGACAAGACGCGGCTGCCTACATGTTCACGGTGGTCGCGGGTTCAAATCCCAGGGCACACCTCTGACTTTCCGGAGTTATGTGTGTATTGATGTCAATCACCATGCGCTTTAACGGTGAAGGAAAACATCGTGAGGAAACCTGCATACCGTAGCGATTTTAAACAATTTCTACGGTATGTAAATTCGCCAACCCGCACTAGGCCAGCGTGGTGGACTATATGACCTAAACACTCTCAATCGATTCTCTCGATTGTAGAGTAGGCCCGTGCCCAGCAGTGGGACGTATATGGGCTGATAAAAAAAATAAAAAAAATAACTAACTCCGCTGGCTCAGGGACCCGAAGAGGGTCTTGGCCTCCCAAACGAGAGTTCTCCAGCTGTTTCTATTCTGCACCACCTCTCGCCAATTACACACTTGAAGTTGGCGCAGGTCACCCTCCACCATATCCCTGCCATATAACCAGCGATACCTGGGCCGACCCACAGGCCGTCGACCGTTTGGTCGATCCAAGTACGCTTCCCTTACACTGCCATCCTCTCCCAACCGCTCGAGATGGCCGAGCCGGTGAAAATGAAAATGAGTGAGAATGAAAATATTCTGATGATGCCTGATATTCACACTTTCTGATTTTCGTGTGTTAGAGCCACGCTGTTGTCAGTCATGACTCAGCATGAATGGGCAGACTCGTCCTGGGTAGTACCACTGTCACACGAACGTCGACGTGAAGCGACAGCTTTGCCGTCGCGTTTCGTTCGGTGAGTGAGACTGCCGGATACCCAATACCCCTTTTCTCTTCCCATTCCTTTTCCTACCCGCTCCCCTCCTGATCCGATGATCCAAACGTTGTGGATGTTCATGGGCGGCAGTGATCACTTACCATCAGGTGACCTGTTTGTTCGTATTGGACCTTTTCTATTAAAAAGACCCTTCACAAACAGAAAATGCTGTTAAAATCTGCAAACTTTCAGTAACATGTGTTTACTGTTTATTACGATTTAAGACCTTTATCTAATTACTGACTTAAGACTGCGTTGGTGGCGCAATTGTACTAAGGCACGATTGCAACGCTGAGGTCTCGGGTTCGAATCGGTCGGGCAAAATGATATTGGTTTTTTTCCATTCATTATCAGCCTGGAGTCAGAAAGTATCCAATATGGCGACAAGCTTGCTATCCCATTGCGGGACGAAACCCACCAGACGAAGCGTGGGTGTCTTGATAGCCCCTCTGCCTACCCCTTCTGAGAAAAAGGCTTGAGTTTATGTATATGCAGGTATATAATTACTATCCTTGTACTGGTATTAGCGAGACTTGATTTTTTCTTGTCTACGCAATTTTTTTTATTTAATTACTTTAGTGGTATTGCGTGGTGGTCCACCAATCACTGACGGGGCGTTACGTAATAATCAAGGTTATCATCAATCCGTGCGTACTAGCGGGCGCACAGAGACAGTAAGTACCTAGTACAAGTGGATCGTGTGAGGTGCATCGCTGTACGCAACACCATTAGAGGAGGCGGGGGCCCAGTTACAGCGGGGACTTAATTTTATAGAATAGTGTATAGTTTAACGCAACCCCACCCAACCCGCACTAGGCCAGCGTGGTAGACTATATGGCCTAACCACTCTCAATCGTATTCTCGATTGTAGAGGAGGCCCGTGCCCAGCAGTGAGGACATATATGGGCTGATACAGATACAGATAGTTTAACGGCCTTATTCATACACAGTTTCAAAACCTATTTAACTTTTTTTTTCCTAGCCTTTACTGTCCCACAGGGCAAAGGCCTCCCTTTCCTTCTTCCACCCTTCTCTATCCAAGGCTTTCTTCCACCAGTTGGTATCAAAATGGTCCAAGTCATCTCTCCACTATTTCGCGTTTTACAAATATTCGTGTTGGGTCTGAGTGTTTGTGAGAGCGAAAAGTCTCTCGTAGCTTCTGATTCCCACGACACAAGACTCGATGTTAGTGTGGACTCTTCAGAACTATGTTTGTGACTGTTGGGTGTATTTATTATTATTTTTAAATATGCACTGATTTCGAGAATGTCTCAAATAAATCAGTTATTGCTAGTATGGAAAATTTTAAACGACAAATACATTCATTAATCAATAAATTGCGACGTAGCAGTATTAATTTCGAAAATACGAAAAAGCAAAGTGCGTGGTGGCCTGTTGGTAACGAGCCAGACGCGGCTTCCTCCATGTTCATAGTGGTCACGGGTTAAAATCCCAGGGCACACCACTGACTTTTCGGAGTCATGTGTGTGTATTGATAGTCAATAACCACGCACTATGACGGTAAAGGAAAACATCGTAAGGAAACCTGCATGCCATAGCGATTTGTATAAAATTCTATGGTATGTAGAAGTCCGCCAACACGCATCAGGCCAGCGTGGCGGACTATATGGCCTTACCACTCTCAATCGTACTCTCGATTGTAGAGGAAGCCCGTGCCCTGCAGTGGGACGTATATGGATTGATACAGACAGATACGAAAAAGTATTAATCGTATTATTCTCTTTTTAATAATTCATTTAATAGAGAAAAGAAGAAAACCATTTTGAAAAATAGACGTTAAACGCCGGCTGTGAAACGAGAAGCCTTGCGTTCGATCCCCGCATAGAGACAAATTAATGTGACGCCCACAATTATTTTTCTCGTGTCTAGGTGTTTGTGAGACAGAAAAGACTCTTAGTTTAGTTTCTAATACCCACGCGACTAGATTTAACTGATCTTAATATGCGGTCAGGGCTATTTTGTGTCTGTTGGGTGTTTTAGTAATTATGTATTTATTACCGACTAGCTTCTGCCCGCAACTCCCTTTTACGTGGTTATCTTTATAAAGAAAATCGCATCCAATCCCGTTACATCCCGCCTTGTCCCGTCTCATTATTACTCAAGATATGTTATCCATTCCCATACCACATTTGAATATAAAAAAGTAACAAATATATCGGGATTCCTCCCTCATCCCACGGGAACATTACATTTTTCGGAATAAAAAGTAGCCCAGGGTAAACCCATATAAGATTTTCTCATTTATCTTTTATGAACAGACAACGATCGGTTACCAATTTATTATATGTATAGGCTGCCTCCAACAGGTCACTGGGGAAATCATTAGGTGAGGCCTATGTTCAGCAGTGGACATCCTTTGGCTGATGGATGGATGGATGGATAGATAGATAATATATCGTCGGTGAAACATCTTTTCAACCCCATCAGCAATCAATTTTCCACGCTATGCTACCACCTACTTCAACTTGCTAATCTCTAAACTCTTCTTTTCCCGCTATCACTGGCACCGCACCATAACCTCTATAATTGCAGACGAGTCGTGCAATGAGCGGGCGTTTCGCAAACCAGCGTCTGTCTGCGCCACGCCCGACTCAGCTCGCATTTACTGTTCACGTGTATTTTATCGTTGCCCACTGCTGGGGTACACTTTTCACGTGTATTTAGAGTACTGTATCAGCCTACCGGTCACTGAGCACTCCTCTACAACCGATATTTCTATTAGGGCTTACCACAGTCGCCATTAACGCAAACATTATGAAAACAGACCTATATGTCCTGGTCTCGAACCTACAACCTTTTTACTGGACTTTCACTCTGCTTTCAACTAAACAATAGTTTACTGTCATTACATTACAGTATTTTATAAATAAATACACCCAACAGTCACATACATAGTTCTGACCCCACACTAAGATCGAGTCTTGAGTCGTGATTATCAGAAGCTACGAGAGACTTTTCGGTTCCACAAACACCCCGACCCGAGACAAAGATTTAATGCCTCAGCTTGGCGAGCGCAGTAGAATTCCAAGCATCGCTTTGTAATTCATAGTGTTTGGTTTTGCAACTGTCCATGAGCGGTCGTATCCCTTAAAATCAGGCGAATCGCATGCTCGTCCATTCATAACAATAAAAAAAATACGATGTGTACCCTGCTATTTGAAACCCTACCGACTTGGCACCACATCTGCTCCACCAGCCAGGTGATCAGCAGTTTAATCAAAATCTACAGAGCACACCCAACGTATTTTTTTTTTGTATTGTATCAGCCCATATACGACCCACTGCAGGGCACGGGCCTCCTCTCGAATCAAGATAACGATTGAGAGTGGTTAGGCCATATAGTCCACCACGCTGGCCTAGTGCGGGTTGGCGGACTTTTACATACCATAGAAATTTATACAAATCGCTATGGTATGCAGGTTTCCTCACGATGTTTTCCTTCACCGTTATAGCAACCGACCAACACCGACCAACGCAAATGCCTCAAATCAAATACCATGCATTAAGTCTCATACCGTCCTAATAAGTTCATCTTGAAATGCCTGCGTCAAGATTCCTGCATCCAACTAGACATCTCTGTATAAGGATTGCGATTTTGAGGATGGCATCTGCTTGCGAAACCCGTTACGCCCATACCTTCACGTCGCGATGTGTGGGATGGGCTGGCGTTTCGTCAAATACCTTTTATGTAAAACCTTACTTTTCCTTATGGGCCGTATTAATAAACTCGGATGAGCGAAGGTTTAACTTTAGTCCAAGGCTTGATTATTTGGATTATTAATTTTACTATAATATTGAACAATGTAAAAGTGCGTGGTGGCCTGTCGGTAACGGAACAGACGTGGCTGCCTACATGTTCACGGTGGTCGCGGGTTCAAATCCCAGGGCACACCTCTGACTTTTTGGAGTCACGTGTGTATTGACAGTCAATCACCACGCACTATAACGGTGAAGGAAAACATCGTGAGGAAACCTGCATACCATAGCGATTTGTATAAATTTCTATAGTATGTAAAGTCCGCCAAACCGCAATTGGCCAGAGTGGTGGACTAAACTAAACCCTCTCAATCGTACTCTCGATTGTAGAGGAGGTTCATGCCCTGCAGTGGGACGTATCTGGGCTGATAAAGTACAGTACATTCTTATCCTTAATTATTTAATTTCTCTATATAAAAATGCATGATATTTTGTTAATGACGAACCGAATTTAAAACCTGAAACGGCCACCGCGAGTATAAATTTCAAGGCACAGCTCAATATTTTCATAGTCATATGTGTGCTTAGTCAAACATTACGCACTTAAATGATTTTCAAGAATGTATACGGTATGCTTTCTTCGCCAACTCGCACCAAAGGAGTTACTCTAAGATCCGAAACGAAACTTGAAACTTCAGACGTCGCACGTAAAACTATACGAATGTGCCTAGGTACTCCACAAAATGTTCGAATCCTCTATCGTACGTCCTAACTATAAATTTAGTTCGGAGTGAATTATAAGTATCATAGAAAATAGTGTATTTTTAGAAGTGGAATATTGAAATCATACTGCAGACGTCGAACGTCTAAACATTCGAGTTTTGTTTCGGATTATAGAGTTACCCCCTAGGCTAGAAGGATGGACTATGGACTAAACCCTTTCGCCACCGTACATATTAATGAAATCCTTAAACTTAAAGTTAGACTTTTAGGTTCAGCCTATGTATATGCAATATCGATCTGGCCGGCATAATTGTCTCGATATGCATATCTACCAACAACGGCAATTCCAATCACCGAACGAAACGTGACAACATTGCTGTTCAGGTCAGTTTTCGAAGACAGTGGTACCTCTGTCGAGCCCTCCTATTGTATTGTAGCCTTAAAGACCCTACCACTAATAATGATGTGTCGATAAACAGTAATTAAAACCAATATACAATACAGTTTATTGCTAATTTTACGTTATGACTGACAGAACAACGCGTTGCTTTAATTTGTTGCCGCAATTTCCACCAATTACAATAATCTACACTAATATAATCCGCTACAACCGATATTAATGATGTTTTTAAACTTTACATAGGAAAAGTCTATGTAATAGCACGAAAGAGTTATTATATTCCGTTCATTCTACAGGAAAGACAAAAACGACTTAGTAAAATATTACATAACATCGTAGTACCCTCATCAACCAATAAACGCAATGCGGTGACAGCAGAATGCCTTCACCACGCAGCCGTTACAAAACCGTTCCAAATTCAAATTCGAATTCGAATTTCGAACGCGAAGCATTCTAAAATCGAAGCCTTAACGTCGCTAAATTAAATTCCAATTTCGAACGGCCGCCGCGTTCCAATTTCTAATTCGAATTTCGAACACACGACGTTCTCAATTCAAAATTGTAACGGCCTAATTTGACAGCGTTTTGAATGTGGAGCGCGAGTCCCGCGCACCAATGGCGTATCGCGCCTAATTGATCTATTGATTTGTCACTTAAATGATGGTAGGAAACGGTAGCTTTCGGTAGGGATAGTGTTGCTTAACGGTTTATAGTATTTACGTGTTTTCATGGAGTTTCGATATATTCACGGTATAATTAAGGATTATTAAGATCATAAGATGGGTTAAATAAGATATTTCCTATGATACAAAAGAATTTCAAACGTATGTAGAATCTAACAAAGAGTGCAGGGATATATGACTGCTCGAACCCAACAATAAACGATATAAATATTTATTATAACGTAGATTCACAGTTTTAAGGTGTCAGTTACTTTTATAATTTTCCCACGTTGTCAAACATGCCAACTAGCCTATTGCCCTACCAGCCAAACTCTTTAAATCTAACATGCTCAGGGGGATCAAAAACATCTTGAAATAAAAATATGCCAGGAGCACGAAAAACAGCTTCCGTCCTATATTTTACGTCGTAGTGGATATAGTACCTTTAGTTAATGAATTCTTACCTCCATAGCTGGCAGCACGGGGCCTTCGCGAAGCCCCGCGCCTTCCCTCTCATCCTGAAACAAACAGACATGACCAATGATTAATCACGGCAGATTTAAGGTTGCAGGAAGTCGGTGGATGCAGGCCGCTTCCAACAGGTCAATGTGGAGATCCTTGGGGAAGGCCTATGTTCAATAGTGGAATTCCTGTGGCTGAAAAGAGTTAGGGAGAAAGAATCACGGCACAACTGGCATGCTGTACTGTATGAGCCCGTATACGTCCCACTGCAGGAAACGGGCCTCTTTTACAATCGAGAAGTGCATGATAGCCTGTTGGTAGCGGACCAGATGCGGCCGCCAACATGTTCACTGTGGTCGCGGATCAAATCCCAGGTCACACCTCTGACTTTTCAGAGTCATGTGTGTATTGATGGTCTGTCACCACGCACTATAACGGTGAAGTAAAACATCATGAGGAAACCTGCGTACCATAGAGATTTGGAAGAACATTTATAGTATATAAAAGTCCGCCAACCCGCACTAGGTCAGCGTGGTGGACCATACGGCCTAACCACTCTCTATCGTACTGTCGATTGTAGAGGACTTAGGAGGCTCGTGCCCTGCAGCGAGACGTGTACAGCTGATACAGATCCCGGTTAAAGGAGGTCAATTTGTTGATAGTGTTACATAGTGCCTAATTAATTTCGTTGCACGTAAAAAAAAAGAAAAAAAAAGAAATACATAAAAAGAAGACAGTTGGTGTTAATGAGGTAGTTTCTTCTTCACAGCTTCAACACGTCCCGAAGCGTTGGTATCAGTCATCAACAAAATTTCAGATTCAAAACATCTTTTTTTTTATCAGCCCATATACGTCCCACTGCTGGGCACGGGCCTACTCTACAACCGAGAGAATCGATAGAGAGTGGTTAGGCCATATAGTCCACCACGCTGGCCTAGTGCGGGTTGGCGGACTTACACACCGTAGAAATTCTTTAAAATCGCTACGGTATGCAGGTTTCCTCACGATGTATTCCTTCACCGTTAAAGTGCGTGGTGATTGACTATCAATACACACATAACTCAGAAAAGTCAGAGGTGTGCCCTGGGATTTGAACCCGCGACCACCGTGAACATGTAGGCAGCCGAGTCTGATCCGTTACCAACAGGCCACCACGCGCTTATCGTAACACTTACTTATTCAAAACATCTTGTGAAAGAATATTTTTATTTTGAATGTAATATCCCTGAGGGACTCCAGACCTTCAGTTCTCACATCTGAATAGCTTATAGGGCAAGATACGATTCCTAATCAGGCGGTATCGTCCCTATTGCACCACCGATGGTGAACGTCACGTCGATGGTCAGCGGTGAAAGCACAAATGCTACGTTCCCACGATACAGTTGCAGCGCGTCGCACCTTCTGTCGCACTTAGGTGTCCGTGGGACCGCGAGCGTGTTGGCTGACTTGTTGGTTGATTTGAATTACCGTACTTGGTAGTTGGTTTCGGAAATTTCGGACTGTCTCAGTGGCGCTGTTGTACCGCGGTTCGATTACAACGCTCAGGTCTTGGGTTCAAATTTGGGTTGGACGAAGTGATATTGATATGAAGTGCGTGGTGGCCTGTTGGTAACAGACCAGATGCGGCTGCCTACATGTTCACGGTGGTCGCGGGTTCAAATCCCAGGGCACACCTCTGACTTTTCGGAGTTATGTGTGTATTGATAGTCAATCACCACGCACTAAAACGGTGAAGGAAAACATCGGGAGGAAACCTGCATACCGTAGCGAATTTAAAGAATTTCTACGGTATGTAAGTCCGCCAACCCGCACTAGGCCAGCGTGGTGGACTATATGGCCTAACCACTCTCAATCGTACTTTCGATTGTAGAGTAGGCCCGTGCCCAGCAGTGGGACATATATGGGCTGATACGATACGATACGAAGTGATATTGGATTTTTCTATTCATTATCAGCCCGGAGTCAGGAATTTGTGCCCGATATGGTGATAGGTTCGCTCCCTATCACATCGTGGGACGGAACACGCAATGCCAAACGTGAGTGTCCTGGTAACACATGCCTATCCCTTTCTGGAAAAAAAGCGCTAGTTTTTGTATGTATGTAATAGACAAAAAATAAACCGATATAGTTATCATCGTTTTATTAATGCGTATATCGTGAAGGACGTGGAACGAGTCGCTATTTTAAGATTAACTGTAAACAAAACATTACAATTAGTACTATCATCATAAGTGCTTGGTGGTCTGTTGGTACAGGACCAGACGCGGCTGCCTACATGTTTACGGTGGTCGCGGTTTCAAATCCCAGTGCACACCTCTGACTTCGGAGTCATGTGTGTATTGATAATCAATCACCAAGTACTTTAACAATGAAAGAAAAAATCGTGAGGAAACATGCGTGCCATAGCGGTTTAAAAGAATTTCTGGTATGTAAAGTCCACCAACCCGCAGTAGGTCAGCGTGATGGACTATATGGCCGAACCCCTCTCAATCGTATTCTTGATTATAGAGACTAATGCCCTGAAGAGGGACGTATACGGGCTGATACAGATACAATATATTTAAACGGACATCGAGTTCTAATAATACAATATTTATTCCAGCCTTTATTTTTTGTGTGCCATCCGCCATGGCGGTATTTCCGTCGAGGTCCCCACAAGGCCGTTAAACCGAGGGTAGACTAGGGCCGCGGATGATCCGGGAGAGTCATAGACAAAGTATTTATGCAGTCGTAATCATATTTTCTGTATACAGGGTGATTTGGGTGCCTTGCAGTGGAACGTATACTGGCTGATACAGATACAGATATAAATACACCCAATAGTAACACAAATTCCTATCCCCACAGATAATCTTGTGTCGTATATCAGAAACTACGAGAGGCATTCGGTCTCACAACACCCAGACCCGAAACAAATACCTGTGCATCACACAAATATTTGTGTCCGTGCGGGGATCGAACAGGCAGCCTGACGTTTCACAGCCGGCGTCTAACCAACTGCGCCACGGAGGCCGCCTAATCAGCCTGGAGTCAGGAATTTGTGCCCGATACGTCGATAGGCTCGCCCCCTATCATAGCATGGGACGGAACAGACAAGGCGAAACTTGAGTATCCTGTAATCACTACTGCCCAACCCTTCTGGGAAAAAGGCGTGAGTTTATGTTTATGTTGATGCCTCATGCCTATGTTCAGCAGTGGACTTCCATGGCTCAAGAGAGAGAGGGATAACGCATGTTCTCAAAGTGACGTGTACAGATCATACGGCGATCGCACAAAAGATGGCCGTCTATCGTGCCAGTGGGTGAAGGTTGCGCGATGCGCCGGCCACTTGCCTCGCCTACCAGATAATTATATCGTTACTAGGTTTTATTCCTCGCTTTACGCGTGGTTTTGAGGAAATATTTGCAACAAAATCACTGCAAAACGGGGGACCTTTATACAAAGAATACAGATACACATACTGCACGACAGTCGTTGTTAAGTAAGCTACTGGATAATACTCGACACTTGTAGTATATTTTTTTTTTTTTATTTATTAGGATCTCCAACAAAGAATACACTTTACAAGCTTTGCTATTGTAGTGTTGCAGTTTAAACATTGTGTTTCTTCAATTAGAGGAGATCACAACATGCAATAATACTGTACAACAGGAAAGAACTATGAAATAACTTATCTATAAACTATCAATATAAAATTAAAATTAATATGTTTATTGTTATACTGAATTAAGGCCTACTACGCATCCAATCCAATCCAATCCCTCAGCCAAAGGAAATCCACTGCTGAACATAGGCCTCTCTCAATGATTTCCACAGTGACCTGTTGGAGGCAGCCTGCGTCCAGCAACGTCCTGCGACCTTTACCAGGTCGTCTGACCACCTAGTGGGTGGACGTCCCACGCTGCGCTTTCCGCTTCTTGGCCTCCATACCGGGACGGAATGGCAAGGGATTTTGCCACTGCACCGGCCAGCCGCTTACATACTGTGGCTTTCCGGAGGCCCACCAAGGCATCCTGAGCCTTGACGCGTCACGCCGAAGTATGAATCGGCAGCATCTGCATGTACCAACGCTTGGACTGTCTCGTCTCGCGGCGTGTCCCGGAGTCCTCCGGCGTGTCGTGGCATAGCGCTGTGCGCAGCATCACGCGATCTCTTGGCGCGCTCTCCGACGCAGTGTCAAGAAATTCCTTTCGATGCCACGGAACTTAACAACGTTCTAAACGTGTTTATGTTTTTTTATTTACGTTGTTTTTCCACCAGATAAGAGTGAATTGTCTTTGTAAAAAAAAAAAACAAAATCCCTCGCCATTCCGTTCCGATATGCGCAGGCAATTAAAATGAGAATGGCATAAAAATCTTGTGCAAAAAAAACCTTTCATAGGTTTCTTTGTTACATGAAAGAACAAACATACATCATAAATGCACATGTGTAATATTAGTACGATGTTCTTTTGTCTACTATACATTTATCTTTGTATAAACCTGAGTAATAATACTTAGAACTAACCAGAGCTACGTAGCTTTTTTTTTGTAAGCAAAATGGTTATTTATTAATCCAACTTTATTTATTTAATTGACAGCCTCCATGGCGCAGTTGGTTAGACACCGCCTGTGAAACGAGAGGCCGCGGGTTCGATCCCCGCACCAAGACAAATGTTTGTGTGGGCCACAAGTATTTGTCTCAGGTGTGGGTGTTTTTGAGACCGAAAAGTCTGTCGTAATGTCTGATACCCACGACACAAGATTTAATTGATCTTAATGTGGGGTCAGGACTGTGTATGTGACTGTTGGGTATATTTATTTATTTATTGAATTCAGGTGCCCAGATTAATTATTTTTCTACTTGATAAATAACACTTAACTTTATAGATGACACTCAAAATAACTATCAAATATCATTTATTAAATATAGATATTTGCGAATCATACACATTCCTTAATACGAGAATCAAAACTGCGGTCTAACTTTCATAAACTTTTTTAACCGACTGTACCACAGAAGCTTACATTATGTGTATTAATACGTAGCTTTCATTCCTTTTCTTTCTCTTTTTTAAAAAAGACCAAAAGAAAATAGGGTGTATATATTTTTTTGTATTGTATCAGCCCATATACGACCCACTGCAGGGCACGGGCCTCCTCTACAATCGAGAGTACGATTGAGAGTGGTTAGGCCATATAGTCCACCACGCTGGCCTAGTGCGGGTTGGCGGACTTACACACCGTAGAATTTTTTTAAAATCGCTACGGTGTGCAGGTTTCCTCACGATGTTTTCCTTCACCGTTGAAATGCGTGGTGATTGACTATCAATACACACATAACTCCGAAAAATCAGAGGTGTGCCCTGGGATTTGAACCCGCGACCACCGTGAACATGTAGGCAGCCGAGTCTGGTCCGTTACCACGAGGCCACCACGCACTTAACCTAATCCAAATAACAATAAACATACCTACTTCCGGGATCCACCGGAAATCGAACCTAAACCTTGGCGCCACCTTCGCGTCCCTTTATAGTACATAACATGCCTTTTTAGATATCTATAAATAATTGTAATGCATATTTACGCTTGTACGGTATGTGAAGTCCGCCAACACGCAATAGGTGTGGTGGCCTAACCCCTCTCAATGCAATTCTCGGTTAGAGGTGTCCCGTGCCCAGCAGTAGGCGTATGGGGTGATATCTTTTGATTTTTGTTTATTGCAATGAATGGCGAGACGAGCATGCCATTAGCCTGATGGTAAGCGATACGACCGCTCATGGACAGTAGCAAAACCAAACACCATGAATTACATGTGGATGAGAACGAAGTCTCTCGTAGTTTCTGATGTCACAACACATGTACATATAGAGCCACCAAGTTATCTGTTCAGTCGGAAGTTCGGAATCGTCGCTAGTGAGGAATTGAGTATTGCCACTTTAAAAAAATCTTGAATTAGATTAGAGTAAATTAGAGAATTATATACACAGTTATGTATCTTATAAAATACGGTAGAAACGACACGGTAATATAACATTACCGTTGGCAGTGTTTTGGTAAAAAAAATAATGTGCATATGCAGTAATTACCGTATATCTGATAACACTGGTTTAGTTCCAATTATGGCCACCTGAACAGATAAGTTGGTGGCTCTGTACCTTAGTTTGGCTCAACATTATGCGTGCAATTGTTGATTGTATTTATTATTTATTGTATTTGCTTTTTTATTTTTTGTTGCGTAGGTCCGGTAAACGAGCAAACAGGTCACCTGATGGTAAATGATCACTGCACATGACCATCCACGACTCTGGATAATAGAAAGAGGAAAGGGGTATGGAGTATCCGGCAATCTCACTCACCGAACGAAACGCGATAGCGAAGCCGTAACATCACGCTGATTTCCTGAGTGAATTCCATCAAAATGCAAGGAGAGCGGAAGGAAAAAGGATGGGGAAAGGAAGGGTGTGCATCAAATCGATTTCAATATTCATAATTATATTTACTAAAGTTTATTGTTGTACTGATTTAAAAAGCCTTTTCGCCTCGACTCATGCTTCAATTTCGTTGAACATCGATAACGCTGAATCATGGATGTGTTGCCGGCCCAATTGGGAGGGGAGCGGGGAGGAAAAAGAATAGGAAGAGGAAAGGGGTATTGGGCATCCGGCAATCTCACTCACCGAACGAAACGCGACAGCGAAGCTCTCGCTTCACGTTGATCTCCTGTGAGACAGTAGTACCGCTCCGGACGAGGCTGCCCATTCATGCTGGGTCATGACTGACTACAGCGTGACTCTACCACTCCCAAAATTTTTACATTGAATATTATGTTATTTAAATAATGCCGACTGCCTCGGTGGCGTAGTGGTACTAAGGTACAATTGCAAAGCTGAGGTCTCAGATTCGAATCCCGGGTCGGGCAAAGTGATATTGGATTTTTCTATTCATTATCAGCCCGGAGTCTGGAATTTGTGCCCGATATGGCGATAGGCTCGCCCCCTATCACATCGTGGGACGGAATATACAAGGCGAAACGTGGGTGTGTTCTGGTAGCACCTCTGCCTACCCCTTCTGGGGATAAGGCGTGTGTTTATGTATGTATGTATGTTATTTAAAAGAATAGTACTCACCATAAACACCATTAAGCAACCTTTGACGCGGTCTTCTATCTCTGTCTTTCGAATGTGCCATCTGAAACGATATCAAAATTAGCGACTGTAAAATCAAGTTTACAAATTTTGTCTCAGATTTTTAAGGCCTTATTCATAGACAGTTTTAAAACTTATTTTAGTTAACGAATTTATTGCTCTTTCGAAACGACTTCTGAATTCAGTTCGATTGAATTAAGAGACTGCCGGTGGCGTAGTTGTACTACAATACGATAGCAAAGCTGAGGTCTCGGGTTCGAATCCCGGGTCGGAGAAAATGATCATTGATTTTTCAACACATCAGCCCGGAGTCAGGAATTTATGCCCGATATGACGACAGACTTGCCCCCTATCACATGGTAAACATACAAAGACTAATGTAGGTGACACGCGCCTCTGCCTACCCCTTCTGGGGAAAAAAGACGGGAGTTGGTGTAAAAATTAATTTGAAAAAATACTCACAAATAAAAACTTCAGTCTCCACGCCGGAACCTTCGCAAATCCCGTACATTATAACAATACCTAAACTAATACTGGCCTTATGAAATAACTATGTTTTTTTTTTCACATCACTACTATACTAATACAAAGAACGCAGTGTATCACGCGCTACGTCATCACAGTTTACTTTACATCGCTGTGTCGGGTCTCACTCGCGTTTGCATCTGAAACAAAGAGAAGACAAACTTATCTTTAAAGTTAAGACAATATCGAATATGTGAAGAAAATCGTAAAAAAAACAAATGAGACAGGAATTTAAAAAAAATAAGTCGAAGGTTCCTTCTGTCTAGCATTGCAAATCCTGAGTACAATAAAATAACCTTGGTACTCGTAGTTTAGGAGAAAAATTGTTTTTAAATACGAAAATACAGGTTACCTTGCAAATTTAATAAATTTGCAAGGTAACCTGTAATACATTTAATACACAATTAAAAATTCTGAAATTCTAATACATAATCATAATTCTAATACTCTTCTAATACATTTAATACACAATTAAAAATTCTGAAAAGAAGAGGTCATGCTCCATAACGTTTAGATCAAAATATTTTTGAACACCTACCTATAAAGATTACCGAGAAAAACTGTTTTAATGTACCATGAAAAAGGCCATTTCACGTAAACCGTCCTCTTTAGCGGGACGTCCGTAGTTAAGTGCAAAAACATATTTATGTAGCGTTTGCGTATTCAGTCGTTAGAGACAAACATATTTTTGACATAAATATGGATATAATTGATAGATGCATAAGGCGTCTTGTACACACACGGTTTTTCGACGTGAAAATCGACGGTTAATTCGCCGTGTGTAGGCACGGTTGTCAGTGTTGTATGGATCACTATGAGAGTTTGTCCACACACACGGCGGCGCTACGTCACGGCGCCGTCGCCATTTTCACCGTATATGTCAACAAGGCTGCTCTCATAGTGATCCATACAACACTGATAACCGTGCCTACACACGGCGAAACAACCATAGATTTTCACGCCGAAAAACCGTGTGTGTACAACAGGCCTAAAGTGGTTTCTTACATTTACTCGAATGTTACACATTGAAATAAAACGAATTCTTACGAATTTCTTCGCGAATTTGATTGATTTTTTACATTTTTTAACATCCCGACGTTTCGATCACTTTACAGTTTTCGCGGTCACGGGGCGGACTGACGTATGAGTCATCCGCTTAGTGACTGTTACAATTTAACTACCCTTCATTTACAATTGTTAAATTAAAAAGTTTATTGCTTTTTGCGATCCGATTTACGCAGAAGGATCACAAAAATTTCAATGTGTAACATTAGCGTAAATCTAAGTAACCGTTATACCTGAAAATCTCTCACTGTTTCTAATAACCGACGCAAGACTTTTTATCTTCCTAGGGCACGGCGTCGGAGCTGTGTGTGTGTGACTATTGGTTATGTTCTATCTCAATATCAGCCCATATACGTCCCACTGCAGGGCACGGGCTTCCTCTACAATCGAGATTGAGAGGTTAGGCCATATAATCCACCACACTGGCCTAGTGCGGGTAGGCGGACTTTACACACCATAGAAATTCTTACAAATCGCTATAGTATGCAGGTTTACCGTTATACTCCTAGTGCGTGACTATCAATAAACACATGACTCCGAAAAGTCAGCGGTGTGCTGGGATTTGGACCCGCGACCACCGTGCACACGCTGGCAGTCGCGTCTGGTCCGTTACCAACAGGCCACCACACTTCATAATTAACAGACGGCAAAACATCCGCTAGTCTCAAATACACTCATGACACCCCTGGTGTTGCAGACGTCAATAGGTGACGGTAACTGCTTGCCATAATATACCGAGCCTGTACAGGTTGCATAAATAGATCGGTAATAAAAGAAATAACATAACCAATGACGCTTGACGCCCGGGCAGAATGCGCGGGAAACACAAAAGTTAGCGCCCTCTACCGTTCGCCAGCCAGAACGTATATTAACCAAAGAGTATAGAACACTACAGGGCCGTAAGCATATTTGCCACCTTAGTGGTATAAAAATTTGGATTGGGCAGGGCATGTCCATAGGATGCATTTAGAATGATTGGTTATGATCATTGACCAATCGATGCCTCAAGACCAGTATAGGTGTCGAGATAGACTACGAAAACGATAGCGGGATGGCCTAGGCCCTAGCCAATCACAATAAAGACTGTCCAAATATACAATAAAGACGGTGGATAAACACCCAGACCCAAAATAAATATCTGTGGATCAAACATTTGTCTCGGTGCGAGAATCGAGCCCGCGGCCTCTCTTCTGCTGTTGGGCTCGAACCTGCAGCCTTTTGTTTCCCAGCAGGCTTTTACCCAACTGAACCACAACAGCTGGCAATAAATAATACATTTAATGTCATAAAATTATTCCATGGCATTTTGTTAATTGAAAAAATATGGGCTCTATCATTACTTTATTTTTTAACTTTTGCACTTTCATTTGGCACCTAATTCATAATTTTAGGGCAACTTGTAGTAATTGTGTTATAATTTAATCCTGATTTTTTTTATACAGTAGGTTCAGCAAACAAGCAAACAGGTCACCTGATGGTTAGTGATCACTGCCACCCATGAACATCCACAACCCTTGGATCATAGATGTGTTACCAGCCCATTAGTTCAGAACGGGGCCCAGAATGGGAAAGCATTACAACAACTGGCAACATCCCACCACCATTCTATATAAATACTTCAAACATTTGTATGGAAATCTTAAAATATTTAATACTGCTAACCTTGGTAAAGGATTTTTTTTTGTATTGTATCAGCCCATATATGACCCACTGCAGGGCACGGGCCTCCTCTACAATCGCGAGTACGATTGAGAGTGGTAAAGGAATACTATCCAAAAATGTATTTAAAACAACATATATTTGCTACTACACATAAATGCGTGGTGGCTTATTGATAACAGACCAGACACAGATGCCTACATGTGCATGGTGGCTGCTGGTTCAAATCCCAGGGCACACTTCTGACTTGTCAGAGTTATGTGTGTATTGATAGTCACCACGCACTATAGCGATGAAGAAAACATCAAGAGCAAACCTGCATACAACAGGAATTTTTAAGAATTTCTATGGTATATATAGTCCGCCAACCCACACTAAGCCAGTGTTGTGAACTATATATGGCCTATATATACACTTCTCAATCGTACCCTCAATTTTACAGAAGGACTGTGTCCTGCAGTGGAATGTATAACATGGGCTGATACTAAATTATTATAAGTGTGGAGATTTGAGAAAATCAAATTTATTGATATTAGTTGTTGATTTATATTGTCCAGTAAGGGGTCGTCTATTAATTACGTGAGGCTCGAAAGGAGGGGAGGGGTTTTGGAAAAAATCACGAAATATCACAAGGGGGAAGGGGGGTGGGGGTATTTATTTTTTCGTCAAATGCGTGATTTCTTCCTTCGTCCTTAATTTCAGAATAAAATTAGATCATACTTTTTACCTGTATTTGAAGATATTATTCTAAAAATATTAAGTTTTTTTGTAGCTACTTAATAATACACGTCATTTTTTAGCCTTAAATCTCAGCACATATCACCAAAAGGGTAGGGGAGGGTTAAAAAGTCTTTAAAAAACATCACATGATTAATGGACGACCCCTAACTTATTTTTTAAACTCATCATTATTTGTACACCAGAAATACATTTTATTATATTAAGTAAATAAAAATAAACTAGAAGTATAAGACTTATTGCACTAGGCAATATCTTACAAGTTACAGAAAACAAATGGATGATTTATACATTTGTTAGATATCTAATCGTTTTACTTTTCTACTTTTCTTTGTTAATTTAGGCATATTTTCAGCATGAATAAACCATTTTTGAGGAGACCCTATGCTTTAGTATTACCTATTTCACAAAAAATCTATTAACCAGTTTTAGAGTGAATTGACAATAAAACAATATGGCTTTTATAATGAAGTGTTTAAATTTACCGCCAGTTTCTTCCCCGCATTAAAATAAATCATGGACAACTGAATACACAGCAAAATACTTATTTTGTTAGAATGTCTTTTAAAGATTATTGTATGTGTGTCTTTTACTAAATGGTGAAGAAAGAAAACAATTTTGAATGAAGTTTATAAAGAACTGGATTGAACAAATCTCTGGATTTGTTCATTGAAAATTAAAAATAATCACTTTCGTCCAATTATATGTTTTGAATTTTCAAAACATATCAAGGAGGTTTTACTTCAGCTTGAGCTCATAGAATTTGGATAATTTAAAAGCAATAAAAAATTAAAAAATAAGTTGGACACTTTTATCATAAAATTCAATGCATTTAAGGTTTGTATTATAAGATATAAGTATTTTACAAGGGACGATTCATTCTATAAACAATTTAGAAACAGTTTCGAGTCAAAAAGTTAATATTTTCAATGCAAGAACGTAAGTGAGATATTTTTACATAATTCACTTAATTGAACAAGAAATACGAAATTTGCTAAGTATAATAAATCGGAACAGTCAGCCATAAATCGTTTTATCTTAAGATATGTCCTTTAACAGAAAGATTAAGCACCAGCAATCTCTTCAAAAGGACACATTTTGTTAAAAAGTTCGAAAGTACAAACCTGGGTATATTATGCAGACATTTAACAACTTCATAGCACAGATAACTATCACAACACTTAACGTTTCATATTTTCGTAATATTTTAAATCAGTCTTTTATATTTCAACACATTTCACGTGAAAACTAATTATTTTTCGAAAACATCATCCTACGTAAATATTTTCATCGTACTGTCAAAAATTATTACCCGTACAAAATACAATCTGACACGATGTTATGCGATCGCGCGTGTGAAAGTGACATTTTTATTCGGTTGGATAATAGAAAAAAGTGTTGAAAAAAGTTGGCGGGTTTTTTTAAGGTGCGTTCGGATATTGTAAATAAGTAGATTGTGAGACCGCTATCCGGCAGTAGCGGCCTTCTAACACTACTAGTTGTAGCTGGCGGGATGTTAAAATATCGCCAACCGCTCGCCTCGGCCGCTTGTTCACTTTACGTACAATGCCATCATTATTACTACAATTATGCACACAAAATCGGGCTACCGTTTGAACGTTGCGTGATCATCGACGGACGTTCATCGTTATTATAATACAATTGAGATCGGGATAACGATAGATTGAAATGTTCAGACACAGCGTGATTAATAATTATTTATTGGAATTTTTATTTTGTGAAATTTAACGCCATCTATGAGCGAGTAGCCGTAACTCTTTAAAAAGTGAAAATTATTAACTTTCTTTATAAACTTGCATCAGATAAACATTCGTAAAAAAAATGTTCCACTGAATAAAGTGGCTTGTATTTTTACTACAAAATATACATTTATTTTTATATATCTTTAAGATACCCCAACCCGTAAAGTAAAAGAAAACAACTAAATTAAAATAAATTTATATTCATTACAAATCATTTTCCACCTCCTTCTCAGGAACGGTGATTTTCCTCTTTTTCGCGTAATGTTCTATTCTCTCTTCTAAGGTCGCTGAAATAAAATAAATACATGTAATTACGATTAAATAATTTTAGAACAACATGACTACAATGCATCTTATGGTAAATTAATAAATTAATATTTTGTTTGTTTCCCAAATTAAAATTGTTTCCCTTATATTCAAACGGCAGTATATTTTGCTTTTGACGAACATCATCATCATCATCAGCCCGTTGCAGTCCACTGCTGGACATAGGCCTCTCCCAAAGTATGCCACAGAGCCCAGTTTGCTGGTTTTGATCATGTCGGCATTTTTTTTTATTGCATAGGTCCGGCAAACGAGTAAACAGGTCACCTGATGGTAAGTGATAACTGCCGACCATGACCATTCACAATGCTGGATCATAGATGCCGGCCCTTAAAATCAGGAGGGCAGCGGGAAACAAAAAGAGTGGGAAGAGGAAAGGTGTATTGGGCATCCGGTAATCTCACTCACCGAACGAAACACGACAGCAAAGCTGTCGTTTCATGTCGATTTTCTGTGAGACAGTGGTACTGCCCCGGTAGAGGCTGCCCATTCATGCTGAGTCATAACTGACATCAGCGTGGCTCTACCACACGTCGGTTTATAGACTTATAACCGTATCGTTATGTATAGACTGTCGATTAAATGTGCTTACATGGGAGAATAGTAAGGAGTTTTAAAAACCCTCTTTGCAACACCATCAAAAGTGTTTAGTGCCACTAACAAATCTTAATACTTGATCTAAAACTTATATTTAATATTTGGAAATCATGCCACAACCTGTGAATGATTATGAAGATTATGTGATTTTAGGCAAAACCAATGTAATAAAGCAAATATATAAAATCAAAGTGTATGATATTTATTATGAATCATAATCAAAATCATCATATAAATATTCAACACTTGACATGACTTACTTCTGACTACACGAGACAGACCTAAAATATATTTATTTATATTAAATATTGAGTACATTAAATATATAAAAAAGTGTAAGTATCAAAATCTGTTTAGTTCAACTATAAATAAAATAAATAAATAAATATAAAAATAAATAATAAATAAATAAAATAAATACTAAATCGGCTAAGTAGTACAGATAAGTGAGTTGCCAGAACCCTCTTTAAAAAAAATACTATAATATGCCATGTAAACACATTTAAGCGGCAGACTATATGACATTATCAAAAATCTCAACGATTTTTGCCAACACTCATTATCAGTGGCGCCGACAGGAAAAAAATACCCTCGATTTGTAAAAAAATATTTTCATGTGGCAACACTTTTTTCCAGTAATACCAGCCTAAAAAATAAAATCTACATTTTTCCCAAAATATCAACAAAATGACAACTTACGACAAGTCTCCCGTTTCAATAATGGCTTGTACACACGTGGCTTAATGCCCTGTATGAGGCACTCGAAATGGGCCATCACTCTGTCCTTTTCAGCCACAGCGCCGTCCGCATCTTTTGTCTTACTCGCGCGTAGGTTCGCATATTGAGTTTCCAATTCTTTTAACATGTCTTTGAGCATCGTTGATCTGAAACAAGTACACATTCAGGGTACATCAAGACTGCGACCGAAAACGGAGCCAGGTGGTAGTTTTAGTGATTACAGACTCAATGCAACTAAAAATTGGTCAAAAAAGCGACATGTTTTTTTTGCATTCTTTAAAATATCCTGCTTGAATAGTAAATGTTTAGTTTTGCTAAAATTACGATTTAAACCCGTGCGTATGATTGTGTCTTCAAAAATAAAAAGGTGTACATTATTTTAGGTCAATAATGTATTTACTTATCCAAATACGCAATATAAAATACAATTACAAAAAAAGTCGTCGCTTTTTTTGCAAATTTAGATGCATTGTGTCTAAAGTCTAAAGTCACCTGGCTTCGCTTTCGGTAGCAGTCTTGATACACCCTGTATATCTGTAATCGATATACAGGGTGATAATGACATATGGTATTTAATGTGGCCTAACCATTCTCAATCGTATTCTCGATACTAGAAGAGGCCCGTGTACTGGGACGTATATACATAAACACACGCCATTTTTCCCAGAAGGGGTAGGCAGAGGTGCTACCAGAACACCCACGTTTCGCCTTGTATATTCCGTCCCATAATGTGATAGGGGGCGAGCCTATCGCTATATCGGGCACAAATTCCTGACTCCGGGCTAATAATGAATAGAAAAATCCAATATCACTTTGCCCGACCCGGGATTCGAACCCGAGACATCAGCTTTGCAATCGTACCGTAGTACCACTACGCCACCGAGGCAGACACGTACGTGGGACGTATATAGGCTGATACAGAAAAACTTACTGTATATTATGAATGGTCCAGTCTCCCTGCAGTCGTGTAATGAGCGACTTCAAATTCTGCTCGTCATAATGCCAACGGTTGACGTCTTCTAAATCGTATGAACATTGGAATAAGTTTAGCGGAACGTCGCTGGCCAGTTGGTATTGAGGTTTTCTGAAAAACATACATACATAAACACACGCCTTTTTCCCAGAAGGGGTAGGCAGAGGTGCTAGGTACCAGAACACCTACGTTTTGCCTTTTATATTCCGTCCCACGATGTGATAGGGGACGAACCTTACCCCATTTACCTCTTAAAAAGATAGGAACCAACCTGGTCAATTTTTCCACATCCAGCAGTTCCTTGACAATGTCCGGCGACTCCTTCCCCTGGCCCACGAGTAGCAGAACCGCCATGATGCACCGTATCTGATGCCAGAGGAACGCGTTGCCCTCAATCATCAGGCAGCACATAGATGTCGCTAAAATATATAAATAAATACATACAACAGTCACATACGTAGTTCTGACCCCGCACTAAGACACCAAGTGTTGTGTATGAGAAATTTTGAGGGCTTTATTAATAAACTCGGATGAGCGAAGGATCAACTTTAGTCCAAGGCTTTAGAATTGACTTGATTATTTTGTCTTGAATTTCTACGGTATATAAGTCCGCCAACCCGCACTAGGCCAGGCCACTTTATTACAAAATAAATTCATTCGTTTCCGTATTTTACTTGAGAACAGTGTTTCATTACAAGCTTTGCAATCGTACCGTAGTACCACTACGCCACCGAGGCAGTCAGAAAATAATTTTTAAAAGTTCTCGTTAATAATAATAAATAAAAATATTATGAAATCACAAATAACCAAACTATACTTACGCAATTCAGTATCATTATGGTCAACATACACAATATCTGCGCTAAGTATATTCCTTATAAACGTGGTGACGCCGTTGGCAACGTCCATTTTACAAAAATGGCGGAAGTCGTGAGTGCCTTTGAGGTGTGCGCACGCCGCCCTCATAGAAACCACATCGAGGGATGAACGCGGAAAATAGTATCTGTATGTGCGTTTCTTGCAGTCGAACCTATGAAGGATAATTGTTACGTAAATATTAAACACAGGGTATATCAAGACTGCGACTGAAAACGAAGCCAGGTGGTAATTTCAGTGACTACAGACACGATGCAACTAAAATTTTTGCAAAAAAGAGCAATATATATATTTGTAATTATTTAAATATAATTGTGTTTGAAGGAAAACATCGTGAGAAAACCTGCATACCGTAGCGATTTTAAAGAATTTCTACGGTATGTAAGTCCGCCAACCCGCACTAGGCCAGCGTGGTGGACTATATGACCTAACCACTCTCAATTGAAGAGGAGGCCCGTGCCCTGCAGTGGGTCGTATATGGGCTGATACAAAAAAAAATGTGTTTGGGTAATAAATCCATAGATTTTGCAAAAAATAATTTAAAGCTTTGCGTACATACATTCAAAAATAAAAGTATAATAAACTAAATTTACAAAATTGTAGAGATTCGATTGTAGAGGAGGCCCGTGCCCTGCAGTGGGACGTATCTGGGCTGAAAGTACATGAACTCACCTAGCACTGAACTCCGGCAAGTGACTTGGTATGGGCATCCACGCGACCGCCCTTATATCCTTCGGTAACAACCCGTTTAGTATTTTACAATAGGGCATCTCTTTTTCCACAGATCCTGCATCCTGCTCTTCTGGTGTGAACTTACTACGCAACGATATCGATATAACCTGAAATACAAATGTAAAATTAAAACGAAAGTGTTAAATGAAAGCCAGTAAAAAGTAAATAAATACACCCAACAGTCACATACATAGTCCTGACCCCACACTAAGATCGAGTCTTGTGTCGTGTATTAGGAACTACGAGAGACTTTTCGCTCTCACAAACACCCAGACCCGTAACAAACATTTGTGGTTCACACAAACATTTGTTTCGGTGCGGGGATCGAACCCGCGGCCTCTCGTTTCACAGTCGGTGTCTAACCAACCGAGCCACGAAAGCTGTCAAATTGATAACTTTATTAATCGAATGCAGCTTTGTTTTGGTTGGCAGGCTTTGGTATATCAAGGTAGGGCTTTTCATGGGTAGGCAGAGCCTACCAGGAAACCAACATTTCGCGTTGTGTGTTCCGTCCCACGATGTGATGGAGGCCGAGCCATATAACTCATATTATTGTATCTCGGGCATTTTATCCAAGTAAATAACAATTGAATGCGTCGGAGGCACTAATGTACTACAGTACGATTACAACGCTCAAGTCTCGGGTTCGACTCCCTGGTCAGGCAAATATATTTGATTTATTTATTAATTATCAATTAAGATAATACTCGCACACTACCACACCGTATGGGTGTCCTAGTAGCACCTCTGCCTACCTCAACTGGGATAAAGGTGTGAGTTTATGTAGTGTGATATTTACCTGTCCAAACGCACTAACACCCTTGTCTGTACGCCCACAACGGTGGTACTGTGACTTCTCCCGACTCTCAATCAGGCAGGCCTTGGTCAGTGCTTCGAAGAGATGATGCTCCACAGTCTGCGTGGTGTCTTCCTGCACCACTAACCCTTGGTAGTTCCAGCCAAAGTACATTAAACGGAGCAGGACTCTTCGAAAGTGGCATCTTAAAAATAGATACACTCAAATGTTGGATGTCGATGTGGGACGTCCAACCACTAGGTGGTCAGACGAGCTGGTAAAGGTCGCGCGACGTCGCTGGAAGCAGGCTGCCACCAACAGATCACTGTGGATATCATTGGGAGAGGCCTATGTTCAGCAGTGGAGTTTCTTTGGCTGATGGATGGATGGATCTAAATGTTAGATGCATAGTCCTGATGCCATTATAAGATCTAGTCTTGTATTGTTAGTATTTTAAGTCTTACAAATATATACAATCTAAATAAATAAATACACCCAACAGTGACATCAAAATACTTCTCCTTAGTGTGGGGTCAGGACTATGAGTGTATCAGTCCAAATACGTCCTATGGCAGGACACAAGTCTACTCTACAATCGTGAGTAGGATTGAGAGTGGTTAGGCCATATAGTCCACTACACTGTCAGTGAGTGAGTGCAGTTTGTAGGACTTTACATACCATAGAAATGTATACAAATCGCTATGGTATGCAGGTTTCCTCATAATGTTATCTTTCACCATTATAGTGCGTGGTGATTAACTAACAATACATACATGACTCCAAAAAGTCAGAGATGGTCCCTAGGAATTAAACCTGTGACCACCCTGAACATTTATAGGCAGCCATATCTGATTCAGTACCAACAGGCCACCACACACTTGATTTTGACTGATTATACATTATTACAAAAGATTTTATTTAGCATGTAATGTCAGGGAGACATCCACTTTTAAAATCATCTATAATTATAATATAGATATAATAAAATTGTAACTGATTGATGTCTTTACATTAAAGATATATAAAAAAGACTAAGAAGAGACTGTATTAACTGTTAGAATTTTTGTCAGTTTGTCTGTGTCTGTGCATGCCAATCTCAGAAAGGGCTGAACGCTACACAACATATATTGCTGATGGTGACTTTACTGTAAAAAGTATTTGCACCTGGGCGAAGACTGGCCAGTTACAAGAAACTTAATACCTTCTACAAAAATGATGCAATACTATGTAAGCATATTCTTTTTCTCAAATAGAGTAGACAAAGAAACCAACCAGTGTTAGCTATGATGTACTGAACTTATTTCCATCCAAATTTGTAACAGATGATAAATTTATTGTACTCTTGTTTCTTTAATTGCTTTTTACATGCTCCCGCTAAAGGAAAAACATAAATATAGAATCTTTCTATCTCTATTTCTCTTCAGCAACAGGAACTCCACTGAACATAGGCCTCCCCCAACAATCTCCACATTAACCTGTCAGACACGGTCTGCATCCAGCGATTTCCTGTAACCTTAACCAGGTTGTTCATCCATCTTGTAGGTGGACGTCTGACACAGAGCTTGCCTGTACGTGGCCTCCCCTCAAGAACCTTTCGTCCCCAACGGCCCTCAGTTCTTGGCACAAGTGCCCAGTCCACTGCCACTTCGACTTGCTAATCCTTTGGGCTAAGTTGGTAACCTTTGTTCTCCTACGGATGTCGTATTATTGTACTACATTGGCATAAATATTAACACCACCAAATTCTTTTAGAATTTTTTACACATATATCAAGTGTATTTCACGGACTGGGAATTGAACCCAGGGCTAGTAGGTTCACAGATCACAAGTGCTGATAGACAAGTGTGTTGAGAAATAAGGTAATGAATACTTTTTCACTTACTTGGTAAAATCAAACGGTTTTTTGGACTTTCGATCCTTTTTCTGTTCCGCGTTCAAGTTTCTATTTATAATACAATTTAACTGTTCATTGTGTGCTTCTAAACGCAATATCTTTTTCGCTAACTCCTGTAAAACAAACAATATATGAAAATTTGTAATACGCATACATCGGGTTATGTTTATCAATGAAAAGTTAAGAAAATACATCTTTATCCAAATTTAACAGTTCTTCGAGTGTACTCTTCTTATTTTTCGGCTTAACGGGTACATTTTGCTCTGTTTTATCCATCTTTAAATTACATTAATTGTTAATACGGCATGTTTACAAAAATCGATAACATTTCAAGAATCAAGATCTGACATTTCTTGACGCCAAATGCCAATGACTATTAGCGCCGCGTCGGACGACCAAAAACAACATGTAAAAAAATTGGCGGGTTACAATTCGAACAGTCGGGCATTTCAATTGAATAAAAATTATTAATTGTTGGTTAAAAAACTAAAAAAGAACAGCATAGAAGTAGTGGTAAACAACCCAACTAAAAAGTAAATAAATATTTTTATTGAGTTGGTTCGAAAATGGAGAAAACGACATTCATTTTGACATTCAAAACGCGCGGGAATTACAAAACGAAAAGGCGGGAATTTTGAGCGTGTAGGTGAGTTATTTATAAACATAGATTACTCAGATTATTTATATATTTTTCAGGGCGGATTACAATATTCCATCCTACATGGAACTTCACTCTTTACTTAGAAACACAGAAAAAATATCAGTGATGGTGTTTCTGTTGTGTTGTGAATTTGGTGATTTTTTCTTATTATTATGAATGGCGAGACGGGCATGCCATTCGCCTGATGGTAAGCGATACAACCGCTCATCGAAAGTAGCAAAACCTAATAACACCAATAATTATAAAGCAATGCTTGGCGTTCCATTGCGCTCACCATCCTGAAACTTAAAGTGTTAACTCACAATGTCTAGTAATTACGCTGGTTACAATGTCCTTCAAACCGGAACACAACAATGCGTTTACACTACTCTTTGCCGAAAAAAAATAGCGAAACTTCTTATATCTCAGGATGGCGAGCGCAGTGGAATGTCAAGCATTGCTTAGTAATTCATGGTGTTGTTTTGCTACTATCCATGAGCGGTCGTATCGCTTACCATCAGGCGATTGACATGCTCGTCTCGCCATTCATCGCAATAAAAAAAATCGCAATGGTATGCAGGTTTCCTAATGTTTTTCTACGAGTTATAAGTGGTGTGTTATGTATACCAAAGCATATAAAAAGGTCGCCACAATTTACTTTATTACTTATTTTTATGGCGGCCCACGAGACCACAAGTTCCAATTAAGTTAAGTAGAACATCAAATCGTTCTGGGTCGAGGTAAATATTTGTTGATTTATTTTGGGCTTAAAGACCAGAGGAGTTACTCTATGATTAGAAACGAAACTCGAAACTTCGGACGTCGCATGTAAAACGAGACGAATGCCTAGGTACTCCACAAAATGTTTGAATCCTTTATCGTACGTCCTAAGTATAGACTTAGTTCGGAGTGAATGATAAATTATTAAGACAAATAATACGACGATTGTGTAATCATAAATCCTCTATTCTTTTCCAACACCATATACATTTATACCAGGACTCTCTGCACATACAACTCGCATATTAAAACTGTGTAAAACGTCACAACTTGAATAATCGAGGCGTGATAATATTGCGACTCGGCCATCCTTCACATCAGACGTTGACAATTCCGTTCTGTATTCAAATCTTTATTCTATTCTTCTTAATATAACTGCCAGCACCATTGTCATGCTAAACTAGTTTGCTTTACTCATCACTCATAAAAATGACCCGTTACAAAATATCATAGAGAATAGTGCTGATTTTTAGAAGTGAAAAATTAAAAACGTACTGCAGACGTCGAACGAATATTCGAGTTTCGTTTCGGATCGTAGGGTAACCCCAGGCTTTATACAAAATAGATTATTGTGAAGTGATGTTTGAATACATACAGTGGCCTCTCGGTAAACCGTCAAACATTTTAGAGGGCGGTGTTGGACTATCAAATTTGTCGGAATATATATATTTTTTGTATTGTACATACATACATAAACACACGCCTTTTTCCCAGAAGGGGTAGGCAGAGGTGTTAACAGAACAACCACGTTTCGCCTTATATATTCCGTCCCACGATATGATAGGGGGCGAGCCTATCGCCATATCGGGCACAAATTCCTGACTCCGAGCTGATAATGAATAGAAAAATCCAATATCACTTTGCCCGACACGGGATTCGAACCCGAGACCTCAGCTTTGCAATCATACCGTAGTACCACTACGCCACCGAGGCAGTCATTTTTTGTATTGTATCAGCCCATATACGACCCACAGCAGGGCACGGGCCACCTCTACAATGGAGAGTACGATTGAGAGTGGTTAGGCCATATAGTCCACCACGCTGGCCTAATGCGGATTGGCTTGGGTTGGCGGAATATATAGACCCAATATAACCCAGAAAATTTATGAAATGATTTTAAATTCGTTCATTGGTCACGTGGGCAATTAAATAGCTTTTATGACAAGTCGTAAGAGTGATAAGCGCCTGCTGACTACATGCCAGGAAAGGATCCGGAGTTTCTTTGGGCACATAATGCGATCCCCATTGCACAGCCTGGAGAAACTCATCATTCTCGGACAAATGGAGGGGAAGCGCGCTAGAGGAAGAGCGCCAGCTATATGGGTGGACCAACTCAAGGAGGTGACTGGAGGCCAGATACAGGGAGCGGTATATATGGCGCAGAACCGGACCGAGTGGAGAAGATTGACATACAGTCGCGATCCTCGGCATTGAGGTAACGACCAGAAAGAAGATGACAAGTCAAAACACATAGAAATTATTCTCTATTCACAAAATGTTATAATATTCTCTCTAGAATATTATGTTGCTTCGGTGGCGTAGTTGTACTAAGGTATGATTACAAAACTGAGGTCTCGGGTTCGAATCCCGGGTCGGGCAAAGTGATATTGGATTTTTGTGTTTATTATCAGCGCGGAGTCAGGGATTTGTGCTCGTTTTGGCGATAGGCTCTCTATAACATCCTGCGACGAGACAGACAAGGCGAAACGTGGGTGCCTGCTTACTACCAGGAGAACCTCCGCCTATTCCTTCTGGGAAAAAGGCGTGAGTTTATATATGTATAATATTATGATATTATTTAAATTGAGGAAAAATGGACTAAAAAAGTTACTACTTGGCCAGGGCCACATAGTAAACGAAATAGAGGTAGACCAAGGGAAAGATGGATGGATGAAATTAAAAAGATAGCCGGAGAAGACTGGATTGTGAAGGCAAGGAATAGGGAGACTTGGAGTAACATGGAGGAGGCCTTTACTCATTGAAGAGGTCCTTAATATAAATGCATGATATTTTGTGTCCTTTGATTTTAATTGCTTTTTGATATGAATATTTTTTTGTTATCTTGTTATAAATATGTAAATAATTAATTTAAGGATAGCTCTAAGTTAAACCTATGTACAATAATTATTAAGGAATAAAGAGGCTTAAATAAATAAATAAAATAATATTTAAATTAAAACTTATTTTTCGGTAGTCATAAAGTATAACATTTATTTAGATCGCTAGTATTATACTGGGCTATTTTTCTCGAGTCTGACCAAATTGTTTTATTCAACTGAAAAGAATAAAACTGATTAACTCACGGTGGAAAACATTAAAATTTACCCGTAATCAGTCATTTATTTCCATTTCATAATATCCTAATCAATGTTCAAATTATACTCAACATCTGCTACAAGCACGGTCGCCGGTCATTATTATACACAGACGCGCTCGCGAGTTTGTGCGTGTGTAGTTTACACAGTAGCTTATGTGTAGTGTGTAGTTTAATATGGTCGTGCGTACTGTCTAAGAATTTTGTTTTTAAGGATAACAATTGTGAAATATTTTGAAAAAAAAATGTTTACTATATTTTTTACAGACGCGGCTGCCTACATCTTCATGGTGATCGCGTGTTCAATCCCAGGGCACACCCCTGATTTTTAGGATTCATGTGTGTATTGATAGTCAATCACCGCGCACTATAACGGTGAAGGAAAACATCGTGAGGAAACCTGAATATCAAAGCGATTTGTAAGAATTTCTATGGTGTGTAAAGTCCGCCAACTCGTACTGGGCCAGCGTGGTGCACTATAGCCTAACTCCTCTCCATCGTACTTTCCATTGTAGAGAAGGCCCGTGCCCTGCAGTGGGACGTATATGGACTGATAGAATATTTTTTCTGAAACTGGACTGTTAACATTTGAACACTCAGATCGAATTAACCGTACATAAATTACTAAAAGTAAGTTCCATTTTTATAAAACTCTATGCATTTTGTATGGAACCTATTTTTAAGTCTTCTACTAAATAATTCTCACCTCTTGCACGAATGGGGCTTTTATTATTAATGAATCTCTTTCAGATTGTGACGTCAGCATACGTCATAAGAAAGCGTTGCGTGTTTCTGTAATTCTGTGGCGTAGAAGATTCAATTGCGTCATTGGTTTAGTGTCAAACCGTACTGAAATTAAATGCCTACTGCTGACTACCATAATTGAGAGTTTGATTTAAAAGGCTTAGGCCACGCTGGCCTATTGTTTGACAGCCTCCGTGGCGTAGTTGAGACGCCGACTGTGAAACGAGAGGCTGCGGGTTCGATCCCCGCACCAACACAAATGTTTATTAGGCCCACAAATATTTGCGTCGGGTCTGGGTGTTTGTGAGGCCGAAAAGTCTCTCGTAGTTTCTGATACCCTCGACACAAGACTTAAGTGATTTTAATGTGGGGTCAGAACTATGTGATTGTTGGGTGTATTTATTTATTGTTTGTAACGGATTAGCAAGTTGAAGTGGCAATGGGCGGGGCACATAGCACGGAGAACTGATGGCCGATGGGGCCGAATGGAGGCCACGAAGCGGAAAGCGCAGCGTGGGACGTCTACCCACTAGATGGTCAGACGACCTGGTAAAAGTCGCGGGACTTCGCTGGATGCAGGCTGCCTCCAACAGGTCACTGTGGAAAGCATTAGGAGAGGCCTATGTTCAGCAGTGGACTTCCTTTGGCTGATGGATGGATGGATGATGATGTAACGGGCTTCAGATCTTTACATACCTAGTAACATAAAGTCGCTTCCCGTGTCTGTAAACGTTGTGGATATTCATGGGCGGCAGCGATCACTTACCATCACGTGACCTGTTTGCTCGTTTGCGGGACCTGTTAAATAAAAAACCCTCCAATAAAAGCGGTGCTTAAACTTTAAAGAGAGTACTCTCCCTACGGTAAGCAGCTACTTTGTTGTGCTGGACCCCTGGCACAGCGAAGGTCCATGAGCGGCGGTGACCGCTTATCGTCAGGCGAGCCGCGTGCTCGTCTGCCCGATTAGGCAAATCAAAAAAATAAAATAAAATATGAAAACGACTGAAAATTCGACACGGTTATTGTTTTATATCCATCCATCCATCAGCCAAAGGAAGTCCACTGCTGAACATAGGCCTCTCCCAATGATTTCCATAGTGACCTGTTGGAGGCAGCCTGCATCCAGCGACGTCCCGCGACCTTTACCAGGTCGTCTGACCACCTAGTGGGTGGACGTCCCACGCTGCGCTTTCCGCTTCGTGGCCTCCATTCGAGAACTTTTTGGCCCCATCGGCCATCAGTTCTCCGTGCTATGTGCCCCGCCCATTGCCACTTCAACTTGCTAATCCGCTGGGCTATGTCGGTTACTTTAGTTCTCCTACGGATCTCCTCATTTCTGATTCGATCTCGTAGGGAAACCCCGAGCATAGCCCTCTCCATAGCTCGTTGAGTGACTTTGAGCCTCCTGATAAGGCCCATAGTAAGAGGCCACGTCTCGGTGCCGTATGTCATCACTGGTAACACACAACTATCGAAGACTTTCGAAGATTGTTTTATAACAGTTTCGTAATCTTATCGACTTAATTATGGGCAGAAATAAGCTGCATTACCTACCGAAGTACGTGGTATATGAACCAAATCTTCGTAATTGGTCTAACGAACATTGACAACGGTGGCAAACCTGTTATAGAGATTGAAAGGGTTCCTGTCTCAGTGGCGTAGTGGTACTACGGTATGATTGCAAAGCTGAGGTCTCGGGTTCGAATCCCGGGTCGGGCAAAGTGATATTGGATTTTTCTATTCATTATCAGCCCGGAGTAAGGAATTTGTGCCCGATATGGCGATAGGCTCGCCCCCTATCACATCGTGGGACGGAATATACAAGACGAAACGCGGGTGTTCTGGTAGCACCTCTGCCTACCCCTTCTGGGAAAAAGGCGTGTGTTTATGTATGTATGAAGGGGTTCCGAGTTTAGTCCGTATAGTTAGTACTTCTTATCTATACAGGGTATATCAAGACTGCTACCGAACACGATTACCATTATTACCATTATTACCATGACGGCTGCCGCGTCTAGTCCATTACCCACAGTGGTCACCACGCAGTACGCACTATACTATCCATACTGTATAACATCACATAAACAGTAAATGAGTGTTTTTTGTATTGTATTGTATCAGCCCATATACGACCCACTGCAGGGCACGGGCCTCCTCTACAATCGAGAGTACGATTGAGAGTGGTTAGGCCATATAGTCCACCACGCTGGCCTGAGCGGGTTGGCGAACTTACAAATGAGTGTTTAAAACTGAGTAATTCGTGAAATAGCTGGAGATCTATTTCGAGTGACATAGTTATGCAGTTTGTGACTGTGTATGACGCGGAGAAGAATTTCACGCGATGACGACACGCGTGCGCGGGGACATGACGATATCGATGTATTGGATGTGTCGATATCGATGTTTTTATACTAACATTTTTACTTTTTACGTTTTTACTATTTTCAGCTACTCGAACGGTCCGACCTCTATAGAGGTTTGTCAATGTAATGTCAGTTTATATAGAGTATCTTTTATCTGTCAATGTCAATATACATACATACATAAACACACGCCTTTTTCCCAGAAGGGGTAGGCAGAGGTGCTACCAGAACACCCACGTTTCGCCTTGTATATTCCGTCCCACGATGTGATAAGGGGCGAGCCTATCGCCATATTGGGCACAAATTCCTGACTCCGGGCTGATAATGAACAGAAAAATCCAATATCACTTTGCCCGACCTGGTATTCGAACCCGAGACCTCAGCTTTGCAATCATACCGTAGTATCACTACGCCACCGAGGCAATGTCAATGTAATGAAAGCCTTAATGTCAGTATAAATAGGGTATATTTTAAAAAAGCTGACGTCAGTTTGACAAACTGCTACAGCGGTCGGGACGTCCGAGTTGCTATGTCTATAGACTCTATACTTGTGTTTTTCCTTTAGCAGGAGCATGTAAAAAGCAATTAAAGAAGCGTAACTGTGTTGAATTGCGAGAAACGATTAAATATTGATATAATAATTTTTTTATCGCTTCTTCACACTAGAACCTGTCGATATTGATAGCTTTTGTAATAAAACGAATTTTTACTGATTATATCGCGAATTTGATTTAATTTTTACATAATGGTGTCTTGGATTTACACGAATGTTACACATTGAAAGAAAACGAATTCTTACGGATTTTATCGCGAATTTGATTTAATATTTACAATTTTTAACTTCCCGACGTTTCGATCACTTTACAGTTTTCGTGGTCACGGGGCGGACTGAGGTATTAGTCGTCCGCTTAGTGACTGTAACATTCGCGTAAAAGCAAGAAGCAGATAGATTTAGTATCAATTCTTAACGCTAGACGTGTTTTCATCGATAGTTTTATGACGACAGCATCGGTAAGCCACTCCCGAAAATGGGTTCTAATTTTATTTTATTTTTTATTTACTTTCATTTATTTTTATTTATATTAATTAGTGTAAACTGTAAAGATAATGACGATTGAAGTGATCTACGGTCTAATTAACAGCGGAACGAATAAGCGATAAAAAGGTCGCGGGTTCGAGGGCAGGGTACGTAGGTGTGTTTTCATAATTAATTATCGTCCGCTTTAATAGCGATTATGGCCTAAGCATAAAGCAGCAGACCGGGCTCTGTGACGGAGCTTGGGAGAGGCCTATGTCCAGCTGGGGACTGCAACGGTGATGATGATGGCTTAAGCCCTCTCAGTGGAACTTTCATTTGTAGATGAGCGGTGTACAGTTCCATTAATGGCGAAAGAAATCATCGCGGGCTTGTAAACATGAGAATTCTTCTCAACTATTTCGAAGGTATTTTTTTTTATTGTCGCCTGATGGTAAGTGATCACTGCCACCCATGACCATCCACAACGCTTGGTTCATAAATTTGTTACCGGCTCGTAAAATCTGGATGGGAGCGGGAAGGAAAAAGGATGGGAAGAGGAAAGGGGTATTGGGCATCCGGCAATCTCAATCACCAAACGAAACGCAACAACAATGTTGTCGCTTCACGTCTATCCTCTGTGAGACAGTGGTACCACCCCTGACGAGCCTGCCCATTCATGGTCAGTCATGACTGACAGCAGCGTGGCTCTACAACAAGAAGAAGATACGCCTCTTGTATGAGCATAAGCATCCAGAGCATCCAGAGACTTACTGCAACCATCATAAGTTAGTCCAATCACCTTGGTTGTGTGACCAAAGACAAGCTTGCTAGCGCGTGACCTCCTCTCTAGAACTTTCCAGCCTCATATGCCATAAGTGCTCAGCGCCATATGCCTTGCCCACTGCTGCTTTAACCTCAATAAATACACCCAACAGTCACATACTCTAAGATATAAGTATGTGTCGTGTACCAGAGACTACGAGAGACTTTTCTGTCTCACAAACACCCAGACCCGAAACAAATACTTGCGAATTGCTTAAACATTTGTGTTGGTGCGTGGATCGAACACACGGCCTCTCGTTTAACAGCCGGCGTCTAACCAACCAGCCGCAGAGGCTGTCACTAACTAATCTGTTTAACGATTGTTTTATTAATTATATTATTCTCGGGTTTGAATCCCGAATCCTATAATCCGCCTTGTGTGTTTTTCGGTTTGAAAAATCTTGTACAAATTTGTCGGAACTGAGTGCCTACCATATATATATATATAATATATATATATATAAACTCACGCCTTATTAAAATTGGATATATTATTAATATACCTTATTATTATTTGCTAAATGTTCCCCTTAGAAGGGGAACATTTAGCACTGAAATAGTTGAGAAATTAATTTCCGTCCCAGAAGTGAATAATGAATTTAGGACAACTCTAGCGTTACATCTGCCTCCCTTCATGGATATAAGCGTGAAGATGGATTATCTATACATCCCTCTTTACCAACCAAAGTGTGTGCCCCAGAAATCTATTTTAATCGTGGATAAGTACATAACGTGTCACCTTTCTACTGACGTGATTGACGTGTCCACTGTCACCAAATTACGCGCGAGGATAACTAGTGATAGGGGAGTGTCGATATCGATGAAATTATGACGATAATTATAATTGTGAATATGAATCAAATAGGTTTTCTATGTTAACAATGAAGCTATTTATTACACAATATTGCATTTAACACAATATTGCATTTAATAAAAAAATATGAGTATTTATTTATTTGAGAGCCTCCGTGGCGCAGTTGGTTAGACGCCACTGTGAAACGAGAAGCTGTGGGTTCGATCCCCGCACCGAGACAAATGTTTGTGAGGCCCATTTGTCTTGGGTTTGCGTGTGTGTGAGGCGGAAAAGTCTCTCGTAGTCTATGATACTAACGACACAAGTCTTAACCGATGTTAATGTGGGGTTAGAACCATCGGTCCTGGCGCGTCCGTTCATCGGTATCCCGGGGCCGTCTCTCAAGTGCACCGATGGTGGCCGACGCGGGGTTTTTAGTCGGTATTTCGGCGGGGTTAGAACCATGTACGTTGATAGTGTTTATTTAATGTTTTTTTATTACTATGAATAGCGATACGAGTATGCCATTCGCCTGATGGTAAGCGGCATGACCGCTCATGGATAGTAGCCAATGGCGGATTATCCCTAAGGCAAACTAGGCACGCACCTAGGGGCGCGAGGTTACAAAGAGGCGCGCACGATTTCGGATATCTTCATTTCATGTAAATCCATCGAATGTTATAATTATCATACTTATGAGAAACATCATCTGTGTCTTATCATTTGCGTTATAACATGGTGTATTTCACTCATTAACAACATAGGCGTACAAATACTTAAAACTTATAAAACTAAATTACTAAAAAGGGGAAGAAAAAACATATTTGAAACTTAATAATTAACAAGTTACGCTTACTTACTACATGTAACCTATTTTCAGTGATACTTAACTTAATAAGTCCCAATATTAGTCACTACAAACAATAAAAAAAAATCAGCTATGACTTATCATTAAGACATTCTTATCTATGGTAGCATGATCTTCTTTCTAAAAGTAATTTTAGATTTCTTTTTAAATTATGAGCATTCTACTCCCTCCAACTTTTTTGTAGTTTCGTCGTTAGTCTTACAAACTGTACCAGTATTAAACAAATCTTCGACACTTTTACGGAACGGTGAAATCAAAACTAAAAATTAATTAATCTTATGAAATGATTTATAAGATTCATAAACATTTTGTATGTAGTAGGTACGTGAATCATTTAAAACTTATTAGAATGATGTATGTAAAAAACGTATGAATGCATATTATGTATGCGCTTATAATTCATATAAGGTAAAAGGTCATATCTCATAACGTACTAGCATCACTGAACAGAAAATATGGACATATAATTAATTTAACATAAAGAGCTGTGGTGGTATTACATCTATAGTATGTGATAGGCTGTCTCGGTGGCGTAGTGGTACTACGGTATGATTGCAAAGCTGAGGTCTCGGGTTCGAATCCCGGGTCGGGCAAAGTGATATTGGATTTTTCTATTCATTATCAGCCCGGAGTCAGGAATTTGTGCCCAATATGGCGATAGGCTCGCCCCCTATCACATCGTGGGACGGAATATACAAGGCGAAACGTGGGTGTTCTGTTAACATCTCTGCCTACCCCTTCTGGGAAAAAGGCGTGTGTTTATGTATGGATTTGTAGAAATTTGTTGTCAACTAATTAGTTAAATTTTCACTACTAAAGCAGTGCTACCAAAATTACGAACAAGAAATTATCTACGTGTTTGAAGACGCAAATGTATGACAGGGCTCACTCTATAATTTAAATACCCTAAGGATAAAAATTATAAATCGTGTGACCTCGAAAGAAAATTGACAACTGAATCATTTTCTTCATAAAAACAACGTAAAAAGAAATTCTATTCGTAAACAAGTTATTACCTCCACGAACAATTTATCAAGCATTAAAACTTTCACAATTATTACAATTATTATCGATAGATCGGTATCCTCCACTACCCATTAGTGTCATTCAAGCGGCCATCTTGGATAGTTTATTCGAAAATCGAACGCCGGCGGAAGCGCGCGCGTTCTGCCATGGCGCGCGGGAAATAAAATCATAATCGGATCATTTAATATTAATAATGCCAGGTTTATTTTTTAATGCTGTGTGTGTTGTGACCTTTGCCTGATATCAACTTATCGGAGTTTTTTTTTTCGTGAGTACTATCGTGTTTATGGTTTACGGATAATTTCAGGATGCACGCCTTTTAAATGCATTGTTTGTGTACGGAGTTTTTTGTAATTAGATGTGGCGATTTTTATGCTTAATTCTTGTTCGTTTTTTGAATAATTACTGTAATCTGGCAGTGTTTTTATGACTGTATTAGTCCAATATTGGATCCAATGTAGGAACCACAAGTTTTCTTTAAATGCAGAAGAGACGTTAGTCCATCTTCTTATCCTGATGTGGTTTAGTGAACTTTACATATCTATGAAATTACTTACATAATACTACCACGCTTATACTCCAAAGGGGATAGGCAGAGGTGTTATATACCAGCGCCAAGCACAGCTCGCTGAACTTTATTACTTCTGTAGATATACATATGAATGAGTTTATCGCAATGCTGTGCACAATTTTCGGTCCCGAGAAAGTCATGTGAATTTTTTATCTGTGAATCTAACACAAAACGAAGTGACCTGGGAATCGAATTCAAGACCACACAATTCACAACCCAGACCCACTGACACTATACCAATGGCACAAAAGAACACCTAACTAGAATTTTCTTGATGATAAAATGAGAGATGTTTAATTAAAACTACTAGTGTAACTTTTGAAGCTCGAGGTTTTTACCCGAGAATCAAACCTGTACCCATCGTTTCAGCAACTGAATTTACTTTTTACGAACTGAAATTTTAGTGTATAAAGGGTAAAGTCGACACATTGGCTTCGAATTGTTGGATCGTAGGTTCAAATCCTAAATCAGAAAATTTACGTTATGTGAATAAAGAAGGTCACTAGGTGCCAACAGTATTTCTGCTTATCATTCACGCATATATACGTGAACTTATATATGTATATGTAATACAGATAAATATGCGGGTCGTCGCTGGATGCAGGCTGCCTCCAACAGGTCACTGTGGAAATCATTGGGAGAGGCCTATGTTCAGCAGTGCACTTCCTTTGGCTGATGGATGGATGGATGAAATACAGATAACTCTACGTCAAACCTAGCCAAATATTGAAATAAAACGAATTCTTACGGGTTTTATCGCGAATTTGATTTAATTTTTAAATTTTTAACTTACCGCCCTTTCAATCACTTTACAGCTTTCGTGGTCACGGGGTGGAACACTCATTTGTAAGGATTATAACGGTATGTGAAGTCCGCCAACCCGCACTAGGCCAGAGTGGATTATAGGTTTAATCCCTCCCAATCGTACTCTCGATTGTAGAGGAGGCTCGTGCCCTGCAGTGGGACGTACCTGGGCTGATACAGTACTGTACTACACACTTCAATACGCCTTATGATAAGCGGAGTGTACTTAGAGTATCCACTGTAAGATGGCTCTCAATCGACACAATTATACCTGATTATTATACCTTGCACAAGAGGGCCGGCAGCGACTGCATGCATAAAGCAGCAGACCGGGTTCTGTGGCGTCCTTTGGAAGAGGCCTATGTCCAGCAGTGGACTGCAACGGGCTAATGATAATGATGATGCCTGATTGAAATGAAATGAAATTGGTTTATTGGTCACGTAGGCATTGGCATTGGTCAATTAAATAGACCCGGCGAAACAAAATCAGTGGGCTTGTTTTGGGTCCAATGAATTAATAACGACCATGAGTATTTCCGAAATGTCTCCTAATTTTATGCCTACTACTGGATCCAACGCGGCCCTGACTGAAAGAGCCGGCGAAACAAACTCAGCGGGCTTGACTTTACCACTGGATACTACGCGGCGCGACCTAATTTTCATTAGATCCAGCGAGTCAAACTCAGTGGCCATGGTTTTGGTTAATTGACTGAAATCAATATTTATGAATTGTCATACAAAGTTTGCCATGTTTATTATTATTTTTTCTCGATGGGTCGTCGACTTTCCCGCCCTCACGCCCACCACTGCAACTCCTGTCAGCCAGGATCAACAGTGGCACACAAATAATTGGCACCGAGCTCCGGGGCTTGGCGAGATTCTTGGGACGCTAACTTGTCTTTAACCCGCATCGAAATTAACCAAAAAGAAAAACAAATAGGAGGAGTTGGAAACAACATTGTCCACTTCCCCCGCAGCAAAATGGGTTAAAAATACATTATAGGTTAATATTTTAATATTTACTGGTGGTAGGACTCTCATGTGCCAGAGGCCGCCTGGGTAGGTACCACCGCAATGTCTATTTCTTCCCCCAAACAGCAGTGTTTAATTATGTTTTTTTGTGCATGTTGTGCACACGACGGATCCTTAACCGCTTTGTACGGTCGCTATTCCATCACACGTATCGTGCCAAAATCAAACTTGTTATAATTTGGTCAAATCTTTACTAATCTTAATAATAAATCTTTATACCTACTTGCCATTAGTGCGATAAAACAACAGTGTCAATTTAATCAATTTTGATAGTTTCTAAATTACTTCTTATGTATGTAATTGAATGCTTAACAGTAAGGCGGTAATTAATTATGTCAACAAATAGACAAAAATATCAAACAAACTAAAACTACATAGATTTACATATCAAAGTCCAAATGACAATATTAAATAAAACAAACAGTACATATTACATAAAAATATAAACCCAAATTAAAAAAATAAATTAATAAATTAAAGAACATATTCATATTTCAAATTAATCAAAAATTAATTTACTAATTGGTTTATGAAGTTAATATAATTATATTCGACTAAAACCGCGATAAATTATAATCTGTCAAGGCTGTTGTGACTTGGTAGGTAATTTTTTATTGCATCATTTTAAAGGTCTCCAGGTATAAGAATCAATGTATCTAAACTTGAAACTGACTATAAGCAAATAGCTGTATCACAGGACTCCTCTACAACCAAGAATTTCATTGAAGGGTTAGGGGTTACAACGCTGGCCAGTAGCCTAGTACGCATTGGTGTGCTTCACAATAGGAAATCTTGTTAAGCTCGATATGCAGGTGTCCTCATGATGTTTTCCTTCACCGTTATAGTGCGTGGTGATTGACTTTCAATACACGCATGACTCCGAAAGTCAAAGGTGTGAATTGTAATTCGAACCCGCGACCGGTCCGTTACCAATAGGCAACCACGCACTTGATATTTCCAAAATATTTTCTGATGATAACTGACTATCGTCTTCTTTATTGCATAGGTCCGGCAAACGAGCAAACAGGTCACCTGATGGTAAGTGATAACTGCCGCTCATAAGCATCTACAACGCTTGTTTCATAGATGTGTTAACTGTTAATATTATTATATGTTTAAATATGGACCCTTAAATTCAGGAGGAAAGGGATATTGGGCATCCGGAAATCTCTCTCACCGAACTAAACGCGACAGCAAAGCTGTCGCATCACGTCGATCTCCTTTCAGAGAGTGGTACCGACGGTCGAGCCTGACCATTCATGCTGAGTCATGGCCGACAACAGCGCGTCTCTACCCCATAGGTCACACAAAATTTACAAAACACGAATTGTTAGAGAACATCCCACAATTACACGTTACGTCGATAGCAATTATAAATACCGACACTTATTTCCAAGAACAATAGGCATGGACAGTAAACAGGCGCAGACTCCAGATTAATGCTCTTTCAAACGCAATTGTTCTCATGTTTACATGATTTTTTAAAAGGCACTAAACTCCAATTTAACGATTTAACTACGGAATTGGGGTACCCGGAAGATTGCTATTTTTACCAGTAGCTATCAGTGGAAATTGGAACGTGAGTCTTCATCTAATAATTTGACAGCAGCGGGATCAATTATTTACAAGTTTAAAATGGCGGCTAACGGCCTTGATAACACGAAGGGCCTTATTAATAAACTCGGATGAGCGAAGGATTAACTTTAGTCCAAGGCTTTAGAATTGACTCGATTATTTTGAATAGCGAGGTATTCACGACTTTATTAATAAACACGGAATTGGCTAGCTAGGCAACCATCGTATTGTAGTTGCATTATTCAATATTATAGTCAAATTAATAGTCAAAATAATCGAGTCAATTCTAAAGCCTTGGACTAAAGTTAATCCTTCGCTCATCCGAGTTTATTAATAAGGCCCTAACGGTTTTATTATAAAAAGTTCATAAACCTATTTTATTTATAGAATATTTTAACTTCTTCCTTCAAACTGAATTCAAAAGTCGTTCAAAAGGGATAAAACAATCGATAACTAAAATTGGTTTACGAACTGTCTATACTTCAATGTTTAAAGGTTAAAGAAGAGAAATAAAACACGTTGTACTTATGTACCTGTACTGTGGGTACTGTATCAGCCCAGATACACCCCACCGCATGGCACGAGCCTACTCTACAATCGGGAGTACGATTGAGACGGGTTAGGCCATATAGCCCACCACGCTGACCTCGTGCGGGTGGCGGACTTTACATATTTTTATTGTTGTACTTACTGTTTTGGTGAAGGAAACCTGCATACCATAGCGATTTGTATAAATTTTTATGGTATGTACGAGTAAAAGTCCACGAACCCGCACTAAATATATAAATAAATACACCCAACAGTCACATACATAGACCTGATCCCACAGTAAGATCGAGTCTTGTGTTGTGGGTATCAGAAGCTACGAGAGACTTTTCGGTCTCACAAACACCCAGACCCGGGACAAATATTTGTGGGCCACTCAAACATTTGTGTAGGTGCGGGGACGAACCCGCGGTCTCTCGTTTCACAGTCGGCGTCTAACCAACTACGCCACGGAGGCTGCACGAGGCCAGCGTGGTGGACTATATGGCCTAACTAATCTCAATCGTGCTCTCGATTAATAGAGGAGGCCCGTGCCCTGCAGTGGGACGTTTATGGGCTGATACAGATACCTACCGTTTTGATTGTTGTTTAAGTTCCCATAAACAACATTCAAAACAGTGCCTTCGGAAATCAACAAAATAAATACGAGTAACAAGATAAATCACATACTATTTTAAGAAAGTGATAATACATCTGATATTACTCGTAACAGCTTAATCTTATCAGAGTGTCAATCAGAGTTGAAGCGCACTCGCACCACAGCCGCGTCCATCCGGCATTTGTCGGCAACATTTTGTAGGCGGGCTATCCGGCGGCTTCAGTTCAGTTACTTTGGCTACAATATCCTTCAAACCGGAACACAACAGTAAATTTACACTGCTGTTTGGCGGGAGAAATAGACATTGCAGTGGCAGGTTTTTTTACGAGGAGAAAACTAATTATAGCTTCCTTCCCGCAGGCCTTGGGGGAGGGGCACAGGCCTCCTCTGCAATCGAGAGTACGATTGAGAGCGGTTAGGTCATATAGTCTACCACGCTGGCCTAGTGCGGGTTTTACTTTTACATACAATAGAAATTTATACAAATCGGTATGGTATGCAGGTTTCTTCACGATGTTTTCCTTCACCGTTATAGTGCGTGATTGACACAATACACACATAACTGAAAAGTCAGAGGTGTTCTGAGATTTGAACCCACGACAACCGTGAACATGTAGGCAGCCGCGTCTGGTCCGTCACCAACAGGCCACCACGCACGCACATTTCATTCCGTCCGCATTATTTACCGTGAAAACTAACAGTTGGTAATATATACGATCGATATACTATGCATATAAAACAATATAATATAAAACTCAACGTGCAATTTTCTCTATTTCCCACGCATACAAAGAGTTTAAACTGCTAAATTCAAAACACATTATAACTTGCATTAGCGTATTATTAAACGAGTTTTCTATCTCGCAGCGTTAAACGCATGGCAGGTTTTTCAAGGACTTGTTGAATTGAACCACAGTTGATTTATAAAACGCATCTTATATATTTTTTACTGTTTCGTTGGCGTAGGACAACTACGGTACGATTACACAGCTGAGGTCTCGGGTTCGGATCCCGGGTCGGGCAAGGAGATATTGAATTTTTTCTATTCATTATCAGCCCGGAGTCAGGAATTTGTGCCCAAAAACACAATTTTTTATACATACATACATACATAACCACACGCCTTTTCCCAGAAGGGGTAGGCAGAGGTGCTACTAGAACACCCACATTTCGCCTTGTATATTCCGTCCCACGATGTGATAGAGGGCGAGCCTATCGCCATATTGGGTACAAATTCCTGACTCCGGGCTAATAATGAATAGAAAAATGCAATATCACTTTGCCCGACCCGGGATTTTACGACATCAAAAAATTGTCGCCTTTTTTTGCGAAATTTTTAGTTGCATTGTGTCTAAAGTCACTAAAACTGCCACCTGGCTTCGTTTTCGTCGCAGTGTTGATATACACTGTATTTAATTGAAATTAGGATTTCAGCTTTAAAATCAAGATTTTACTACTTAAATAAAATCTAAGTTAAACACCGGAAAGCACGGAAATTCTTCTTAGTTTCCACGCAATTAAAACATTAAAAGGCCAGTGGCATTTCAAACGATCATTAAGTTTTGTTTAGCATCGGTTTCAGTTCATACCCTTGACCTAATTCCTGTGCTCAAAGCTCCCACTGTTTAAGAGCTGTTGAGGACTATACTGCCCTGTTTAGACTAGCATGGGAATTATATTGAGTAGAATTGTCTAGACCGCAGCCTACGGGCTATGTTCTCCTATTATAGGACATAGAGACGAGTATGGGAATTATATTGGGTAGAATTGTCTAGACCGCAGCCTACGGGCTATGGTCTCCTATTATAGGACATAGAGACGAGTATGGGAGTCATATTGGGTAGGATTGTCTAGACTGCAGCCTACGGGCTATGCTGTTCTATAATAGGACATAGAGACGAGTATGGGAATTATATTGGGTAGAATTGTCTAGACTGCAGCCTACGGGCTATGGTCTCCTATTATAGGACATAGAGACGAGTATCGGAATCATATTGGATAGAATTGTCTAGACTGCAGCCTACGGGCTATGCTGTTCTATAATAGGACATAGAGACGAGTATGGGAATTATATTGGGTAGAATTGTCTAGACTGCAGCCTACGGGCTATGCTGTTCTATAATAGGACATAGAGACGAGTATGGGAATTATATTGGGTAGAATTGTCTAGACTGCAGCCTACGGGCTATGTTCTCCTATTATAGGACATAGAGACGAGTATGGGAGTCATATTGGGTAGGATTGTCTAGACTGCAGCCTACGGGCTATGCTGTTCTATAATAGGACATAGAGACGAGTATGGGAATTATATTGGGTAGAATTGTCTAGACTGCAGCCTACGGGCTATGCTGTTCTATAATAGGACATAGAGACGAGTATGGGAATTATATTGGGTAGAATTGTCTAGACTGCAGCCTACGGGCTATGCTGTTCTATAATAGGACATAGAGACGAGTATGGGAATTATATTGGGTAGAATTGTCTAGACTGCAGCCTACGGGCTATGTTCTCCTATTATAGGACATAGAGACGAGTATGGGAGTCATATTGGGTAGGATTGTCTAGACTGCAGCCTACGGGCTATGCTGTTCTATAATAGGACATAGAGACGAGTATGGGAATTATATTGGGTAGAATTGTCTAGACTGCAGCCTACGGGCTATGCTGTTCTATAATAGGACATAGAGACGAGTATAGGAATCATATTGGGCAGGATTGTCTAGACTGACAGTCTACGCAATGTCTGTGAGTAAATACATGTTGGAAAAGAAGAAAACATTATATTTAACGTCTTCTTAATTAATTTTGAAGAAATAAATTTTACCAAAAATTTAAGAGACAACGTGAGAAATCTAGATACATACATTCATACATATATACATACATGAACTCACGCCTTTTTCCCAGGAGAGGTAGACAGAGGTGCTACCAAGACACCCACGTTTCGCCTTGTGTGTTCCGTCTCATGATGTGACAGGGGACGAGCCTATCGTTATACAAATCTAGATTGTAGAGAAAATATTCTGAATTGAGATTAATAAATACATCCAACAGTCACATATATAATCCTGACACCACATTAAGATGGCGCGAGCGTCACGACAATCATTAGCTCTGTAATTAATTATTATAAAAAATAGTTAATATTCATAAAACTCGTAGTAAAAGTATTTATCTGATAGTTTAATGATAATTACATGCGTGATATCGTTATTAAAGTGTAAAGTGACGGAATAAATTTAAATGAAAGTGATTTAAACTTAGTTCATAAACCGGGATAATAAATGGTAAAAACATTAAAAACAATAGACAATGAGTGAACTAATAACAATAGTGATGTGTATACCATAAGTGCGTTATATTCAAAGCGGAAAATAAACATTACAAATAATTTTGCTAAAACAACGACCGTTAATATATTTCAAATCGAAATTGGACTTTGACCAGAATAATTATATTGTCATATAACGCCATCTATTAAAAGATATTTGCAAACAAACTACGATAGTGACAGTCATATTCAAACTGAACTTAAGCGACCTCTATTGACAGAACATTTACAACTGTACACATAAATCAAAGATTAAAAAACAACCGGTAACACGATAATAGAAGGCGTTTATCGAACTTGACACGAAATAAAATGGCTAATAATGTAACTATACGCCGAAAACTGCGCAAATCGATTTCTGACATGAACTTAAACATTCAAAACCATACCATTTATAATTCCACTTTCTTAGACGATACTGTGCATAGTCTTCCAGTGGATAATGATTCTCATAATATATCCTCAATACGAGAGCTAAAATGCCAAATAGAAGATTTGACTACAGAGTTAGTAAGCGCACATGAAGAAATAGAGAACCAAGCCTACGAAATAAATAATCTCCGGAAAATAATTTCTGAACAAACAATGAAGATCAACTTTTTGAAAAAAAATTCATCACATCCAACTTCACCTGGCCGATCTATCACAAACAACACCCCTAGTGCTATACATAAAATAATGCAAGCTAAGGCACACCGAGACATTGCTGTACAGAATATTATAGAGAGACAAAACCAAGTGGAAATAAACACATACATTTCTCCTCAATTTGAACAAGCACCGAGCACCCGCGATAAAGATGTTGTTGGTGTACATGATCCTAACAAGTCAACTATAAATACTCAGCAAGCAAGAATGAACTTTACAACGAAATCTATAACAAAAACAAAGATTATAATTATAGGGGATGAACAAATAAGGGGTTTGGCAGTAGAAATAATGGATAGCAAGTATAATAAAAGACCTGATGCCTATATAATAACATCTTTAGTAAAACCACAAGCTGACAGCACGTATATACTGAATAGTTGTAAAAATATCAGTTTGTCATTGAATGAAAAAGATGTTGTTATATTGGGATTGGGCACCCATGACAAGAGCCCTTACACATTATATAATGCCTTAAGCAACTTTTTTCAATTACTGAAACGGAGGAAGGTTAATGTCTTCATTATACAAACTCAACTAAATGTATACTTGAACACTTATAAATTTAATCACACTATAAAACAGTTACTGCATAAAAACTATGATTTTATTACTTATTTAAATATACAGTACTTGAATAATTCTCAACAATTTCTCTTAAGGAAATTGTGCTTTAAGTTATTAGTAGAACTTGAGTTTTTACGATATTGCACGAAAACAAGGTGCACAAATAATAGTAATATCTTTAATCAAAAGACCAATCACACCATTACTGATGACTTATTCAATCAATCTACAAAAAGTGAAAAAAACTCAATTTCTGTGCCAAAGAACGACAAAATAATCCACAAACATTTTTTTCGTGAATAAACAAATACAATTAAATATGATTCACCAAAATATAGCAGGCATCCTAAATAAAAAAGATCTATTTGAAATTACTTTATTACATCTAGAAAAAGAGCTTGGTTCTATTGATATTATATGTCTCTGTGAAACGTTTATAAAGAGAGGTAATGAATGTAACATTAATATGAAAAATTATAAAACAGCAGCTTTCTACTCTAGGGCAAACGAACGAAGAGGTGGAACTTGTATTTTAATAAAAACAGGGATAGATTACAAGCAAATTTCAATAGATTGTGCAATGCCATACTGTTTTGAGTGCTGTTGTGTAGAATTAACCGATTTAAACTTAATAATTGCATGTATATATAGAACACCATCATCAAATATAAACTTATTTTTTGAAGCGATTAACATTCTTCTGAGGCAGCTAACTAATAAAATAAGAAAAAAAGTCATATTATGTGGCGATTGGAACGTAGATATAATAAAACATACTAAAAATTCTCAAGATTTAGACTCCATATTAAAAAATTACAACTTTGTAAATCATATATTGTTACCAACAAGAAAACTATCTTGCATCGATCTTATTACAAGTAATTTAACTAAGGTAAACTCTAGACTGCATTATGTGGCGTTATCAGATCACGAAACTTGCCAAAGTATAACATTTACCATAGATTCAGTCCGCATAAAGACGAAACCACCTAACATTTGGTTTGAAAAGAAACGTGATTTTAGTAAAGACAATATAAGAAAATTTAAAAACTGTATTTCCGTTTTATCATTCACTAACGTCTTATGTGAAACAGACGCAGAAACAGCATTCAACATGTTTCACGAAGAACTAATACTATTTTATAATCTTTGCTTTCCCGAAATTAGTGTAAAGATGGTACGCAAACTGGTTCGAAATAAATGGCTCACTAAAAATCTAAAATTATGTTGCGTTAGAAAACGAGTACTATATCTAAAGTATCACCTCAGCCAAGCTAATAAAAAACAAAATAAACACATATATATAAAATATAGTAAAATACTCAAGCGATGTATATATAGAGCCCAACAATTAGATAACACAAATTATATCATAAAAAGTAAAAATAAATGTAAAGCAACTTGGAACATAATAAAAGAAAGTACTTGTAATAAAACCCAGATGACGGAAATCAGACAATTAAACTATAATAATAATATTTATAGCGACCCACATACACTTACAAACATTTTTAACAACCATTTTATAAATGTAGCTAACAACACCAATACCTTAACAAATAGTCATTTTGACCGAAATATAATACCCCTTTATGAAAAGACGATGTTTCTAACACCAACCGACGACTTGGAGGTGCTTAGGACCATCAGTTCACTAAAAAATAAAAAGTCAGCAGGATATGATTTTTTAACAACTAATATTTTGAAAAAATTTGCCATTTATTTAATAAAACCTTTAACTCATTTAATCAATATAAGTATTGAACAGGGTATTTTTCCGAACAGGTTAAAATATTCAATTGTTAAGCCACTTTTTAAAAAGGGAGAATCTGATAAAATTAATAATTACAGGCCAATCGCACTAGTTCCTATACTCTCTAAAATTTACGAAAAAATAATTTACAATAAAATATACAATTTCATTACTTCAAATAAGATCTTGAAAAACGAACAATTTGGTTTTAGGAGGAAATTTTCTACAACATTAGCGTGTTTTTCTTTGATTAAAAATATAACTGAATCTTTAAATAGAGGAGATCATGTTGCAGCAGTTTTCTTGGATATGAGTAAAGCATTTGACTTTGTTTCACATGATATATTATTAAACAAATTATATAATTATGGACTAAGAGGAAAAATATTAGATTGGCTTAAAAGCTATTTATGTGACCGTAAACAATGCGTAGAAATAACCAGACTAGCAAATAAGCATATAAAAACATATAGATCAGAATATAAGCGAATTTATCATGGAGTACCCCAAGGTAGTGTTCTTGGACCCCTTCTGTTCTTATTATACATAAATGATCTTCCAAATGCAACTCAAGATGACTGTATTTTGTTTGCTGACGACACGACATTAATTATCAAAGCTAAAGATAAAAGCGAAATTGAAGATAAAGTGAGCAGATCTCTTAAAAATATCATTGATTGGCTTCGACATAATAATTTAAATATAAATATAGATAAAACGAAAATTATTCACTTCAAAAATTACAATAGTAAAACAATTGACATTAATATACAATTTGAAAATAAAATAGTGGAACAAACTAATGAAACCATATTTTTGGGATTAAAAATTGATAAATATCTGAATTGGAAGGCACATGTGGAACGCCTATGTAATAAACTGAACAGATTTGTGTATGCGTTGCATAGACTAAAAAACATCGTCTCCAAAGAAGCTGCTCTATTATCATATCACGGATATGTAGTTTCATCACTGAGATACGGCCTACCATTATGGGGTAACTCAGTAGATATACAAAGAATTTTCGTAGTACAGAAAAAATGCGTAAGAGCTCTTTGTAACGCTAATAATATGGAAAGTTGTAAATCATTATTTAAAATATTAAAAATATTGCCCCTTCCATGTCTCTATATCTTAGAAATATCACTTCTAGTACATAAATACCCTTCCTTATTCCCCACAATGGCGGATATGGGATGTAAGAGCAAAAGATTAAAAGATAAATTGTATATACCATTACAAAGGCGCAATGTTTTTATAAAAAATGCTTATTGTATGGGCATAAAAATTTACAATCACTTACCTGCCTATATAAAACAAAGCGAATTAAATAGATTTAAAAATAAATTAACACAAATACTCCTACATAAGTTATATTACAACATAAATGATTATTTTAATGATAAAAATATTAATATAAATTAACATTGACATGATATTATTCGTTTTTCGTTTAAACAGCTAATGAAATCTAAATTACGATTATTAAAATTATATTGACATCTTTTAACATTTATTTGATTACATACAAAGTTTTATTTGCTCTATTTTTTATTTTTTTACTTGTTGTTACTTATAATGCTAACATTAATGTAAACCAATTTCTTAAAATATTTGCACGTCAACTATGACAGATTGTGAGACTCCATGGAACAAAAATGCTATCTTTATGTAACCACATTCTTGCAAATAAATTCTCATTTCATTTCATTTCATTTCATTTCATTTCATTTCATTTCATTTCATTTCATTTCATTTCAAGAAACGAATTTTATGTCGGCTATCAGAAAAAACAGCTTTTAAGCCAGCCTTCGCGGCATAGTTGGTTACTACGAAAGCTGACAAAACATCTCACTCCCTCTTCAGGCACAGAAACTCCACTGAACACAGACTTCTCCCATAATGAAAATGAAAATGAAAATAATTTATTGAATCCATTAAGATGTTCAACATCATTTAGATTCAGACATTTTTTGATCTACCACCCGGTTCGGAAAGCGGTTTTCACTAGAGAAGGACGGGCAAGAAACTCTATTGTTGCTCTTTTCAAAGCCAGTTTACAATATCGTGATTATTACAAAAGTTACAAGTTGGTCTAAATCAGAGCAGTTCATTGATAATTTGCATAGATCGCCACATATACCTGTTGGAAGCGAAAAACATCCGTAACATTAAAAAAAGATTGCCCTGAGATTGAACCTGTGACCTATGGCCGTTACTAAAGTTTAAAACTGACCTATTCTAACCCACATATAGAAATTAGCCTACACGTACGTATGCGTTAATGAGAAGCTGATAGCTTCGCGTGACGATCGGCCAGTTTAACTTGAACCCTCGCAGTTTAACTAGATTGCTTCCATTACAATAACTTATAAATGGTATTAGTTTAATACTTGATAACAGATAGCTTATATAAAAATTAAAATTCTTTTGAATAGCGTAAAGTGCTTTCATTGTTGATTAATATTGCAGCCTAATTACTTTTTTTTTATACACTGGCACGGCATAATGACTGCACTGCACCTGATGGTAAGCGCAAATGCCGTCCAGACAGAGTATCGAATGGCATCAGACGACGACAGCACATTCGACACAATTATGCCGCCCTGCTGAGATGCTTCTTCACACTACGGCACTACTTTATTGCGTCTTCGTCAAATTGAAGTCCGCGAACACGCACTAGGCCGGTGTGGTAGTCTTTTTGGCCTAACCACTCTCAATCCTACTCTCGTTTGTAGAGTACCCTCGTGCTCTGCAGTGGGACGTATGTGGACTGGTACTGAGATCTAATTAAGGCAAGAAGTCGCTAGACCCTTCCAACAGGTCGATGTGGAGATCCTTTGGAGGGTATGTTCAGCAGTAGCCTTACTCTGGCTAAAGAGAGAGGGAGCAAGAAAAATTGGGTACTGAATTACTATCCACAATCCAATCTATCAATAGATATGACTCCAAAAAATCAGGTGTGCCTTAAGATTTAAAACTACATCCATGGTCAACTGTTTTGGCAGCCGCGTCAGATCCGTTACCAACAAGCCACCACAGATTTACTACCCTAGATAAAGAGCCCTCAATGGTACCATCGGTTGTGGAGAAGCTCCGTGCCCTGCAGTGACCATGGGCTGATACAGTAAGGATCTTCTGCGATCTTGTGGCATCCGGGTGCGTTATCATCATACATCCATCAGCCAAAGGAAGTCCACTACTGAACATAGGCCTCACCCAATGATATCCACAGTAAAATGATACCTCAGTGCCTTAAATCAAAAGTCTTCGATAGTTGTGTGTTGCCAGTGATGACATACGGCACCGTTGTCACGCTGTTGTCAAAATATTAGGAACAGTTGTTTTCTCTTCACATTTTATTATATTGGACATGTTAATACTGCCTCGATGGCGTAGTGGTACTACGTTATGATTGCAAAGCTGAGGTCTCGGGTTCGAATCCCGGGTCGGGCAAAGTGATATTGGATTTTTCTATTCATTACTAGCCCGGAGTCAGGAATTCGCGCCCAATATGGAAATAAGCTCGCTCCTAAATTAAGACAGAACATACAAGTACAAGGCGAAACGTGGGTTGATTGTTATCAAGAAAACTACTCTTCATTGTTATCAAGACTACGTTTCGCCTTGTGCCTACCCCTCTGCCTACCCCTGCAGGAAAACGGGATGTATACGCATGTATGTTTGTATGTCTGTATGTATGTACAAATTAAGTGCCAAGTCATTAATCTGTCCAAAATCTATACCAATTAACTCATCTCGAGGGGTCAAGTTGTACTGGTGACTAGAAATCGTTGCCGAGACCTTGGCACGCTCAATAATCGAACGCCGATACATAACATGAGTGTTTCGTTATAGCTCGTTTTATCGTTTCAGTATACACGGTTTTACATTGATAGTCAATCACCACACACACACATACACTATGATCCATCCATCCATCCATCAGCCAAAGGAAGTCCACTGCTGAACATAGGCCTCTCCCAATGATTTCCACAGTGACCTGTTGGAGCCAGCCTGCATCCAGCGACGTCCCGCGACCTTTACCAGGTCGTCTGACCAAATACACTATAATACATACATAAATAAATAATAAATACACCCAACAGTCACATACATAGTTCTGACCCCACATTAAGATCAATTAAGTCTTGTGTCGTGGGTATAAGAAACTACGAGAGACTTTTCGGTCTCACAAACACCCAGACCCGACGCAAATATTTGTGGGCCACACAAACATTTGTGTTGGTGCGGGGATCGAACCCGCGACCTCTCGTTTCACAGTCAGCGTCTAACCAACAACGCCACGGAGGCTGTCAAACATAAACATTAGGCAGGCAGGTAGGCAGAGATGCAACCAAGACACGCACGATTTACCGTGTGTGTTTCATCCCGAGATGTGATAGGGGGCGAGCCTATCGCCATATCGGGCACAAATTCCTGACTCCGAGCTGATAAATAGGAAAATCCAATATCACTGCCCGACCCGGGATTCGAACCTGAGACCTCGGCTTTGTAATCGCACCCTAGTACAACTACGCCACCGAGGTAGTCGCACGCACTATAATGAAAGAAAACAACATGAGACTGCATACCACAGTGATTTGTTAAAATGTCTATGGTATGTAAAGTCCGCCAACCCGCACTAGGCTAGCGTGGCGGACTATACAGGGTATATCAAGACTGCTACCGAAAACGAAGCCAGGTGGTAGTTCTAGTGACTACAGACACGATGCAACCAAAAATTATGCAAAAAAAACCGAAGATATTTTTTGAAACTTTTTGAATATCATTGTGTTGGGTGGTAAATCCACAGTTTTTGCTAAAATTATAAATTTTTTTTGCTGACTCATAGACTTTTCAATGTCAGGGGCATAGACAGGCTGCTGCCTACCGTGACCTGAACACTCTCTTCAAACCTCGTTTGATGGACAAGTCGCAGCGCTCGGGAAATACCTTATGGCGTTCTATAGTACTCTCGATTGTAGAGGAGGCCCGTGCCCTGCAGTGGGACGTATATGGGCTGATAAAGAACAGTACGGTACATTAAATTGTCCTTTTAGACTCCGACAATTTAGGTAGTCCTGACAGGTAGGTACATACACATTGAAATGTTTATTTCTCCCGCGAAACAGCAGTGTAAATGAACTGTTGTGTTCCGGTTTGCAGGACGTTGTAGCCAGAGTAACTACTAGACATACTGAAAGTTAACATCTTGTGTTTTTGGATGGCGAGCGCAGTGGAATGTCAATGCATTGCTTTGTAATTCATACGTATTTTGGTAAAATAGGCGAATGGCATACTCGTCTTGTCATTCATCGCAATAAAAAATTTAATAACCTGCCCTAATGAAGACAATATTCATGGCATAAGGAATTATGAATTCTTGCGTCGGCTTTAATAAAATACGACGTTATGACATTTCGAGGAAGGAATGACAATTAGACGCCTACACGGAAAATAATCTAACTATAGGCGTCTTTTAATGAATAAGTAATGATGAGATTTTCAATTCTATAAGACACGATTGCCCAATACCCTTTCCCTCTTCCCGTCCTTTTGCCTTTCCGTTCCCCTCCCGATTGGGCCGGCAAAATCCATGATCCAGCGTTGTGGATGTTCATCGGCAGTGATCACTTACCATCAGGTTACCCGTTTGCTCGTTTGCCGGACCTGAAAAGACAGAATACAGCCTCCGTTGCGCAGTTGGTAAGACGCCGGCTGTAAAACGAGGGGCCACTACGATCTCCCACACATTTCTAACAAACTACAAGTATTTATTTCGGGTCTAGCACCTAGGTGCTTGATGCAAAAGTATCTCGTACTTTCTAATAAGACAAAACTTTGTTGTATACTAGCTTCTGCCCGCAAGTACGTTAACGTGGTTTTCTTTATTAAAGAAATCCCGTCTCGTCCCGTTATATCCCGTCTTGTCCCGTCTCATTCTCACTCAAGATATGTAATCCAGTCCCATCCCATCCATTTGAGTACAAAAAAGTAACAAATAAATCGGAATTCCCCCCTCTATTCTAAAAAGTAGCCTTAGTGTTAATTCAGCTACCTCAATACCAAATTACATTGAAATACATTAAGCCGTTTCTGAGTTCATTGCACACAACCGCACGGACAAACAGACAACAACTCTAAAAATCTTGTTCTAAAATTCTAAAATTGTTTTTGGTTCTATTGCGTTAACATAGTCTGGAGGATATCAGTTTTCCTCGTTTATCTTCCATGTACAGACATCGATCGGTTACAAATTTATTACATGTATAGATACATAGATGATTTTACTTCTTACGCTTAGTTTTCATACATTTGAAGGGAATTCCTCTAATTCTGGGTCATTAGGATTGTTCACTGACGAATGGAAAGTTATTTTGCCGGCGTGTATGAAATACTGTTAGAGGAGCTGTTAAAATAAATTATAACCATGCCAGTTTATTGTTTGTTAAATAATTTATAAGATTTTAATTTTATTAACTTACTTTTTTGTTATAGTCTATTTTTATTACTGCACTGTTTTGTTATTATATTTTGTTGATTTTGTCTAGATTTAGTATATTAGATATAATTAGATTTAAGAATTTAATTAATGTAATTTATGTATGCCGTTTTAATTAAATTTAAATATAAATGAATAATAAATAAATTAAGCAGCGTGAAGAGATATCTTAGCAGGCCGGCATGCTTGCATCGAATGGCACGGGACCACCGTCTGATGCCATTCGACACTCCGTCTAGACGGCATCACGCTTACCAGGTGCAGTGCAGTCACTATGCCGTAAAAAACTCACGTCATCTAAATTCACGTCCATGGCTTAAAATATGGCCCAATGACCCTTATTGTAGTAGAAAATTTGAATGAAACCATGTTAGCAACGCGTAATTACACCAATTACAGTATAATTGTAATAGTTTTATAAATATTTTACATTTTTAATACCATTATGGCGATAGACCAGTTCAAGTTGACCCCTTCGGTTTACCGCGCACGATAATGCTGATAGATTTAAGCGCGTTTAATTAACAGACTACCCTCAGATTAACGTGATAGTTTAACAGCAAATAACATCAAATATAAACTTAAGACATACATATCTACATAAACACACGCCTTTTTCCCAGAAGGGGTAGGCAGAGGTGCTACTAGAACACCCACGTTTCGCCTTGTATATTCCGTCCCACCATGTGATATAAGTGCGTGGTGGCCTGTTGGTAAACGGACCAGACGCGGCTGCCTACATGTTCACGGTGGTCGTGGGTTCAAATCCCAGGGCACACCTGTGACTTTTCGGAGTCATGTGTGTATTGATAGTCAATCACCACGCACTATAACGGTGAAGGAAAACATCGTGAGGAAACCTGCATACCATAGCGATTTGTATAAATTTCTATGGTTTGTAAAAGTCCGCCAACCCGCATTAGGCTAGCGTGCTGGACTGTATGGCTTAACCACTCTCGATTGTAGAGGAGGCCCGTGCCCTGCAGTGGGTCGTATATGGGCTGATACAAAAAAAAAAACTCATAGTCAACTCTCATAGCATAAATACAAACCTTAGTGGTTTCTCGATGTTATCTACTAGCAAATGATATGTATCTTTTTAAGTGTGTTAAATAATAGAAAAAAAAAGATCGAGCTGTCACTTTGTCATGCCTTTATAAAAAAAATACTGCGTTTAGACCTTGCTTGTTACCAAATTCTATAATCTTAGGGAAGTCCCCTATTTTAGGGGATCTTAGGAGATTGCCTCGGTGGCGTAGTTGTACTACGGTGTGGTGACAAAGCTGAGGTCTCAGGTTCGAATCCCGGGTCGGGCACAGTGATATTGGATTTTTCTATTCAGTATCAGCCCGGAGTCAGGAATTTGTGCCCGATATGGCGATAGGCTTGCCCCCTATCATATTGTGGGACGGAACATAAAAAGCGAAACGTGGTTTTCCTCGTTTCACCTCTGCCTACCCCTTCTGGAAAAAGGCGTGCTGATTATGTATATATGTAAGTGTCCTATAGAGAGACAATTAACTAACCCTATAAGGGTTTTAATTTCCGTTTTAGTTCAAAAAATATCTTCCATATTAGACCTTTGTGGCTAATTTCGTAATCATAAGGCAATTTATAATCTTTTAGTATAGCTATCCCAAGATGCAGGCTGTGCCTAGTTTGGGTACCTCTGGTAATGAAATAAATTGTATTTTCTCTTTTTTTTGTTTTTCTTTGATTTCTGTGTATTTATTAAATAAGTTTATTATTATTTATTATTAAATAAAATTTGAAATATCCTATAGTATAGACAAACAGATAAATAGCTGTTCCTTTAAGAAGCCCACATTTCTGTTTCGTTAACCATAACAATTTTGAAAGTAAAACAGCTATTATCACTTCAGAAAATTTGCCAATTTCAACTAGAGCTGTTTTGAAACTTCATCACCTACTCGTAGTTTTGGCTCAGAGGCCGGCATAAAAACTCGCCGTGACGTACTCGCCGTGTGACGGGTCGCACGGAATCCAGCTGAATAATTGAGCGCATATCGATCATTTCACAAACGAGTGTCGTCATATACTTTCCCACAATAGTGATGGCGGCCCGGCTTCACCCGAGTACATTTTTTTTTATCAGCCCATATACGCCCCACTGCTGAGCACGGGCCTACTCTACAACCGAGAGAATCGATAGAGAGTGGTTAGGCCATATAGTCCACCACGCTGGCCTAGTGCGGGTTGGCGGACTTACATACCGTAGAAATTCTTTAAAATCGCTACGGTATGCAGGTTTCCTCACGATGTTTTCCTTCACCGTTATAGTGCGTGGTGATTGACTATTAATATACACATGACTTCGACAAGTCAGAGGTGCCCTGGGATTTAAAGCCGCGACCACCGCGAACATGTTGGCAGCTGCGTCTAGTGCGTTTAACAACAGGCCACCACGCACTATTTAGTGTAATCCACAAATATTTGTTTCGGGTCTGAGTGTTCGTGGGACCGAAAAGACGTAGATTCTGATACAACACAAGACTCGATCTTAGTCTGGGTTGAGGACTATGTATGTGACTGTTGGGTGTATTTATTTACTAACTATAGTGTCTGCCCACCCTTATAGGGTATTATTATGTTTGTAAATTGTCAATCAGTCATTATGTCTGTAGTTATTAAACTAAAAGCTTTTGTTCGGATTAGGACATTTATAAAGCAATATTACGAGTTTGGATCAATTGTTTTACTTCATTCGATTGGTCGGGCGTGGTTATATAAATTATGTAAGGCGCGGCTTGAAATATATCATGATAATTAGGTTCATGTTGTTCGTTAATCACTAAAAACTCGATCGGTTTGTTTTTATTAATTTTTTTTTTAATGAAAATTCGAAAGTGACTTTGTTATGCGACAGCCTCCGTGGCGCAGTTGGTTAGACACGCCTGTGAATCGAGAGGCCGCATTGAGACAAATGTTTGTGAGGCCCACAAGTATTTGTCTCGGGTCTGGGTGTTTGTGTGACCGAAAAATCTTTCGTAGCTTCTGATATCCACGACACAAGACTTAATTGATCTTAATGTGGGGTCAGGACTATGTATGTGACTGTTGGGTGTATTTATTTATTATTATTTATTTATGCTCTTAGTCCTTACTTACGGAACCGCTTTTTATTAAATTCTGCATACACGTTGTAAGGGGTACAGGAAAAAATATAGAGTACCTTTCATCCCGAAAATAACTACTGTTCCAGGAGTATAGAATACTAAGTCTCAGACGGTGGTCGGACGGTGGCAAAAAATGCGGCTAACAGGCTATTAATTGCAACTTAGTGAATGACAGAAATATATATCAATGATTTCTTGAATGAAAATGTACATACATACATAAACACACGCCTTTTTCCCAGAAGGTGTAGGCAGAGGTGCTACCAGAACACCCACGTTCCGCCTTGTATATTCCGTCCCACGATGTGATAGGGGGCGAGCCTATCGCCATATCGGGCACAAATTCCTGACTCCGGGCTGATAATGAATAGAAAAATCCAATATCACTTTGCCCGACCCGGGATTCAAACCCGAGACCTCAGCTTTGCAATCATACCGTAGTACCACTACGCCACCGAGGCAGTCGAATGAAAATGTGATGTCTAGAAATACACTGTCCCGAGTTATTTTAAGTGGAAGATAAAAAAAATACTTCATACTTACTATGGTGTAACACTTGTGCAGGTTATAGGACTTTACACCTCTCGACTTTATTCATAGACAGTCTTAAAACCTATTTTAAAATTTCGAATGTTTTGTCTCTTTCAAACGACTTTCGAATCCAGTCACAGTGAAGAAGACAAAACATTCGATAATTAAAAATAGGTTTTTAAACTGTCTATAAAGAGCGCCGTAGGTATACAGTGTTCGCTACCACGGCTGATACAAATATACCACAATTAAACATTCATTCTTGTCCACAGACAATGGAAAATGTCCAGAAAGCGGTAGAAGAAGTGACGGTCAGAAAAGTAGCACCGAAATTAGCACGCGGACCGCGCAAAACGTTGGAGCATTTGGACAAACTCGGGCAAACGTTGGAGAAGGCAGGTCATTTGGTGGGACAAGCGTTTGACAAAACCGTGTTGGACCAAGTGACGTTTGAGAGTGAGCGGTTGAGAAGTAGTCATAGCGAAGCATCATCTAGAAGGAACAGTGATGATGGGAGGAGGAGTAGAAGAGAAGGGCTTAGAACAGGTGAGAAATCAATTGCACATATTTTATCTTCTCGTCCTTTGAATAAGAATACATTGCGCTGGAAAACTGTGGGGGGTTAATTCTCAATTTTTCATACTTCATGTTAAACCCTTATAAAAATATAGAAAAATACTTGACGTTCTACTATTTGGTAATAGATGGCGCTGTAAGTATTCACAAGTGTACACAATTACATAATTATAATATGGATACTATTCATGATTTAGTTGAGACGTACAATTACAAAGTAAATGACAAATACTAATTATTAACTGTACCAGCTCAGCTGTTAAATCATTAACATTTACTTACTAATTACAATAAAATTACAAGCACATGTAATTCTCCTACTCGCCGCTAGATGGCGTAACTTGTCCAATAAATAGTTCAAAAAGTTATCACATGACCAAGGCCATTAGCTTCTGGTTTCGCAGACGGCACCAGCTCGGAACCACCGACGGCCAGCATCACCACCTACAACGCGTGGGGCGACCTGAACAGCTCCACCTCTACCACCAGGACGGAACTTAGTGTTTCCGATGGAATTCCTTTTGCGGATGACCAGGTAAACATTATACCAACTAGATATTTTGTAAATCTAGCAGTAAGCCAGGCAGGGCTGGGCAAAATACATGCTTTGCTATAATTATTTATTTTTTATTCTATCAGCCCATATACGTCCCACTGCTTGGCACGGGCCTACTCTACAATCGAGATAATCGATTGAGAGTGGTTAGGCTATATAGTCCACCACGCTGGCCTAGTGCGGGTTGGCGGACATACATACCGTAGAAATTCTTTTAAATCGCTACGGTATGCAGGTTTCCTCACGATGTTTTCCTTCACCTTTAAAGTGCGTGGTGATTGACTATCAATACACACACAACTCCGAAAAGTCTGAGGTGTGCCCTGGGATTTGAACCCGCGACCACCGTGAACATGTAGGCAGCCGCGTCTGGTCCGTTACCAACAGGCCACCACGCACTCTATAATACCATACCTATAATTACAATACTAATAACAAAATACTCTTTCGCGTGTATTTAAAATATAAAATACAAAATACAGTAATTTATTTCTAGTAGCTAAATAGTAATGTCATGTTTAAAGTAAAAGCGAGAAAAGGTGATCTCATACACTGTCGTTTAACAAATTGTAATAACACAAATTTCATGTCAATAAAAGCATGATCAACAAATCAAAATATGTGCGTAATTTTTTTTTTTCAATTGTATTTTGTTCCGATGTATTTTGAAGCCATAACTATTTGAAATACTAATTACAAATTACATTTTTAAGAAGTAATTGAAATACAAATACAAAATACGTATTAGTATTTCAATTACAAGTAATTAAAATACTGGCCAACCCTGAAGCCGGGGAAGTTTTTTAAATATGACAGGGGCAAACGAGCATACGGTTCACCTGATGGTAGGTGTCTAGTTAATCAACCAAGATCATGGTGGTGGACAGAACTGGGAAGTTGGAGCTTTCGGGTATATTGGACTTGGAAGTAGTGGACAACTTCGTATACCTGGGTTCCAACATCAGCAAAGATGGCTCATGCGAGAAGGAAGTGCGCAGAAGAATTGGAATGGCTAAAAGCGCCATGTCTCAGCTGGAAAAAGTCTGGAAGGATCGCAACATCTCCGTAAAAACCAAAACCAAGCTGGTACGGACCTTGGTTTTCTCGATCTTTTCGTATGGAGCTGAGACTTGGGCAATAAAATCTGCAGATCGCAAACGCATTGACGCCTTTGAGATGTGGTGCTGGAGAAAGATGCTGCGTGTCCCTTGGACAGCATTTCGGACCAACGCATCTATATTGCAAGAACTCAAAATATCATCGCGATTCTCATCTGAGTGTCTACGCAGGATACTAGAATACTTCGGTCACATTGCAAGGAAAGACAGTGAAAACCTCGAAAAGCTGATTGTGACCGGCAAAGTAAACGGGAGAAGACCTCGTGGACGGAATCCAATGCGTTGGTCTGACCAGATCCGCACCACACTTGACTCTACACTCCACATCGCCTTTCACACCGCCATGGACAGAACCAAATGGAACGACCCTCAATATTGAGGAGCACGACGCAAGGAGGAGGAGGAGTTGACCACCGCCGCCCATGAACATATAACACCATGGGTCATGGAGACACGTTGCCGGCCTTTAAGGTCTGAATACGCCTTATTTTGAAGGTCGCCAGTTCGTACATACATACATAAAGACACGCCTTTTTCCCTAAGGGGTAGGCAGAGGTGCTACCAGAACACCCACGTTTCGCCTTGTATATTCCGTCCCACGATGTGATAGGGGGCGAGCCTATCGCCATATCGGGCACAAATTCCTGACTCCGGGCTGATAATAAATATATAAAAATCCAATATCACTTTACCCGACCCAGGATTCGAACCCGATACCTCAGCTTTGCAATCATACCGTTTACCACTACGCCACCGAGGCAGTCAGGTCAGGTCAGCCAGGTCGTACTTGTCCAGAAATGCCACTGGCAATTGGTTTCAAGGATTTTTAGTATAAGAAGTATCTACGGAAGTGAACCAAAACATTGATTTCTTTGTGAAATATCCTGGGATGATCATAAAAATCATTGATACACAACAAGAAAACAGCTAATTGTTGTTAAATTAAGCTTAGTCCGTAAATTATCTAATTTCGTTCGATTTCAACACATCTATAGGTGTATATGTTGTTTTTTTTAAACAATCTGGACCACAAAAATGAAGTATTGAGTTGGACCCTGTAGCTAATACTGAACGTACTATTACCATTATGTAGCTTGTTGTATATATTTATAGTAGTCGTGGGTTCAGATTCCAGGGGACACCCATGACTTTTCGGACTCATGTGTGTATTGATAGTCAATCACCACGCACTATAGCCGTGAAGGACAACATCGTGAAGAAACCTGCATGCCATAGCGATTTGTAAGAAATTCTATGGTATGTAAAAGTCCGCCAACGTGCACTTGGCCAGCGTGGTGGACTGTATGGTCTAACCGCTCTCAATACGCTCAATGGGAGGCTAATAAGAGGCTCGAGCCTTGCAGTGGGACGTCTATGGGCTAATAAATGTTGAACTTACAATTTACTTCTTCAGCCAAGCGATGGTCACCGTAGAAGCCAAGGTACACCTCTCCCCTCCACTCCCATAAATGGAAGGTCCATCTGGAAGTCCACAGACAGTCTCGCACCTGAGTCTGCGTTCGGGACTTCGCTTGCTGACATCATGGAAAGCCCTGCGAATCGGGTAAGTAACTGTTTTTGCATACACCTTACAGTAACGTGTCCAAAATGCGCTCGTACCTTCATAAACATACATGCTTGAACTCACACCTTTTTCCCCAGAAGGGGTAAGGCAGAGGTGCTATGCTATTAGGACCTTGTGTGTCCGGTCACACGGTGTGATAGGGGGCGAGCCTATCGTCATTTCGACCACAAATTCCTCACTCCGAGTTGATAATGAATAGCAAAATCTAATATCACTTTGCCCGACCTGGAATTCAAACTCGAGACCTTAGTAATCGTACCGGCAGGCACCAATAAACTTAGGTCCATAAGGCACACAAGAGCGCATCAGAGGACAGAACAGCAATGTCCTATTTAGGAACGCACCTCTGCATTAAGACAGTCGCGGAGGACAAAAACGGCTAGAAAATCATCAGTCATCACAATCTATCTTAAGCTCACACATAGTCCTCACCTCAATAAAGCGCCATTCACACGAGGAGAGTTTCTCGCGGCGAGAATCGTACGCGATTATCGCATGACATAACCGCCATAGATTATCGTGTTCTGACAAATGTTTACACGATGCAACTATTTTATATCCTTACGATAATCGTATCTTCAAGGCGAGAAACTCTCCCCGTATAAATTGCGCTTAAGGTAAAAGTCTTGTATGTATAAGAAACTACCTACGAAATATTATGGTCTCAACACAATTCGAAACAGATACTTGAGGTTCATATATGTCTATGTGTGGGATTGTAGTTGCGTCTCGTTTCACATCTGGCGTCTAATCAACTGCGCCACGGAGCCTCCTTTCAATGTTTTCTTTATACAGGGTATATCAAGACTGCGACCGAATACGAAGCCAGGTGATAGTATTAGTGACTTCAGATGCAATGCGACTAAAATTTTCGTAAAACAAAGCGACATTTTTTTGTTGTAATTTATTACTTATCGTCGTATTTGGGTATTAATACATCGTTTTTTCCTAGCCTATACTGTCCCACTGCAGGACAAAGAGCTCCCTTTCCTTCTTCCACGCTTCTCTATCCAAGGCTTTCTTCCACCAGTTGGTATCAAAATGGTCCAAGTCATATCTCCACCTTCTGCGTGGCCTACCACGGCGTCTTTTCAAGTGTTGTGGAGTCCAGGAGTAAATACATCATTTTCCAAAAAAAAAATGTACACCTTTTAATTTTTAAAGACAGAATGGTACGCTACGGTTTAAATTATAGATTTATCTAAAACCAGGGATTTGCCACCCAAACACGATGATATTTAAAAAATTGCAAAAAAACTTGTCGCTTTTTTTGAAAAAAAATTAGTGGCATTGTGTCTGTAATCACTAAAAGTACCACCTGGCTTCGTTTTCGGTCTCAGCCTTGATATACCCTGTATATTTAGAATTAAGAATTAATAATAAACACAATTACATTCATGAATATAACAAAAACTATGTTACTAACGACGGTTAAACTTATATTGGTGTTCAAATGTCTCGTATTTATTTTATTTTGTACAGGGTATATCAAGACTGCGACCGAAAACGAAGCCAGACACAATGCAACTAAACATTTTGCAAAAAAACGCGACGTTTTTTTGTAATGTTTTAATATTATTGTGTTTGGGTGGTAAATCCATAGTTTTTGCTAAAATTATAATTTAAAACCTAGCGTACTACAGCGTCTTTAAAAATAAAAGGGTGTACATTATTTTTTTTAGGAAAATGTATGTATTTACATCCTAAATAGAATGATAGGAAAAAATTACAAAAAATGATCGACCCTCTTTTTTGCAATAATTTTAGTTGCATTATGTCATAAGTCACTAAAACTACCACCTGGCTTCGTTTCCGGTCGCAGTCTTGGTATACCCTGCATAAACACTTTATTGTACATCGTAACTATGATAATAAATTAGAAATAACAAATGATTATACAGTACAATTGACGGCCATATCGTATTGAGCGATTTCTTCCCAGCAATCGTTATATGAATAAGTATTTTATGATTGAAATACCTAGGCAATATCTTAAAGGTAACAGCTTCTAAACCAAAATATTAAACAAATTCAACGTTTTCCAGAGCGTACCCTTTGATGCGGAGGGGAAAAAGGTACATATATATATTTATGTGATGTCATACGTGTAAATGTCGTATGTTAGTATATGTCGATGCATTTTTATATTCCAATAAACATATACACATTATTTTCCATCCATCAGCCAAAGGAAGTCCACTGCTGAACATAGGCCTCTCCTAATGATTTCCACAGTGACCTGTTGGAGGCAGCCTGCATCCAGCGACGTCCCGCGACCTTTACCAGGTCGTCTGACCACCTAGTGGGTGGACGTCCCACGCTGCGCTTTTCGATTCGTGGCCTCCATTTGAGAACTTTTTGGCCCCATCGGCCATCAGTTCTCCGTGCTATGTGCCCCGCCCATACATTAGCGGATTAGCAAGTTGAAGTGGCAATGGGCGGGGCCCATACATTATTTTACATGGTGTTTATATATTTATATATGTATACTTATTATAATTAAAAGGCTGGAGAGTTTGTGCTGGTTAGCCTATTTCTTGAGGCTGTAGGCTATACAGGGTATATCAAGACTGCTACCGAAAACGAAGCCAGGTGGTAGTTTTAGTGACTGCAGACACGATGCAATTAAAAAATTTGCAAGAAAACGCGACGATTTTTTTTGTAAGGTTTTAAATATCATTGTGTTTGTATGGTAAATCCATAGCTTTTGCTAAAATTTTAATTTACAGCCTTGCGTACTATAGCGTCTTTAAAAATAAAAGGGTGTAATTTTTTTTCAGGAAAATGTATGTATTTACAACCCAAATACGATAGGAAAAAAATAACAAAAAAAAAATCATCGCTTATTTTTGCAAAAATTTAGTTGCATTGTGTCTTAAGTCACTAAAACTATCATTGGCTTCGTTTTCGGCAGCAGTCTTGATATACCCTGTATGTCGTATATTAGTATATGTCGATGTCGATTCCAATAAACATATATACATTATTTTACATAGTGTTTATATATTTATATATCTATACTTATTATAATTAGGAGGCTGAAGAGTTTTTGATGGTTAGCCTACTCTTTGAAGCTATAGGCTGTAAAATCATACTATGACCAACTTATTGACCATATTGATGATCCGCTATCAATATATTTCAAACGGGGAAAATTTATTCTAAGGATTTTTTCTCTCCAGCACTGAATGCCTTCAACATCTTTAATTTTCACCCAACTTTTACCAAAGGTGCACCTCCGAGACGACATCAACTCTATAAGCTCAGTGAGTTCTGAGGAGAGGCGGCCGCGTCTCGGCTGGAGGTTCGTGAGGAACGTGACGTCAGCAGCCGGGGCCTTCGCAACGAAGCGTACGGAGGCTCCTACGGCATTGCCTGGCACTCCACTGCCTAGTTTTCAGGTATTTGTTTACATATTAAATAAATACACCCAACAGTCACATACATAGTCCTGACCCCAAATTAAGATCAATCAAGTCTTGTGTCGTGGGTATCAGACACTACGAGAGACTTTTCGGTCTCACAAACACCCAGACCCGACACAAATATTTATGGGCGACACAAACATTTGTGTTGGTGCGGGGATCGAACCCGCGGCCTCTCGTTTCACAGTCGGCGTCTAACCAACTACGCCACGGAGGCTTTCAAATATTACTAACGTTAGGACCCGGCGTCGCCCGGATGCAGATAGTTTTTGAGTCCAGTCCACACAAACAATCTCTCATTTCGCGTACTAACTGTTTTATATTTAAACTCATTGTGACCGCCGTCGAATACATTGCTTTACCCGTCCCGTCCCGTTATATCCCAGTCTGCCTCAGTGGCGTAGTTGTACTACGATATGATTGCAAAGCTGAGGTCTCGGGTTCGAATCCCGGGTCGGGCAAAGTGATATTGAATTTTTCTATTCATTATCAGCCCGGAGTCAGGAATTTGTGCCCGATATGGCGATAGGCTCGCCCCCATCACATTGTGGGACAGAACATACAAGGCGAAATGTGGGTGTCCTGGTAGCACCTCTGCCTACCCCTTCTGGGAAAAAGGCGTGAGTTTATGTATGTCCCATGACGAAAAGCATGCAACCCTGTCCTCTCCTGTCCCGTGCCATCCATTGGAGTTTGAAAGAGTAGTTGTGTATTTGAATTGAATTCCTGACTCATCCTACGGGAACACTACATTTTTTCGGGATAAAAAGTAGCCTATGTCCGTCTCTATGGTCCAATATATCTCTATGTTAAATTTCATCAAAATCGGTTCAGCCGTTTTAGCGTCAAAACGAAAACATACATACACGCTTTCGCATATATAATATTAGTAGGGATTTCTTTGTAATCAATGATGATCAAGGTGGACCGACGACCTGGTTAAGGTTGCAGGAAGCCGCTGGATGCAGGCTGCCTTCAACAAGTCACTGTGGAAATCATTGGGAGAGGCCTATGTTCAGCAGTGGACTTCCTTTGGCTAATGGATTGGATTGAATCTTCTATATTATAATCTTTATATTATAATCAACTTGTTTATAGTACCTGTAGATATTCTTTTAAAATAATGTCAATATTTCTTTCACAGTCAAAATCAGAGAGCAAATCTTCAGATTATCCTAGTAAAGAAAGCCGGATGCCCTCAATGCCAAGCTACCCCAATGAAAAAGAAGAAAATGTCGGAGAAACGAGTCCTGAGGTACACCCAAATTTTCTATGAGAGTAATGTATTAAATGCCAATGGAACATTATTCGTTTGTAACGCTTTTAAGTACCTATTTAAAAAAAACTGTTTTCAATAGCTAACTATAATCTATCTAATTTTAAAAGTTCCATTTGACATATCTCAAAATTGTGAAATAGGGATGATGTCAAATAAATCGGTTAGTACAATATCCGATTATTAACGAGATATCGATACTATTTGTTTGTATTTCTTAATCGATTACAGTTTATATTTTTAGTTTACATTATTTCGTTTTTTTTATGTACATCTTTATCCTAATGAGACATCCACAATTGCATAAGTGACTTTAGTATTAAGGAACAAAAGCAATGATTTATTTATTACTAGCGGCCCGGCCCACTGAGTCGAAATGGCAATTTGTTGTGACACGATTTTTTTCGGAATTTCCAATTTATTTTGACGCCAACGGTTCGATATTATCATTCCTTACAATATTTATTCTTTGTACATTTTTGTTTAACCCTATAATTTTGGCTAAAAAAAATAATTTAGATTTTTGATGTATGGAACGCACTATAAAACCCTAAATTTCTACGAAATCCTGCTAGATCCTGCGTTGAAATCTTATTTTTCTGAATCTTGGTCTTCTACTATATTTGTATACTTCGGACGTCTGTATCGACCTGCAATTTTTTCAGTTATGCAGTTCGAAAGAAAAGATAAAAATCAATATTTCCCAAAACTCTTTTTACGATTATCTTTAGTAAATTTGACACAAATAAAATAAATTAATCGAATAAATTAACAAATACCAAGGAAAACTTGTATATGTGCGTGCCAAATTTATAATACGAAGGATACAATTGAAAGCCTTTTTCGATTGCTGATTCTCTTAGGTTTATATATTGTATACAAATCCGTTTGCATAGTCTCAACTCTACACATGGAAGACCTAACGACGTGACTTTGTAATGACGTCTAGTAAAAAAGTATGTTGTTTAAAATGGTTGTTTTGCTTTATTTAAAGGATTTATATTTAAATTTAGTTATTATGGATTGTAAATCCTGTAATAAAATAAGAATAGCTTCATAATTCTATGGTTTTACGGAAAGTTTTATTGAAATTGTGTGAGTTACGTCTTCACAAAGTTATTTATGATAAAAGTATGATATGTCAAATGAGACTTCTTGAATTAGAAATACTATAGTCTGTTTTTTTTTTTAAGAAACGAGTACTGAGTATGTCTCTCGCACATTTCGGATATTAACAGAGTGAGATAGGTCATTAGTCAGGGCGGAGCGACGCCTTTGTTCTTGTTTTGAAATTGTTAAGGCATGTTCATATTGAATACTTCTAAAATGTACTGCAGAAAAAATCAAATAATCATTTTATGATTGAAATTTGCATACTTAGGTATATCATCACTTGTATATCGTTTGTTTTTCTGTAGTTTGCAAAGGGCCCTTAGTACGCTTAACTACAGGAGACATGTCCCTCATGACTCACGTACGAACAATATCGTCTGGTTCACTCATTCAAACACGTGCGACGCGCAGGTACTCGATGGCTCAACTGAATGTACTTGTAACTACAGCGTTTGTGTAAAACGGACTTTATGTTGCCGACCAATAGCAACGCAGTTAAAATTTGCGGTACTCGTTTTAAAAAAAACAGACTATAGGAAATAATTATACGTTTTTCCATTAAATTGCTCCCTGTATCGTTTGAAGACTGAAACTTATTTATGAAACCTAGATTAACGTTAGCGAGCCCGCAGAACATTCCTATTTTCTATACATAGAAAAATAAACCACGCTCTAATTAAAAAAAAAACCTTTTTTAAACTTCACATAAATAAATGGTTCCTTAGATTTAAGCAAACGTTACACATTGAAATAAAATGAATTCTCACGAATTTGATTTATTTAAAAAAAATTTAATGCCCGGTGTCAGTTCAGTTCGCCTTGTGACCACGAAAGCTGTAAAGCTTCGAAACGTAGAGAAGTTAAAAAATGAAATAATAAATCAAATTCGCGATAAAATCCGTTAGAATTCGTTTTATTTCAAGATTCACATAAATTGCTACCTAAATTTAGACTATTTCTCAGGGCCTAGAACCAGAATCCCTGATGTTCCGCGACGGCAGACGCAGGATAGACATGGTGCTCGCTTACGAAGAAGAAGACTATGGGGTCATGACGGAAGCCGAAGCCAAGAAACGAGACCACAGGAAAGTGTTCCAGGTGAGAGACTGTCCCTCCACTGCTATTAAGCCAGGGTCAACAAAATAGACATCGAACATTGAAGAAAAATATAGTGATTAACAAGATTTTTTTTGCCTACATGTTCACGGTGGTCGCGGGTTTAAATCCCAGGGCATATCTCTGACTTTTCGGAGACATTGATAGTCAATCACCACGTACTATAACGGTGAAGGAAGACATCGTGAGGAAACCTGCATACCGTAGCGATTTTAAAGAGTTTCAACAGTATGTAAGTCCGCCAACCTGCACTAGGCCAGCGTCGTGGACTATATGGCCTAACCACTCTCAATCGTAATTTCGATTGTAGAGGAGGCCCGTGCCCGGCAGTGGGACGTATATGGGCTGATACAAAACAAGATTTTCTATTATACAGGATTTCCCACGACGATGCCTCATAGAGAACTATCTTAAATATTGCAGATAGACTATTTTAATAAATTAATAGATCATTTTAATTTTGAAAACTATTTAAACTGCATTCAAAGATTTTTGAATAATCGCATGTCTGACACGGGAATCGAACCCGCCATGTGGCAAAAAATCCATCATTTTACGATAGTCTAAAGGCTCGAGGAGGGGAGCGGGAAGGAAAAAGTATGGGAAGAGGAAAGGGGTATTGGGCGCCCGGCATATTAGATCTTCTGACCAATTTTCACTGTCTTTCTAGGAGAATCTAGTCAAAGAAGGTCTGGAGTTGGAGTTGGAGAATAAATGCTTGTCTTTCGACGAGAAGACGTGGTTCCTGAAGATCCACATACCTTGGAAAACTGAGATGAGGTTGGCAGAGGTTATTGGAATGAAGCTGCCGTGCAAGAGGTTCATATCAATATCTGTTAAGGCTTGGGTGAGTCAATATTGCACTTTGTTTTTTTTTATTGCATAAGTCCGGCAAAGGAGCAAACATATCACCTGATCGTAAGTGATGACTGCACAAGAAAATCCACAATGCTGGATCATGGATGTGTTGCCGGCCCAATTGGGATGGGAGCGGGAAGGAAAAGGGATGGGAAGAGGAAAGGGGTATTGGGCATCCGGCAATCTCACTCACCGAACGGAACGCTGAGCTGTCGCTTCACGTCGATCTCCTGTGAGACAGTGGTACCGCCCTGGACGAGCCTGCCCATTGATGCTGAGTCATGACTGACATCAGCATGGCTCTACCACTCCAAAACTATCTAAAATCACTAATACTACCACCTGGCTTCGTTTACGGTCGCAGTCTTGATATACCCTGTATAACTAAATATTTTATTCTCTAGAGCGACGAGAAACAAATGGAGAGAGACAAACGATGGCACGCGAAGTTAAGGCGTCGGTGGAAGGAGTTATACGAATATGATCATAGCAGAATCCTCCCTGAACCCTCGTTCTACACAGCCTCTGACTATGGGGGTGCGAAGAGGGAGGAACAGTAAGTAAACTATATAGTTCTTATACAGTACTGTATCAGCCCATATACATCCCACTGCGGGAAACGGGCCTCCTCTTCAATCGAGAGTACGATTGAGAGTTGTTAGGACATAGTCCGCCACGCTGGCCTAGTGCGGGTTGGCGGACTTTAACATACCATAGAAATTTATTCAAATCGCTATGGTACGCAGGTTTCCTCACGATGTTTTCCTTCACCGTTATAGTGCGTGGTGATTGACTATCAATACACACATGACTCCGAAAAGTCAGGGGTGTTCTGGGATTTGAACCCGCCACCTACGTGAAGTTCTTATTATTTATGATATCGTGATGATATGATATGATGACTCCTGCATATCAGAAAGTACGAGAAACTTTCCTGTCTCACAAACACCCAGACCCGAGGCAAATACCTGTGGTACACACAAATATTTGTCTCGCTGCGGGGATCGAACTCGCGGCCCCCCGTTTCACTGCCGGCGTCTAACCAACTGCGCCACGGAGGCTGTCAATGATCTTAATGTGTGGTCAGAACTATGTATGGGACTGATGTACCTGTATCAACAATTATTTAAATTATTTATACATATATACGAGTACATACATATATAAACTCACGCCTTTTTCCCAGAAGGGATAGGTAGAGATGCTACCAAAAAACCCACGTTGTATGTTCCGTCCCACGATGAGACAGGGGGCGATCCTATCACCTTATTGGGCACAAACTGACTCCAGGCTGATAATCAATAGAAAAATCCAATATCATTTTGCCCGACTCGAGATTCGACTCCGAGACCTTAGCTTTGCAATCGTACCGTAGTACAGCGCCACCAAGGCGCTGATTATTTATATCATTAAGTTTTATTGCAGGTTTTTAGTGAAAGACCGTCACACGCAGTTTTCGCCGGCGCAGCGAAGCTTACTAGTGATGCAGATTTTATTAAGAGCCAAATATGACAACAATGAAACTAAGGTAATTAAATATTTTCTTCCTCCCATCAATAAAACGATTTTTTACGGATTTAATCGCGAATTTGATTTAATTTTTACATTTTAACTTCCCGACGTTTCGATCATTTTACAGCTTTCGTGATTGCACACTTTACAGCTGTCCGCCCCGTGACCGCGAAAGCTGTAAAGTGATCGAAACGTCAGGAAGTTAAAAAAATGTATAAATTAAATCAAATTCGCGATAAAATCCGTAAGGATTCGTATTATTTCAATGTGTAACATTGTCGTAAACTTAAGAAACCTTGGTTCTGTCATCAAATTGTAGTTACAGATCATCCTAAATCTATTGGCGTGTGGCGAAATTTGGAACTACAAATAAAAATTTTCAAATATCTATTTAATGCATTATTTGAGATATTTGTTAATAAACAACAAGCATTTACACTCGTAATATAATAGTATTAACATGTCAAATGTAATACAATGTAAAGAGAGATTTTTTTTTTTTTTGACAACATCGCTTTCGGAGACGAAAGATCGTGGACGAACTATAAATACTTATTTTCTTTGTTCCCAGCCGCATCTAAGGACCGCCTTCACCCCGGTTTTAGTTAGTAATGGTTTTAGGCACTAAAAATAATACAAGATATATTATAAACTAGCTTCTGACCGGAACCTTCGTCTGCGTGATCAACTTTATTTGAAATTTCCCGTCCCGTTACATCCCGCCCTGTCTTAACTCATTCTCACTCAAAGGATGTAATCCAATCCGATCCCATCTCTTTGAGTATAAAAAAATAACAAATATATCTGAATTCCTGCCGAATCTCACAAGAACACAAATTTTTCGGGATACAAAATACCCTAAGTGTTAATCCAAGCTGTCAGCTACCTCCATGCCAAACTTCATCGATATCCATTAAGCCGTTTCTGAGTTCATCGCGCACAACCGCACAGACAAACAGATAATTATTCTAAAAATCATTGTTTAAGGTTCTATTACGTTAACATAGTCCCCCTATATTAGTTTTTCTCACATATTTCTCCTTTGACTTACACCTTACCACGGTTATGACATGACCAGCTTCACATTCATACATAAACATCACGTCTTTTTCCCAAAAGAGGTAGGCAGAGGTGCTACTAGACACCCATGTTTCGCCTTGTGTAATCCATCCCACGTTGATAGGGGGCGAGACTATCGCCATGTTGGGTACAAATTCCTGACTCCAGACTGATAATTAATAGAAAAACCCAATATCACTTTGCCCGACCCGGGATTCGTACCCGAGACCTAAGCGATGTAGTAGGTATTAGAATTGCGCCATCGAGGCCGCTTTACTGGGTAAATGTCTTTTTATTTTTGGCATCAGCAATAAATCTTTCTATTTTCAGATGGGAATTCGAAGACTGCTAAACGATGGGACATATCTGGCATGTTTCCCATTACATGAAGGACGGCATGACGTGGACCTATCTGACGGGACTGTTACGGATAGAAGGGTAAGTTGCAATGGAAAATATACAGCCAAATACGTGTCATTTGACAGCCTCCGTCACTTGTTTGTGGGACGCTACGTGTCATTTGACAGCCTCAATGGCTCATTGGTTAGCTGGCTGTGCAACGGGACGCTGTGACCCCATACACAGACATAATAAACTGTACGCAACAGGAAGGTGACTCTATAACTCAAAACGAAACTCGAAAACATGAAAAAAAATCGTCGCTTTTTTTTTTGCAAAATTTTTAGTTGCATCGTGTCCGTAGTCACTAAAACTACCACCTGGCTTCGTTTTCGGTCGCAGTCTGATATACCTTCGTATAAAGTTTAATAATTACAATATACTAAATATTATGATCCAAATTCTGCAAACTTTCATTTTTCTCGAAAATATTAGTAACAATTACATATAACTGTTGGTTGCATTTCCAGCTATTGTACTTGGAATGGGCGCGCCCCTGCAAGTGGTACAAGAAACAGCCTCTCTGGCTGGTCCGCCGGTACTTCGGCGAGAAGATAGGCCTGTACTTCTGCTGGCTCGGGTTCTACACAAAGATGCTGTATGCTCCAGCTATTGTGGGGACTTTGTGTTTCCTGTACGGTCTGGCCAGCATGGACTCCAATGATAACATTCCTAGGTAAGGAACGAAAGACTCTACAATCGAGAGTACAATTGAGAGGGGTTAGGCTTATATCGGGTGGTAGGGGAGAAAAGTCTGAATCTAAAAATCAGCTCATCTGTCGCGTTTAGTTCGGTGAGTGAGATTGCCGGATGCCCAATACTCATTTCCTCATCCCATCCTTTTTTCCTATCCCACTCCCCTCCCAATTGGGCTGGCAACACATCCATGATCACGGCGTTGTGGATGTTCATGGTTCATGATCACTTACCATCAGGTGACCTGTTTGCTCGACCTATGGAATAAAAAAATAAAAATAATAATTATAAATTTTAAAGATTTAATAAAGTATTTTCATTTTATATAAAGGATACTTAATTTATCTGGTCTACATCTTATAACCATAACTCTTAAACTCACATAAAATCATTTAAGTCTTGTTGATGGCTTTTGAAGACTCACATTTGATCTAACTCTCGTAGATTTTTATTTTTAATGCTTTGATCGCTCGCCCCCTATCACATCGTGGGACGGAACACGCAAGGTGAAACGTTGGTGTCTGTAGCACCTCTGCCTACCCCTTCTGGGAAAAGGCGTGAGTTTACGTATGTATGCCTCGGTGGCGTAGTTGTACTACGGTACGATTGCCAAGCTGAGGTCTCGGGTTCATATACCGGGCCGGGAAAACTGGTAATGGATTTTTCAATTAATTATCAGCTCGGAGTCAGGAATTTGTGCCCGATATGCCGATAGACTCGCCCCCTTGTCACATCGTGTGACGGAACAAAAAGCGAACTGTGGTGTCATGGTGGCACTTCTGCCTACCCCTTCTGGGGCAAAGGCGTGAGTTTATGTATGTTACGCATGTATGTAATCGCATGTTTTGTTTCAGCAAAGAGATTTGCAACACCAAAGGCCCTGGGAACACAATACTCTGTCCTCTATGCGACAAAGCGTGTCAGTACCAAACTCTGTCTGACTCCTGCCTGTTTGCAAAACTGACGTATCTGTTTGACAACCCCGCGACTGTGTTCTTCGCCATTTTTATGTCTTTTTGGGGTAAGTTATACGTTTATTTCTACCTGCCCTATCCTATAATTAAGCGGGTAAGTTCGCTATCAAAGTAAAATAAAAAATAGATAAATAATAAATAATAATAAATCAAAAGTACCCTGAACCGACGGGCATGCATGAAGAGATTGATGAATGTGGATGAAGCGAAAGTAGTATGTCAGGATCGAGCAAAGTGGCGATCCATAGTCTCTGCCTACCCCTATGGGATACAGGCGTGACGATTATGTATGTATGTATGTAAGTTCGTTATCAGTGGATTAGACTTTAACAGCCTCCGTGAAGCAGCGTGCGTATGTGTGTGTGCATGAATGCGTGCGGTGTGTGCGTGTGCGCGTGTCTGTGTGAGTGTTTGTGTATGTGTGTGTTTTATTCTTATTTTATATTTTATGTATTTTATAAATATGGTTAAATTTATTGGAACAATTTACCCAGATTGGAAATTGCCCAAAGAGTGTATTTCAAATTCTCTACAGCATGTCTTTTGAGGAGAGTCGTCCTGCATTTGTTGGAATGGTGCACTGTGGAAATCATTAGGAGAGGCCTATGTTCAGCAGTGGACTTCCTTTGGATGGATTAGATTGTATAGCAGTGTGTTTTTATTGCTAGCCGGACTCAAATTAATAAAAATAAAGCACATAACACCAGTGTACATGTAAAATATTTAGTTATTGTCTGTTTGTTTACAGCAACAACATTCCTTGAACTATGGAAGCGGAAACAGTGCATCCTGAGATGGGAGTGGGATTTGGGAGGTGCGCAAGATCAGGTATTAATTTCTATTTTCTGTTTTATTTTATTTTGGCAACATACATGCATACACTTTGAAATAAAACGAATTCTTACAGATTTTATCGCGAATTTGATTTAATTTTTAATTTTTCTAACTTCCCGACGTTTCGATCACATTACAGCTTTCGTGGTCACGGGGCGGACTGAGGTCCGCTCATCCGCTGATTTACGCTATCTGCGTAAATCGGTTCGCAAAAACCAATTAACTTTTTGATTTAAGAATTGTAAAAGAGTCGTTAAATTGTAACAGTCACTAAGCGCATATACTTAATACCTTAGTCCGCCCCGTGACCACGAAAGCTGTAAAGTGAACGAAACGTCGGGAAGTTAAAAAATGTAAATATTAAATCAAATTCGCGATACAATCCATAAGAATTCGTTTTATTTCAATGTGTAACATTCGCGTAAATCTAAGAAACCATTATGCATATATTTTTATTTTATTTAAACAATTTCATTTTTAGTATACTACATAGCCGAAAATAGTTTGTTGAGAATCAGTAGCACAATCCATTGCACTAATTTAAGGGGTATTAGGCATCCGGCAGTCTCACTCACTGAACGAAACGCGACAGCAAAGCACTCCTTTTTTTTCTACGACTATAATTAGTAGAGATGTTTTTCATTGTATCAGCCCATATATTATGTCCCACTGCACGGCACGGGCCTCCTTTACAAACGAGAGTACGATTGAGAGTGGCTAGGCCATATAGTCCGCCACGCTGGTCTAGTGCGGGTTGACGGACTTTTACATACCATAGAAATTTATACAAATCGCTACGGTATGCAGGTTTCCTCACGATCTTTTCCTTCATCATTATAGTGCGTGGTGATTGACTATCAATACACACATGACTCCGAAAAGTCACGAGGTGTGCCCTGCGATTTGAACTCGCGATCACCGTGAACATGTAGGCAGCCGCGTCTGGTCCGTTACCAACAGGCCACCACGCACTAGAAAATTAATAATTAAAAAATCATTCTTTAATAAGTCTTTAATAAGTCTTCACCTCTGACTTTTCGGAGTCATGTGTGTATTGATAGTCAATCACCACACACTATAACGGTGAAGGAAAACATCGTGAGGAAACCTGCATACCATAGCGATTTGTATAAATTTCTATGGTATGTAAAAGTCGGCCAACCCGCACTGGGCCAGCGTGGTGGACTATATGGCCTAACCACTCTCAATCGTACTCTCGATTGTAGAGGAGGCTCGTGCCCTGCAGTGGGTCGTGTATGGGCTGATACAGTACAGTACAGTAATTTTCTAGGATGAGGAACCGCGGCCTGAATTCGAGGCTTCCGTGAAGACTTTCCGTACCAACCCAGTGACAAGGGAAAAGGAACCTTATTTACCAGCGTGGCAGAAGAACATGAGGTACATAGCTACAAGCTCCGCTGTACTGTTTATGGTAAGTACATAATATTAATAATTGTATTGTATTGTACCAGCCCATATACGACCCACTGCAGGGCACGGGCCTCCTCTACAATCGAGAGTACGATTGAGAGTGGTATTGATATTAATAATAATCATGTCTAAAACTGTCAATATTTAGTTTTGACCCACGAGGTTACTGACATGTGGGATGTGGACTCAACAATTATTGTCCCGATTGTTGTTTCTGCACATGGACTGACACCAAAGAGCCTTGACCAACATCTACAGAGGCTGTATATGTTTTTTATATGCTTATATGTATTTTTTTTTTGTATTGTATCAGCCCATATATGACCCATTGCAGGGCACGGGATTCCTCTACAATCGAGAGTACGATTGAGAGTGGTTAGGTCATATAGTCCACCACGCTGGCCTAGTGCGGGTTGGCGGACTTACACACAGGAGATTTTTTTTTAAATTGCTACGGTATGCAGGTTTCCTCACGATGTTTTCCTTCACCGTTAAAGTGCGTGGTGATTGACTATCAATACACACATAACTCAGAAAAGTCAGAGCTTATATGTATATAGTATACTTTTTTATAGTATACATATATATGTAAAAAATATAAAAAAGAATATAATAAAGAGAAAAACAAAATCAAGTCTAAGAACAATTATAGGAAATACATCCTGAAGGACGGTACGGTCGACATCTGTCGGGCATGCCACCGTCCTGGCGAGTCAATCAGGCACGTTATCTCCGGTTATTCGTATCTTGCTAACGGCGAGTATTTGCATAGGAATAACCTAGTAGCCAAGATCATACATCAGCAAATTGCTCTTCGATATGGACTTGCGACCCTTGAAGTGCCATATTACCAGTACGTTCCCCAACCAGTTCTTGAACATGGTCATGCAACGCTGTATTGGGATCGGTCTGTTATCACAGACAGGACTATTGTTGCCAATAAGCCTGATATTGTGATAATAGATCGATTATCACGCCGGGCAATACTTGTTGATGTTTCCGTTCCGCATGATGGTAACCTCTTGAAAGCTGAAAAAGACAAACTGTCTAAATATTTAGATTTGGCCCACGAGGTTACTAACATGTGGGATGTGGACTCAACAATTATTGTCCCGATTGTTGTTTCTGCACATGGACTGATACCAAAGAGCCTCGACCAACATCTCCAGAGGCTCTCTATTGGTCGTTGGGTCAAGAGACAGATTCAAAAGGCGGTATTGCTGGACACGGCACGCATAGTGAGGAGGTTCCTCACTTTGGATCCCTAACCGCCGGCAGCTTGGGTCTTAAACCTCGCCACTGAAGGATTAATCTTTTTTTAATATTTTTATATGTATATTGTTTTTATATATGTATAAAAATATAAAAAAATAATAACAAAATAAAGAGGAATAACATCATGTCTATACAGGGTATATCCAAACTGCGACCGAAAACGATGCCAGGTGGTAGTTTTAAATTTTAATTACTACAGACAATGCGATAAGCTGCTCACCAAGACTGCCTCGGTGGCGTAGTTGTACTAAGGTACGATTGCAAAGCTGAGGTCTGGGGTTCGAATCCCGGGTCGGGCAGTCGGGAATTTGTGCCCGATATAGCGATAGGCTCGACCCGTCACATCGTGGAACGGAAAATACGAGGCGAAACATGGGTGTCCTGATGCACCTCTGCCTACCCCTTCTCGGAGAAAGTCGTGAGTTTATGTATGCATTTGTAGTTCCTAATTTCTCCACTCGTCAATTTATGGTTCATGCGTTGTATGCAGCGGCGGATTATCCTTAAGGCAAACTAGACACGTTCCTAGGGGCGCGTGGTTGCGAAGCGGCGCGCACCATTTCGGATATCTTCGTTTCATGCAAAACCATCGAATGCTATAATTATGATACTTATGAGAAACATCATCTGCGTCAGATCATTTGTTCTATAACATGGTGTATTTCATTCATTAACAACATAGTACAATCACCAAATATGCAATAAGACAATTCCTCGTTCTTTCGAAGTTAGTATTTTTTTAAGTGCGGCTGCTGGAGGGGCGCTTTGAGGTGCTTGCTTGAGCACTCTCAACACTTAATCCGCCTTTGGTTGTATGTATTGTAATTTCTTTCCAGATAGCAATAGTAATGGGGGCCGTGTTAGGCACAATCATATACAGGATCTCGATGGTGTCTGTGATTTACGGCGGGTCAGGTTTCTTCATACAGCGCCACGCGAAGATCTTCACCGCGATGACAGCTGCTCTGATCAACTTGATCATGATCATGATTCTGACTAGGGTATGTAAACTCTCTTTAATTTAGAAATATCTTATTTGTAATTTATTTATTATTATTGTATCAGCCCATATACGACCCACTGCAGGGCACGGGCCTCCTCTACAATCGAGAGTACGATTGAGAGTGGTTAGGCCATATAGTCCACCACGCTGGCCTAGTGCGGGTTGGCGGACTTACACACCGTAGAATTTTTTTAAAATCGCTACGGTATGCAGGTTTCCTCACGATGTTTTCCTTCACCGTTAAAGTGCGTGGTGATTGACTATCAATACACTCATAACTCCGAAAAGTCAGAGGTGTGCCCTGGGATTTGAACCCGCGACCACCGTGAACATGTAGGCAGCCGAGTCTGGTCCGATACCACGAGGCCACCACGCACTTATTAACGCACCATTACAAATAACTTATTTGTAATGGTGTTGTTTAATTTTAATGAATGTACTTATAAGAGACTCTCAAGAGATTCCACGGTCAAACCGAAATACGGTTTCGTGGGACCGATGTTAATATGTACCAAAATATAATTTTTGAATCGATTGAGAGTGGTTAGGCCATATAGATTGTAGAGTAAGCCCGTACCCTGCCAGTGGGATGTATATGGGCTGATAAATTTTTTTTTTTATTTTTATTTTATTAAATAAAATATTTTTTTTTTAATAAATCAATGAAAATGAAAATGATTTATTGAATCCATTAAAATGTTCAACGTTATTTAGATTCAGTCCTTTTTTTTCTACCACTCGGTTCGGAAAGCGGTTTTCACTAGAGAAGAACGGGCAAGAAACTCTAGTGTTGCTCTTTTCAAAACCAGTTTATAATACAGTGATTATTATCTACAAATGTTACTGATTTAAAACATCATTAAAGGAAATTTATTTGACAGATCTACGCGAAAGTGGCGGTGTTTCTGACAAACCTGGAGAATCCGAGAACGCAAACAGAGTATGAAGACTCATACACCTTCAAAATATTCTTTTTTGAGTTCATGAACTTCTACTCGTCTTTGATCTACATCGCTTTCTTTAAGGTAAGTATTTTTGTACCACTAGCGACCTTCAAAAGAATAGCGTATTCCCACCTTAAAGCCCCATTTACACGGGGAGAGATTCTCGCCTCAAAGATTCGGTTATCTTAAGGAAATAAAAAAGTTACATCGTGTAAACATTTATCAGAACACTTTAATCTATGGCGGTTATGTCATGCGATAATCGCATACGATTCTCGCCGCGAGAAACTCTCCCCGTGTAAATAGGCTTTAGTCGCGTCCTTTTTATTGTAATTTGTTTATTCGATTGCCTGCAATTTTCAGGTTCTTCGAAACATATATACCTAGTTAGTTGATAATTAAATCGAACGGTAATAAATACAGTAAATAGCAAAACACTGACGATCTCATTCATAGACAAACTTAATACCTATTTTAATTATTGAAGGTTTTGTCTTCTTCGCTCAAACTGAATTTTAAAGACATTTGAAAGGGACAAAACATACCATAACTAAAATAGCTTTTATATCTTAGAAGGAGGCCGTGACGCGCTTACTTTTCATACATTTGACTGAACTCGCGTCTACTTTTTTATTGCATAGCTTCGGAAAACGAGCAAACAGGTCACTTGATGGTAAGTGATCACTGCCATGAACATCCACAACGCTGGATCATAAATGTGATCCCGGCCCATCAAATCGGGAAAGGAGCGGGAAGGAAAAAGGATGGGAAGACGGAAGGGGTATTCGGCATCTGGCAATCTTACTCCCGAACGATACGTGACACTAAAACTGTCACTCCACGTCGATTTCCTGTGAGACAGTGGTACCGCCTCGGACGAGCCTGCCCATTCATGCTGAGTCATGACTGACAACAGCGTGGCTCTACAACTTCTATCTATTTAGATTAATCTCTGTGGTCTAATAATTATGTAGAACGTCACTAAAGTATTTTAGAAACTGTGTATGAATATTGCGTGTTTATTTCAGGGCCGTTTCTACGACTACCCAGGGGACGATCAGGCCAGAAAGTCCGAGTTTTTCAAGCTAAAAGGCGATATTTGCGACCCGGCCGGGTGCCTGTCAGAATTGTGCATACAACTCGCCATCATTATGATCGGGAAGCAAGTCTTCAACAATTTCCTTGAGTTGGGATACCCGTAAGTTTGTTGATTATTCTACAAGGTGTATCAAGACTGCTACCTAAAAAGAAGCCAGGTGGTAGTTTTAGGACTACAGACACGATGCAACTTAAAACTTTGCAAAAAAACGCGATTGTTTTTTTGTAATGTTTTAAATATCATTGTGTTTGGGTGGTAAATCCATAGTTTTTGCTAAAATTATAATTTAAGACCTTGCGTACCTCAATGTGGCGTCAGTTATGTCTTGGACATATTTTTAATGCCCTTTGCAGGCAGACGAGCATGCGGCCTGCCTGATGTTAAGCGGTCACACTCATGGACCTTCACAGTGTCAGGCGTCGAACACAACCAAGTCTAAAGCCCCATTTAAACGGAGAGAGATTCTCGCTGCGAGAAACGTATGATTATCGCATGACATAACCGCCTTAGATTATCGTGTTCTGACAAATGTTTACACGATGCAACTTTTTTATATCCTTACGATAATCGTATCTTCGAGGCGAGAAACTCTCCATGTAAATGGGGCTTTTTTTTTTATTCTGGCACGGCATGATGACTGCACTGCACCTGATGTTAAGCGCAAGTGCCGTCCAGACAGAGTATCGAATGGCATCAGACGGCGGTCCCATGCCATTCGACACAATTATGCCGGCCTGCTGAGATTCTTCTTCACACTACGGCGGAAGGACCCAGGATTATAGGAAGGAGGGAACACGTGTGACGGCAAACAATTCCACAGCTTCACAGTGCGGCACAAAAAAGAATTTGCGAACATTTTTGTTCGCGCCGAGATGGTTTGAACCGTCAAGCTGTGGCTTCGCAAGCCAGCACGCGTGGTTCTGTTAAGGAAAGGAGAGGAGGGGATCAAACTAAACAATTCCTCAGAGCATTCACCATGGTGACAGATACAGACGATAGAACACGCTTAGAGAGGCAACATCCCTCCGCAACTGTAGCGACTCTAAGTTGCTCGTAACGTCTGCATCATTTACAATGCGGATGGCCCGCCGCTGCAATCCATCCAAGGCATCGAGTAAGTACTGGGCGGATCCATCCCAGAGGTGCGAACAGTATTCCATACCCGGCCGAACCTGCGCTTTATACAAGCGGTATAGTTGACCGGGCGTGAAAAACCGACGCACCTTGTTCAGGATTCCGACCCTGCGCGATGTGGCAGATATTACGCCCTCGATGTGATTCCTTGGATTAAGATCACAGCGGATATCCACACTTTATAAGGGCTTTATAAGATCATGTGATATTCCAGAAAGTTCCACAATTGGTGGCGCCAGCGCTCGCACCGGGCGGTGACTCGGGACCCCAGCAAGCCTCACATGGCGTGGGAGCAAGACTACCACTTGCAAGACCCTGGGAGGCTGGCGCTCTTCGACGAGTATCTGGAGATGAGTGAGTCAGCAATGCTACACCAATTGTTTATGATTAGTAGTTTTAGTAAAGGATTGAAGAATATGTAAAAGACTAAAAGAGATTTTAATTTCTGGTTAGAAGTTGTTGTAGGCTACCTCCAACAAGTCACTGTGGAAATCATTGGGAGAGGCCTATGTTCAGCAATGGACTTCCTTTGGCTGATGGATTGGATTGGATTGGATAGAAGTTGTTGCAGTCATTCTGAACTTTTGCTTATTGATCCAGTTCATCATCATGTTCATATTTTTTTACGTTTAGTTGTTTTAGTAAAGGATTAAAGAATATATAAACGACTAAAAGAGCTTTTAATTTCTGGTTAGAAGTTGTTGCGGCCATTCTGAACTTGTGCTTATTGATCCGGTTGATTACACAATAAATATCTAACCCCTTCCAATAGTTGTTGCTTCGATAAATAACGAAATAGTTAGTGAGGTACCTACCTAGGTGGTGAAAATTAGATTTGGGGTGGTCATTTCGAACTTAAGGTTACTAATCAAATTTTTCACAAAATTAACATCTGCGAATCACTACGCTCCGATAATTTGTATTGAAAATTAAAAATTTTGGCCGCCATTTTGAATTTTTTACTCCAATCCAATCCATCAGACAAAGAAAGTCCACTGCTGAACATAGGCGTCCTCCAATGATTTCCACAGTGACCTGTTGGAGGCAGCCTGCATCCAGCGACGTCCCGCGACCTTCACCAGGTCGTCTGACCAGCTAGTGGGTGGACGTCCCACACTGCCTTTTAATGAATTTTATTAATCTGACATATTGCCCTAAAAATCAACATTTATTTTGATTTCATAGTTAGGTATTGCTTATTCCATGTTTGTTGTTTTATCAATACATGTCCAAACACTAATAAACTGTACATCTCCTCCCCCAGTTCTCCAATACGGTTTCGTAACACTATTCGTGGCGGCGTTCCCCCTGGCTCCACTGTTCGCACTCCTCAACAACATAGCAGAGATCCGCCTGGACGCCTACAAGATGGTCACTCAGGCCAGAAGACCGCTGGCGGACCGCGTTGAAGACATCGGGGCTTGGTGAGTAGTCAATTACCAGACATTTTCGCGAAGGGAAACATTTTGATTGAATTTATAGCAATTTGTTTTTAAATCATTAATTCAATTTTCACCAATATAGCCGTTCTACCAACATTACGAACAAAACAATAACTACGCATTTAAGGCGCAAATGTATGACAGCGCTCCCTCTACATTATAAATACTCTAAAGTAATCAAGCATGTGGCAAAAATGATGAAACTATTTTTTTTGCAGGTACGGTATACTTCGTGGTATAACTTATGCAGCTGTGGTGTCGAATGTAAGTAAATATTATTAAATTACTTCATACATACATAAACTCACGCCTTTTTCCCAGGGGGGTAAGCAGAGGCAGGACACACAAGTTTCGCCTTGTATTTTCCGTCCCATGATGTGATAGGGGGCCAGCATATCGCTATAACGGGCACAAATTCCTGACGCCAGGCTGATAATTAATAAAAAAACCCAATCCAATCACTTTGCCCAAGCCGGGATTCGAACCGGACACCTCAGCTTTACAATCATACCGTAGTACGACTACGCCACCGAGGCAGTCTTAAATTACTTCAATAGTAATAAATATTAATTAGATACCTCAAAACTAGAATAATTTTAATTATATTTTATGACATACCCACATAGTTCTACTACCGCCTCCTAGGTGGCACTATATTGAATTAAGCATGCTTCTGATCGAAATCATCAAACGATTTAGATCGATTAAGGTTTAAGAGTTTATACAAAAAACCACAGACGAAAACGGACCAATCACATTAAAGTTTTGTCCACACCCATATAACTTAATTTGATTAATTCACAATCTTTTAATAGCGATTAAAGCACCATTTACACGGGGAGAGTTTGTCGCGGCCAGAATCGTATGCGATTAACGCACGACATAACCACCATAGATTATCGTGTTCTGACAGCCGTTTACACGATGCACCTTTTGTATATCTTTACGATAATTGTATCTTCGAGGCGAGAAACTCTCCCCGTGTCATAAGATCACAAGGTCGCTTATTGATTTTGGTCGTCGGCTTGTCGTATAACAATTTTAAAGACCCATACACTTCCCCAGGCGTTCGTGATAGCGTACACGAGCGACTTCATACCGCGGATGGTGTATAAGTACGTTTATTCGCCTGACAACACTCTAACAGGGTACATCGACCACTCGCTGTCATGTAAGTAAATTGTTTTAAATTTATATACAATTTCAATCGTACTCTCATATAAATAATTTATGCTGAGAATTTGGGGGACCTTCCTTGAGTAGGGGAGGAAAAAATACCAATACCTTAGCAAGTTGAAAAGCATAGCAGGATACCCAATATTTACATATAAATATAATACATACAATACGTTTTCACAGGCATGAATTTACTAACATATTCTACATACAGGATATATCAAGACTGCTACCGAAAACGAAGCCAGGTGGTAGTCTTAGTGAATTTAGACGCAATGCAACTAGTAGTTTCTAGTAGTCTCTTACTTTCCGATACACAAGACTCGAATCCTTCTGGGCATAACTAAAAAGTTGATTTTATTTAAGCTGCTTTTTAAGTTTTTTGTTCAACGCCATCCTTTTTCCAGTGTTCAATACGTCAGACTACAGGGACGGGTGGGGGGTCGACGAGAACGAGGTGGACCCCCCCATGTGCGCGTACCGGGGGTACAGAAACCCCCCCAATCACCCCGACCCGTACGGTCTGTCCCCCCACTACTGGCACGTGTTCGCCGCGAGGCTCGCTTTCGTGGTCGTCTTTGAGGTAAGCCGATAATTGTATATGGGGGATTTTAGAAGTGAAATAAAATAAGTGAAGACTTATCCCTACAAAATAACATAACCAATATCATCATCATCATCATCCATCAGCCAAAGGAAGTCCACTGCTGAACATAGGCCTCTCCCAATGATTTCCACAGTGACCTGTTGGAGGCAGCCTGCATCCAGCTAAAGTAAAGTAAAGTAACCGATATAGCCCAGCGGATTAGGAAGTTGAAGTGGCATTGGGCGGGGCACATAGCACGGAGAACTGATGGCCGATGGGGCCAATAATTTCTCGAATGGAGGCCACGAAGCGGAAAGCGCAGCGTGGGACGTCCACCTACTAGGTGGTCAGACGACCTGGTAAAGGTCGCAGAACGTCGCTGGATAACCAATATGCATAAATTCAATTGACAATTATTATACCGGTTACATCAAGCCTGCTAGTGCTTGTGGAGTAGCTTGGCATTCGTATAGTTTTACGCGCGACGGCCGAAGTTTCGAGTTTCGTTTCGGATCATAGAGTAATCCCCCTGCAGTGGGACTTACAAGGGCTGATAATAGTACATTAATCTTTATTCTCCACAGCATGTAGTCTTTGGTCTGACCGGTCTGATGCAGCTCTTCATCCCAGACGTGCCAACACAGCTAAAGACCCAGATCCAACGGGAGGCCCTTCTAGCCAAGGAAGCCAAGTACGAGTATGGTCGTCGGCGGCTCTCCACGGAGTACCACCAGCTCATCACCCAGAAGAGCGAAGGAGGTGAGGTGGCACGTTTGGGTTAGTGTGCGCACCAGGTCTGTCCATTACTGATTTAGAGTAGACTTGTAGAATAATGGTAGAATAACGCACTATAACGGTGAAGGAAAACATCGTGAGGAAACCTGCATAACATAGCGATTTAAAGAATTTCTAAGGCATTGTGGAGACTGTCCCGCCCTCACACCCACCACTGCAACTCGTGTGTCGCAGGATCAACAGCACGCATTGTAATGACACCGAGCATTGAAGCTCAGCAAGTCTCCGGGAATGTCTAACTTGTCTTTAACCCGCAACGAAATCAATCATAAAGTTATATTACTAGGAGGAGTTGGAAATAAAATTTCTACGGCATGTAAAGTCCGCCAATCCGCAGTAGGCCTATGGTGGACTATATGGCCTAATCCCTCTCAATTGTACTCTCGATTATAGAGTAGGCCCGTGCCCTGCAGTGGGACATACTGAGCTGATACAGAAGATAATGGTAGTAGGTTAGTAGCTAAAGTTGCAGGAACTCGTGGATGCACGGTTCTAACAGGTCGATGTGGAGGTCCTTGGGGGAGGCCTATGTTCAGCAGTGGACTTCTTAAAGTCGATGAATAGCGTGAAAAGGTAAGGTTACTAACACAATCCTTCATCTTATTTTGTCAACTGATTAATATAGTGTAATTGCACAATCGGTTGTTTTAGACCTAATTGTAAGCAAAATGAAAGTGTTTATTTGAGTCTATTGCATTGGTTTACACTAAGGGGACATCGCGAACAAAATATGTCTAAAAAGTGATACAAAACCAGTATTTATGTCCCTGTTACTCCTAGGCAGTCACTCTATCTACTATCTCACTCAGTGCATTTCCAGCGTAATTACCGTGCTATCTCTTTCTTTGTCACTCATATTTACTATCTTGTACATTCCTTCTCGCTCCACTCGTATCCCGCGTCTCTAAAACAGAGCGTTGCTGTCCCGCTATTTACTTCTCTGTCACTCGCATACACTCACACTATCTTCCATCTCGCTTCAATCTGTTCCCGCTTAGACACAGACTGTTTGCGATGTTTCTAGTATAATGCGATACTAGCGCCATCTGTTATTGAGAAATATTGTTCACAGAGCGCTCTGGTGCGTGGATGAGAAGAACTTCGAGAGCCTCAGACGGTCTCGACGCCCACGTGGCGGTGGCGCAACGACCATCTTCGCCTCCTATTACTTAATTATATTAGCTGGGTAATGGTTTGTTTGTGAGACGAAGTCTTTCGTAGTTTCTCACACAAGATTTCTGTGTGGAGTGAGGACTATGTATGTGACTGTTGGGTGTATTTATTTATTATTTATTAGGCTCGATTTTTCAGTCATTTATATAATTTCAGTTAAGTTATCCCACATATACGAATGTAAATGGATGACGCAAAATAAAAACTAAGCGCGTCAGTTTTTTATGAGAGATTTTTTTTATCTATCACGGCATTATGACTGCACTGCACCTGATGGTAAGTGCAAATACCGTCCAGACAGAGCATCGAAAGGCATCAGACGGCGATCCCATGCCATTCGATACAATCATGCCGGCCTGTTAAGATGCCTCTTCACACTACGACGGATGAGCCCAGGATTGTAGGAACGAGGGAACACGTGTGACGGCATACTAATCTACAGCTTGATGGTGCAGCACAAGAATTGGGGACCTTTTGGTTCGCGCCGAGATGGTTTTCACCATCAAATTTCTCATAGTTTCTGATGGTGGGATCAGGACTGTTAAATTTAATGATTTATTAAATACCACGTTTACAACTTAAGAAGTAATTTTAAAATGGCAATTTATTTTTTGTAAATAATCTAAACTTTCTAATGCGTATTGTGATGTTTTTATCCCTGCATCTATTTATTGTTACTTAATGTTAATAGTAAGTTATATTTGTAAATAAATATGGAGAATGGTCTTTTAAATTAGATTGCATGGTTTGATTACTAAAGGAATATGTGCGAAATGAATACAATACATAAAGATATTTTTGTGTCATGTAAAAATGGCCTCACCTCTTTCGATTAAATTCTCGATTGTTGAGGACGCCCGTGCCTTGTAATAGAACGTATATAGGCTGAATAATAATTATTATGTATAGAATACTATTGTATTTAATACGATAAATGAAATACGGGAAATCGATTTTATTTCAAATAAACTTTACAATAGTAACTTGAATTTGAAAAATATATTCCTATTTATTTTTAATACGGTATTTAATACACGACAAATGGGTCCAAAGTTATACGTAAAATATTTAAATTTATATTCGTTATATTAGAAATGTCAGGATTTATAAAAGAACATTTATTTTAAAGCTGTATAACATCTACAGCTATGGTTTATCTATCTACGTATAACGAAAATATTCAACTGCGTTTGTTAAATGCCATTCCTTAAATTCTGAATAGTAAAAAGGTTATTTGTTCGTTATTTTGAAAGTGTATCATAAATACAGGATATATCAAGACTGCTACCGAAAACGAAGCCAGGTGGTAGTTTTTGTGATTTTTGCAAAAAAAAGCGACGATTTTCTTTATTTTTTTTTTGTATCATCGTATTTGAGTGGTAAATACATGCATTTTCCTAAAAAAAAGTACACACTTTTATTTTTAAAGACGTTGTAGTACGCAAGGCTATAAATAATAATTTTAGAAAAATCTAAGGATTTACCACCCAAACAATGATATTTAAAACATTACAAAAAATATCGTCGCGTTTTTTGAAAAAAAATTAGTTGCATTGTGTCTGTAGTCACTAAAACTACAACCCGGCTTCGTTTTCGATAGCAGTCTTGATATACCCTGTACAAATACATCGAAAAATTACTTCAAATTCTCTATATCTAATAGAAAAAATAATCCAGACATTTCTAATATCATACTTGTAATTAAGATTTTAATGCATTTAATTAAATTACTTTGTGAGAATGTGTATAAATGGACGAATTCTGTAAGTTAACAATCGTTTGAGCGATGTTAATACATTAATATTAATGTACAGAATTTTCCCATTGTGTAAACTTTGGTAAAATGTTCGGATTCGTTTGTTATTTGCTACATGTTAAGTTGGGTACATAAATGTCTTAAAAATGTACGATCTTATTTGGAAAACCTACATATTGATGTAAATAACTTTAATAAGCGTAATTCAATCAAATAGTGGTTGTATTATACAGGGTATATCCGGACTGCGACCATAAACGGAGCCAGGTGGTAGTTTTAGTGGCTTCAGACAAAATGCGACCATTTTATAAAAAACACTGTTTTTTTTTTGTATCTATCGTCGTGTTTAGGTGGCAAATACGTAGCTTTTCCTAAAATAATAAATTAGTCACTTTTATTTTTAAAGTAGCAATGGTAGGAAAGGGTTTTTAACAAAACCTATGTATTTATCACCCAAACACGATTGTACTTAAAAAATCCAAAAAAGTCTGCACTTGTTTTTTCCAAACTTTTTGTTGCATTGTGTCTGTAATCACATAATTACCAACTGGCTTCGTTTTCAGTCGCAGTCTGGATATACCCTATATATACTTTTACTACAATATTATTTATTTCAATTATAAATATAAAAATAAGTACTTTATCGGCAGCTAATATTAAAAACTTAGAAACAATTATACTATATTTTAAGAGTATGTTGAATGTGGATTTTATGATATTATTTTTATAATTTATTCGAAACTTCGAAAACTTTATCATATTAATACCGGATTTGTCTTTGGTTCTTAATGAAAACTTAAAACTCATACGAAACGGGACCATAATTACTGAACATAATAGTAATTTTATTACAATAAAATTGTATGAAAACTGTCGAACGCAATGTTAAGAACAGCGCCATCTATGTGTGAGAAGATGTAACAATGGTGTATTTGTGAAGTGTTTAGATAAATGTCGTTGTCCCAATTAAATGTGATACTAGAATATTTCTTTAAAGAGGTTTCCAAACGTTTGTATGTATTTGGCAAATAGAAGCTATTACGTAGAAGTCGATAAAAAATTTTGAATACTAGCAGCCCGGCCCGGCTCTGCCCGGGTGCAGTATAATACACTTCTTTGAGAATATCCTATCGCCTGCATTCATTATAGATAATGTAGAATTCCAATGGTGATAGGATTTTTAAAATAAGTCTGGCAGTGCCAGAGCTTATTCAATGCAAACAATCAAGTGCGTGGTATCCTGTTGGTTACGAACCAGACGCGACTGCCAACATATTCACAGTGGTCACGGGTTCAAATCCCAGGGCGCACCTCTGACTTTTAGGAGTCATGTGTGTATTGATAGTCAATCACCGCGCACAACAACGGTGAAGGAAAACATCGTTAGGAAACCTGCATACCAATTACCATAGGGATTTGAATGAATTTATATGGTATGTAAAAGTCCGCCAACCCGTACTAGGCCAGCGTGGTGGACTATATGGTCTAACCGCTCTCGATTGTAGAGAAGGCCCGCGGCCTGCAGTGGGACGTATATGGGCTGATACAGAAACAATAAAATCTTTGCTATTTATAATATTAGTTTCTTTAAGACAGATTTGACAGATTTGACTGCCTCGGTGGCGTAGTGGTACTACGGTATGATTGCAAAGCTGAGGTCTCGGGTTCGAATTCCGGGTCGGGCAAAGTGATATTGGATTTTTCTATTCATTATCAGCCCGGAGTCAGGAATTTGCGCCCGATATGGCGATAGGCTCGCCCCCTATCACATCGTGGGACGGAATATACAAGGCGAAATGTGGGTGTTCTGTTAACACCTCTGCCTACCCCTTCTGGGAAAAAGGCGTGTGTTTATGTATTATTATTTAAGACAGATCATATTAGGACACATAGAAAAATCATAAATAGTCTACAACCCAAATTCCCGCACCAACGGAAATGTTTGTGTGATTCACGAGAATTTGTTTCGGGTCTGGGTGTTGTGAGACATGGTCTCATGGTGCTACACGACACGTGACTCGTATCTTCAAGGGTCGGGATTATGTATGTGACTGTCGGGTATATTTTATCCATTAAATAAATACACCAATAGTCACATACATAGTCCTGACCCCACACTAAGATCTAGTCTTGTGTCGTGTGTCAGAAACTACGAGATACTTTTCAGTCTCTAAAACACCCAAACTTGAAATAAATACTTGTTCACACAAACATTTGTTTCGATGCGGGGATCGAACCCGCGGCCTCGTGTTTCACAGCCTGCGTCCAACCAACTGCGCCACGGAGGCTGTCAAATAGCGCTTTATGTTTTAAGAGTACATGGGAATGGAATATCATCGCATAACAATAATTACAGTTAAATGTAACTCTTTAATCTCTGTTTGTCATATAGTTGCGAACGTTTGGAAAACTAAGGAAACTCTTATGTACTATGTACTTAATCCACGGTGGCATATACTCTCGGTATATGTCCCAAAGAAAACACTTAGGTAATAAGCGAAATAGCTATATAATATTATATAGCTATTTCGCCTTATTCAGAGACAGTTTTAAAACCTATTTCAGTTATAGAATATTTTGTCTTCTTCGCTCAAACTGAATTTAAAAGTCGTTGGAAAGGGACAAAACATTCGATGACTAAAATAGGTTTTAAAACTGTCTATGAATAAGGCAGATTATCTTTAACCCTGTACTGTTAAAAAAGCAACAGGAATTTAAAAATAAAAATTTAGTTAAATTATAAGAAATTGATGCGAGATATTTATATTTTATTCTAAAATTGGGACATTAAATTGTGTTATTTTAATCAATTACTTTAATAATTAATTTGGCAGCCTCCGTGGCTTGTCTAAACACCGATTGTCAAACGAGAGACCGCTACGATCCCTCACCGAGACAAATGTTTGTGTGATGCACAAGTATTTGTTTCGGGCCTGGGTGTTTGTGAGATCGGAAAGCTCTCGAAGATTCTGATACACAAAAATCGATCTTAGTGCGGGGTCAGGACTATATATGTGACTGTTGGGTGTATTTTGTAACGGGTGATTTTTATAAGCGATGAGTAAAGCAACCTATTTTAGCATGACGATATTCCTGGCAGTTATATTAAGAAGAATAGAATAAAGATTTGAATACAGAACGGAGTTGTCAACATCTGATGTGAAGGATGGCCGAGTCGGAATATTATCACGCCACCATTATTCAAGTTGTAACGTTTTACACAGTTTTAATATGCGAGTTGTATGTGTAGAGAGCCCTGGTATAAATGTACATGATGTTGGAAAAGAATAGAGGAATTATGACTTCACAATCGTCGTATTATTATTCGTCTTAATAATTTATTTATTTCTTTAACAGCCAACATCCTATTGTATTTGCCATTTGAAATATATTAATGAACATATGCCACCGTGGAATTAATTATATATAATGTGTTGTAATACTCATTGTACCGTAATAAATATTTTTTTGTTTCAATTTTTTATGATAACCTTTATCCCTTAAATCTCAGTAATCCAATATCTATTAAGTACTAGCGGCCCGGCCCAGCTTCGCCTGGGTGCTAAGATGTTTAGACTCCACTCCACACCAGAAATATCTTATTCCCGTTCAAACTTTTGTACTCCTGAACTCAACCTAAGTACCTACTATCCCTTTTCCTATCGTATCCCATCCCATCTCATCTGGCTCCTTTTCTTTCTGTTACATCCCGTCCCATTATTTCCCATCTACCGGTCTCATCGCGTTCGTCCCACTTTATCCCATTTCATCCCTTAATGCCTAAATAGGCATGTTGACAATTTTTTGGAATTGCTTTTATTTTGTAGATAGGCCTTATATAAACACGAAACTACGACGAATATCATTAAAAAAATACGCAAACACAAATACTTTGCAAAATTCCTGCTAAAACTTTAAAATAAATTTAATTAATTTTATAGCGGCAACAACACGTGGTAATTATACTGTTAAAATGTAGCTTGTATGACACGTTCGTAGATTTACCATAGCAGCGCCATCTATTGATTACTTACTCAACCCAGTCGAAAGGTATCGACATCTGTTAGAATCATTTGGAGTTAACAGATGATTGTGACTGTCAAATAATAACAGACAAATAATTAGCAATAAATTAAAATTGCGACTATAATTTGAGATTTAAACTATCCTATCTCTCAAGTTGGATCGAACAGCACATGGTGTGCAAATTTTATTATAATCGGTTAAGTAGTTTAGGAGTCCATTGAGGACAAACATTGTGACACGAGATTTATATATATTAGATATGGCCTGTTGGTAACGGATCAGACGCGACTGTCAACATGTTCATGGTCGAGAGTCCACACCTCTTACTTTCGTAGTTATGTGTGTATTAATAGTCAATCACCACGCACTATAATGGTGTAGGAAAATATCATGAGGAAACCTGCATCCCATAGCGATTTTAAAGAATTTCTACGGTGGTAAAGTCCGCCAACCCGCACTAGGTCAGCGTGGTCCTCTATGGCCTAACCCCTTTCAATTGTACTCTGGATTTTAGAGGAGGCCTGTGCCCTGCAGTGAGACGTATATGGGCTGACGCAGTTACAGAATCCAAGATTCCTGATGTTTAAGAAGTGGGAAATTATAATTTATAAGTTTTAAGTCATAAATAATGTTCTACGACAATAATGTTTTAAATAATTTTAATTAAAAAAAAAAGTAAATTTTAACCGTTGCTAAATAAAATGATTGCATTCTTGAACACCAACAAATTATAATTATTGTTGAGATTTTAAAACAAATCAATTTTACATTAATTAATTATGTAGGTTATTCAGCATAGTCATAATAAACATTAAATCATCTACAAATTGCCCCAATTAGTTCCCTCAAACCGTCACTAGATGACGCTAAACCAATAAAATTTTATCAACAGTTTTTTCGATGTATAACTATCACAAATTGTCTTTATCTATAATAGGGGTCAATAGGTCAGTGTGTATTCTGTGCAACGGTACATTTGTCGTGTAATTACCTCGATTTATTTCGGGAACAGATATCAATGAATATGCTTATGTCGAAATTAGTTTCTTGGTAATTATCGACATGTAAAGCGAGTATTGAGGGGAAATGTCGAACCTGGAGATTTAAACTACTTTCGTGGCTAGTTGGTTAGACCGGCTGTGGAAGGAGAGACAGCGGGTTCGATCCCCGCACCGAGACATATTTGTGCGATCCACGAAAAATATTGCGAGTCTGTTTGTGAGACCAAAAGTCTGTCAGTGTTTTTTTACACAAGGTCCGGCAAACGAGCATAACATCACCTCATGTTAAGAGATCACTGCCGCCCATGAACATGCAATAAGCTTATGTCTGCGTGAATTATTTTGCTTGGTTACTTTACATCAACAACACGGTCGCAACAATAACAACACGCTATATCCATTTCTCCCGACAAACAGCAGTGTAAATGCACTGTTATGTTCCGGTTTGAAGGACATTGTAGCCAGAGTATGGACATAATGTGACTTAAGCCCCATTTACACGCAGAGAATTTCTCGCGGCGAGAATCGTATGCGATTATCGCGTGACATAACCGCATTAGATTATCGTGTTCTGACAATGTTTACACGATGCGACTTTTTTATATCCTTACGATAATCGTATCTTCGAGGTGAGAAACTCTCCCCGTGTTAATGGGGCTTTAACATCTCATCTAAGTGCGTGGTGGCCTCGTGGTATTGGACCAGACTCGGCTACCTACATGTTCACGGTGGTCGCGGGTTCAAATCCCAGTGCACACCTCTGACTTTTCGGAGTTATGTGTGTATTGATAATCAATCACCACGCACTTTAACGGTGAAGGAAAACACCGTGAGGAAACCTGCATACCGTAGCGATTTTAAAGAATTTCTACGGTATGTAAGTCCGCCAACCCGCACTAGGCCAGCGTGGTGGACTATATGGCCTAACCAATCGCACTCTCGATTGTAGAGGAGGCCCGTGCCCTGCAGTGGGTCGTATATGGGCTGATACAATACAATACAAAACATCTCATGTCTCAGGATGGCGAGCGCAATGGAATGCCAAGTATTGCCTTGTAATTCATAGTGTAGTTTGGTTTTGCTACTGTCCATGAGCGGTCGTATCACTTACCATCAGAATGGCATGCTCACAGGGCATGCTCGTCTCACCATTCATAATAACTCTTTAAAGAGATAACACAAATTGACGATTGAATCATCTTATAAGTATAATAATATACATACAGGATATATCAAGACTGCTACCGAAAACGAAGCCAGGTGGTAGTTTAGGAGACTACAGACACGATGCAACTAAACATTTCGCAAAAAAAAAGCGACAGTTTTTTTTTGTAATTTTTTTCCTAACGTCGTATTTCGGTGATAAATACATACATTTTCCTAAAACAATAATGTACACCCTTTTATTTTTAAGGACGCTATAATACGCAAGGCTTTGAATTATAATTTTAGCAAAAACTATGGATTTACCACCCAAACACAATGATATTTAAAACATTACAAACAAAAATCGTCGCGTTTATTTGCAAATTTTATTCGCATCGTGTCTGTAGTCACTAAAACTACCACCTGGTTTCGTTTCTGACTTTTTTTGTAATGTTTTAAATATCATTGTCTTGGGTGGTATATCAATAGTTTTTGCTAAAATTTAATTTAAAGCATAGCTATAGCGTCTTTTAAAAATAAAAGTGTGTACATTTTTTTTTTAGGAAAATGTACGTATTTACCAGCCAAATACGATGATGGAAAAAAAATAAAAAAAATCGTCGCTTTTTTCGGTAGCAGTCTTGATATACCCTGTATATTGACTAGTCTGTATTGTGTCTGTGTTGTGTTCAACTTGAGACATGTCTATTGATTGTAAATTCATGCACTACACGCATGAACGTGTCCAAATACGAGATAACTATAAACAATAATAAATTCTCGGTAAGGTCTGTGTAATGGACACTAATTATTAACTATCTATCGACTGCCTCGTTGGCGCAGTTGTATTACGGTACGATTGCAAAGCTGAGGTCTTGGGTTCGAATCCCAAGTCGGGCAAAGTGAATTGGATTTTTCTATTCATTATCACTCAACGAGCTATGGAGAGGGCTATGCTCGGGGTTTCCCTAGGAGATCGAATCAGAAATGAGGAGATCCGTAGGAGAACTAAAGTAACCGACATAGCCCAGCGGATTAGCAAGTTGAAGTGGCAATGGTCGGGGCACATAGCACGGAGAACTGATGGTCAATGGGGCCAAAAAGTTCTCGAATGGAGGCCACGAAGCGGAAAGCGCAGCGTGGTACGTCCACCCACTAGGTGGTCAGACTACCTGGTAAAGGTCGCGGGACGTCGTTGGATGCAGGCTGCCTCCAACAGGTCACTGTGGAAATCATTGGGAGAGGCCTATGTTTAGCAGTGGATTTCCTTTGGCTGATGGATGGATATATGGATTCATTATCAGCCCGTAGCCATGAATTTGTGCCCGATGTGGCAATAGGCTCGCTCCCTATCACTTCGCGTGAAGGAATGTACAAGGCTAAACGTGGGTGTCTTGGTTGCACCTCTGCCTACCCCTTCTGGGAAAAGGCGTGATGTTTATGTATGTATAAATACAGGAGTCATAAGATAATATTTGTGACTGCGAGCAAATAAAAAAGGACAAAGGATTAAATACATTTTCCTTGTTCGAATCAGAGTCGTCATTTTCATGACATCATATTTGTTTTTATATTTTATCGAATTTGAAAATAATTGACATTGTTGATTGCTGTGTTATGATGAGTCTTTTGTTTTACATTCGACTGGAATAATAAAACAAGGAAATCGTGGCGAAGACTTTAAACATTTTATTTATTAATTTAATTTATTTTTTTAATGAAAATCTGGAGTTAATAATTATGCTTCGAGTGATACGACCGCCTTTTGTACTGCTATCTAATATAATGATTTTTGTAAAGCTGATATGGCGTACAATAAAGAGTATAAATAAATAAAAATTTGCTCTAAAAAGAAAAATGTATACTTACAAAAATATATACATACAGCCTACAGGGTATATCAAGACTGCTACCGAAAACGAAGCTAGGTTGTAGTTTTAGTGACTACAGACACGACGCAACTAAAATTTTAGCAAAAAAAAGCAACAGTTTTTTTGTATTTTTTTCCTAATGTCGTATTTGGGTGGTCAATACATACATTTTCCTACAAAAATGATGTACATCCTTTTATTTTAAAGATGCTATAATCCTCAACGCTTTAAATTATAATTTACGAAAATTTCTATGGATTTACAACCCAAACACAATGATATTTAAAACATTACAAAAAAAAATCGTCGCGTTTATTTGCAAATTTTATTCGCATCGTGTCTGTAGTCACTAAAACTACCACCTGGCTTCGTTTTCGGTAGCAGTCTTGATATACCCTGTGTAGGACGCGTTAGGTCAAGATTGCAATCGGGGTATGATGTGACGCGTGGGGGAGGGGTCGCCCCGCACACCTGCACATCGCCCGCGCCGTCCTAGTCTTAGCCTCTTAGGGTCTGTCTCACAGGAAATTGACGTGAAGCTTTGCTGTCGCGTTTCCTACGATGAGTGAGCTTGGCGGATGCCCAATACCCCTTTCCTCTTCCCATCCTTTTTCCTTCCCGCTCCCCTCTCGATGATGGCCCGACAACACATCCATGATCCAGCGTTGTGAATGTTTATGTGTGGCAGTGATGACCATCAGGTGACCTGTTTTGTTTGCCGGACCTATGTTATAAACAAAATCTTAGTCAGAAAATTGTACCTATATGGTATTAGCCTTGCCCTGTGCACGTCGGATGGAACACACGAGACGAAACGTGGGTGACCTGGCACCTCTGCCTACCCCTACTGGGAAAAGGCGTGATGTACATACACGGCTCAATTTGCAACACTTTACTCAGTTAATCTGTATGAATCACTAAGACCTTGCAACAGTCAACGACAGGAAAAGACGTGTTATCCCGACCGGCCGGCCTAATTCGACGTGTCGAATGACAGCAGTGCATTCACCTTGGCTTTGTCTACACAGGGTATATCAAGACTGCGACCGAGAACGAAGCCTGGTGGTAGTTTTAGTGATTACAGACACGATGCAACTATAATTTTCTCAAAAAAGCGAAAGGTATTTTATTGCAATTTTTTAAATATCATCGTGTTTAGCAGTAGTGACTTTTCATCAGAATTGAAGCTTTTTAAACTAAAACTACGTAAGAATAAACCAGAAACTACGACAGACTCGAAACAGAAATTTGCGCGTATTTATTCGTCTCGTCAATTGGATCTTAACCCTGTATTTTTTGTTATTGATAATGAAGAACGGAAAAGGTCACTCACTTGGCTGTAAGCGTGTCTCTTTGCTTGTGAGGTATGCCTGCCGATGAGGCTTACACCCACGTGTTAGTAGATGTATATATATACAAAATGAAAAATTAACAAATGCAAGTAACAGGATATTATTTAAGCAGAAATATATTTACAAAAGGAAAAACTATTAACAAAGAGACAAAGAACAACTCAAGGGAAAGACAACAAATAACAATTTCGTAAGGAAAAAAATTAACACCAAAAATCTGGAATAAATCAAATATTGAATCTTAAGTTTTTTTTTGTAGTCAATAATGTGTCTGATGGGAAAAGGTCTCTCCTTTTCTCCACTCAACCCTGTCTTCTGCGAGCTCTTGCCATTGTGACTCGAATCTTACTTATAAAACATAAAATATTTAAAAACTCACTCGCCACATACTAAGCAGTGCACCGCACTAATCATGACCTCGAGACGATACGTGCTAAATCTCCTCATTCCTAGAGAACGCTTGCAAAGTCCTTCAAACCGAAACACGAGACTGGGAGATTACTGTATGATCCGAAACGAAACTCGGACGTTCGAACGTTCGACATCTGCAGTACGTTTTTAATTCCACTTCTAAAAATCAACACTATTCTCTATGATACTTATCATTCACTCCGAACTAAGTCTATAGTTAGTACGATAGAGGATTCGAACATTTTGTGGAGTAGGCACATTCGTACAGTTTCACGTGCGACATGCGAAGTTTCGAGTTTCGTTTCGGATCATAGAGTAACCCCCCTTATGCTTCGCAAAAATAGACAAAGAAGTGCTGGTTAAACACACAAGCATACCTCTTGCATACAAAAGACTTAGCCTCCGTGGCGTTTGACGTTAATGTAAATAGTATTTTAAAATCACGACGAATCTAAAAGACTGCCTCGGTGGCGTAGTTGTACTACGGTTTGAATACAAAGCTGAGGTCTCGGGTTCGAATCCCGGGTCGGGCAGTGCTATTGGATTTTCCTATTTAACCGCCTGGAGTGAGGAATTTGATTCCTATATGGCGATAGGCTCGCTCCCTATCACATCGTGGGAACACGCAAGGCGAAATGAGGGTGTCCTGGTTGCAGCTCTTCCTACTCCTTCTGGGATAAAGGCGTGATGCTTATGTATGTAATGTAAAAGGGAAGTATTCGCAATTCTTTATACATATTTAGTATGTTAATACGCAACTAGAGGGCAAGTATTCTATAGTGTGTAGATGGTTTGGACAGCAGCTGGCGCAGTTGGTTAGTCGCCGCCTGTGAAACGAGAGGCCGTGGGTTCGATCTACGCGTTGAAATGTTTGTGTGATCCACAGATCTATTTGTTTCGGGTCTGGGTGTTTGCGAGACCAAAAAGTCTCTTGTATTTTCTGATACCCACGACACAAGACTCGATCTTAGTGTGGGGTTAGGACTATGTATGCCACTGTTGTGTGTATTTATTTTATTAATACTCAAAATAATACGACGATTGTGTCATCGTAACGCCTCTATTCTTTTCCAACATCATGTACATTCATACAAGGGCTCGCTACACACAACTGGCATATTTTAATACCTGCAACGCTTACTCTTGAACAATCACAGCGTAATACATCTTCCGACTCGGCCGTTGACAACTCCGTTCTGTATTCAAATCTTTATTCTATTCTTCTTAATATAACTGCCAGCAACATCGTCATACAAGATTAGGTTGCTTTACTCATCGCTCATAAAAGTCATCCGTTACAATTTATTTATCTAAAAAAAACTCTTTGAATTTAAAAAACTAAGCATACTAACCCGCACTAGGGCAATTTTAGACCTTTTTTATTGCATAGATGAGCAATGGACCTTCCAGGTTCCATTACGTTAATACAGTCCCCTCATATTAGATTTTCTCATTTATCTTCCACGTACAGACATTGATCGGTTACAAGTTTATCGTATGTATAGATTGGCATGAATTAAATTAATCTAAGCGTCGAATGCGAAGTGAGTAACGAACATCCAAGGATCTTTTATCAGTTATAAAAACTGTTATCTTTTAGTCCCCGATGAACCGTATTTGAACCCGCAACCCCGATGAGCGCAATCTGTGATCAGTTTTACGCAGCATTCGTCATTTCAAAAATCATATAACAATATTGTTTTTTTTTTGCTGTCTTTTGCAAAAAAATAAAAACAGAAAGAGGTGTCAAAGTTAATTTAAAAAATGGATTTTGAGATATTGATTGTTATGCAGTATTTTTGAATTGATATTGTTTTGTATTTTGGCATTATCTTAATGTCTGCGTATGATTTAGGTACCTTTAAACCTACTTCTACATACATACATACATAAACACACGCCTTTTTCCCAGAAGGGGTAGGCAGAGGTGCTACCAGAACACCCACGTTTCGCCTTGTATATTCCGTCCCACGATGTGATAGGGGGCGAGCCTATCGCCATATCGGGCACAAATTCCTGACTCCGGGCTGATAATGAATAGAAAAATCCAATATCACTTTGCCCGACCTGGGATTCGAACCCGAGACCTCAGCTTTGCAATCGTACCGTAGTACCACTACGCCACCGAGGCAGTCTAAACCTACTTCTAGTCATCTTTATTTTATAATAAACTATTATGAAAAACGTATAATTAAAAACATGAATGAAAAAACATTATTTCAGCGTTTAAAACTTGAGATTAAATAGATCGGATACTTTTCGACTTTACTTTTTCGACAGCCTCCGTGGCGCAGTTGGTTAGACGCCGGCTATGAAACGAGGGGCCGCGGGTTCGATCCCCGCACCGAGACTAATGTTTGTGTGAACCACAGATATTTGTTTCATGTCTGGGTGTTTGTAAGACCGAAAAGTCTCTCGTTCTTCCTGATACCCACGACACAAGACTCGATCTTAGTGTGCGGTCAGAACTATGTATGTGACTGTTGGGTGTATTTATTTATTTATTTTGATTAAAAAATCATTCCCGCCATTTTTTAAGATTCGTGCAGCAAGGAATCATGTCAATTATACGCTTAACATCATGTAAATTGTAAACTCCACATAGGACTTTGATAACCTATATACTATTAAAAAATAAACAGATAGCTAGCCTGACCCGCGTTCAATCAGTTGCCATCGGACGTCCGTCGCGAATGGTCCGTACCAAGCGATATATCGTGGTTACCATTTTAGCATTGACAATTTAACAAAACGGACCTCTTTGTTCAAGTGACATTTTAATCACAAAAAAGGTTTCATTCCTGGCTGTATAAGATTATCATTTCGAAAATAGAACATAAAATTCCGGCTGTATGGTTTAAAAACAATTCGATTTTTAAATATAATAAAAAATAAACGTTATAAATCGGTTTTAAAGACGATGATTGTTTAGTTTAAAAAAACCATGGAACATCAACACTTAGAAAAGATGGCGTCGACGGCCCCTATGTTGCCGAAAGATAACGAGGAAAAAATTGTGATAATAGCTCCTAGTCATGTAGGGGTAGGCAAAATATTGATAAGGGAGGACACTATGATAGGGAATATTCAGGGGTGTGCAACGTGTGGTAGGGGACAGTTTACGTGCACAGGTGTCAAAAACCAGTGGTCTGCATTATGCTGGGGAAAGCTTTCAGATAGAAAATATTATACATGTAAGTATTTTTTTTCTCTTACTAATATTGTAAATTAATAAAAAAGTTAAAGTGCGTGGTGGCCTTTTAGTAACGGACCAGACGCGACAGCCAACATGTTTACTATGGTCGCGGGTTCAAATACCAAGACACACTTCTGACTTTTCGGAGTCATGTGTATTGATAGTCAATCACCACGCACAATAACGGTGAAGGAAAACATCGCGAGGAAACCCGCACACCATAGCGATTCGGAAGAATTTACATATGTAAAAGTCCGCCAACCCGCACTAGGCGAGCGTGGTGGACTATACGGCCTAACTCCTCTCAATCGTACTCGATTGTAGAGGACGCCCGTGCCGTGCAGTGGGACGTATATGGGCTGATACAATCAATTATCAAATTTATTGTAAATCCAAAGTTAAGTTTGTTACCTTTCGTTATGATGGGTACAGAAACACAGGGTACTTTAAATCCAAAAAATAATTATTAATCGGTACATCCGAACAAATTTATGATTTTTTAAATGCCTGAATCAAATTAATCAAATTAAGATCGAAAATCTGATATAAAAATAGATCTGCATTCTGAAGTTAAGTTCCCAAGCGAAATCGCGGGCAATATCCACTCTAATTAGCTAGCTGTCGAGTAACCGTGATGTTCTGGGTTCGAATCCTGATGAATTTGAGCTTTTTGATTCAAACCGAAAAATATCTTGTAGATATTTTCTGATAACTACGACACAAGTCTTATTTGATCTTAATATTTTGTGTATTGTATTGTATTGGCCCATATACGTCCCACTGCAGGGCACGGGCCTACTCTATGCTCAAGAGAATTGTATGAAAGTGGTTAGGCCATATAGTCCAACACGCTGGCCTAGCGCGGGGCGGACTTTACATACCATAAAAATTCTTACAAATCGCTATGGTATGCAGGTTTCCTCGCGATATTTTCCTTCACCGTTATATGGATCAAGACTATATATGACTGTTTTATGTATTTATTTGTATTTAAACAAAATCATAAGTATATATTGCGTGTTTGTGAGACCGCAGTGTCTCGTAGTTTCTGATACACGACACAAGACTTAATTGATCTTTGTGGGGTCAGGACTATGTATGTGACTGTTGGGTGTATTTATTTATATTATAACAAAAAGATTGTCTTAACTACTTGAAGAGTACCGAACTAAATTTTCCAATGTAATAAATAATTATGTATATTGTATATATGCGTTTATATATATGTTTATATAACATGTCACACGATTAGATAAGTACGTTTGAAAATGATTTAACGCCAGCTTTAATGAGCTAATATTATAAATAAGACAATAATGATTACTTATATTTATTGTCCCGATTATTGGAAATCATTGGGAGAGGCCTAAGTTCAGCAGTAGACTTCTTTTGGCTGATGGATGATGATGGATTGCTCCTATTGTCGTTTCTGCCCGTGGTATTGAAGAGCCTCAACCCATTTGCTGCTAAGACAAGAATCGGGATACAGAAAGAAATACAATATATCAAGTATATCAAGACTGCGACCGAAAACGAAGCCAGGTGGTAGTCTACTGACTACTGATATAATGCGATTAAAATTTTGTAAAAAAACGTGACGATTTTTTTTAAGTTTTAAATATTGTATTTGGGTGGTAAATTAATAGTTTGCTAAAATTATAATTTAAAGCGTACTAAAGCGTCGTTGAAAATGAAAGGGTGTACATTATTTTTTTAGGAAAATGTATGTATTTACCACTCAAATACGATGATACGAAAAAAATATTTAAAAAATCGTCGCTTTTTTGCATAAATTTTAGTTGCATATGTCTAAAGTATATTGTTTTTTGTGTGGCTGCCTCCAACAGGTCACTGTGGAAATCATTGGGAGAGGCCTATGTTCAGCAGTGGACTTCTTTTGGCTGATGAATGGATGGTGTATGGATGTCTAAAGTCACTAAAAGTACCACCTGGCTTCGGTAGTGGTCTTGATATACCCTGTACACATACCACAGAGTATATATGTATACATATAATAAATTTGTAACCGATCGATGTCTGTACATGGAAGATAAATGAGGAAAACTGGGGGGACTATATTAACGTAACAGAACCCAAAACGATGATTTTTTTAATTTTTGTCTGTCTGTGCGGTTATGCGCGATGAACTCAGAAACTGCTGAACGGATTTCGATAACATTTGGTATGCAGGTAGCTGAAATTCTGGATTAACACTTAAGCTACTTTTTATCCCGAAAAATTTAGCGTTTCCATTGGATGAGGCAGGAATTCCGATATATTTGGACCTTTTTTATACTCAGAAGAATGGGATGTTAATGGTTTACACCCCTTCAGTGAGAATGAGACGCTACAGGCTGCGATATAACAGGACGAGACTGGATGGGATTTTTTAAATAAGGATAACAACGCAAACGGAGTTGCGGGCAGAAGCTAGTAAATAAATAAAATCCCACTACTGGGTACGGGACTTGTCCAAAATGAATGCGCCATTTACACGGAGAGTCTCGCGGCGAGAATCGTATGCGATTCTCGCATGACGTAACCGCCATAGATTATCGTGTTTTGACTAATGTTTACACGATGCAACTATTTTATATCCTTGCGATAATCGCATCTTCGAGGCGAGAAACTCTCCCCGTGTTAATAGGGTTCAAGAGATTAAAACAATAGTCCACCACGCTGGCCTGGTGCGGGTTCGCTGCGGCACCAAATCCAGAGGACTTTTAGCAAGTGTGTTAGAGACCTATTAGATCGTGTAACTGTCCGAACGCGTAATATATTGTTTTACGCGCCGTATTAGTTGAAAGTCTCATTAGAGATCCTTCAGATCCCCTAAAGCATAGAACGTATTGAATAAGTTGCTTTACTGTACGGCATTAGTCCATATACGTCCCACTGCAGGGCACGGGCCTCCTCTACAATCGAATACGATTGAGAGTGGTTAGGCCATATAGGTAGGTATCACGCTGACCTAGTGCGGGTTGGCGGACTTTTACATACCATAGAAATGTATACAAATCGCCATGGTATGCAGGTTTCCTCTCGATGTTTTCCTTCACCGTTTTAGTGCGTGGTGATTGCCTATCGATACACACATGACTCCGAAAAGTCAGAGGTGTGCTCTGGGATTTGAACCCGCGACCACAGTGAACATGTAGGCAGCTGCGTCTGGTCCGTTACAAACAGGCCACCATGCACAAAGTAAGTGAAGTAAATAAGTAAATTAACATTAGGGAAATTGTATTACAGTCGAGGGACCTAAAGCTACAATCGATTTGGCAACTCCCGAATATTCGTTTCATAAAAAACAAAACAGTTTAACCCCAAGTCACTTATCATTTAATTTAAACAGCAACAATTATCATAAAATACAAGTAATTATTGTAAATACGATCATGCCACCACTTATCAGTAAGAGTTGTATCTTTAAATTATTCTTGAACCATATTTAACCTTATGAAATTACCTTGGGCTATAAAAATGCAATCAGTGGAGTGGTTGGATGTTTTGACAAGGTGGAAGGAAGATAAAATACACCCAAGAGTCACGTAGGCAGTCCTGAGCGCACACTAAGATCGAGTCTTGTGTCGTGTATCAGAAACTTGGGGATTTTCGGTCTCACAAGCACCCAGACTCGACACAAATATTTGTGGGCCACACAAACATTTGCCCACATCCAGACCGCGGCCTCTCGTTTCACAGTCGGCGTCTAACCAACTACGCCACGGAGGCTGTCCCTTTCGTTTTGGGCGATAACATCACAAAGATCTATAACTTCAATGTTTTGATTCCCCAGTGGGTAATTCCAAAGATCTTTCACTATCTAAATAATGAAATACAGACGTGAGTGATTTCCCGGATCTTGTCTATGCGATAGTAACGTGACACTGGGCATAGACAAGCATCACCTTTACGTAAACAAACATGGACTCCAAACTATACGTGATATTGACGTCATTTACTAGTGGTACCTATGATCAAAATTAATAAATACACCCAACAGACATACATAGTCCTGACCCCACACTAGGTCGAGTCTTGTGACGTGTATCAGGAACTACGAGATACTTTCGGTCTCGCAAACATCTAGACTCGAAAATACTGTGGTATTTTATTTTACAAAGCAAATATTTATTGGTTGGATGAGAGATTTCTTTATTGTAAACAAATAAACAACATGAATGAAAGATGCTTATCTGTTAGACACAACATTATTGACGCTAATTCATTCGTTAATTTCCTAATGCGTGGTGGCCTGTTGGTAAACGGACCAGACGCGGCTGCCAACTTGTTCACGCAGGTTTAAATCCCAGAGCACACCTCTGACTTTTCGGAGTCACGTGTGTATTGATAGTCGATCACCACGCAATATATCGAAGGAATACATTGTGAGGAAACCTGTATACTATAGCGATTTTTAAAAATTTCCATGGTATGTAAAGTCCGCCTTGCACTAAGCCGTCGTGGTGGACTGTACTGACCCCTCTCAATCGTACTCTCTATTGTAGAGGAGGCCCGTGCCCTGTAGTGGGATGTATATGGGTTGATACAGATTCTTCCCCTACAGATCTCCTCATTCCTGAATCGATCTTACAGAAAATTTAGATAATTCAGGGTATATCAAGACTGCGATCGAAAACGAAGCCAGGTGGTAGTTGTAATGACTTGAGACACAATGCAACTAAAACTTTCTGAAAAAAAAAGCGGCAGTTTTTTTATATTTTTTAAATATCATGGTGTTGGGATGGTCAAGCTCTAGTTTTTGCTAAAATTATAATTTAAACCCTTGCGTACCATTGTCTTTAAAAATAAAAAGGTGTACATTATAATTTTGGGAAATCGATGTATTTACTACCCAAATACAAGTAAAAAAATTACAACAAAAAAATTGGCGCTTTTTTTGGAAAATTTTTAGTTGCATTGTACCTGAAGTCACTAATACTACCACTTGGCGTCGTTTTCGGTAGCAGTCTTGATATACCCTGTATATTAATATACTCGTATAAATGTAATTGTTCCTTTGTTTCAGTACTATTGGTGCTGTCAGCGACGTTCGTGCTCAGTTTGATTGGCACCATATGCTTCTGCTTCACCAACACCATCAATGATGTCGTGCTGTCGGTAGGTTCTTTTAAAAGTTACTTTTATTACGTCATTTTTTTATAATTCACTTCCAACTCCTATTAATTTAACTTTATGATTTATTTGCGGGTTAAAGAGAAGTTAGACATTCCCGGAAACACGCTGAGCTTCAATGCTCGGTGTCATTACAATGCGTGCTGTTGATCCTGCGACACAGGAGTTGCAGTGGTGGGTGTGAGTGCAGGACAGTCTCCAGGTCTTCTCGTTTAAAATATTTAATGTTAGAAGTATGAGATGCCTGGAACTATCAAGATATAATAATAAAGGAGACATCATGAATATCATTTGTAATACAAAGAGAACTATACAGCTATGAGACGACAATTTCGTACCTCAACATCAGATGCGAAGGAAAAAAACTGAATTTAAATGGCGTATAACATTTAATTGCTAATGTTCATCATGACAGTCAATGAGGTGCAGTCGGTTAGACGCCTGCTGTGAAACGAGAGGATACGAGTTCGATCCCCGACCAAATATTTGCGTGAACAACAAGTATTTGATTTGAGTCTGCGTGTTTGTGGGACCGGAAAGTCTTTCGTAGTTTCCAGTTTATTACAAAAGGCGTGTACAGTATGAGGACTCTATGTATGTGATAGTTGGGTGTAAATTTACTCATAGTCTATAGTGTTCAAATCTTCAAAAATTTCGTTAATATATCTACTAAAAATATCATTTACAAACAACTTTCTTGTACAACATTTTTACAACTAAATAAATAAATACACCCAACAGTCACATACATAGTCCTGACCCCACATTAAGATCGAGTCTTGTTGAGGCTATCAGGAACTCCGAGACTTTTCGGTCTCACAAACACCCAGACCCGAGACAAATACCTGTGGAACACACAAATATTTGTCTCGGTGCGGGGATCGAACCCGCGGACCCTCGTTTCCCAGGCGGAGTCTAACAAACTGCGCCATGGAGGCTGTCAACTATCCATTACCTATATATAAATTATTCACATTTCATCAGTGTTTAATAAAAACTCCTTCTTGGTAAAACTTGTACTTTATTTTCCGTTCCTCCACACTTACAATAATTTTACTATGTCTATACAATTTAATATCTGTAGACAACCTCTCGGTTCCTCAGCTTAACTAGAACTGCTTAGCAAACTGAATCGATTCTTTAACGTCATATTCTATTTCGGTAGTTGATCGTCTTTTTTTTTGAATCACCTTAAAAGTAATTACAATAAATGTATTTGTTTTCTTAAAAATAACTGTTGCATTTTAGTATTTATATACATTTTCCAATTACACAATTATAGCTTAAATCAATATATTTAAAAATCATGACAATTGTATCCTATTTCATATCTGGAGTGGGGGCCACGTACAGGCAAGCGCAGTGTCGGACACCCGCCTACAAGGTGGACAGACGACCTGGTTAAGCTTGCAGGAAGTCGCTGGATGCCTGCAACAGGTCGATGTGGAGATCCTTGGGGGAGGTCTATGTTCAGCAGTGGACTTCCTGTGGCTGAAGATAGATAGAGAGGGAGAATGTCTAATATCATTCTTGTCCACAGAGCATGGTGATAAGAAAGGACTCGTTAGCGTATTCTATATGGCAGCACCCAAACGTGCAGCCTCTGATGAAGGTCAGGCTGTTCAACTACACCAATTGGGACAGCGTGAGGGACGGGCTGGAGTCTAAACTGCACGTGGAGGAAGTCGGGCCTTATGTGTATTCGTGAGTAATTATTTTCTACTCAAACTAGGCACTAAGACAGAAGAACAGTTAAATTACAGCCTCCGTGGTGTGTTTGGGTAAGGCTGTAAGACGACTGCCACGGTGGCGTAGTTGTACTACGGTATGAATACAAAGCTGAGGTTTCGGGTTCGAATCTCGGGTCGGGCGAGGTGATATTGGATTTTTCTATTCAGTATCAGCCCGGAGTCAGGAATTTGTGCCCGATATGGTGAGAGGCTCGCCCCCTATCACATCATGGGACGGAACACAGGCTAAACGTGGGTGTCCTGGTTGCACCTCTGCCTACGCCTTCTGCGAAAAAGCCGTGATGTTTATGTATGTATATCAAGAGCTACGATCCCAAATACAATGTGTGTATTGTATTGCTTCGGATCTGGAGGTTTGTGAGAAGTCTCTCGTAGTTTTTAATACGCTGTTTCATCTCATAGGTCCCACTGCAGGGCACGGGCCTCCTCTACAATCGAGAGTACGATTGAGAGGGGTTAGTACAGTCCACCACGCTGACCTGGAGCGGGTTGGTGGACTTTTACATACCATAGAAAATTACAAATCGGTATGGTATGCAAGTTTCCTTACGATGTTTTCCTTCACCGTTATAGTGCGTGGTGACCGACTATCAATACACACATGGGTCCGAAAAGTCAGAGGTGTGCCCTGGGATTTCAACTCGCGTGAACATGTTGGCAGCCGCGTCTGGTCCGTTTACCAACAGGCCACCACGCACTTAGGAAATTAACGAATGAATTAGCGTCAATAATGTTGTGTCTAAGAGATAAGCATCTTTGATTCAAGTTGTTTGTTTGTTTACAACTCACAAGATTACGTCAACGCGTTTCAAAATTACGTCTAGTGAAGTATCAAAGTTTATTTAAACTTACGTAATTAAGTGATAATTATACCTAAGTGTATGAGATCGCCGGATCCCAATACCCCTCTCCTCTTCCCGTCCTTTTCCCTTCGCACTCCCCTCCTGGATTGATGGTCAACAGATCCACGATCCAAGCGTAGTGATTGTTCATGGATGTGACCACTTACCATCAGGTGACCTGTTTGCTCAAATAAACCCAACAAAAAAAACAATAATTCATTCTAATTCTTACGGTTTTCTTGCGTTCATACAGTCCCACCATAATAGTTTTTCTCATATATCTCCCATGTGCAGACGAATTGTGGATAAAATATTATATAGCTTATAATAAACTTAACTTAATTATTTTTACTCTGATGACTGCCTCGGTGGCGTAGTGGTACTACGGTATGATTGCAAAGCTGAGATCTCGGGTTCGAATCCCGGGTCGGGCAAAGTGATATTGGATTTTTCTATTCATTATTAGCCCGGAGTCACGAATTTGTGCCCGAAATGGCGATAGGCTCGCCCCCTATCACATCGTGGGACGTAATATACAAGGCGAAACGTGGGTGTTCTGGTAGCACCTCTGCCTACCCCTTCTGGGAAAAAGGCGTGTGTTTATGTATGTATGTACACTGATGTCCTAGCGTTGCAAAAAAATATCGATATAATCTACTTGGAACGTGTTACTACGTCACTAGAAAATTGTCATGCCGACCTGTCGCGTACAGTAGACACATTGTAACAAATTACATACATATAGATAATGTTAATAAACCTACGCATTTCAAGGTGCCTTCTTAAAATAAACAAAATTCAACTTATCAATTAGAAATTGAATCGTGTTTACAAAACAGCGTGAAAAAGTCAATTAATGCTAAAATGTTTGTTCGATAATGTCTTATCGAACTGTTAAGAGTAAAGAGAACATACCTGCTATTTTACAAATTGGACATGGCCTAAGCCACGTTAATGGAACTCTCGGTTGTAGGGGAGTGTCGTACAGGGGACGATTATGTGCTGACACAGTACGTATATCAAATTACCAATCGACATTTTTATGACGGCCTTGCATTTAATACCACGTTCAGTGCAACCGCTTAGCCGTGTCAGTTTGAAAAAAACATACATACATAAACCCCCTCCTTTATCCCAGTCGGGGTAGGCAGAGGTGCTACCAGTACATCCACATTTCGGAAGGGAGCGTCAGTACTTCAAAAGCGTAGATTGAAATGGTGGTGCCGGGCCACCTTTTTCTGCCCTCCTGTCGGCTAACATTTAGCAGGTTGTCCAACATGCATCATCGCCATCATCATCAGGCCGTTGCAGACTGCAGTCCACTGCATGAATTATTTTAAAAAGAATAAAAATGTTTTATCAAACTCCACTCAAACTCATTTTAGACGAATAATAATTAAATTTAATTTTGTAGAAATTTGTAGTTAAATTCTTTCAATTTTAACTACTCGTAACATAGCAGTACATGCAAAATTACGAACAAGAAAATATCTACGTTTTTGAAGACGCAAATGTATGACGTCGCTCTATAATTACTATAAATACTTTAAGGTATATTGCTATCTGGGCGTAAGAATATCATGACTGGCCCGTGACGCAGTTGGTTAGACGCCGCCTGAGAAACGGCGGAGATAGGCCGTGGGTTCGACTCCGACCGAAACGAATGTTTGTGTGAACCATAACTATTTTCAAGTCTGGATGTTTGCGAGACCGAAAGTATCTCGTAGTTCCTGATACACGACACAAGACTCGATCTTAGTGTGGGGTCAGGACTATGTATGTCTGTTTGGTGTATTAATATTTATCATAGGTACCACTAGTAAATGACGTCAATATCACGTATAGTTTGGAGTCCATGTTTGTTTACGTAAAGCTGATGCTTGTCTATGCCCAGCGTCACGTTACTATCGCATAGACAAGATCCGGGAAATTACTCACGTCTGTATTTCATTATCTAGATAGAGCTCTTTGGAATTACCTACCGGGAAATCAAAACATTGAGGTATAGATCTTTGCGATGTTATTGCCCAAAACGAAAGTGACAGCTTCCGTGGCGCGGTTGGTTTGACGCTGACAGTGAAACGAGAGGCCGCGGGCCCGATCTCCGCACCAACACAAACGTTTTTGTGTCCCACAAATATTTGTGTCGCGTCTGGGTGTTTGTGAGACCTAGAAGTCTCTTGTTGTTCCTGATACACGACACAAGACACGATCTTAGTGTGGGGTTTGTCACATACCGTAGAAATTACAAGTCGAGATGTTTTTCTCACGATGTTTTCCTTCTCCGTATAGTGCGTGGTGATTGGTATACATACATGACTCCGAAAAGTCCACCACACACTTCATTTTAAATTAATATTTAAAGTTATTCTCGGGACAGATTTTGTATAACAGTTTCTGTTTATACAAACTTCACGCCTTTTTCCCAGAAGGGGTAGGCATAGGTGCAACAAGGACACACACGTTTCGCCTTGTGTGTTCCGTCTCTTATGTATTTTTGATTCTATCCATCCATCAGCCAAAGGAAGTCCACTGCTGAATATAGGCCTCTCCATTGGGAGAAATCATTGGATTTCCACAGTGACCTGTTGGAGGCAGCCTGCATCCATCCATGTTTCTGTTTTTTTTTTTTATCAGCCCATATAAATCCCACTGCTGGGCACGGGCCTACTCTGCAATCGAGAGAATCGATTGAGAGTGGTTAGGCCAAATAGTCCACCACGCTGGCCTAGTGCGGGTTGGCGGACTTACATACCGTAGAAATTGTTTCTGTTTAATACTAATTAAAAAATGAGTCAAATACCTAATATTTTATAAGCGTGCTTTCACAATAAATAATTATGCACTATACGATGTGTTGCCGCACGGTGCAAAGTTCCTTAGATAACCTATATTCACAGAACGCGCTGTGGAGACTAAACAACGCTTACATTGTGGAATTCCCGTGTAATTTGATGTCTTTTCAAGCCATTCACAGCTTTAGGAAGTCCCTTAATACAGGGTATATCAAGACTGCTACCGAAAACAAGCCAGGTGGTAGTTTTAGTGACTAGACACAATGCAATTAAAATGTTTGCAAAAAAAAAAGCGACGATTTTTTTTGTATTTTTTACCTATCGTATTTGGGTGGTAAATACGTACATTTTCCTAAAAAAATAATGTACACCCTTTTATTTTTAAAGACGCTTTAGTAAGCAAGGCTTTAAATTATAATTATAGCAAAAACTATAGATTTACCACCCAAACATAATGATATTTAAAACATTACAAAATAATCCTCACGTTTTTTTGCAAAGTTTTTAGTTGCATCGTGTCTGTAGTCACTAGAACTACCACCTGGCTTCGTTTTCGGTAGCAATCTTGATATACCCTGTATTTTTACTTTGAATATTCACTCAGGAATCTCTAAATATTAACTGTGAACCTTATTGGAAATGGTAGAGCCACGCTGTTGTCAGTCATGACTCAGCATGAATGGGCAGGCAGTCCAGGGCGGTACCACTGTCTCACAGGAGATCGACGTTAAGCGATAACTTTTCTGTCGCGTTTCATTCGATGCGATTTCCGGATGCCTAAACCTTTTTCCTTCCCATTCTTTCCCGCTCACCTCCCAATTTGATGGGCCGGCAACACATCCATGATCCAAGAGCGTTGTGGATGTTCATTTGCGGCAGTGATTACTTACCATCACATGACCTGTTATGTTGTTATGCAATAAAACAAAAAAACATAAAGGAAATATTAAGGAAACTTGCATACCATAGGGATGTTGATAAATTCCTTATGGTATGTGAAGTCCGCCAACCCGCACTAGTTCAGAAGGGTTAGTCTAAGTTTTCCACTTCTAAAAATCAACACGGTTCTCAATAATACTTATCATTTACTCCGAACTAAGTCTATAGTTAGGACGTACGATAGTGTATTCGAACATTTTGTGGAGTACCTAGGCACATTCGTACAGTTTTACATGCGACGTCGGAACATTCGAGTTTCGTTTCGGATCATGGAGTAACCCCCCAGCAGTGGCGAAGGCTCCATATAACTCGAGTCCCTGCGGCTTACCTTTTGTAATTTATCATTACACTATAAACAAGCAAATTTTTCAAAATTATTTATGTAATATCTAAACTCATTTTATTCAACGACATCTGTCGGCCACATAGGTAAATATTACTGCGGAGGCGCACAGCAAACACGTAATTACATTGCGACGCGTTGCGACCTCTGGCGAATTACTGCCAAAATTGTTCGGCTTATTCAATAACAATGGCGCGGCCCGTGCGCCGACCGTCCGCGTCGGCTGCATGTTACGCATTGGTGTGACATGGTTGTGTATTTTGCAACAAATCACGCAAAATTGTACTTTAAACTTATAATGATTTAAGGTTCAATTTCCGTTGAAAAAGCAGGAGGCATGCTGTGAATCTTCAGCATTTTGTGTGTTTATGTGTGTATTTGTGTAGATATCACTGCATTTGTAAGTGTTGTATTAACATTTTGACAGTATACGAGTATTAGCTGGTTCACGCATTTAGTTTTTAATGTTTTAAATTACAAAATGTACATAAATATTAATAGTATTATTATGTTGTAATGGAAATTAATAATCGTGAGGGACGTACATGTTTAGATTGTCAATTTCGGAAATAACGTTACTGTTTAGATTTTAGGAAGTGCTCGACTACTAATAATACAACTATTAAAAGCGCGGCTAACGTACTTGTTAACATCTATCTATCTAGATATATTTAGATCATTAATTTTTCTTTATTAATCTTATATTTACGTGCGGTTTAAAAATATACTTTTTCACTTTTCTCATGATGCAACTTTTGTATATTGGAAATATTAAAATATAATTGACGACCGCAGTACGTAGATGCCATCATACGAAACGCAATCGTTTCGTTTGGTGAGTGAGATTGTCGGAGGAATAATTTGCTGGCGGTTGGATATTCGCAAACGTCCGGATACACGTACAAATTATGTAAATGTGTCGCGTTTCGGGCTAATTCTGTGAAGCATCTCACGATAAGTTGATCTACTCAATGTGGACTGCACTATGTTTACTATCAAGTATCAGTCGCATTCTCTTCCCTATGTAGGGCCAGTAGGTATAAACAAAATAAACACACTTATTTCGCGTATTGAGCTTCGGCTTCCCTTTTTAAAAAAATCACCCTTCGCCACTGCCCCCCAGACTCTAGCGTGGTGAGACCACAGGACTCGACTACAATCTAGAACTCGACTCTAACATTGCATTATTAAAAATGCTCTGATTTTAATTATAAACACTACCCTTAAGCCCCATTTACAAGAGGAGACTTTATCGGCTCGAAGATACAATTATCGTAAGGATATAAAAAGCTTGCATCGTGTAAATTGTCAGAACACGATAAACTATGGCGGTTATGTCATGCGATAATCGCGTACGATTCTCGCCGCGAGAAAATCTCCCTGTGTAAATGGCGCTTTTACCCGTTAAGGGCTACATAAATAACTTAATGAGACCGTCTTGTAAATAAAAACAGGAAATATTGAGATAAATGCACAGACGGTTAGCGTGGATCTTATCGAGTGTTGCAATAATAGTTAATAATTATCGTTTGGGCCCAGTAGCCTAGTTGAGGGTTAAGCAATTCTCTGATAAATAAATACACCCAACAGTCACATACATAGTCTTGACCCCGTATTAATAAGTTTTGTGTATATCAGACACTACGAGAGACTTTTCAATCTCACAAATACTCGGAACTGAAACAAATATCTGCGGATCCCACAAACATTTGTATCGGTGCGGCGATCGAATTCGAACCCACGGCCTCTCGTTTCACAGCCGGCGTCTAACCAACTGCACCACAAAAGCTGTCAGTTTGACATTAACCGTGGTAATTGTCTCCAAAATTAGGCGTGACCAGGGATTTAAACCTTTGATCACCGACTTGGCGGGCAAACATTAATTTTTTATATTTTTATCAGCCCATATATACGTCCCATTGCTGGGCACGGGCCTACTCTACAATCGAGAGAATCGATTGAGAGTGGTTAGGCCATATAGTCCACCACGCTGGCCTAATGCGGGTTGGCGGACTTACATACCGTAGAAATTCTTTAAAATCGCTACGGTATGCAGGTTTCCTCACGATGTTTTCCTTCATCGTTAAAGTGCGTGGTGATTGACTATTAATACACACATAACTCCGAGAAGTCAGAGGTGTGCCCTGGGATTTAAACCCGCGACCACCGTGAACAAACATTAATGTGTTGTATTAAATAATGTTTTTTCTTCCAGACAAGAATTGGAGAGAGTCAACGTGGTCTTCGACAACGATAGGCTGACGTTTCAAGAGCGCAATCATTTTCGGTACATCCCTGAGAAGACGGTTGGCGCGCACTTCGACAAAGTTATAGTGCCGAATCTTCCTTTATTGGTAAGTAATTAATCTTTGGTATCATTTATTTCATAGATACATACATAAACTCACGCCTTTTTTCCCAGAAGGGGTAGGCAGAGGTTCTCCTGGTAGTAACCAGGCACCCACGTTGTTTGTTTCGTCCCAGGATGTGATAGGGGGCGAGCCTATCAATATATCGGGTACAAATTCCTGACTCCGGGCTGACAATGAATAGAAAAATCCAATATCACTTTGCCAGACCCGGGATTCAAACCCGAGACCTCAGTTTTGTAATCATACCTTAGTGCAACTACGCCACCGAGGCAGTAATTTATTTCATCACTCTTGGTATGCAGGTGTCCTCACGATGGTTACCTTTACCGTTAGTGTGGTTATTGAGTCATACACTCTTTCGAAACGACCGAGGCGTGACCTGGTAATCGAATCCGCGACCACTGTCTGTTGCGTCCGGTACTTTGGTACCACTAGATGTTTTTATGAATATTTGTATATTTGAGTTTCTGTGGCATGATTTATGAGTTATTTCAAGTTTCATTTTTAATGTAAAAAAGGTATACAAATAAAATTGTAAAAGTTAGTAAATGAACCATAAAGCACGGTTAAGGCTCTCGAGGCGGATGCCTACACATATTAATATTAAACCAAATTAAGTAATTATCATCGCCACAAAGCGGAAGGCGCAGCGTGGGACGTCTACCCACTAGGTGGTCAGACGACCTGGTAAAGGTCGCGGGACGTCGCTGGATGCAGGCTGCCTCCAACAGGTCACTGTGGAAATCATTAGGAGAGGCCTATGTTCAGCAGTGGACTTCCTTTGGCTGATGGATGGATGGATGAAGTAATTATCAACAATATTTCTAACAAATTAGTTTCTTCCCCTTTTACATAATTGATAAGAGTCGACACTTGATAACAACAGATAAATTCCTAACACTTTTCATTAGAAAATCCCCCTCAGTTATCTTCCGAAGCACAAACATAAATTTAAATAGATGACGAAGTCCTTGAACTGTATGAACTAGAATAAACCAAACTAAATCCCAGGGCACACCTCTGACTTTTCGGAGTCATGTGTGTATTGATAGTCAATCACCACGCACTATAACCGTGAAGGAAAACATCGTGAGGAACCCTGCATACTAAAGCTAGTTGTAGAAATTTATATGGTATGTAAAAGTCCGCCAACCCGCACTAGGCCAGCGTGGTGGACTATATGGCCTACTCCCACTCTCGATTGCAGAGGGGGCCCGTGCCCTGCGTGGGACGTATATGGGCTGATACAGTACTATTTTAGCCCTCTTAATGCGACCCTCGGTTTTGAGGGAATCCTGTCACTATGGGCTGATACATTACAGTTAATTTAACCAGGCTCTATATATTTGACAGCCTCTATGGCGCAGTTGGTTAGACGCCGCCTGTGAAACGAGAGGTCGCGGGTTCGATTCCCTCACTGAGACAAATGTTTATGAGGCCCATAGGTATTTGTCTCCAGTCTAGGTGTTTGTGAGACCGAAAAGTCTCTCGTAACTTCTGATACCCACAGCACAAGACTTAATTGATCTTAATGTGGGGTCAGGGCTATGTATGTGACTGTTGGGTGTATTTATTTATTTATTAACCCAATTTGTATTGTCCCCAGGGCGTAGTCTCAAAAGCGGTGACTCATCTGAACACCTTGATGCAGTATCCCCTGGACTCGGCGTTCAGGTGGTCCAATCACCCAGAGGCGTTCGTCAAGCTACCAGTACACAGGTAAATATAGAAATAAATTATATCCAGCAGGGTCTTTGATCAAGACGGTCTTCATCTTCGGTCTATATACAAGCAAGCGAAGTGTCGGATGCCCAGCCACAAGATGGACGGACCTGGTTAAGGTCGCAGGAAGTCGCTGGATGCAGGCCGCTTTCAACGGGTCTATGTGGCGATCCATGGGGGAGGCCTATGTTCAGCAGTGGTCTTCCTGTGGCTGAAGAGAGAGAGAGGGTCTGCGATCAACTGTAATATGGTATTTTTAATCGAAGAGCCTGGGTAACGTTCATATAAGTTGACTTCAGCTCGGCCTTGCTCCACATGGTGCAGAGTTTTTTTTACTCCAGTCAACCCTAAAATTCCCCGGGAATTCGTTTTCCGTTTTTGCAATATTTCTTATTAATGTTCCGCTCCTATTGATCATAGCGTGAGTTTATATAGGCTATAGCCTTCCTCGATAAATGGACTATGTAACATTATTATATATTTTCATATCGAACCAATAGTTTCTGAGATTACCGCGTTCAAACAAACAAACTCTACAGGTTTATGCAGAGTATATCAAGACTGCGACCGAAAACGAAGCCAGGTGGTAGTGTTAGTGATTACAGACACAATGCAACTAAAAATTTCTCAAAAACAGCGACAAGTTTTTTCTTTTTTGTATATCACCGGATTTGGATGGTAAATCCCTAGTTATTGCTAAACTTATAATTTAAACCCTTGCGTACCATTGCGTCTTTAAAAATTAAAAAAGGTGTACATTATTATTTTGGGAAAACGATGTATTTACTACCCAAATACGACGATAAGTAAAAAATTACAACAAACAAATGGTGGCTATTTTTGCGATATTTTAGTTGCATTGTGTCTGAAGTCACTAATACTACCACTTGGCTTCGTTTTCGGTCGCAGTCTGGATATACCCTGTATATTAGTACAGATTCTCAACGGCTTTTCATTTGCAGGTTGATTTAACATTGGAATGAAACTAGCTCTTACGAATTTTATCGCGAATTTGATTTAATTTTTACATTTTTTAATTTAGACGCCGGCTGTGAAACGAGAGGCCGCGGGTTCGATCTCCGCACCGAGCCAAATATTTGTGAAGACTGAAGCCCACAAGTATTTGTTTCGGGTCTAGGTGTTTGTGAGACCGAAAAGTCTCTCGTAGTTTCTGATACACAACACAAGACTCGATCTTAGTGTGCGGTCAGGACTATGTATGTTACTGTTGGGTGTATTTATTTATATTATAAGCTCGTCGGTTTCGCAGACTCCATATTTTGTCTTTCTCTAGCGGGTTTTCATTTGATTTTTATATTTCGGTTTGAGATCTGGGCTTAGCTTTGATAAAATTCAATCTTTGCTACTAATATTCAGGGATTTTATTTTATTAATTATCCCATAACATTACAAAGGTACCTATAGTTTAATCTGTATTGGTACTTGTAGCGATTACTGCTAATTAATTACATACATGATTAATGAAATGGCATTCAATTTTAATTCTCATTCATTAACTCATGCCTATAATTTGTTATCTATATTAGAAGCACATAATATATAATAAATAAATTAATATACCCAACAGTCACATACATAGTCCTGACCCCACACTAACATCGAGTCTTGAGTCGTGTATCAGAAATTAAGAGAGACTTTTCGTTCAACACTCAGATCCGAAACAAATACTTGTGGTTCACACAAACTTTTGTCTGTGCGAGGATCGAACGCGTGACCTCTCGTTTCACAGCCGGCGTCTAACCAACTGCGCCAGACTGTCATAATATACCCCTAGGTCTGATATTTAATTAAAAGCGCAGGTAATATAGAGTAGAGGTAGCCTAGTTTTCTTCTGAAACTAATTACTTAAGGCAATGGATTGATCCAATTAATTTGATAAACAGTAGATTGTGTTGGTATCTATTGAAGTATACAGGGTATATCAAGACTGCTACCGAAAACGAAGAACGAAGCCAGGTGGTAGTATGTGACTAGACACAATGCAACTAACATTTATGCAAAAAAAGCGACGATTTTGTCTTTTGTATTTTTTCCTATCATCGTATTGTATTTTTTTTTGTATTGTATCAGCCCATATACGACCCACTGCAGGGCACGGGCCTCCTCTACAATCGAAAGCACGATTGAGAGTGGTTTGGCCATATAGTCCACCACGCTGGCCTAGTGCAGGTTGGCGGACTTGCACACCGTAGATTTTTTTCCTATCATCGTATTTGGGTGGTAAATATATACATTTTCCTAAAACAATAATGTACACCCTTTCATTTTCAAAGACGCTTTAAATTATAATTTTAGCAAAACTATGAATTTACCACCCAAACACAATATTTAAAACATTACAAAAAAAAATCGTCGCGATTTGTACAAAATTTTTAGTTGCATCGTGTCTGTAGTCACTAAAACTACCACCTGGCTTCGTTTTCGTTAGCAGTCTTGATATACTCTGTTTAATTTCCCAGATTTATAGTATAAAAATTAAAATGCGGAATTTTATTCAAGTTTTTACGGCAGTACCAAAAGGTGTTTCCTTGGCCGGACACTTGATGGTTCCTTTATATTGCCAGACATATTAAGCTGATAACTTCAAGCCACCCCGATGGGGCCTCTTCTCCAATCGAGAGTACGATTGAGAGTGGTTAGGTCTTATAGTCCACCACGCTGGCCTAGTGCGGTTTGGCGGACTTTTAAATACCATAGAAAGCGTTAAAACATGTGCGTTTAATTAATGGTCCTATGTCGATATCAACGTGTATACATATAAGCCTTATTAAAAAACTCGGATGAGCGAAGGATTAACTTTAGTCCAAAGCTTTGAAATTGACTTTATTATTTTGACTATTAATTGGCTATAATATTGAACAATGTAACTACAATACGATGGTTGCCTAGCCCTCTATGCAATTCTGTGTTTATCAATAAAGTCGTGAATACCTCGCTATTCAAAATAATCGAGTCAATTCTAAAGCCTTGGACTAAAGTTAATCCTTCGCTCATCCGAGTTTATTAATAACGCCCATAATGTTTTCTTTTTCAGTTTCTTATGGGGCTATGATGACAGCATTATAGACACAGCAAAACCATTCCTGAGATTCCTGGGCGACTGGAAGTTTGATAAATTCGGCCTCTTAGCGAGTGTAAGTATGACCTACACAGGGTATATCAAGACTGCCACCGAAAACGAAGCCAGGTGGTAGTGTTAATGCCTACAGACAATCATCCATCCATCCATCCATCAGCCAAAGGAAGTCCACTGCTGAACATAGGCCTCTCCCAATGATTTCCACAGTGACCTGTTGGAGGCAGCCTGCATCCACCGACATCTTGCATCTTCTCGTCCAAAATACCTCAGTGCCTTAAATCGAAAGTCTTCGATAGTTGTGTGTTACCAGTGATGACATACGGCACCGAGACGTGGTCTCTTACAATGCGCCTTATCAGGAGGCTCAATCACTCAACGAGCTATGGAGAGGGCTATGCTCGGGGTTTCCCTACGAGATCGAATCAGAAATGAGGAGATCCGTAGGAGAACTAAAGTAACCGACATAGCCCAGCAGATTAGCAAGTTGAAGTGACTACAGACAATGCAACAAAAAAATTCGCAAAAAAAAGTGACAAGTTTTTTTTGCATTTTTTAAAATATCATCGTGTTAATAGGGTTAACACATAACCTAGTTACTGCTTAATTTATATTTATTTAAACCCCAGCGAACCATTGTGCCTTAAAATAAAATAGGTGTACATTATTGAAACGACCTCGGTGGCGTAGTGGTACTACGACTGCAAAGCTGAGGTCTCGGGTTCGAATCCCGGGTCGGGCAAAGTGATATTGGATTTTTCTATTCATTATCAGCCTGGAGTCAGGAATTTGTGCCCGATATGGCGATAGGCTCGCCCCCTATCACATCGTGGGACGGAATATACAAGGCGAAACGTGGGTGTTCTGGTAGCACCTCTGCCTACCCCTTCTGGGAAAAAGGCGTGTGTTTATGTGTATAATGTAGGTTTACATTATTATTTTGGGAAAACGATACTACCCAAATGAAACACAAACATTTGCGTGTGTGGTGGGGTCGTAGCTGTCCCTCATACAGCCAGCGACTGCCGCTATAAACCACACAAGGGTCCAATTAGACCCACTAAACATCCTTACTTTAACCTTTAAAGTCAATAATCTTCAACCACAAGAAAACTACTGCTGAACACAGACCTCACCCAAGGATCTCGACATGTTGGAAGTAACACCAGTAAATATCAATTTGTGTTAATTAATTACAGAAAAACGGTACTCTATCGGAGAAATTCACGATCAACACGGGAGAAAATGACAAAGACAAGATGAACATCATCGAGGCTGTCGACGGGAAGGATCACCTGCCTTATTGGAGTAGCACGGACTGTAACAGGTATATGAATTATTTCTAATATGTTATTGTATAACTTACATGAATAATTTGCAAACAATACAAAACAAAATTATTAAAGTTACATTGAATCATCTGTTCCGAATGCCTACCAAAGAACTTTATAACAAAACTGTACTGTTTGGCCTATCCCAGTTATATATATACAGCGTATATCAAGACTGCTACCGAAAACAAAGCCAGGTGGTAATTTTAGTGACTACAGACACGATGCAACTGAAATTGTTGCTAAAAAACGCGACGATTTTTTTTTTATGTTTTAAATATCATTGTGTTCGGCTCGTAAATCGATAATTTTTCCTAAAATTATAATTGAAAGCCTTGCCCTACTATAGCGTCCTTAAAAAGAAAAGTTTGTACATTATTTTTTAGGAAAATGTATGTATTTACCACCCAAATAAGAAATAGGAAAAAAAATGCGCAAAAAATTTAGTTATATTGTGTCTAAAGTCACTAAAACTACCACCTGGCTATATTTTCCGTCACAGTCTTGACATATCCTGTATTTAACGTTATTGTCAAACTTTATTTAATGAAAAGCCAGGTTTATAGTAAAAAAGCTGAATCTTTGACTTCTATTGTCCATATGTTAAAGTGAGCCTTATCAACGCGTGTATCATACAACATATATGAATGAATACGTATATTTTTTCATCATTATCTACAGTTCAAAAGTTATCGACTGCAGATAACGGGACGAGCTGCTCTTATCGACATGTAACATTGTAAAAATTGACAAACATACGTTACGAATGATCTCTATATTACAAATCTAGTTGAATTACGATAAAGATTTAGAGCGTGTTCGAGGAAGTAATTAGCTGTGGTTAATTACTGCGCAGAATTAAAATACAAATTGTGTATTTGATTAAAAAAATTGCTTTGCTATTTTGCTCGTGTGCTTCAGATATTCTGTATGTTTTTTGAAGTTGTACTTCTTTTGGGGTGTTGGGAAAAATTATGAGAGTGAATTTTATACGATGCGCGCGAACACCGACATCCAAAAACGTAACATGATAAATATTTAAGTACCAGGAACGCATGCAGTTGGCGGAGATATTAAATTTGACAATTCAATTTACCATAGATCGCTTTAAATTATAAATATTTAACTATCATTCATAAATAGGCAGTCTTTTTTTGCGGACGTTCATCTAATGTTTATAATCCTATCCCACGGGAATGATACTTGTTTTCTAGATTAAAAAATATTTATATCCTTCTCAGTATCCCGACAACGTGTATGCATAATTTTGTGACGATCGGTTGAGTAATTAAGGCGAGAAAGCGTAACAAACTTACTTGCAATACATACATGTAAGAAATTTATAACCGATCGATCGTACATGGAAGATAAATGAGAAAAACTGATATGTGGGGACTATATTAACGTGATAGAACCCAAAACAATGACTTTTAGTTTTTATCTGTTTGTCTGTGCGGTTGTGCGCGATGAACTCAGAAACAACTTAATGGATTTCGATGAAATTTGGTATGGAGGTAGCTGACACCCTGGATTAACACTTAGGCTACTTTTTATCCCAAAAAATGTAATTTTCCTGTGGGATGAGGGAGAAATTCCGATATATTTGTCACTTCTTTGGACTCAAATGGATGGGATGGAACTTGATTACATATTTTGAGTGAGAATGAGACGGGACAAGGCGGGATGTAACAGTACGGGACGAGATGAGAATTTTTTATAAAGACAACCACGCAAACGGAGTTGCGGGCAGAAGCTAGTTTATAATATAAGAAAATACAATTTTTAAGTAAAAATCTACAATTTAAAGTATTAGTTTAAGTCCATCACGGCTTAGTGCGGGTTGACGGAATTCACATACAGATGATCTAAAATCTATTGGCGTGGCGAAATTTGGAACTACAAATATAATTCAAAAATATCTGTTTAATGCATTGTTTGATATATGTTTTCATAATATATACAAGCATTTATACTCGTAATCTAATATTAACATGTCCAATGAAGAGAGAAACTGTTTTGATTGTTCTGACAACAGCGCTTTCGAGAAGATCACAGACTGCCTGTGACTTAGAAATTCTTACAAATCGCTATGGTATGCAGGTTTCCTCGCGATGTTTTCCTTCACCGTTGTAGTGCGTGGTGATCGACTATCACACACAAGGTTATTAACTTAAGACTGAGTAATTATCAGCGTTGTCAAATACGAGTAATAACATTTACATTGATATGTCTTTATTTAGATTAGACTGCCTCGGTGGCGTAGTGGTACTACGGTATGATTGCAAAGCTGAGGTCTCGGGTTCGAATCCCGGGTCGGGCAAAGTGATATTGGATTTTTCTATTCATTATCAGCCCGGGGTCAGGAATTTGTGCCCGATATGGCGATAGGTTTGCCCCCTATCAAATCCTGGGACGGAATATACAAGGCGAAACGTGGGTGTTCTGGTAGCACCTCTGCCTACCCCTTTTGGGAAAAAAGCGTGTGTTTATGTATGTATGTATGTATGTTTTTATTTGCTGAATTATATTACTATAAACACGCACGAGACGAGGAGAAAAGATTCTTTAACTTCAAAATACTTTGTTTTTAAATAAATAAATAAATACACCCAACAGTCACACACATAGTCCTGACCCCACACTAAGATCGAGTCTTGTGTCATGTATCAGAAACTACGAGACACTTTTCGGTCTCACAAACACCCAGACCCGAAACAAATACTTGTGGTTCACACAAGCATGTCTCGGTGCGGGGATCGAACCCGCGGCCACACGTTTTACAGCCTGCGTTCAACCAACTGCTCTACGGAGGCTGTCAGACTTAGACCATCATAATGCAATTTTATTTGGTACATAGAAATACACGGTCCTTTTTATTACAGTTTGGAGTCATCAGACGGGTCTATATTCCCGCCATCGCTTCTGGACAGGAAGCAGACTTTACACGTGTTCTACCCGCAGTTGTGTCGCCGACTACCCTTCGTCTATGAGAGGGATGTTGAAGTAAGTACATAAATCAATAAATACACCTCTACGTATAAGTACGAACAAGATTTAACAGCGCCATCTAGCAACGAATAGCGGAACTACTATAACAAGAATAGCTGTTCTTATTCCTATAATTATATACAAAATAAATACATCCAACACACATACACAGTCCTAACCTCGCACTTAGGTTCAAGTCTTGTATTTCAGTAACTACGAGAGACTTTTCGGTCTCGCAAACATCTAGACTCCATACAAATAGCAAAACAAATAGTGGATCACACAAAAGGTAGTCTCGTTGCGAGAATAAAACCCGTGGTCTTCCATTTAACGTTTAGATAAGTATCTAAGGGTGTAAAATTATCACCAGCCGGTCGATATATTATTATGTCGGCCTAATAAAAAATCTAAACGGGAACTCGACACACTTCCATGGCGCACTATGTCGGTTTTTGATCTTTTAAACGTCATTTACACGGAGAGTTTCTCGCGGCGAGAATCGTATGCGATTATCGCATGACATAACCGCCATAGATTATCGTGTTCTGACAACCGTTTACACGATGCGACTTTTTTATATCCTTACGATAATCGCATCTTCGAGGCGAGAAACTCTCCCGTGTAAATGTAGCTTTATGGTGGTCGCTATACGCAGAAACGAATACCATCACTAAAATAAGGAACAAAAAATGTTGTTTTTTTTATTTGCAGACACGATGTCCTAGCAAAAACAAAATGTTAAAAATATTTTGATGTTTTTTTGTTTTCACAGATAGAAGACGGCATACAGTTGCTACGTTACAAGATGCCGCAGAACGTTTTCGACGACCCGTCGAAGAACCCGTCGAACCAGTGCTACTGCGAGATCGACTCGGGGACCTGCCCCCCGCAGGGGGTCATTAACGTCACCGACTGTACTATGGGTAAGTACATTATACAGGGTATATTTACATATGTGCCTTAATTTAACCCACGCGTTTTTCATCACCCCAGGTGACAGTACAAAATTGGAAAAAACTCAGAGATTTTTTGCGAAAAATTGTGGTTTTAGTTTTCACGATTTTTGGCCACACCGTATAGATAAGAGAATTTTTACCGCTTAGTTGAACTTCAGTTCGGTTCGAGAACTTACCTGAGCCGTAAAAAGAATCGTACCTATACGGGTTGATCGAATGCTTTGGAAACTAAAATCGCGATTTTTGATAAAACTAACAGGCGGTTTTTTTCTAGCTTTGTACAGTGTCACCTGGGGTGGCTAGGAACACGTGGTTTAAATTAAAAATCATATTAGATATCACCACTTTAAGACGCGTCTTGTGCTAGGAACTACGAGAGACTTCAAACACCCAGAAATATTTTTTCATTGCAATAAATGGCGAGACGGGCATACCAATCGCGTGATGGTAAGCGATACGACTGCTCATAGATAGCAGCAAAACCAAACACCATGAATTACAAACCTATGATTCTCTGATTTAAACCAACTTGCAACTTTTGTAATAATCAAGATATTGCAAACTGATTTTGCAAAGAGCAACACTAGAGTTTCTTGCCCGTTCTTCTCTAGTGAAAACCGCTTTCCGATCCGGGTGGTAGATCAGAAAATGACTGAATCTAAATAATGTTGAACAGTTCAATGGATTCAATAATTATTTCATTTTCAATTTCAATTGGCATTCCACTGCGCTCGCCATCTCGCATATGAGAGACTTACCACCACTTGATACTTAGGGGATCGTAACGGCCTCCCACAGCTGGCATCTTACCAACCAGCCATGGAGATTGTCATAATAATAATAATCCGGTCCATATACAACAGGCCATTGTCATAGGGTTAGGCCGTTGTCCACCATACTGGCTTATTCCGAGTTGACCTTATATACCATAGAGTTTCTTCTAAATCTACAGGGTATAGATTTAGAAGAATTCAAGACTGCGACCTGAAAGGAAGTCACGTGGTAGTTTTAGTGATTACATAACCAATTATAAACCAAAAGGATTTTTGCAAAACCAATGTTTTGCAAAAAAGCGACACGTTTTTTGCAATCTTTTAAATATCATCGTGTTTGGATGGTAAATCACTAGTTTTTGCTAAAATTATATTTTAAACCCTTGCGTACCATTGTGTCTTTAAAAATCAAAAGGTGTACATTATTTTGGGAAAACGATATATTTACTACCCAAATACCACGATAAGGAAAAAAAATAACAAAAAATGTCGCCTTTTTTGCGAAATTTTTAGTTGCATTGTATTTGAAGTCACTAATACTACCGTATTAGTGACTTCAGATACTGATGATCAGATATAGGTGGTAACCTGGCTTCGTTTTCGGTCGCAGCCTGGATATACCCTGCATATTATGTAGCCTAACGATGTTCTCCTTTACCGTTATATTGTACCAGTATTTTTTGTCTTACAGGGGCTCCTGCATTGGTCTCCTTCCCCCATTTCTACCTGGGCGATCCTCGTCTGCGGCAAGATATATCGGGGTTGAACCCGGACCCTGAGCTCCACAACTCTTACGTGGACTTCCATCCTACGTTGGGCATCGCGCTTAATGGGAAATCTAGGTAAGAATTTAGTTTTAGTGCGTGGCCTGTTGGTAACGGACCAGACTCGGCTGCCTACATGTTCACGGTTGTCGAGGGTTCAAATCCCAGGGCACACCTCTGACTTTTCGGAGTTATGTGTGTATTGCTAGTCAATCACCACGCACTTTAACGGTGAAGGAAAACATCGTGAGGAAACCTGCATACCGTAGCGATTTTAAAAAAATTCTACGGTGTGTAAGTCCGCCAAACCGCACTAGGCCAGCGTGGTGGACTATATGGCCTAACCACTCTCAATCGTACTCTCGATTGTAGAGGAGGCCCGTGCCCTGCAGTGGGTCGTATATGGGCTGATACAATACAATACAATCGGGCCCAGTCGGGTTGGCGGACTTATATACTAAGCAGTGCACTTCACTAATCATGACCATTGTCGAGTGTCAAAAGTAGTAATACATACATAAACACTAATTATACTACTTTAAGTTTATTTCTTATATTTATTAACTATAACTTGAGAATACAATAAAGAGTATAAATAAATAAACTCACGCCTCTCTCCCAGAAGGGGTAGGTAGATGCGCTACTATGACACCCACATTACACCTTGTATGTTCCATTCCACGATGTAATAGGGGGCGAGCCTATCGCCATATCAGGCACAAATTCCGGACTAAGGGGTTAAAAATTGACAAATCCATGATCACTTTGCCCGACCCGTGATTCGAACCCGAGATCTAAGCTTTGCTATCGTACCGGAGTACAACTACGCTACCGAACCAGGCAAAGTAGTAAACCGTATCAGCCCAGATACGGCACTGCAGGGCACGGGCGTCCCCACAATCGAGCGTACGATTGAGAGGGGGTTAGGCCATATAGTCCACCACGCTAGCCTAGTGCGAGTTGGCGGACTTACATACCATAGAAATTCTTGCAGATCCTTATGGTTTGCAGGATTCCTCACGATGATTTCCTTCTCCGTTATAGTGCGTGGTGATTGACTATCAATACACACATGACTCCGGAAAGCCAGAGTTATACCCTGGGATTTGAACCAGCGACCACCGTGAACATGTTGGCAACCGCGTCTGGACCGTTCACCAACAGACCACCACGCACTAAAGTAGTAGTAATGTACCAATATTTACTAATTGTTATTGTTTCAGCCTTCAAATTAATATTCAAGTGAGGAAAACGTCTAGTTTCTCTGTATTGAGGCGGCTGGAACCCAACATTATTCTGCCGGTGGCTTGGATCGAAATTGTGAGTATTAACGCCATCTGTTGTTGAGCAGCATAATTAAAATAAATTACTGGTTATTGTGATTTTTTAAGCATAAAATTTATTGGTGAAATCTTATTAGCAAATGACTGAGTTAGTTTTGAAGAAATCAAGCTACTGTATATCCAAGTAACGAAATTTTTTACCTAAAATAAGTCTATTCTAGAATAATTTAAGTCTTTAAAATAAAAAAATCTACGCAATAAATGCACTATAATTATAGTTTATTTAACATGCTTGTATGCTTTATTAATTGTTCCTTCTTTCTATACAAATAAAAACAGACAAAAAATATCATTGATTTTTTTTTCTTTTTTCAGGGCATAGAAGAGCTACCGAAAAGCCTACGGTCTTTAGTCTACCACGGAACGTACTCAACAGTAGCCATGCGGTTAGGACTCAGTGTGTTCTCAGTAGTAGCCCTCATAACCTCTGGGATCTGTCTCATCATCATGTTCGAGAGGAGACGGCAAAAAATATGCGCCAAAGTAAAGAAAATCGCCGTCGAAACAGCCATGGAAGCGCAGCCTTCACAGAACACAAAATAAACATAACCTAAAAAATTCATTCCAATTTTAAATTTGACAGTTCGTTTTGACATTGGCATAATGTTTTACAACTGTCATTAAAAAGTTGTTTATTTGCGCGGGAAATGTATTTTGAATCTGGATATCAGGAAGCGTAGTTGTGAATTTGTCGATTTGATCAATGTATAATTGTGGATCGAATTGGTTTTACTTATTAGAATGAAAAGAAAGGTATGCCTTCCCGATTACGTTAAATAACTTTGTTTCCGCATAATTTTAAAGCAAAAAGGCTCGTGGTCTGATGATAAATTTGGGGAAAATGAGGCCAGATATTCGTGTTCTTAAGGATAGCGACCGCTGGCCAATATGGTGGAGAACAAGTCACAATGATCCACGGAAGTGTCGTGTTTAGAGTTTAGCCTGTATACAGGGTATATCAAGACTGCAACCTAAAACGAAGCCAGGTGGTGGTTTTAGTGACTTCAGACACAATGCAACTAAAATTTTAAAAATAAATACTTAGATTTTCCTAAAAAAATAATGTACACCCTTTTATTTTTATACTACGCAAAAGGCTTTAAATTATAATTTTAGCAAAAACTATGGATTTACCACCCAAACACAATGATATTTAAAACATAAAAAAAAAATCGTCGCGTTTTTTGCAAAATTTTTATTTGTATCGTGTCTTAAATCACTAAAACTACCACCTGGCTTCGTTTTTGGTAGCAGTCTTGATATGCCCTGTATATTCGGGTTTGAAACAATGATTAGTTTGAATAGTTCGGTATGATATTGTCGATATGCAAGTTTGTTGATCATTTAAGCATTTCATTATGACATATACTGTTTAGACTGCAATGCCCTTGCCATTCGGCGCAATGTCGTCACCCCGTCGTGCCATAGTAAAAATACTTACTATAATTTTCGCTAATTTTACCAAAGTTTTCGCCGAAAAATATTATCAAATATTTAATTTATAAGGAATCTCCGGTTAATTTTGTAAATATTTTATTACTTCTTAAGCTAAGACATAGCAGTTAAAAATTTTACAAGTTCTGCCAAATGGAACAATAAGTTGAATAAAAAAATATCAATAGTAACGATTATTTTTATAAAGAATTCGAATTTACACACAAAATATGTTTATTTATACATATGTATGTATATATAGTTATACATTATAGATTATTATTTCTGTTACGCCTTAGACTGCCGTTTTTTTCTCCTATTAAATATCCATCCCAATGGTTGCCTGTAAGAAATTACTTAAGATAAGGCCGCCACTTATAATATGATTTTTATTGTCTAATTTTGTATAAGTATCTGTGCATTGGCGGCATATAAGGCGGTCAATGTATATTTTTTTATCAGTCCATATACGTCCCTCTGCTGGGCACGGGCCTACTCTATAATCGAGAGAATCGATTGAGAGTGGTTAGGCCTTGTAGTTCACCACGCTGGCCTAGTGCGGGTTGGCGGACTTACATACCGTAGAAATTCCCAAGAATTCAATCAATGATTAGTCTCCTTTAATTTATTGCTTTTTACATGACCAAATCATTAAATTGCTTTTACAATGAGAATTTTAAAAATACATATCTTACTGGCAAAGTTAGGTAGATACAACTTTTTTATGATCTGATGTATCGTGTACATATTTGTTTAATATTGTTTTGATTTTAGACGTTAATTTAATATTTTTATTTCTAATATTAAGTACAGTCATATTTTTTATTTCGAATGAGCGAAAAAATATACAGCCACGTAAAAGTGTTTTGTAATTCCTATCAAAACTATGACAATTTATATCCAAAGTGACTTTTATCAATCTGATAACCTGATTTATCTCAGCGAAACAATATTATAGCTGCTACTATTAAGACTTTTAAGAAATCGTCATTTTTTTTTATTTTTCCGCCACTATCTATCAAGGCAATAACGCATTTTAATTTGTAAGTTTATTAATAAAAAAAACTGTAATTCTGAGACAATTACTTACATGCAGGTCGAATTAATAATCGCTTTTTTTGAAGTGGATTAAAAAAGTGCGTTTCTGTCCAAAACCAATAAATAGGTAAGAAGCTAGAAGACAAAATGCTTGAGAACCCGTAAACATAACATTTCTTTTGTATTTTATAGTGTTGAATCAAGCAAGTCGAAAATTCCATCACATTTGTTTAATGGCATTTTTTAAAACGTTTTTTTGTAACTTATTATTTTTATTCTGTGTTTTTACTGTTATATATTTTGTAAAATAAATCAATGTATATGGTGTTTTAGTATAAAGTTTAAATATAAGATATTGTACAAACATATTTTCGTTAGTGTGGATTTTTTCTCGACTTTGAATTGTATACGAGATTTCTACTTAAGTTTACCAATTATTTATATACTTCGCGGTTTGTTAGATTTAAGTGTAAATAAAGTATTTTTAAATGTTGAAAGCAGTTTCAATTGTTTTATACACATACATAAACTCACGCTTTTTCCCAGAAGGAGTAACCAGAGTTCTTAACCAGAATACCCGCATTTCACCTAGCTTATTCCGTCCCACGACAAATAGATAAATAAATAAATACACCCAACAGTCACATACATAGTCCTGACGCCATATTAAGATCAATTGATCACTTTATTTTACTTTTTACAATAATTCGTGCATGTTGGACGACCTGTCAAATGTCAGCCAATAGGAGGGTAGAAAAAGGTGGCCCGGCACCGCCATTTTTATCTACATTTTTGAAGTACCCTTTCATATTATAAATACTCTAAGCATCTAACGCATACATTACTGAATATTACTAGTTTGTAATTACGGATTTTTTGTAAAATAAAATTTTTAAATCAATTTGAGGATTCGTAATATATGTAGGTGCGGTACATTGTTAATGAAAAATGAAAAAAACAGTGAGAAATATCACATATGTTACGGAATTTTAATAAATTCTTCAATGGCGGGTTCTCTGTGGACGGATTTTTCATACATAAATAACCGAATTGTAATAAATTTTATAGGTAGCGATGGATTTTTCAAATATAAAGGCACATTACATAGTACATTACACAACACCGAAATACCCCAATTTTGGTGGAGATGAGATAAAAAAATGAAATAATAAAAATGAAAACTCACGCGGTGACAGGCTGCGATAATCATCCCGTTACTTGAATGCATGCGCGCGCAGCCGTTCATTTCGCGCCAAAACGCACAACACTGAATCTACAAAATATGTAGCACATATTCACACTTTTTCGGGAAGCATTGTAGACAAAAAAATAAAATATCTTTCACTGTTCTCTGTTATAAATCAGACCCGATGACAGTTGACGCCAGCCCACACAGTCACGACTAGCGATGTGGAAAGATACGCTCTGCCAAGTGCCAACATGAGGGTATGCGTGAGGCCCGTAGAGGCTGGGTTGTTACTCTATGATCCGAAATTCGAATGTTCGGACGTTGGTCTGCAGTACGTTTTTAATTTTCCACTTCTAAAAATCAACACTATTCTCTATGATACTTATCATTCACTCCGAACAAGTTTATAGTTAGGACGTACGATAGAGGATTCGAAGATTATGTGGAGTACATAGGCACATTCGTAGTTTTACGTGCGACGTCCGAAGTTTCGAGTTTCGTTTCGGACCATACAGTAACCCCCCTGTTGCGTGTACGTGTGTACATGCCTACAAGATATTCGCGCCACGATTTTATTGTCACTATAGGTTAACTTTTGGGCGGGACGAATAAGATTCTCCAGACACGTTTAATTAAAATTAAACAATTCTAATTAATACGGGCTCTTGGGGTTATTAGAGATGTAATAAACATCTTGCTCCGTAGTTGAAATACAACTAACACCTCGGCTGACCGTAATCCCTGTCTTTGCGTAGCACTTAGCACCGTCTCCGAAGACACGCGTATACCAAAATATTACACAACCGCGGAAAAATCACAAATCGCGTCTCTACACACCATCTCTTTACTCAATCGTTAGTCTACATAAATAAACTACCTTCATTTATAGTTTTAAAAACAGCACACGATCAAATACTAATTAATTGAGGGTAAAAAATAAATCATATGTATGAAATTTATAATTTATTATAAGTGCGTGGTGGCCTCGTGGTATCGGACCAGACTCGGCTGCCTACATTTTCACGGTGGTTGCGGGTTCAAATCCCAGGGCACACCTCTGACTTTTCGGTGTTATGTGTGTATTGATAGTCAATCACCACGCACTTTAACGGTGAAGGAAACCTGAATACCGTAGCGATTTTAAAGAATTTCTACGGTATGTAAGTCCGCCAACCTGCACTAGGCCAGCGTGGTGGACTATATGGCCTAACCGGTCTCAATCGATTCTCTCGATTGTAAAGTAGGCCTGTGCCCAGCAGTGGGACGTATATGGGCTGATAAAAAAAAATGAAATTTATACAAAATGTCTTAAAACGATGTAACTTGACAATTGATTTATAATTGTAAATTAATAATGTGTTGTCAGTATTGATTTGAGTGCAATAAAATATATTGTGATGTTATTTCTAATTACTAAGTGGTCAAACGATGACATGTATTTGTGCTTTGGAAAAATCAGTCAATTGGATCCTACCCATCCGGTAACTTTTCAAACCAATCCATCAGCCAAAGGAAGTCCACTGCTGAACATAGGCCTCTCCTAATGATTTCCACAGTGACCTGTTGGAGGCAACCTGCATCCAGCGGTGTCCCGCGACCTTTACCAGGTCGTCAGACCACCTAGTGGGTGGACGTATCACGCTGCATTTTCCCTTACGAGGCCTTCATTAGAGAACTTGTTGGCGCTGTCGACCATCAGTTCTCCGTTGTTCAGCAGTGGACTTCCTTTGGCTGATAGATGGATACATGATCCTGGCTAACAGCGAGTTGTAGTGGCAAATTCAACCATCTTTGACTGCTGCTCATAACCACAGCTGAACTATTGTCATTTTTTGGCAATAGTTTTCGAGTTTCCTAATTCTTTTTTTTTTAACGCACTGTCAAGCTGTGGAATGGTTTAGGCTTGTTCACACACGGTTTTTCGGCTTAAAAACATACGGTTAATTCGCCGTGTACGCACAGTTGTCAATGTATGGATCACTATGAGAGCTTGTCGACACACGACAGCGCTACGAAATTCGCCGTAGATTTTCACGCCGAAAAACCAAGTGTGTACAAAAGACCTTACTGTCACAAATTTTCCCTCCTTCCTATAACCCTGGGTCCTTCCGCCAGTCTGAAGCAGCTTAATTGGCTTATTTGTATCGAATGGAATGGGACCGCCGTCTGATGCCATTCGACATTGCCTGGCATCATTGCGTTTACCATCAGGCGCAGCACATCCCTTTAACACGCCAGATAAAAATTGTCAAAATTTTCAACATTGAAATAAAACGAATTCTTATGGATTTTATCGCGAATTTAAATTAATTTTTACATTTTTAAATTATTAAATTAAAAAGGTTTTTTGTTTTTTTTTGTTTTTGCGACCCGATAATTGTAAATTAAAGGTAGTTAAATTGTAACAGTCACTAAGCGGATGACTGATACCTTAATCCGCCCCGTGACCACGAAAACTGTAAAGTGATCGAATCGTCGGAAAATTAAATTAAACTCGCGATAAAATCCGTAAGAATTCGTTTTATTTCAATGTGTAACATTTGCGTAAATCCAAGAAACCATTATAAATCTTCAACTTTAAAATATGGGGTGAAATAAAACAAAACAAATGTTTTAAAAACATTACAATTAATTAAAAAGTGTAACATTTTACAAAAATATATTTACATGGACTAATTTATATGGACATTACACTTACAAAGTACAGTCAGCGTAACATTTTCACATCGGGGTAACTTTGCCCCAATAAGCACTATATATAAAAATAGTACAACTGTATTGCTTACAAAATTATTTAATAAAACGCTTGTAAAACACGTTGAGATGGTATCGACAGCTTTCAGTAATTTTTTATCATACACTAGCGGCCCGGCCCGGTTCCGCCCGGTTGCAGATATAATTTTTGAAAATCCTAACGCCATGTTCATCAGGGATAATGTAGGATTCTAATACCTCGTTTACACGGGGAGAGTTTCTCGCCTCAAAGATACAATTACCGTAATTTAAAAAATGTTGCATCGTGTAAACGGTTTTCAGAACACGATAATCTATGGCGGTTATGTCATGCTATAATCGCATACGATTCTCGCCGCGAGAAACTCTCCGTGTAAATCGCGCTTAATGGAATAAGAATTTATGAAACCACTCCAGTAGTTAAAGAACCCATTTAATGCAAACAAACTAATCTTTCCTTTTTAAATTAGTTTAGATTATAATTCCATGGTCACCACCAAATTTAATTCGTATCTGCATTAACTTTGTCGGCCAGTTTCGTTTGCAATAAAATCTTGTATTGCAGACTCGGCAAACAAACAAACAACAGCAAGTGATTACCGCGTGAACATCTAACACTTGCCTCTCAAGGATAAGGAAAAATAAAAATAAACAAATACACCCAACAGTCACATACATAGTCCTGACCCCACACTAAGATCGAGTCTTGAGTCGTGTATCAGAAAATACGAGACTTCGCGCTCACAAACACCCAGACCGGAAACAAATACTTGTGTTTCACACAAATATTTGTTTCAGTGCGGGAGCGAACCCGCGGCCTGTCGTTCCACAGCTGGCGTCTAACCAACTGCGCCACGGAGGCTATCAAAAAGACGGGAGGAGAGGGCTATTGGGCTTCCGGCAATCTCACTCACCGAACGAAACACGATTTCTGTGTTCCTGACGTACTCCGTTCGAGCATCTGACTAAACAAAAGTAACTACAGTCTATTTACAAAATAAGCGGGCAAAAATATTTCCAACTCCTATTAATTTAACTTCATGATTAATTTAGTTGCGGGTTAAAGACAAGTTAGACATTCCCGGAGACTCGCTGAGCTTCAATGCTCGGTGTCATTACAATGCGTGCTGTTAATCCTGCGACACAGGAGTTGGAGTGGCGGGTGTGAGGGCGGGACAGTCTACAGTATCTCTTTATGTCTCTCTCTTTTGACTGCCTCGGTGGCGTTGTTGTACTAAGGTATGATTACAAAACTGAGGTCTCGGACTCGAATTCCGGATCGGAAAGTGATATTGGATTTTTCTATTCATTGGGGTGTGAGGGCGGGACGCTCTGCATTACTCTTTATGTCTCATATTAACAAATAAATTTGACTGCCTCGGTGGCGTGGTTGTACTAAGGTATGATTACAATACTCAGGTCTCGGTTTCGAATTCCGTGTCAAGCAAAGTGATATTGGATTTTTCTATTCATCAGCCTGGAATCAGGAATTTAAGCCCGATATGGCGATAGGCTCGCATATCACATCCCGGGACGAAACCGACAAGGCGAAACACGGGTGCCTGGTTAGTACCAGGAGAACCTCTGCCTACCCCTTCTGAGAAAAAGGCGTGGGTTTATGTATGTATTAACAAGTAAACCTGTTGGGTCTTTTTACAGCGACTAAAAAGCTATCGATGCCAACTACACTGACGATGGGGGTACAAGCAGCCCCCAAGTAAAACAAAATTCTCCTATAACTTTACATGACTGAAAGTCAGAACAATTGCTTTGTTGACAATAAAATATAATCTTTACATTGTTTTGTGATGGACACTTAGCATTGTGCTGCGTTTAATGTCCCACTGCTGGGAATAAACAAAGTTCCATTTTTTTTTATTTCAGGTCCGGCAAATAAGCAAACATGTCACCTGATGGTAAGTGATCATGAACCATGAACATCCCCAACGCTGTTGTAGTTGCAACCATCGTATTTTAGTTGCATTAAGCAATAATAAAGTTAAAATAATCGAGTCAATTGTAAAATCTTGGACTAAAGTTAATCCTTTGATCATCCGAGTTTATTAATAAGGGCCGCAGAGTCTCACATAAATCAAAGTCAAGTCCAAATAGCTTGATAGGGCAAGCAGTGTCGAATAACCGTCGAAAAACAAAACCATGTAAATATTTTTTTTAATTATCGCCACTCAAAAAAGTAAATGAATTTTATGCATTTTTATTCACATAAAAAGAATATGCCATTTTAGAATTTCAACCAAACGCGCTATATTTGATGTCACTTACCAACATTGCATACTATACAGGGTATATCAAGACTGCTACCGAAGACGAAGCCAGGTGGTAGTTTTAGACACAAAGCAACTATAATTTTTGCAAAAAAAAGCGACCGTGTTTTATTATTTTTTCCCTATCATCGTATTTGGGTGGTAAATACATACCATTTCCTAAAAAAATAATATACACTTTTTTATTTTTAAAGATGCTATAGTACGCAAGGCTTTAAATTATAATTTTAGCAAAAACTAACTTAATCTAAACACAATGATATTTAAAACATTACAAAAAAAGTCGCGTTTTTTTGCAAAATTTTAATTTGCGCTATGTCTGTAGTCACTAAACCTACCACCTGGCTTCGTTTTCGGTAGCAGTCTTGATATACCCTTTATATTTTTTTTAACAATTTTAAATAGCAATAATATTACAATACGTGACATAGAATACGTGATTCTATTATTATCTGTGGGTAACCACTACCTGCAGACTGTCCCGCCCTCACACCCACCACTGCAACTCCTGTGTCGCAGGATCAACAGCACGCATTGTAATGACACCGAGCATTGAAGCTCATCGAGGCTCCGGGAATGTCTAACTTGTCTTTAACCCGCAACGAAATCATAAAGCTAAATTAATAAGAGTTGGAAATAAATTATTGTCCACTTCCCTCCGTAACAAAGCGGATGACAAAAACAATGAACTAAAGAGGTAAGTGATCACTACCTGTTCTAACATCAAATTTCATAACTTTGATTTATGTGACACCCTGCATTAGCGAATTACTCAACTAAAATACGCAGACCGAAATAGGCTTTAGACAATCGTATCGTCAATACAAAAATATAGTAATAAAAATATTACAAATGCTAGTGCCGTACAATTCTTCATATATTTCTTCATTAGTCGACCATTTGAAGATTTTAATGTATCAGAATGCTTACTATCTGCCGTATAGGCATGTTTTAACTTTCTTGTGTAATTTATAATTTTAAAACAATAGCTTCTTTTTAATTTCTAAATTTGTAAAGAGAAAAAACACAATATACTTCCAATTTAGAATTTCGATTGAAAACGTCAATAAACATTACAAATAATTATCATTTTAGAAAAAAAAAACATTTTTTTCTGTGGATATGTTATTGATCTCAATTTAAAATAAAACTTATAGGTTATATGCAAAAGTAACATTTTTTTTCCATTCTAGAGACCACAATTACCCCAATTCAAAATTACGGGGTCTCAAACGACCCCAAAACCTTTAACCGACTTATTCATCCAACTCTGTTTGTCGCGCGGGGTCTTCAAGGACCCCAGATTGATATCTGGTATAACCAGTGCATTTTGAGTAATTTAAATTGCATTTTAAATACAAAAGTAAGTGCAAACTTAATTTATACAATTGTTTATTTACAATATTACATACGACACTTAAGCCCCATTTACACGGGGAGAGTTTCTCGTCTTGAAGATACGATTATCGTAAGGATATAAAAAAGTTGCATCGTGTAAACATTGTCACAACACGATAATCCTTTACGGTTATGTCATGCGATATGGCATACGATTCTCGCCGCGAGAAACTCTCCCCGTGTAAATGGCGCTTTAATCAGCGCCGAGAAACAATCAAATACAAATTAAAATATACATAACATTTATGGGGCTTTAAAAGTCCCCAACCACGACACATAATAACCACTCGAACAACCCGACCGCAATGTGACATCAACTTTTTAAAAATACACCCTATTTATACTCACATTAAGGCTGTCATTACATTGACATTGACAGTTGAAATATACCCTATTCAAACTTACATTAAGTTGACATCACATTGACAACTATAGGGGGGCGTTCGTGTAGCTATGGCATTTATAGTATTACCTCGATTTATACAAACCTTTTAAAGACTTCACGCGACAAACAGACACATAAAATTATCGCTATAGTCGAGTATATAAAAACGATTAAAAATTTCTATATAAAAATTTAATCTAAATCACTTGATTTGCTAGGCGCCGCCGCAGTCTTACACATTGCAAGCCGAATTGTAGGAAAACTTTCGAAAAATTCTCTATACATTTTTCTATCGAGGAAGACATTGAAAATCGCATTTGACAAGGCTTTCTGTGTGATGTAAAAATGACTTGAATATTTAAATATAACGAATTCATACGTTTCCGTGGTCACAGGGCGGACGAAAACTGTACAGTGATCGAAACGTCGAGAAATTAAAAAAAGGGAGAAATTAAATCAAATTCGCGACAAAATCCGTAAGAATTCGTTTTATTTCAACGTGTAACTTTCGCGTAAACCTAACATACAATTATGACTTATATATTCCAGCCTTTGAAATACAATATTGGCCACATTATGAGTAATGGAAGCTTCAATTGAAACAACAACCACTCAATTTAATTGAGTAATTTTACTTCTCCACAAAAACGAGGAATCGGTTGTATATTTTCATCCATTACCCCTCTCAATCGTACTCTCGATTTTGGAGGCTCGTGCCCTGCAGTGGGACCTATATGGGCTGATACAGTACAGCACAGAAAGTCTTATGATCAACCGTGTTAATCAACATTATATGCTGGACAAACACAAAAAATATATACAGGGTGTATCCAGAAAGCGACCGAAAACGAAGCCAGGTAGTATTAGTAACTTCAGACACAATGCAACAAAAAATTTTGCAAAAAAAAAAAGCGACAATTTTTTGTTGTAGTTTTTTACGTCGTATTTGGGTAGTAAATACATCGTTTTCCAAAAATAATAATGTATACCGTTTTATTTTCAGACAAAACAGTGCGTAAGAGTTTTAATTATAATTTCAGTAAAAACTAGGGATTCACCACTCAAACACGATGATATTTATAAAATAAAAAAACCCGCGCTTTTTATGACAAAATTTTAGTTGCGTCGTGTCTGTAATCACTAAAACTACCACCTGACTTCGTTTTCGGTCGCAGTCTTCATATACCCTGTATATCGCCCAAAAATCAAATGACTAAAAAAGGGTTAAAGCATTCTCTCTTGAAAAAACTCACAATTAACTATTCACCATACAAATACGATTTTCTTGAATTCTCATAACAGATTGGGGTCAAAAGCGACCCCTATTGATATTTAATTTCATATACAATATGTTAATATACACGTGTATACTAATGTAGCTAAAACTCTAGTATCACTTGATATGGAGCCGGATCACGCGTTGCTCAGGAGCTCGCTGCAACAAAATACATGATACAGAAAAAACTTTAAAACTACTGAAACATAGATTAATAAGTAAGTATTTGAAAAAAAAAAAACAAAAAAAATTAGCAAAAATTTTTTTTACATTGCATTAAAAAAAAAAGTTTTTTCCCAAAAAAAAACGCGTTAAAATATCCTTAAAAAACAGCAAAAGTAAAATTTACCTTTAATACAACATTTTAGAAAACAAAAACTAAAAAAAAACTTTCTCGAAAACTAGGACTCACTTAGTCAGCTCCCGCGTTGTGATTGGCCCGGTGAGGCCAGAACGAGACCGCGACCTGCTCAACTGCGCTCTTCGCTCAGCTGACGGACAAACAGACACATTCATATGGACACAGTACATATACATACATAAAAACATACATCTAACAGTCAATACATAGTCCTGACCCACACTAAGATCGAATCTTGTGTATCAGAACCAACGAGACTTCGGTCTCACAAACACACAGACCCGAAACAAGTATCAGTGGGTCACACAAACATTTGCGTCGGTGCGGGGATCGAACCCGCGGCTCCTCACACAGCCGGCGCCTAACCAACTGCGCCACAAAGGCAGTCAATAAATCAAATCTTACTTCGCACATGATTTTTTTCTACTTTTGTAGGAAAATTTTAGTCTTATTGACGTGACTTTGTATACAATTTTGATTTAAAAAAACCTTTGAAATAATTCGCTTTAGAACTGTAAATATTAAAGGAGAATGCCCATTCATGGTATCGGTAAAAAATATCGTTGACTCCGATACTTGTACTGCTTAAAATCCATCGTAGCATTTTATGGTTTGTCCTTAAAAAAGTCCTGTTTTATTATGACATATTTTTTATAAAATAAAGTAATTATCATCACATTTCACAGAGCCGAAGACAAAAAAAAACTATTCGACTTCAAGTTCATTTCTCCAAGAACTCCGGACATGGGTCGCAATTACGTTTATTTTTATTGAAAATATATATTTTTGCCCTACACAAAAAAATAGGTTTCATCGGGAGACAACAATATTCGCACCGATACCAAGTTTCATAGTTAAATGGGCATTCTCCTTTCAAAACATAACAGTTGATGAGTTAAATCAATATTTTCTATATCGATACTTGTAATCAGTTATTAAAAAAATGCAATATTCTGGGCCTTAAACGCCATTTACACGGGGAGAGTTTCTCGCGGCGAGAATCGTATGCGATTATCGCATGACATAACCGCCATAGATTATCGTGTTCTGACAAATGTTTACACGATGCGACTTTTTTATATACTTACACCGTATCTTTGAGGCGAGAAACTCTCCCCGTGTGAATGGACCATTATTCATAGACAAATTTAAAACCTATTTTAGTTATCGAAAGTTTCGTCACTTTCTAATAACTTTTGAATTCAGTTTGAACGAAGACAAAACATTCGATAAATAAAATAGGTTTTAAAACTGTCTATGAATAAGGTAGTTACTCCAATATATAATTTTATAGTCAGAGTACTCTATGACCCCTTGCAATAACAAATTACAATCACTACACAGCACAACATCGAAAGCTTAACAAAATACTTATAAATAAAAAATCAGCCGTGCTACTGTAATACGATGCGACAATATATTTAGAATAAATTAATAATAAAATTAAATACATCCAACAGCCACATACATTGTCCTGACCCCACACTAAGATCGAGTCTTGTGTCGTATATCATTAACTACGAGAGACTTTTCGGTCTCACAAACACCCAGACCCGAAACAAATAACTGAGGATCACTCAATTATTTGTTTCGGTGCGGGTATCGAACCCGCAGCCTCACGTTTCACAGCCGGCGTCTAACCAACTGCGCCACGGAGGCTGTCAAATTTCAATTTGGTCGTATAAAAGCATTCAAAGCTGAAACGCTGATGCACTATTTTCGTTTTAATAATACTAAAAATCTACATCCAGTTGAAGATAAATCAAAAAGTAGTTATAAAACGCTAATAACAATCGAAATATTTTCTAAAAATACTCTTTTTTAAAGTTTTTTAATTATTTTTTTTCTACTACAAAAAGCATTACAGGCCAAGACTCTGAGATAAAAAAATGCATTTTTTTCTATTTTTCTTTTTTTTGTATAGTTAGGCCGGGTTAGTATACACCGAAAGCCTGTATCACTTGTCTGTATGTCTCTATTCGGGGCGAAGACTCCTTTCTGCTGCGGAGCGCTCGACGGCCGCAATGGAGCGCCTTCGTCATCTCTGGCGCAGCATTTATAAATAAACACACCCAACAGTCACATACATAGTCCTGACCCCAGGCTAACATCGAGTCTTGTGTACCAGAAACTACGAGAGACTTTTCTGTCTCACCAACATCCAGACCCGAAACAATTGTGGATCACACAAACACTTGTCTCGGTGCGGGCATCGAACCCGCGGCGTCTAGTTTCACAGCCGCCGTCTAACCAACTGCGCAACGGATTTCACTTTAAAATTACTGTTTGCAATCATTGCTCCATTATACGTCTAACTATCGATTGGTATGGACAAATGATGTAAAAAAATTCTTATTCCAATTAACTTATAGAAGTACTAGTTTTTAATTTGTAATAGATTCAAAAACTAAAAAAAAAATACTAAACACGAAACACAAATCGTAGAAAATATCCACATCTATAGACATAATTTTTTTTTCTGCCGGCATCGAACCCACGTACCTTCGAGTCGGTGCAGTATAGCGTGCACCAGTCCCTCCTCGTCACTCAATTCCGTAATGTCCTCTACTAGTAAGCGTGTGAAATAACATATTTTTTAGACGCAGAATATATATATACGAGTATTATAACCCGACTGGCAATGAAGGGTTATGTTCTCTGCGTATCGGTGTCAGCCCGTATACGTCCCGCACGGGCCTCCTCCACATCGAGATTGAGAAGGGTTAGGCCGTATAATCTACCACGCGTACCACAGAAATTCTTTCGAATCGATATTATATGCAGGTTTCCTCACGGTGTTTTCCTTCACCGTTATAATGCGTGGTGATTGACTATCAATACACACATCTTTAAAACAACAGCCAACAGTCATATGACCCATACTAACATAAATCTTGTATGAATCAGACTCGAACACTTTTTATTCCACAACCAAAAAAACACTACAGTTAGTCGCGGCACGGGGATCGAACCCGCGGCGCCACAGTAGCTTGTGTAATCACGGAGGCTTTTTTATTCAGTAGGTCCGGCAAACAACTAAAGGTGTGATGGTAAGTGGTCACTGCCGTGAACATCCACAACGCTTGGATCATAGATGTGTTGCCCATCAGATCGGGAGGGTAGCGGGAAGGGGAAAGGACGGGTAGGGGGAGGGGAAAGGGGAGGAGGAGAAGGGAGGGGTATTGGGAATTCGCGTGTTGTATAATATGTCTTACCTCCTGCTACTCTCGGGTTGGCTTTCTTCCTCGGCCGCTCTCTACTGAACGCGGAGCCGCTCTGCAGCGCCTCCATCAAACTGTAATTACATGAATATTGCAATGTTAGAGTATGAGTCCAAATTTAAATATCATCCATCATCCATCCATCAGCCAAAAGAAGTCCACTGCTGAACATAGGCCTCTCCTAATGATTTAAATAAATAAATAATTTAAATATAGCGATACTAAATGAGTTATTGTGTGAGTCGGTCAGTGAAAGAATGAATGAGTGAGTGGATGAGTGAATGGGTAAATAAATGAAATAATGATTGAATAAGTAGGTGAGTGAAAGAGTGGATGAGTGAGTTAGTGAATGATTGAATAAGTGAATGGGTGAATGAATGTAACAATGAATGAATGAGTAAGCGAATGAAATAGTGCGTGAGTGAGTGAATAATTGAATGAGTCCGTGTATGGTAGGGTGTGAGTGTGTGTGTGAGGACGGCACCTGTCCATGACGCCGTCCTGCGCGCGCTCCATGTCGACGAACTGCTTGTATCGGTGCTGTCGGTCGCGGCGCTCGCGCTCGGCCGTCGCGCGCGCCTCCCGCGCCCGCCGCGCTCGCTCCTCCGTCTCGCGCGCCACCACGTTCTCCTGGTGCGCCGCCTGCACACAACACCATGCATATATCAGTTTTTTTTATCAGCCCATATACGTCCCAATGCTGAGCACGGGCCTACTCTACAACCGAGAGAATCGATTGTGAGCGATTAGGCCATATAGTCCACGCTGACCTAGTGCGGGTTGGCAGACTTACATACCGTAGAAATTCTTTTTTCATAACATAATAACATAACTTTATAATACTCTACTTTTTTTTTCATAATTTCATAACTCCGAAAAGTCAGAGGTGTGCTCTGGGATTTGAACCCGCAACCACCGTGAACATATAGGCAGCCGAGTCTGGTCCGTTACCAACAGGCCACCACGCATATATCAGTTATTGTATTGTATTGTATCAGCCCATACACGACCCACTGCAGGGCACGGGCCTCCTCTACAATCGAGAGTACGATTGAGAGTGGTTAGGCCATATAGTCCACCACGCTGGCCTAGTGCGGGTTGGCGGACTTACACACCGTAGAATTTTTTTAAAATCGCTACGGTATGCAGGTTTCCTCACGATGTTTTCCTTCACCGTTAAAGTGCGTGGTGATTGACTATCAATACACACATAACTCCGAAAAGTCAGAGGTGTGCCCTGGGATTTGAACCCGCGACCACCGTGAACATATAGGCAGCCGCGTCTGGTCCGTTACCAACAGGCCACCACGCACACGCATATATCAGTTATGATATATTATAAAATACCTATATAATACTTGCATCGCTCTGTAAAACGAACATTTTTATTTTTAGCAAAACAATCTATAGGTACATTAAATAATTTCATCCGTCAGCCAAAGCAAGTCCACCGCTGAACATAGGCCACCCCCCAACGAGTTCCAGCGATTTATTTTCTTTACATATGTATTAAATTCATGATATTATGTCAATAACACTCTGTATATAAATATATTACCTGGAAAGAGTCCTTAAAAGTCTTGATGTCGGAGAAGAATTCCTCTAGGGTGTACTTGTGAGGGTCGAACACGTAATATTCAGCCAGCTCTCCGTACAGAGCCTCCATCTTCTTGAACATGGAGTGGAGGAGGTCGCACTGCTCGCGGGCCTCTAAGGCGAAACTCTGGCTCTTGGTTAGGGAATATTTTGGTAAAAAAACACACAAACATACACAGGGTCAATGTCCTTAGAGTATTTAAATTTTGACAATTAAAATTATGAATATAGTCGATTATAAAAATTAAAAAAAAAAACATTATATATACAGGGTATATCAAGACTTTTACCGAAAACGAAGCCAGGTGGTAGTTTTAGTGACTTTAGACACAATGCAACTACATCTATTGCAAAAAAAAAGCGAAGATTTTTTTTTGTATTTTTTCCTATCATCGTATTTGGCTGGTAATTACATACATTTTCTTAAAAAATAATGTACAACCTTTTATTTTTAAAGACGCTATAGTAAGCAAGGCTTTAAATTATAATTTTAGCAAAAACTATGGATTTACCACCCAAACACAATGATATTTAAAACATTACAGAAAAATTGCCGCGTTTTTTTGCAAAATTTTTATTGGCGTCGTGTCTGTAGTCACTAAAACTACCACCTGGCTTCGTTTACGGTCGCAGTCTTGATATACCCTGTAAGTATATTTTTCGAAATTTTCAATCTTTTTTATCGTCACAAATCAAAATACTTAGACAAGACGAGCGATCATAAGAAGCCCCTTTTTAAACTACACAAACACGCACACACGCGCGTGCGTCTGTGTATAAAAATGACCGACGACCGTGCTTATAGCAGACATTGAGTGTAATTTGAATGATAAAATATTTTGAAATGGCTAACTACTCTCAATTGTACTCTCGATTGCTGAGGAGTTCCATGCCCTGCAGAGGGACTATAATTTTGGTTTTACATACCATAAAAAATCTTACAAATCGCTACAGTATGGAGGTTTCCTCACGATGTTCTCCATAACCGATATATGAACATAGTAATTTTATAAAGGATACGCTCATGGTTTCGTGGAACAAGTCCTCGGGACATTGCGGCACTCTGGAGTTGTTGAGGTCCGTCTCCAACGCTCTGATGTCGTTCTCCATCTTCTTCAGGGCTTTCTGGAGGTTCTCCATCGAAACCCGCGCGGCCCTGAACATAAAACCCAACATTCACATGCAGTCCGTGGCTGGTTGGTTAAGGCCTACGCTGACCGTGACGGAATGACAAGAGATTTATTTTGCAAAGGATATTGAAACTTATCTGGTAGTAATACGACTTAAAATCAAATGTTTTAAACTGATGCCGCAGGATCGAGAAGCCAGCGGTCAGGGTAGGTCCTTAGACGCCGGAGTCCGGTATTTGTACCCGATATGGCGATAGGATCGCCCCCAATCACATTGTGGGACGGAACATACAAGGCGAAATGTAGGTATCCTCATAGCACCTCTGCCTACCCCTTCTGGGAAAAAGGCGTGAGTTTATGTACGTATGTTTAATTTTTTTATTGCTTAGGTCCGGCAAACGAGCAAGCAGGTCATGAGATGGTAAGTGATCACTGCCGCCCATGAACATCCACAACGCTGGATCATGGATGTGTTGCCGGCCCAATTGGAAGCGGAGTGGGAAGGAAAGAGGACGGGAATATGAAAGGGGTATTGGGCATCCGGCAATCTCACTCACCGAACGAAACGCGACAGCCGAGCTGTCGCTTCACGTCGATTTCCTGCGAGACAGTGGTCCCGCTCCGGACGAGCCTGCGCATTCATGCTGTCTATCTCTCCCTAATATAATTACCTGTCTATGTGCGGCATTTCCTCTGCAAACGCCAATACGTCCGGGAATTTATTCTCTATCGTCTCGACCAGATAGTGCAGGAGCGTCTGCTTGTTCTCCAGATCCTTGGTCGCCGTCAACTGAAACAATAAACATGAATCTATACAGGGTATATTAAGACTGCTACCGAAAACGAAGCCAGGTAGTTCTAGTGACTATAGACACGACGCAACTAAATTTTTTGCAAAAAAAGCGACGATTTATTTTTCTAATGTTTTAAATATACGAGTAATTGTGTTTGGGTGGTAAATCCATAGTTTTTGCTATTCACAATCAGTGGAGTCAAAAAAAAGGTAGATAGAGGTGCAACCAGGTCACCCAAATTTCGCCTTGTATCTTCTCACGATGTGATAGGGGGCGAGCCTATCGCCATATCGGGCACCCGGGACTCCGGCCTGATAATGAATAGAAAACTCCAATATCACTTTACCCGACCTGGGATTCGAACCCGAGACCTCAAATTAATAATCGGACCGTAGTACAACTACACCGACGAAGTCTTCTTACATATCTCCCTCTCCCTTCCAAGCTATGAATCCCACATGATGGGGTCTCGCTCTGTCCCTAATGTCTTCGGAAACGTCACATCCTCCCATGTCCCTCCGCACTACGACTACATCCATCCATCAGTCTTGTTACGTATAATACTGACCTTAGTGAGAAAACTGATTTCGAAGCCATAAGCGCCCGCGTTGTTCGAGCCCGTGTTCATGTAGTTACCCAACAGAAGCAGAAGTTCCAGTATCTTCGCGAACTTCCCGCTCGATTTCACTTCTTCGCACGCCGCCGTGCCCGACACTATGTCCTGGAAAGAATGAGAGCAATTCATCAGTCAAAGACAGTGAGAAACATCGACAATCAATTTACATTTCATTCATTCGATTAGGCATCCTTTGTACTTTTTTCTATTTTCATCTTTTTGTACAATTTTTCACTGGTACAAGAAGATTTTAAGTAAATAAACGTTCACGCAACAGTCACATATGTACATAGTCCTGACCCCACACTAAAGTCGAGTCTTGTGTCGTGTATCAGGAACTACGAGAGACTTTTCGGTCTCACAAACACCCAGGCCGGAAACAAATACCTGTAGTTCACACAAATATTCGTCTCAGTGCGAGGATCGAACCCGCAGCCTCCCGTTTCACAGCCGGCGTCTAGCCTATCGCGCTACGGAGGCTGTCAAATAAATACCTTAATGATTATAAAACTAAACTGTTTATAGCACTAACAATCACTTACATTTCAAAGCTACAAAAACATACATAAAAAAACAAAATAGTTTTTGCAAAAAAGTTTTTACAAAAAAAGTTTTTGCAAAAATGTTTTTACAAAAAAAAAGTTTTTGCAATAACCCACCGGCTTGAGCTCCGATATGATTTCGGTGTAATGATCCCGGAACGCCAGACTCCTGAGCCTCGGGCCGAGCCGCTTCACGTCCGCCAGCGTGGCCGCGAACTGTTCCGCTTCCACCAACTCCTCGCTGTTGCACTTCAGCTCTAGCAGCTTCTTCATCTGGTCCGCTGGGGGAAGGTACTGAGGAGAAAAATAAATAAATACACCCAACAGTCACATACATAGCCCTGACCACACTAAGATCAAGTCTTGTGTCGTTCATCAGAAACTACGAGAGACTTTTCGGTCTCACAAACACCCAGACCCGACACAAATACTTGTGGTTAGTTCACACAAACATTTGTCTCGGTGCGGGGATCGAACCCGTGGCCTCTCTTTTCACAGCCGGCGTCTAACCAACTAAGCCATGGAGGCCGTCAATATTGGCGGCATGGCGCAAGCGTTCAGCTCAGTTGGCCGGCGACATTCTTCAACGTCATGAGTGAAATCGCAAACGAGCCCGCCGGCAGAAAGTTGCCAACATAGACCAGCGGGTCGGCGACTTTCACGTGTAGTACGCGCAACTGCACCCGGGCGGAGCTGTGGAGTGCACCTGTATGAGACTCTCGCCCACACCCCCACCACTTCAACTCGTGTGTCGCAGGATCAACAGCACGCATTGAAGCTCAGCGAGTCTCCGGGTATGTCTAACTTGTCTTTAACCCGCAACGAAATCAATGATAAAGTTAATTTAACAGGTGGTGTTGTAAATATGCACCTGTATGAGCAGGTCGAGCACGTTGCCGGTGAGCACGCTGGAGTCGCAGCGCAGCACGCACGCGCGGATGTGCTCGTAGCGGAGGTGCTTCAGCGACCCGCCCAGAAGGATCGACAGGTTCTGCGCCGCCTTGCTGTCCAGCACCTTCAGATCCTTCGCCTTTTTGAGCGTGTGCGACCTGAGATACATGTACGATCAACATCATTACCAACAACATAGCAACAACAGCATCGCCAACCCCGTCATCATAACCAACCTCATCATTACCACCTTTATTACCACAATCATCATTTTTACCGTCCTACAGCTGGACATAGGCCTCTTCCTAATACATTCACTTTTTTCTTCCATCGGATTTTTCAAAAATTTCGTACAACGTTACTTTGTGATGATATGAAACATGGGGATTAAATTAATGATCAAATGCTACTTTCTCTCTCTCTTCAGCCACATGAAGTCCACTGCTGAACATACACCTCAACGAAGACTTCCACATCGACCTGCATCCAGCGACTTCCTGCAACCTTAACCAGGTAAAAAATTACTTGAAAATGTTCATTTCACTCTAAAACAATGGCACTAACTTATCGACAGCGTCTTCGTTCTTCTTCGCGACCGGTTTGCTGGAGAACTTCTGCGCCAGTCCAGTTAGAATGTCCGGCGACGCCAACTTGTCCTCTTGCACCTATACAACAAAAAATGGTTTCTCATGTTTGTGACAATGTTACACATTGATTTATTTAGTTTTACTTTTTTCAACCGACTTCAAAAAAAGGAGGAGGTTCTCAGGTCTCATACACGTAAACTCACGCCTTTTTTCCAGAAAGGGTGGGGCGTAGGCAGAGGTGCTACTAGGACACTCGTTTCGCCTAGTGCGTTCCGTCCCACAATGTGATAAGGGGCGAACCTATCGTCATATCGGGCAGAAATCCCTAACTCCGAGCTGATAATGAATAGAAAAATCCAATATCACTGCCCGACCCGTGATTCGAACCCGAGAACTTAGCTTTGTAATCGTACCATAATACAACTGTGCCACCGAGACAGTCGGAGAGCGTATTCTATACGATTCTATATTTAATCGTATCGATTATATCGATAGAACGACTGATCGATTATAATCGAATATAATGATCCTTCGAGAAACCGTAGTATTTATTGGTTTTATCAATTATGAATGCAAAAATTAATCTATATGAAATCTTTAATAAAGAACTGACCACCTCAGTTTTCCTTATTTAAAATGATATATGACATTGCTTGTCACTTCTATTCTATGTCTTCCACGTATATTTTTATCTTAATAAGAAAATAGAGAATTATTTAATTTTAGAGTGTTTGATTCATATATATTCCAAGAGTATTTTCACTTACCTTAACCCAAAAAGCTTTTTCTGTCATCTTCTGCGGACCTATTGTCTTCCAATTGGCCCTTTTGAGTGGCCCTTCCACCTCCCACTTCTTTTTCGGCTTCAAGCCGTGTGGAAGAATGTCGGGCTGCGGCTGAAGGTAATAAATAAATTGTTAAATATTTTTACCACCTTTCGAGTTAATAGTTCTGTCTTTCCGTTTGCTACGGAGGGAGGTGGACAGAAATATTTCCAACTTGTTTTCATTTTATTCTCTCTCTCTCTCTCTCTCCAGGGACAGGAAGTCCACTGCTGAACACAGGCCGCCCCCATGGATCGCCACATAGACCTACATTCATTTTACTATTTGATTAATTTCGTTGCGGGTAGTTAGACATTCCCGGAGACTCGCTAAACTTCAATGCTCGGTGTTATTAAAGTGCTGATGATCCTGCGGCACACGAGTAACAGTGGTGGGGGTGAGGGCAGGTTAGTCAAAGTCACATATCTCTGACATACAACTATAGTGTATCAGAAACTACGAAAGACTTTAGTCAGAAACACCCAATTCTGACCAGATAGTGACATGCAACTGGCATGTATCTAATAATAAATACACCCAACAGTCACATACATAGTCCTGACCCCACATTAAGATCAATTAAGTCTTGTGTCGTGGGTATCAGAAGCTACGAGAGATTTTTCTGTCTCACAAACACCCAGACCCGAGACAAGTATTTGTGGGCCTCACAAACATTTGTCTCGGTGCGGGTATCGAACGCGCGGCCTCTCGTTTCACAGGCGGCGTCTAACCACGGAGGCTGTCCATTTTTACTCACATCTTTCTACCTAACATTTTTCCGACTGCTCTGTTTGTAAATATACAAAAATAATCTTTGTACTCTCCAAAATCTAAAAAAAAACAATCAGCCGATTGTTTGCGTACAAGTTTGACCCTACAGTAAAAGTTGTTCTTTGTTATAAGTTTTTTTTATTCAACATGTCTGGCAAACGAGAAAAAAGACCACCTGATGGTAAGCGATCACTGCCGCCCATGAACATCCACAACGCTTGGATCATGGATGTGTTGCCGGCCCATCAGATCGGAAGGGGAACGGGAAGGAAAAAGGATGGGAAGAGGAAAGGAGTATTAGGCATCCAGCAATTCATCTTCCGGCTAGATATACCCTTTCTGGCTAACCCTGTAAAAATACTTACTAGTCTTATCATAGGGCCACCCATGCCTGGCGGCGGCGGAGGCGGCGGGCCTCCCATACCCGGCATGGGAGGCGGGGGTGGGCCACCCATTCCCGGCATGGGCGGAGGTGGGGGTGCGCGCGGCCCACCAGGCATCGGCGGCGGCGGGGGAGGCGGGGGACCGCCGCCTGCTGGATAAATAAAAATAATATACTCACAGTCTACTATGACACTGAAAGTCCATCTCCGTCTTTGGGCAAAAGAAGTTCAGTGCTGAACATAGGCCTCCCCCAAGGATTTTCATAGAGTTGTTCATTCCAGGACAGTAAAACGAAATGGAACAAAACTCATGAGTGAGAGAACTCATAAACTGATCATCTTGTTTTATGAATGAATATGATTACTCTAAGATGACGCAAAAAAAAACTTACAAAACAGCAAGATTTAAAGATTTTTTAAAAAAATAACGACTAGATAATTAAAGCTTAATATGACATATTTACATACAAGTGAAATAATATCCGAATATAAATTTAAAAATAAAATTTACTATTCGATCATTAAAAGGGGAAAAAATATGAGATAGCGCACGAATGAACGCTGGATTCCGTTTGTTTTTTCATCAGCCTTACATAGCGGTATTAAAAACGATAACTAGTACAAATAAAGAATAGGTTTGAAAATGGCGACATTTATATCGATGTCTCGTTCGCACATTATAGTGTGTGAATGAGAGATCGATATAAATCATTTTAAAAGACAAACCTTGCTTTTTAACAAAAACGGAAACCGTCGAAATGCTAAAACAAAATGGAGTTTTCTATCATTGAAACCTCTAACACCTGCTACATTTACAAGAAAACAAACCCTTACACCCCACAACGAACAAAAAAATCTGAAAAAAATATAAATATATAAATAAAAAGCGTTTACCTGAAGGCATCGGCGGAGGGGGAGGTGGGGGCGGCCCGCCACCTAGAACCACACCAGAGAGGGACGGCTATAGTGCTATGTACATGCGTGTGAGTGGGACAGATATATACTTCTAACTACTTTTAACTTTTAGTCTACATAGAATCTTTAACATTACTATATTAACAAAATAGTAACACGTTCAAGATAAGCTGCAGAATCGATCTCAACTCTTTTCATTGCAAGGTTCTTATGAATTAAAAAATAACTTTAATCATTTTTTTTTATTTGCTAAACCAATCCAATGCATCAGCCAAAGGAAGTCCACTGCTGAACATAGGCCTCTCCAAATGATTTCCACAGTGACCTGTTGGGGGCAGCCTGCATCCAGCGACGTCCAGCGACCTTCACCAGGTTATTTGCTCTAGTATTTGTTTATTGTTTGACTATTTTAAAGATTTTATTTAGACTGCTACCGCCAGGTCTATGTGGCGATCCATGAGGGAGCCTATGTTGAACAGTGGCCTTCCTGTAGCTGAAGAGTGAGAGAAAAAAAGGCTTTATCGCCTTGAGTTGCGTTACAATTTCGTTCCATTTGAATGTTTATAATAAAAGCTGACTGTAATATCGCATGACCTAATATTATTGGAAAAAATAGCAATTAAACAGTTTTAACATCGATTTAGTATCTTATTATGAACGTACTACTATAGAGATGTAATTATAAATAAATAAATACACCAAACAGTCGAGTCTTGTGCCGTGGGTATCAGGATTACGAGAGACTTTTCGGTCTCACAAACACCCAGACCAGAAACAAATACCTGTGATTCACACAAACACTTGTCTCTGTGCGGGAATCGAACCCGCGGCCTCCCTTTTCTCAGCTGTTGTCTGACCAACTGCGCCACGGAGGCTGAATTATTATATTTTAATAAAATATTTCACAGTGTTATTTTGGTAAATCCCACTACTATACACTAAAGAGAGATAGCTATAGACAAAAGTATACGTGCAACAGAGATATAATTAAAAAGCTTGCATGCTAGTTTATACCACCCGCTTTTTATATTGTATGTATGTATCAGCCTATATACGTCCCACTGCAGGGCATAGACCTCCTCTACAATCGAGAGTACGATTGAGAGTGGTTAGGTCATATAGTCCACCACGCTGGCCTAGTGCGGGTTGGCGGACTTTTACATACCATAGAAATTTATGCTATGGTATGCAGGTTTCCTCACTATGTTTTCCATCACCGTAATAGTGCGTGGTGATCCACTATCAATACACATGACTCCGAAAAGTCAGAGGTGTGCCTTGGATTTTGAACCCGCGACCACCGTGAACATGTAGGCAGCCGCGTCTGGTCCGTTACCAACAGGCCACCACGCACACCTTTTATATTACTAAACTGTATTTTATTGTTCTGAATTTGTTTTACTTTTATACATACATACATAAACACACGCCTTTTTCCCAGAAGGGGTAGGCAGGGGTGCTACCAGAACACCCACGTTTCGCCTTGTATATTCCGTCCCACGATGTGATAGGGGGCGAGCGTATCGCCATATCGGGCACAAATTCCTGACTCCGGGCTGATAATGAATAGAAAAATCCAATATCACTTTGCCCGACCCGTGATTCGAACCCGAGACCTCAGCTTTGCAATCATACCGTAGTACCACTACGCCACCGAGGCATTTTACTTTTATAAAAACTTAAAAAAAAACGTTAATATTGCTTAGTATGCCGGTATATACTACAACCCCTTGACGATAAGATACACACCTGAAGGTAGGGGCGGCGGCGGCGGAGGCGCTGGCCCGGTCTCTAAACGCAATAGAAAGAGATGGCTGTATAGCGGATACATGCTGGTGTGAGTGCGAGCAAGATGAACATATAGTTGAGTGTTACACTTGTTACTTTTTTATTTTTTTGTCTTTTACGTCTTGAGTCGTTATCCAATCGCCATGTTTTGCACACACGTTGTCAGGGGCAATGACAAAGTACATTTTATCTAGAAAACGTACAGTATAGGAATAGAAAATTTACTATTAGGCAGAACGAAAAAGATGACTGGATTCTTCTTTTGTCAAAAATCGCGATTTTACTTTTCTGTTCAGGGGGGGTTACTGTATAATCCGAAATAATACTCGAAACTTCGGACGTCGCACGTAAAACTGTACGAATGTGCCTATGTACTCTACAAAATGTTCGAATCCTCTATCGTACGTCCTAACTATAGAATTAGTTCGGAGTGAATGATAAGTATCATAGAGAATAGTGTTGATTTTTATTTTTACAAGTGGTAAATTAAAAACGTACTGCAGACGTTGAACGTCCGAACATTCGAGTTCCGTTTCGAATCATAAAATAGCCCCCCAGGGACCTCATTGATCGGTATAAATAGTCGTACCTGTACGGGGTGATTAACATATTGAAAACTAAAATCGTGACTTTTGTCAAAATTGCATTACGATTTTTTTCAAATTTTGTACAATTTTGCATGGGGTGATTAGAAACATGTGGGTTAAATTAACATTCATATGTCAATATCGGAAGGAGAGGGGGAAGGAAAAAGTATGGGAACAGGAATGGGGTATTGTGCATCCGGCAGTCTCACTCAGCGAACGAAACACGACAGCAAAGCTGTCGCTTCACATCGATCTCCTGTGAGACAGTGGTACCGCCCCAGACGATCCTGCCCATTCATGCTGAATCATGACTGACAACAGCGTGGCCCTACCACTTTTAATCATAGTTAAATTTATTCCTGGTTATCAATAAACAATAATAAATTAAAAAAAAACAAGTGCTACACTCAAATGCATGCTTTAAAAACATTGAAAAAGTATTTGACTGTTTTTATATTTTAAAATATTATAAAAGTGTTGTTTCACATCAAGAAGCGGCTGTAAAGTTTAATATTGTGTTCATGCCATTAAAAAAATGTTGAAAAAATATAAAGCGCAGGGTAGCCGACATTTTTAAATATTTTAATTAAATATCGCAACGATCAAAATTATTCTTTTTTTTCTTAATATTTACGGTTTTTAATAAAACATTATAAAGTATATTTTATGTAATTCAAACAGTCTTTAATCACGGTAAGAAATTAATATAAAATATGTTACTGATTAACGGCCGGTTTCTGTATCCTATCTATCTTTAACAAGAGGTTAAAATTGCTACCATTACTATTTCGGTACAAATTTACGCTTCAATAATAGACAACGATAGACATAAATATATGTATATTCACTTTACCAAGCTATGCATAAATATATGCAACATATCTTTATCTCCCTATCCTCGTTTACTAATATATAAAATGTATCAAAATATATTATGAAATCTCCAGTTAAAGATAGACAGGTTATAGAGACCGGCCGTTATTGTATTATTTTTCAGTCTCAAATATCATAAAAAGCCTAATTAATCTAAGCTTTTTTTTGGAAAATCGCAAAATAGGCGCAATGCAATTTTCTAATTGCAAAACGAAATCTGTGATAGAATGTCATTGTCAACTACCCTATAGGCAAAATTGTGTTTTTGAGTAAGCCACATTAATAAATTTACAATAGAACATACCTCCCGGCATAGGCGGCGGTGGTGGCGGCGCTGGACCTCCAGGACTACCAATCGCCTTTAAAAGAAAAAAAAAAACAGTCACACACAGTCCTGACCTCACACTAACATAACAAGTTTTGAGTCGCGAGACAAAATGCCTGCTGGAATTTAAATCTATTCTATGATAATTTGTTTTAAATTAAAAAAAAAAAAGAAACCAAAAATGTTTTAAAACTACTCACAATTAGGCAATTTAAAAATAATCTCTTTATTTCCTATTCCTTTATACTGAAAAATTTATTAACGCATTGAAATAAAACGGAAACTGAAAAGTGATCGAAACGTCGGGAAGTTAAAAAATTTAAAAATTAAATCAAAGTCGCGATAAAATCCGTAAGAATTCGTTTTATTACAATGTGTAACATTCGCGTGAATCTAAGGAACCATAACGTATCAACTCGATTGTTTATAAAAGTTTTTCAACACAAAAACAGCCCTTATTACCTTTGCAATAGCGGCGATGTTCCCGTGCGTAACTCCGCCGGGTCCGGTGGGCGAGGCGGCGCTCTTCATCCGCTCCTCTAGATGCGCCGCGCGCGCTTCCGCTTCCTGCCTGGCCGCGATGGCCGCTTCCAGCTTACTCTTCAACTCTTCCACCTTCCGCTCCTCTTCAGCACGAGATTTTTCTTAAAAAAAAAAAGGTTTTTTATTTTTTGCAAAAAAAAAATTTTGTTGCCTATTTAGTCTTGTTGTATAAAGTATGTGTACAGCGAGGTACCGAGTTAGTTTTCCAGTACGAATTCACTTGGCGGGATAGTATAAGACATATTTTTTAATTTCCGATTTTTTTTATTCTGGCACGGCACAGTGACTGCATTGCACCTGATGGTAAGTGCTAATGCCATCCAGACAGAGTATAGAATGGCATCAGACGGCTGTCACGTACCATACAAAACAATCATGCCTGCCCGCTGATATGCCTCTTCACCTTAAATTAAATTATAAAGAACTTATACAAAACCTATTTATTATTGAAAGGCTCGTAACTATACAAAAACTGCTACGTCATACATATAAAGTTAATTATTATGATACATTAATAATCTACAAGTAATTAAAGCAGCTATTAATTAATTGCACAATATCATTACTGATTTGTACCTACTGCGGTATGTTATTCCGGTATGTCTTTCGTGTACAATAAAGAGTAAATAAATATGCAACCTACCTATAAGTCCATCTATGAGAGGCTGTACATCTATATTGAACCTCTGCGTCGCTCTGAAGTCCGGGTCGTAACCATTCTTGTGTAGAACTATCTGTGTGATGCATTCCTCTATCAATTTGTAATATGCTGGCCTGAAAATATAAAATAAAATAATTGATTATGACGATAATCGATTATTACATTAATCGATTATTACGACAATCGATTATTACGTCAATCGATTATTACATCAATCGATTATTACGACAATTGATTATTACGTCAATCGATTATTACGACAATCGATTATTACATCAATCGATTATTACGATAATCGATTATTACATCAATCGATTATTACGACAATCGATTATTACATCAATCGATTATTACATCAATCGATTATTATTGCATTAATCGATTATTATCAAGATAATCGATTATTGCGATAATTGATGGATACGATAATCGACTATTACGACAATCGATTATAAAAATAATCTATTTTAAGCCATATTGCTATGTATTACTGATGTTAAACCAACATCCAGGGGGCCTATTACAAATAACGATACTCGATATATCGTGAGATTCCGCGTGTTAAAACCTACTCTTAGTGCGTTCATTTTCACTCACATCGACAGTTGAACGATTCAATAGTGTGGAGTGTGGGTAAGTGTCGCATAGAGAATATTAATCACGACACTAAAAACAATATGGCGATAGGCTCGCCCCCTATCACATCATGGGACGGAACACATACGGCGAAACATGTGTGTCCTGGTTGCACCTCTGCCTACCCCTTCTGGGAAAAAGGCGTGATGTTTATGTATGTATGTATGTTTATGTAAAAACAAAGTTACTAAGAGTAGACATTAATACGAAGAATCGCACAATTTAACGAATATTGTGTTTCGTAGTAGCTCTAAGCGTCTAAGCAACTGCGCCACGGAGGCTGTTATAAACCTACATACATAAACTCACGCCTTTTTCCTACAAGTAGTAAGCAGAGGTGTTACCAGTGCACCAATATTTCGCCTTGTAAGTACCTTCCACAATATGGTAGGGACCGAGCCTATCACCATATCGAGAACAAACTCCTGATGATGTTCGGACATACAATGAACAGAAAATTCCAATATCACCATGCCCGACTCGGTATTCGAACCCGAGACCACAGCAATCGCACCGCAGAACTACGCCACCAGGGCAGTCTGAAAGTAAATAATCACCTGATCAACTCATCGTCCCTTATAAACAGAAGGTGTTGGAGTATGGACAGCAGGTAGGGTTCGGCCGGAGTGTCCATCACCAGGTTCTTGACCAGCTCGAAGCACTCGTTGGCGTCGTTGAAGTCCACTCTGGAAGAAACACATCAGTTATACAGGGTGTGTCCAGACTGCGACCGAAAACGAAGGTGGTAGTATTAGTGACTTCAGGTACAATGCAACTAAAAATTTCGCAAAAAAAACAGAAATTTTTTTTGTTGTCATCTTTTACTTATCGTCGTATTTGGGTAGTAAATACATCGTTTTCACAAAATAATAATGTACACCGTTTTTGATTTTGAAAGACACAATGATACGCAAGGGTTTTAATTATAATACTAGCAAAAACTAGGGAATTACCATCCAAGCATGATGATATTTAAAAAATTACAAAAAAACCTGTCGCTTTGTTTGAGAAATCACTAAAACTACCACCTGGCATTTTCGGTCGCAGTCTTGATATACTCTGTACATAGTAGACTTTACGACCTTGCTTTAAACAAAAAAAAATACAGTAATGTGAAAAGAAAAACATAATTTTTAGCCACGCCGTGTAGATAAGAGTATTTGACGTATCTTGAAATTCAAAATCACGATTTCTACAAAACAACACGGAAGATAACTTTAAAATTGTATAAAACGTTAGCTGGGGTGATAAGAGATGTAACATTAAATTAATGATCATCCTGTATACCTGACGTCATCGAATTTGGCCAGGAACTCGTCCTGGTCGGCGGCGGCGTGGGAATCGAACACGTTCATCTGGATGAGCCGGGACCCCTCCGCGCCCGCTCGCAACTCGTCTGGAAAACACATCATATATTTTCATCGTCATCATTGACAGCCTGTAGAGTCCCTCTGTAGGGCACATTCTCTTATATTATCCCACTTTTCCCTATTTTTTGGCAGTCGCATCCAGGGGGGGTTATTCTACAATCCGTGTGAATGTTCGAACGTTCGACATCCGATGTTATAAGTTTTCCACTTTTAAAACTTAACACCTTATGTCTCAGGATGGCGAGCGCAGTGGAATACCAAGCATTAATTTATAATTCATGATGTTATTTGGTTTTGCTACTGTCCATGAGCGGTCGTATCGCTTACCATCAAATGAATAGCATGCTCGCGATTCATTGCAATAAAAAAAGTACAGTTAGATCGATAACCTCCTTTTAGGAAGTCAATTAAACTCTAACTCCTGCTCTCTCTCTTCAGCCACTGGAAGTCCACTTCTGAACATAGGCCTCCCTCGACAGTATCTACATCGACCTGTTGAAAGCGGCCTGAAATTAAATGAAATGATATTGTACTGTACTGTATCAGCCCATACACGACCCACTGCAGGGCACGAGCCTCCTCTACAATCGAGAGTACGATAGAGAGTGGTTAGGCCATATAGTCCACCACGCTGGCCCAGTGCGGGTTGGCTGACTTTTACATACCATAGAAATTTATACAAATCGCTATGGTATGCAGGTTTCCTCATGATGTTTTCCTTCACCGTTATAGTGCGTGGTGATTGACTATCAATACACACATGACTCCGAAAACTCAGAGGTGTGCCCTGGGATTTGAACCCGCAACCACCGTGAACATCTAGGCAGCCGCGTCTAGTCCGTTACCAACAGGCCACCACGCACTTTGAAATGATATTGAAATCTAACTAATTGTATGAGATCACTTACCAATCAAATCATAGAGTCCTGTCCTCATGAATTCACTCCTCAGGTGTAACCTGAACTCCAACTCCTCGGGTTCCGTTATGATGGCGTTTATCAACTGCATGCAGCCGTTCTGAAATCAATAACAATCGATTATAGTCAAGAATCGATTATTAAACATATCGATTGTAATTGTCATCGATTATAATTTTAATTGAAATCGATTTAATCGGTTGGTTGGATTAAACGAGCTTTTATACGACTGGTCGTCTTTTTGAACCTCCTGCCGGCCTAAACTGACCCTATCGGCCTAAATTAATAAGCGATCCTAATCTATATTTAAAAATAGCTTCAGAATAATAACCAATCAAAATAAGTTAAATGTAGGCGTGTCGATAAATCTTTAATCTGATTGGTCTATTTCCTGGCTCCACCCTCACAGAGAGATCTTGCCGGACGCCCAATATCCCTTTTCCCTTCCCGCTTCCCTCCTGATTTCATTTACGTCCCACTGCTGAGCACGGGCCTATTCTACAACCGAGAGAATCGATAGAGAGTGGTTTTGATTTCATGGGCCGACAAAACATGTATGATCCAAACGATGTTCATGGGCAGCAGTGGTCACTTACCATCCGGTTACCTGTTTGCTGGTTTATCGAAACTATTGTATAAAAAGTATCAAGATATTTTATTAATTACGAACCTTAAACACTATTATGACGTCACAATAGACAGCAAACACTGACTTAGGTTTCATACATTTGAAGGAGCCCCTGTACTTTGAACCCATACCTTGAGACTCTCCGGAGCCTTGTTCTCCAGACCTTCGACGATGGGCAGGAACCTGGCCTTCCTGCTGGACTCTCCGGCCATCGTGATAGCTTCCAGAACCTTCTCGTGCCCGTTGGGTATCAAGCATATAGCGGCTAGCACCTGGAAACGAATAAAGTAAATGAATAAGATTCTCTGGATACAGTCCCCTTCCAACAGGTCTATGTGGCGAGCCATGGGAGAGGCCTATTTTCAGCAGTGGACTTCCCGCGGCTGAAGGAAAGAAGAAGCAATGAATACACTCAACAGTCACACACAGTTCTGACCTCACATTAAGATACAAGTCTTCTGTCAGAAACTTTAACAAAAAGTTTAGACTTTAGACCGGAAACAATCACTTGAGCACACAAATATGTTTCTCAGATCGGCCTCTCGTTACACATGATTCTGAAAAGTCAGCGGTGTCCTGGGATTTGGGCCCGCGACCACAGTGAACAAGTTGGCAGCCGCGTCTAGTCCTTTACCAACAGGCCACCACGCACTTGCTTCCTTTGCAATCTAGGTGTCTAGAAATAAAATAGATACTAACCTTGGCGGCTTCGAGGGCGCAGTGCGGCTTCCTCGCGTCCAGACTCCTCGCCAACACAGGAAGTGCCTCGCGACACTCGAACATGGTGCGAATGCCGACGGTATTGTTCAAGATGGCGGACAGACAACGGATGCACTCGTATTGGACGCGGTCGTACCGGGAGTCGCTGCGGACAAGTGTCCATTACTGGCTGTTACTTTTACAATTTAAAATAAAATATGTACACCACGACCAGTGACGGATAATTCAATTTTTCGGAAAAGTTTCAAAAAACATTCGGATATATTTCAAACTGATAAAAATCGTGAACTTTATTGGGGCTTGTAAATCGCAAAATTGTTATTTTTTTATTCTTGATGTTAATAAAATAAATGTCCATATATTTATAAAACTAAAACTAAAGTTCAAATTCACTGATCAAATGTATAGGCTGACATTCGAAAAAAAAAGCAAAAATATTTATTTATAAATAAAATATAACCAAATTCATAAAAACAAGGCGATCGGTTAATTTCTATTTCCCGTTGAGTTTCCATTCACCTCGTGTTTCATAATGAATAAATAACAGAAAATTTCCATTTTTTTCCAAAAGAGATCCAAATGAAAGTATTCAATTATTCGGATAATTTTCATGGCCCACTGAACCAAATACAAGAACTTACCGATAAAATCCACTGCCACTGTTTGCATGCAATTACATAGACACTATTAAAATCGTAAAAACATTTAACAGTGACCAAAGGCGGAATTGTCTTATTGCATATTATATATTGTGAATGAGTGAAATACACCATGTTATAGCACAAATGATCTGACGCAGATGATGTTTCTCATAAGTATCACAATTATAACATTCTATGGTTTTACATGAAATGAAGATATCCGAAATCGTGCGCGCCCCTATGTAACCTCGCGCTCCTAGGCACGTGCCTAGTTTGCCTTAGGGATAATCCGCATCTGACAGTGACGTCTGCATCTTTGATTTTTAATTCTAAATAACAGTAGCCAAAGTCGATAATGGCTAGTAAGTGATCATTTAATAACCAATACCCCTTTTCTGTTCCCATCCTTTTTCCTTCCGGGTCCTCTACCGATCTGATAGTCCGGTAACACATCTATAAACCCAGCGTTGTGGATGTTTATGGGCGGCAGTGATCGCTTATCATCAGAAGGACCAGATTGCGTGTTTGCTGAACATATTGAATAAAATTAATCATTTAGATCAAATAAATAAATATATACACTCAACAGTCAAATACATAGTCCTGACCCCACACTAAGATCGAGTCTTGTGGCGTGGGTTTCAGGAGCTACCAGAGACTTTTCGGTCTCACAAACACCCAGACCCAACACAAATATTTGTAGGCCACACAAACATTTGTGTTGGTGCGGGTATCAAACCCGCTGCCTCTCGTTTCACAGTCGGCGTCTAACCAACTACGCAACGGAGGCTGTCGAAATTTCGAAATTTTGCCCTTCTGCCACTATATTACATTTATACTAAAATATTTTGAAGTTTGTTTCTTTTAACGCGCTAATCTCAGAAACCACTGATCCGATTCCAAAAATTATTTTAGTGTTGAATAGCCCATTTATCGAGGAAGGCTACAGGGTACATGTCATCCTGGAAAAATGTATACCAGGACTTTGATCCCGGCAAAACTATTTCAACAAACCGCTAGCAATCAACTGACTTGGTGTAGCACAGGTTGAGCGTGGTGAGGAGGCTCTCTATCCCCTTGGTGCCGAACTCCTCGATCCAGGACAGCGGGTTGTTCGTCAGGGATATCCTCAGGTTCTCCAGACACCCGTGGAGCTTGCCCACCGACAGCTCCGGCTGGTTCAAGTACGCCACATAGTCGGACGGCTTCTCGAATTTCGATCTGCCTTCCTGAAAGTGAAAAGCTTTAGGTTAGTTTAGCGGTCTCCCTGATCCTCTATTTAGCCAGTACACGGTTGAACACGAGCCTCCTCCAAGAATTTCCATAGACCTGTCAGAAGCGAAATGCATCCAGGAACTTCCAGCAACTCCTCTCGTGTTCTTTTAAATGACGGAAAATCCACGATTGCTGAGGGATACGTCTATAATATTAATAAATACACCCAACAGTCACATACATAGACCTGACCACACTAAGATCGAGTCTTGTGTCGTATATCAGAAACTACGAGAGACTCTTCGGTCTCACAAACACCCAGACCCGAGACAAATACATGTGGATAACACAAACATTTGTCTCGGTGCGGGGATCGAACCAGCGGCCTCACGTTTCGTAACCAGCGTCTACCCAACTGCGTTACGGAGGCTGTCGAATAACGTATTTTTACTGATGGAAAAAATATTAAACTTTAATCCATCACACTCCGAAAATAGCATCCAGGTAAATTTCTTTTTTTTTATTGCATTAAATGGCGAGACGAGCATGCCGTGCCTGATGGTGAGCGATACGACCGCTCATGGACAGTAACAAAACCAAACACCATGAATTACAAAAAATATGTACATTTTTCATATGAAATTATTATTTACCTGCGTGTTGACGAACTTGTAGGCAACCAGCATTTTCTTCTTCTGATCCCGTGAATACTTCCGAAGCGGCTCCTTCTTCTCCTCGCTGAGATTCATGTCCGACTGAAAAAAAAAAAGAACTAGATTAAAATAATAAATAAATACACCCAACAGTCACATATGTACATAGTCCTGACCCCACGCTAAGATCGAGTCTTGTATCGTGTATCAGAAACTACGAGAGACTGTTCGATCTCACAAACACCAGACCCGAGACAAATAACTGTGGTTCACACAAATATTTGTTTCGGTGCGGAGATCAAACCCGTAGCCTCTCGTTTCACAGCCGGCGTCTAACCAACTGCGCCACGGAGGCTGTCAATATTTTATTTTTAACACTGTTGCTACATAACCGTCGCCTTTTTGCGAAAAAAAATTAATTGCATCATGTCGAAAGTTACTAAAACTACCGCATGGCTTCGTTTTCGGTCGCAGTCTGGGGAGTTACTCTGACATCCGAAGTTCGAATGTTCGAACGTTGCACGTACAACTGTACGACTTCGTTTAGGTACATACTCCACAATATTCTATGTTGAAAACCCCTCCGAACCGGGTGGTAGAGAATAAAACACTAAAGGAGAATGCCCATTCATGGTATCGGTAAAAATATCGTTGACTCCGATACTGATACTGCTTAAAATCCATTATAGCATATTTATGGGCGTCCTCATACGTTTTCCTGTTTATCCCGGGCGACAGATTTTTATTAAATAAAGTAATTCTCTTCACATTTCATAGAGCCGAGGACAAAAAATATTTTTTTTTAGACTTCAAGTTAATTTCTCTAAGAACTCCGGGCCTGGGTCGCAATTATTTTTATTTTTATTGAAAATATATATTTTTCCCTACACAAATAAGTAGGTTTCATCGAGGGACAAAAATCTTCGCATCGATAACAAGTTTCGTGGTAAAATGGGCATTCTTTTTTAATCGATGTTAAATATTTTATGAATACAATTAATTATTTTTATTTGTTTTCTTAAGGGAACTATTGACATTCCCCGTGGCTGGTTGGTTAAAAGCCGGCAGTACAACAAGAGGCCGCTACGGTCTCCGCACCGAGGCAAATTTGTGAGGCCCACAAGTATTTTTTTCCGGTCTGAGTGCTTGCGAGACCCAAAGTGTCTCGTGTATTCTAATACCCACGACACAAGACTCAGTAGATCTTAATGTGGGTTCAAGATTGATATGACTGTTGGGTGCAAACTGCGAGTTATGTGCAGATCGTCAATTCTTTTTAACCTTACGTCATACTGACTAATCATGAAGCGGAGTTTCGGTATGACAGCATTGTATAGTGATTCATCAGTTTTATATTGCACCTACGCCTTGTAGAAAAACACACATTGCACACTGCACCACCTTGATGCAATTTCCATTTAAATACGGTCCACCATATATACTGCAGTATATAATGAGTATAATGAGCAGCGTGGAACGTCCACCCACTAGATGGTCAGACGACCTAGTGAAGGTCGCGGGACGTCGCTGAATACAGGCTGCCTCCAACAGGTCACTGTGGAAATCATTGGGAGAGGCCTTTGTTGCCTGGAAGAGATCGCAGGTAGCGATAAGGCCGCCGTTGTAACCATGTCTTTAGTGTTAATGTATTTCTATTTGTTTTGTTATTTTCTTGTTGGTGTACAATAAAGTATTTAAATAAATAAAAAAACATAGGCCTCTCCTAATGATATCCACAGTGACATGTTATAGTTAGCCTGCATCCAGCGACGTCCCGCGACCTTTACCAGATCGTCTGACCACCTAGTGTGTGGACGTCTCACGCTGCGCTTTCCGCTTCAAGTTCAGATTGGCTAAAATAATGATAAGCAGAGAAGTGTTCACGAAGGCCGCTTTCCAACAGATCGTTGTGAAGATCCTTGGCCTCTTCCATGGATCCTTGGAAACTCCCTATGTTCAGCAGTGTTTTGGAGCTGAAGAGAGAGGGTGGGAGGGGATTCGGTACTCACGAGCATCTCCTCGAACCGCCGGCACAGCTGGTGGTCGTCGAGCGCGTCGATCTTGCTGGTGTACTCCGCGGTAGCGTTGGGCTCGTCGTCGTCGGCCCGGGGCTCCGCCCCCCGCGGCATCGTGTCGTAGCCGCGCTCCACGCCGCCGCCAGCCTTCTTCGGCCTCCCGAACCATGTGTCCAGCTGAGAGAGAAACATTAATTTATTATAAAAATATGAACAAAGTCCGGTACATTATTGTGCCTTAGAAACATAATATATAAAATTGATACTATATTTCAATTGTTCGCTTTCCTCTTTTTTCTTTTTTTTTTACTTTTTTTGTGCCTGCGCCAATCAACATATAATTTGTGAATAATTTGAAACCTATTATTAGCCGTAATATTATGTAAATACTATAATATGTAAGTGCGCAGTGCGTGGTGGCCTGTTGGTAACGGACCAGACGCGGCTGCCTAGATGTTCACGGTGGTCGCGGGTTCAAATCCCAGGGCACACCTCTGACTTTTCGGAGTCATGTGTGTATTGATAGCCAATCACCACGCACTATAACGGTGAAGGAAAACATCGTGAGGAAACCTGCATACCGTAGCGATTAAAAAAAAAATTCTACGGTGTGTAAGTCCGCCAACCCGCACTAGGTCAGCGTGGTGGACTATATGGCTTAACCACTCTCAATCGTACTCTCGATTGTAGAGGAGGCTCGTGCCCTGCAGTGGGTCGTGTATGGGCTGATACAGTACAGTACAGTAAGTGCGTGGTGGCCTCTTGGTAACGGACCAGTCGCGGCTGCCAACTTGTTCACGGTGGTCGTGGGTTGATATCCCAAGGTACACCTCTGACTTTTCGGAGTCATGTGTGTATTGATACTCAATCACCACGCACTATAACGGTGAAGGAAAACATCGTGAGGAAACCTGCATACCGTAGCGATTTGTTTAGATTTCTATGGTATGTAAAACTCCACCAACCCGCACTAGGCCAGCGTGGTGGACTATATGGGCAAACGCCTCTTTATCGTACTCTCGATTGTATCGAAGACACGTATCTCGCAGTGGGATGTATATGGGGTAATACAATCCGGTACTATAATATGAAACTCATAATTGTACCGTATTTGGTTTCTTATTAATAATAAAAAATACAAATAAAATGTATCATCGTTGGTGTGAGATCTTACCGGCCTCTCGTACAGCTGGCGTCCAACCAGCCATAGAGACTGTCGTAGATTATGTCTATTTCAAGTTTTTACATTTAAACAAATGAATATCCACTCTAGTTGACGTCACGATTGAATCCAATCACAACGGAATGCGTGATTTTATCATTTTATCATATTTCTTTGTTTACATATCTTAGATATCAGAATTTTGCAACATCTATTTAAGTATTTCCCAGAATACGTCATTTTTAACACGCTTTTATTAGCTTTGTCTGTATGTATGTATGTAACGGAATCTATAAAGTCGATTTTCGAGCACTTCAAAACGTCGACTTGAAATTTTGCATACTTATCAAGGACCGATGGCAATACACAATGACTGCCTCGGTGGCGTAGTGGTACTACGGTACGATTGCAAAGCTGAGGTCTCGGGTTCGAATCCCGGGTCGGGCAAAGTGATATTGGATTTTTCTATTCATTATCAGCCCGGAGTCAGGAATTTGTGCCCGATATGGCGATAGGCTCGCCCCCTATCACATCGTGGGACGGAATATACAAGGCGAAACGTGGGTGTTCTGGTAGCACCTCTGCTTACCCCTTCTGGGAAAAAGGCGTGTGTTTGTGTATGTACGTATGATGACAATACAATAATTTAAAGAGTATGTGCCATTATCCTAGCTAGAACCCTCAGAAATTTTAATATTTTGAAAAATAATTGGTAATTTGTGCGCAACTGCCTTCCTCTGATAAGATACAATATCTTTATTGCATAATAACAAGCGTAGATAGACGTTTCTTAATGCAAAAAAAATAATAATAGTTTAAAAACTAGGCTGCTTGAAGATAAGTAATTGTTGTAAGCACCCCACGCTTCGTAACAATAAAATGAATGTATTTCACTCAATTGTCTAATCTTAAACTGATTTTATCAATTATTTTAACTTTTTAGTTGGGTCTTTTATTAAAGCGTGTTTTAGATTTTTAATTATCATTATCGGCTTAGTTAATTGATATTGGTGAACACAGGGTGTTAGAAAAAAAAATGACTGAATCTAAATAATGTTCAACATTTTAATGGATTCAATAAATTATTTTCATTTTTCATATTAATTTCATTTTCACAGTGTCGTCGGTATAAATAAATACACGCAACAGTCAACTAATCCTGACCCCACAATTAGACCAAGCCTTGTGTCGTGGATCAGAATCTGAGAATTTTTTTATATTATAGGACGGAAACGAGCATACGCTTCACCTGATGGTAAGTGATCACCGCAGTCTATTATGTGGTACACAAAAAAACAGCGCTACCACACCTCGCTCCAGAGTGTCAGGTAATTGAACTCATAAACACACGCCTTTTTCCCAGAAGGGGTAGGCAGAGGTGCTACTAGAACACCCACGTTTCGCCTTGTATATTCCGTCCCACGATGCGATAGAGAGCGAGCCCATCACATTTAATGTAACTAGATTACCTCGGTGGCGTAGTTGTACTACGGTACGATCACGAAGCTCAGGTCTCGGGTTCGAATACATACGCATGCCTTTATCCCAGAAGGGGTAGGTAGAGGTGCTACTAGAACACCCACGTTTCGCCTTGTATATTCCGTCCCACGATGCGATAGGGGGCGAGCCTATCGCCATATCGGGCACAAATTCCTGACTCCGGGCTGATATGAATAGAAAAATCCAATATCACTTTGCCCGACCCGGGATTCGAACCCGAGACCTCAGCTTTGCAATCATACCGTAGTACCACTACGCCACCGAGGCAGTCAATTGAACTCAACTATCTAAATTAAGGCAATTAATGCAAATAAACAGATAGAAGTTTATTAGCCCCACTAATAGGGGTAATGTTGAGTCTAATTAATTACTTCACTGATAATGTTGTGAGTTTTTTTAAACACTATACGGTGAAGGAAAATATCGTGAGAAAACCTGCATGCAATTGACAGCCTCCGTGGAGCAATGGGTTAGACGCCGGCTGTGAAACGTGAGGCTGCGGGTTCGATCCCCGCATCGAAACAAACATTTGTGTGAACCACAGGTATTTGTTTCGGGTCTGGGTGTTTGTGAGACCGAAAAGTCTCTTAGTTCCTGATACACGACACAAGACTAGATCTTAGTGTGGGGTCAGGACTATGTATGTGACTGTTGGGTGTATTTATTATTATTTATTTATAGCTGTACTGTACTGTACTGTATCAGCCCATATACGTCCCACTGCAGGGCACGGACCTCCTCTAGAATCGAGAGTACGATTGCGAGTTAGGCCATATAGTCCACCACGCTGGCCTAGTGCGGGTTGGCGGACTTTTACATACCATAGAAATTTATGCTAATCGCTATGGTATGCGGGTTGAAGACGCGCTAGTGTTACTAAAAGACTCCGCCGAGCTCCAGAGCTCGGTGGCAATCGTTTGCTGTCGACCCTGGGTGACAGGAGTTGCAGTGGTGGGTGTGGAAACGTCTCCGACTGATCATCCTGGCGTCTCTTGGGCCTCCCATTGAAAATAATGCAGTCTATTCCTTGTCTTTTATATACATACACTCAGGTCTTTCTCCTAAAAGGGGTAGGCAGATGGGCTATCAGGACAAGTTTCGCCTTGTGTGTTCCGTCTACGATGTGTTAGGGGCGAGCCTATTGCCACCAGGGCACATATTCCTGACTCCGGGCTGATAATGAATAGAAATATCCAATATCGCTTTGCCCGACCCGGGACTCGAACCCGAGACCTAGGCGTTGTAATCGTACCCTAGCACAACTGTGCCACCGAGGCAGTCATTATGGTTCATTGTCTATTATTATAGTGTATACCTTGTCTTTGTCTGTTTTTCTTATTGTCATATCGTGCTAGCAATAACCTTTTATTCTTTCTTTCTCATATTAATAAACTTACCGAAAAAGGAGATCTTTCCCTCACGTATTCACCCACAACTCTTATAGTATCCATTTTGATGTAACTGTATGCGTAACACACACTATATCCTGCACCGTGCCCAGCAGTGGGACGTGAGTGGGCTTATGTAATTTAAACACAGGCAATTCACAATTTCAGTATAAAAAATCCGGGTCTGAAAGTCTCAATCATTATGACTCATTTCACTAGCCAAAAATTATCTACTCACTTAGATTACAAACTGATAAACTAACAAACATTATTACATAACATAATTATATTCCATATAAAAAAATTAAAAACAAACTAACACTTTTCCGAAAATTACATCAGTTATCGAAATATTAACAACTCACAATGCCGACAAAACAATCGCGACCGTCGCGCGACCGCTCGCGTCACGGTCGCGGCCGCCACTGCCGTGCGAAATCGCGTGGCGAAAACGTTCAAAATAAACAATTATATGCGCCGATGATGTATAACACGGAGCCGGCTTTAGTAATTAGAGCGGGGGGCAGGACCCCATCCACAATTTTAATTCATTGTAGCTGGGTTTTAGGAGTGTGTCATTTTCTGTGTATGATTTTTTGACGACTCCGTGGTGAAACATATTAAAATATACTTTATTTGAACCGTCAAGCTTCGGTATAAATGAACCTCGCAGAATTTTTTTTATATTATTGGTGGCAAACGAGCATACGGTTCACATGATGGTAAGTGATCACCGCCGCCCCTTAACATCTGCAAAACCATAGAGCATGGAGATGCGTTGTCGGCCTATAAGGTGTGAATACGCTCGTTTTTTGAAGGTCGTTAGGTCGTACTTGTCTGGAAATGCTGTTGGCAATTGGTTCCACAGATTTTGAGTCCTTACGACATTTTCATGTGTATTATCGCCCCTAAAATTACTCCTAAATCCACACCAATGATGATTTCAAACGCGGCCAGGGGACACGCCAGTCACTAAATATATTGATGATACTTTGTCACAGGCGAAAATAATACTGTTTTTTCTATATAATTGCAATCGATGACTAACTATTATATAAATAAATACACTCAATCGTAATACATAGTCCTGACCCCACACTAATATCAAGTCTTATTTATTTACGACCTTATTCATAGACAGTTTTAATGCCTATTTTAGTTATCGGATGTTCTTTCTCCTTCGTTCAAACTGAATTCAAAAGTCGTTCGAAAGGGATAAAACATTCGATAGCTAAAAAAGGTTTTAAAACTATCTATGAATAAGTCCAATAATAGTCTTTGATACACAAAAAACAATATACAGTAAAAATAATAATAAAAAAATGTATAAAATAATCTCAAAGCTCTATGCAGTGTCTTACAGAAAACCATGGGATGGATTTAAGAGAAGGTTAAAGAGAAGGCAAGTCTTGTTAGTTCTAGAAACTACGAGAGTTTTTAGTCACAAAAACCCAGAACCAACACAAATACTTGTGTAATCAAACATTAGCTTGTGTTTGGGATCATCGCGGCCTCTCGCTTCACAGCCGACGTCTAACCGACTATGCCACGGACGCTATCAGGTGAGGATATTCTATCATTGAGGCATACTAGAGAGGACAGCGAAGTGGTAAAGCCACGCTGTTGTCAGTCATGACTCAGCATGAATGGACAGGCTTGTCCGAGGCAGTACCTACCGTTGTCTCACAGAAGATCGACGTGAAGTGACAGCTTTGCGTTTGAGTGAGATTGCCGGATGCCCAATACCCCTCCTCTTCCCATCCTTTTTCCTTCCCGCTCCCCTCCCGACTTGATGGTCCGGCAACGCATCCATGATCCAAGCGTTGTGGATGTTCATGGGCGGCAGTGATCACTTACTATCAAGAGTCCTGTTTGGCTCATTTGGCGGTTCTATTGAATTTAAAAAAAGAACACCGCGAACATAATCTGTGCATTGTACACCAATCAAACCCGGCAACAGAGTGAGAAGGAACATAGGGGGTCTGCGTGAGAGTGACAGAGAAGGAATAACACTTGTACTGTCATTATATGACGCTTGTTGCCACTAACCCAATTCGTCACAGTACAATACAATCGATGCCCCATTTGTAATGTAAATACAAATGATGACACAATTTTGTGATGTTTTCCTGTCTTTGTGTGTGTGTGCGTGTGTGTGTGTGGGTGTGTGCAACAATGTCAAGGTGACATGTTTCGTGCCAAATGCTGCATTTAACTGAATATTTTTTATCCGTGTTTCCTCCTTCCTATAATCCTGGGTCCTTCCGCCGTAGTGAAGAAGCAGCTTAATATAGCCGTGCCAGTATGTAAAAGACATATTTTGACCTCCACGGCGCAGTTAAGCGCCATTTACACAGAGTTTCTCGCGGTGAGAATCGTATGCGATTATCGCATGACACAACCGCCATAGATTATCGTGTTCTGACAATGTTTACACGGTGCGACTTTTTTATATCCTGACGATAGTCGTATCTTTGAGGCGAGAAACTCTCCCCGTGTAAATGGAGCTTTAGACGCTTGCTTTGAAACGAGACGCTATTACGATACCGCACCGAGACAAAAAAATCGTCGCTTTTTTTTGCAAAAATTTTAGTTGTATTGTATCTGTAATTGTCGCGGGACGTCGCTGGATGCAGGCTGCCTCCAACAGGTCACTGTGGAAATCATTGGGAGAGCCCTATGTTCAGCAGTGGACTTCCTTTGGCTGATGGATGGATGATGATGATGATGTATCTGTAATCACTAACACTACCACCTGGCTTCGTTTTACTAGCAGTCTTGATATACCCTGTATACGACACATTTAAAGTTTCCGTAAATTTTCCTTTTATATTATTTATCTGTTCTCAACCTTGCGTTCGAACTTGGCACGGTTTAGCCTGGCTCGCGACCGCCATTTGTGCAAACCATACGTCACCGTGACGTCATGATTGATGAGTATGTAGGTTCAATCTGTGATAAGCCGCAGGAAATCTACTGCTGAAAATACGCGGCTATACAGGGTATATCAAGACTGCTACCGAAAACGAAGCCAGGTGGTAGTTTTTGATTACAGGCACAATTCAACAAAAAATTTCTTAAAAAAAGCGACAGTTTTTTTTAATATTTCAAATATCAACGTGTTTGAATGGTAAATCTTAATTTTTATGCTAAAATTATAATTGTAAAACGGTGTACATTATTACTTTGGGAAAACGATGTATTTACTACCCAAATATGACGATAACTAAAAAATTACAACAAAAAACTAAAAAACTTTTAGTTGCATTGTATTTGAAGTCACTAAAACTACCACTTGGCTTCATTTTCGGTAGCAGTCTTGATATACCCTGTATGTATTAAACAAAAAATATTCTTTGTATTTCTTTGATTATTTAATAGGTCCGGCAAAGGAAAAACAGGCGATCTGATGGTATGTGTATATATAGATGTTATTCACGTATAAAGTTTTGATAATCAAATTTCTTGAATTTATGCGCCTACTAATTTTCTCTCTGTTGCCTCAGGCTATGCCTAAGTCCGCCTTTATACTTTGTAGATAAAGCATAAATAAATAAATAACTCCCGTCCCCAGCAGTGGGGGATTATGTACTGATACAGTACTGTATTATGGAACCCCACTGATGACGTAGCGCAGTTGGTTAGATGCTGGCTGTGAAACGTGAGGCTGCGGGTTCGATCCCCGCACCGAGATAATATTTTTATGGTCCACAGGTTTCGGGTCTGGATGTTTGTAAGACCGAAAAGTCTCTCGTGTTTCTTATACACGACACAAGACTCGATCTTAGTGCGGGGTCAGGACTATGTATGTGACTGTTGGGTGTGTTTATTAGTACATAAACATACATAAACACACGCCTTTTTCCCAGAAGGGGTAGGCAGAGGTGCTAACAGAACACCCGCGCTTCACCCTGTATATACCGTCCCACGATGTAATAGGGGGCGAGCCCATCGCCATATCGGGCACAAATTCCTGACTCCGGGCTGATAATGAATAGAAAAATCCAATATCACTTTGCCCGACCCGGAATTCGAACCCGAGACCTCAGCTTTGCAATCGTACCGTAGTACCACTACGCCACCGAGGCAGTCTAGTTTATTAGTAATTATTTATTTATTCTGAAAAAACGAATCAGTTAACGTATTTTTAAATATAAAACCATCCAAAATTAATCTCCAGCTTATAAAAATGACATCATTAAATGTGAATTTCGCTGATGCATTAATAGTCATAAGTTGATTATTTATTGATCGCGTATATCATTGCTGGGAGATTACCTTGTTACTTATCAATAAAAAGTATTAATGAAAGATTACAGACCCTCCCGCCCATACACCAAGTGCAACTCCTGTCAGCCAGGGTCCTACCTACCTATCAGCCCATACACGTCCCACTGCAGGACACGGGCCTCCTCTACAATCGAGAGTACGATTGACTGGCGTTGGGCCGTATAGTCCACCACGCTGGCCTAGTGCGGGTTGGCAGCCAGGATCAACAGCAAACAATTGACAGCACTGAAGGGAACAACCTCTTAGCGACACTAGCGCCACTTCAACCCGCGAAGATAATGAGAAACATAATTTATTATAACTGCCCATCAATTTAAAAAAAGGCCTATTTTCTCTATTTACTACTTTTCTGCATTGAACACATGAGGATCACACAGATATATGTTATTTTTTTATTACTATGAATGGCGAAACGAGTATGCCATTCGCCTGATGGCAAGCGATACAACCGCTATGGACAGTAGCAAAACCAAACACCATGAATTACACAGCAATGCTTGGAATTCCAGTGCGCTCGCCATCCTGAGACATAAGCTGTTAAGTCTCAATATGTCCAGTAGTTACTCTGGCTACAATGCCCTTCAAACCGGAACACAACAGTGCATTAACACTGCTGTTTGGCGGGATAAATAGACGTGACGGTGGTACCTACCCAGGCGGCCTCTCACATATGAGAGACCTGTCACCAGTAAAAAATACTTCATCAATGTCTCTCGTAGTTACTGATACACGACATAAGACTCGATCTTAGTGTGGGGTCAGGACTATGTATGTGTCTGTTGGATGTATTCATGTATTTATTTAGCTATAAATAATTCTTAATAATAGCACTGAAACAATTACTCAATAATTTCATTGAGGAAAATATTAACTCACCATTGTAATAAATAATAATTATCCTGTATAACAGCAAAGTTTTTGACTCCCAATATTTCTTATTACGCACTAATTATTCAATAATAATAATTAAAAATGATTTATTCCAAACACCACTTCTTTTAAAAAAAAAATCCACTTAAAATAATTCAATTCACGAATTACACTCCAAAATTCACAATTCCAAATTCAAAAAACAATTATTAATTTTGAATAAAAATAAACAATTTAAATTGTACAAAACTAAATTCGAATTCATTTTTAATAATTAAATCGTAAAATTTATTGAACAAAATCGAACAGACGGCGCAGAGACGTAATAACTAATGAATGTGATGATTTCACATCTCCATAGAGAGACAAGGGATATTGCCGTCTCTTTCATATTCCATATTAGTGTTGTCCTTATTAAAATGTGGACATTTATACAAAGACTTAGACGAAGGTCAGAATGCGTTAAGCCTATAAACATTTCCTTGTTATAACCAAACCATTATGTCAAGTGAGTGGCCTGTTGGTAAAGGATCAGACGGCGGAGACGGTGGTCACCGATTCAAATCTCAGGGACATTCCGGATGTTTTGGTGACGGATAATAACGTGGTAGCCTCGGTTGCGTCATTTTAACTACTACGGTTAACGGTACTATTACATAGCTAAGGTATGAGGATCGAATCCCGGGTCGGGCAAAATTATATTGGATATTCTTATTCATTATCGGCTCGGAATCAGGAATTTGTGCGATAGGCTCGCCCCCTATCACATCGTGGGACGGATCACACAAGGGGAAACGTGGGTGTCCTGGTTGCACCTCTACCTACCCCTTCTGGGATAAAGGCGTGCGTATGTATTCGAACCCGAGACCTCAGCTTCACAATCGTACCGTAGTACAACTACGCCGCCAAGGCAATCTAGTTGCATAAAATAACATAAAAAAGTAAAGACAAAATGAAATTCTTATCTACAAAAGACTTGTTAGTCTGAAAGATTCCAAGGTTACGAAGTTTAAAAAAATGTAAACAGTGTGACGTCACGACGACGACATGTCTATTTCGAAACAGATCCGTTGACTCACGCGCTGGTATAAATATAGACATTACTTAATTACTTCATGGTGACGTCACAACTATCTTAAAACCAATCCTGACAGCTTCCGTGGCGCAGTTAATTAGATGCCTGTGAAACGACAGCCCGCAAGTTCGATCCCCGCACCGAGACAACTGTTTGTGTGGCCAACAAATATTTGTGTCAGGTATGTGAGACCGAAAAGTCTCTCGTAGTGTCTGATACACGATACATGACTTAATTGACACCAGAAATAATTAACCGTTGATCATACAAACATTTGTCTGTGTGATCGTGTGCGGGACCGTAGAGGCCTCTCGTTTCACAGCCGGCGTCTAACCAACTGCGCCACGAGGCTGTCTCGGTATCCAAGCTGTTAGGTCCATTTATTTAAATAAATAAACACATCCAACAGTCACATACATGAAGTGCGTGGTGGCCTGTTAGTAACGGACCAGACGCGGCCGCCTACATGTTCACGGTGGTCGCGAGTTCAAATCTCAGGGCACACCTCTGACTTTTCGGAGTCATGTGTGTATTGATAGTCAATCACCAAGCACTATAACGGTGAAAGAAAACATAATGAGGTAACCTGCATACCATGGCGATTTGTATACATTTTTATGGTGTGTAAACCACCAACCCGTCTAGGCCAGCGTGGTGGACTATATAGCCTAACCCCTCTCAATCGTACTCTCGATTGTAGAGGAGGCCCGTGCCCTGCAGCGGGTCGTATATGGGCTGATACTGTACAGTACCCAACAGTCACATACATAGTCCTGACTAACTAACATCGAGGCTTTATTTGCTGATTGTTCGTGCATTTATCATCCACGAACGCGTGAATCATATTACCTGCATTTTTATGAATCTTGTGTCATTGTGGTGAGTGGTGACCGTTCAGCTAAACACCCGGACATAACACATATATGTTTACATGTGTTTATGTTTGTATTGTATCAGCCCATATACGACCCACTGCAGGGCACGGGCCTCCTCTACAATCGAGAGTACGATTGAGAGTGGTTAGACCATATAGTCCACCACGCTGGCCTAATGCGGGTTGGCGGACTTTTACATACCGTAGAAATTTATATAAATCGCTATGGTATGCAGGCTTCCTCACGATGTTTTCCTTCACCGTTATAGTGCGTGATGATTGACTATCAATACACACATGACTCCGAAAAGTCAGAGGTGTGCCCTGGGATTTGAGCCCGCGACCACCGTGAACATGTGGGCAGCCGCGTCTGGTCCGTTACCAACAGGCCACCACACACTTTTTGTGTTTATGTTTATATATATTTATAGCTATACATTGTCGATTATTATTTCTGTTACGCCTTAGACTGCCCCCTCTTTTTCTTATTAAATATCCATCCCATTGTAGCCTGTAAGAAATTACCTAGTGTGATAAGGCCGCCACTTATACTATCGTTTTATTGTATAATTTCGTATATGTATATCTGTATTGTGAAAAAAAGTATTACATACAAAACATAACCACACGCCTTTTTCCCAGAAGGGGTAGGCAGAGGTGCTACCAGAAACACCCACGTTTCGCCTTGTATATTCCGTCCCACGATGTGATAGGGGGCGAGCCTATCGCCATATCGGGAACAAATTCCTGACTCCGGGCTGATAATGAATAGAAAAATCCAATATCACTTTGCCCGACCCGGGATTCGAACCCGAGACCTCAGCTTTGTAATCGTACCGTAGCACCACTACGCCACCGAGGCAGTCAAAAAAGTATTAAATAAATAAATAACACTGTCAAAGACATGACTGCCTCCGGTGCTCAGTTGGTTGAACGGCGGCTGTGAAAATTGAGGCTGCAGGTTCGATCACTGCACGAGACAAATGTTAGTGTAAACCACAAAGTAGTTGTTTCGGGTCTGGGTGTTTGTGAGACCGACAAGTCTCTCGTGTTTCTTATACACGACACAAGACTCGATTTTAGTGTGGGGTCAGGACTATGTATGTGACTGTTGGGTGTATCGATAGTCAAACACTACGCACTATGACGGTGAAGGATCATCATCACGAAGCAACCTGCATACCGTAGCGATTTTGTAAAACAAATCTATGATATTTAAGTCCGATAGCCCGCACTAGGCCAGCGTGGACTATCTAGCCTAACCCCTCTCAATCGTACTCTCGATTGTGTCGAAGGCACGTATCTTGCAATGGGACGTATACGGGCTTATACAGACACAGTAGACCACCAACCTGCACTAGGCCAGCTTGGTGTATGACTGGTACTCTTCATATGACAATCGGCTTCTGATTTCTCTAGCATATTTATTTATTTATTTATTTACAACAAATATAACATCTCAACAGCCGAGGCCAATGTGACACTATATTGAAATAAACAAAGGGATAACTAAAAATATACAAAATACATTAAAAATCAAACAATAAACATACAAAATAGAATGAACAAAACAAATAACAAAAAGAAAGAAACGTAATACCTATTCTAATATTCTTAACATCTCTCTAAACATTTTCGAGCCATTTCCATGAATTTGGGCAGGTTGCACTAATTGACATCAATTTCCTCTGCGATGGTGTTGAGAAGTCGTACCGCGCGCGACAAGAGTGCAAGTCTTATGTCGTGACACGCCAGTATATCACAATACAGTCAGTAATATGTAGCTAAACTGCATTCCATTGGCGCGGAAGTGCACGATAGTACAGCAGAAACAAACGAGACCTTCAAACGTTAAGGCATACGCACGCGTCCGACATTTAGCCGACTAAATTGTCGCGCTGCAGTCGCAAGGATCTTTCATCGCTTTAGACTACTATCAAAATCAAATTCAAATTCAAAATAATTTTATTGTGGACATAGGTACAAAGTGGTGTTACATAGGTTTTGTCTTGAGCAGCTATGACCTGCCGTGTTGGCATACAATAATTTGACTTCATCATCCATCAGCCAAAGGAAGCCCACTACTGAACATAGGCCTCTCCCAATATTTTCCACAATGACCTGTTGGAGGCAGCCTGCATCCAGTGACGTCCCGCGACCTTTACCAGGTCGTCTGACCACCTAGTGGGTGGACGTCCTACGCTGACTAATTATAATTTGACTTAAGTCTAAGAAAAAATAAATAATTAAAAAACTATACAAACACTATAACAAACAAAACTAGAGTATTACATTTTAATTATCACAAAGAAAATATTTTAACTAAAATAGCATTTATTATTAAGAAATTTAAACAATGAACATTTATGTAGGATTTTAATGTTATGATAGAAGATGAGTAAAATGGAACGTAAGACGAATGACTGGAACGTGGTTTGTGTGAAAGCGATGACGGGTAAAAAGTACTAAAAGTAAGAGAAAGAAAGAGTTAGAGTATATGCTTAAGAATGTATGCTTAAGAAGTTGACGAGTAGTACAAAAAGACGATAGTGAACGACGTAAGACGAAAGACGTATTCTAGAAAAGATTTAATAAAAAGTGAAGATATTCTGGATCATTGTTTTCACTTTGACCGTAACGGAACAATCCCACATTTATAACTATTGAGATCATTCAATTCTCTAATAGACTTTGGTATCCTACCAGTGGCGAAGGGTGATTTTTTTAAAAAGGGAAGCCGAAGCTCAATACGCGAAATAAGTGTGTTTATTTTGTTTATACCTACTGGCCCTACATAGGGAAGACAATGCGACTGATACTTGATAGTAAACATAGTGCAGTCCACATTGAGTAGATCAACTTATCGTGAGATGCTTCACAGAATTAGCCCGAAACGCGACACATTCACATAATTTGTACGTGTATCCTTATATCCGGACGTTTGTGCATATCCAACCGCCAGCAAATTATTCCTCCGACAATCTCACTCACCAAACGAAACGATTGCGTTTCGTATGATGGCATCTACGTACTGCGGTCGTCAATTATATTTTAATATTTCCAATATACAAAAGCTGCAATGTCATCATGAGAAAAGTAAAAAAGTATATTTTTAAACCGCACGTGAATATAAGATTAATAAAAAAAATAATAATGATCTAGATACAATGTTAACAAGTACGTTAGCCGCGCTTTTATTAGTTGTATTATTAGTAGTCGAGCACTTCCTAAAATCTAAACAGTAACGGTATTTCCGAAATTGACAATCTAAACATGTACGTCCCTCACGATTATTAATTTCCATTACAACATAATAATACTATTAATATTTATGTACACTTTGTAATTTAAAACATTAAAAACTAAATGCGTGAACCAGCTAATACTCGTATACTGTCAAAATGTTAATACAACACTTACAAATGCAGTGATATCTACACAAATACACACATAAACACACAAAATGCTGAAGATTCACAGCATGCCTCCTGCTTTTTTAACGGAAATTGAACCTTAAATCACTATAAGTTTAAGGTACAATTTTGCGTGATTTGTTGCAAAATACACAACCATGTCACACCAATGCGTAACATGCAGCCGACGCGGACGGTCGGCGCACGGGCCGCGCCATTGTTATTGAATAAGCCGAACAATTTTGGCAGTAATTCGCCAGAGGTCGCAACGCGTCGCAATGTAATTACGTGTTTGCTGTGCGCCTCCGCAGTAATATTTACCTATGTGGCCGACAGATGTCGTTGAATAAAATGAGTTTAGATATTACATAAATAATTTTGAAAAATTAGCTTGTTTATAGTGTAATGATAAATTACAAAAGGTAAGCCGCAGGGAATCGAGTTATATGGAGCCTTCGCCACTGTATCCTACTAGGTTTTACGAACGTTGGCTGTTCTCGAACGTCGACGCTGCGTTAACGCCGCGGTTAATATTTGTGGGAACCATTTATTTGTGTAGGGTCTGGGTGTTTGTGAGACCGAAGTCTCCCGTAGCTTCGTGGGTATTATCCACGACACAAAACTCGATCTTAGTGTGGGGTCAGGACTATGTGTGTGACTGTTGGGTGTTTTTAAATGAAATATCAAAATTTGTGGACAACTACGATGTAGTCGCAGATTTGAACGTATACGAGTAATACTACTTGCTTTGTTTTAGACGATAGAAGATTAAGAATCGTCCGCTCGCGCGCACCTTTATCGAACTAGCACGCATCAATGAGTAATATTACTAAACAGTGACGTCACCATTTACTGCGAAAATAAACACGAAATCGCCATAATTTTTCCGCCGATATTTTAAGTTGGTAACGTACAATATATTTCACATAATATATAACATATTTATCCTTCGACAGTATCCGTGGCTGGTTGGTTAGACGCCAGCTGTGTAACGAATGTTCGCGGGTTCGATACCCGCACCGAGACATATGTTTGTGCGATCCACAGGTATTTGTTTCCGTCCTGCGTGTTTGTCAGACCGAAGAGTATCTGGTAATTCAGGGGGTCAGTCTATGATTCGAAACGAAACTCGAATGTTCGGACGTTCGACATCTAAAGTAAATTAGAAATATTCCACTTGTAAAAATCAACACTATTCTCTATGATACTTATCATTCACTCCGAACTAAGTCTACAGTTAGTACGATAGAGGATTCGAACATTTTGTGAAGTACCTATGCACGTTCGTACAGTTTTACGTGCGACGTCCGAACATTCGAGTTTCGTTTCGGATCATATAGTAACCACCCAGGTGCGATAACTTGCCATGGGGTAATCAGTTTGCTCGTTTGCCGTTACCTACACAAATAAAAATTAATCCTGATAATCTTCACTATAAACATTTTAAAGAATTTCTATGATATGTAAAGTCCGCCAACCCGCACTACGCCAGCGTGGTGGACTATATGGTCTAACCACTCTCAATCGTACTCTCGATTGCAGAGGAGGCCTGTGCCCTACAGTGGGATGCATATAATAAATACACCCAACAGTCACATACATATACCTGACCCCACATTAAGATCAATTAAGTCTTGTGTCGTGTATCAGAAACTACGACAGACTTTTCGGCCTGACAAACACCCAGACCCGAGGCAAATAATTTTGGGCTTCAATCATTTGTCACTGTGCGGCGATCGAACCCGCGGCATCTCGTTTCACAGCCGGCGTCTAACAACGAGCCAAAGCGGCTGCTTAATAATTCCACAGAAATGTTTTCAATACCATTAATCCGGAACTGGTTTGGCAGTGGGTCACGACGAGATCCCGTTAGGTACGAGGTTCGAACGCCGGTTAGGTACTTATGATAGTATTGTATTTGTATATAATTTTATAAATCGGCGGCGTAGTTGCACTACGGTACGATTACAAAGCTGATGTTTCGGGTTCGAATCCCGGGTCGGGCAAAGTGATATTGGATTTTTCTATTCATTATCAGCCCAGTCAGGAATTTGTGCCTGATATGGCGATAAGCTCGCCCCCTATCCCATCGTGGAACGGAATATACAAGACGAAACGCGGATGTCCTGGTAGCACCTCTGCCTACACCTTCTGTTAAAAAGCCGTGTGTTTATGTACTTTTCACTCGAATATGTAAATGCAAGCTCTTTTCATCTCTGCATCACACTAGGTTCCACTGGTAAAGAATGGCTCAGGTATGAAGTCCACCTACACTCAGTGACTCTTATAAACTCGGATGAGCGAAGGATTAACTTTAGTCCAAGGCTTTAGAATTGACTCGATTATTTTGACTATAATATTGAATAATGCAACTACAATACGATGGTTGCCTAGCCCTCTATACAATTCCGTTTAATAAAGTAGTGAATACCTCGCTATTCAAAATAATCGAGTGCGTGCGTGCGTAATAAGTGCGAGGTGGCCTGTTGGTAACGGACCAGACGCGGCTGCCTACATGTTCACGGGGGTCGCGGGTTCAAATCCCAGGGCACACCTCTGACTTTTCGGAGTCATGTGTGTATTGATAGTCAATCACCACGAACCTGCCCTGCAGTGGGTCGTATATGGGCTGATACAATACAATACAATACAAAATAATCGAGTCAATTCTAAAGCCTTGGACTAAAGTTAATCCTTCGCTCATCCGAGTTTGTTAATAAGTCCCATTTTGTATGTGTTAAATAAACAAATTAAAAAATAAAATTGAGGCCGCTACGTTCTCCGCACCGAGCCTTAACATTTATGTGATCCACGTGTATTTGCTTCTGGGTATTTGTGAATAAGTCTCGTAGTTTCTGATACACAAGACTCGATCTTAGTGTGGAGTCAGAACTATGACTGTTGGGCTGTTGTAAACGGGAGCGCAGGAAAATGGCGCACTGGCTCAGTTGGATACAAGGGCATAATATTAATATGATAATAAAGAAATAATATTTGGAAAATACCTATCCGTTTTTGGAGTTATGTCCTTATAAAGTTTTAAGAAAAACCACCACCTTTTCGAATAAAACCGGTTGGGATGGGTAAAGCACAAGATTTTAACATATACATATTTTTTCGTTTCGTCGTTTATTAAATAGTTTACGAAATAAACAGTGAAAATCATTTTGAACACCAACAAAACTTTCATAGACTTCGCCTTAACATTTGATACAGAGGTACATAGGTATCTATTTGTATTTGACGTAATACGTTAAGGAGAAGCACGTGTGTTGTTAATTGTTAATTTCTCGGCATGTTTGTTATTATCAGACTACGCTATGAAAATGCATTTTAATCTAGACGCAATCACGATTTGCTAAAATGTATATCGGCAAGTGCGCCGTTTGTTTGCGCATCCTGTAGAACACCGATACCCAATACCCCTTTCATATTCCCATCCATTCTCCTTCCCGCTCCCCTCCTGATCTGACGGGCAACGCATCCATGATCCAGCGTTGTGGATGTTCATGTGCAGTGATCACTTACCATCAGGTGACCTGCTTGCTCGTTTTCCGTACCTATGCTATAAAAATAAAAGAATAGCGCAGTTATTTGTGCCGCGCGAGCCGACTCACCTTGCAAAAGGATTCATGTTGAATACTAATGCAGTAAAGGCCGCCACACAACGAGTTGCATGACGCTAATTATATCTATACTCATTCAATATAAACTCACGCCTTTGCCCAGAAGGGGTAGGCGGAGGTGCAACCAGAACACCCACATTTCGCATTGTAAGTTCCGTCCCACGATGTGATATGGGACGAGCCTATTGCCACATCGGGTACTTTCTGACTCCAGTCCACATGACAAACATGTTATTTCTCGTACAAGCTGTTTTATACTCCATCACAATTATTTCCGTCCTCTGTAGTGTTTTTTTCATCCCGTCCCGTTACATCCCATCCTGCCTCGTCTCATTCATACCGCATGATAAAAATGCGCACGTGATTCTCGATCATTATGTTGCTACTGAGATATTTCAAACCTGTCGTCCTAAATTATATATGCGCATAAACTCACGCCTTTTCCTTCAAAGGATAGGCAGAGGTGCTACCAGGACACCCACATTACGCAATGTATGTTCCAACTTCCATCCCACGATGTGATAGGGGGCGAGCCTATCGCCATATCGGACACTTTCAGTCTCCGGCCAGATAATGAATAGAAAAATCCAATATCATTTCCCGACCCAGGATTCGAACCCGAGACCTCAGCATTGTAACAGCACCATGTACCACTGAGACAGTAATTGTAACGAAACTCCTACAAAATGAAAGCAATTTTTTTTGACGAAATTTCCGTTCCGCTTCACATGAGCTGAGTATGTCGTCAACTTTACGACCCAGTATGCTATATGTTACGTATATGTTGAGTGGCATAACTCAATAGTACTTCAGGCGACATATCCCCAGATACCAGGCACGGGTTTACTCTATGATCGTAACGTATAATTTTTTTTTTCAGCCCATATACGTCCCTCTGCTGGGCACGGGCCTACTCTACAATCGAGAGAATCGATTGAGTGGTTAGGCCATATAGTCCACCACGCAGGCCTAGTGCGGGTTGGCGGACTTACATACCGTAGAAATTCTTTAAAATCGCTACGGTATGCAGGTTTCCTCACGATGTTTTCCTTCACCGTTAAAGTGCGTGGTGATTGACTATCAATACACACATAACTCCGAAAAGTCAGAGGTGTCCCCTGGGATTTGAACCCGCGACCACCGTGAACATGTAGGCAGCCGAGTCTGGTCCGTTACCAACAGGCCACCACGCACGCAAATATATTATAATATTTCATTTATAATATATTTATGATGGTCATCTGGAGAGGATGGATGAAAGGAAACTAACCAAGCAAAATATACAAGGAGAGGGTGAATGGAAGAGTCGGTAGGGGTCGACCACACCGAACCTACACCATCCAAATCGGTGATACCCTCAACAAGGGTCAGGTTAAAAGTACCCTGAACCGACGAGCATGCATGAAGAGATTGATGAACATGGATGAAGCGAAAGTAGTATGTCAGAATCGAGCAAAGTGGCGATCCATAGTCTGTCTACCCCTATGGGATACAGGCGTGACGATTATGTATGTATGTATGTAATATATTTATCCTTCGACAGTCTCCGTGCCTGGTTGGTTGGACACAGGATGTGCAACGAGTGTTCGCGGGTTCGATCCCCGCACCGAGACATATGTTTGTGCGATTCACAGGTATTTGTTTCGGGTCTGCTTTGTGAGACCGAAGAGTGTCTCATAATTCAGGGGGTTCACTCTATGATCCGAAACGAAACTCGAATGTTCGGACGTTCGACGTCTGCAGTACGTTTTTCATTTTCCACTTCTAAAAATCAACACTATTCTCTATGATACTTGTCATTCACTCCGAACTAAGTCTGTAGTTAGGACATACGATAGACGATTCGAATATTTTGTGGAGTACCTAGGCACATTCGCACAATTGACAGCCTCCGTGGCGCAGGTGTTAGACGCCGGCTGTGAAACGGGAGGCCGCGGGTTCGATCCCCGCACCGAAACAAATGTTTGCGTAAACGACAAATTTTTGTCTCGGGTCTGGGTGTTGGTGATCGAAAAGTCTCTCGTAGTTGCTGATACCCATGATACAAGATTTGATCTTAGTGTGGGGTTAGGACTATGTATGTGACTGTTGGGTGTATTTATTTATTTAACTTTACGCGCGACGTCCGAAGTTTCGAGTTTCGTTTCGGATTTATACATTAATCCCTAAGCACCTTAGTAGTCATACAATTCATGTCATAAAACTAGAATCAGCTGATGGTTATTGCATAGTCTGGTTCTATTACGTTAATATAGTCCCCCGATATCAGTTTTTCTCATTTATCTTCCATGTACAGACATCGATGGGTTACAAATTTATTATATTGTATTGTATTGTATCAGCCCATATACGACCCACTGCAGGGCACGAGCCTCCTCTACAATCGAGAGTATGATTGCGAGTGGTTAGGCCATATAGTCCACCACGCTGGCCTAGTGCGGCTTGGCGGACTTTTACATACCATAGCAATTTATACAAATCGCTGTGGTATGCAGGTTTCCTCACGATGTTTTCCTTCACCGTTTTTATTATTTATTATATGTATAGATAATAACATATACATACATCGCATATCGTGTATCGTAGAACTACCCCAATTTCCATGGCTCTGCGTAATTTAACATACACATTCAAATAATTTTAGCCACTTTGTCGTGTTAGAATGAAACAAACCTATAGTTTTATGGTCTCTACTCACCCCCTTTTTCCTCCACGTCTCCTTCCTTTTCAGCCGCGGCAGACTGTTGTATTTCTTATCACTCATTTCAGTGTTTTATCACTCACTGTATAACACTAAAAATCATTTCACCACAACGTCCCATCATAATAATTACCACAAAATGTCACTCGTCTACATCATTTTGAAGCACTAAATAAAATATTTTGATTATGTATGGTCTGTGGAGATCTAAATTCGATTACAGTCCGGTTGATATACGCAAAATTTGATTAGAAAGATGTATTGTGTTACGGAAATGTCTCGTAGTACATAATACATATGTTATGTTAACAAGACTGAAGACTGAAGATGTTAGTATGTGAGGACTATGTATATAACTAGTATATACAGGGTATATCCAGCCTGCGACCGAAAACGAAGCCAGGTAGTAGTATTAGTGACTTCAGATACAACATACATACATACATAATCGTCACGCCTGTATCCCATAGGGGTAGGCAGAGACTATGGATCGCCACTTTGCTCGATCCTGACATACTACTTTCGCTTCATCCACATTCATCAATCTCTTCATGCATGCCCGTCGGTTCAGGGTACTTTTGACCTGGCCCTTGTTGAAGATATCACCGATTTGGATGGTGTAGGTTCGGTGAGGTCGACCCCTACCGACTCTTCCATTCACACTCGCCTTGTATATTTGTTTAGTTAGTCTCCTTTCATCCATCCGCTCTACATGACCAAACCATCGTAGCATTCCTTTGTCGATTCTCGTCACTACATCGTCTTTCACTCCACACGTTTTCATCACCTCGCTATTACGCACTCTGTCACGCAAGGTCACGCCACACATTCCCCTTAGTGATCTCATCTCCACTGCCCTAATTTTACTTTCATGTTTCTTCTGCCACACCCAACTTTCACTGCCATACATGAGCGTTGGTACTAACACTCCTCCATGGACAGCCAGTCGTGCCTTTTTAGAGACCTTCCGACTCCCCATAAAGGAGTGCAGCGCGCCATTCACTCGATTTCCTGCATTCACTCGTCTTTCAATATCACTGTCATGCTTTCCATCACTTGTAAATACACAGCCCAGATACACGAATTCATTCACTTGTTCTACTCGTTCATTACCTATCATAATATCGCACTTTGTCATACCGTCCTCCCTTTCAAATACCATAACTTTCGTCTTACTCACATTTATTTTCATTCCTTTTCTCTCAAAAGCTTCATGCATAATTGTCACCATTTTTTGTAACTCCTCCTCTGATGATGCAAGTATAACTTGATCAGATACAATGCAACTAAAAATATAGCAAAAAATAGCGACAATTTTTTTGTTGTAAATTTTTACTTATCGTCGTATTTGGGGAGGAAATACATCGTTTTCCCAAAATAATAATGAAAACCTTTTTAAAGACACAATAGTACGCAAGAGTTTCAATTATAATTTTACAGGAATTAAGGATTTACCATCTAAACACGATGATATTTAAAAAATTGCAAAAAAAACCTGTCATTTTTTTTAAGAAATTTTCAGTTGCATCGTGTCTGTAATCACTAAAACTACCACCTGGCTTCGTTTTCGGTCGCAGTTTTGATATACCATGTATAAATAAATTCAATACACAAGTACTCTATAAAATTGAACTAAATTACTATCACGAATAGATACGTTATCTGATAGTACTATCAATGTGTGGCAGCGAATAGTTGCAACAAATATTTTTAGCTACATTTTGGTAAACAATTAATCATTATTTTTCGACAGCCTCCGTGGCAGATGGCTTTTTTTATTATTTTATTGCATAGGCCCGGCAAACGAGCAAACAGGTCACCTGATAGTAAGTGATCATTGCTCATGAACATCCACAACGCTGGATCATGGGTGTGTTGCCGGCCCAATTGGGAGTGGAGCGGGAAGGAAAAAGGATGGGAAGAGGAATGGGGTATTGGGCATCCGGCAATCTCACTCACCGAACGAAAGGCGACAGCCTTGTCGCTTCACGTCGATTTCCTGTGAGACAGTGGTACCGCCCCGGACGAGCCTGCCCATTCATGCTGAGTCATGACTGACAACAGCGTGGCTCTACCACTTCCTGATAGGCGTTCGGTTAGACGCCGACTGTATGAGAGGCCGTTGCGATCCCAACAGACAAGCGTTTGTGTGCTCAAGTATTTGGGTCTGCATATGTCTTGTTTCTCGAAGTTTCTGATCAAGACTGGTATCTGTGGGGTCAGGACTATGTATGTGACTGTTGGGTGTAGTTTGACAGCCCCCGTGTCGTAGCTGGTTAGACGCCGACATTATAAAGCGGTCGAAAAATCGATTTAAAATTTCAAGAGTATATCAAGACTGCTACCGAAAACGAAGCTATGTGGTGTAGTTTAAGTGACTACAGACACGATGCAACTAAAAATTGTGCAAAAAAACGCGACGATTTTTTTTTAGTAATGTTTTAAATATCATTTTGTTTGGGTGCTAAATCCATAGTTTTTCTAAAATTATAATTTAAAAACTTGCGTACTATAGCGTCTTTAAAAATAAAAGGGCGTACAATTTTTTTAGGAAAACGTATGTATTTACCATACAAATAGGATGATAGGAAAAAATACAAAAAAAAAGTCCCTCTTTATTGCAAAAAATTTAGTTGCGTTGTGTCTGTAGTCACTAAAACTACCACCTTTTTTTCGTTTTCGGTAACAGTCTTGATATAACCTGTATATAAAAGATAAATAACAAAACCGTACACACACAAACTTCACAAACACACAACTGTCGCGTACAACATTCAGATCACTAGTGACCAAAACTGCATCATCGTTACGCAACACGACCAGCAATGATCACATTATTGTGATGTTTACTAAACAATTCGCCTGCGTTACAACATCCTCGAATAGCTTCTTAATTCTTAATACTCGACTTTTACACATTGATATTATATCAGCCCATATACGACCCACTGCAGGGCACGGGCCTCCTCTACAATCGAGAGTACGATTGAGTGGTTAGGCCATATAGTCCACCACGCTGGCCTAGTGCGGGTTGGCGGACTTTTACCGTAGAAATGTATACAAATCGCTATGGTATGGTTTTTCTTCACCGTTATAGTGCGTGGTGATTGACTATCAATACACACATGACTCTGAAAAGTCAGAGATGAGTCCTGGAATTTGAACCCGCGACCACCGTGAACACGTAGGCAGCCGCGTCTGGTCCGTTACCAACAGGCCGCCACGCACTTACACATTGATATACAACTAATTTAAGCGTTTAACGCTATTTTTTGGCCCACAGGGATGCACGTAAGCGTGTTCTGGAGTGGAGACCGCGTGTTGGCAAACGTAGCGTGGGACGTCCTCTGGCCAGATGTGACGACTTGCACAAGAGGGCCGGCAGCTACTGATTGCATAAAGCAGCAGACCGGGCTCTGTGACGTCCCATGGGAGAGGCCAATGTCCAGCAGTGGACTGCTACGGGCTGATGATGATAGGGAAGCACAATCCCTTTTTCCTTCCCATCCTTTTTCCTTCCCCCGCCCTTCCCGATTTGATGGGCTGTCAACACCCAGACCAGAATCAAATACCTGTGAATCACACAAATATTGGTTTCGGTGCGGGGATCGAACCCGCGGCCTATTTCTCATCCGGCGTCTAACCAACAGCGCCACGGAGGCTGTGCCAATTAAAACCAAAATATCACTACTAATGTTTTCGAAATCCTCGAGTGTCCGTGACATTGCAACATATGTACATACATAAGCTCACGCCTTTTTCCCAGAGGGGGTAGGCAGAGGTGCCACCATGACACCCACATTTCGCCTTGTATCTTCCGTCCCACGATGTGATAGGGGTCGAGCCCATCGCCATTTCGGGCACTCCTGAATACGGGTGTTTGTGAGACCGAAAAGTCTCCCGTAGCTTCTGATACCTACGACACAAGACTCGATCATAATGTGGGGTCAGGACTATGTATGTGACTGTTGGGTGTATTTATTTATTATTGTATTTCTTTAATTATACATATCAATTGAGGTTTAGGCCATAATTCACGTAGGCTCGGGAAAAAGAGACACCGTAGTGGTAGTATTTAAAAAATCCAAAAGTATCCCATGACGTCACTAGTTTGTAATGTCGTGACTCGTAATTGGCGTTTTGTTTGACATGAATAACAGAATGTAAATATTAGATAACAACGTAACATAAATTTGTTAAATTGTGTTAAATTAACAAAAATCTTATTATAATGTACTTTTTCTAGACTGCCTCGATGGCTTAGTTGTACTACGTTATGATTACAAAGCTGAGGTCTCGAGTTCGAATCCCGGGTCGGGCAGAATGATATTGGATTTTCCTATTCATTATCAGCCCGAAGTCAGGAATTTATGGCCCATATGGCGATATGCTCGCCCCCTATCACATTGTGGAACGGAACATACAAGGCGAAACGTGGGTGCCCTGGTTGCACCTCTGCCAAACCCTTTTGGTATAAAGAGGTGAAGTGTATGAATGTATGTATGTACTTTTTCTAGGAACTAAACGATTGCTCATCGTTGCACTAACCGATAAAAATTACCATGGAGCTAGCCAATGTGTGGACAATCATTACATCGTTTGAAATCCAAAATATATTAACGCAATCACACTAAAATATTACTTTTCTACAATTCCAATTAATCCGTCTAACGTCAACAGTAGAAAAATCCAAAAAAAAACACATCACAAATCACCAGACTTGAAAAACGAATCAACTTCACACAGACCACACTCAAGACCACTGTAATAACCTCACTTTTATCAAAAATATACACTGCAAATACTGCAATCGAAAACTTCAACCACACCGAATTTTAATATGAAATTTTAATCACATGTGTATGAAAAACCATATATTTCTGCACAGAACTGATAACACGACGCACTAGCGCGGGACGGCGAGGAAAACTGATTTTTTTTAATAGATAAACCTTATCATTGTGTACATTGGCGCGTCACGTATGCTCGTAGCGTCGGCAAATAAAGTAATCTATTAGAGCTCGTAATGCGACTAATGATCATAAACAAAGATCCTAGAGCAGTGGTTCCCAAAGTTCACTGGGATAAGACCCACCTAACAAAACATGCTAAATTCGGAACTCAGATTTTTCCCGTAAAGGGGAACAAAAACTACATATTGTTAAAACTACGTTTACTTTTTTGTGTTCAAGAGAAAACGCTGTTAAGCTCCCCTTTAGTTACCCCGAGGGACGTCGAAAGGGGTATGTCAGTGTCTCTGGCCTTCCAGCCTTACGGCCGAGCTGGGTCCCTAACAATGCCTACGCCAGCATACTGACTAAAACCCCTTGATTACCGTCACACGCATTGTGGGCGGCACCGGCCATAACAGGTAAAAAAACAACATTTACTTACAACGAAATTGTTAAATACTTAAATCTACAAGAACTGTAATTTTAATTTTAATATAAAGGGTGCATTTGTTTCCTGTTTTTTGTCATTACAGCTTTAGCACCAACTTCAATTTTAACGTCTTAACCGCTGTGAGTTTCATTCATCTAATTTATTTTCGGTACTTTATTAGCTTTAGTGATTCTAACCGAAAATCAGACTTTACATGAGCTGCTGAAGGAAAGGAGGACTTTTATCTAAACCTGTTCAAGGCCCAGTTGAAATTCGCTCGCGACCCATAGTTTGAGAAACGCTGTCCTAAAGTATTTAATATCTAGAGGGAGCGCTCAAACTCCCAAAAGCATAAAAAATAATGTTGGTACCTGGCCATCTTTTTCTGCCCTCCTAGCGGCTGACATTTGACAGCGCTGGAATACGCACGAATCATTTAAAAAATAAAAAGGTAGTTAAGCTTTATTTAATTCCATTCAAAATAGTTTTGGGCATACACTAACTAAATTCACTTTCGGTTACCTACAGAATTTATAGCAATTAGATGGTAAATAACTCAATTTCAGTAACGTAGCATTGCTACCACCATTACGTACTAAAAATATATGTTTTTGAAGGTGCAAATGTATGACAGCGCTCCCTCTAGACCAGCGGTACTCAACCTTTCTTTTAGACGGGCCACAAACACGTTGTAATAATGGTTTCGCGGGCCGCCTCCTGCATCTCATCGCCGTAGGGTTGTTCGTTTACCAATTTTTTACTCGGCGAGCGTATAATGCTCCGCATTAATGAAAAATGTAACAAAAACGGTTTCTTTGACAAAAATTATCTACACCCTGACGAAGCTGAGTTGGATCGCTACAAAAACTAATACAAGAAAAATATCCGAAACATATAAATAATTTCACACATTTGCTGACCGTACTGGGCATCCTTTATCGTCCAATGTCGCAGCGTAATAAAAAGTATATAAGAGAGTCACGCTTTTTGCCGGCATTTCATACACTTAGCAATTACACGCCATATTTTATTAACCTATAAACGGCCATTGCTGAGCATGGGTCTCTGCAATCGAGAGATCCATTGAGAGGGGTTAGGCCACCACGCTGGCCTAGTCCCAGGCCTTCACATATAGAAAATCTAGATATTAATGGCATGCAGGTTCTTGTCTGTTCTACTATACACACTGTACCTCAGTATCAGTCCATATACGTCCCACTGCAGGGCACGGACCTCCTCTACAATCGAGAATACGATTTACTGGAGTTAGGCCGTATAAGTCGCTAATTTGCAACCCCATTGCAAAGATAGAATGTGGAAAGTAGCAACGCAGATTTAAAAGTTTATTCAAAAGGTATTTTAAAATATTTCCTTCCATATTTTTTTGTTGTCTGTACATAATTATAGATACAATATTATGTTACTTACAAATCCGCTTTTCGCTTTCTCATGGCGGGACATTTTTCTCTTATTAACATTCAGGCGGACCATTCTGAAACAAAAGAACATTATTTCATTGATTTATGCTATACTAGCGGTCCGTCTCGGCTTCGCCTGGGTGATATTGTTTTACTCCATTTCACACCAGAAATTATTGTTATTAACAAGGAATATATTTATCAAAAATCCAAATTTTCAGATTTTGTTCACCAAAATTCCCGATACTCCTGAGTATCATTTACTATTCAATATTTTTCATATTTAGTATATTCATATACATAGACAGTATTCATAGACAGTTTTATAACCTATTTTAGTTACCGATAGTTTTGTCCCTTTCGAACGACTTTTGAATTCAATTTGAGCGAAGAAAATCACATTCTCGGCCTTATTCGTAGACAGTTTTAAAACCTATTTCAGCTATCGAATGTTTTATCCCATTCGAACGACTTTTGAATTCAGTTTGAGCGAAGAAGACAAAACATTTGATAACTAAAATATATTTAAACTGTTTATAAATAAAGCCGTAAATAACAGACGCTAAGTAAGTTACACACCCTAATTCAAAAGTTTCCCAATCTTTTTCAGTACGCTGCGCACATATATGTTCACTATTCTGTCTCGGCGCTGTAACCCGTCCCGCTGGTCGAAATAGTACATAATACATAATATAGTTACGTAGACAGGCACAAAAAATAAAATAGGGTATTTTACTAAATTTTTATTCAATTTATCAAACGCTATATGCAAAATGTACCAAACAAAGAGTTTTGTAAATCCATTCAGATTAAACAAGTTTGAAACGTTTTAAATACATACATAATCGTCACGCCTGTATCCCATAGGGGTAGGCAGAGACTATGGATCGCCACTTTGCTCGATCCTAACATACTACTTTCGCTTCATCCACTTTCATCAATCTCTTCATGCATGCTCGTCGGTTCAGGGTACTTTTGACCTGACCCTTCTTGAGGGTATCACCGATTTGAATGGTGTAGGTTCGGTGAGGTCGAACCCTACCCGTTCTTCCATTCACCCTCGCCTTGTATATTTTAAATTGTTTAAAATAAATAATAATTTGTTTTAAATCATTGTCAAATACCTTATTGAGAGAGAATTGCTTTACGACGCCCTCCTTCACATCCTACGGGGCGCGGCGCACACTTTGGGAACCGCTGGCCTAATCATTACTTATTTTCCGTTTGCACGAAAGCTAGCGTGATTTTCGCCACAACCCCACGTCCAGACATATCTTTACTACCCATTTTCAGAGAATTTTCAGACACCTAATGTAGTTTTAGCTCACGAATAAACAAAAAAATTATTTCAACTAAACTTTGATTTAATTGATCTATAGTTGTATAAATATATACATACTCGTATATTTGTGACCTTGTCGGTGAGCTTGGTTAGACGCCTATGAAACGAAGCCGTTGGTTCGCTCCATTCATTGAGACAATTATATGATATATATACTTTGGTATTTGTCTTGGGTCTGTATGTTTGCGAGACCAAATTCTCTCGTAGTTTCTGATACACAACACTAGACTTGTATCTTGAGCCACATTTACACGGAGAGTTTCTCGCGGCGAGAATCGTATGCGATAATCGCGTGACGTTATCGTGTTCTGACAAATGTTTACATGATGCAATTTTTTTTACATACATACATAAACATTACGCCCTAATCACAGAAGGGGTATGCAAAGGTGCAACCAAGGCACCCACGTTTCGCCTTGTGTGTTCCGTCCCACGATGTGATAGGGGGCAAGACTAGCGCCATATACTTTTTTATATCCTTCCGATAATCGTGTCCTCGAGGCGAGAAAATCTCCCCGTGTAAATGGGACTTTAGTGTGTGGTCAGAACTAGTTCTGTGACTGTTGGGTGTATTTATCAGACCTAAACCAACAGATACTCACTTCCGTAGTGAGCGACAAAACTAGATATAACTAGATTTTCCGTACCTACAGAAATTACTGAGATCGAACCCGCTAATCATAATTTCAAATACCGCTCATGGACCATACTGGGTAATCGAACCGACAACCTCGCAGTAAACAGCTGGCTATCACTAAAGTAACGAAACGAGCAAAAACTGATTAATTCGGACAACGCACGAAACATTTCGTGGCTACAACAGGGAGTGTTTTAACTCGATTAGGCATATTTTATCCTGATTATAATATATATTATATACACACTAAGATCAATTAAATCTTGTGTCGTGTATCAAAAACTACGAGAGACTTTTCGGTCACACAAACACCCAGACCCGAAAACAAACACTTGTGTACACAAACATTTGTCTCGGTGCGGGGATCGAACCCGCGGCCTCTTGTTCCACAACCGGAGTCTAACCAACAGCGCCACGGACGCTGTCATATTGCCATTAAAAGAACACTATTATCAAGGGACGAAAGAATTCGGTATTAAGAACGAAAACCAGTACAAACAAATGACTTTTATAATTAGCAAACTAGTACAATGTTTTTTTAATCAACTTGACTTTTTTAAGCGGTTGGTAATGATCGGAATCAGTTGCCAAGATGGTCGCGAGTTCGAATCCCAGGCAACCAGCTGACTTTTGTGATGTGAGTATTGACTGCCTCGGTGGCGCAGTTGTACTACGGTATGATTGCAAAGCTGAGGTCTCGGGTTCGAAACATGGGGCGGCTAGTGGTATTGGATTTTTCTATTCATCATCGGCCTGGAGTCAGGAATTTGTGTCCGATATGGCGATAGGCTCACCCCCTATCGCAACGCGAGACGAAACATATAAGGCGACATGTGGGTATCCTGGTTGCACCTCTGCCTAACCCTTCTGGGAAAAACGCGCGAGTTGGAATCCCCAGCAACCTGCTGACTTTTGAGACTTTTTTTTTTTTCTTTAGACGACTTAAACATAAAAAGCCACAAGACCTGCTTTGAAATAGTAATCACCTGAGGGCAAGTCAGTGAACTTACACCTCCCATACCTACATACATATCCATCAATTGCTAAATGTCTCTGAATTAACAGGTTGCAATAAAAAAAAATAAACATGTACTCGTATTTGAGAATGGGACCAGCCATATACAAAAAAATCATACCAGAAATTTAGTAATTTTTTTGTGGCCTATAATGTGTCCCACTGCTGGGCAAAGGCCTCCCCTTTTTTCCTCCACTCGACCTTGTCTTCCACGAGCTCTTGCCATTTTGACTCAAATACATCCAACTCGTATTTCCTTCGCATTTTCGGTCCTACGTGTTTTCTCCGAATTGTAATTGGAAGATGTAAATCTATTCAAAAGGAACTTTAAAAAATTCCCTATCAATAAATGTTTCTATTTTCTTAATGACTTCATGGCCTAAACTTAAGTACTTAGTTTGCTAATTTATACAAAATTGTTTAAGTTAAATTGTGGAAGATATTAATTTGTATGCTTTTATAAGTTAAATGTTGAAGACTAACTTTTAAACTGTAAGATCTACTGTAGAAATTATGTACATTTACAAATAAATTATTTTGATTTTGATTTTGTTTCGGGTCTGGGAGTTTATGAGACTGAAAAATCTCTTGTAGTTCCTGACATTCACGACATAAGACTTAATCATATTGGGGGGTCAGGACTATGTATGTGACTGTTGGATGTAATTATTAATTAATATTTATAGAAAGGGTTCTTATACCCAGCAATGGGTATGAGCTATTGAGATAGAAGATTTTTTAAATAATTATTGGGCTGTATGCGGGCTACCTGTCTTTTGAGCCTTTTACGTCAAGGGCCTTTGGTATTTTGCCTGCACAGCTCTCTCAATTTTATGAAAATGTCATCAAAACAACTGTGGGAATGGAGAAGTAATTATAAGCTAGCCATTTTAATGCCTCGAAATATGGTGCAGAGCAAAAAATTAATTTACCACACATTTAACATTGGAGTCGGAGGTGTATTTTAAATATTGAATTTCAATTTCAAAAAAGCAATAAATTTTTCTTCATGAGTTAAACGAAAAGATTTTTATCTGCAATTCTTTCTTTACTATGCATGCCTAAATGTTATATTTGAAATTTAGATAAATCCTACAATCTGATACATTACTTTAAACTTAACTTATGTGTGATTAAAAATATTTATTAAATGTATCCTTATTTTTTTCAACATACTTTTTAAAACGCCTAAATTGATATGTGTACTTAAAAAACTTTACAAATACTTAAGAAAGTAAAAACAAAGTTGTTAAAACCACTCAAATCGCCGGTAAATGTGTTTATTTATTGTACAGTTACCATTGTTGAAGTTTAACAATGCGATTTAGAATTACTGGGTCATCTCGAAATACCAAAAAAGTAAACTTTGATCATCGGACAAATGCACTTTTAGATCGCTCATGATTCTCTATTGAATCCACACACCACGCATTTATTTACACAAACGTAAAGATACACGAGTAAATTATCGGCTAATAACCTCGTAATTGCAAAACCATTCGTTTTTATATCATAAATATGTTAAAACATAAGTCTTTCGCTCGACGACGGTTACCACTGATATAACCTATGCAAACACTCCCAAACCGCTTTGTAATCAAACAAAACTGTATAGATAAGATAACAGATATACTTTACCACAAAACGCGCGTTGATTTAGTCTCATACGTGCACATAATCATCACTTTTTTGATAAAAACATGATAAATAACACAAAGTCACAAACAATACTTCGACACACATACGTAATACTATAGTGATGTGATGTGAACGTTACAATCTGAATTTTTGCAATGATCGCTAGGGATGGTATTGTGTACGATTGTATTTCGTACTAGTAGCGCCATCTAACATCGATGAAAAATAGAAACCGTTATAAAATAATTTAAAATATTTTACAACGATTACATATTCAGTATTGTATTTTAAAGAATTAAATATAATTTAAAAATTTAATAATAAACAAAACTGTTTGTTCCTGGCCTATGCGTTATGGTTATTTAGTAAAATAATTCAAAACTTCCTTCTTTTCTCGTAGAATTCTGTAGTCATTTGTTCTATTTCATTTCTCACATCAAACCGCTATGATAACATTTTGCTGATTCTTTTTTTCTAGTTTACAATCATAATTTTTAACCCAAAATTAATTCGTCTAGTATGGAAAAAGGTCAGGAACAACCGAAAAAATGCTTTTGCGCACGATGTTTTCTACCCATAGATCCAGAGGACAAAGTTGATATCGATGGACAGAACTTTCACCGGATTTGCAGCATGTGCTGTAAGTTTCTTGCAGATTAAATATTCAGATTTGCTCTTTTTCAGACGCACACACATATCACAGAATGGACATGTGTATACAAAATTAATAAGTAATCGCCATATCTGCCCATAATACCCCACTGCTAATCACAGAATTCCTTTACAATCGAAAGTTCGATTGCGAGAGCTTAGGCTATGACCCAACTCGCTGGCTAGTGGGTTGGGAGAGTGCATACTATATAAATACTTGTGAAGATATATATGTTATACCGGTTTCCTCGCATTATTTTACTTCACCGATTGAAATTAATACAAAATTCCATCAGGTATCTGCAGAACGATCCCGCCCTCACTGAAGATGTTTTACGGGCACGTGTTCTGCAAAGACTGCTTCAAGACACACGTGCTGACGCGCTTCCGTGGCGAGAACCCGAAGATCCATTCTAATAGCTGGTGGATGCAGTGGGCGCCGGGCACCAAGCCACCACAGGAGGGAGCCAGCGAGAATAAGGAAGGAGGTAAGACCACATACGGATTATAAATACTCTTTATGCAGCTCTCTACAGGAGTTGCAATGGTGTTTGGTTGGGAAAGTCTATACTTTTTACGCTGGACTGAATGTGTTAGAACATTACAATTATCCTTTGTGCATTTGAACTGCCTCAGTCATAGAAATTGAATCCTCTTTATCTCTTTATCTCCTCTTTATCTCCGATTAAATTTGATGTCTAGTTGGAATGACTGATTAGTTCCACGAACACTCGTCAGCTACAGGCCGATATAATCACTGCTATGAACAGTGCAAACATTGCGACAATCAAGAATAGGAAGAACGATATTTATGTTGATGGTGTTATGCCTTCCAGAGACTAAATCGGAGAACTCTAGCGACGAGGCTCCCAAGCGGTGCATCTGCGCGCGGTGCCTGCAGATGGTGGATGAGGGCAACAAGGTCGTCATTGGAGGCCAGAGCTTCCACTCGCAGTGCGCCAAATGCTGTGAGAATCATATTTCTACGCACTCTTGTGATATAAGCCTGACAAACGGACAAGTCGATTACCTAAGATTTGTTTATATTACTCCTTGCTATTGAAATTAACAAGCAAATCGATTATCTATCGTCCATTCATAGTAATGTGTCTACGAGTATTTTATTCACTGTAAATTATGAACTGTTGTCTAGTCTGATCTATGGCATCGCTCTGCATCGTGCAAACGATTACCGACGCCTTTAAACATCTATGGGCATATGCCATTATCGTTGCCGTTCTTCGAAAAAGGGGGGAGAGAAAGAAAATTTATTAGATCGCCAGCAATGTGTCACCGTACGAAGTAATAGTCACTGCTTAAGTCTCTTTGTAATTGTGATAGCACGCCGATCGTGAAGCCCAGAGTACAAGGAAATAAACCCTATTACCACTTTAACCTGATGTCGTTTAAAGTACCAAATTGTTCTGATAACCTGTCTCCACATTTAGAGCTTTCTTTATTCAACACTTAATTTGCTTTCTAGACTTCTGCCACACCGTACCCACGTCAAACCTGAAGATCTACTATGGGCAGGTGTTTTGCGAGGAGTGCTTCAACCGGCACGTGCTCAATCGCAATAAGGACAACCCGTCCGAATTCTTCAAGCACTGCTTCGAACAATGGCAGAACAACACTCAATTCGCTGATAATATGAGGGACTTTATGGCTGGGAATAAGGACGCGGCGCCCTTTGTGTTTATGATGCAAGGCCCACAGCCGCCATTTTGCCGCTGCGGGACCGGCCCTCAGGACTGGTTCCAGAGCAATGAGCCTAAGAAATGTGAGTATTGGGTAACACCATTCCAAAAACCGTTGCAGGTTGCTGAACAGGTCATTAAAACTATTCAGCAGAGGGATTTTCTGGCAAGAGATGAATGAAATTTGTAAGATCAAGTGTTTGCCAATCTGCCAGTGCAGATTGGCAAACTTGACTTGACTTGGCTTGACTGGCCCAGTGGCCAGCGTGGCGGACTATATGGCCTAACCCCTCTCAATCGTACTCTCGATTGTAGAGGAGGTTTGTACCCTACAGTGGAGCGTATATGGACTGCTACAATTTAGTTTAGCTGCTAGCCTCAAGTTAGTCCAGAGATGTTTGATCTCTGACGTACGAAATTGTGAATAAAATATATTGTTAGTGTTTTATAGTTTTTTAGCTTTAGCGGTTAATGGAATGGAATTTTGTATACCTGACAGTTTCCATAACTTCCTCGCCAATATGGGAATGAGGTCCCATGGTACTAATAGTGGAACTTACATAATAGACCGACTCTAGAAACCTAACTGTAGTCGTGTTTGTTGTATGTAATAACATGTTGCGTTTACCCCCGTAGGTGCGTAAGAGTTGTAATGTTCCACAGCCGCGACCCCCGCCGTGGCGTCCACCGGCGGAGACTCGCACACCACGTGGGACCTGTCCTTCGAAAACAGAACGGAAATGTCCGACATGCCCGACTCGTGTGCCCCATACGAATCAGCAAACATGACTGCCAACGAAAAAATTGAAAAGCTCACCAAGTATCTGCACGAAAACGCGGAAAAGTGTAACAAAAAATGGAAAAATTACAATGAAGTCCGGCCGACGTACTACGGCTGGACCGACTTGCAACCCGAAAGGACGATGGATTGTCCCAAATGTTTGTGGCAGTGTGGCTCTATCTTTGTGAGCCGCAGGTATTTGCAAAAGGAAGTTTGTTGCGGTGAAGTTTCGATTCAATAAAATGTGCTGTTTATTAAAATCAGGTTTTTGTTTCATTCGTGGTAGGATGTAAGGTGTTTCCGAAGGTCGTGATTGCAGATAAGTTATCAAAACGGCATTCTCTAAATTTGTTTTTGCAATCTCAGGCTTAATACACATTATACAACTATCTCACTTTCACTCATTACTCATTTCCTCGTACTCATTTTCACTTCTCGTCGCACACAAACATTTTTAGTAGACTACCAAACCTACAACCATGTCTGCAGCTCGTAACACAACATCCACATTCGAAGTTCACACGGCTCCGAAGTTATCTTTAACTAGTTATGAAGAAAATCAGAAAGAAAAAAGTTGGATAATTGCAGTTTAACAACAATCAGATACTTACGCAATGCATACAAAAATACATTCAAGTTAGTACATGTACGTACAATACACACACGACTCCCGAAAAGTCAGAGGTGTGCCCTGGGATTTGAAGCCACGACCACCACGACCACATTGTTGTTTCCAAGATACTAAGAATGTTATGAGCTTCATCGTGCATACGTGGTTCATGCGAGATACTAAATTAGGTCCATAAAACAAAATGACATTTTGATTGAAGTTAAAATAGGACGCTTTGTAAACCTTTACAGGAGATTTGTGGATAATATACACTGGGGAATTCCTCCTATACATTATTATGTAAATGAAAACGATCAAGTAAAGAAATTAACTTTTTTATTTATGACATTGTTCTACAAATCATTAAGTATGGGTTTCAAACATTTCCCAGGTTTCATTTTCAGTTTGGACCATCAGATCAGTCAATTCTAGGCGCTGACCATATATATTTATAGAAACAGTCATTACAGAACATACGACCGTAGTAGGTTCGCACGTGGGACGGTATTTTACGACAAACGCCTAAAAATAAAGAAAATATTAGCAAGCTCACACTTACTTTGACTTCATTCCTATTAATAAATAAATAAACACACCCAAAATTTACATACATAGTCCTGACCCCGCACTAAGATCGAGTCTTGTGTAACGGATATCAGGAGCTATGAGAGCCATTTCGGTCTCACAAACCGAGATTCGAAACAGATACATGTGGTCATGGACGCATGCGGTACACACAAAATAAGCCACACATACAGCCTTCATCTCATAAGACACCAAGTCAAGTATGAGACTTGGTGGTCTCAACACCCAGACCCGAAACAAATATTTGTAAACTCGACAAACGTTTGTCTGGACCCTTGGTGCGGAGACCAAACTCGCGGCCTCTAGTTTCACTGCAGGCATATCCAATGGTGTCAATAGTGATTACTTTCTTTATGATAATAGCTTTCAATCTTACGACTAGCTTAATTTAACATTGTAATCTATTTTGCTTTTCTGTAGTTTTTATAATACGCAGTGCTTTATATAATTTATGTCTGAATCAGCATGAGAGATATAAATCGTGTTTACGTAATGCTTAGCATTATTTGAATAAGGCTTTAGCCAATAATGGTCGGGTGTTAGCTGATAATGATGTATCGTCTATAATATTATCGTTTATTGATCTGTGCGTGCGACCATTTGTGAGACAACAGTAAATACATGTAACGAACAAATAATATTCTATGATTGAAAAGTTCTTGTAGTCTTTTAAGCCCATTTTATTCTATGTAAACTTTAATAAGTGTGCTCAATGGCAAATATCAAGTAGAGAGCTTATTCATAACGGCCTCCATGGCGCAGTTGGTTGGACGCCGGCTGTGACGAGTGCCTGACGTGAGGCGTGAACCGCCGCGCCGCGGGGGTCGATCCATGCATCAAAACAAACATTTGAAGCAAAAGTATTTGTTTCGAGTCAGGGTGTTAGTGAGACCGAAAATTCTTTAGTAGCTCCTGATACCCATGGGCCACGACACAAGACTCGATCTTATTGTGGGTAAGTACATACGTGACTGTTGAGTGTATTTATTTATTTACTATAATCGATCGATTTTAGGGGCTGAAGCTCAGATTTTAGTTTCTAGTAAAATTATAAATGAAGTTGAAGTATAATAATTGGTACTCACAACATTGACTGTTAACTTTTGATAACGTATCAAAATTTTTTCTCTTTGGTTCTTCTAGTAAGCTTTTTGTAACATTTTTTTTAACGTTTTCCGCCATTCTATTAATTTTTTTATTTCACCATTGTATTTTATTTTTATTGTTATTACATTACTATGATGTTGTCAATCATCTTGTATTTATATTTTTTAATTATATTTTCAGAAAAGGTTTTCAAATGTTTAAATGAACGACATAGATAACGGTCATTCATAAACAAAACGAAGTTCCTCTGTGTATCATCATATAACGCCTACAAATTAAGAAGGTATTGCAAACGTCATTCTCAGTAACAAACTGCTCGTTGACGTTTTAGCTTATCGACAATAATGTATAGTCGGGTTATAAAGACAGGTTGACAACTGGAAATCGCAACAAACAATTTTCAGGCGTGGCTTATTCTAATAAAACAATATTTTATAAATAAAATATCCGCCCAAGAAACTTGTGAATATAGTAAAATTGCTATAAATATTGCAAATGTGGGTTACAACCGGCATACTGTGGTGAAAAGTGTGTTTTTCGAGTGCTAGTTTTTAGGGCGTTGACTAAATTATTGAAATCATGTACGGCCGCAAAACTCCGTCAACATATCGATCCACGCCATCTGTTTATTCACATTATACCGGCAAGTAAGTACTGCGACTCACATTCATTAATTATTCTTATAAGACTTTTACTAACTCGAAACTCGCAATTTCCGCTTCGCCATAATAACTTTCTGTTAGTACAATTTATTCCGCAGTATTGTTTTTATTTATTACTGAGTGCGTATTCAAATGGATTTATGACTAGAATATGCGCTTTAGAAGTATCGATTTAAGGCATTACTCGAGCATTTAATTATTGGAAGTAGAAATTAATGGACAGTCTGCAATCGAGCCAAAAGCCGACTATAATAAGATATAACAACACTTATAAAAATACTTCATGGTGTAAGGGCACTGAAAAGTGCCAGCAAAAGTACTATAACACTAGCCAGTGGCGAAGGGTTCATACAAGCCGATTCCTAGCATGCCTTTTAATAACTAGCACAGTGCCATTCCGTGCAAGATTGTAGCAAATATTTATGAAAACCTAGTATTTATAAGCAAATATGTTGCTCAATATCTTACATGCATAATGGAGTAAAAATATAGTTAGTTTAATGGAACTAGTCACCAGAAATATCGGCTTCGAATTTGAAAAAAGTCATCATTTGCCACAGATGCTAGCCTTTATTTTTTAGCCATGTGTGTATCTACAGTCAGTTACCACACATTTTAACAATGTAGGATTTCATAATGACGAAATCTGCATACCATAGAGATGTTAAGAAGCTTTTGTACAATATGCAAAGTCACCAACCTATACTAGGGAAACATGGTGGACTACGGCCTAAACATATCAGTAAGGGCTCAGGGCTAAGCCTTTTCAATTGAAATATCAGTTTTGGACAAGTTCATGCTTTAGCTGTACAACAATAGTATTATGTTAAATTGCCAATATTATTACTTTCAGGTCATCAACAAACCTTCGATCAGCCAAATCGGTGAGGTCGCTACGAGTTCCATGGTACCAGAAGCCGATATTGCATGATGCAGTCGTATTGGACCTGCAGAGGGGCTCTCTGCTCACCGCCTGTCTGTCGTTGGTACGTATCTATACTATTATAGAAAACTGAATAGTTTGTAGATACTTTCAGGACCTACTTGTTTGAATTGAAAAACTTTGGTGTTGGATAGCCCGTTTATACAGTCAAATTGAGAACCTCCTCCTTTTTTTGAAGTCTGTTAATAATTATGACGTACCTACGGCAATATAATGAAAGAGATTGTTTTAGACAATGTACAATTTTTTTCTTCTGTTAACTTAATACCTAACATCATATACATAGTCAGTTTTAAACCTGTTTAGTTATCAAATGTTATGTTTCTTCGCTCAAACTGAATTCAAAAGCAGTTTGAAAGGCATTCATTTATTCATCTGCCAAAGAAAGTCCACTGTTGAACATAGGCCTCTCCCAATGATTTCCAAAGTGACCTGTTGGAGGCAGCCTGCATCCAGCGTCGTCCCGCGACCTTTACCGCCTTTGAAAGGCACAAATTATTAAATAATTAAAATATGATTCAAAACTGCGTACCAATAAGATGTCTAGTCCCATACATTTAAAAAACTTGTAAAAATAATTATATTGTATATTGTTTCAGTTTGTATCGCTGTTCACATTCTCTCAAAGCATATTTGACCTGTACTGTCTGTACATGGCGACGCCAGGTTTCCACCACACCGGATATTACGTCATCAGCTATCAGTTTGTGTATGTCGGAAGCCCTCCAAGTAAGTGTAGATATGTCACCGCAAAATTGTAAATACCGTTAGATTACAATCTATCTCGCGAGATTGTGAACTATCGAAAGATTGTGAACCGTAACATACTGCTTACAAATTAACGCATTATTTTGTCTCGGTGCGGGGATCGAACCCGCGGCCTCTCGTTTCACAGCCGTAGAGTTAGGTTAGGCTAAGTTAGGTTATAATACCTATATAATGGATTGTAATCTTCGGAAAAATAATGCGTTAAATTGTAAGCAGTATGTTACGGTTCACAATCTTTCGATAGTTCACAGTCTCGCGAGATAGATTGTAATCTAACGGTATTTACAATTTTACGGCGACAGATATGTGTATTTATACACAGTTTTAATGCCTATTTTATTTATCATGTGTAAGTGACCATATGACCATCCACAACGCTTGGATCATGGATGTGTTGCCGGCCCGTCAGGTCGGAAGAGGAGTGGGAAACAAAAAGCTTAGGAAAAGAAAGGGGTATGGGGCATCTGGCCGTCTCACTCACTGAACGACACGCGACAACAAAGCTGTCGCTTCACGTCGATCTCCTGTGAGGCAGTGCTACCACCCTGGACGAGCCTGCCTATTCATGCTGAGTCATGAGCTCTAGCACTTTTAATAACCTTTCTAATTAATTCTGAATGGATGAACCTTTTGACAAATGCAATAAGAAAATGTAGTCAAATTACCCTGTTTAATGCGTCTACTTTCACAGCCTCCGTGGCTGGTTATCTAACATGTTTGTGCGCTCAAGTATTTGTCTCGGGTCTGGGTTTTTATTAAAGTCTCTTGTAGTTTGTGATACACAAGACTAGTTTATTAATGTGGGGTCAGGACTATGTATGTGAATGTTGGGTGTATTTATGTATATTTATCTGTTTTCAGTTCGCAACGTCCTGATAGTGTTCTCACTGTTTTCCTGGCTCGGTTCTATCGCTGTGTTGGTTACAAGCATCGTCCTCATCAACGCTTTGAGAAAGGTAATCTTACAGTACTTATATCAAAACTAACACGAAAAACCATTTAGCTGGTTAAAGATATATAAAACGACTAAGAATTTAAAAAATAATAAAACAAAAAGTATTCATACGGATTTTACCGTGAATTTGATTAAATTTTTTGGTCACGAAAGCTGTGAAGTGATCGAAACGTCGGGAAGTTAAAAGATGTAAATATTTAATCAAATTCGTGATGATATCGGTAAGAACCAAGCGTTTTTGATGGTCATGGGCGGCAGTGATCACTTAACATCCGGTGATCTTTGTTCGTATGCTGGAGCTATGCATTAAAAAAACATGAAAGACCTCGTAGTGGGCCGCGCAGAAGGTGGAGAGATTACTTGATTTTGATAACAACTGGTGGAAGAAATCCTTGGATAGAGAGGGGTGAAAGAGGGAAAGGGAGGTCTTTGCCCTGAAGTAGGACAGTATAAGCTGGAAAAAAACACCTTATGATGGTACCTAAATTTCGAGCAAATAAACATATAGGGGGTAATAAAATAAACACTTCTTCCCAAAGGGGTAGGCAGAGATGTCACCGGGACACCCACGTTTCGCCTAGTATTATCCGTCCCACCATGTGATAGGGGGCGAGTCTATAACCATATCGTGCACAAATTCCTGAGTCCTGGCTGATAATTAATAGAAATATCCAATTTCACTTTGCTCGACCGGGGATAAACAATTTCTGATTGATCACCCATCATTAATCTCCATGTGTAATATTCACAAATATCATTTAAAATCATTATTAATTATATTTTTTCATGCATCAGCTAGTTGCACAGGGTAAAAATAAGGTACATTATTGTCTCATTAACATTGAAACCGCTTGTAACAATTAAGAAAAAAGTAAGAAAAAAAAAGGTTTACAAATGGTACTCAATGAGCTTAAAACGTGGCATCATATGCTTGTAGCAAATTACACAAAATACAACACATTTATTTCTTTATTTACATGTAAAAAATTTTTAAAAACAAAAATTGTTTTAAATACTTAAATTGTTAAAAAAAATGGAACACCTAGGTATGTACATGGAGCTTATCAACGATTTTCTGTCGCTGAAAGCGTTGCTGTCAAAATGATAAAAATATATTTTCTCTCTTCACATTTTATTACATTGGACATGTAAACCCATTGGGTTACGAGTATAAATGTTTGTTCTTTATTTATAATATATCTCAAACATTGATATTTTATAAATTTTATTTTTAGTTCCAAATTTCGCCACACGCCAACAGATTTTAGTTGATTTGTATTTTTTTTTAATTAAAAACAAAAATTAATACTATTGTATTAGTTACAAACGGTTTCATTTCAACTTCATATGGCTTGTTTAATTTATTTTTGCACATGTTTTGTTAATTTTATTTGCCGTGTGTGTGTCATGTTTTTGATGTGTTGCAAAAGTCGCATGTTAGGGTATGAGAGATCTGTATCTCCCCAGTTTATATAACTCAAGAATTATGTAATTATCTTGAGCTGCATTCTAGTCAAATTCTAGTCCTGGTGAGGAAATTTATCGTGTCAAAAATATATCGATAATTTTTCCTTGTTTTTATTTGCGTCTGTTTAATTTATCTAAAGTGTTGTGTACTCCTTTAAGCGGTATATACATCAGAATGTAACTGTACAGAAATAATTAATCTGTTTTCTAATGAATATACTGTTGGGGAACCTGAATTTAATAAATAAACAAAAAAATATCGTTGTTTTTAAAAATACTAACGATACGTCTAAACCAATATTGATAAATCGGTAAACTCTACTTATATACTCAATGGTTGTCTCGAAGAGATCGCCTAGACCCTAGAGCGACAAAGACCCTCTTTTGTACTTTTTTTGTGTTATTTGTATACCATATCCAGACTGCAACCGAAAACAAAAGCCAGGAGGTAGTTTTTTGACAGATTTCAGACACAACACATAATGAAACTGAAAAATTCGGAAAAAACCCACATTTATTTTGTATTTTTTAAAGTATCATCGTGTTTGAGCGGTAAAAACATAGGTTCGTTTAAGTACTTATTTCAATTTTACATAATTTTTTTAGGAAAATGTAAGTATTTCTCACTCAAATACTTAAGATGATAGAAAAAAATTACAAAAAAAATCGTCGTTTTTTTTGCAAAAATTTTAGTTGCATTGTGTCTGTAGTCACTAAAACTACCATCTGGCTTCGTTTTCGGTCGCTCTCCGAGCACACGCGGTATTTTTTTGTTAATTTATGTGTACAATAAATAAGTTAAAACAAATTATTTTACAGGAACACGAGAAGCGAGTAGTGCCCTGGCTGTACACGTTTGGTGTTTTCATCCTATTCCGCTTGGTGGCGTTTGTGTTCGCTTCTATAGTCAACGACATGATATTCGCCTACAATGTGCTCATGTGCCTAATATGGATCGTGTTCTGTGTCTCCGGTGTCTATGGATGGCTCTTGGTCTACAGTCTGTATCTCGAGCTGGCAGACTTGACTAAGTTGGAAGATTTGGCACATTTGAGGGTAAGTTCCATTTTTGAGATTGCTGGTAGAAAAATTAGGTTATTAGTAGCAAAAAACTTGAAGAAAATCTGTGGAAAAATGGAATGGCTGTTACTTAAAAACTGTTGATAGATAGTCGTAGATAGGACTATATATGTTTTTGTTGCTGTGCAGTCATAGTTTGTCCTATCACCCATTACCGGTTTATTGTCTGGTTCTGAGATACCCTGCATATCTTTATACACAACTAGCGGACCCGACAGACGTTGTCCAGTACACACGTCTTTAATGCGAAAATTTCAAACTTTTTCTATTAAGCTGTAGCAATCTGGACCGTTTTGATGAAAATTTAAATAAAAATCATTTTCCAGTGGACCAAATTGTGAATCCAAACCATTTTCGAATCCCCTTGAACACACACAAAAAATTTCTTCAAAATCGGTCCAGCCGTTTAGGAGGAGTTCAGTGACATACAAAAAAAAGGTCACTGTGGAAATCATTGGGAGAGGCCTATGTTCAGCAGTGGACTTCCTTTGGCTGATGGATGGATGGCTGGATATAAAGATAGGCCCGGCAAACGAGCAAATAGGTCTCCTGATGGTAAATGGTCACTGCCGCCCATAAACATCCAAAACGCTGGGAACATCAAATCAGGAGAGGAGCGGGAAAGAAAAAGGATGGGAAGAGGAAAGGCGTATTGGGCCTCCGGCTATCTCACTCACCGGACGAAACACTACAGCAAGGCTGTCGCTTCACGTCGATCTCCTGTGAGACTGTAGTACAACTCCTGACGAGCCTGCACATTCATGCTGAGTCATGACTGACATCAGCGTGGTTCACTTTAAATTTCTTATTTGATTGATGGAATTCTGAATTACAGATGGGCACAATGGCGTCAATAAACGCGTCCTTAGCTGGCTCTCGTCCCACCACCCCCCACAGCACGGTCTCAACAATGCCAGCCTCGCAGATTTGATGCCACGACCCGGCGACTGAGACCGCCGAAGAGTGCGTGCCACTCAACCAGAGCATAGAGACTCCCGTGTAATCATAAGTCAGTATAAGTCATCATTCAGTATCTGTCAGTATAAGTCATTATAAGTCAGTATATCTCAGTATAAATCATGAGTCACTATCAATAGTGACTGATCATCTTTTATAAATGTCAGTTATGAGTTATATTATAAGTCAGAATATCTCAGCATAAATCATAACTCACTATCAATAGTGAGTTATTTATAAATGTCATAAGACAATCATCAACTTTTAGAAGCATTGTTTGTCAGTTTATGTCAGATATATAATCATTTAGCAAACAATGTTGCGACAGTCATGATTTTTTCGACGCTGTATGTCATATTTTTCAAATAACTACAGTCATTTTTTAGAATGCGTGGCCCGAATGTATGTATGAATGCGTATTTTGTAATTGAAACAGGTGTCTTGAATTTATTTTCTATTCTATAACACTACTGGACATTACGAGACTTAACAACTTATAGCACCCCCGGTGCAACACTGTCACTTATGCAAAAATTGCAATAATTAGTTAAATATTATGTAATAACTATCCTAAAGCACCCCTTTACTTGGGGCGATAATGTTACGTTCGTAGTACACATAGTTTCCGTATGAGGGTGTGAATGTCATTGTCGTTTTTTGTTGTGTCATATTTTATACGATGTCAAAGTTTTAAATGCTTCTCCTGAAAGGTAACATTTTTTCATAAGTGACAGTGTTGCACCGGGGGTGCGTTATGTCCCAAGATGGCGAGCGCAGTGGAATGAGTTGCGCATTGCGCATTGCGGCCAAGCATTGCTTTGTAATCCACGGTGTTTGGTTTTGCTACTGTCCATGAGCGGTGGTATCGCTTACCATCAGGCGAATGGCATGCTCGTCTCGCCATTCATTGCAATAAAAAAAAATGGACGCATATTTTTTAAAATTTGCCTTTCTTTTAATATCAATTTCAAGTATGTATTCATATATAAATTAGATCGTAAATTATTATTATTTGTCAGAATATGATACTTTATAAGTATTTTAATTAACACGGTCATCACATGTCAGAATTAGTGTATTCTGATGGATCATAAGTCAGTGTCAATATTCCGATCACTCATCTAAATGAATTTCATCAATTTTCAGTAAAATTCCTCATCATTCAACATAAAAATATTAGATTATGTGCAGTGGAATCATATAAAATATTGTTATGGTTCAATACTTATAACTGTTGAACAAGCAGTCCTAGATTGTATTCCTGAATAACTTTTACAACATTTTTAAGTCTCTTTACAGTTTGTTGGAATTATTCCAAAGCACAAAATGGTGTCACGTTTGTTGCATCTATAATGTATTAATTTTTTATTAAATTATAAGCACTAACTGAATCTCATATGTTATAATATTTACAAAGTGTTTCTATAGTGTGAAATATATTTATATACACCATACACAGCCCTGGGGGTTATTCTTATTGTTCGACACGAATTTCGAATGTTCGGACGTTCGACGTTCACGTATAGGATATAAGTTTTCCACTTCTAAACTCAATACCGTTCTATTTAAAACATATCATTCACTCTGTACTTAGTCTATGACAACGTACGATAAAGAATTCGAACATTTTGTATGATATTAAGTCACAATCGTTCAGTCTGCGTACGACGTTCGAACATTCGTCGTCGTGTCGGAGAATGGAGTAACCTCCGTGACCCCACACTAACATCAAGTCTAGTGTCGTATATCAGAAACAACGAGAGACTTTTCACTGTCATAAATACCCAGGCCCGAGACAAATACCTGTGCATCTCACAAACATTTGTGTAGTTGCGTGCATCGAACCCAAGGCCTCTCCTTTAACAGCCGGCGTCTAACCAGCCACATATACTGTCATATAATAATTATACAGCATGTGTGATACAATTAAAAAAACATATTATCTATTATACAGCATATTTGATACCATTAAAACACTAAAGAAACACTCTGTATATGATATTTTTTAAATTGAAAAATAACACCGATAGATTAGTTTTAATTATTAAAGTTTAATATTTTAAGTGTTCGCCCTTATTTAGTTGATGAGCGTTCCGTCCAATATAAGTTCATTAATTTTAAGTATTTTTTGTAATGTCAAGACTCGAGGTGTACGCGGGGACAGAGTGAGAGGGACCATAGTGTTACTTAGGTGTGAAAGAGACAGATATAGCTGTGTATACTTTACCCTACCCTATACCCTTTCTGTTACACCTAGTATATTTTAATCTTGCATTTAATGTCTAGACTCTAGAGGAAACGCTGTCACACATTTGCGTCTTCAAGAACGTAGATTTTTTGTACGTAATTTTGATTTACTACATTAGTAAAATTGAGTTAAATTAACAAGAAATTGCTATAAAGTTCGTTGGTAACAGAAAGTCTATTTAGTTATTATACGCCCAAAAAGATTTTGCATGGAAATCAATGGAAAACATTTTTTTTCCTTTTTCTTTTTCAATTAGTTCTTGCATATTCCAGAACTGTCAAATGTCATGCAATGAGAGGGCGGAAAATGGTGGCCCAGCACCACCATTTTTATCTACGTTTTTGAAGTACCGGCGCTCCCTCTAGATATGATATACTCTAAAGTCTCAATCGTAGTCAGTATTTAAACCTATTTCAGTAATCGAATGTTTTGCCGTCATCGCTAAAACTGAATTCAAAAAAATTAAAATAAATCAAAAGTCGTTCATAATGGACGAAACATTCGATAAATAAAATAGGTTTTAAAACTGTCTATGAATAAGACAGTGAGAATTTTAATTAAAATGCTGTTTGTACATTTTGTGCAATAAAACCGTGTATGGCATGTTTTATTTTTAAATTGCATAGAAATATGTATGATTTACAGTTTTCAATGTGTTAATGAAACACCATTTATTTTATATCATGTGCACAAGACAGTTATGCATATGAATTTTATAGATATTTATAAGCGAAGCATTTAGCTGTTGTGGTTGATTGAGGTGTTGTAATTAAGTCACGCTTATGGTGCTTCCACATCGCAGTTATCTTTAGCAAAGTTGTTATAGATTGTTACCACAATATGTTGGGCAACTTTACATATAGGGTGTAATTGATAGCCTTCCGAAAATTGCAAGGGGATGCTCAGGCAATGAAACTGACAACTGTTCCCTAAGAAAATATTTTCGGAAATAAATAAATAAAAAAAACTTATCCATAGGAAATTAACACTTGGATCTATCTGACAAGCCCGAAGCCGATTTTTTTTGCATTTCCGAGAAAAGTTTCTTTGGGAAAGTTATTCATTGATTTAGCATTCCTGTTTTTGGAAGGCTGTCAATTACACCCTGTATACTAATACGGCAACATGTACTAAATATAAATAACATTTTGTTACCAGTCTTTGCAGAGTATTATTTGAAAATGTTGCTCGAAAAAATATTAACTGCGGTGTGAATGCATCATTGAATATTTTGAAAAAATATCATGTTTTTTAAATTTTACTAATGGACTTCAGCCATGATTTTGAACCTCCTGTTAAAATTAGAATACTCTATGGAAAATAACTCTGTATAATTTATATATACAGGTGTATCAAGACTGCGACCGAAAACGAAGCCAGGTGGTAGTTTTAATGACTACAGACACAATGCAACTAAAAGTTTATAAAAAAAAGCGACAGGTTGTTTTTTGCAATTTTTTTAATATCATCGTGTTCGAGTGGTAGATACCTAGTTTTTACTAAAATTGTAATTTAAACCGTTACGTACTATTGTGTCTTTAAAAATTAAAAGATGCATATTATTATTTTAGGAAAACTATGTATGAATCACCCAAGTACGATAAGTAAAAGAATACAAAAAAAAATGACGCTTTTTTGTGATTTTTTTTAGTTGCAGTGTCTGAAGTCACTAATACTACCACCTGGCTTCGTTTTCGGTCGCAGTCTGGACACACCCTGTATACTAAAAATAGTAAAAGTATGTGCCTTTATAAAACTTTGACACCGTATTTAAGTGCCTTCGCCTAAGTTAAGGATCTGTTTATATATTTACTTAGTAAGCTGTATTACTGACTCTATCTCGAATAAAATAGTATATGGACATATATGTCTCAATAATTATGAGCCCAGACCTCTTCGATTGAGAGGGGTTAGGCCACAGTCCACCAAGTGGCCTAGTGCGGGTAGATGTGAAAAATTTAAAACAAAAAAATATGAAATGAGGACTTCGATACAAAGGTGATCTAATTCTTTAATACATCGCGTGAGGTTAGGCCACTTTTGCATTAACGTCTTCAAATATATTTTGTATATTACAATAAAGCCCCATTTACACGGGGAGAGTTTCTCGCCTCGATACGATTATTGTAACGATATAAAAAAGTCGCATCGTGTAAACATCGTCAGAACACGATATTCTACAGCGGTTATGTCATGCGATAATCGCATACGATTCTGGCCGCGAGAAACTCCGTGTAAATGGAGCTTAATATAGTACTAACAGGCCGAGACGAGTTGATTGTAATAAGACTTGATAAAAATATGAAATACATGTATTTTAATAGATTTTTTAAATCACCTGAATATTTTTTATTATGTTTATTTTCTACGTGTATGCACATGTAACACTGCATTTATTTCTCTTAGTTCGCTATTTGTTTATAGACTGTTCACACGATTGGCCAACTTGACAACTGTTGGGCCAATGGTTGGATCGGATGTTGCTTTCCCAAAATTAATCGACCTGGATACTTTAATGATTTTTTTTTTCAATTAGTATAGTTTAAAGTTAATCATATTTTAGAATGAAATATATAAATAAATACACCTAACAGTCACATACATAGCCCTGACCCCACACTGAGATCGAGTCTTGTGTCGTGAACAGAAACTACGAAAGACTTTCCGGTCTCACAAACACCCAGACCCGAAACAAATACCTGTGGTTCACACAAATAAAAATATTTATTGAAACATGAGTGCGTTATGCCTGCAGATTCAAGAAATACGTAGTCAAAATAATTAAAAAATGATATATATTTCTGGTTAATCTGATTGTTAGTTTGAAATGTACTGTTTTTTTTTCATATCTCATATGTTGCCTTTTGCCATCTTTACATGTTGCTGTCTTTATCGAAAGCAATCGCGTCAAATGTCGATCTAAAAGTTGGAAGTTGGCCGTTGTGTGGATGCAAAGTCAAGCACACATTCAAGGTCTTATTCGTAGTCAGTTTAAAAACCCATTTTAGTTAGCGAATGTTTTGTCTGCTTTGCTCAAACTGAATTCAAAAACCTTTCGAAAGAGACAAAACATTTGATAGCTAAAATAGGTTTGTAAAGTGGCTATGAATAAGGCCCTTGGTATTTTTCTACACTTGTGTAATTATAAATTGTAAAACAAGAGAATGTTGTATGGATTTAAATTGATTCTGCAATTAATTGTGGCGATGCAATGTAACAATCTAATTATATTTCAAATTTGGCCAAGGCTTCCACACGACACAATGTGGTTGGCAATTTATTTAAATTGGCAAGCGAGTTGTCTCGTCGGGTAGTACATTTAACTATTAATAAATAAATACCCCCAACATCACACGTCTCTGACCCAACAGTGACATACAAGTCTTATGTCGTGATGATCAAAAACCACGACAGCCTTTTTACTCCCAAAAACACTGGAATGTGGTCAATTATTTGTTTTCAACTCCCTTTTGTTTTTTCTTTCTGTGTATTTTGGATGTGGGTTAAAGAGATAGTGTCCCTAAGAGTCTCGCCGAGCTCCGGAGCCCAGTGCCAATTGTTTGCATTAAAACTGTAAAACGTTACAACTTGAATAATCGTGGCGTGATAATATTCCGACTCGGCCATCCTTCACATCAGCCGTTGTCAACTCCGTTCTGCATTCAAATCCTTATTCTATTCTTCTTAATATAACTGCCAGCAACATCTTCATGCTGAAGTAGGTTGCTTTACTCATCGCTTATAAAAATCACCCGTTACAATATTAAGTATTCAATAAAGCATTACAAGATTGTAGCATTGCAACGCCATCTACCGATAAAGTATGTGAGAAAAGACCAATGGAACCAAGTACTGAAAGTTAGTAATAAGCCGTCCAGTATATTTTGTAATGCTCTTGTGTATGTGAATATATTATTAAGAAGATTCTGGAGTTTTATTGGATAAGATAATTTTTTCAATAAGCACACGAAAAGTACTTTAGTTCAACGGTATACAGATCAGAGGAACGAAGATTGAAGCATAGTTGTTTCGATTGCTTGCCTGATAAATATACAAATACAGTGTATATCAAGACCGCTACCGAAAACGAAGACGAGTGATAGTTTAAGTGACTTTAGACACAATGAAACTAATTTTTTTGTAAAAAAAAAAGCGACGATTTTTTTCCTATCATCGTATTTGGGTGGTAAATACATACATGTTCCTAAAAAAATAATGCACTTTTGTTTTTAACGACGCTATAATACGGAAGGTTTAAAATTATAATTTTAGCAAAAAATATGGATTTACCACCCAAACACAATGATTTTTAAAACATTACAAAAAAAACGTTTCTTTTCTTTTTGCATAATTTTTAGTTGCATCGTGTCTGTAGTCACTAAAACTACCACCTGGCTTCGTTTTCGGTAGCAGTCTTGATATACCCTGTATATACATACAGAAACCCACGCTTTTTTCCCAGACGGGATAGGCAGAGGAGTTACCAGGACACCCACATTTCGCCTTGTATTTTCCATCTGATGTGATAAGGGGCGACCCTATCGCCATATACTAATTGAAAAATCTACATTACTTTGCCCGACCGCGGATTCGAACCCGGGACCTCAGTGTTGTAAATGCACCGTAATACAACTATGCCATTAAGGCAGTCAAAAATATTTCAACATTGACATTTATTCATACAAGGTTATCTTCCTTAGAGCCTCATCACCATCTTTGAGTAAATTGTTGATTAGTTACTTTTTAATTAACGTTAATTGCCAAGTAAAAGTGCCAAGAATATTCCGTCGATTTCACAAGTGAAAACAAAGCATCGAGTAACAACGTGGTGGTTAAATGAATGACATAAGAAATAGAACGAACCATTCGTTCAATATTACGTCAAATGTTCCACGCCCTGCCTCTCGCTGAAATGTCAACATTTTTTTTTTAAATAAGAAAGGAGGCGCCACCGAGGCATTTATTTACCTGATAAATATAATAAAACAAAACATATTTATAAAGGCTTTATTACAACAATTTTACATAAATATACAAGCTATAGATCTCTATACGACATAAATTCCTTCGTGTACTCGCTACATAAATGCATCAAAGCAATGCATGAAAGTTATCTCATTTTGTTTTTCAACAGCAATTGCTTTAACCCAATTATTTTAACATCATAATTGATTATTTTGTAGTCTATAGTCTACGGAAACACCTGTTTAATATTTAATGCCTCGTTTTTTATTGAAAGGGCGTTGAAAAAACCATACAAAACAGCTGATGTTAATTGTAGTCTATAGACTACTGTACCATCAACATTATCGAGTTCTCGTAAATCTGTAGCGGTAATCGATTCAAATATAATTTACAAAACAGCTGATGTTAAATGTAGCACAAATTTACCTATAATATCGTAATTATATCAACACACAATTCAATTTTGTACATAAACAATACCTTAAGATGTACGATTTAAACCGAATGGAAATAATTCGCTAACCATACTAGCGAATCGTAGTTTGACTACACTACTGATGTAAAATGTAGTCTTTAAAAAAACATCAGGAAACAAAGTACATAATAAAAAATATAAACATTTTGGAAGGCTTAAATTATGAGTAGAGTTGCGTAAGCAAACATAGTTAAATGTTAATATTTCTTTCAAGTTGGAATTAAAGAAACTATAAAAATATATTATATGGATTACTGATTGAACATCAAGACGGGCAATTTTATATATTAACAACGGTACTTATAAACTTGAAAATATACCCAACCTGAATATCAAACCCTGGACTTCACACAAATCAACAATTATCTTTGGAACTTACCAGAACATTATAACTACATTTGAAAACTTAAAAAATAAATTCATAATAATTAAAACTTAAATAATATCTGTTTGCTATTGAGCACGTAACATGTTTTAAAATTGTATACAGATTCTTGGAAGCAAATATATTTCATCTCATGAAGTCCGTTTGTATGTATTTATGTATGTTTGTTTACATGTGAGTAATGTGTGTAGATCTATACATATAATAAATTTGTAACCGATCGTTGTCTGTACAGTGTACATGGAAGATAAATGAGAAAATCTGATATGGGGGGACTATATTAACGTAATAGAACCCAAAACAATGATTTTTAGAATTTTTGTCTGTGTCTGTGCGGTTGTGCGCGATGAACTCAGAAACGGCTTAATATATTTCGATGAAATTTGGTATGGAGGTAGCTGACACCCTGAATTAACACTTAGGCTACTTTTTATCCCGAAAAATGTAGTGTTCCCGTGTGATGAAGGAGAAATTCCGATATATATGTCACTTTTTTGTACTCAAATATGATGGATTATATATCTTGAGTGAGAATGAGACGGTATAAGGCGGGAAATAAGGGGACGGAACGGGACTTTTTTTTAATAAATATAACTACGCAAACTGAGTTGTGGGCAAAAGTTATTTGTAAATATAATATGGATCGTCTACAGTCCGTCGCCGTAAGCGCTTTTGTTAAATTAAGAACAGTTTTTTTCTCTTCATATATTACATTGCACATGTTAATACTTTTAGATTAAGTAAATGCTTGTTTTTTATAAGAAGAAAACATATTTATTTATAAATATGTATTATTTGAGTTATTGTTCTCTTTTGTATACTGCCCTTTCTTTCTCCTTCTCTTAAATCCATCCTATGGTTGTCTGGTAGATTGCCTTAGTGTGATAAGATCGCCATTTGTACTTTGTTGTTTTATTGTTTTTTGTGTACAATAAATAAAATAAATAAATAATAAATATCTCAAACAGTGCGCTTAATAGATATTTTTATATTATATTTGTAGTTCCAAATTTCGCCACACTAATAGATGACATTTAGTTGACATTGATATTTCATTCACACATTTGTCAATTTTAAAAACCATCAACGGACTTCATGAGAAAGAATAACTGTACAAAAACATTTGTTTAATTACAACTTCAGGATTGATTTGAAGAAAATATTTTTATCTTTGTTTTAATTCTTAATTGTGGAATTATCATTTGGAAGTTTTACCACGCGTTTTCCATTTTGAATTCGGAATTAATGTTAAACACCTTTATATTGTTTTTCAAAAAATTTATAAATCAAATATTCATAATTTTTTGTAGCTCAAAGCTTTTTGATTCCAAAATGTGTACTGATGCGATGACAAAGTAATAAAAAAGTATATCAGCTATATACAATGTACAATATCTCAAAATACATTTATCAAGCTCTTAAATGACTCTTCTCTTACTAATATCGTCAGAAAAAAAACGAGGTAACATTATGGAAGGAGGTATGTATCTTAGAGTGCGAAGAGTCAAAAATTATCTTACAAATATCACTTGTATCAGCGTATTTTAACAGCGTCACCAACGGCGCGCAGTATAAACTGGTTACAATGTAACACCAACCCTCGCCAATAGATGGCGTTCATAAATTCCTTTACCATTTCGCTTGTCAAAAACAATGTTTTAAACTTTGCCAAGAATTATACTTTTCTAAATTCCATTTATACCAATCTTTAGAGAATCAAAAATGGTTTAATCGAAGTGAAAATTTTAAATATCATCAAAATATTACCAATCAAATTCAGATCTAGAGTGACATAATTTTTATTAAACATTCGCCCACTTCGGCATGAGAAATTGAAATATTAAACGCATTGCTATCCAAATAAATACACCCAACAGTCACATACATAGTCCTGACCCCACACTAAGATCAAGGCTTGTGTCGTGTATCAGAAGCTAAGAGAGACTTTTCGGTCTCACAAACAGCCAGATCCGAACCTGTGGATCTCACAAACATTTGTCTGTGTGCGGGATCGTAACGGCCTCTCGTTTCACAGCCAGCGTCTAACCAACTGCGTCACGAATGTTGTCAAACAACGCTTCGATTAATGAATTCAGTATTTGCCACAATGATTCCGATCTGCACTAATACGTAAGAATTTCTACGGTATGTAAAGTCCGCCAACCCGTACTAGGCTATCGTGGTGGACTGTACTAACCCCTCTCAATCGTACTCGGTTGTAGAGGCCCGTGCCTGCAGTGGGACGTAAATGAGCTGATACAGAGCACCAAACTTTACATTTTCTTGTGACCTTTAAAAATACTGACTATATCAATATAGTACTGTGTAAATGTCGAAAAAATTATACCGGCCTTTCGAAACCTTTACACCCGAACCCAAAACGAGACATTTATAAACGACTTATCAATTCAAAACCATTTTTTTTCTCAAACCTCAGTGGACATAATAAAAATTATATTTTTAAAAGTTTCACTTAATTTTTTTTTTATAAATCCATATTATTGTAAAATTGTTGATTAATTTAGGTTATAGTATAATTAACTTTGGAATAAACTATGTTCGTGATAATCTTATCACTTAAAAAATATAACAAAGTTGGAGAAAATTATCAACTACCCTCATTTTTATATCAATTTATAACTCTTAAGCCCCATTTACACGGGGAGTGTTTCTCGCCTCGACGATACGATTATCGTCAGGATATAAAAAAGTCGCATCGTGTAAACATTTGTCAGAACACGATAATCTATGGCGGTTATGTCATGCGATAATCGCATACGATTCTCGCCGCGAGAATCCCTCTTCGTGTAAATGGGGCTTTAAGCTCCATATTTCAGATATCTGAAACGAGAATCAATAGTCACAAGACAAATGTTTGTATGAAAAGCAATTTTTAATTGCGTTTTTGAGTGGGACCAAGTCTAGTGTTCTCGGATCTGTATGGGACCAAGTACTTCGTAGTATCTGATGCCCACGACAGAAGACACCTTCTTGTGCGGGGATAACTACACACATAATAACAATCACAAAGGAGAATGCCAATTTATGGTATCGGTAAAAAATATCGATGACTCCGATACTGATACTGCTTAAAATTAATTATAGCATTTTTTATGGTTTGTCCTTAAACATTTTTTCTGTTTTATCCCTAGCGACAGATTTTTATAAAATAAAGTTATTATCACATTTCACAGAGCCGATGACAAATAAATAGTTTTTATTGGACTTCAAGTTCATTTCTCCAAGAACTCCAGACCTGGGTGGCCATTATTTTTATTTTTATTAAAAATATATAAATTTTCCTACCCAAAAAAGTAGGTTTCATCGAGGGACAAAAATCTTCGCACCGATACCAAGTTTCATAGTAAAAAGAGCATTCTCCTTCTTGTGTTGTGGTTATCAGAAATGAGAGGTACTTAATTCTATAAAGCGCGCTTCACACCAACGACGCTAACTGGCTGACACAACCCAACGGCCTTCAAAAATATAATTATGTCGGCTTCAAGCGTACACTACGCAATATGTGCGATAGTTACAGAAATTGTATTGTATTGTATCAGCCCATATACGTCCCAGTGCAGGGCACAGGCCTACTCTACAATTGAAAGTACGATTGAGAGTGGTTAGGCCATATAGTCCACCACGCTGAAATATTGTTACAGAAATATCCCGTCAAAATCATACAAACATTTGTCTCAGATCTGAGGGTTATAGTCTCAAGCTATTTTGGAAAATCTAGCTATCCAGACCATGGTGTTTCCTTTTGATCCTAGCGTAAGGCCCTATGTCTGGATCCATGACAAAATCGTACAAAACTGAGGACCAACTGTTGTGTTGAGGTAGATTGTCGTAGAATTCAGCCGCTATGCGCTTCACCTGAGGAAAATTATGATTATCATAAATACACCCAACACTCACTCCTGACAACACACCACAGAATACTAACAGAAGTCAAGCTCCATACAAAGCGCGCTAGATCAACGCACACATACACAGCGTTCACCGACACGACATTCGAGACCGATCGAGACCAGTGCGGGCGCGAGTTGCACCCGCTACGGACACGCATCTAGTGATATTTTTTGTGCAAAGATGGAGTAAAAAAAAGTTATTACAATTGTTCAGTTGATGGATGTTTAAATTCTACTTTAAACATCCAATAAAACGATACGAGTGCTATTACCACGATACTTGTTTTCGCATGAGCCAGAGTTAACAACCCTAGCGCGACCGCCGAGCGTAGTGTGAGTGTAGCTACAACAAGTGAAGTATATACACAAGCTTCACTTCTGTTAGTATTCTGTGCCCACACTAAGTTTTATGTCGTGTATCAGAAACTAGTAACCTAGAGAAAATACTCACAAATACACAGAAACAAATACACGTGGATCACACAAACAAGCACCATCTATTTTTGGTCTGATTTAACAAATTATAGTATCATCTGTCCGTTGCAGTCCACTGCTGGGCATAGGCCTCTCCCAAAATACGCCGCAGAGCCTGGTCTACTGCTTTAGGCATGCAGTCGCTGGCGGCCATCTTGTGCAAGTCAGATCTGACCAGAGCACGTCCCAGGCTACGTTTGCCAACACGCGGTCTCCACTCCAGAACACGCTTACTCCAGCAGTTACCTGTTCTGCAATTACAGTATGCTGTGTAAAATAAACCATGTTTTCCTACCTCTGGGAGCCTTCGTCCAGGGACGGCCGGGAAGTCGTGGTGCTCATTGTGATAACCCACGTTGAATGTGATCCAATTCAAAGGGCCATAGTAGGAATACGTCTCAAACCCTTTGCGAAACATGTAATGTTCCGATATGAAGTGACCTGAAAAATACATCATCAATCCATTATCCATGCATCAGCCAAAGGAAGTCCACTGCTGAACATAGGCCTCTCCCAATGATTTCCACAGTGACCTGTTGGAGGCAGCCTGCATCCAGCGAAGTCCCGCGACCTTCACCAGGTCGTCTGACCACCTAGTGGGTGGACGTCCCACGCTGATATACAAAATACATCATACGAGTACATAATTGAAATAAAATAAATTCTTAGGGATTTTATCACAAATTTGTTTTAATTTTTACATTTTTTAATTTCCCGACGTTGCGATCACTTTACAGTTCTCATGGTCACGGGGCGGACTGAGGTGTTAGTCATCCGCTTAGTGACTGTTACAATTTGTACAATTATTACGAAACTGTAAAATGATCGAAACATCGGGAAATAAAAAAATAAAAAATAAATTATTAGTACATAAACTCACGCCTTTTCCCAGAAGGGGTAGGCAGAGGTGCTACTAAGACACCCGCGTTTTGCCAAAGTGTGATATACGAGCCTGTCGCCGTATCAGGCATAAATTCCTGACTGCGGGCTGATAAATAATAGAAAAATCCAATATCACTTTGCCCGACCTGGGATTCGAACCCGAGACCTCAGCTTTACAATCATACCGTAGTACCACTACGCCACCGAAGCATCATTAAATACTGTTTAAAATCAAACATGGGGAACATTTCCATTTTACTAAACACAATACTATATGGTAAATACCCATCTGTACTGTACTGTATCAGCCCACATACGTCCCACTGCAGGGCACGAGCCCACCTACAATCGAGAGTACCATTGAGAGTTGTTAGGCCGTATGGCCACGCTGGCCTAGTGCGGGTTGGCGGACTTTTACACACCACAGAAATTTATACAAATCGCTATGGTATGCAGGTTTCCTCACGATGTTTTCCTTCACCGTTATAGTGCATGGTAATTGAATATCAATACACACATGACTCTGAAAAGTCAGAGGTGTGCGTTGAGATTTGAGCCCGCGGCCACCGTGAACATGTAGGCAGCCGCGTCTGGTCCGTTACCAACAGGCCACCACGCACCGAAAATATGGCAACCCTATTAATAATATTTTATTTACCTGCCACTGGATGCACACCCATCGCCATCAAAGACCCGAATATCAGATAACCCAGAACCTTCCAGCCTGAAAACAAACATTTATTTACATTTTAAACACCAAGAGAAAATGTCTGACATCAAAATAAAAATCCTAAGAAGACGGATTAGCTCATTTAGATATGTTATCATTACAATAGAAACGGAAATAAAGTGAATTTGTTTATCTCTTCAAAAAAATGCATTCCGGAATTGATTCGGCTTCTTTACTGCAAAATTTAAATATTAACATTAATCTAAGATAAAGATTTGCAAACCCAATACTCTCTATTGGGTTAGTGACATCTTAATATGGTATTTGGGTGGTAAATACATACTTTTCCTATAAAAAAATAATGTGCACTGTTTTATTTTGTAAGACGCTATAGTACAAACCGCTGCATACCGTAGCGATTTTAAAGAATTTCTACGGTATGTAAGTCCGCCAACCCGCACTAGGCCAGCGTGGTGGACTATATGGCCTAACCACTCTCAATCGTACTCTCGATTGTAGAGGAGGCCCGTGCCCTGCAGTGGGTCGTATATGGGCTGATACAATACAAAAAAAAATATAGTACAAAAGGCTTTAAATTATAATTTTATCAAAAACTATAGATTTACCACACAAACACAATGATATTTACAACATTACAATATCAAACGTCGCATTTTTTGCAACATTTTTATTATACTTTGTTTTCACTTGTGAAATCGACGGAAAATCCTTGGCACTTTTACTTGACAATTAACGTTATCAAAATGTAACTAATTAACAGTTACGTCAAAGATGGTGAATGAGGCCCTAAAATTTATATAAAATATACATAAAGCAGTAGCACTCACCGAACAGTTTGACAACAACAGCGTCGAAGAACAGCTGTATAATCAGGTTGATGAGCTCGAGGGGCGTGGGGGGCTTCGGCCTCACCACGAGGGGGCGTAGCGCGTAGAACAACGGCTGCAGGATCAACCACAGAAGCTTCCCGCCCGTGGTGCAGAACAATTTCGCCTCTACCAGTGTCGGCAGATCCGTGTCTATGACCTCGTCGCCTTGGTACTGAGGAGAAAGTTTATGTTGAATATCATGAAGTTCAGTAGGGTAATTCACGTAATTAAATAAGTTCAGTTGCAGTGCAGTTGCAGTTAAGTTTCGATCAAAACAGACCTTTTCGTATTCTCGTAATTTTGACAACCGCTGTCAGATACGCTCGCGTCAAGTCCGCGTCACGCGAGCGGTTTAGCGTATTCTACTGCTGCGTGTTTTATGTGCGTGATCCAGATCGCAACTTGATCGGTATTCACGTGTAAGCTTCTTGCATACAACTGACGTACAGTTGACGCGCAGCACCCGCGCAGTTTACGCATAGCTTAGGTGCAGTTCACTCGCAGCTAAACAATTACAAGAATACCATTTTGCACTAAGACGTAAACTTAATTGCAACTGCACCGCAACTTGATCGGCGCGTCAAAAAATTACGTGAATTACCCTACAGGTTTCGCCTTGTGTTCCGTCCCATGATGTGATAGGGGGCGAGCCTACCGCCATATCGGGCACAAATTCCTGACTCCGGACTGATAATGAATAGAAAAATCCAATATCCTCAGCTTTGTAATCATACCGTAGTACAACTACGCCAGCGAGGCAGTCCAACTCTAAACCAGTCATAACCTCGGACTCAGTGTATTCAACTTACCCTATGATGTTCCAAGTGGTACTTCTTGAAGCTGATGGATATCGGTATGCCAATGGGTAGATTCGCGAAGAAACCGAAGAGTCTGTTATGCATCGGCCGGTTGTGACCGAACGCCAGGTTGTGGGCTATCTCGTGGATGGCTGCAACAATACATTTCAAATAATTTCACCCGCAATTACAATTTTTATTTTACTTGTGTAAGGTCTTTTAAGTCTTTCGCGGAACGTCGCTGGATGCAGGCTGCCTCCAACAGGTCACTGTGGAAATCATTGGGAGAGGCCTATGTTCAGCAGTGGACTTCCTTTGGCTGATGGATGAATGATGAATGAAGGTCTTTTATATGTGGAGAAATAAATACAAATACAATAAACACACCCAACAGTCACATACATAGTCCTGACCCCACATTAAGATCGAGTTGTGTCGTGGGTATCAGAAACTACGAGATACTTCTTCGTCTCAATCACACAGACCCGACACATACTTATGGTTCACACAAACATTGGTCTCGGTGCGGGGATCGAGCCCGCGGCCTCTCGTTTCACAGGCGCGTCTAACCAACTACGCCACGGAAGCTGGATGTATGTATGTATCGAATTTATCGAACTTAACAAAATCAAAAACTTTCACCACATTTCATTAGTATGTAATATTCACGCACCATTTATATGTTGTGTTTGTTTTCCTACTGCCTCGGTGGCGTAGTTCTACTACGGTACGATTGCAAAGCTAAGGTCTCGGGTTCGAATCCCGGGTCAGGCAGTGATCATGGGTTTTTCCATTCATTATCAGCACGCCAGGATAGGTGCCCGATAATGGTGATAGGCTCGACCCCTATCACATCTTGGGACGGAACATACAAGGCGAAATATGAGTGTCATGGTCCTCTGCCTGCCCCTTCTGGGAGTGAGGCGTATTTATGTATGTATTTATCAAAAACTTTCACCACGATCCATAAGCACCTATGTATTATACACGCACGATTTATAAATGTAACCTAATTTTTTTAACCAGTCATGCATTTTCTTATACAATTATCGTTTCATTCCCCTAACATCATGTACATAATCAATCCACTCCATCAGCCAGAGGAAGTCCACTGCTGAACATAGGCCTCTCCCAATGATTTCCACAGTGACCTGTTGGAGGCAGCCTGCGTCCAGCGACGTCCCGCGACCTTTACCAGGTCATCTGACCACCGTGGGTGGGCGTAATGCATAACACACGTTTAAAATTTAAAACATTCTAGATTTTTCCATCATCGTAACGTATATAATTTGTGTGCACAGTCACGTAAGCGGCAAGGTCGTTCTGTATACAATATCATTAGTATCAAGTCGCTAAACAGTCGCTTCATATTTCGAGATTATATTGTTATTAATACGGCATTAGGACTCTCGGACCTTAACTTAGATTAATTCTAAGCCCCACATATTCAAAAACGATCTGTGTAAAAATTGGTTCTCTAATTGTTAAGTCACAATATATTAGTTATTTTATAAAATAAACATATATTTATCGTAATTTATGTTATGTCAATGCGTGTATATACACGTAGTATAGTATATACTATGGCTTTTTCTTTATTCTTTTTTGTCACTTATCTGTGAAAACATGTAATTAGTGTATAGTTTCATTACTCTGTTTTATTTTTGTAACACTGTATGTTCCCTTAAAATAATAAAATAAATAAATAAACAAATTAATAAATTACAAAAAGACGAAACCATTGCGAGTCATCGAGTTAGTTTTTAAACAGTTCAATTGTCTAACTCACAACATCTTACATATTGACATAAACTCACGCCTTTATCCCAGATGATAGGCAGAGATGCTAACAGGACACCCACGTTTCGCCTTGGGAGTTCCGATTTCCGTTCCACGATGTGATAGGGGGCGAGCCTATCGCCATATCGGGCATAAACTGACTCCGGGCTGATAATGAATGGAAAAATCCAATATCACTCTGCCCGACCCGGGATTCAAATCCGAGACCTCAACTTTGTAATCGTTACGTAGTACAACTGCGCCACCATCTTAAGCCTTATTTACACGGGAGAGTTTCTCGCGGCGAGAATCGTATGCGATTATCGCATGACATAACCGCCATAGACTATCGTGTTCTGACAAATGTTTACACGATGCGACTTTTTTACATCGTTACGATAATCGTATCTTCGGGGCGAGAAACTCTCCCCGTGTAAATGGAGCTTTACAGTCTTCAGATCTTCATACCATACATTGTATAGGTGGGTGGTACCTAATTTTCCGTGGCCTTTGTGTATTATAATAAAAAAACGCAACCAAAATTAAATTAGTAGTTTTTGAAATAATCGCTGACATACGGCTCGACTACAAAACTCCATTTTTTAAGTCGGTTAAACAGATTACGAGAACATCTGTAGGAGAACTAAAGTACCCGACATAGCCCAGCAGATTAGCAAGTTGAAGTGGCAATGGGCGGGGCACATAGCACGGAGAACTGATGGCCGATGGGGCCAAAAAGTTCTCGAATGGAGGCCACGAAGCGGAAAGCGCAGCGTGGGACGTCCACCCACAAGGCGGTCAGACGACCTGGTAAAGGTCGCGGGACGTCGCTGCAGCAGGCTGCCGCCAACAGGTCACTGTGGAAATCATTGGGAGAGGCCTATGTTCAGTGGACTTCCTTTGGCTGATGGATGAAAACAGGTCAAGGAAAAAGTTCATAATCGGGATTCGAACCGCAGCACACAAAGGTGTGTGATTGAGCCGCTATCAGCGATTGCCGCATTAGCTGATAAATAACGAGTGGCCTTATCAACGTTTGTACAATTATGATAACGCCCAGACATCGCGCAGGTGTGGAAAAATCACCGGATATTATGTTTACATACATAAACACACGCCTTTTTCCCAGAAGGGGTAGGCAGAGGTGCTACCAGAACACCCACGATTCGCCTTGTATATTCCGTCCCACGATGTGATAGGGGGCGAGCCTATCGCCATATCGGGCACAAATTCCTGACTCCGGGCTGATTATGAATAGAAAAATCCAATATCACTTTGCCCGACCCGGGATTCGCACCCGAGACCTCAGCTTTGCAATCAAACCGTAGTACCACTACGCCACCGAGGCAGTCTATTATGTTTGTTAACTTAATATCAATAATAATCATTAATCATCATTCAAGATCATGAACTAGCCTAGTATTACAATTAAGGGTATATCAAGACTGCTACCGAAAACGAAGCCAGGTGGTATTTTAGTGGTTACAGACACAATGCGACTAAAATGCCTTGCCTCTCGCTGAAGAGTCAACGTATTTTTTTCTTAAAAAATTTAGAAAGGAGATTAATATTTGAACTTTATTTTAACCACCAAGTAAATACGCTAATTGGCAGACGATGTGGCCAGTAAGGTACTGATTAATGTATCATAGGATTAGTGTTACTGGAACGTCTTGAAATCGACACGTGATGTTACGGGTGACTAACTGATGACTAGCCTACTTGGAGCTTTACTTGAGGGTGGTGAACGAGGTCCTCAGCATTATATAAAGTATTTATACGAACCAGCGTATAAAAACAAAGACAGATTCGAATCCCGGTTCAGGCGAAGTTATATTGGATTTTTCAATTCAGCATCAGCCCGGAGTCAGGAATTTGTGTCCGATATAGCGATAGGCTCGCCCCCTATCACATCGTGGGACGGAAAAAACAAGGCGAAACGTAGGTATCCTGGTTACACCTCTGCCTACCGCTTCTAGGAAAGAGGCGTGTGTTTATCTATGTATGTATGTAGATGTCTATTACAGATACTTTTATCGACAATCTCAAGTCGCACTCAAAACTTATCTCGAGTGGATTTGGGGGAACTACTACAGCCACTCAAATGACACGAGTGCATTGTTATTGCATACATCACAATCAGACGTCCAAGTGGGGCAGTGAGGTCTTAAGTGGATGACTCAATCGCTTCAATCCACCCAATTAGGTGTTTGACAAAGACAATTTCAGTGGAAATTTACTAACCGACTTCTAAAAAGGCTATTGTTTATTCGACGCGTATTAATTACTAGCGGCCCGTCCCAGTTATCCTTGGGTGAAGATATTTTTTCATCCTATGTTCATCAGTACGTGGTGGCCTGTTGGTAAACGGACCAGACGCGGCTGCCTACATGTTCACGGTGGTCGCGGGTTCAAATCCCAGGGCACACATCTGACTTTTCGGAGTTATGTGTGTATTGATAATAATCGATCGCACTTTAACGGTGAAGGAAAACATCGTGAGGAAACCTGCATACCGTAGCGATTTTAAAGAATTTCTACGGTATGTAAGTCCGCCAACCCGCACTAGGCCAGTGTGGTGGACTATATGGCCTAACCACTCTCAATCGATTTTCTCGATTGTAGAGTAGGCCTGTGCCCAGCAGTGGGACGTATATGGGCTGATACAGATATTCATCAGGGATAACGTAGGGTTCTAATGGTGAAAGAATTTTTGAAAACGGTATAATAGTTTCAGAGCTTAATCAATGCAAACAAACAACAAATATTTCCTATTTTAAATATTAATTTAGATAAATACACCCAACAGTTACATACATAGTCCTGACCGCACACTAAGATCGAGTCTTGTGTCGTGTATCAGAAACTACGAGAGACATTTCCGTCTCACAAACACCCAGACTCGAACCAAATACTTGTACACACAAAAATGTGTTTCGACGCGGGGATCGAACCCTCGGCCTCTCGTTCCACAAGCCGCTTCCAACCATCTGCGCCAAGGAGGCTCGCAAATAGTTGCGTTAATACCTTTTTGTTCATAGTACTTTATTTTCATATTTAAAAAAAATTATAGGCCTCTCCCAATGATTTCCACAGTGAGCTGTTGGAGGCAGCCTGCATCCAGCGACGTCCCGCGACCTTTACCAGGTCGTCTGACCACCTAGTGTGTGGACGTCCCACGCTGCGCTTTCCGCTTCGTGGCCGCTTCGCTTTCGTGTGGAAATCATTAGGAGAGGCCTATGTTCAGCAGTGGACTTACTTTGGCTGGTGTATTGGATTAAAAACCAATAAAAATATCTACATTGTTCAACTCACCGAGCATTAGTGAATGGTTGATGACCCCGCCGAAGCAGTAGGCCAGGACGAGTGTCATAGGCCAGCTGAGGTGCTGCACCACCGGCATCATCACAAACTGAGTGATGACCATCGCAGTGACTACCCATTTGAACAGCGGGTCGTAGCCGAACAGCTGTTTTATTTGCGGATACTTCTCTGTTGACAAAACAAATCAAAATTAAACTTGGTACTTGACAGATGACTAACTGCGTGGTGGCCTGTTGGTAACGGACCAGACGCGGCTGCCTACATGTTCACGGTGGTCGCGGGCTCAAATCCCAGGGCACACCTCTGACTTTTCGGAGTCGTGTGTGTATTGATAGTTAATCACCACGCACTGTAACGGTGAAGGAGAACGTCGTGAGGAAACCTGCATACCATAGCGATTTGTTTAAATTTCTATGGTGTGTAAAAGTCCTCACAACCCGCACTATAGTAGGGGAGCCCAAGCGGGGATTTCGGGATTTACTACAGCGCGGCAGATTAATATACAGGGGGATACCTTGTACCCGGTTAAGTACTTCCACAAAACATGAGGCCCATATATAAGGCCGCGCGTGAAGGATACAGGATCAGATTAGTAAAAAAAAATTGACCATCAGAAATTCTCGAGCGCGTCAGATTAAGGTAGGGTGAGTTAATTACATCCTAAAAAGTGTATATTCCACTAATCTGACAATTTGAGAGTGACGTAAAAAAAGGGGAGGGCAACAAAGTTGTAAAAAAAAAACGTCATCTCGACATTCTCGAGCGTAGGTAATTTTTTTTTTATTTTGAAGGAAATAGTTCAAGAATAATGAAAAATATATAATCTGACGATTTCCGCAAGCCGATATAACAAAAATTCGTCGATAAAGTTAAATGCGTGCAGCTGCGTGATGCCTACATTTCCTTCTCCGCGTTTCTATTCCTCTCTCACTCTTTCTCTATCTATTACTCTCTCACTCCGTCGCCACTCTGGTTTCTGTTGCCATCTCAAAAAAAATAAGAAAAATTTTTTTTTGAAAGTGTTTTTTTTGGAATAACTTTTAACCGGCTTTATCGATCAACTTCAGAAACTAATCCGCCTTTGAGCTTGAAAAACCACGTCGATCGCCACCAAGCTGGTCAAAAGCGGTTGATTCGTTCGAGAGATATCGTGAACGAAAGAAACCCGAAAAAGTGTTTTTTCGGGATTACTCCGAAATTTGTGGTTCGATGAATTAAAATTGCAAAATTACTTATGAGGATGATAAAACTGCGTCGAATGCCGCCAACCGCGTGAAAATTGGTTGATCCATTCAAAAGTTATTGCGGTTTGAAAATTTCAAAAATAGTGTTCTATGAAACTTCTATCAGACTTTCGAGCTGGGAGAGCTCAAATGCATAGAAATATTATTTCTTTGTACTCAGCGAGCTCAAAATATCACATAAATTATATTTTGAGCTCAAAAATGTCACAAGTACAATTTTAAGCGCCCAGGAATGGAATTAGCGGGAGGTTGCAGGGATGGCCTTTAAGGTGAACCGTTTTTCAAATATTTTTTTGTCAGATCAGGCGAATCCCTCTAGATAATCGTCAGATTATGAGACAGTACGTTTAGAACATAAAGATGAACCATATATATCTTAATCTGACGCGCTTGAGTATTTCAAAATGGCGACTTTTTTTTGCACATTATGAAAATGGCCGCGAGTTTGCGTCCCATCGAAATCGTCAGATTAGTGAATGAGAGCTTTTTTTTAGTGCACTTAACACTCCCTTAGAAAATCTGACGCGCTCGATTAAATTATTTTTTTTTTTCATTTTCTACCCTTAAATACAACCACCCGCATCATGCAAACGATCAGATTAACATACGTACATTATTAAAAATACGTAGGGCATTGATGCTATCAATATCTGACGCGCTCGAGGATGTCCATGCAACAGTTTTTTTTTACATATTTAAAAATCTATAGCCGCTTCCCCCACCGATGTAAAGGTATATATCATATAACATTTTTTTCTTCTTATCATCTAAGCTTTGCATCCCAATAGGTCTCTACGACGCTCGAGTAAATCCCCATTTAGCATCGTGGGCTCCCCTACTACTAGGCCAGCGTGGTGGACTATATGGCCTAACCACTCTCAACCGTACTCTCGATTGTAGAGGAGGCTCGTGCCCTGCAGTGGGTCGTATATGGGCTGATACAATACAAATACCTGAAAAATACAGACCATCTAAGTTACTGGCGTGTGGCGAAATTTGGAACTAAAAATTAAATTCAAATAATATTCATTAAACGCATTGTTTGAGATGTTTTCATTATATAATAGTCTGTGGTGCAGTTGGTTGGATACCGACTGTGAAACGAGAGGCCGCGGGTTCGATCCTCGCACCTAGACAAATGTTTGTGTGAACCACAAGCATTTGTTACGGGTGTGGGTGTTCGTGAGAACGAAAAGTCGATACGAAAACGATACCCACGACACAAGATTCGATCTTAGCGTCGGGTCAGGATTGTGTACGTGACTGTTGGGTGTATTTATTTATTAACATACGGTATTTAAATTAATCCACATATTCCTGACCACCCCAGGTAATATTGCGCCAGATTTGAAAAAAATCTGCCTGGTAGTTTTGTCAAAAATCGCGATTTTAGTTTTCAAGGGTTTTGAATTTTGATCAACCCGTATAGGTACGAGTCCTTTTCCGGCTCAGGTAAGTTAATTGAAGTTCAGTTAAGCGGAAAAATACTTGCATCTGGGTGGTCAAAAATTGTGAAAACAAAATTCGTAATTTTTGCTTAAGAAGCCATCTCGGATTTTTTAAATTTATGTATAATGTCACTTTTTTTTCTGTACAATGTCACCTGGGGTGATAAGAAACATGCGGGTTAAATTTAATCATATAATAATAAATAAATACACCCAATAGTCACATACATAATTGACCCCACATTAGGATCAATTAAGTCTTGTGTCGTGGGTATCAGAAACTACGAGAGACTTCTCGGTCACACAAACACCCAGACCCGAGCCAAATACTTGCGGGTCTCACAAACATTCGCCTAGGTACGGGGATCGAACCTGCGGCCTCTTGTTTCACGGCGTCTAGCCAACTGCGCCACGGAGCCTGTCGCTGTCAATTTAATACCAGATGTCAATATCACCCTGTATCGATATAATTCATCGGAATTTTTCACTCATTTCCCGTTCATGAATCACTATCGAAAATGACTCGTCAAAACTGCACATGTTGCACACGATAACCGTTAAATATTTATGTCTTATCTTTAAAGGCTGTAGATACGGCAATTGTAATTTTTCTATTTTCGCTTCAATAGTGTATTGACAGCCAAATCGATTGTAAACAACGAACAACTTGAAACTAACTTTTTAACCGACTATAAAAAAGAAGAGGTTCTCAATTCGTCAGAATCATGTTTTTTTTTTTATGTTCAACGATTACTCGTTGACGCCTGAACCACTACAAAGTAAAAAATAATATTTATTTCACTTTACTTGTACACGTGGACTAGTTTGCTTATTGACTTGACTAGCCAACCAATCTAAATATATGCGTAACATATTGAAGGCGGGTTGCCCAGAGTAAAACACGCAGGACCTATGCCTTATATTAATTTAATTTTCTACGTGTTTTTTATAGGTCCGGCGGCAAAGAGGTCATCTGATGGTAAGTGATCACTGCTGCAAATAGACACCTACAACGCTTGGCTCATAGATGTTACCGGACGATCAAATCGAGAGGGGAGCGGGTAAGAAAAAGGAAGGGAAGACGAAAGGAGTATTGGGTATCCGGCAACCTCACTCACCGAACGAAACGCGACAGCAAAGATGTTGTGAAGACGCGGTAGTTAAAAATATTCGCTTAGTTTCCATATATTTGAATGTACTAGCGCCATCTATTTAGACTCGTGTCTGTGATTTGAACTTTCCTCTCGTTCAAATTTGTTATAATTTTTGGGCGCCAAAAGGTGTCACTCGAACCCCCTTGTATTGAGACTATTATTCGATTACATACATACATACATAAATACACGCCTTTTTCCCACAAGGGGTAGGCAGAGATGCTACCAGAACACCCACGTTTCGCCTTGTATATTCCGTCCCACGATGTGATGGGGGGCGAGCCTATCGCCATATCGGGCACAAATCCCTGACTCCGGGCTGATAATGAATAGAAAAATCCAATATCACTTTGCCCGACCCGGGATTCGAACCCGAGACCTCTGCTTTGCAATCGTACCGTAGTACCACTACGCCACCGAGGCAGTTATTATTCGATTACATAATTACTTTTTGTGCATGTGGTAACGTGTTATAGATCACGTATATTGCCTTTATCTCACGTTTCCGCTTGTCTGATAACAGCAATCAATTAATCAAGCATAACTTGGTAATGCGGTTATTTTGAACGATCATGACTCAGCGGTTATTATAAGGGTCGATTCATACTAGCGCAGCTATAAACGCCAACTGCCTTATACATAGACAGTTTTAAAACTTATTTTTAACCGACTTAAAAAAAAGAGGTTCTCACTTCTCAATTCGTTAGATTTTTTTAAATTTATGTTCACCGATTACTCGAAGACGCCTGAACCAATTTGGAAAATTCTTTTTTTGTTTCAATGCTTATACTTCACAAGATGTCCCATAATCAAGTCCCATCATGGATCAAAATCTGACGAACGTTTTCGGACCTGAAGAGTAAAACTCCTCAAATTGAATAGGATTCCAATGATTACTTTTGCATTAGGTATAGTATAAGAGTTAAACTACAGTGGGAGGGAGAAGGGTAGGGGAGACGAGGGGGGAGGGGAAGAAAATGAGTATATCTGTAAATATTCAATATCTTCGACAGCTTTGAACCGATTTCCTTATGCGACCCCCTCTAGATCATTTAAATGCCACAAACACGCAAAAGACAGAAGTAACTAAAATTTTTAATAAAAACGAAAACCGACTTAAAAAAACACTTCAAAATAAAAAAGAATAAGTAAAATGAGAAATAAACCTAAAAAAATAAGCCTGATTTTTAGTTATCATAAATTTCTTGCCCGTACTTGGACCAAATCGACTGATCTCCTTCAATGATTAATCATAGATCCCTATTGACAATTTCAACTTCCGTTGTCTTCGTCGTGTCACAGTATTTCCGTAACGCTCTCGTCATGCATTCGCCAGTTTACCCCCAAGTCAAGCGTGCCTGAAGAAGTTTTACTTCAAAAAACACTACAAAGAAGAATTAAAATCTATTTCATTGTATTGTATTGTATCAGCCCATATACGACCCACTGCAGGGCACGGGCCTCCTCTACAATCGAGAGTACGATTGAGAGTGGTTAGGCCACATAGTCCACCACGCTGGCCTAATGCGGGTTGGCGGACTTTTACATACCATAGAAATGTATGCGAATCGCTATGGTATGCAGGTTTCCTCACGATGTTTTCCTTCACCGTTAAAGTTTCATTGTACCTACGAGTATATACGTTGATTAGTTTTGCTTATTGACTTGACTAGTCTACAAATCAAAATATATGCGTAAGACACATGCCGGCGTCTAACCAACTGCTCCGCGTTGTCAATTAGCTTACTAAATGGATGTTAACGTGTGCATTTAAGCTGTACTTCTAATTATTCTAATGATCCTAGTTGCAAATTACTTACTTGCACGTGAATTGTCTAACAAGCGAAGGATCTAATTGAGAGAATGCGTTATGAAGTCGTCACAATGTAAATAACATTTAAACATTGACAGATATTTTTTTATTCTGGTAAGTCTCGTTATGTCCAGTAGTTATTCAGGCTACAATGACCTTCAAACCGGAACACAACAGTGCATATACACTATACAGGGTATATCAAGACTGCTACCGAAAAAGAAGCCAGGTGGCAGTTTTTGTGACTTTAGACACAACGCAACTAAATTTTTTGCAAAAAAAGCGATGATTTTTTGCAAAAAAAGCGATGATTTTTTTGTGTAATATTTTGAATATCATTGTGTTTGGGTGATAAATCCATAGTTTTTTGCTAAAATTATAAATTAAAGCCTTGCGTACTATTTTTTTTAGGAAAATGCATGTATTTTTCACCCAAATATTTTGATATTTAAAACATTACAAAAAAAAAATCGTCGCTTTTTTTGAAAAAATGTTTAGTTGCATCGTGTCTATAGTCACTAAAACTACCACCTGGCTTCGTTTTCGGTCGCAGTCTTGGTATACCCTGTATACATCTGACTAAGCTTTGAAGAATCTCAATTAAATTTTGTTTACATCTACATCAAAGGAATGCAAGACTCAATTACCAATTGACAAACATTCGTCACAATTGCCAACATTTGATCCACGACAGTCTGCGTGGCTGGTTGGTAATAACCTGCTAAAGGGGACTAAATGACAAGGTATTAATTTTTTACCAAAGGATATTCAAACTTATTTGTTAGGAATACGACATAAATTACAATGTTTTAAATTGACGCGCCCAACAGTCACATAGTACATACATTCACGACCCCAAACTAAGACCGAGTCTTGTGTCATGTATAAGGCTTCAGGAACAACGAGAAACTTCAGCCTCACAAACACCGAGACCCGACACTAATACCTATGGATCACAATTATATATTATAACAATGTTTATACAAACAAAATCGAGATAAAATATAAAAAAACGAGATAAAAGTAATTAGTCTTATGTATATTATATAACATGACTCGATACTATAAACATTTTAATTAACGTAAAAAAAAGTGTTTTAGAATCATATGATCATTCTATACCTCTTCCAATTATTTATATATTTTCAAACAGTTATATAAAACGAATAAACATGTTTTTCTTTATTACCAAAATATGTCACCAAAACGGCAGGTCACGCGACATTTAAAAAAGTGACGTCACATTAAAAATCGTGAATGTCTCTAGTTTTAGCTAAAATTATAAATTAAACCCTTGTGTACCATTGACTTTAAAAATAAAAAGTTATACATTGTTATTTTAGGAAAACAATGTGTTTACTATTCAAATACGATAAGTAAAAAATTACTACAAAAAAAAATTCGCGATTTTTTAGTTGCTTTGTATCTGAAATCACTAATACCACCACGCTTCGTTTTCGGTCGCACTCTGGATATAAATAAATAAATAAATAAACACCCAACAGTCACATAAATAGCCCTGATCCCACATTAAGATCAATTAAGTCTTGTGTGGGTATCAGAAGCTACGAGAGACTTCTCGCTCTCACAAACACCCAGACCCGAGACAAACGCTTGTGGGCCTCAAAAACATTTGTCTCGGTGCGGGGATCGAACCCGCAGCCTCCCGTTTCACAGGCGGCGTCTAACCAGCTGCGCCACAGAGGCTGTCAAAGCTAAATATATTTATTTATTTATTCTTAACTGCACACAGAAAGGAAAAACATACAAAAAAATAATAAAAATAAGAAAAAAGTACAGATGGCGGTCTTATCGCTCTAGGCGATTTCTTACAGACAACCTTTGGATGGATATAACACAATGAAAAGAAGACAGGGCAGTCTATATATACCCTGTGTATTTCCCGATAAGCCATATTTTAATGGACGTTCGTATTCGATATTTGAAATGAAATTTTCCTCTATTTCAGTCATATGAGTCACATGTGATTACTAGGAAAACTGTGGTTGATAAAACAAACGCACATTACGTCATACGCAAGTCAAGGCCATTTGAAAAAATGACTTCATGTCCTCATATGAGTATGGTAAGGACCAGTCCGGGCATACTGCAGACTGTCCCACCCTCACACCCACCACTGCAACTCCTGTAAGCCAGGATCAAGAGCACACATTGTAAATGCACGGAACATTGAAGCTCAGCGCGTCTCCGGGAATGTCTAACTTATCTTCAACCCGAACGAAATCAATCACAAAGTCAAATTAATAGGACTTTCATCCATCAATCCATCAGCCAAAGGAAGTCCACTGCTGAACATAGGCCTCTCCTAATGATTTCCACAGTGACCTGTTGGAGGCAGCCTGCATCCAGCGACGTCCCGCGACCTTTACCAGGTCGTCTGACCACCTAGTGGGTGGACGTCCCACGCTGCGCATTCCGATTCGTGGCCTCCATTCGAGAACTTTTTGGCCCCATCGGCCATCAGTTCTCCGTGCTATGTGCCCCGCCCATTGCCACTTCAACTTACTAATCCGCTGGGCTATGTCGGTTACTTTAGTTCTCCTACGGATCTCCTCATTTCTGATTCGATCTCGTAGGGAAACCCCGAGCATAGCCCTCTCCATAGCTCGTTGAGTGACTTTGAGCCTCCTAATAAGACCCATAGTAATAGAACTTTATTTTAATAATAAATTAACTTATAAAAATATCTCCGCCTGCTATTTGTATTCTTTATTGTACTCTCAAATTACATACTAATTAAATAAAAGAACGGACGGGCAACGAAATCTGTAGTTGCTGAACACATTGAGGAAGGTTTCAAGCACTACCTTCGTTTTGACCAGCCCCAAGTCCTCGCCAAAGAACACCGTTTCCTGCGCAGGATGTTTCGCGAGGCTATTGAAATGAAAAATATAAATTTCAATAGAGAAGGTGGCTTGAAGCTTGCACCAGCATGGGATTCCATTCTAAATTTAATTAAAACGGAGCCCCAAAAGACCATCGCGGATCCGATCCCCGCACCGAGACAAATGTTTGTGTGAACCACAATTATTTGTTTCGAGTCCAGGTGTTTGTGAGACCGAAAAGCCTCTCAGTTTCTGATACACGACACAAGACTCGATCTTAGTGTAGGGTCAGGACTATGTGTGTGTGATGTGTCTTAACTCTATGGTCATCCGCACTCTATGACACTTTCCCGCCAATTTATAAAATTAAAATGTTAACGTTATGCAGTAATAAATCAGCTTCTTAAGTAAACGGTGTTTCATTAAGTATAATAAACATATAATTGTGACTGTTGCGTGTGCTTATTATTTATTAAATTCCAAAAACTGCCTCGGTGGCGTAGTGGTACTACGGTACGATTGCAAAGCTGAGTTCTCGAGTTCGAATCCCGGGTCGGGCAAAGTGATATTGGATTTTTCTATTCATTATAGCACGGAGTCAGGAATCTGTGCCCGATATGGCGATAGGCTCGCCCCCTATCACATCGTGGGACGGAAAATACAAGGCGAAACGTGGGTGTCCTAGTTACATCTACCTACCCCTTCTGGGAAAAAGGCGTGTGTTTATGTATGTAAATATGCTGAGTGGTCACCTACGTGTCACTTTTTTGCGACGTACAAACATTTTTTTTATTTCTGTATGGTGTAGGTAAATTTATGTTACGTGAGTGTGTGCGTTGTGATAAGTGACAAATAAAATTGTGTTTTCTTTCTTTTCTTTCTTTCTTAAATTCCAAATAAATACTTTGTGCACAAACATTTGTCCGGAAGAATGCTGTAAAATCGCAAACATTTTCCTGTATCCACACACTCTTCGACGAATGGAATTTATAACAAAAATCTTATCTAAGCGATAAACGCACTGACAATTAATACTAACAAGTGCGTTTCATAAGATATGATGTGGCGTCTTTTGATAATATAAAAATATGCAAGATGCCACGATATGATGTAGGCCCGTGCCCTGCAGTGGGATGTATATGGGCTGGTACAATAAAAATGTATAAATTCTCGACCTTGGAGTATAATATTTTAACACATTAAAATAAATACACCCAACAGTCACATACATAGTTCTGACCCCACACTAAGATCGAGTCTTGTGTCGTGGGTATCAGAAGCTACGAGAGACTTTTCGGTCTCACAAACACCCAGACCCGACACAAATATTTGTAGGACAAACATTATGTATGTATTAAGGTCTATAGTACTTTAGACATTAATATATGATTTCGTTGTAATTAAAAAACGTTGTAAAATGTTGGCATCCTGATGCTTTTGATGATTCTTCCATCTTGCCAGACACTTAAAAGCTTCCGTTAAACTTTCCAAAGGCCTACATGTTCACGGTGGTGGCGGGTTCAAATCCCAGAGCATGCTGACTTTTCTGAGTCCCGTGTATTGATAGTCAATCACCACGCACTATAACGGTGAAGCAAAACATCGTGAGTGTCATCATAGCGATTTGTATAAATTTCTATGGTATGTAAAAGTCCGCCAACCCGCACTAGGCCAGCGTGGTGGACTATACGGCCTAACCAGTCTCAATCGTACTCTCGATTGTAGAGTAGGCTCGTGCCCTGCAGTGGGACGTATATGGATTGATACAGATCAATCAATCAAGGCCACCACAATCGAAACTTCATAATAGCTGATCGTGTGATGTCATAGACATACGTAGTCAAACATTCAGAGGGGTTACTCTACGATCAGAAACGAAACTCGAATGTTCAGACGTTCGACGTCTGAAGTAAGTTATAAGTTTTCCACTTCTATAAAATCAATACTATTCTCTATCATACTTATCATTCACCCCGAGCTAAGTCTATAGTTAGGACGTATGATAGAGGATTCGAAAATTTGTGGAGTACTTAAGTACATTCGTACAGTTTTACGTACGACGTCCGAACATTCGAATTTCGTTTCCGATCATAGAATAACCCCCAAGCTTTTATAAAACGACAATGATATTTTGTTATTGTTATGAGCCTGTAACGTGCCACTGCAGGGCAAAGGCCTTTATTCCCGCCCCCCATACATCTCGGTCAAGGGCTTTATATGACCAATCATCCCAATAGGCGTCTGATCTCGCCATATGGGTGGCCTTCCACGTGGTCGAAGGCCCTACGGGACACATTCTGTGGTGGTCTTCGCCCACATTTCATCTGGCATGCGAGTCACATGTCCAGCCCAGTCCCTTGAACTTGGCGACTTATGAATGTGTTATGTACAAAAAATATACCATGTAGCTGTTTCAATGCCAAATGCAAATGACAAAATAGAAATCTCATTTGACGATTTTACTTATTATTAACTTATATACCATGACAAAGGATTGTGCAATCCAATATCTGTTTTAGATGAGGTGTTTGTGAGCAAAAGTCTCCCATAGCTTCTGTTACTCACAAAACAAGACTTAATTGATCTCAGGGTCAAAACTATGTATGTGACTGTTGGACGTATTCATTTCTTTTACTGTAAGATTTTGTTCTTGTTACTGTTTAAATTGTTAATGATTATCTTTATTTAAATAAGCATTTTTCTCTCTCTCTCACTTTCTTCAGCCACAAAAAGTCCACTGCCGAACATAGGCTTCCCCCATGGATCACCACATAGACCTGTTGGAAGCAGCCTGCATCCACTGACTTCCAGTGACCTTTACCAAGTCGTCTGTCCACATCAAGCATTTGACATAGAATAATTCGGGGGTTCTCAATTTAGGCATTGCCTGTCTTTTGAGAAACCGGTATGTAAATATATCTACATTATTTAGGTGTGTGAGTGTGAGAATGTGGTATGTATGTGCATATGTACTTGTGTTTGTATATATGTGTGCATATGTGGGTAACCGGAAATCTTAAATTAAATAAACATAAAATATTAAATTGAATATTATTTTAATTTATTTAAAAACTTACATGTACACCAGTGAACAAATGTGAATAAAACAATGAAAAATATATTAAAAGTATACAATGACTACCTTATCAATCGTGGCGATCTCTTCCAGGTTACCTACCATAGGAATTAGGATGTATAAGACAAAACGACAATTTGGGGCTACCGTAAGGCGTGCGAAAAAACAAAGCAATTAATAATAATAAAAAAAAGTAACATACTAAATAATATAAATTTATCAAGAAAAATACATACATTTCCATGAGATACATATTAGAGATGCCACGAATAGTGATTACCAAATACCGAATTTTCGACGAGGCTCTTGGCCGATAGGCCGAATATTCGGCAACACTTAGTACGCGGGTGACAGGTCCCTAACGAGTTTCAACTTGCATCGCTAAAGTATGCCGGAGGCATAATTTATCAGATAAAACGCAATCGTTTGCTATCAACAAATGGTGAAAAAATTGTTTTCATTAATCATAACTTACCAATAGTAGACTTTAAATATGAATATGTTAATTTGTTGGCTAAATAAACATATTTATGAGTAATACTTTGAGTTTTTTTAAAATAGTTTGCAATATAAGGCCGAATACCGAATAGCGAAAAAAAGTGGCCGAATAGCCGAATACTGAATAGTTGCCGAATTTTCGTGGCATCTCTAATATATACAGGGTGGAATCGCTTAGCGTTTTGAAAATTGCATAGTGTATTGTGTGTGAGAAATTAACGTTATATACAAGATTAAACATTGAATACTACTTAGTTTACCATGGTTCAAGATATCCCCAAAATACATATTAATTTTAATCACCCTACACATAAAAGTGCAACGTACCCATAAAGACACGGCGGCGCGCATTTATGAGTCATGCCGCGCCACAGCTGACTAGCGAGGAGTGACCTTGAACCTACTTAGCGTCTATTTATCGGTATTATTACTCTTAATGTTACCATACATAATTTGGATTCATGTAAGCACATGTAATTATTGGTAAGTTGTTAAGATTTGCATTTTAACATATTATTTTCATAACGTACCTATCTTAAAAAAGCTGGATTTGTTTTTATTTAAACCTTTGAATACATTAACCTAGACGTTTTTATTAAATCTACTAAGTTACAAATTACAATGATCAATGTTTATAAAAAAAGGAAGTAAATACCTTTTAGTGATATTGGAGTAAATTTTCAGTGTCCACCACTGTTTTCCAAGCACAGCCTTGCACGTTTCAATAAATTGTTTCTGAGACGACCCAGCGTGTCTCTGTTACTTTTTAAAATATCAAAAGCATCAACAATGCGTTGCTTCAACTCCCTCACATTTTGGGCTTCTTCGGTGTACACCAAACGTTTAGTTCAGCCCACAAATAAAAGTCTAATGGCGTTAAATCCGGTGACCTCGCTGGCCAATTTACAGGTCCCCCGCGACCTATCCACCTACCACTGAATTCACTGTCCAAGTATTCGCGCACAGAGCGTTCATAATGAGTTGGACAGCCGTCGTGCGTTTCGTAGTGGAAGGCCACGGATTCTTGCATGACTAGGAAGTCTGAACTGTCCATGGTCGAGCAACCTCTGATAAGTATTTAAAATAAGTCTTGTGCTGGGAACTCGTGGATTCAAGATCCCATTCCTGCGCAAAGACTGCAGATGTTCTGGATCTGCATACATACTTCTTGCACGATCCAAGTTTTCATTGGATCGGGCATAGCATTTCATCATTGCCACATACTCAATGTTCGTGTAATCACTCATTTTTACCGCAAAAACTAACCAAAAAACTATCGTACGTCGTCACTTAGTGGCGAATTTCGCGCGACTGGGGAAGTGGCGACATCCCTGGAAGGCGTCAGCGGCGCGGGAGCGGGCGGCGGGACGCGTTGTACTTGCGCTTGCGGCGGCGCGCTTTTACGGGCGGCTTCATCAAAGGACAGTTTTATTACCTAGATTTAGAAATTTCTACTTGGATTCAAATTGTATAAAGTAGGGTAACAATGATGTGTATTTGTAGAGATATTTTTATTTATTTTCATCTCTCTCTGAAAAACGTTTCTTTATGAATAACTAATTATAAATTAATAACTAGTGGCGGTAAATTAATTTTACACTACATAAAAAAAAAACAAAAAAAAATTAAAATAAGTATGCCAAAGGTTTCTAAGTCATGTACTTGCCATACAGATTTTTTTTCGTGACGTTAAGCGATTACACCCAGTATAATATAAAATATGCATCAACACATTACATTTAAATAAAATAATATATTTTACTATGCTTTGTCTTCAGAAAAATGAAGAAAAATAATGCTGCTTTAACAAACTCTTAAATGGGCAGGGACTTTGCCCCCCACACTGACACAGGTAATGCATTCCAAATTATAATTGTATACGAATACATTTTTGTATTGTATCAGCCCATATATGTCCCACTGCTGGGCATGGGCCTACTCTACAATTGCGAGTACGATTGTGAGTGGTTAGACCATATAGTCCACCATGCTGGCCTAGTCGGTTGGCAAGACATGTTACTTGTATGTTCATACATATTTGGGTATAAATTATGGCAATTGTAAACATGTTTTTAATGTAAAAATTTAAGTATCTATACATTTTGAAACATGAGTCACATGAAACAAAACAGTTTAAACACGTCTTCACCATGCCACTGTATGGATTGGTTTAATTTCAGGGTCATATTAATGTATGAATTGATGTACATGCATACATAACCTTTACACCTACAAATCATAGGGACAGGCAGACTTAATTTAAAAATTATGTTTTAAATAATTTATTTTGTGGATGACATGCCCATCAATAACTTTTCCGATATATACATTATATGTCTGTATTAACCCATATACATATATCCTGCTGCATGGCACGGGCTCCTTTACAATCAACATTACTAGGCCAGTATGTTAGAATACCTAAGCCCTACAGTGGGGCTTATAACAGCTTGATAAAATATTTACTGGGGTTAATAAGTTCTACGGTTCACATTTTATATAAATTATTATGAAAAAAAACTGCTTAAGTTTACAAAAAAAAAAATTGATAAATCATTATGAATTTAAACACATGAAAAAGTATATGTAATTAATAAATCACAATAAGTACAAGCGTAATGTCCAAATATGAAATATACATATCATAATTTCCAAAAATTATAAAACTGTGAGAACATGACGAAGCAAACATTCAGTTTGAAATTAGATGTCACGCATGATTAAACTTTAGTTGCATGTCTTGACTGTTGGGCTAATTTGAATAATCGTGTTTCAAACTTTCTTTTTGTATCAGCCTGTATATGTTGCACTTGCAAATGCCTATAGTATGCCAGTTTCCTCATTATGGTTTCCTTCAGCATTATGGTGAGTGGTGATTGACTATCAATACACACATGACTCCAAAAAGTCGAGGAGTACCCTGGGATTTAAACTGCAACCACCGTGAACATGTTGGCAGGTGTCTGTGCCACTTACCCAACTTTGCTGATAATCAATATGTCGCTGCTCAAAGATTTATAATATTCATAAAATCTAAACAGATAATTGGACGTAGATAAGCAAAAAGGATCCAACCCATAACATGACCGAAAATGAGTTAAGTATACCAAACTGCTCGTCAAGGTCTATATTTTCGATTAGCAAAAATAATCCAAGTAAAATACGAATATTATGACATTAAGAAACAATAAACGCAAGCAAGTCTATTAATGAGCAAACACAAGTTACACTTCAATCTTCAATAACTCAATTGTAACATTTTGTGGGGTGGATCCTTTTTGGTTATCTACATCCAATTTATTGTGTAGTACAGACTACAGGGTTCATATTGGGACACTAATACTATTAAAATAGCATTAACATTAATTTATTAATGCCCTAATCAGCTTTAAGCTTATGCTGTGTAAAAAGAAGAAAACTGGTTAGCCAAGCTTTCAATTTGATGCTCCAATTCCAATAAAATGTAAATAAGATTGTAATTTTAATAAGAATACCAGAATCTACTGTCAGAAATCCTGTTGCTACGCCGGCATGTTCGCAAATAACTCATTAGAAAACATGTATAAAAGTTTAATGTTTAATCAGTATTTACATTGAGATCCAATGTTAATAGATTTTGACCTGTATCCCTTGAGATCACGAATAGCGTGATGCATATGAGATTTTTTTTTTCACAATTTAAATTTGGAATCAACGGGGCGTAAACCATCGAGACGATTACTTTTTTATTGTGCAAACTGCAAGTGAAACTCGGCATTGGCACCGCAATATTTCGGTATCGCATTATTCCCGAGACCCATGAAGACGGCAAACTTTTCTATAAGTGAAAACATGACGTAATAAACTAATAACATACCTAGGATGATCTTCCGACGGCTAGCATGCGGCTCCTCTGTGTAAACCCACTCGAAATCAGTTCTGGACACTTTTGCACCCATTTTTGTACACTATCAAATTAAAACATATCACAATGGTCACTTATAAATATTATTTTCCACAATGGCTAAACTGTTTTAAAAAAATGAGCGGCGCCTAATTTATAAATTAATTAACAAATAGACACAAACGTTTATCTCCTCGCTTTTGCGGAAGACGAGTGAAGTGAAGACTGAAGAGTGAAAACGAAACGAATGGATTTCTAATTTTGACAGGAACAGAACGAATGGTGATGCGTCATAGATAATAAAATGTTTACATGCCATGATAAGTTAAGTATGCAGTGTGTACTAGTAGATAATAGTATGTGCTGTCATAGATAATACTATATATATGTGTGCTGTCCACTTAATAAAAATAATATATTTCAACGAGCTTTGCTACGGGGTTACTCATTTATATTTGAAGATGTTTTTATTTATTATTACTATTGAGGTACAACGACCGGGAGAAATGGAGGAGACTCAATCGGAGGCAGTCCCTGGCACCGGCCAAGATAACACCAAGTAGAAGGAAGACAGGATGGTTTTATGTGTCTACCTGATATTAAACTATAGAGCATAGTAATACTGGGTATGCGAAACAGCCGCTTGTTGATTATTTCCTCAAAGTTAGCCACTAGTACGATCAATATTCTATTAAACTGACTAGATTATGCAAAATGAGAGCAGAATTAAAAACGAATCCGAGAATAATAAATAAATACACAGTCGCGTACATTATACATAATCCTGATCCCACACTAAGGTCGACTCTTGTGTCGTGGGTATCCGGAACTACGAGAGACTTTTCGGTCTCACAAACTACCTGTGGTTCACAAAAAGATTTGTTTCGGTGCGGGGATCGAACCCGCGATGGTTCGTTTTACAGCCAGCATCTAACCAACCGCGCCACGAATGTACATAATGTTACAATAGTACGTAGACTAATAAAATACACAATAAATAAATTAAGAGTAACACCCTTTGGACCATCAGCGCAACAGCACAAAATACAAATTAGAATTCAACCTGTTAAGTCATACAACAGTTAGATAATCACTAACATACGCGAAACACAAGGCCAGTTAATTAATAAAGATTTCTTATCTATTGTTTACTATGTATTAGTATTATCCGTTTGTCAGTATTAAACGTGATAACAATTATTTCTTAGTGATGAAGTGCCCTAAAAAGCACGTTACAACACCACCACAAGTGATTTACAAGATTAACCATACCAATTACGAACCTTCTTTCCTCATAAAAATATTGAGGAATCAGCTCGTTCTAACAATAATTGTTTGAATAATAGTTTGTTAGATTTACGCAAAGGTTATATATTGAAATAAAACGAATTGTTACGGATTTTATCGCGAATTGATTTAATTTTTACATTTTCTAAGCCTCCGTAGTGCAGTTGGTTAGACGCCGGCTGTGAAACGAGAGGCCGCAGGTTCGATCCCCGCATCGAAACAAATATTTGTGTGAACCACAGGTATTAGTTTCGGGTCTGGGTGATTGTGAGACCGAAGTCTCTCGTAGTTTCTGATTTATTTTCAGCCCGCCCTGTGACCACGTGCTGTAAACTGATCGAAACGTCGGGAAGTTAAAAAATGTAAAAGTTAAATGAAATTCGCGATAAAATATGTAAGAATTCGATTTATTTCAAAATACTTGCTAATCCCTATGTCCTAGAAAAGACTATTTTCCATAACAGCCGCCAATGCTCCGATGTCCTTTATTGTTGTACGTGTTCATTTGCGGCAGGACCTATCTGTTGTTTTCCCTTCTGTATAAAACTTCTCGGCACCACCTTAAAGTGCTTTTTAAATTTGCAAAGCCACAATGGCTTAAGATTTTTTATCTTCACTGATTAAGAAGGATGATATAATTCAGTTCGGCGTAATGTTTATCAATAGTCAATATATGATGTGTCATACTCTGTTCATAGTGAACTGTATCGTTATCGATGTACGTGAGATCAATGAAACATATACAGGGTGATATTGAAATATGTATGTTACATCATTTAACACACATGTTTCTCATCACCCTAGAAGACATTGTACAATATTTGGAAAAAATCGGAGATGATTTTTTGTCAAAAATCGTAATTTTAGTTTTCTCGATTTTTGGCCACACAGTATAGATACAAGTATTTTTCCTGTTTAGCTGAACTTTAGTTCCGGTCGGGAACGTACCTGAGCAATAAAAAGAATCATACCTATACTTGTAGAGTAAGCCCGTGCCCAGCAACGGGACGTATATAGGCTGATACGATTTAAAAGTTTACGAATATTTATTATAATCCGCTGGCCATTTCGTAGCCTGTGTACTTAATCTGTATAACATATATCAGTCTTAGGCATATTCACTGGATTTTTTTTTACGAAAGTCCCTTTTTTTATTTCAGTTTAAACGGTCAATATTACCCTGACCCGACTTGACCCCACAGTAAGATACCAAGTCTGTTGTGTGTTAAAATATCAAAAACTAGGTACAAGAGACTTGTTGGCCTTATAACACCCTAAAAAAAACAAATATTTGTTTGGCCACATTAACATAGGGGTTTGGACCCTCGGCCTTATAGACCAAAACCATATTCGATATAGAGACTACACTGGGACTTCTTAATTTCTTGACTATAAAGCAAATTGGAACAAGAAAATAATATTTGATATATCATGAAATGGAATTTAGACTTGTAATAAACTGCGTCTTTATGCCGCGCCGCGCCTAGATAGAAAAGATAGCATTTTTCTAACTTACCCTTAAGTGCTAGGTACTCTTTTCCCAATTCATGTAATTATAAATTAAAGCCTACGTGTTTTTAATTATCTTTACCAACGTAAAGTTTATAATATTTTAGGACTAAACGTGCTAGAATCATTAATTTTATTGCGGTTGTTCATACAAGTGTTGTTGCTATGGAAGTCAATGTTTATTACCAAAATAAATGGGTATTATTATTTGATGATGATGCCTCATATAATATATTATTTTATTTTTCTGAAATTAATAATCGAGGCAAGTGCACAAAATGGTCTATGGTACATGCATCCTCTCAATTTTATCATCTGTAATAAATGTCAGCTTTGACAGTACCCGCCCGTCTGTTTGGACCATAAACAACACAAAGTCTTTCTCAAGTTTGTGTGCGAACATGGCGGTCGGTAAAAATAAAGGCCTTTCGAAAGGTGGCAAAAAGGGTGTTAAGAAGAAGATGTAAGTGCGCAATAAACTCGAAATTTACTCTTTTATATAACGCTTTAGCCATGTAGCACTATAAATGCAAATATCTGTGTGTGATGAACTCAATAATTTTGGATGAAAGTTCATGTCTCGTGTCAGGAGGAGATTTTCCCCCAGAATCTTCCTGTTCCACCCTATCATCGTAGTAAAACAGGCTTAACCAACTACTTTAAAAGTGATTTATTTGATAAAGTTATTCCAAATGCCGGCAATGTTCATTTAAATCGGTGAGTTGTACATTTTTGAGGTTATGTTAACTTGGTGATATTTTCTTGCAGTGTCGATCCCTTCACCCGTAAAGACTGGTACGATGTCAAGGCACCGTCCATGTTCACCAAGAGACAAGTGGGCACCACCCTTGTCAACCGTACTCAGGTAAAACTTAGGTTATATTAACTTGGTTAGATTATTTCGTTGTTTTTAGCCATAACTGCCATGTTTGGGTAACTAATATGCATCCAAAGCGGGGTTTGGCCACGTTGTTACTTATTTTGAGGTTCAAAACACGTTTCAAAAGTATTTACAAGAGCTTTGAGGTTATATTAGCATTACTGTATTATAATAACATTGCAACATTGAAGGGGCTATAATGACTTCATGCTAGCAAAGTGATAATATAAGCTTTGTATTTTCAAAGTTATTTTATAAAAATAATTAAGTTTCAAGCATGCTACTGGCATACATATAATAGTTTTTGCAACAATGGCAATTTTAAATAGTCATTTTTATAGCTTGGTACCATAAAAGTTCTTAATAGAGATACTTGGAAAGCAGGAGAAAGGCCTTTGCCCTTCAGTGGGACATATGGAGTCAAAATAACAACAATAAAATCTTGAATGGTAGAAAAATATTTGTAATATTCAAAATTTAATTTATAAGAATCATGTGCTTGTTCTGAGGAAAACATCACATAAGCTGTGTTGTTTTTTATCACACATAGATAATTAATTGTTAATTGAAACAAAACATTTCAATAATTACAATTTAGTACTATCTGTGAAAGTGTTAAAAATCTATTACTGTATAAAAAACATGTTAATAGTTTCACATTAATAGGATATTTCAGTTAGTAAGACATTTATATGTCACAAAAATAAATAAAAATAGTTTTAGTTAATAAACTTAGTTTTTTTTACCACATAGTAAAAGTGAGGATTGAAAATAAAACCATGTGTGTATATTTAATGGTGCCTCATTATTGCAGTTTAATGTTAGGGCAACAGCATTGAAGCTCTTTGATATTATATTTAACATACATACATAGCGTAGACCTCTGGCTAGATGGTGGCACCACTTGCACAATAGGGCCTGCAGGGACTGGATGCATAAAGCAGCAGACTGGGCTCTGTGATGTACCTTGGGCGAGGCCTATGTACAGCAGTGGACTGCAACAGCCTGATGATGATGATGATACAAATTGGCAGTTAATTAAACAACTTTTCAGAATGAATTTATTGCCTAAATGATGATCCACCTAGCTCGCAATGACACAGAACTGATGAAAAATTATGTTCCCTTTTGATTTACTTCTGAATGTACAATTATAACTCATCAATTCACTCCATATAGCCCAACTATTATTAAATACGTTGTTGTATATCGGCAGGGAACAAAAATCGCCTCCGAAGGACTGAAGGGACGTGTGTTTGAAGTCTCCCTCGCTGACCTCCAAGCTGACACTGATGCGGAAAGGTATGAGTGTTTTATCAAGTTTGTTGTGTAAATAAAATAATGGAATAAAATAAACAAAATAGTAATAGTAATACAAAATAAATAAATAGTCCTCCAGCGTGAAGGACTATTGACGATTGTAGAGGAGGCCCGTGCCCTGCAGTGGGACGTATATGGGCTGATACAGTACAGAACAGTTACCAAAATAAGGTATTCTCTAGTGTGTGTTGCGTTACCGGTCTTAGTACATATCAATTACAAGCAGATATTTGCGAAAACATTTGCAAACCAGGCGAAAACAACATCTTGCAGTCAAACTGTGTGTACAGTTTTGCAAGACATTTTAGTAGCTCATAAGTATATTCTTTTGTTATTAATAAATAAATTTTAAAAAATTAAAACAGCAAACTATTCTTATTTATGCAGTGCGTTAGATACCTACTTCAACTTAAAACCGACATGATCCATAGTTTTAACACGCTGCTCTGGCTGGAAGTTTTATTAGGCAACCTTAAGATCAGCTATACTCAACCTGCGGTCCGCGGGCCGCATGCGGGTTGCAAGTATATTGCAATTCATTTTAAAATTCGCGGCATTCATAGAAACTACACTCGCCGAGTAAAAAATTGGTAACCGGACATCCTCACCGCGATGGGATGCATTAGTCGGCCCGCAAAACAATGATTGTAACGTGTTTGTGGCCCGTATAAAATAAAGGTTGAGTACTGCTGCTTTAGATTTTGGAATGCAGTGAATGTTCGACAGCCTCCGTGGCGTAGTTGGTTAGACGCCGACTGTGAAACGAGAGGCCGCGGGTTTGATCCCCGCACCAACACAAATGTTTGTTTGGCCCACAAATATTTGTGTCGGGTCTGAGTGTTTGTGAGACCGAAAAGTCTCTCGTAGCTTCCGATACCCACAACACAAGACTCGATCTTAGTGTGGGGTCAGGACTATGTATGTGACTGTTGGGTGTATTTATTTATTTTAATGTGTTAAAATATTATACTCCAAGGTCGAGAATTTCTGGTTTGGGTTTTAAACATACTTAATGATGATCCACCTAGCTCGCAATGACACAGAACTGATGAAAAATCATGTTCCCTTTTGATTTATTGCTGAATGTAAGCATACTTACATATAATGTGGAATGGTAACGCAATTACTATATACAACGGTTTGTATTTCAGGTCTTTCCGCAAGTTCCGTCTCATTGCTGAGGATGTTCAGGGACGTAACGTCCTCTGCAACTTCCACGGCATGGACCTCACCACTGATAAACTCAGGTATGATATTGTATACAATAATTTTAGTTGCCCTGAGAATTTTATATATATTTTTTTTTTTTTTTTTTTCAAAAAATAGGTTTTCGCTTAGTGAGAGGACTTAAAGGACAAAACCTTTCAAGTTAGTGATAAACAGTTAGTGCAACATAGTGTAGGAGTGCGTTTGAAAAAGAACACGCGAAGATTGTGTCTTCCCCTTAATATTCTTAGTTATAGTATCTTTAGAAGTTTAGGTTAGATTAAAATAACTTCTTAGTTCTAAAGCCAGATTCTTATTCAAATGAAGTTTTACTTGTCTATCATGCTAGACTACATCAGCAAAAAAACAAAACTAAAATAGCTCCAGCCAACGAGCAAACAGGTCATATGATGGTAAGTGGTCACTGCAAATTGTGACCCTGTGTGACTATTGTTCTGCAGCCCAGCTATACAAAGGTGACCTTATGGTCTTTGTATCGTTTCAAGCTGCAGATATTGACGCTATCACACGAAATCTGCCTCAGCATCCCTATGATTTGGCTACTCGTGTCGTTGCTACATTTTTTAACAATAAATTACCGTTATCCCAAAGCAAAGTTTGTGAAGCGTTGTTTACACGAGAGTTTCTCGCGTCGGGATTGTATGCGATTATCGCATGACATAACCGCCATAGATTATCGTGTTCTTGACAACTTTTACGTGATGCAACGTATTCGTACATGCGAGGCGAGAAACTCTCCCCGTGTAAATGGGGCTTTATTAATACGCGAACGATGTCCCCGTCTAGTTACTGGGGACAATAAAATAACTATGTTTAAGACATTATATTTGACAGACATTCCACATGTTTTTGAGTTCATATGATGGGTAGACTATCTGCCTGGAGTTATTAAAACCGTTTAGTATATTATGTGGTGGACCATATGGCCTAACCCCTTCCAATCGTACTTTCGATTGTAGAGGAGGCCTGCGCCTTGCAGAGTGGGTCGTATATGGGCTGATACAGAATACGTAACTAATTTTAATATTTTGCCCGTAGATGGATGGTGAAGAAATGGCAGACCCTCATTGAAGCCAACATTGACGTGAAGACCACCGATGGATATGTCCTCCGTGTGTTCTGCATCGGATTCACCAACAAGGACTCGTTGAGCCAACGCAAGACTTGCTACGCTCAGCACACACAGGTAGCTACTGTTTTATGAACAACATATTTATTGAGACTAACACTGTAATATTACATATCTGGTATCTATTACCACTAGAACTAAAGTAGTAGGAGAACTAAAGTAACCAACATAGCCCAGCGGATTAGCAAGTTGAAGTGGCAATGGGCGGGGCACATAGCACAGAGAACTAATGGCCGATGGGTCCAAAAAGTTCTCGAATGGAGGCCACGAAGCGGAAAGCGCAGCGTGCGACGTCCACCCACTACGTGGTCAGCCGACCTGGTGAAGGTCGCGGGACGTCCCTGGATGCAGGCTGCCTCCAACAGGTCACTGTGGAAATCATTGGGAGAGGCCTATGTTCAGCAGTGGACTTCCTTTGGCTGATGGATTGAATTGGATCTATTACCAACAATGTTTATACTGTACTAGTGGCCCGTCCCAGCTTAGCCTCAGTGCAGAGGTTTTTTGATTCCGCTCCACACCAGATACATGTTGTTTATCCTACAAACTGGGCCACCTGTATACAGGGTATATCAAGACTGCTACCGAAAACGAAGCCAGGTGGTAATTTTACTGACTTTAGACACAATGCAATTAAATTTTTTGCAAAAAATAGTGATATCTTTTTGTAATTTTTTTTTTCTATCGTATTTGGGTGGTAAATACATAAGTTTTCCTAAGAAAATAAGTACACCCTTTTATTTTTAAAGACGCTATAGTAGGCAAGGCTTTAAATTATAATTTTAGCAAAAACTATAGATTTACCACCCAAACACAATAATTTTAAAACATTAAATTTTTACCTGCATCGTGTCTGTAGTCACTAAAATTACCACCTGGCTTCGTTTTCGGTAGCAGTCTTGATATACCCTGTCTGTATTATACATATAAACCGTCATCTTGAATCACTATCTATTTACGAAACCGCATTATAATCTGTAGCGTAGTTTTAAAGATATAAGCATACATAAGGATTTACAGTGGGAAATGACATAGTTTTATATCATATAATGATCCTCCTGCAGCCCAGCTATACAAAGGTGACCTTATGGTCTTTGTATCGTTTCAAGCTGCAGATATTGACGCTATCACACGAAATCTGCCTCAGCATCCCTATGATTTGGCTACTCGTGTCGTTGCTACATATAAACATGTTTTTGACACTAATTTTTAAACCTATTTAGGCTATGTATTTGGGTTTAGATGTCTTTGATAGGTACCAGTTTGGCAAAAAACAAGTGTAAAACCAATTAGGGTAGTATTTTTAGAGCAGTTTTCAAAGTAAACTTATTTATTTATTACATAAAAAACGGGGCAAGACATTCCCTCAGCGTACAGTCTAAAGTTTGACAGTCTCCGTGGCTGGTTAGTTGGACGTTGGCTGTGAAACGGAGGCCACTATGTATGATATATGTGATCACTGTATATGACCATTTGTGTATTTATGTACATACAGGTGACAAAAAACTGTGATCAATAAAGGTGATACTAGGCGTCATTAATGTGTTCTATTTAAAAGATCCGGTTCATTATGGTAAAAAAATATCTTTAATAAAATAAATAAAGAAATAGGGAAACTCCACATTACACTGCTAACAACTGAGTTTGTAACAAGCAACGTGCGATGCGAAGTATCAGAGTTGTCAGAATGTGTGTTGTTGTTAGAATTTAAAACTTTGCTAGAATTTATGGTAATATTGATACTATATACACAACACACGCCTTTTTCCCAGAAGGGGTAGGCAGAGGTGCCACCAGAACACCCACGTATCGCCTTGTATATTCCGTCCCACGATGTGATAGGGGGCGAGCCTATCGCCATATCGGGCACAAATTCCTGACTCCAGGCTGATAATGAATAGAAAAATCCAATATCACTTTGCCCGACCCGGGATTCGAACCCGAGACCTCATTGATACTAAAATGTGTTTTATAACTCACTATAATTATGTGAGCCTGACCATGTATTTATTTTCTTACTTTTTTAACTAATTCAATTGAGATACTCGGAAAGGGTGTGGGCGTCTTGGATCGAACAGCGTTTTTATGTGATACTGTACTGCATCACCCCATACACGACCCACTGCAGGGCACGAGCCTCCTCTACAATCGAGAGTACGATTGAGAGTGGTTAGGCCATATAGTTCACCACACTGACCCAGTGCGGGTTGGCGGACTTTTACATACCATAGAAATGTATACAAATTATGTGTGATACAAATTTTATGTGATACTGTATAATGTTTTTTACATTCTAAAGTTGTAATTATTCCTCCAGGTGCGTGCGATCAGGAAGAAGATGTGCGAAATCATCACACGCGACGTGACCAACTCTGAGTTGCGTGAGGTTGTCAACAAGCTGATCCCCGACTCGATCGCCAAGGACATCGAGAAGGCCTGCCACGGCATCTACCCGCTTCGTGACGTTTGCATCAGGAAGGTAATAATTCTATACTCGTTTTGGATGGGGCGTGAAAGTTGTGTATTTAAACCATAAATAAATTACCATGCCTAATGCAAAATAACCACTAGAATCCTAGTCAATGTTGAGGAGTTTTACTCTTCAGGTCTGAAGATATTCGTTAGATCTTACCTTTTTTTTTATGGCTCCACCTGTGAAGTATAAGCATTGAAACAAGAAAAGAATGTTTCGGACTGGGACTTCAAAAAAGGAGGTGGTGCTCAATTCGTCGAAATCTTTTTTTTATGTTCACCGATTACTCGAAGACGCGCGAACCGATTTGGAAAATTCTGTTTTTGTTTCCAAGCGTATACTTCACAGGTGGTCCCATAAGAAATTGGTTAAGATCTGATGAATATCTTCGGACCTGAAGAGTAGAACTCATCAAAATTGAGTAGGATTCCAACGGTTCTTTTTGCATTAAGTTTATACATTACAATTTTATATGATGACACACCTAGCTCGCAATGACACATACATGATGAAAACTCATGTTCCCTTTTGATTTACTTCTGACATGCCATTCTTATTCACCCCAAAAATTGTCATCTACCCGCTCTTAATTTTTTCCTTTTTTTTTCAGGTGAAAGTGCTGAAGAGGCCTCGTTTCGAGATATCCAAGTTGATGGAACTTCATGGTGAGGGCGGCGGCGGCAAACGCGGCGAGGCGGGCGACAAGTCAGAGCGCCCTGAGGGATACGAGCCCCCCGTTCAAGAGAGCGTTTAACTTTAAATATATGAGAAAAAAGTGTCAGTTGTTTTATTTTTTACTGACTAAGGCTATGGCACGCTGTGTTGGTCGGTTTGACTGTCGACAACATGACGTATCAATATTTGGTCGACAATCTTCTGTAGTCGAAGGCGATGTTTAACTAAAGCCATTTACGCGGAGTTTCTCGCGGTGAGAATCGTATGAGATTATCGCATGGCATAACCGCTATAGATTATCGTGTTCTGACATGTTTACACGATGCAACTTTTTTATATCCTTACTATAATCTTATCTTCAAGGCGAGAAAAGCGGGTAAGTGCTTGTTTACGTTGATACGCGGGCGCGGGGGCGGGCGCAGTCGCGAAATATCAAACATATTGATGTTATCCAAGTGTTCACGTACGAAACGCACGTGCGATGTAAGTAGCGGGCCAACTAGCGACAAACGCGTGTGGTGCGCTCGCGGCTATTTCAAACGCTTGAGTTGTTTGTTTGTGTTCACGTCGATCTAGCGGCGGAGTAGGCGATTCACTCGCGACGTCAGGTAAGTTCAACCAGTTTGAACTTGTCGCTCGAAATACTACTATACAAAGTGTGAAATTCACCATTTTGTTGTCTTTCTTTATTAATTTCGTGCATACCAATTCTAATATTTATCATCTCCCACTTTAGGTATGAATTTTCGATTAAAAATAAAAGATCGTCGTCCAACTTTTCAATCTCTGGCACTCGCGTAAACGCGTGGCGGTCAATGTGAACACGACTCGCCACGTCTATCGCGCCCGCTCCCGCCACCGTGTCCGCGCGTTCCTACGTGAACAAGCACTAAATGGGGCTTGAGAATAGGTTTTCTCTTGCATACATACCTACATGAACAATAAGTCCGCCACTTCTACTTTTTCCTGTAATATTGTCTACTTTTATTATTTTGGTATACAATAAAGTGTAAAATAAACATCACGCGGCACGCCTTTACCCCCGAAGGGGTAGACAAAGGTGCAACCAGGCCACCTACGATTCGCCTTGTATTCCGTCCCGTGATGTGATAGGGGGCGAGTCTAACGCGATATCGGGCAGAAATTCTTGACTCCAAGCTGATAATAGAAAAATCCAATATCGCTGCCCGACTTGGGATGCATATTTAATTACATTGGAAATGTTAATTAATATTAGATTACGAGTATAAATAATTGACAGCCTTGCTGGAGGCCGGCTGTGAAACGAGAGGCCGTGGGTTCGATCCCGATGACGATTTTAAACTAGGCCAGCTTGGTGGACTATATGGCCTTGATATCGTACTTGATTGTAGAGGAGGCTCGTGTCCTGCAGTGACACCCATAGATGTAGTACAACCATAGTACATCTGGACGCACGTATATGAGCTGAGACAAAATCTGTATGATTTTGTCAATAGATGGCAGCACTTAACATGCTTAAGCGCAACCTTATATTCTCTGTCACCTTAACCGATTCGTTGCGGATGGCACGACAGACGTGCCATCCAATTTTTTTACATATGGCGTATGACACGCGTTTCGTGTCATTTTTAAATGTCTTTTATCTCGCTCAAATCGAAATTTCTCGAGGTGCTTCTTGAACTAAACATTAATCTTTTTGAATGCGGATCATTATTATAGACTTCGTTTCTGGAAATAATGCAAATCAGATAATTCCAGGGGTTGACAACCTCGATAAGTTGCATTACGATTACTGCGATTAGGTACGTATTAATGAAATGCATTATTTACCTCGAATTATTATTAATAGCTGCATCTATTTTTCTTATCTTATTTAGCTTATCGGGCTAATATAAATATAAGTAGCTATTAGATACCTAGATACATACATAAGTAGGTAGGTATTACATATAAATAATAAATGAATTTCACATTTGCTAAATCTTGTTCCGATCCCTTAAAAATTTATTTTGTAAACAAGTTTCCTAAGTCGGCTAGATCGTCTCGGCAAGATTTTGGAAAATACCATATTGTGTTGTCTTACGGTTCCTTTTTGCGTGAAACACTAATAAGGACTCATAAACAAAGGTGCCGGCGTACAAAAGGTTTACAACATCTGAATAAAAAAGTCACTTACCATCCATTTTCAGTGAAACACATATATAATCAGTTCAAAACCACTTAACACAAAGTAACTGACCGTTTACTTTCGATTTTGGAAGTCGACTGAATACAATTCAAGGCTAAACAAGAAAAAAGAGCATTTTATTCTGTACATGGCTGATGGCACAATAGGCGTGTCATCAACTGATATGGCGCTTGACACGACTGTCGTGTCACGAAATATTTGTTCGTCGCCACGCATAAAAGTGCACCAAAATGGGCGTCGCAACGAATCGGTTAAGGTGCGTACGGATAGCGCGTTCCTGTGTTACGCGTAGTTAGGAAACACTGTCCACGCGTACATTGGATACACGTCCAACTCCTGTACGGACCGCCGCGAACCTGTACGCGACGTCCATCGATCCAGAGCGCTCCGCGAGCCCCAGTCATTCGCCATGACTCCGACAAAGTTAGTGATTGCGTGCACCACCACTGGTGCAGCATTACTCATTATTCAACACATTTTAAATTTAAAAAAAGAAACAAACGGAAACCTAGATGGTGGATGAAAAAATTGTATCGTGAAAAATTACAGTGGAAATAGACTTATGGAAGATATAAATTATGAAGAAAGTGGAGACAAAAATTTTGTAAGAATGAGTTTGCAAGATTTTGAAATAATTCTTGAAAAGGTTGAGCCTGAAATAAAAAAAATGAATACTAATTTTCGAGAAGCTAAAATTTATTAAAACTCGAAGAACACGCGTGTCTATTCATTTTGCCGTCCAAACATAGCGTACCCGTCGTATGCGTCCTCTTTGACGCGCGACCAAAAACCGACTGGCGGCGGCTCGCGGTGCGAGCTGGCTTGCGCGGTACGCGTTCCCCAAGAGTGTACGCGTAGCTGCAAGTACGGACATGACGTTCCGGACACGCATAAACTGACTACGCGTACCAGTGTACGCGCTATCCGTACGCACCTTTACACCTGGCTGAAAATGACCTGTCTTTTTTGGAAAATTTACTTTTAATACTAAATAATCCATCCATTAGCCAAAGGAAGTCCACCGCTGAACATAGGCCTCTCAATGATTTCCAGTGACCTGATGGAGGCAGCCTGTATCCAGCAACGTCCCGCGACCTTTACAAGGTCGTCTGACCTTGTATACTAAATGATACGGTCAAAATTTTAACGCGCCTAAAACATATTTTTGTAACAAACAAATTAAGATCTTTGATAATTCAGGGGTTGGTAAAAATGCTACCCGTCAAAAGGTCTGCATTTCCTTGTTAACTCTCCCCGCGTAAATGGGGCTTTGGGGTTTCATAGAGGAGTTATTTAAAAAACACCAAAATGCCTCAATCACCGCCAAAATTACCTTCAGCAGTCCAAGACGGAATTATTGTTTAGTGTCAGTACATATTATATAAGTTATTTTCACAAAAGTGAATTGAAGATTGAGAAATCAGTCTTTAATGGTAAATCTATGGGTTAATCCTCAACCCCCTTTAGCCATTGTTCTGACGGCAAATCCATTAAGTCGCCAAAATTCTATGACGTCAATTAGTACTATTTTTTCCCACGCGCAAATGTTTGAAGTGTGCTTAAATTATGAGAGGAGGTTAAGTACAAAAAGACATACCTATTCTTATCACCGTTATAAAAAAATCCACAAAAATCTATTACATTAAGTTAGTTTCATGTTTATTTTCGATTTTCTATACGAGTATACACGTAGTTACGAAAAATATCTACTAGATGGCGCCAATTTAACGGCCATCTTATTGGCACTTCCAGTGTATGAAGGGCCTATGCAGAATCCTTAGTTATTACGTAAATGGTCGGCTTCGGAATTGGAAATACACAGAAAGATCCTGGAAATCCCGGAATGCGATATACCGAATATTTTGCTCTACGCGTTTGTACGATGGCTGCCATTCGATTTTTTTATACATTATTTTTTATACATAGGTAAGGTAAACGAGCAAGTAGGTTACCTGATGGTAAGTGATCACTACTGCCCATGAACATCTCTCCCTTTTCAGCCACAGGAAGGCCACTGCTGAACATATAGTCCCAAGTATGTTCACATCGACCTGTTGGAAGTGACTTCATCCAGCGACTTCCTGCAACCTTAACTAGGCCCGTCCACCTTGTAGGCGGGCGTCCGAACATCCAAGATTGGATCATAGATGTGTCGCCGGCCCATTCTACCAGTCTGGAAGGGAGCGGTACAGAAAAGGGATGGGAAATGGCAAGGGATATTGGGCATTCGGCAATCTCACTCACCGAACGAAACGCGACAGCGAAACTTCGCTTCACGTCGATTTCCTGCGAGACAGTGTTACCGCCCCGGATGAGCCTGCCCATTCATACTGGGGCATGACAGAACAGTAGCTCTAACACTTGCACTTGTATGTGACTGTTGGATGCATTTATTTACCGCCGAAAACCTTCGTCAAGTCGCTACAGACTTTTGAGGTGGTACTGAATATCCGAGAAAGCGAAGGACCCGGAATTTCTTTCTGTAATACTCCGTGGAGCACCAGCCAAGTTTATTTAGACATTGCGTCGAAGTAGATGGCTGCAGGAGTTCCTCATTTATTCTTGTGGACTTCCGCTTTTGTGGCGTAGCATATAGGGTATATCAAGACTGCTACCGAAAACAAAGTCAGGTGGTAGTATTTGTGACTTTAGACACAATGCAACTGAAATTTTAGCAAAAATGCGACGATTTTTTTAAAATTATTTACCTATCATCGTTCTTGGGTGGTAAATACATACATTTTCCTATAAAAAGAATGTACGCTCTTTTATTTTTAAAGACGCTATAGTACGCAAGGCTTTAAATTATAATTTTAGCAAAACCTATGGAATTACCACCCGACCACAATAATATTTGAAACATTACAAAAAAAAAACGTCGCGTTTTATTGAAAAAAATTTACTTGCATCGTGTCTCTAGGCACTGAAACTACCGCCTGGCTTCGTTTTCGGTAGCAGTCTTGATATACCCTCCATTTAAACATATACAGGGAACGCAGGAAAATGGCGCACTTGCTCAGTTGGATACAATGGCATAATATTAATATGATAATAAAGAAATAATATTTGGAAAATACCTATCCGTTTTGGAATTATGACCTTATAAAGTTTTAAGAATTACCACCACCTTTTCGAATAAAACCGGTTGGGGTGGGTAAAGCACAAGATTTTAACATATACGTACTTTTTTGTTTCGTCGTTTATTAAATAGTTAACAAAATAAACAGTGAAAGTCATTTTGAAGAACAACAAAACTTTCATAGACTTCGCCTTAACATTTGTTACAGAGGTACATAGTTATCTATTTGGCGTAATACGTTAAGGGGAAGCACGTGTTTAAGTGCGTGATGGCCTGTTGGTAAACGGACCAGACGCAGCTGCCTACATGTTCACGGTGGTCGCGGGTTCAAATCCCAGGGCACACCTCTGACTTTTCGGAGTCATGTGTGTATTGATAGTCATTCACCACGCACTATAACGGTGAAGGAAAACATCGTGAGGAAACCTGCATACCATAGCGAGTTGTATAAATTTCTATGGTATGTAAAAGTCCGCCAACACGCATTAGGCCAGCGTGGTGGACTATATGGCCTAACCACTCTCAATCGCACTCTCGATTGTAGAGGAGGCCCGTGCCCTGCAGTCGGTCGTATAGGGGCTGATACAATACAATACGTGTTTTGATAATTGTTAATTTCTCGGCATCTTTGTTATTATCAGACTACGCTATGAAAATGCATTTTAATCTAGACGCAATCACGATTTACTAAAATGTATATTAGCAAGTGCGCCGTTTGTTTGCGCACCCTGTATATGGATGATAGTTTGATAAGGTGTGGCACTAGTCTCAAGGAAGTGTTTCTATTAGTGACGGGAGCACACTGACGGTAGGGCGTGTCGCGACGGCTGCCAAGTCCCGCCTGCAAGCGACTATTTGCAGCCACACTATTAATGACATCTATTAAATTTCGAGATACAGATCATAAAGAGTTAAAACGTGGGTGCCACGACACACGAGATTATTTTTAAACTATGATATAGTGTTAAAGAGAAGTATACGTACCTTATCCATAATCGCACACTGCTGGTCTTCTATCAGGAGGATTGGGCCGTGTGGCCTACTGGGCTAGTGCGGGTCGGTCACATGGAAAATCATGTTCAGATCTCCTTGGTGTGCTGGTTTCTTCATCATGATTTTTTTTTCATTAATTGACTATCACTCGTGAGATGACTTGGGAAAGTCAGTGTGCCCTGGGATTTGAATGCACGACCACCTACTCAGGAGGGTTAGTTTATAATCCGAAACGAAACTCCAATGTTCGGACGTCGCACGTAAAACTGTACTAATGTGTCTAGGTACTCCATAAAATTATCGAATCGTCTATCGCACGTCGTAACTATAGACTAAGTTCGGATTCTTTATGACGAGTATCCTAAAGAATAGTGTTGATTTTTAGAAGTGGAAAACTTACTGCAGACGTCGAAGTCCAAACTTCGAGTTACGTTTCGGAATATGGAGTAACCCCCCAGGATCGTACCGGCCTCTTGTTTCACAGCCGGTGTCTAACCAACTGCGGCACGGAGGCTGTATTATAAAAATACATAGAAATGAAAAACATTTTCATTAAAATAAAACTTTATTTACACAATTATCTATAAATACTATTAATACTAGGAAACATAACCGTATATTTTAACTATATACATAGAGAAAAAAAGAATTGTTTACTAATCTGTAAAATCGATCGTGCTGCCAGTTAATTGTCTCTTTCTATACAATATAGACTCCCATTTACACACGGGGAGTTTCTCGCGTCGAAGATACCAATATCGTAAGGATATAAAAACGTTGCATCGTGTAAACATTGTCAGAACGCAATAATCTTATGGCGGTTATGTTATGCGATAATCGCATACCACTCTTGCCGCGAGAAACTCTCCCCGTGTTAATGGGGCTTAATTCACAATCGATATATGTTTTTTCCTAAATTGTTCCATTTTATGTTTGGGTGTTACTAAATTACAAATTAATCTATGATTTTAATAAATTACACGTAATATCTAGGTACTTATTACTTTGACTTAAGTCTTTCGTTGGACTTAAATCATAACGGCCTCTTTCATACAGTTTTACCACCTATTTTAATTATCGAACGTTTTGTCTTCTTCGCTCAAACTGAATTCAAAAGTCGTTGGAAAGGGACAAAACATTCGCTAACTATAGTAGGTTTTAAAGTCCATGAATAAGGCCAGACTTGTAGGTATTCCCTTAAATGTTTAGTCCTTCACTAAATCAAAATAAATCTATACACTGTACATTGTTGAAAAGTTGTACAAATACCATAAAGCGGGGTGAATCAAAACCCAACGGTGAATAGAAACAAAATTGGTCAAGTTTATGACTGTAAACATCTTTTTTTATAGCATAGGTCCGCCAAACGAGCAAGCAGGTCACCTGATAAGTGATCACTGCCGCCCATTAAAATCTACAACGCACGGATCATGGATGTGTTGCCGGCCCATCAGATCGGTGAAGGAAAAAGGATGAGAAGACGAAAGGAGTATTGGGCATCCGGCAGTCTCACTCACCGAACAAAACGCGACAGCTATTTCTATTGTATAAACCCATATACATCCCACTGCAGGGCACGGGCCTCCTCTACAATCGAGAGTACGATTGAGAGGAGTCAGTACAGTCCACCACGTTGGCCTTGTGCGGGTTGGCGCACTTTACAGACCATAGAAATTCTCACAAATCGCTATGGTATGCAAGTTTCCTCACGATGTTTTCCTTCACCGTTATAGTGCGTGGTGATTATTAATACACACATGACTCCGAAAATTATTTGTATCTATATTGGTATTCATATTGTATTCGTCCACTTTCCCGAAATGGGTACATAATATGTGTGTGCATAAATTAATTATAATCACAAAAAAAAAAAAAACCATAAGAAATACTACCAATTTTTCTATTCACCCCTGAGTGTCTACTCACCCCATTTTTTGTAATATCTTATTATATCTGAGCAATATAATGTTGGTAGCGCCTAGATGCTGTTGAGCCTTCGAAATATACAACGATTTTTATACAATAACTTATATACAAGGGCAGGCATTGCGATCGTAATCTACGCGCGCGTGTCAAGAAGCAGAGTGAGAGCCCTCCCACTCCGTTTCACAGATAGTCTGATTACTTAGGAGTGACAGAGATAGAAACAAGAACTGTAAACTTCAGTCAGACATTATTCAAAGTATCAGCTTTACTGTAATGCCTTACAGAATCTCTAGAAGTGACATAGATAGTTCTGGCTCCACTTTATATTCGAGTCTTGTGTCTAGTATGTGTGTGATCGACAGATATGTGTCAATTCTGGGTGTTTGTGATAGCGAAAAGTCTTTTGTAGTTTGTATTACAACACTGTCTTGTAAACCTTGGATCACACAAACATATGGCTTGGTGCGGGATCACAGCGGCCTTTCGTTTCACAGCACGGCGTCTAACCAGCCACGGAGGTTGTCAGCCAATAGGCGGGCAGAAAAAGGTGGCCCGGCACCACCATATTTTTGTTTGTGAAGTATCAGGGCTCCTTCTATATTAGAAATACTTTAAGGTTCTAACATGTAATAAATAATATTATGATATCAAATATTGTTGAGTAACATTTAGCGTTGCTCAAAAAAAACTGCCTGCGACTGCCTCGGTGGCGTAGTGGTACTACGGTATGATTGCAAAGCTGAGGTCTCGGGTTCGAATCCCGGGTCGGGAAAAGTGATATTGGATTTTTCTATTCATTATCAGCCCGGAGTCAGGAAATTGTGCCCGATATGGCGATAGGCTCGCCCCTTATCACATCGTGGGACGGAATATATAAGGCGAATCGTGGGTGTTCTGGTAGCACCTCTGCCTACCCCTTCTGGGAAAAAGGCGTGTGTTAATGTATGTATGTATGCAAAAGAAATACGCTTTGGATGCACCTTAAGAAGCCTTGCAAAAACAAGGTTACACCAGTAAAAGAATACAGTAATTAGTCTAATATTCATTGAACAATGTCTTTGGACAAGGCTTGCACTATACATCGAAGTCTCGCTAAACTGTTGCCGCCACACGACCCGCTTTCATCTGTAAAAAAATAATTAATTCGTGTTGTATTTCTTATATTCGTATTTACGTGAATGTTACACATTGAAATAAAACAAATTCTTACGGATTTTATCGCGAATTTGATCTATTTTTTTAACTTCCCGACGATAAATCGAATTCCCTATAAAAACCGTTAGAATTCGTTTTATTTCAATACTGGTGTATTGCTATCCACTGTGGCAACCCATCATTTGAAAAAATAAAAATAATCGCGAGAATCCAGTTTAAATTTTAAGCCGTAGAACCTAACAATCGCTTTAGCTAAAAGACAGAAAACAGCACAGCGCAGTTGTCGGCCGGTCTCTATATACTTTCTATCTTTGCCAAAAAGTCAAAATACTATTACTATACCATTACTATTACCATTACTATTTATATACAATTTTATGCTTCAATAAACAAAGATAGACATATATAAGTAATATGTTTATCATACCTTTTTTTAATTTTTTTTTTACATGTGGAAAAACCTCTTGGACCCCTGTTTATCTTGGGGATGATAAACAGATTATGCCGGATTTTTACCGGCTAAAAACCCCCTGATCACCTCAAGCACAAATAGGGGACTTCGGGATCTCATGAGGAACACACCGAAGCCCCTAGGCATTGCTAACGTAGCATTACATGAGGTAATTTATCTTACCTGGCTATCTATAAATATATGCACCATATCTAATGGTCTATGATGCCGAAGATCGGGGGAAATGGAGGAGAATTAGCCGAAAGGCGGAACCTGGCCCCGGCCGGAGTAACGCCAGTTAGAAGATGAAGATCTATACCGAGTTTATCCATACTGCGACAGAAAACGAGGCCAGGTGGTAGTTTCAGTGACTTCAGACATAATGCAACTAAAAATTTTGCAAAAAGCGACGATTTTTGTGTGGATTTTTTTACCATCTATCGTCGATTTGTTTATTTTTATTGGGTTTTGTCGATTTGAGTGGTAAGTTCATAGTTTTTCCTCAAATAATAATGTACTTTTAATTTTTATACACGCAATGTTACGCAAGGGTTTAAATAAATATATTAGCAAAAACTATGGACTCACCATCCAAACACGATGATACATAATACAAAAATAAACAATCATTTTTGCGAAATTGTTAGTTGCATTGTATCTTGTATTGTATTATATCTTCATTGTATCTTCAACGGTGAAGGAAAACATCGTGAGGAAACCTGCATACCGTAGCGATTTTAAAGAATTTCTACGGTATGTAAGTCTGCCAACCCGCACTAGGCCAGCGTGGTGGACTATATGGCCTAACCACTCTCAATCGTACTCTCGATTGTAGAGGAGGCCCGTGCCCTGCAGTGGGTCGTATATGGGCTGATACAATACAATTGTATCTGTATTCTGTAGGCACTAAAACTACCACCTGGCTTCGTTTTCGGTCTTGATATACCCTGTACGTAGCTCTATTTTTGTTTAGTTATTACTGTAACAAAAATGCGTCAAAATATGTAATCTATTGTTAAAGATAGATAGATTATAGAGACCGGCTGTAAATGAAACATCGTTTTAGTAAACCAAGTTTTGGACATGAAGCGTATCCCTCTTTCTCTCTCTCTCTTCAGCCAAGTCCACAAGAAGGATCTCCACATAGACCTGTTGAAAGCAGCCCCCAGCGACAACAAAAACAATATAATTGTTTTAAACGTACTCTCAATTGGGTACGTGACTGTTGTGGAAATAAAATATAAAATGTGTTAGATATGATAGCTTATTAGTTATTAGCAAGCTATAGTTATAGGTTTTTTTTACATCAAGATAAAATGTAAATATTTTATTTTTCTAAAATAAGTTTGTGATTTTTTATCTGTTGATTACAAGTAACTAAACACGATCGGCTGTCATTGCGCATCGCGTGACGTCACAATTTACAATGAAAACCTGTTGAAAGCAGCCTGCATCCAACGACTTCCCACAAACCTATGCGTAACCCATGAAGCGCACACTCTCGTCACATTCATGGCTGTGTTTCAGTACTTACTAGTTAAAAATGGTTTTTCATCCTCCGTTTTAATCTCCTTGGGTTCATGGCTCCTTGAGTTTGTAACTGGCGACTCCATGTAGCTCTTACAACTGTCAGATTCTAACTGCGAACAAATAGATATTATAAAACAATGGTGTATCTGTCAGCGCATATACGTCCCACTGCAGGGCACGGGCCTCCTCTACAATTGAAAGTACGATTGATAGTATTAGGCCATATAGTCCACCACGCTGGCCTAGTGCGGGTTGGCGGATTTACATACCGTAGAAATTCTTTAAAATCGCTACGGTATGCAGGTTTCCTCACGATGTTTTCCTTCACCGTTAAAGTGTGCGGTGATTGATTATCAATACACACATGACTCCGAAAAGTCAGAGGTGTGCCTTGGGATTTGAACTCGCGACCACCGTGAACATGTAGGCAGCCGCGTCTAGTCCACCAACAGGCCACCACGCGCTGAATATTATATATATTCTTTCTTAATTAATCCTTAATCTCCCTTAACCATTAATTTTCCCTATAATGTCGTAGTGATGTGTACTTTGATCTGAATGCAGAACACCTCAATAAAGTTAACTCGCTTCGTTTTCGGTAGCAGTCTTGATATATATTTTTTTTATCTGCCCATATACGTCCGACTGCAGGGCACGGGCCTACTCTACAATCGAGACAATCGATTGAGAGTGGTTAGGCCATATAGTCCACCACGCTGGCCTAGTCTTGATATACCCTGTAGTTATACGCCCAGTATAATTGTATCATTTTATTACGCACATACTCTGACAAAGCAACAAAGTATAATATTGTATGACACCGAGTTCTAAATCGGCGCGACTGGCCGTGTCTGCGTGTTAAACGCCCATCAATTCATGTCTAGAGTTATTTATCGCTACACGCGCGCCGCGACGGCGATCCCGGGAACTACATTTGATTGCCGTGTCCAACGTATTTTTGATAGTACATTATTTCAAATCGTTAATAGGAAAAGATTCCGTATACTGGGTATATCAAGACTGCTACCGAAAACGAACCCAGGTGGTAGTTTTAGTGACTTTAGTGACAAGGCTAATAAAATTTTTGCAAAAAAGGCGACGATTTTATTTTTGTATTTTTTTTCTTACCATCGTATTTGGGTGGTAAATACATACATTGACCTAAAAAAATAATGTACACCCTTTTATTTTTAAAGACGTTATACTCGTAGTACGCAAGGCTTTAAATTATTATTTTAGCAAAAACTACGGATTTACCACCTAAACACAATGATATTTAAACATTAGAAAAAAAATTGTCGCGTGTTTTTGCAAAAAATTTAGTTACATCGTGTCTATAGTCACTAAAACTACCACCTGGCTTCGTTTTCGGTAGCAGTCTTGACATACCCTGTATACACGAGTTCAAATGAAACCTATTTTTCTTTACTACTGTTATAGTGCGTGGTGATTGACTACCAATACACACATGACTGAAAAGTCAGTCATGCCCTGCGATTTGAACCCGCGAGTGCCGCGACCTCTGTCAACATGTTGGCAGCCGTGTCTGGTCTGTTACCAACAGGCTACTACTAAGTAAGTCCATAATGTATTTTTAATCGACTTCAAATAAAGTACGATTGAGAGAAGTTAGGGCATAGTTCACCACACTGGCGTAGTGCGGGTTGGCGGACTGTACATACATAGAAATTCTTGCAAATCGCTATGGTATACAGGATCCTCGCGATATTTTCCTTCACCTTTATAGTTTTAGGTGTGTTCTCTGATATTTAAATTTAGATGCAAAAAAATAATTTAAAAAAATTAAACCGACTTGAAGAGTGTAATAAAAATAGAAATAAAACGAATCTTTTAATAAAATCTAAAATACCTAAACATGTCAACAGTTTTTTTGAGGTCGGTGCCTGTCGACCAGCTATGCTTCGCGGTTTTACCCACATAGATGATAGCGTGATGTTATATAGCTTGTAATAAGCGAGCTGGGACCGATCTAAAAAAAATTACGAGTATAAATGTTTTATATTATAAAAACATATTTTAAAAATTGGGTATTGCCTGCCTCGGTGGCGTAGTGGTACTACGGTATGATTGCAAAGCTGAGGTCTCGGGTTCGAATCTCGGGTCGGGCAAAGTGACATTGGATTTTTCTATTCATTATCAGCCCGGAGTCAGGAATTTGTGCCCGATATGGCGATAGGCTCGCCCCCTATCACATAGTGGGACGGAATATACAAGGCGAAACGTGGGTGTTCTGGGAGCACCTCTGCCTTCCCCTTCTGGGAAAAAAGGCGTGTGTTTATGTATGTATGTATGTATGTAAAAATTGGGTAAATTTTTGTAATAGCTTTTATTTAAAATAAGACAAGGTTGCTTAAAATCTATTACCAGGGGTTCCCAACCTAGGCAAAGCCTGTATCTTGGGATACAAGCTTATAATGTAATTACAGAATTATACCATACAAGTAGACGAAAAATAATAACATAAATCGTCAAGGAAATTAACAAAAGTAAAAATAAGAATCAAATAAATAAAAAAATCAAAAATTAAAAATTTGGACATGTTTCATTAATGTATTTAGTTTAATAATGCTTTAATGTCTTCGTAATTCAGATTTTGGGGCCAGTCATTAATTTTACTTTATAATTTGTTTATCTTAAAGTAAATAGGTATTTTCAAAATAATTGTACTTCCAAATTTCGCCACACGCCAATAGAACTTTGTTGATCTGTACTCTAAGTAGCTTTAACTGTTTATAAATGCATCATGTTTCATATTAAAAGGAGTTTTTGTTGTTCCTCGTCGGTTGCTATTTCGGAGCGCGCGGTCACGCATCGTCTAACTACGGATTCGAACCGAGATACCGCACGAAATGGACGCAGACGGCTTGAAGGGATTTAATTAATACTATTTATAATTTACGTTTTATTATTTTGAGGTTATGTAGACGCCATTTTGGATTTGGCGCTTTCAATCTATACATATAATAAATTTGTAACCGATCGACGTCTGTGCATGGAAGATAAATGAGAAAAACTGATATGGGCGGACTATATTAACGTAATATACGTAGAAGCCAAAACAATGACTTTTAGAATTTTTGTCTGTTTGTCAGTGTGGTTGTGCGCCATTAATTCAGAAACGGCTTAATGGATTTCAATGAAATTTGTTATGTAGGTAGCTGACACCTTGGATTAACACTTACGCATTTTATCCCGAAAAATGTAGTGTTCCCGTGGGATGAGGGAGGAATTCCGATATATTTGTTACTTTTGTGTACTCAAATGGATGGGATGGGACTGGATTACATATCTTGAGTGGGAATGAGACGGGGCAAGGCGGAATGATAACTTTTTATATAGATAACCGAGCAAACTGATTTGCGGGCAGAAACTAGTAACTAAATAAGTTCAAAATGGCGTCTGCTAAGCGTAAAGTTTGCTTACCGCCGCTGCAGCTCTAAGAGCCGCTTGCAGCCTCTCTATGTGTTGTATGGCTGCCCTCAATATCTCCAACTTGGGCAGTCTCCCGCTTCCCGCCCTCGCTCGTATCCTTAGCTCTTCAAACGCCGCATTTACCTACAACCAAGACATTCAAATAAATAAATACACCCAACAGTCACATACATAGTCCTGACCCCACACTAAGAACCAGTCATCAATCGAGTTATCGTTCCGGGGCATTTTTATTGTCTTTTACTTATTCTTATTTATTTCTGTTTATTGTAAATAGTAAATGAATACACCCAACAGTCACATACATAATCCTGACTGCACACTAAGATCGAGTCTTGTGTCGTGTGCAACTACGAGAGACTTTTCGATACAAACAGCCAGACCCGAAACAAATACCTGAGGATCACACAAATATTTGTCTCGGTGCGGGGATCGAACCCGCAGCCTCACGTTTCACAGCCGGCGTCCAACCAACTGCGGCACGGAGGCTGTTAAATTTACGTACATACACACTTGCACATAAGGGGTAAGCAGAGGTGCTATCAGGACATCCATGTTTCGCCTTGTGTGTTCCGTCCCACTATGTGACAAGGGGCGAGCCTATTATACCGGGCACAACGAATGATAATGAATAGAAAAATCCCATATCACTTTTCCGATCGGGGATTCGAACCCGGGACCTCAGCATTGTAATCGTACCGTAGTACAACTGCTCAACCCAGGCATTACTTAATTACATTATACGAGTAGTAATATATACATATATGTATATTTATTGCATAGGTCCGGCAAACGAGCAAACAGGTCACCTGATGGTAAGTGATCACTGCACATGAACATCCACAACGCTGGATCATGGATATGTTGCCGGTCCCGCAAATCTGCAGAGGAAGAGGAGTTGGAGGGATAAAGAATGGTAAAAGGGCATTGGGCATCCGGCAAACTCACTTACTGAACGAAACGCGACAGCTATGTCGCTTCACGACGATCTCCTGCGAGGCTATGGTACCGCCCCGGACGAGCCTGCCTATTCATCCTGAGTCATGACTGACAACAGCGTGGCTCTACCACTTCCAAGAATATATGAATTTACAACTGACAGCTTCGGTGGCGTAGTTGTACTTCGTTACGGTTACAATGCTGAGTTCTTGGGTTCGAGTCCCGGGTCGGGCAACGTGATTTTTCTATTTATTATCAGTCCGGAGTCTGGTATTTGTTCCTTATATGGCGATAAGCTCGCCCCCTATCACATCGTGGGACGGAACAAACAACGCGAAACGCGGGTGACCTGGTTACTACCAGGAGAACTTCTGCCCACCCCTTCTGGGAAAAAGGCGTGAGTTTATGTATCCAATCAGCCAAAGGAAATCCACTGCTGAACCTAGGCCTGTCCTAATGATTTCCACAGTGACCTGTTGGAGGCAGCCTGCATCCAGCGACGTCATAATATCCATACGACTTTCCCCTAATATCCTCTATGCACAAACCCTATTTCCTTTCCCCGGTTGATGACGGGCAGCAGCGTCATCAACGCGATCATCCTGCGCTCGCCAACCCGCCTGCCAAGCGTGGCGAGTATCGGCAAAAACCTCAAAATCATGTATGAATTTTTTGTTTTGAATTGTATCAGCCCATATACGACCCACTGCAGGGCACGGGCCTCCTCTACAATCGAGAGTACGATTGAGAGTGGTTAGGCCTCCACCACGCTGACCTAGTGCGGGTTGGCGGACTTACACACCGTAGAATTTTTTTTTTAAATCGCTACGGTATGCAAGTTTCCTCACGATGTTTTCCTTCACCGTTAAAGTGCGTGGTGATTGACTATCAATACACACATAACTCCGAAAAGTCAGAGGTGTGCCCTGGGATTTGAACCCGCGACCACCGTGAACATGTAGGCAGCAGAGTCTGGTCCAATACCACGAGGCCACCACGCACTTCTTGTATGAATTTACATTATTCGAAAACATTTTGTCTTTTCGCAATAGATCGTCGCGTAGAAAGTCGCCGCCATTTTTTATTTCAATTAGTACATTGGGATAGTTGTCAAAGGTTTTATCGTAAATACTGAGGCGCGTTTATTTTTTATCTGTGCATAAATTGCGTCGGTTGCCGCCAACCAAGCGCGTCTAATAAGCAGACTAATTTTATACAAGAATTTAAAGGTGATGACACAACACGGCCAGGAAATGCCGTGAATTTTTTACTCTTTATTGTATACGGGGTATATCAAGATTGCTACCGAAAACGAAGTCAGTAGGTAACATTTGTCTCGGTGCGGGGATCGAACCCGCAGCCTCTCAATTCACAACCGGCAAATAACCAACTGCGCCACGGAGACTGTCAAATTTACATACACACATAACCTTACAATACATAAGTGCGTGGTGGCCTGTTGGTAACGGACTAGACGTGGCCGTCTACATATTCACGGTGATCGCGGGTTCAAATCCCAGGGCACACCTCTGACTTTTCGGAGTCATGTGTGTATTGACAGTCAATCACCACGATTATAACGGTGAAGGAAAACATAGTGAGGAAACCTGCATACCATAACGATTTGTATAATTTTTTATGGTATGTAAAAGTCCGCCAACACGCACTAGGCAAGCGTGGTGGACTATACGGCCTAACCACTCTCAATCGTACTCTCGATTGTGGAGGAGGCCCGTGCCCTGCAGTGGGACGTATATGGGCTGATACAGTACAGTACATACACATCTTTTCACAGAAGGGATATACCAGGGGCGTGCGCTCCTTGTAGGCAGAAATGCAGTGCTTTACTTGCCATTCACAGATATTTTAATAAAACGTTCGTATGTTTTAGATGACTATAATTAATAGTAAATAAATGAATAAACAAAATATAATAACTTACAAACGCCTAATATTTTATTAATAGCAATTATTTGCAAGCACAAACAAAAAATAATGCGCCTAATCAACCAACTCCTGCCGTCGCGTTCCGCAGGACATTTGTTCGCGTGTGCGTAGTAATTTTAGTGTCCGTGCACAGTGCGTAAACGCACACACCCATGAATCCGAAAGCCGCGACTCCAGCGGCAGGCTACGGAAGTTCGGCAGTTGTCGGGAGTAATCGGAAATGTTCGGGTCCTATAATCCGAGTAAAAGTAATAGACGGAAATTTAATGAATCACGTATGCGCATTATGCATTTTTGTTTAGTAAGGTTTTATTTGTTTAAATAGCAGAAATGTTTTGTGTTTCGTGGGGGCCATTTTGCCTTTTTTCATGTGATAAGCATTGTTTACTATTTTGTTTGCACCAGTATATTTATAGTTTTCTTAAAAAGTTTTTCATTTTAACATTTGAAAGTGTGTACATTTAATAGTTTATTACTGAGTTTCTATAATAATTGTAGTAATTTCCTTTTACTAGTGCGTTTGTTGATTTTTTTAATATGTTATTTGATTGTGAGGTTTGTGTTGAAAATGTGTGTTTATTAAAAATTTAAAATAACAAGTTCTCACAATTGTCATTCAGTGAAAAGATTCAAATTGTGTCTAAAGGTAGGTGTGTACCCGAGTTACAACAATTAAACTAGCAAAAAGGGAATGTAACTCGAAAGTTTCATGTTAAAAGTTATGAAACGTATAACTGGCTGTGTGGTTGTGTACACACGATTATATTATATTGTTTTCCTTGCATATTGTTTAGTAATTCTAGTACAGTGTAATTTCTAGTAATTTTACTTATTAGAATTTCTTCCGCCGCGACGATCGATCGCTGTTTTGTCTGCGTTGCCGTAGAAGATGTACATGAATAGTAGTACATCTAAGACTTGTTCTGTTGGCATGGTTTCCGACTTAAGATATCTGTCGCGTGGCTGTGGCTATGCTAAACATCTATAAAAGAAAAAGTTTTTGTGACCGAGTACTCCGCCGCATACCCAGTGTCATAATCCTGTGCACGCCGCTGGGATATACAGACGGAACAGTAATTTTATTATATGAATTATATTAAAATGCTAAGTGTACCCCACGCCTTAGCCGCCATAAAAACAGCGCGACACATCCGAACATAACATTTGACAGATTTATATCTTACAATCATAATATAACGTACAAACAAAATGGCGCCTAAAAATAAAACTAACGCGCGCTTTTATGTGAAATTAAATTATCGGCTGTAAATTGTGAATTTTATTACACTCGTCGGTAAGCGCGACTTTGTACGTTTCTATTTACATTAATAAACAGTCGTATAGAAGACAAAATTAAGTGTAGTTTAGTACATATTCGATACTCATACTGTTTAGGCTGACACTCCGTGGCGTAGTTGGATAGACGCCGATTGTGAAACGAGAGGCCGCGGTTTCGATGCCCGCACCAACACAAATGTTTGTGTGGCCCTCAAATATTTGTGTTGGGTCTGGGTGTGTGTGAGACCGAAAAGTCTCTCGTAGCTTCTGATTCCCACGACACAAGACTCGATCTTAGTGTGGGGTCAGGACTATGTATGTGACTGTTGGGTGTATTTTATTTTATAAGTCGTTTCGAAGTTTCTGTATCAGCCCATATACGTCCCACTGCACGGGCCTCCTCTACAATCGTACGATTGAGAGGGGTTAGTACAGTCCACCACGCTCGCCTAGAGCGGGTTGGCGGACTTTACATACCATAGAAATTCATACAAATCGCTATAGTATGCAGGTTTCCTCACGATGATTTTCCTTCACCGTTATAGTGCGTAGTGATTGACTATCAATGCACACATGACTCCGAAAAGTCAGAGGTGTGCCCTGGGATTTAACCCTATTACCACCGTGAACATGTTGGCACTCCCGTCTGGGCCGTTGCCAACAGGTCACCACGTATTACGTCTATGCGCAAGTATATGCAACGTAAACTGGGGGTGAATAAAAACGGCTGTATATGGAATGGCAGAAGCGAAGTGACGGCGAGGTGTAAAGGAAACGATCCGATGAATATTATATTATACAGGGTATATCAAGACTGCTACCGAAAACGAAGCCAGGTGGTAGTTTTAGTGACTACAGACACGATGCAACTTAAAATGTTGCAAATAAACGCGACGATTTTTTTTTGTAATGTTTTGAATATCATTGTGTTGGGGTGCTAAATCTATAGTTTTTGCTAAAATTGTAATTTAAAGTCTTGCGTAGAATAGCGTCTTTAAAAATAAAAGGGCGTACAATATTTTTTTAGGAAAATGTATGTATTTATCACCCAAATACGATGATAGGAAAAAAATAAAAGAAAAAATTGTCGCTATTTTTAGATAAATTTTAATTGCATTTTGTCTTAAGTCACTAAACTAGCACCTGGCTTCGTTTTCGGTAGCAGTTTTGATATACCCTTATATTAATAAATAAATTCAACAGTCAGTTACATAGTCCTGACCCCACACTAAGATCGCGTCTTGTGTCGTGTATCAGAAATTACGAGAGACTTTTCGGTCCCACAAACACCCAGACCCGAAACAAATACTTGTAGTTCACACAAAAATTTGTTTTGGTGCGGGGATCGAACCCGCGGCCTCTCGTTTTACAGTCGGCGTCCAACCTAATGCACCACGGAGGCTGTCAATTATTAATTATATTTAACTGGTACCATTACAACGCTGAGGTCTCAGGTTCGAATCCCGGGTCGGGAAAAGTGGTATTGGATTTTTCTATTCATTATCTGCTCGGAATCAGGAATTTGTGGCTGATATGGTGATAGGCATCCCTTTCACATCGTGAGACAAAACATACAAAGCGAACCGTAAGTGTCTTGGTAGCACCTCTGTCTATCCCTTCTGGGATAAAGGCGTGAGTTTATGTATGTGTGTATTATTAATTTCTGTTTTCCCCATACGCTAACTCTAGTTTCTAACACGCCAACTCTGGTTTCTATTAAACCTTGAGTTTCAATCCACCCCGTTGGTTATTTTATGGCGTGCGTGCACGCGTTTAGTGGCGGCATCTCGTGGGACTGCCGCCAATTAGCTTGAGTGCTTCGTCACGTCATTGTCAGTTAGAAATAGTCTGCTCATTACTTACACGGCTTCTGTTTAAATGCATTTTAAAGTGCTTGGGACATCGAAATAAAATAAACCGTAAAACGGGGCGTGTCGAACTCAATGTGAATGGAGCAAACTGGCAAGTTAAAATTTTAAGATTATATTTTGATGTAAAACTTTTTTAGGCATGCTTGACTTGGGGAGTAAACTGGTGAATGTGTGACGAGAGCTTTACGGAAATACGTGTGACACAGCGAGGCAAACGGAAGTTGAATTGTCAAAGCCAAATTGTCAAAAGAGATCAGTCGATTTGGTCCAACTAAAAAATCAGGCGTATTTTTTAGGTTTGTTCATAATTTGAAAATGTAACTCCATATTGGCTATATTAGAAAAAATATTAAATATTAAATTAAGCGGGTTTTCATCTTTCAAGTACCAGGAACGCATAATGTTAAGGAGATATTTTGGGTATTTCATCATAATATAATTTTCTCATCTACTTATGTCCCGACTGGCCAGTGTCGAGATTTGGGTTTACAATAATACCGATTGAAAAAGAAAACCTACGAGTAATATTGGGTCTTTCATAATTCCGTCTATTTAAGTACTGCCCCATTGGTCGTGTTTATTTAATCGTAATTAAACACGTGTGCTAGTGAAATTTCTTGATAAAAGTAACTTTTAACTTACTATGATTCGTTGTCGACATTCAAAAAAAGTATTCATAAGAATATCGAAGATTTATAATTTCAAATACCTAGCTATTACCCTTTATAGCATTCTGATTATAACATTACCGTTATTTTTGTGCATGTTGTGTTTGTTTTTAATTGGTTTTACAATGTATGCAAGATTGTTTTTTATTTTTTCTTCTTATGTAAAATTTTAGTGTACAATTGTTAACAAACCTAATTTACTAAAATAAAACATAAAAAAGAAATAAAAATAATGTGCATTTATAGATTTGAGGTTAATTACCGGTATGTATTCTTTTTAAATCTTAAATATTTAGTCATAAATACTTGTTTGAATGTGATTAAACATAACATATGGTGATGAATTCTTCACTATATGGTCAATCAGGCCATTGCAAAAATTTGTAATTAAAGTTACTTTTATGTTAAAAAGAAGAATAACTTCTTACTAGTGTACATAAGTACACACACGTTATTTTATACATATATACAAATATACAGGGTGTGTAAACAAACGGCGCACTTGCTGATATTTGTATTGTATTGTATCAGCCCATATGACCCACTGCAGGGCACGGGCCTCCCCTACAATCGAGAGTACGATTGTGGTTAGGCCATATAGTCCACCACGCTGGCCTAGTGCGGGTTGGCGGACTTACATACCGTAGAAATTCTTTAAAATCGCTACGGTATGCAGGTTTCCTCACGATGTATACTTGTATCACTTGCTGATATACATTTTAGTAAATCGTGATTGCGTCTAGATTAAAATGCATTTTCATAGCGTAATCTGATAATAACAAAGATGCCGAGAAATTAACAATTACCAACACACGTGCTTTCCCTTAACGTATTACGCCAAATAGATACCTATGTACCTCTGTAACAGATGTTAAAGCGAAGTCTATGAAAGTTTTGTTGTTGCTCAAAATGATTTTCACTGTTTATTTCGTTAACTATTTAATAAACGACGAAACGAAAAAATACGTATTATGTCAAAATCTTGTGCTTTACCCATCCCAACCGGTTTTATCCGAAAATATGGTGGTAATTCTTAAAACTTTATAAGGTCATAACTCCAAAACGGATAGGCATTTTCCAAATATTAATTTTTTATTATCATATTAATATTATGCGCTTGTATCCAACTACACAAGTGCGCCATTTTCCTGCTACATATGCATAAATTTATGTCGGGCTAAAGATGGTTTACTTCAGTCGTGTTGTCTAAAGCACACTCGTTCATTCTTTATACTAGCGGCCCGGCCCGGCTTCGCCTGAGCAAACACTTTTAGAGTCCAGTCCACATCGCACACACAATATTATTTCGCGTATTAACTGTTTTATTAAACTCAAAGCGACTGACTTTCTTTAAAGTACCTTTCTCTTCCCGTTCCGTTACATCCCTTCCGTCTCAATCTCTTCCATGACTCAAGGTATGCAATCTTGTCCTCTTATATCCCATCTCATACATAAACACACGCCTTTTCCCCAGAAGGGGTAGGCAGAGGTGCTACCAGAACACCCACATTTCGCCTTGTATATTCCGTCCCACGATGTGATAAGGGGCGAGCCTATCGCCATATCGGGCACAAATTCCTGACTCCGGGCTGATAATGAATAGAAAAATCCAATATCACTTTGCCCGACCCGGGATTCGAACCCGAGACCTCAGCTTTGCAATCATACCGTAGTACTACTACGCCACCGAGGCAGTCTCATTCGCCCTATATTTTATCCCAAACTATCGCTATAGCAAATATACATATTTGAATTCCTCGCTCATCCTACGGCAACACTACATTTTTTCGGGATAAATAGTCTAAAGTAGCCTTTGTGTTAATCCAGATTAGAGATTGACGGATACCCAATACTCCTTTCCTCTTCCCATCCTTTTCCTTCCCGCTCCCATCCCAATTGGACCGGCAATACCCATGATCCAGCTTTGTGGATGTTCATGGGCGACAGTGATACCATCAGGTGACCTGTTTGTTCGTTTGCCGAACTTATGCTATAAAAAAAGGTTATCAGTTATCTCCATACCAAAGTTCATGAAAATTGGCCCAGCCGTTTGAGCGTGAAGAAGTAACAAACACACGAACTTTCGCCTTTATAATATTAGTAGGACGTTGGATAGCATGACGGAAGAAAACTTTAAAAACGTTTTCAATAATTTTAAAGTACCTAAACAGATTGCACGTTTGGTGTACCTCTTTTTTAAGAAGGGTGAATAAACCCTTTTTACGTCTCACGGTGTGATAGTAGGCGAGACTACGAGCTGATAATGAATAGAAAAATCCAATATCACTTTGCCCTACCCGGATTTCGAACCCGTTCAGCGTTGTAAGCGTACAATATTGACAGCCTCCGTGGCGTAGTTGGTTAGACACTGACTGTGAAACGAGAGGCCGCGGGTTCGATCCCCGCACCAACACAAATGTTTGTGTGGCCCACAAATATTTGTGTCGGGTCTGGGTGTTTGTGAGACCGTAGTCTCTCGTAGTTTCTGATACACGACACAAGACTCGATCTTAGTGTGGGGACTATGTATATGACTGTTGGGTATATTTATTTGTATATATATATATATATATATATATATATATATATATATTTTATCAGCCCATATACGTCCCACTGCTGGGCACGGGCCTACTCTACAATCGAGAGAATCGATTGAGAGTGGTTAGGCCATATAGTCCACCACGCTGGCCTAGAGCGGGTTGGCGGACTTACATACCGTAGAAATTCTTTAAAATCGCTACGGTGTGCAGGTTTCCTCACGATGTTTTCCTTCAGCGTTATTTATATTTATTTATTTAAAAGTACAACTACGCCACCAAGTCCATTCCAACATTAACAAAAGTATTAATTCTATCTCGTGTTTAACTCTTTAATCTGGTCTATATTCAGATGGAATAACTCGAGACGCCGCTGTGTCACGTCCCAAGGATTTCAGGGATTACGCGACTGCCGGCTTACAACATTTTGTATTTAGAACAGGATTTTAGTGGCCATTTTTAGAATGGAAAGTATAACAGTAATATTTATTATTAAATAAAAAATATCTCGAATGGAGGCCACGAAGCGGAAAGCGCAGCGTGGAACGTCCACCCACTAGGTGGTCAGACGACCTGGTAAAGGTCGCGGGACGTCGCATTTACATTTACCAGGTCGTCATTAAAAAACAATCGATATGAACTACTTGGAATGTGTGACTACATCGCAAGATAATAGCTATGCCGACCTGTCGCGTACGTGTGTATGAATATGCTGCTCCGTACTTAGAGTAGGTATACCGGGTATATTCAGACTGCGAGCGAAAACGAAGCCAGGTGCTAGTTCTAGTAACTACAGACACAATCGACATATTTCATAGACAGTTTTAAAACCTATTTCAGTTATCGTATGTTTTCACCCTTTCGAACGACTTTTGGATTCAGTTTGAGCGAAGAATGCAAAATATCTGTTAACTAAAATAGGTTTTAAAACTCTATGAATAAGGCGGAATGGAAAAGAACATATCGCAACATAACGCGGCGATGTTTTTATATAGTTTTAGCTGAAATATTAAACTAAACACTCGCATACCATTGCGTCTTCAACAACAAAAATGTATAAAATATTGTTTTAGTAAAAACTAGGAATTTCCAATCCAAAGATGACGATACGTAAAAAAGCAAGAAAAGTGTCGCTTTTATTTTACGATGAATGGCGAGCCAAGCATGCCATTCACCTGGTGGTAAATGATACGACCGCTCATGGACAGTAGCAAAACCAAACACCATGAATTACAAGGCAATCCTTGGCATTTCACTTTTTTTTTTGTTCAAGAGGAAAAGCTAAGCTCCCCTTTCGTTGCCTCCGGAGAGGTGGAAAGGGGTATGTCAGTGTCTCTGGCCTTCCAGCCTGCCACTGCGCCCGCCTTTCTGAGACATAAGATGTTAAGTCTCATTATGTCCTGTAGTTTCTCTGGCTACAATATCCTTCAAATCGGTACACAACAGTGGGTTTACACTGCGCTTTGGCTCGAGAAATAGACATTGCAGTGGTACCTACCCAGGCGTCTTCTCACACATGAGAGACCCACCACCAGTAAATATTAATCTAAACACTTAGATGAACAAATAAATAAATGCATCAAACAGTCAAATACATATTACATAGTCCTGGCCCCACATTAAGATCAGGTCTTGTGCCGTGGGTATCATGAACTATGAGGCTTTTCGGTCTCACAAACACCCAGACCCGAGACAAATACTTGTGGGCCTCACAAACATTTGTCTCGGTGCGGGGACCGAACCCGCGGTTTCTCGTTTCACAGCCGGCGTCTAACCAACTGCGCCACGGAGGCTGTCAGATATGACAAGTACACGCTTCATGTGTTCAAAACTTAGTGTACTAGAATGTAAATTAAGCTTACTCATTTTAGTATGCTTCGTATACTAATTTTTAGTTTTCTTTTCTTTTTTTCATTCTTAAGTATAAGTTTTCCTTGTTTTTGTTTTGTTTTGTATTGTATCAGCCCATATACGACCCACTGCAGGGCACGGGCCTCCTCTACAATCGAGAGTCCACCACGCTGGCCTAGTGCGGGTTGGCGGACTTTTACATACCATAGAAATTTATACAAATCGCTATGGTATGCAGGTTTCCTCATGATGTTTTCCTTCACCGTTATAGAGCGTGGTGATTGACTATCAATATACACATGACTCCTAAAAGTCAGAGGTGAGGTGTTTTTATTTACGGCTGTGTAATTTATCTAAAGTGTTGTGTACTCCTTTAAGTGGTATATACATCAGAAGTGGTATATACTGTAGGAAAATATTATAAGTTATCTGTATTAATGTATATACTGTTGGAGAACTTGAATTCAATAAAAAATCAAATAAATGGAACATGTGGCACTCCGCCATTTTGTGACATGTTTTTATTCAATTGCGATGCAATTATCAACTTCTTCAAAACTCAAAATAGTTTCATAGTTCATAATATTGCATCCAACACCGCGGAAATCATTAGGAAAGGCCTATGTTCAGCAGTGGACTTCCTTTGGCTAAAGGATTGTTTGGAAACATAAAATTCTTTCGCTTAACAATTGTTGTGATTTCAAGATGAATGAGAAAAATTACAAAACAATGATTTTTAGAATTTGAACCAATAAACGGCTTAATGAATTTCGATGAAATTAGGTTTGGAGGTAGTTGAAACCCTGGATTAACAGTAAGGCTTTGTTGTCTCGAAAAATGTAGTGTTCCCGTGGGATGAGGAAGAAATTCCGATATATTTGTAATTTTTATATACTCAAATGGATGGGATGGGACTGGATTACCTATCTTGAGTGAGAATGACACGGGACAAGACGTGATATAACCACATATAAGATATCCACGCAAACGGAGTTTCAGACAGAAGCCATAAAAAATAAAATCTATATCAAGGTAAAAGCGGTCTTACTTTTCTCAATCTCCTTCTCTCTCTCAAAGTAGCTGCTTTTCTTCGGTCCACGGCCGCTGTTTTCCTCTTGCAGGCTTTGCAAGCCCAGGCCAAACAACGCCTGCTAGGGCCCAAAACATGTTGTACATGATCCTCCTTTTCAATCACAAAGCACTCACTACCACGTAGTTCCGCCGACGGATAAGAGATGGCGCTATCATTCATTTTACGAGCGCACGCCCCGCCAACACGAGTCACACTGAAAATGTCTCCGACCGCCGTACATCCGGCTATTAATAAGTACGACTGAGATGCCAATTTATCGGAGTTTGTATTAAAATTGATGTCGCCCATATATCCTCGGTGTATTTGTACCGTTGAAAGCTCGAGACGTTTTTATAAAGCCCCTTAGCGTTTTGTATATTGGAATTTAATGCGCATTTATTTTTGGTTTTTGATGTTTTGTCGCTGGGAATAGTTCGTGTTTTATGTGATAGTGTAGATATGTTTCATTGTCTGTATAGTTAATTATAAGTTTTATTAATGTATTGGGAACTGGTTTAAATGAATAGATCATAATATCTTGTTCTCCATAATGGTGTCTTGGGCTTACGCGAATTTTACACATTGAAATGAAACGAATTCTTACGGATTTTATCGCGAATTTGAGTTAATTTTTATTTACATTTTTTTAATTTCCCGACGTTTCGATCACTTTACAGTTTTCGTGGTCACGGGGCGGACTGAGGTATTAGTCATCCGCTTAATGACTGTTACAATTTAACTAGTTAAATTCGAAACGTCGGGAAATTAAAAAATATAAGAAATGTAAAAATTAAACCAAATCCGTAAGAATTCGTTTCATTTCAATCTTGTTCTTCGCTAATGAAAACTGCTTTCCGTGTGGTAGAGAAAAAAATGTCTGTACATTGAAATAAAACGAATTCTTACTGATTTTATCGCGAATTTGATTTAATTTTTACATTTTTCAACTTCCCGACGTTTCGATCACTTTACAGCTTTCGTGGTCACGGGGCGAAACTGTCTGTAACTAAACGTGCAACATTTTACTGATTCAATAAATTATTTTCGTTTCTTAATAAATGAGCTTAAAAATCTCGATATACAAGGATACACGAGTTGTACTTACGCGATTTAAAAACTTCGAGAGAATTTGGAATAAAACGAATTCTTATGGATTTTATCGCGAATTAGATGTAATTTTTATTTTTTTAAACTTTCTGACGCGACGTTCCGATTCGCCCCAAGACCACGAAAGCTAAAGTGATCGAAACGTCGGGAAATTAAAAAATATAAAAATTAAATCAAACTCGCGATAAAATCCAACAAAAAATCGTTTTATTTCAATGTGTAACATTCGCGTAAATCTAAGAAATACAAGAGAATTTGTGAATTTTCCGAACGTTTTTCTCCACGCTGCCATCCAAGCCGACCGTCGTTTCTAAACCAATGTTTTATATTGCCAGCGGTCTATTAAGGAGTTGGCTTCTACGAGGCATAATACCTCTTCCCTCCTCCCATCCTTTTTCGTTCCCTCCCCCATTTCGAGAGGCAGCAAAACTACCATCCAACCATCCAAGTGCAGATTCTTATGGGCCGCAAAAGCTTACATTACGGGCCGCTTGCTTATATAAATGGTGGCAAGTCTCTTACATGTGAGAAGCCGCCTGGGTATATACCACCGCAATGTCTATTTCGCCCGCCAAACAGCAATGTAAACGCATTATTGTGTCCGGTTTGAAGGACATTGTAGCCAGCGTAACTACTGGACATAATGAGACTTAACACCTTATGTCTCAGGATGGCGAGCGCAGTGGTTGGCGTTACACTACGCTCGCTCGTATTGCTTTTTAATTAATTGTGTTTGGTTTGCTACTGTTCATGAGCGGTCGTATCGCTTGCCATCAGGCGAATGGCATGCTCGTCTCGCCATACATAGCGATAAAAAAATATATAAGAGAAGGAGAAAGAAATTGCAGTGTAAAATAAAAAGAACCAAAACTCAAAAAAATAATTTTTTTATCAGCTTATATACGTCCCACTGCCGGGCACGGGCCTACTCTACAATTGAGAGATTCGATTGAGAGTGGTTAGCCATATAGTCCACCACGCTGGCCTAGTACGGGTTGGCGGACTTACATACCGTAGAAATTCTTTAAAATCGCTACGGTGTGCAGGTTTCCTCACGATGTTTTCCTTCACCGTTAAAGTGCGTCAAACAATCAGTACACACATAACTCCGAAAAGTCAGAGGTGTGCCCTGGGATTTGAACCCGCGACCACCGTGAACATGTAGGCAGCCGAGTCTGGTCCGTTACCAACAGGCCACCACGCACTTAATTAATAATTAATACTACATATTAATACAAAAATGTAGTAAGAGACATAGAGATAAGATCTGATTATCAGTAAATGAATAACACGCAACAGTCCTGATCCCACACTGACATGAAGCCTTGTGTCGTGCGCATCAGAAACTACGACAGACCCGAAAACTAGTGTTAGTGAGAGCCACGCTGTTGTCAATCATGACTCAGCATGAATGGGCAGGCTCATCGGGGCGTTACCACTGTCTCACAGGAAATCGACGTGAAGCGGCAGCTCAGCTGTCGCTTTTCGTCTGGTGAGTGAGATTGCCGGATGCCCAATACCCCTTTCCTCTTCCCATCCTTTTTCCTTCCCGCTCCCCTCCCAATTGGGCCGGCAACACGTCCATGATACAGCGTTCTGGATGTTCATGGGTGACAGTGATCACTTACCATCAAGTGACCTGTTTGCTCGCTTGCCGGACCTATGCAATAAATAAATATGGATCACATTTAAACAAGAAAAATTGCAATATATTTCTATCACATTATCAATTAGGTTTAATCGATTAGGTCTTATCTTGTAGTGTGATATGCGCCGTATAATTATTCGAACAGTACATCACGCTTTGTGTGACCGAACGCAATCTGAATTGTTTACAGTCTGGTGTGTTATAGAGAAGGAAAACATTGTGGATTTGCGCACTAAAGATTACAGTAATGGATGATGCAAGAGCCTTCAAATGCATGAGAACAAAGTGTCAGTTCGTTATCTGTTGTGGCGTCAGTTCAGTAAGACACTTTGATTGCGCGAAACCGTATTAAAGGATACTTCATTTTGAACCTGATTGTGAAAATGACTCGACTAAATTAATTTTACTTTGGACGCGTGACGCGCATATTTTGCATCACGCTGTTGCTAAAAGCGGGAACAGTGACTTGGTAAGTACAATGCTGTACTATCTTCTTCTATATCCATTTTTTTTTTGTATTGTATCAGCCCATATACGACCCACTGCAGGGCACGGGCCTCCTCTACAATCGAGAGTACGATTTAGAGTGGTTAGGCCATATAGTCCACCACGCTGGCCTAATGCGGGTTGGCGGACTTTTACATACCATAAAAATTTATACAAATCGCTATGGTATGCAGGTTTCCTCACGATGTTTTCCTTCACCGTTATAGTGCGTGGTGATTGACTATCAATACACACATGACTCCGAAAAGTCAGAGGTGTGTCCTGGGATTTGAACCTGCGACCACCGTGAACATGTTGGCAGCATTTATTATATCCATACATATAATAAATTTGTAACCGATCGATGTCTGTACATGGAAGATAAATGAGAAAAAGTGATATGGGGGACTATATTAACGTAATAGAACCCAAAACAATGATTTTAGATTTTTTATCTGTTTGTCTGTGCGGTTGTGCGCGATTAACTCAGACCCTGAACCTAACCCAGAACTGACACCCTGGATGAACACTTAGGCTACTTTTTATTCTGAAAAATGTAGTGTTCCCGTGAGATAAGAGAGGAATTTTGCATTCAAATGGATGGGATGGGACTGGATTACATATCTCGAGTGAGAACGAGACGGGACAAGGCGGGATATAGCAGGACGGGACGGGATGGGAATTGGATGGATTTTCATCGAGATAATCACGCAAACGGAGTTGCGGGCAGATCCTAGTGAATTCTATTTATTCTGTTGTTGTGGAAAGCGCAGCGTTGGACGTCCACCCACTAGGTGGTCAGACGGCCTGGTAAAGGTCGCGGGACGTCGCTGGATGCAGGCTGCCTCCAGCAGGGCACTGTGGAAATCGTTGGGAGAGGCCTATGTTCAGCAGTGGACTTCCTTTGGCTGATGGATGGATGATGATGGATGTTGTTGTGGGTTTGATACCCGCTCCTAATGAATGCTCCTGTGAATTTGAATTTCGGTTCTGGGTGTTTGTGATACCCAATAGGCTCTCGTAGTGTCTGATACACGACGCGACTCGACCTTAGTGTGGGGTCAGGGGGATTACTCTATGATCCGAAACGAGTGCGAATGTTCGAACGTTCGATATCCTTAGTTATATTGTTTTCCACTTCTAAAAGCTAGTATATATAGCTAATAAAAGCTTAAAAGAAGTGCGTGGTGGCCTGATGGTAACGGACCAGACTCGGCTGCCTACACGTTCACGGTGGTTGCGGGTTCAAATCCCAGGGCACACCTCTGACTTTTCGGATTTATGTGTGCATTGATAGTCAATCACCACGCACTTTAACGGTGAAGGAAAACATCGTGAGGAAACCTGCATACCGTAGCGATTTTAAAGAATTTCTTTGGTATGTAAGTCCGCCAACCGGTACTAGGCCAGCGTGGTGGACTATATGGCCTAACCACTCTCAATCGATTCTCTCGATTGTAGAGTAGGCTCGTGCCCAGCAGTGGGACGTATAAGGGCTAATAAAAAAAATATAGAAATCTTAGAAAGTAATGTGCTTTATTTACGGTTCCAGGTAGTGGCACCAATTGATAATACGGGTATAAAATTCAAATAAGTATTTACAAACATGGAGAACAGAAAGAAGGCATTGAATAATGCAAAATTATTCATTGCTTTGTGTGAAGACACCGCCTTAAACGAGAAGAGAAAAAACATAACAGATTGTATTGAAAATGGAGCCGATGTGAACGTAAAGTTCTGTGATGATGGAAACAACACGCCGCTACACGTAGCTGTACTACAACACGATAAAGAAGCTGTTAAGATCCTTCTGAAACACGGCGCCAAAACTACAATCAAGAACGATGGAGGCAAAACAGCTGTAGATTTCGCTAAGGAACTGCCAGACCAAGCTATTGCAGATATTCTTGGAGCAAGGGAACTTGCAGAGAATACAACTGTCGAGGAAACACCAAGTACTGCGTGTACATATAAAAAACGCCCAGGAACAGCAAACATCCGCGGGCAACTGTACGAGACCAAGCTACTGACAACAATCTATCTGCGAGCCTTGACATGCCCACAGATCAGACAGTTTCACATAGGCACCAACGTGGACGGAATAGGTGATATGGACGATGTGTGTATGAGATTCAAGACTGTAAATGCTGATTGTGTTATATTCCTTCAAGCAAAACATAAACAAGACGTCGCGAAAGGAAAACTAGGACTTCAGGATTTGTGGCGAACGACCGGCGATTATAGCTTACTCAAATATTTCAGTGGTTATAGAAAATTACGTGGTAAATTTAATAGTTCTTCCGATGTGCTGTGTCGTGGGAATTATGAGGAAGTTAAACCTTACTATGTGGTGTACACGACACTTAAAGGTGACATGGAATGTTCTCGCAAAATGCGAGTTGCGGATGATGAAGTGACCAACTTGTTACGGACAGGAGAAAACAGTCATGTATTACAACTTGCGTACGAAGAACACGATGTAGATAAACTGACCAGAGAATTGATGATTGAAAATATAAAAACTATGGCAAAAAATATTTTCAAATTAATACAAAGGCGGAAATGTGAAGATATGCTGATCGACGAACACATACGCAGTTACCACGTAGTCCTCGCGAAGAAGGTTATTAACATGACAGAAGTTAATTCAGCGGGACGTCGAGTAGGCACCTTCCGTGAAGAATTCTTCTCTTCCACTGAGGAATTGCTGATCGTCTTAAGAAAAATTCTTTACACCGAAGCTATAAAAATTAATAGCCTAAGCACGAGAAAAATCGAGTATTTACTAGAAAGAATTATATCCAATCCTTCGGCCGAAAGAATTTCCGAACTGATCGGTAATGTTCTCAAGTACGACATCAATACTAACACTCTCAAATTAACCAGAGAAGAAATTAGCAGTGGAGTCAATTTTCAACACTTACACGAACTTTCACTTGTACAAATACCTCAAACTGTGGTGAGCGAAGCTTTTGAAATTGCCGGCAGGAAAAAACTGCAATCTTTAACGTTCAACTTGCCAGCAGCGTTCGGAAATGTTGATATGACTATAGATAAGAAAAAAATGATGAAAAGATTACAGTATTTGGCTGATAAAATTTGCGATGTGATCGAAGAGACGGCTGACACTGAGGGGAACGTGATCGTACGCGAAGGATTGTATGCCGCTGACAAGTTTCTAGACAGCGGTTTTCTGGCTATCAACGGTGGCCTCGCAGGAGCAGTTGGCAACCTCTTTGTATCAGACGACAAAAACAAGTTAAAATTTAACATGGATGTCGATGTATTAGGAGAAAACGCCAAACAGCTATTCCTCAAATTAAAAGACAGGCTTGGAGATTTAAAAAAATATAGATTTACTATAAGAATAGACAATTTTCCAAGACTCTCCCTGCAAGCTACTGAACATGAAAAACGATTAGCGAGAGACTTTCTGGATAACCTATATTTTTTTACTTGTCAAGCAAAAGAAGACGAATTGGAGAAGATTGCGACAAAAGAACTTCAAGCACGCGAGTGCAGCAGTGTCAGTCAATCAGCAAACCGCATCAAATCAAACGCGTTATTTCTTAAAATACACAGTGAAATACAGTCCTGGTGGATGATTGAACCAATTGCATACTATCTTACGCAAAACATGCCCACATTTGACAAAATATTTCGCGAAGTGAGAAATGACAGGCTACTAGCGTTTCTGAACTTTATTTACTTGAACAAAATTCACAACACTGGCTTGGAATTTAATTCAGAAGCGATTGACTTTCTATGCACAAGTAACGCGACTAATGCCAAGACGATTGTCGTTTATACAGACGCCCACGCTTTGACCGGTCACAAACTGGTACAACATTATCGAGGCTCTGACGACATCATATTTCTAGATATCGATGATGTCTGGCAAGAGTCTTCAAATTTAGAAACTAAAGTAACTGCTGAGCTTAGTGACATAGATATAAACGTACTAGTTATGATCTGCAAAGACGCATCTAAATACAATATTAAGGAAATTATTAGCGTCTGTAAAGTTAAAAAGATAATACTAGTGACCAGTAGATACGAACCGTTGGGGGAATGTTTGTGTTTAAGAGATGACAATATCAATTTGTCTGACTTAACAGAGGCATCACAAAGAAAAGTTCTCGGAAATTACTTCATTTATCAAGGCACCAAAGTCACGTTTGACGCGGTATTCGATGACGTCGCTAAATACTTGATTAATTCGAAAATACTGCATAAAATAATCAACAATGATACTATAACTTTGGGACAGACGTTGGAGATGTCGACATACCATGAGACCAAACATTATTACGTGCCGAGAACGCTGCGACTTAACGAAAAACATTTTAACGCCGACGACACTCCAGACAGGGAATCCGATTTTTTATTCAGTTCGTCAGATGAAGAACGGTCCTCAGAATCGCCGCAAAAGTTTTCGCCCACAACACTAATCGATCATCATTGCAGCTTTAAGACAAAAGAAAATAGAGATGTCATTTTAATTTTAGATGCCCCAGGCATGGGCAAGTCTACATTACTAACTCATTTGTCTGTAAAGACGAAAAAACGAAATCCAGATATATGGATACAAAGAGTAAACCTCATCGACCATACAAAACAATTTCACCAATGGCACAAGAATAAAGTACAAGTAGATTGTATAGAAGCATTGAGATTTGTGTGCAGAGTTGTACTCACTGAAGAAGCCTCTAGACGCAATGTTCGCTTTACCAACCGAAACATAGATTTAGACATTGTCAATGACGAAGTTAAGCTTGTCAATTATGATGAAGAGGACGCTTTGGTAGCGTTCGAGTTGACTACTTTTCTGCACTGCTTAAACCATCGGCGTGTAGTTTTGATTTTTGACGGGTTCGACGAGATCTGTCCGCACTACAAACTGGAAGTAACGCAGCTGTTAAAATGTCTCACTCGTCGATGCTCTGTGCACGAGTCTACTGCTAAATGTGGGCAGAAACGCCATGTGCAGCGTACTTGGATCACCAGCCGCCCTTACAATGAATTGAGAGAGACTTTGGAGGATGAATTCGGCGAGTCTTACACGCTGCAACCGTTTGATTGTAGAGACTATGATATGTTCGTAGGCAAATATCTGCGGCGGAATTTGAATTTAAACGAACTGAATTCTCAACAGTGGCAGAACGTCGAAGGATTCATCAAATACATGATGTTGTTATATTTTGACGAATCCGCACCGTCAAAAGAGTTCAAACTTGTAAACGTACCACTGCATAGCATTTACTTCGGGGCGATGAGATATTTTCAGAGTGAAATAAAGCCATCACGTATAACTGAATACATACTAGAATATGTCAAACACAGACCAGATGGCGGGACGACTTGCACAAAAGGACCGGCAGCGACTAGATGCATAAACCAGCAGACCGAGCAATCCAGCAGTGGACTTCAACGCTGGGTTGCCGAACTAACTTCTGTTTCAGTGCTGAGATACTTATCAACTACTAGGTGTGCAATAGATATATCCACACTGTCGGGTGTACCGCTACACATTTACATCGTCATCAACTACTTCCTGAGTCAAATAAAGCATAACACTGAGAGTTGCACCGAGGATCTAATAGCACAGTGGGACTTGGACAGAAACACCGTTGGTTTTTACGAACGTTTCATAGAAATGAAATTAAAGGTCAGATTCAAAGAGAAAAACCAAATGGACCTACACAAACCCGACGTGAGAATAACTTATGAGAAAGAGAACAAAGAGTTTATGGACAAACACAAGAAACTGGCGTTCTACGCCGTGTGTTCCAAAACCACGTTAACAGATGTCGAGTTAGACGAAGTTAAAATTATCACTAAAGAAATGGAAACAGCTAAAGATAAGACAGGACTTATAGACAGAATAGTCGACGGTGAACCAAAATTTGTACATTATACATTCGCTGAATATTTTGCTGCTAAATATATTGCAGACGTATTAAAATCTGGCGATTATGACCAGCAGAAGAGAATGTTGAAGTATGTTTTATGGGACATGGTTCCCTTCCGCTCTGAAGGGATTACGAATATGTTCGATCTGAGATTAAAGTTGGATCCTGAATTTGTAGCGGCATTGCGTACACCGCTCATTATGTCTTTTGTTTTGGAGGAGTTGATTGCTCAGAGTAAAGGACGTGCTTACTATGTGTCCAGGAGAATTTATCAGGAGTACCATAAAGTCAAAGAGTTCACTCAGACTGCGCTAGATAAAGTGGTTCGCCATCGGATGACACATTTCGCAGAATTGTTGGTAGACGCAATAACCACCACGGTTGATAAGAGTTGTTTGAATGATTTTATGACTCTTGTGAAGAAAGGTACATTTTTCTACCACCTCATGATAATGAAATGCGATCACCTCGCGGGGAAAATATTAGACTGTATTAGACAATTTAAACCTTTTGAAATTGACGATATATTCCCTCCTGCATGTCTTAAAAGTCGCAAATATGCGGACAGAAGTAACGATGAATTTATCGAACACTGTAGAAAATGCAAAGAACTCCGAAAATATTATAATTTCAGATACATTGACCCTCATATTGGAAAAGTTATTATCAGTTGCTACGTGCAGCCCGCAGTGCAGCCTGACCTTATATAATATATCGGAGCCATTAACAGACTTTGTCCGATATCTAGAATTTGATAAGGCCTTAAGACATAGTAAGGTCCTTCTGCGTAGATCGCATCACGAACATCAAACTTTTTAAATTAACTTTTTAATGTTTATTACTATTGTAAAACAAAGGTAGCTTTTTTAACATTCCAATCCAATCCAATCCATCAGTCGAAGGAAGTCCACTGCTGAACATAGACCTCTCCTAATGATTTCCACAGTGACCTGTTGTAGCCAGCCTGCATCCAGCGACGTCCCGCGACCTTCACCAGGTCGTCTGACCACCTTGTGGGTGGACGTCCCACGCTGCGCTTTCCGCTTCGTGGCCTCCATTCGAGAACTTTTTGGCCCCATCGGCCATCAGTCCTCCGTGCTATGTGCCTCGCCCATTGCCACTTCAACTAACACAAAATTAATAACAAAACCAAGTATGATATATGACGGTGGCGGCCGAATAAATATTATAATGCAGGTACAACAGGAAGTGCGTGGTGGCCTGTTGGTAACGGACCAGACTCGGCTGCCTACATGTTCACGGTGGTCGAGGGTTCAAATCCCAGGGCACACCTCTGACTTTTCGGAGTTATGTGTGTATTGATAGTCAATCAGCACGCACTTTAACGGTGAAGGAAAACATCGTGAGGAAACCTGCACACCGTAGCGATTTTAAAGAATTTCTACGGTATGTAAGTCCGCCAACCCGCACTAGGCCAGCGTGGTGGACTATATGGCCTAACCACTCTCAATCGATTCTCTCGATTGTAGAGTAGGCTCGTGCCCAGCAGTGGGACGTATATGGGCTGATAAAAAAAAAGGTACAATAGGAAAAGCGTCAGTCATAATACCCCCTCTACAAGAGTCGTCTATAACACGGCAGTACTTACTCACGAGAGCTCAGTTTTGGTTCTGACTGTGGACGCTCTTCCGTTGCAATGTTGGCACTTTACATTTATTATAATTTAAAAGTGAAAGCTGATTATAATAAAATGAGTTAATCCTGACATCTAGTGTTTTATTATTGGATATCCTTTGGAGCATGTCCGCCCCATCGCCGATATATATATTTTTTTTATTGTCGTCATAGGCAGACGAGCTAGCGGCCCGCCTGATCGAAAGCGGCTACCGCTGCCCATAGACCTCCGCAATGCAGTTAAAGATAAACACTACATACAAAAAAGTGCGTGGTGGCCTGTTGGTAACAGACCAGACTCGGCTGCCTACATGTTCACGGTGGTCGCGGGTTCAAATCCCAGGGCACACCTCTGACTTTTCGGAGTTATGTGTGTATTGATTGTTTGACGCACTTTAAAGGTGAAGGAAAACATCGTGAGGAAACCTGCATACCGTAGCGATTTTAAAGAATTTCTACGGTATGTAAGTTCGCAGACCCGCACTAGGCCAGCGTGGTGGAATATATGGCCTAATCACTCGCAATCGATTCTCTCGATTGTAGAGTAGGCCCGTGCCCAGCAGTGGGACGTATATGGGCTGATAAAAAAAAAACTCTGAAATAGTAGCTAGAAAATGTAACAAATGTATGATTGACAGCCTTCGTGGCGCAGTTGGTTAGACGCCGGCTATGAAACGAGAGACCGCGGGTTGGATCACCGCACCGAGACAAAGGTTTGAAGCGCACAAGTATTTGTCTCGGGTCTGGGTGTTTGTGAGGCCGAAAATCTCTCGTAGCTTCTGATACACGACACAAGACTTAATTGATCTTAATGTGGGGTCAGGACTATGTATGTTACTGTTGGGTGTCTTTATTTATTATTCAAGTATAACATTGATATAAAAAGTAAAGTTGATTTTACGAATTAAAAGCTCAAATAAAGAATTAATTGAATTTTACCATTATTCGGAAAAGTTTCATGAAAATTTCCGAAAAATAGTTTTTTTGCCGAAAATTACACAGCGCTACGTGGGGCAAAGCGAAAAAATATAGTATTTTTTTTATATTGCCACGACAAAGTGTCTACACAGCGTCTGTTGGTAAGCGCAGTCCAGATAAAGTAGTGACATGGTCATCCCTCAACCCAACGATGCCTGATAGATATTTGATAAATGATATTTAGGTTGGTAGGTCTCATATGCTCCCTCGGTGGCGTAATGGTACTACGGTACGATTGCAAAGCTGAGGCCTCGGGTTCGAATCCCGGGTCGGGCTAAGTGATATTGGATTTTTCTATTCATTATCAGCCCGAAGTCAGAAATTTGTGCCCGATATGACGATAGGCTCGCCCCCTATCACATCGTGGGACGGAATATACAAGGCGAAACGTAGGTGTTCTGGTAGCACCTCTGCCTACCCATTCTGGGAAAAAGGCGTGAGTTTATGTATGTTTTTACCCGAATCATTGGGAGCAGAAAACATATCGCAATGTTATTGAAAATCAAATACCGCGCTTAGTGGTGAAGGAAAACATCGTGAGGAAACCCGCCTACCAAATCGTGTTATGAGAATTTCTACGGTATGTAAAGTCCGCCAACCCGCACTAGGCCAGCGTGGTGGACTGGGGCCTAACCCCTCTCAATCGTACTCTCGATTGTATAAGTGGCGCGTGCCCTGCAATGGGGCGTACATATACAGGCTGATACAAAGATTTTTTTGAATCTAAAATATCTAACGGTGAGGGAATACATCGTGAGGAAACCTGCATACCGTAGCGATTTTAAAGAATTTCTACGGTATGTAAGTTCGCAGACCCGCACTAGGCCAGCGTGGTGGACTATATGGCCTAACCACTCTCAATCGATTCTCTCGATTGTAGAGTAGGCCCGTGCCCAGCAGTGGGAGGTATATGGGCTGATAAAAAAAAATAATCTAAATTTAGATTAAGCCCTTTTTGTCTCTACCACCCGATTCACAAGGCAGTGTTCGCTAGAGAAAAACAAAGACGCCCTAAAGTTGCCCTTTTCAACCAGTTTACAGTAATTATTACATATTGCAGCTTGGTTGGACTCAATCTGCCATTGTGATTGTGATTCAATCTACCTTTTTGTAACACAGGGAGGCACCGTGTCTTGCTGTGCCTCACTGTGTCTCGGTGTGAGTCACGCCTGCGCAATACCCTCAGAGTAAGATGGGATGCTGTGCCGAACATAGGAAACCTTGGAGCTGTGTATGTCCGAGAAAAGCTGTCAGGTGAAAGAGTCTACACGTAGTATACCGAGTCTAAAATCGAATGTGCTGTGGTGATATTTTGAACTAGAAACAGAATAAAGAAATATACAGGGTATATCAAGACTGCTACCGAAAACGAAGCCAAGTGGTAGTTTTAGTGACTACAGACACGATGCAACTCAAAACTTTGCAAAAAAACGCAACGATTTTTTATTGTAATGTTTTCCGTTCCGCCCCGTAATATCCCGCCTTGTCTAGTCTTATTCTCACTCAATATAATCCAATCTCTACCCATCCATTTCAGCACAAAACAGTAACGTATATATCGGAATTCCTCCCTCATTCCGCGGTAACACTACATTTTTCGAGATAAAACGTAGCTTAAGTGTTAATCCAGGGTGTCAGCTACCTCCATACCAAATTTCATCGAAATCCGTTAAGTCGTTTCTGAGTTCATCGCGCACAACCGCACAGACAAACAGACAATTTTTTTAACAAACATTGTTTTGGATTCTATTACGTTAATATAGTCCCCCCATATCAGGTTTTCTCACTTATCTTCCATGTACAGACATCGATCGATTACAAATTTATTATATGTGTAGAATAGAAGTTATACAAGAACACCCTAATTCATAATGAAATACACTTATCGAGGATACTTCATCTGTGAACACGTTTTTTAATATAAAAATGTATTTTTTACTCCTAATCTTTTAAAGTTTTTCATAGGTAGTGAACGTTCTAGCGCGTCCAGCTTCTGAAAACTCATGAAATTCAGTATTTATTTTTACTTTTATCTTACCTGATTAGCTCTAAAAAAATATTCTCAAAAAATGTAAGACGAATATCTGGCAGCGACTCCATTGATTTTGTAGTGTTTCGGCACAACATCCCTTGTAGCTGGGGTGTGATCCGCTCGCAAGGACACTGGCGCCATTAAATTAACAATAAAACATTAATAGTGCAAACATATCCACTAAGAGCGGTGTTTATTCAATAACAATAAGTAGTTCACGTCATCGCGGACGTCCGTAAAAAAAACCCGTCATTCCCCGGTTCGTAAGCATGTGGCAAGTGAGTAATGATTTTCCATAGCTCATATTTATAAACCCCAAATCGTTCTATTTTTAAAGTGTGGTTTTTTTATGTGCCAGTGTCGTGTGAAGTGTAAAACCTTTTTCGAGTGATTTTATTGTAAATAACCCTTTATTACGTGCCAGTGATAAAATAAATTAAATCGCCTGTTCACATGATTGGATGGTAATGACATATTTTATTCGAAATTTAAATGTTTAAAAAATAAGCTATTTAAAGTAATTGTGTGGCGAAGGAGTCGTGTCTATAAAGCCTACATTTATGCTGAAAGGTAAAAATATGTATGACCTAATTTTGTTCGAGATGACATTTACCTAACATTACGTGACCTAGGTCATAAAGGATATCTAGTACCTAGGCGTGCTGTGATCACAGTGCTTAAATATTGATATTTTAGTGTTATAAGTATTATGTATAATCCGTTAGCCACAAGTTGTTGAAGATGCAATTTTTTTTGTAGGTTGCGGTTATATTTTACTAAATGGAATCAAACCGTCAGAACCATCCCACAATGGAGTTTGAGATGCGTGTGTTATCCCACACGGCTGCCTGAGACAGGTATGGAAAATTAAATTTATTTAACCCACAAATTTACAGAAAAACGAAAAAAAAATATTTTGCACATAACATCAGAAATGTGTAACATAGGGAACATAAAGGACATAGACAAATATTTCGCAGTTTTTAAAAATATTTAAAATAATATTTAATATTTAAATATTTAAAAATAATGCTGATTCATGTTCAATAACTTATCATGACACAACAGGTCACACAAAGTTTTTAAAGAGATATAAAAAAATAAAACCAAAATCTGCTCGTTTCGAAGCTACGATGAAAAAAATCTGGGGTATAAAACCTCCCACCACTAGATCAGCGTGGACTAGCCTCAAAGGAACTCTCGGCCGTGGAGTCCCACCAGCAGTGGCTGAACACAGAATGTTTATACAGGGTACATCAAGACTGCGACCGAAAACGAAGCCAGGTGGTAGTATTAGTGATTACAGATACAATATAACTAAAAAATTCTCAAAAAAAACGACAGGTTTGTTTTTATAATTTTTTAATATCATCATGTTTGAATGGTAAATTCATAGTTTTTGCTAAAATTATAATTTAAACCCTGGCGTACCATTGTGTCGTAAAATCAAAAAGTGTACATTATTCCTTTGGGATAACGATGTATTTACTACCCAAATACGACGATGAGTAAAAATTGACAACAAAAAAATTGTCGCTTTTTTTTTGGAATTTTTTAGTTGCATTGCGTTTGAAATCACTAATACTACCACGTGGCTTCGTTTTGGTCGCAGTCTGCATATACCCTGTATAGAGAGAACGGTGTCAAAAATGTTATTCTTCAAAAATGTAGATATTTTTTTGTTCGTAATTAATTATTTTACAACACATTACTATAACTTCCGTTGGCAGATTAAAGTATATTTATTTATCTATTATCCGTCTATAAACGAGTTTAAGTGGAATTGCATAGCCCTTGGCTATTTTATTTATTTTTCTTTTTCAATTAATTCGTGCATGGACAACTTGTCAAGTGTCAGCCAATAGGAGGGCAGAAAATGGTGGCCCGGCACCGCCATTTTTTTCTAAGTTTTTGAAGTATCAATGTTCTTTCTATATTATAAACGCTTTAAGGGGCTGATACAGTCAGTTTATGTCCTTGTAAGACATTTATATTTGGATTAATAAATGAATAAATACACCCAACAGTCACATACATCTTGACCCCACACTAAGATCGAGTCTTGTGTCGTGGATAGCAGAAGGATTAAACAATAGTCTTCTACTTTTTTTATACATATGTCCGCCAAACGATTAAACAGGTCATATGGTAAGTGATCACTGCCGCCCATGAACATCCACAACGCTTGGATCATAGATGTGTTGCCGGACCATCAAATGGGGAGGGGAGCGGGAAGAGGAAAGGGGTATTGGGTATCGGGCAATGCTAAATCTATGCTAAAAATGCTAAATAATAAATGCTATAGCATTTTTAGCATTATTTGAATTATTTGAAATCTTCAGCATCGGTCACAAATCGCTCGGAAATTTGACTGGGGTATAAAAATGTCGGTTGTCATTAATTCTTTTTTTATTACCACCTTCGGTTGCCTTCTCCAGTTCATTCCAGTAAATCCAAAGGTTGTCTGGAAGAGATCGCCATGAGCGATAAGACCGCCGTTTGTACTGATATCTAGATTTAAGTCCCATGTCTGTGTTATTCCTTTGTTTATGTTTTGTGTACAATAAAGATTTACGGGTGATTTTTATAAGCGATGAGTAAAGCAACCTATTTTAGCATGACGATGTTGCTGGCAGTTATATTAGGAAGAATAAAATAAAGATTTGAATACAGAACGGAGTTGTCAACGGCTGATGTGAAGGGTGGCCGAGTCGAAATATTATCACGCCACGATTATTCAAGTTGTAACGTTTTACACAGTTTAAATATAAGAGTTGTATGTGTAGAGAGCCCTGGTATAAATGTACATGATGTTGGAAAAGAATAGAGGAATTATGACTACACAATCGTCGTATTATTCGTCTTAATAAAGATTTATAAATAAATAAATGTCTTCGAAAATCTCAACGTTCAAAGTTTTGTTTCTCCCTCTCTCTTCGGTCACAGGAAGTCTGCTCAACATAGGCCTCCCAAGAGTGTCCACAACGACTTGTTAATTATTAAAGTTTGGTTGACTTCAACGATGTCTTATCACGTCGAGTTCCGGCGTGTTTTTAACATTTTCTATTAGATTGCGATGCGATTGTCAGGAACAAAAGTTAGACCCTAACTCTATTCATAGACAGTTACATATTTAAACCTTTTTAAGGGGACAAAACATGCGATAACTAAAATAGGTTTAAATCTATCTATAAGACCGTTATAGTTCAATTCCATAATCGACGAACTTAATAAATAGACAATAATAGAAGAAATAGAAAAATAATGTGATAGAAACCCTTAAAATACTGACAATTATTATTTACAATTATTATATTAATTGTTATTTTTACTGCACTGTAAAGCCCACAACCGTCCACTGCTGGGAACGGGACTCTACGACCGGGAGTTCCATTGAGGGGGATTAGGCCACCACTATGACCTAGTGTAAGACTGCCATTATTATGGAAAGTCTTATTAAAATGTCTAAGATATGAAAGTTTCCTCACAATGTTTCCTTGACTTGAACCGAGTAACGATCAACCAAATAAACTTAGCCACAAAATTAACACTGATAAAATATATCTGTCTCTTTCTTTCGCAGTGATTGCGCGCGGCGTGCGAGCGAGACGACCATGAGTGAGATGCACCCATCTGTGAGGTGACGCTGCCGCCGCCACCCGGCCAACATGTCATGGGACTCCATAGAGTCGCGCGACTTCCTAGGGTAAGTAGATAATAGCTCCGCCAACTTCATGCGCTCCTGGTACTATAACACCCTAATGTCGGGTTTTGGCTGTCGGTGTGCGCGCGCGTTGTTAAAATTTTACATAAATACGTACATAAACTCACGCCTTTTTCCTGGAAGGAGTAGGGACAGGTTTCCTTGACAGCCACGGCACCCACGTTTCGCCTTGTGTGTTTCGTCCCACAATGTGATAGGGGGCGAACCTAACGCCATTACGGGCACAAATTCCTGACTCCGAGCTGATAATGAATAGAAAAATCTAATTAACTTTGCCCGACCCGGGTTTCGAACCTGAGACCTCAGCTTTGTTACCTTACACACAACTACTTACAACTACGCCACCGTAGCATTCGCAGTAAAAATTTTACTCGTTTATTTATTGTAATCAAGCCCAAATAAGTACATTTCAATAGGAAAATAAATACATCCAACAGTCACATACATAGTCCTGATCCCACACTAAGATCGAGACTTGTGTCGTGTCAGAAACTAGGATAGACTTCGCTCTCACAAACACCCAGACCAGACAAATACCTGTTAACCACACAAATATTTGTCTCGATGCGGGGATCTTTAGCTTACCAGCTTACTTGCTTGTTCGTTTGCCGGACCTATGTTGTAAAAAAAGAATCCAAAACGATGACTATGATTTTTTGTCTGTGTCTGTGAACGCTAATCTTTAAGATGAACGAATTTCGCTTTTAGGTATGGAGGTAGATGACCCCTATATGTTAATACATAGGGTACATTTTTCCCCAAAAATGTAGTGTTCCCGTTGCATAAGCCAGGAATTCAAATAACAAACGAAAATTGTATTGTATCAGCCCATATACGACCCACTGTAGGGCATGGGCCTCCTCTACAATCGAGAGTACGATTGAGAGTGGTTAGGCCATATAGTCCACCACCCTGGCCTAGTGCGGGTTGGCGGACTTACATACCGTAGATATTCTTTTTTTAAAATCGCTACGGTATGCAGGTTTCCTCACGATGTTTTCCTTCACCGTTAAAGTGCGTGGTGATTGACTATCAATACACACATGACTCCGAAAAGTCAGAGGTGTGCCCTGGGATTTGAACCCGCAACCACCGTGAACATGTAGGCAACCGAGTCTGGTCCGTTACCAACAGGCCACCACGCACAAACGAAAATACTTTATTGAATCTTAATAATGTTATACATTTACAATTAATTTATGTTCTAATGTGGACTGTACTCAAAAAGTATCTGCACCTGAGCGGAGCCGCGTACCCGGCCCCTAGTCTGAATTATAAGTGAAGGAAACTATTGTAAGGAAACCTGCACACTATAGCTTAACAAGTGTGATACTTCCGACCTTTACGAGTGTGACTGTGGAATGTATTGTTTAAGTTAGTTGTAATAATTATGTCGTTTCGCAGCGGGGTGCCGGCGCACCAACTGTCGGCGACGCGGCTTCTCAGCTCACCTGATCCGTCGCGACATCATTTAGATGAGCCGCAAGGTAATGACACAAATGCATTGATTTACAAACTTACAAATAATATTTTTTTATCAGCCCATATACGTCCCACTACTGGGCACGCGCCTACTCTACAATCGAGAGAATGGATTTAGAGTGGTTAGGCCATATAGTCCACCACGCTGGCCTAGTGCGGGTTGGCGGACTTACATACCGTAGAAATTCAAATAATATAATAAAAAATAATATATAATAACAAAGAATAAAAAATAAATAAAATATAATAACAAATAATATAATAATATTTTTTTTTATAATATATTTTTTTATTCATGTCAATTAGAGATGTACAATCATTCACAAATCTATTGGCCCCAAACTAGGTAAGCCCGTATTTTGGGAACCAAGAAATATTATCGAGTTAACAAACATAGCAAGTGAATAAAATATCTTATAAGATGACATAGATTTACAAGAATTACCATAATATATTAAATTAAACAATAAAATAATAGCTACTCACAAAATAACATTAGCACAAGAAATAAAAAAAATATATTATTATTATTTATTTATTTATAAACAAACAGACAAGCAAAATGAAGATTTTTTAATACATACATAACCACATAACCACACGCCTTTTTCCCAGAAGGGGTAGGCAGAGGTGCTACTAGAACACCCACGTTTCGCCTTGTATATTCCGTACCACGATGTGATAGGGGGCGAGCCCATCGCCATATCGGGCACAAATTCCCGACTCCGGGCTAATATTGAATAGAAAAATCCAATATCACTTTGCCCGACCCGGGACTCGAACCCGAGACCTCAGCTTTGCAATCATACCGTAGTACCACTACGCCACCGAGGCAGTCATTTTTTAATACATAATATTAAAATTTTAGAACGAAATACTGCGTTATGTTCGGATTCATGCTCAATAGCTGGATACAGGTTACGTAGTATCGTGGGCGTATATAAGTCGGATCAATTCGTAGGTAATCACAATCTTACTCACGGAACGCGAGACAGTCTCCACGCTCACACAGCACTATTTCCTGATGCTGCTATTTGATCTCTTGATCGCAACAAACCGTTCTGCTAGCTCGCAGACCGTTGAGATGCTCCTGACATTTTCTTTTATAAAGCCCCTGACATCCCAAGTCAGTATGTAGCGTAGATTCTGTCAAACGCCAATAGAGGGCGTTGGCATTCCATTTTTGAAAATCAACTCGATGACGACATAAATATATTTATATTATATTTCCGTCTTCTGGGTGCAATTAATATCACATGCAAAACATTAAACTAATAAATACACTTAGTACTTAATATCTGTTTACAAAACATTTTATATTAAATTATATAAAATAGATAAAAACCAACAAATACTTCCTGACTCCGGGCTGATAATAAATAGAAAAATTCCAAATCGCTTTGCCCGACCCGGGATTCGAACGCGAGATCTCTTGTAATTGTACCGTAGTACAACTGCGCCACTGATGCAGTTATAATAAACAATGTTAAATATTTAACGTTATTTCTTTACAGAAGTGTATCCGTTCTCAGAAGAATACCCAGGGGGCAGGAATGGAGCCCTGCGGTGGGGGGCAAGGTTCGGCCCTGCGCACAGACCCCCCACTGCAGGGTTACTCGACTGCTTCCGGGCCTGTCGCTCCAGGCTAGACCAATATCTAGCCAGAAGAAAGGTAAGGTCTTAATTCAATAAGCTTAAGGTTAATGGGGCGTCCCATGACGATGCCACATGTAGGGTAAGTATCTTATTAGGAGGCTCAAAGTCACTCAACGAGCTATGGAGAGGGCTATGCTCGGGGTTTCCCTACGCGATCGAATCAGAAATGAGGAGATCCGTAGGAGAACTAAAGTAACCGACATAGCCCAGCGGATTAGCAAGTTGAAGTGGCAATGGGCGGGGCACATAGCGCGGAGAACTGATGGCCGATGGGGCCAAAAAGTTCTCGAATCGAGGCCACGAAGCGGAAAGCGCAGCGTGGGACGTCCACCCACTAGGTTAGACGACCTGGTAAAGGTCGCGGGACGTCGCTGGATGCAGGCTGCCTCCAACAGGTCCCTGTGGAAATCATTGGGAGACCTATGTTCAGTAGTGGACTTCCTTTGTAATATTGTAATTTGTAGATAGACAACTTTACTAAAAGAAGACATAGTTAGTGTTGATTTTGAATACAAATCGAACTGCGATAAAAAATTTTTTAATAATCGCATGTTTGAAGCGGAATTCGGACCCGTCGTGTGGTTAACACCAATCATTTTATGGTTGGCGGACTATACCATTAAAATTCTTACAAACCGCTATGGTATACAGATTTCGCATGATGTTTTCCTTCACCTTGAGTGCGTGGTGATTGACTATCAATACACACATGACTCCGAAAAGTCAGACGTGTGCCCTGGGATCTGGACCCGCGACCACTGTGAACATGTTGGCAGCCGCGTCGTTGCTTCCCGCTTGGTCTGTAGAAAATATTTTAAATAAAATACTTTATTTTGACAGCCTCCGTGGCGTAGTTGGTTAGACGCCGATTATGAAACAAGAGGGCGCGGGTTCGATCCCCATACCAACACAAATGTTTGTGTGGCCCACACATGTTTGTGAGACCGAAAAGTCTCTCGTAGTTTCTGATACACGACACAGGATCTTAGTGTGGCGTCAGGACTATGTACGTGATTGTTGGTTGTATTTATTATTTATCTATTATTTTAGATCGAGCGTGGTGTTCGTCTGTATGGGCAGAACGAGCAACGCCAGGCGGTGAAGATATGGCTCTCGGCTCTTCGTGGAGTGAGACACCGCAGTGACAAATTCGCCTTGCTTGGGCATTTGTACCAGGCGTACATGGACTTTGGGAAGTATAGGTGAGACTGTCTCTTTCCCTCTCTTAAAGTTAGACAAGGATATCTTTAGTTGAGGCGTACATCCAGCGACCTCTTGTGACTTTTGCCTGACATTAGTCTGGTCATAGTCATGAATTTAATCTGTCATTATTAATTCCACGATTTTATTGCGCAATACCCAAATATGGAAAAATATATAGGTAATATAGGTGCAGGAACCTATCTCCTTTTTAAATGAAAATGAAAGTAATTTTATGAATCCATTGAAATTTTTCAACATTATTTAGATTCAGTCATTTTTTGATCTTCCACCCGGGTCGGAAAGCGGTTTTCACTAGAGAAGAACGGACAAGAAACTCTAGTATTGCTCTTTTCAAAACCAGCATACAATATCGTGATTATTACAAAAGTTACAAGTTGGTTTAAATCAGTTCATTGATAGTTTGTTGTAATTTGCAAGTGACATATATTTTAAATGCAAATATGTTTACATTATGTTTAATATGGCTGAGTGAAGCGAAGTAGCCCAGAACGAAGAATCATTATACTCTATTTGTTATCTGTTTTCTCTCTTTAAATATTAATAGATGACTTGTATCATATTATAGACTACGTGTGACTGTATTTTTTAATTATTGCGAATAATGGAGAGACGAGCATGCCATTCGCCTGATGGTAAGCGATATGACCACTCATGGACAGTAGCAAAACCAAACATCATGAATTACAAAGCAATGCTTAGTACTCCACTGCACTCGCCACCCTGAGATATAAGATGTTTCATCTCATTATGTCAAGTAGTTACTCTGGCTACAATGTCCTTCAAACCGGAACAGGGCATTTACACAGCTGTTAAGCGGAAGAAATAGATATTGCGGTGGTACCTACCCAGGCAGACTCTCACATATCAGAGACCTACCAATAAACTGACAGACTGTTGGGTGTTTTGTTTCAGAGAGTCTCTGGAGTTCGCCAACCGTCAGCTGGGCATATCAGAAGAGTTAGACTCCGCGCCGATGAGGGCCGAAGCCTACCTGAACTTGGCAAGAGCACATCAAACTCTTGGCGGACTGGACAGGTGTCTACTTCTTCTCTACTGTATTTTGTCTTTCTGTACTGTTCCTCCTCTTCAATCGAGGGTACGAGGGGGGCTAGGGATTACATAAGAATTCTTACAATTTAGCTACGGCATGCAGGATTCCTAGCGATGTTTTGCCTTCATCGTTTTAGTGCTTGGTGATGGATAAATACACACATGACTCCGAAAAGTCAGTCGTCTTGTGCCCTGGGATTTGGTCTACCACCTTCATGAGTATGTTGGCAGCCGCGTCTAGTCCGTTACCAAAAGACCACCACGCGTTTTTACTGTACCGTCTCGGCCGATAACCTTTGCTGAGAACGCGACTCCTCTACATCCAAAAGGTCTATTGAATACATCTTCATATTCGTTCAACGTAATCGTTATTTGACCATTCTCTCAAGCTTGGCACGGGATAGTGACTGCTCTACACCTGGTGGGAGCCGCTATGCCGTCCACAAAGAACATCGAATGGCTTGAGAAGGTGGTATCATGCCATTCTACTCAATTATCCCATCATTCGGTTGCTTCTTCACGCTACAGACTGACCGGATTAACGATTAGAATTAGCATGTAAGGAGGGAACACGTGACTGCAAACGCTTCTCACTTTAACATTCTCTGTGACAAGCTGGTTAGGTGCCGGCTGTAAAGCGAGAGGCCGATAGGATCCCGCACACAGACAACTGTTTGAGTCCACAAGTATTCGATTCAGTTGTGTGTTCGTGATTAAAGTCTCTACTCTCTAGTATCTGATACGACACATGACTTGAGTTTGATTAGGGGTCAGGACTCAGGACTATGTGAGTTGTGGCTGTTGGAGTAATTACTTGTCTCGCTAGCTCCCGTTTTTTAATACAATAAGTAGGTCCGGCAAACGAGCAAGCAGGTCACCTGATGGTAAGAGAACAATGCCGCCCATGAACAACGCTTGGATCGTGGGTTATTGGCCCAGCAAATCGGGATGGGAGCGGAAAGAGAAATGGAGTATTGGGCAATCCCTATCGGTTCTCTTCATCATTAAGGTGTTATTAATTTCCCCAGGTCGCTCTCGTACGCTCGCCACGCTCTATACAACGACTGTGGAGGGGGATCGACAGCTGGAAGCGTCCATCTTACCGTGGCCTCAGTCAACCTTGAACTAGGCTCCTTTTCCAAGGCCATGGACGGGTTTCAAAAGGCCCTTGCGGTAGGCCAAGCGCAGAACGACAACACACTTCTATTGCAAGTGAGTGGAAACTTAGATACTGTCTTTTTAGTCAAAAAATATTTTTATTAAATGAAACACGTATGTGTGTTTGTGTGCGTTTGTGTGAGTGTGTGTGTGTGTACTTGAGTACACATAGAAGAAGTCACATTTATTATTTATGTACCAGGAATGCATGAAGTTAACGGAGACAATTTTGTTCTAAGCAGCTAACTATTGGCGATATTAGCAAATTCATCGTCATTTTAAAATTACTTTTTCACATTTCAAGTACCAGGAGCGCATGAAGTTGGCGGAGATGTTTATTTCTCATGTACTATTTGGCCAGGTGTACTCCGGCCTGTCTGAACTCTGGCGTCGGCTTCGCGACGAGGAGCGCGCGTTCGCCTGCGCGGCGAAGGCCTGTGACTTGGGACGTGGGCCCCGCGCCGTGGACCTCAACACCCGGCACCACCGCGCAGCCCTGCTGCAGATGGCCGCAGCCCTACGCGCTAGAGGAGACTTGGGCGACGCCCATGACTATTGCAACGTGAGTATTCTACCTACTACCAACTTCGTTAATCCAGTCAATCTATAATAATCCATCATGCTTATATATGCCTCGATGGCGTAGTGGTACTACGGTACGATTGCAAAGTTGAGGTCTCGGGTTCGAATACCGGGTCGGGCAAAGTGATATTGGATTTTTCTATTCATTATCAGCCCGGAGTCAGGAATTTGTGGCCGATATGGCGATAGGCTCTCCTCCTATCACATCGTGGGACGGAATATATAAGGCGAAACGTGGGTGTTCTGGTAACACCTCTGCCTACCCCTTCTGGGAAAAAGGCGTGTGTTTATGTATGTATGTATGTATGTATACTTATAGCTCATAACACGACACGAAAGTATCTTTCTGTATCTGTATAAGCCCATATACGTCCCGCTGCAGGGCACAGGCCTACTCTACAATCGAGATTACGATTGACAGGGTTTAGTCCAGTCCACCACGCTGAACTATTGCGTGTTGGCGGATTTTACATACCATAGAAATTCTCACAAATCGCTATTGTATGCAGGTTTCCTCGCGATGTTTTGCTTCACCGTTATAGTGCGTGGTGATTTACTATCAATACACACATGACTCCAGAAAGTCAGAGGTGTGCCCTGGGTTTTAAATCCGCGATCACCGTGAACATATGGGCAGGAAACGAAACTCGAAACTTCGGACGTCACACGTAAAACTGTACGAACGTGCCCAGGTACTCCACAAAATGTTCCAATCCTCTGTCGTACGTCCTAACTATAGACTTAGTTCGGAGTGAATGATAAGTATCATAGAGAATAGTGTTGATTTTTAGAAGTGGAAAATTTAAAACTTACTGCAGACGTCGAGCGTCCGAACATTCGAGTTTCTTTTCGGATCATAGAGCCACCCTCCTGGACCGTTTACCAACAACGAATTATAAGTACATATTTTCCGTTCTAGGCGACTCTACCTTACCCAGCCGTACAAAATGACTTAGCCAATATTATATTCATGCTTAGATACCATAGACTGCTTCAGTGGCGCAATGGTACTACGGTACATTTATAACGCTAAGGTCTCGGGTTCAAAAAATTCGGGCAAAGTGATATTGAGTTTTTCTAATTATTATCAGCCCAGAGTCAGGAATTTGCGCCCGATATGGTGGTAGACTCGCCCTCAGTCATCATGGGACGAAATACACAAGGCGAAACGTAGGAATCCTTAGAAGTGGTAGAGCCACGCTGTTTTCAGCCATGACTCAGCATGAATGGGCAAGATCGTCCGGGACGGTACCACTGTCTCACAAGAAATCGACGTGAAGTGACAGCTATGCTGTCGCGATTCGTTCAGTGAGTGAGACTGCCGGATGCCCAATAGCCTATTCCTCTTCCTATCCTTTTTCCTTCCTGCTCCCCTCCCGATCTGATGGCCCGGCAACACATGCATGATCCAAGCGTTGTAAATATTCATGGGCAGCAGTGATCGCTTACCATCAGATGACCTGCTTGCTCGTTTGCCGGACCTATCCTATAAAAAAAGTCCTGGTTGCACCTCTGCCTAGCCCTTCTGGGAAAATGGGTGTCAGATGATTGCTTTGTATTGATTAATGCCTGGTGTTGTTTCAGGAGGCGCTTCGGTTGGCTGCAGTGGCTGGAGACCAGGGGTGTTACGCTCGGGCAGTTCGCATCGCCGGAGACGTTTACAGGAGGAAATGTGACATCGGGAAGGCGCTCAGGTACCGAAACGACCTTATTAGTCGACTGTATATATATATATTCGTTAATCAATGATTTGTCCCTTTCGAACGACTTTTGAATTCAGTTTGAGCGAGGAAGACAAAATATTCGATAGCTAAGATAGGGTATAAAACTGTCTTAGTAGAGGCGCCGGTGTAGATCGACCTTCAGCCATCTGATAACCAGATGAGGCATATTTTTAATTGAACCTTTGATTGTAATAAGAATCTTGCTTAAAGGTCCGGTTATTAATAAGCTAATTATCATATTGGCCATTTATTCTTTAATAACAATATCATTTTTGTATTGTATTGTATCAGCCCATATACGACGCACTGCAGGGCACGGGCCTCCTCTACAATCGAGAGTACGATTGAGAGTGGTTAGGCCATATTGTCCACCACGCTGGCCTAGTGCGGGTTGGCGGACTTACACACCATAGATTTTTTTTAAAATCGCTACGGTATGCAGGTTTCCTCACGATGTTTTCTTTCACCGTTAAAGTGCGTGGTGATTGACTATCAATACACACATAACTCCGAAAAGTCAGAGGTGTGCCCTGGGATTTGAACCCGCGACCACCGTGAACATGTAGGCAGCCGAGTCTGGTCCGATACCACGAGGCCACCACGCACTTCGCACGCACTAACAATATCTTTATATAGGGTATATCAAGACTGCTACCGAAAACGAAGCCAGGTGGTAGTTGTAGATGCCCAATACCCCTTTCCTCTTCCCATCCTTTTCCTTCCCGCTCCCCTACCAATTGGCCCGGCAACACATGCATGATCCAGCGTTGTGGATGTTCATGGGCGGCAGTGATCACTTACCATCAGGTGACCTGTTTGCTCGTTTGCCGGAACTATGCAATAAAAAAAAATCATATATCCCAGGCACTACGAAGTCGCGATGGGAGCAGGCCAGGCTTTAGGCGACAGGTTGGCCCAGATGGAGGCCATGGACGGCGCTGCCAGATGCCTCGAGGCTTTAAGACTCCAGGGACGGATATGCAACTGCAGACCTTTGGAGTTCAACACCAGACTACTTGAGGTGGCGACTTCCGTTGGGTCAAAGGTGAGGGTCTAGCATCTACCTTACAAATAGACTAATGGGCAGTCTTTATCGAGCTTTTAACATGGCTTTCTTTACTAAGTGAATGTCGATGCATTTTTATATTTCAATAAACAAAAGACAGAAGCAAACCGATCTCTGTGGCGTGCCTTGAGACAGGCCAATGTGGACTGTAAAGCGACATTTACATGGGAAGAGTTTCTCGTGGCGAGAATCGTATGCGATTATCGCACGACATAACCGCCATAGATTATTGTGTTTTGACAACTGTTTACACGATGCAACTTTTTTATATCCTTACGATAATCGTATCGTCGAGGCGAGAAACTCTCCCCGTGTAAATGGCGCTTAACGGGTTAATGATGATTGATAATAATTGAAACAATGTTAGTATGTTTCACAGCCTCCTTGTAGTTGGTTAGACGCCGACTGTGAAACGTTCGATCCCTATTTTTTTTTTGTATTGTATCAGCCCATATACGACCCACTGCAGGGCACGGGCCTCCTCTATAATCGAGAGTACGATTGAGAGTTAGGCCATATAGTCCACCACGCTGGCCTAGTGCGGGTTGGCGGACTTTCACATACCATAGAAATTTATACAAATCGCTATGGAATGCAGGTTTCCTCACGATGTTTTCCTTCACCGTTATAGTGCGTGGTGATTGACTATCAATACACACATGACTCCGAAAAGTCAGAGGTGTGCCCTGGGATTTGAACCCGCGACCACCGTAAACACCCTCGAGGGTTCGATTCCTACACCGGAACAAATATTTATGTGATCCTCAGGTATTTTTTCGGTTTAGGGTGTTTGTGAGACCGAAAAATATCTCATAGTTTCTGATACACGACACAAGACTAGATCTTAGTGTGGGGTCAGGACTATGTATGTGACTATTGGGTGTATTAATTTATTTGTTTGTTTGTGCTCTATGCCGACAACATTAATGAGATTGTGATGAGACTTTGCTAGGGCGTTCTAGGAACGTCCGCGAGGGTTCCTGGCCTACAATTTTTTTATAGCTTTAGTACTTTACGTCACTTTGCATCGTCTACCTTTGTCTAATCTCTCGTATATAATATTGTAGATGCTGGTCCGTCGCGTTCGTCTCCGCCTGGCAGACATATACGTGGCTCTTGGCGACGAGGGTGCCGCGGGGAGACAACGCCGCGCCGCCGCCGCTTGGAGCGCCCCCTCCTGCGCCGTCTGCCGCGACCCGCTGGCGCAGAGACCGGAACCGTTGGGATATCTGTCGTGCGGGCATATCGTCCATCACGCGTCAGTACACATCCAAACCAGTTTCTTCTTCTTCAGCCTATGTATCCAATGCTGAGTGTAGGCCTCTTGTACTGCACGCCAGGTTCTTCTGTCCATGGCAGTCCTCATCCCGTCCTTCCAAACCAGTTTGCGCAGATAATATTTTAGTCCATTCCATAAATTCCTTTTGTTCTATTGTACATTTGCATAATCCCATCTTTTGAACTATTCTATGTTTAAATCTACGCCACATTTTGATATATTCTACCTATGTTTCCCCTGCCTTTTGGTTAAGTAAAATATTGATAGGAACCTGTTATTCTAATCTACCTGTAAGCTATATTAAGAATGTCTTAATGCATACATACGAGTGGGATCTACCTGTTAATTTAAGCTAACTGTCATCTAAACCGCTAAGTTCTATACGAGTGTGTTTCATATCAGGTGCATGCCTGAGGCGTGGTCTCGTCGCTCAACTCGCAGCAACGCAGGCGGAGTGGAGTGCGCGGAGTGCGCGTCACCACGCGCGCCCCGCGCACCTCCCCCCGCGCCGCCCGCGCCTCGCACGCTGCCCGCGCAGGTAACATAGTTCAAAACACATTGAAAACACAGGTCTCAATTCATTTAATATCAACACATACAATCAACAATGTATTAATAAAAATTAACAGCATTCTTTATTTTATACATTACCCTTCTCCTACTCGTAAATCCATCCCATGGTTGTCTGTGAGAAATAATGTAAGAATTAGAGCGGTAAGACCGCCATTTGTACTTTTATATTATTTCTGCATATAGTGTATTGCTTTGTTTTTTCTCTTTTGTGTGTTCAATAAAGAGTAAAAACATAACCGTAAAGTTCCCGTTAAGGTAAATATTTGATTACGACTTGTTGAGTGTTAATGAAATTTTAATCAAGGGTCCCTTTAACCGTATTGTTTCAATATTATTTGTATTAAAGTATATTTTGCGGTGAAGGAAAACATCGTTTCTATAGTGTGTGAAGTTTGCCAAACCACCCTAGACTACCGCGGTGTAGTGCCTCATCCCTATTTAGCTCTATATTGGGCTCCCTCGGCTATAGTGGAACGTTTATTGGCTTAATAATATGAATACCACTTTGTTCCAGGACTTTCCATTCGGTACGCCACCAACACTACGGGAGTCCGACTTGAACTCTGTATTGTCGGATCACAGCAGTCAGCAGGCGACCTCTAGCGTCTGATTCAACACATCGCATTTATAGTACACGGAACTTCTATACCAGGAGGTAATTTGGGTTTTTTATACCATACATATAGAGCGGAATGTCCTTTAAATCTATGAAAACTACGCGTGACAGTCTTGTTATCTACTGAAAGTAAGTTTAGTAATGAAATTCACTGCTCGAAACCGATTAAAGGCTTAGCATTGTTTTTAAGAACCTAATATCGCATTACGATTGAATACACAAATGTCAAAAAAGCCGGAGAATGACTAATTGAAACATCGTTGAAATAAGACAAGCTTTGGACACGTGAGGCGTATGTACTTGATGCATTTATTTAGAATCATGTCTACGTTCCTTCATGATAAAAAAGCAAAAAAGGCTGATTGACTTATCGATTTAGGCCCTTTTGTCCTAGCACAAGAATATTAACGTATTTTTTCCTTTTCAGGTAAAATCTCCGAAATATATCTGACGATAAATTGTTTTATCAAGGCGGCAGGAGTATCATCTATTATTTAGCTAGTATCGTACCAATTGAGACTATTCCAGATTGTATTGTTTGGATATGAGACGGGGTTATTGATAACCTGAGGGACTTTTTGACATGAACACGGTACAACGGTTGATTGCAAGCACAGGTAGAATGTACCAATAAATTCTACCAGTAGGTAATTGCTACTAACTTACAGTGATTGCGTGATTGTTAACAAAATAATATTTTTTCTTCTTATTAAGGATCGCAATACAAACATATCTGTGTATTTTATTTGATTATATTTTTTATGATAATTAAATGTTTTTTAAAGATAGTAAAGTGTTCTGTTTTGTTTTTAATGTTAGACATTTATCAGCAATTGCTACAAATTTGAATAATTTTAAATGCTCTTAAAATTTTGCAGAACAAACACGCAATTAATTTAATGCTTCAATTGTCAAAACGTGTTCATGGGAAAAAGTACGGAGTGAATATATTATATATAAGCGAAAATTTATCATTTTGATGCAATAATATGTGTGTATAATTGTTAAATCGTGAAAAAAATATATATTTAATTTATTTTTAATCTATAAATTACCTTAATTAATGATATTTGTAAGTGTATACAAAGGATGGATTTTTGTATGTGACTAAACTGTGTGGGGAGTAGTTGTCGATTTCTACCTTCTGTTAAATAAATCTACCTTCAATTTATATCAGAAAATGCTTCGAAAAGCCCTAATCACTCATCACCACTGCTTTGAATAGAATGATTCTACCCAAATCTTTAACTAGAATACCTTTGCTGCAGTCAAACCTTATTCTCTACCTACGTCTACCTTTAAGACAGATGAAACACAATTACTCCCCTTTAAAAGCGATGGAAAAATGTCCATATCCTTAAAATCTATTGAAGTTGGGATGTTGTCGGTTGGGAAACAATACCATAAATGCATCCCAAGCATTAATAAGCGCTCCTTAAAATACAAGTGATTATAATTATACACGGAGTCCTGTAGCAAGATATTTTTTGCAGTTTAATGTATAATTCAGCCCATATACGTACCACTGTAGGATACGGGCGTCCTCTACCGATGGTTCAATGGATTGGGTTAGGGTCCATAACACTGGCCTAGTGCGGGTTGGCAACTTTCCATTCCATAGAATTTCTTAAAAACCCCTATGGTATACAAATTTGCTCATAAAATTATCCTAAATCGTTACCTAAATGTACTTTACGAAAAAAACCCATTTAAAGTAAGTTTAAATGCGATCTTATACAGGGTATATCGAGACTGCGACCGAAAACGAAGCCAGGTGGTAGTTTTAGTAAATACAGACAAAATGCAACTAAACATTTCTCAAAAAAAGCGACAGTTTTTTTAATTTTTTTTAATATCATCGTGTTTCAGTGGTAAATCCCTAGTTTTGGCTAAAATTATAACTTTAACCCCTACGCACCATTGTATCTTTAAAAATAAAACGGTGCACATTATTTATTTTGGGAAAACGATGTATTTAGTACTCAAATACGGCGATTAGTAAAAAAATACGACAAAAATCGTCGCTTTTTTTGCAAAAACATTAGCTGCATTGTGTCTAAAGTCACTAAAACTACCACCTGGCTTCGTTTTCGGTAGTAGTCTTGATATACCCTATATATACACCTAAGTAAAATACAAACATACATACACACACATACATAAATTAGTAATAAAAAGATACATATACAAATACATTTAATAAGGCAAAACCGAAAATGCAAAAAAAAATGAGGGCATTAGTAATTTAACACAATGTTACTGTTGCTAAAGAAATACAACGTTTAAAATTCAAAATACAATAGTAAAGTTTGTTACGTGTATTTTTTTATTGCGATGAATGGCGAGACGAGCATGCCATTCGCCTGATGGTAAGCGATACGACCGCTCATGGTCAGTAGCAAAACCAAACACCATTAATTACAAGGCAATGCTTGGAATTCCACTGCGCTGGCCATTCTGAGACATAAGATGTTAAGTCTCATTATGTCCAGTAGTTACTCTAGCTACAATGTCCTTCAAACGGGAACACAACAGTGTATTTACACTGCTGTTTGGTGGGAGAAATAAAAAATTGCGGTGGTACCAATGCAGGCGGCCTCTCATATATGAGAAACCTGCCATATATTATTTTTTAGAGATCCTTAGATATGAAAATAAATTAAAAAGGGCGTTCGAAATAAGTTTGAGGACCGTTTTTGGCATTGTTTGTCAACCGGCGGCAATATTCCTTCAAATATGCGCTTTATTGATGAATATAAAAAAAATCTTTGATTTTGTACGAATTAATTATTACGATGGTGTATAAATATATGAGATATATTGTGATTTGTTTTTCGATGATTATATGATAACTATAATACGCTTGTGTCGTAAATATGTTGCTAAGCTGTGGTCATTTGGCAACAGGATAAAAAAAAAATTAAAAACAAAACGTTCAATTGCGTTCCATTTTACGGAGAACTTATTATTTTGGTGTTAATAAAGTTGTTGTTTCTGATTTTACGATTACCTAAGTATGTCTTAAGTAAAATATTAAATTGTGCTAAGTTTTATTATTTTAAGAAATAGTAATAAATTGTTGAATATAACGTGATATAGGAGACATATTTTCATTGTGGTTTAAAAATATAATGTATATTAATAGATTTAATCTTAATTCTTCGTAAAATGGAACCCTAAATTCTGGAATAAAATCTTTCCACAAATAAGGCACAAAACATAACAAATTCCCAAATACATTTTTTCTTCTAAACGTACAATTTCCGAACCGAAAAGGCCATGAAAGTTAGTAAATGCAAATCTAAATAAACGATTTTGGTGTCCCATAAATGTCGAAAAGGCCAAAATAAAAAGGATAATTATACTAACCTGGCCTCAACCTTTGCCAAATGCCCACAGACGATTTGAATACGTTGTAATGTAGTAAATCAGTTTGATGAGAAGATGAGACGCTAAGCTAAGAATAAATATGTATGGTTAAAAATCTGTTAAAAAACATTATGTCCACTTTAAAAATATCATACTGCCAAATACGTTTCTATTGTCAATTAAGGTAAAAAAAATAATAATACACTTTTCGTTTCATGGTATTACGTATACGCATTTCGCATTACGCAAAATGATACGCGTCTCGCATTACGCAAAATGATACGCATCTCGCATTACGCAAAATACAGTGCAGCCGACGAGTTATGACCGGCCTGAAGTTCGCACAAATGGATGCGCAGAATGCACTTTTTGGAAGGACCTTAAGGGTACTTATAGTGGTATGAGGTGAAGAGTGAGGTTAAGCTCTATTGTTTAATCTAGAAATGTAACTGGTTGTAATTTCAAAACACTAACAACTTTCAACTATTATTAACAATTATGTCATATTCATATGTCTTATTGCTATGTTCACGGCGGCCATGGCTCGTCGGCCGTACTTTATATGCGAAGATATTTTTTTCAGCCCATATACGTCCTGCTGCAGGGCACGAGCCTCCTCTACAACCGAGAGTAGGATTGCGAAGATATGCATGTATTTAATTTCTTTTTACAACAGTTTGATCGTATAAATAAATAAATACAAGTCAGTCATACACAGTCCTATCTCACAGTAAGATCGAGGCTTGTTTCGTGGGTATCAAAAACTACGAGACTTTTCGGTTCACAACCAACCAGACCCGAAACAAATACTTGTGGATCACACATACATTTGTCTCGGTGAGGGATCGAAGCGGCCTCTCGTTTCACAGCCGGCGTCTAACCAACTGCGCCATAGAGGTTGTTGATGTGAAGATTAGTTGTAGGCCTCTCAAAAAAAGGGAAGGAATAATGACGAGAGGTTACGAGGTGAAAAAGTTTTCAGTTACCTTAAGGCATTTATAATATAGAAAGAGAATTGATACTTCAAAAACGTAGATTAAAATGGTGGTGCCGGGCCACCTTTTTCTGCCCTCCTATTGGCTGACATTTGACAGGTTGTCCAACATGCACGATTTGTTTAAAAAAGAAAAATATAAAAATAGGGTTATTAAATTCCACTCAAACTCGTTTTAAACGGATAATAATTAAAGTTACCAACGAAATTTGTTGTTAAATAATTAGTTCCACGTCCCACTGCTGGGCACGGGCCTACTCTACAATCGAGAGAATCGATTGAGAGTGGTTAGGCCATATAGTCCACCACGCTGGCCTAGTGCGGTTTGGCGGACTTACATACCGTAGAAATTCTTTAAAATCGCTACGGTAAGCAGGTTTCCTCACGATAGTTTCCTTCACCGTTAAAGTGCGTGGTGATTGACTATCAATACACACATAACTCCGAAAAGTCAGAGGTGTGCCCTGGGATTTGAACCCGCGACCACCGTAAACATTTAGGCAGCCGCGTCTGGTCCGTTACCAACAAGCCACCACGCACTTCAATTTTTACTAAATTTAAAAACACTTGCTTAACCTCCACTTTACTTGTACGCTTACCGTGGCTGGTTGGTTAGACGTCGGCTATGCACCAAAGGGGCGTTACGATCTCGCACACAGACTCATTTTTGTATCACACAAATATTTGTTTCTGTGTGTTTGTGAGTAGTCTCTCGTAGTTTCTGATACTCAAGACTCGATCTTAGTGGAGTCAGGATTATGTATATGACTGTTGGCTGTATTTATTACTTTCATAAGTATACATTTTATACGAGTAATTAAAGTTACGCCTATTTACTTTTACCAGTTGATCTTAAAGTTTTTTATGTACGTAATACCATAAACAAAGAGTTTAAATATCAATGTATAAAAGCACTGGTTTGGCAAGGGCACAGCAGATATTATATAGGGGGCAGTGAGAAAACATAAAAAATCCTTAGATACTAATAAAAATCCGAAAGTTCGTTTGTTGACGCTTTCACGCCTTATATGTATACTAATCTAAAAAAATAGTTGTCACGGCATGTCAAAATTAGGTCTATGTTGGGCTCTCAATTTTTTTTTCTCCGACATGGTACATTGTCATCGACAAGTGAGACCGAAATAGAACATTTTAGTTATTAATTATAATACATTTAAGGCACTTAAAATTATATAAAGAAAATACACAGTAATAGGCGCGTAAATTTAAAAAATATATAAAGTTTTCACTGCCCCATACACTAAAACACTGTTAAACTGCATTAATAGATATATCCAAATAAAATCTATATATGTATTGTTCGAATACTAAAATATTTATTTTCCATCTCAGAAAATACTATATTAGATTAAAAATGTTACGGACATCTAATTCCGATTCGTACAACCAATTCCAATTCTATAGAAATTATAAGAACATAAATGTGTTTGTAAAATAATTTTATAATTTTAAGCAATAATGCCTTATTATTCTTAGTTTGTAGAATTCGTTTCATATCATCCAGGGTTAACATGACGTCACGTTTATAGTTTTTTTAATAATTTTAATCTTACAACCTCTCCTCTCTAATATGATCCATTCTAGATTCTTAATTACAGCTTTCTGCTACCATACTCTTTTTAGACCTTATTTACCACCTACGGCCTTATTCATAGATAGTTTTAAAACTTATTTTAGTTAGAGAATGTTTTGTCTTCTTCGCTCGAACTGGATTTAAAAATCCTACGAAAGACAAAAGATTCGATAACTACATTAAGTTTTAAAACTGTCTACGAAAAAGGCCGCTAAAGTGTAGATTTTAATTATTTCACATTATTCACGGTGACACAAGTAACTGTAGGCGACAATAATCATGCAATACAACATTCCTACGCTATTTAAAAAAATATTGTGATATATTTAATAATCATATAGGTAAAACATAGTTAATCTAATTCCAATTCTATTAGTGCAAATTCCGATTCCGTTAGAGGTCCGTAACATCACTAAAGCTGATTCTATACTGTAAATACTTGTATTTCTAGATTAATGTCTGGTTGACAGATTACTTTGCCTTCTGATAAGGGGAAACGGATGATGGTCTATTAAAAAGGAATTGATTTTAATTGATATGTATGGACACTGGTATATTTTCTAAAAAGTACAGCTATCTTTTTATTACTGACCGCAGCCATTTTTATTCCATTGTCTTTTTAACTACTTCAATATCGACATTTTAACAGCCATATTCTTCTATATAACTTGTACAAATAAAAAATGGGATGGAAAATGGTGGCTTTTATATCGACCTCTCGTTCGCACGTTCGCACATCGATATAAATGCCGCCATTTTGAATACCATTCTTTATTTGTACAAGTAATAAATGTTTACTAACTAATTTGTGATTTATTTACATTTTGCTATTTGACAAGTGCAATTATTTATTATAATTAAATTTGCGCCGCACCGTCAGGCTGTGGAATTAATCTTGGGTCCTTCTGCCGTAGTGTGAAGAAGCATCTTACCAGGCCGGCATAATTGTATCGAATGGCATGGGACTGCCGTCTGATGCCATTCGGCACTCTGTCTAGACGGCATTTGCGCTTACCATCAGGTGCAGTGCAGTCATTATGCCATGCCAGTCTAAAAAAATATTGTTTTCAAATGAGACTATCAAATACCCTGTTCTTTTATGTAATCTTGGACCTCTATATAAATAATATCGGATAGTACTAACTAAGTAGTTACTTCTGAATCAAAATTAGACTATCATCCGTTTTCTCTTAACAATGAAAATCTCTCGTCCTATTAAACTAGACATGTTTTGCGGCTAGACAAACTAATTTAGACTAGACACTGGTTAATGCGCGACCGTCCTGTGAAAAGAGGATATGGGGGGTAAGGTTTACTAAAAACAAATAGTTGATTATATTTATCTCGATTTTGCGTAATTAAAATGCGTAAGAAATTTTAAATCTAGTCTTGGAGGATTTTTTTTTAATTTATCCCCGCTAATATTTATTGGAAACTGTGTACCCCTACCTCCTTCATTATGCAGGACGGTCGTGCACTAATATGTCAGTCTATAGATATAGATACCTCAAAGGACTAGTTTGGCACACTTAGATAGGTAAAAAAAAATCAAATTTTTAGTTAGACAATGAAAAGTCTAAATAAGTTAGTCTAGCTTATTTCTTTAGTTTTTGTAACAATATTATTAAAGTATTCTTCGTGAGCAATAAGTAAAGGCAATATTTATTTTTAAAAGGAACTGATTGATTCGTGTGTATTTTGTATAATGTAATTATTGCAACCATGGTAACTCTTCATTATTATTAAGTTACTTTAATACTAGATATTTTAAAATATAAAAAAACATATTTCAAAGAAGAGGGGATTATTTTTATCGCGGTTGCAAAAATTCGAAACAATTGCAAAGTGCACGCCAAATTCCGAGTATATTTGACGTATCAGAGTTCCACAAAACAAGGAATTGAATTAAAAAAGTAAGTAAATATTTATTTTATTTTCGGAGTAAGCATATTGTTACAAAAACTTTGAAAATCCAATCTATATCGTATCCTTCAATTCTATGTACCTGCACGTAATAATCGTTATTTTTTTAATCGTAGTTCCTTCCAAATATACAAATTGTAATTTACCAGATATTTTTGTAACCATGATGAAAAGCGACCATGGTAGCAAAATGTCAATATGAGTGAATGTAACCAACGTTTTTTTAAATAAAATATATCAAATATAAGTTATATTGTAAAGTGTAAGGTCATATATCAGTTAGCGATATTTTGTAAACCCGACATCCTAAACAGTACGACATATTTACCTTCTTAACTTTTTTATGATGAAGTATCGAGTCTTTTCAGGAAGGAGGTTGTGTAGAATATGCATTTTAACGGAAAATATTTTTCTTTTACCATTAAAAAATATTTGTAATATATTTCTGAAAGTATTAAGTATTTTTTTTATAAAGTTGTGAAAGTAACTATTATTACTCCTGGTTACAGTTAATAAGATAAAAAACAATCTAATTTGCGGCAGATTTCTATAACCTATCTATTTGAAATAGCTATGGTTGGCATAACTTTGTCGATGTATTTTTAAATTTCAATAAACAAAGATAGTTCTATGTTTAAATATGTAAAATAAATATATTTTTTTTATGTTTCATTAAACGTACATAGTTTAATTAAACATAAAAATGCATAGACATTAACGACTAGCAGCGATTTTAACTGTTTGTTCAAGACAGGTTCTTAAGACTCGCCGCGCTGTTTGGCATTACGATAAATATTTTGTAAGTTGTGATTTTTCCTGAAAAGGCTGGATATATCAGTTGGTAATAGAACTTAAATTAGTTTAATACCATATACTGTACTAAAATGCAAATTGGAAGGGACTTAGCCAGAATTTTTTTCTCACCCGATAACTAAGTATAAAAAATATATTTCTATAAAACTGTCACAATCTAAGAACTATATCTATATCACTGAATCTAGTACGTAGTTAGAATGCACGAACTTCGTTAGAACTGTCCAATCGGAAATTGTGAATGTCCGCCATCTTGTATTTTAGCAAAATGGCGGTAATACTTGCGAGTTTTACGTTCATACTCGTAATAAAGTTCATAAACAAACAATGCAAAAAATAGTTGCGGATATAGAATTACTTTTATGTACACAATTATTATATGAATACTGCGATAGAATTATTAATACTGTTTTCAGGTATAATTATAAGAACTAGGTTTTTTTTTATTATTAGACATATTCAGGGCCTTTCGTGTTTAACTGAGCGACATTTTATAAAAGATTCCGACGAATTGAGAACTTCCTCCTTTTCTTGAAGTCGCTAAAAAATCAGTGCAAACAACGCTGTACGAAAGTTTAACGAATATTTGCGAGTATCCAAACAAGACTGTTGGTATTTTCAGTTTATTTTAAATTCAGTGTGATTATTCACTTAATTTGTCCCATATTTTAAAGTTAGTTTATTATTGAATTCTTGTTTTCCTTGGCAATTCTCAAGACGCCTCGTCAGAAAAGACTTCATTTTGTGTTTGTTTCCCCGAATATTTTATTTCAAGTGGTCATTTCAACGACTCGCCGACCTTTGTAAAACATTCGCAATTTCCGATCGATCGTCTAAAATATATTATGTATAATTTTCTTTATGTAAATATAACAATATATGTATTGTGATGTGAAATATTTTATCGTAAAACGCAATAATAAGTGTTAAATGAATTAATTTGGCTGTGTCAGATTGTTTCGTGTTGTCCCGATAACATATTAATATAAAAACTAAGGATAGGCCCTTCAGTACTTTGGGAGTATCAATAAGATGCCGTAAAAAACGCGCCATCTATTGGATTCTTTAAAACTACGTGAAAATAAAAATCCTAAAAGAAATATTAAATTATCTTAATGTAATGATTTTTTCTTGACGATGATAATAATTGTTTGTTTTTTTTTTAATAAACTTTCTGTCATAATACAAGCAGGAATTTTCAAAATGATTGCGAGTGAAGACTAATTTCAGTAGCGCTCCACTGGAGATGCACTGGAGTTTCTCACCAATTACGTGGGAACACTACGCGCGCTCCGCCATGTCCTTAAATTTATAACAATGTTATTATTTTAAAATTGTATTCTATTTTTTGTTTTTATTAAATTATCTAGTGTAATTCTTGTAAAAATGGAAGTTTAAAATCTAGAGAAAATTATAAATGATGCGTAAAATAAATATTATAATTATTTTTTACAGTTTTCCTAAAATATTTATGATATAGGTTTAATGCCGTTTGTTTACAAATCGCGCTAACAATTCTACTAATGTGACATTACTACGATGAGAATTGTGACTTTTGTTTCTTTTTATTTAGATGGCTCCACTCCTGTGGAATCGTTCGTGAAGTCGAATCGAACTCCATCTCAAATTGTCGTTTTTGAACGGACATTTTTCATACAATATTTGGTCATCGGCGCATATATATCGATGCAAATTATATGTTCGTTTAATACGTAATATTTTAATAATTAAGACACCAATTAGTTCAACTTACGGCCGTTAGGAGCGCTCGCGTCGTGTGTATTGAACAGAAAATTCCCTATTTCATATTTTTTCTAAAATATATTTTGATCTGACATAGCAAAATATATTTATAAAATGTTAAATACACCGGGGTGGCCGCTTATAATGGTTGAATCCAAACAAATACACACAAATTAAATAAAAGAATATTTAAAAAAAAATTGTCTATACCTTTAATTTTCTTGTTTAGTAAACATGTTTTACATGTTTGGAAATGTGGCCACCCTACTAAATATATTATAAATAAATTCTACACAAATGTTCCCAGAGTCAGTATTATATAAGTATATAATTGTTAATATACAGATTTTGAGATATGCCCTCTTTATCCAATTTAAAGGATTAAAAAAATTAGGTACTTTAAAATAAATTTTAAACACGATGGCTTACCATAAAGTTTTCTCAAATTGTTTTTAACACATAACATTTGAATGAAGCCTTGAGAGCTCATATTTTATCGTAACATCCTTACTTTTCTGTTAGTTCTTAATGTTTAGAGCTAGAAAAGGTATCGCACTTCATTGCGTCCAAAAGAATATCACTTTGGACAATCATTTGTGAGAAGCCGCTACGACCCCTCACCGGGACAAATGTTTGTGTGATCTACAAGTATTTGTTTCGAGTCTGAGTGTTGTGGAACCGTTAAGTCACTCGTTTCCTACAAGTATTGAGTTAGTATCGAGTCAGTCTTGTATGTGACTGTTGGGTGTATTTATTTAACTCTTGCTATATAGCTAATCTGGCTTTAAACGTACATTGCGAATTAACGGGTTACTGGAAAGCTTTTGAGTTAAAACAGCCTCAGAAGTGAGAGACGTAAGGAGCTATTGTACGGCTAGCAATTTTCTTTTACTATTATTTATAAAGAATTCTTTATCTGTAGTAAAATAAGAGATTTGTGCGACATTTGCTTCCGCGCGGATAGCGTCTACCGTATTGTGGAAGCCCTTCGTGGTAACCCACACATGAAATCTACTGTCTAAAGTTAACGGTCGGTCTCTATAACCTATCTATCTTTAACAAGAAGTGAATAATAACATTAGAATATGTCAAATTTTTGTATCCATAAACAAAAAGAAAAGCATGGTGCGCATATTTATAGATAAATACATCTTTGTTTATTGAAACAAAAATACATCAACTACGGACAGCTATCTTTAAGCCTCATTTACACGGAGAGTTTTTCGCCTCGAAAATAGGATTATCGTAACGATTTTTAAAAGTTGCATCGTGTAAACATTGCCAGAACGCGACAATCTTATGCCGGTTATGTCATGCTATAATGGCATACGATTCTCGCCGCGAGAAACTCGTCGTGTAAATGCCGAATTATGTACTTATCTAAGATATGTTATAAATATCGACCTTAAAAGTGTGTAAGTACCTACAGTTCTACTTTTAACTGTAGATATTTAATTGAATTGAGGGCATATCTTAATATATTATGTAGTTGTGACGGAGCGTTGTGTTGAACATTAGGCTAATGTATCATTGTTCGTTATATTTTAAAATTTTAATTGGAATATATATATATATATTTCATTTGAATGACTTTTTTGTTTCATTTATCTCCTTTTTTTAATCACAGAATAGACGCTGCGAGTGTGCGCTTCACGTGTTCAAAGCTAGGTTTATAATTCATCTATATTCTACTGGCGTGTGGCGAAATTTGGAACTACAATTAAAATTTAAAAAATATCTCAGCGTCCGTGGCGTAGTTGGTTAGACGCCGACTGTGAAACGAGACCGCGGGTTCGATCCCCGCACCAACACAAATGTTTGTGTGGCCCACAAATATTTGTGTTGGGTCTGGGTGTTTGTGAGGCCGAAGTCTCTCGTAGCTTCTGATACACGACACAAGACTCGATCTTAGTGTAGGGTCAGGACTATGTATGTGACTATTTGGTGTATTTATTTATTATTTATTGATCTATTTAACGCATTGTTGGATATATGTTTTCATAATATATTAACAAGCATTTATACTCGTAATCTAATAGTGTTGTAGCTGTATCTGTATTAGCGCGTGTATGTTCCACTACAGGGCACGGGCCTCCTCTACAATCGAGAGTACGATTGAGCATGCTAAGCCATATAGTCCACCACGCTGGCCTAGTGCGGGTTGGCGGACTTTTATATACCATAGATTGTTTTACAAATCGCTATGGCATGCAGGTTTCTTAAGATGTTTTCATTCAACATTATAGTGCATGGTGGTTGACTATCAATACACACAGGCTCTGAAATCTCAGGCCTGCCCTAGGATCTAATAGTACTCGTATTAACATGTCCAATTTAATAAAATGTGAAGAGAGAAAAGCTGTTCCTAATATTTTGACAACAGCATGACAACGTATTCGAACGCCAAAAGATAACAGGTAATCTATACTTTAAAGCCTTATTTACACGGGGAGAGTGTCACGCCTTGAAGATAGAATTATCGTGAGGATATAAAAAAGTTAGAACGTGTGATCATTGTCAGAACACTATAATCTATGGCGGTTATGTCATGCGATAATGGCATACAATCCTCGACGCGAGAAACTCTCCCCGCGTAAATAGGGTTCAATAGAGACAAATGGGTAGAATATTCGCATACGCCCGGATAGCGACTGCCGTAATGTTTAAGAATCATTCATAGTGACTCAGATAAGTAGTGTTTTATGATCTATAAATATCCAGATACTCTCTCTGTTCAGCCACAGGAAGTCGACTGCTGAACTCAGGCCTCCTCTAAGGATCTCCACCCTGCAACCTTAACCAGGTCATCCGTCCACCTTGTATCCATCCATCCATCCCTCAGCCAAAGGAAGTACACTGCTGAACATAGGCTTCCCCAATGATTTCCACAGTGACCTGTTGGAGGCAGCCTGCATCCACCTTTTATATCCAGGAATAATTGAGCCCATCAGAAATATAGCCATCCTGTTTCCTTAACCATATATATACATAAACACACGCCTTTTTCCCACAAGGGGTAGGCAGAGGTGCTACCAGAACACCCACGTTTCGCCTTATATATTCCGTCCCACGATGTGATAGGGGGCGAGCCTATCGCCATATCGGGCACAAATTCCTAACTCCGGGCTGATAATGAATAGAAAAATCCAATATCACTTTGCCCGACCCGGGATTCGAACCCGAGACCTCAGCTTCGCAATCGTACCGTAGTACCACTACGCCACCGAGGCAGTCTTCCTTAACCAAACTTGCGATAATTAAATAATAATAATAAAATTTATTTCAATTACTTAGAAAAGGTTTACAGATGAAGGTGTGAAATCTCCTTTTAAGTTTTAAGCAAACATTTGCTTGTGTTAGGAGATGTCGCTCTTCCATGACAAACTTACACAAATTACATTTATATTATAATAATAATGTAATTGTTACCTAATTTTAGGTAATAGTGTGCAAAACATATAATAAATAAATATAATAAATAAACTCAGCATACTTCCCAGAAGGGGTAGGCAGAGGTGCTACCAGTAAACCCACGTTTCGCTATATGTACTGTCTTAAGTGCTTTTCTGTAAAATCCGTATCTGAGCCTTCTGTACAATTGAGAGTACGATTGAAAGGGGTTAGGCCATATCCACCACGTTGGCCCAGTGCGGGTTGACTGACATTACATAACATAGAAATTAATACAAATCGCTACGGTATGCAGGATTCCTCACAATGTTTTCCTTCACTGTTATACTGCGTAGTGATTAACTATCAATACACACATGACACCGAAAAGTCAGGTGTCCTGGGATTTGAACCCACAACTACCATGAACACGTTGGCAGTCGCGTCTGTTCCGCAACCAAATTAAATAAGGGTTGAAATGAAACAGCATACACGAGGGATAACGATATATTGAATACAGTGTTAAACGGGCACGCGCGCTTCGTACAAACACTACATCTAGGTGCGACCCGCTGTCTCTACCGCCATCTGTGATTTTGATGCCGAAACTGGCTACAACGAACCTACCCTCAGTTGCTGTGGGGCTAAAATTTTCAAAATAATTCTGCCAATTAGATATTTGACTAGTAACAGTGGCTTTATATTTTAAAACTGCCAAATTAATCTGGCAACGATTAGAAATCTTGATAGAATAATTCATTATTGTAGTGTATCAGTCAATGATTATAATCGGCCATTGCTGAACACGGACTTCACATATCATAGTTTTGTTGATAGTTAACAGAACCACGCGTGCTGGCTTGAGAAGCCATAGCTTGACTGTTCAATCCATCTCAGCGCGAACCAAAAGCTTCTCCCATTCTTTTTTCTGCCGCACAGTTAAGCTGTGGAACGGTTTGCCATCACACGTGTTCCCTCCTTCCTATAGTCCTGGCTCCTTCCGCCGTAGCGTGAAGAAGCGCCTCATCTCATCATGATTGTGTCGAATGGTATGAGACTGCCGTCTGATGCCATTCGATACTCTGTCTGGACGGCATTAGCACTTACCATCAGGTGCAATGCAGTCACTATGCCGTGCCAGAATTTAAAAAAAAGTTACTGGTTTGTCTATGATGTAAAAAAAACTCTTAAAATTAATATCTTAAATATATGCCTGTACTGTTTAAGTAGATTTATATAAAATTCTCTACCCACACATTAATAATTTGCCAGAAAAAAATAATAATTAATATTTAAATCAGATCTTACTTCTCTATAGCTGCTCGATTAATTCATATGAATTCATAAATACAATAAAAAATAATTTTACAGATCAAAAAATATAAACCTTTTTGATATGTTCCGTTTTGGTCAATAGGACGAAATTCATACAAGTAAAAACTTTTTGTACTTTGCCCCATCAGCAAAAAACTTCAGTTATCGTTTGTTCTGTAATTGTTCAGATACCCATAATAAAGGTAAGACTAGATATTACAATACCGTTCGTTCTGTAGCCAGTTTATAGATGTATCGACATTCTCACAAGAAGATCTTAATGGCTGCACGTGTAAATGAAAAATACAAATTGGCAAGTCCAATAAATCACCAGGTTCGTTTATTAAACATAACTACATGCCAGAGTATTGTGGCAATGATTTACGAAAAAAAAAATCTAGCAATACACTTTTTAAATAATCATATTAATATTCCTATAAAATATTTTTTTTATTTTGATTTTTATCATAACAAAAATAAAAGTCTTTACTCAGATCGATTTAAAAATAAAGTTTTGTAAAACGCTGGCAACATAGTTATATTTTTAATAAAATAAACAAACCCTTGAACAATAAATAAAAATTAATAAATTATATAAATTAAAAAATAAATACAATTGTTCCACGTCAATACATTTAAAAATTGTTAATTATATATTTTTATTCCTTTACCTAATCGAGGTTTGGCATTCCCAAATGTCGTCAGTTAAATTTAGCACCCAAAAATTTGGCTATATTTTTTTCTTCCATTTTTATTCTAAATAAAATGAGAAAAATCGCTTCAACCTGCCATTGGATTTATTTGGGGCAATTATTTAGATTTTTTGCGTTAGCAATATTTTACTTACTGCATACATTATTGATATTTTTATATCTTCTATAGAAGTATGCACATGTGTTTTACAACAGTGCAACCAGGTCATTCACGATTCGCCTTGTGTGTTCCGTCCCACGATGTGATAGGAGGCGAGCCTAGCTCATTCTTTTAAATAAAAAATGTTTGAAAAAGTAAAATTAAGACAGCTGCTAAAACAGTTATTTTTCTGTCTGTTGGTATTACAAAAAAAAAGTAACAAAAAATCTTGTCTATTTGGAAAAAACAACCTATTTTCCAAATCCGATCTATATTTTTGAAGTAACATACAAACGGGTCGAAAACTTTTTTGAAGTCGATTAAAAATCTAGATATTGCTTTGCTGAGCCTTTCAAAATCCATTGGCAGGTAGCTATCACGTCAGTAACCAGCTCAGCTGAGTACTTAACCTCAAACATGAATCTAAATAAACAACGCGAGTCTTTTTAAATAATAAAAAACACACCCAACAGTCACATACATAGTCCTGACCACACTAATATCGAGTCTTGTGGGTACCAGGGGGCGTACTCTATGATCGAAGTCGTACGTGAACCTGTACGAATGTTCATAGCTACACGAACGTCCCAACTCTATTTATGTTTGTCAATGTAATGTCAACTTAATGTCAGTTTAGATAGGGTATATTTTAACTGTCAACGTCAATGTAATGACAACCTTAATGTGAGCATAAATAGGGTATATTTTAACTATCAACGTCAATGTAATGAGAGCCTTAATGAGAGTTTAAATAGGGTCTATTTTTAAAAAAGCTGACGTCAGTTTGGCAAACTACTATAGCCGTCGGGACGTTCGAGTTCCTTGGTACTCTACAAAATGTTCATAGACTAAGTTCGGAGTGAAAGATAAGTGTCATAGAGAATATTATTTATATTAAGGCCTAATTGCACACACTAACTTGGCCCGTAACTTTTACTTTGACAATGTCATCGCCATAAATTTCAAACGTATTTGACATTGCTAATGTATGAGATTGACGTTTTCAAAGTCAAAGTTTTGGGTAAAGTTAGTTTGTGCTATTGAGCCTTAGAAGTTCGTTTCGCATCATAGAGTAACCGCCTTGAAGCTGGTGACGTCGGTCTCACTAAGACTCAGATACGAAATAAATACCTGTGGATCACAGACATTTGTCTACCCAGCCAGGCTGTCGATCGAAACTAAACATATCAGTCGTAATTTTTGGCATCACAACAATACTTTAGTGAAATTCTCTTTCAAACGATTCACAGCCTTATTGATAGACAGGTTATGAACTTATTTAGCTAACGAAAGTTTTGTCCCTTTCGAACGCCTTCTGAATTCAGTTTGAGCGAAGGAGACAAAATATACAATAACTATTTTAAGTTTAAAAACTGTATATGAACAAGGCCGTTAAAGATTAGCAATATTTTAAAATATATGTCAAAAAACAGAAAAGCGACTAAATGAAACGTAATAAACCAAGCTTTGGACACGTGAAGCGTATACTCGCGGAGTCTATTTAAATTCATGTACTTATAACCCCGTAGCCTATAGGAGGGGGAATGTGCCAATTAAATAAATACCAATAGGTAAAAAATATTAAACATTGAATTAAACTAGAGGGGACACTGCAAACAAAATATAAAAAGAACTAAACACCGCTATTTGTCCCTTTCACTCCTACGTATCACGCGATGTTGCCTCTCGCTCTGTTCCAGCGGTTGTAACAAGAGCGATACATGTACTGCTATTTGTCTCTTTCACTCCTACGCATCACGCGATGTTCCCTCTCGCTCTGTTCCCACGGTTGTAACAACAGCGATACATGTACTGCTATTTGTCTCTTTCACTCCTACGCATCACGCGATGTTCTTTCTCGCTCTGTTCCCGCGTTTGGTTATACAGCTCGCACAGAAATTGAATGCGATGTCCGCTCTAGTCCTCAATGATATTAAAAAGTAAAATAGGTAAAGAAATAATAAATGAGACTTTGATTAAATAATTCATAAAATATAATTGATTTTGTCAGTGTAGGTTCGAATACCAAGCAGATTACAGAGTATAAAATATTACGCAGTTTTGAGTTATTTTTTGTAATATTCAAGTTTAAACGGTTAAATCGTCGAGGGTAGTTGTAAATTTGACATTGGAGATATTTTCTGGCGCCTGATGATAGTGCCAACCACCTGTCAGAGTAAAAAACTCCTTGTTACCCAACTTGGAATCGAACCTACATCACAACGATATCACTTACCATTAGCAAAATTTGTTGTAAAAAAATGTTATACTTAAATTATATGATTTTATATACAAATGTATATACCCCCTTTCCCCCACCTCCCCACTCCTCCAAGGCTACGCTTGACGATTGCACTCATTGCATGAGATCATTTAACGTCAGTCTACTGTCACCGCTGTCAGTTTGGAAAAATAAATAAATAAATAAATACACTCAAATGCCACATACTGACCCCCACGATACAAGTCTTGTGTATCAGAAACTGATGGTCACTGATGGTCACTGGTGGTAGGTCTCTCATATGTAGGCAGCCTGGATACAACCGCAATGTCTATTACTCTCACCAGGTATCAATGTAAATGCACTGTTGTGTTCCGGTTTGAGGGACATTGTACCGAGTACTGGACATAATGTCTCAAGATCGCGAGCGCAGTGGAATGCCAAGCACTGCTTTGTTATTCATGGTGTTTGGTTTTGCTACTGTCCATGAGCGTATCGCTTACCAGGCGAATGGCATGCTCGTCTCACCATTCATTGCAATACAAAAATAAATGAATCACATGGTACATCGAATGTTTCATTGCCCCTAGGTCAGTGTTCACGACTCCACTTGTCATTAGATGGTGTAGTTATTGTACGCCTAGTATTATAGGGATGATCCTACCCCCATACTACACTGTTGCGGGGCCAGTCAAATATGATTTTAAGTTATATAGCAATAAGGCCCATTTTACAACCGGCTGTCTGCCTGGCGTCAACCCTTAGAGGGTAAATTCCGCCTTCAGAAATCATATACTCGTACCGACACACTCACAACGTGCTAGGAATCAAAGCCGGGACTTCGCGACCACAGCCCAACATGACCAAGAGACCAACAGTGAACGAAACTTACGTAAAGTAAAACAAAAAAATACATTTACAACAATTTTCGGCGAAATCATATTTTCCAAAAAAAAACTTTTCGCAAAAACCCAAAAAGCAACTAGTCCTCAAAAGACCCTAGTCCCCAGTCGAAAAAACTGACAGCGTCGACAAAAAAAAACCAAAAAAAATCACACAACGCAAAATTCCCGCAAACGGGAAATCAATAAATTAAATATAAAACAACCTATTAAAATATATGGCATCGAAATCACAGATGAGTACAAAAACATAAACACTATAGGAATCACATTGTCGTTAATAATAATTATTTTTACAATAATAATAAAATAATAACAATCCAAAATCACAGGTAACAGACAGATATTATCGCTTACAACTAAACGTGGTTTGTGGCTCGACCCGACCGCACTCAACGGCAGATGTCGCCACACGTACAGACGTAAAACGTCAAAAATACACAACTTAATACTGAAAGAGAGCTTAAAAATACACAAGCAAATTATAAATAACTTAATTAATTTGAATTGTGACAGCCGTAGTTCAGTACTTTGAAACAGCGAGGGGAAAAGCGCGGCGTTAAAACGACGCGATTCACGCGCTCTTAACACTAGTCTAACGCTAAGGGACGCACGCCCGTCGCCTATACCAACGCGACCCATAGGAGATTCAAGTTTAGTCAATTCAAACTTAGTCAGAAACTTGGCCGCTTCAAACTTGGTCACACAATCCAACTTATATATATAATGACTAGTCTTTTCAAACTTTGCACGCCTCGAACCAAACTCAGTCAGAAATTTGAAACTAGCTAACATTTTGAACTTGGTCAGGGGTATTTGAACAATTTCAAACTCTACTCGACTAGTCGAAATTTCTAACTTTGTAATACCGTGATTGGCCGTGTTATACCTACTCGTACCGTTAGTAAACCTTATCTTAGCCCTACTTTGACCAGGCGAAGTTTTAAACTTTGCCAAAAAGTAGCGCCTGGTCAAAGTACAAAACCTAGTCACTTTACGACCAGCCAAAATTCCTAACTTAGTCGGAAATTTACAACCAGCCATTCCATCCTTACACACAGATTTTAACCTATAAACTTTAATATACAAAGGTTCAAACCTAACCTCGAAAAATTCACCACAAGGTTCAAAATGAGTCTTGCATTCAAACTTGGTCAGAGCCGTTGAAGTTGCAAATCTATTTAGAAACTTACACCTAACCGTTACGAACTTAGTCAGATTTATACATTCAAACTTAGTCATAGTGAAATTAGTCAAATGAGTCAAAGGTAGAGAGCGGGTCGCGTCGCGCACACCCAATATGAGGCATTGCTTATCACTAATTACGGAATGTAAACATTGAAATAGACACATTGACAACGCGGGGGGCGTGAAGGGGGACATGGGGGGGCGTGAGTACGGGCGTGCGGGGCGGGGGGACACAGAGGGGGGCGTGGATGCGACGAGGGGCGCGGCATCCGCTTTTTCACCGTACTGACTGCTGTGTAATGGTTAAGGGCAGTGCTGTTTCTTCGGCTTCTTTAAGTTCTCCTCGTCGGCGCCGGATCTGGGTACCTGTGGAATAGTGTACTGTATCAGCCCTTATTTAGTCACTGCTGAACACGTGGATCTATAGGGGAAGGGGGTGGGTATTATTACGAGCCATTGTGTATTGTCATGTACATACATACATACATAAAATCATGCCTGAAGGGTTTACAGAGGTGCAACCAAGACACCCACGTTTCGCCTTGTATGTATAAGTGAAATAGAATTGATGTAGATATAAAGAACAGTAAGGATTAATTATAAATTTAATTTGATATTGCTCTTAATGGACCTTTCGGTTAGAGTCCCGTGCCATAGAGTGAGACGTAAATGAACTGAATTATCATATCATTACGAATTTGTAAACAAAATTTAAGCGAAAATTAAATTTAATTTAAATTAGGCCTGAAACAAGACGACCAATTTCTATTCAGCCCTGTGTTTCGATCCACCCCGTTTTACAAGTAAACGTATGTTATGGCCTACCTCAGTGTACCGCTCGCCCTTAAGCGAGACAATCTTGTTGTCTCGGTAGCGAACCATCTTCTTGGGCTCGATCTTAGGAGCCAGCGGCTTGTGCTCCTTCATGTCCGAGTTCTTGTCGACATACGAGTATCTGCAATATAAATATATTTGGTTAGCCACATTTACACGGAATGAGTTTCCCGGGGCGAGAATCGTATACTATTATGAGTGCGGCAGTACTAGTAGGAGTGAGTGACACGAGGGTGCAGGTACCTGGCGATGATGCGGCTCTTGAGTTCCTGGTCGTCGCAGGGCGGCTGGCGCGGGGGCGCGCGCGCGGCGGAGTGCGGCAGTACTAGTAGGAGTGAGTGACACGAGGGTGCAGGTACCTGGCGATGATGCGGCTCTTGAGTTCCTGGTCGTCGCAGGGCGGCTGGCGCGGGGGCGCGCGCGCGGCGGAGTGCGGCAGTACTAGTAGGAGTGAGTGACACGAGGGTGCAGGTACCTGGCGATGATGCGGCTCTTGAGTTCCTGGTCGTCGCAGGGCGGCTGGCGCGGGGGCGCGCGCGCGGCGGAGTGCGGCAGGGCGGGCAGCGCCTGGCCGTGCTCGCGGCGGTGCAGCAGCGTGGCGGCCGCGCGCTCCACGTCGCCGCCCGCGATGGACACGCAGTGCATTATCTACAACACAACACCAAATACACACTTGCATTCTATCTCGTTCTCACGCCAACCGAATCCTATTTGTGAATATGTTTGTCTCTTTTTCAGACAGCTTCCGTGGCGCAGTTGGTTAGACGGCTGTGAAACGGGAGGCTGCGGGTTCGGTCCCCGCACAGAAACAAATATGTGTGTGAACGACAGGTATTTTTCTCGGGTCTGGGTGTTTGTGAGACCAAAGTCTCTCGTAGTTTCTGATACCCACGACACAAGACTTAATTGATCTTAATGTGGGGTCAGGACTAAGTATGTGACTGTTGGGTGTATTTATTTAATATTTATTTTTTATCATCAGCCCGTTGCAGTCCACTGCTGGACAAAGGCCTCTCCAAAGATACCGTCACAGAGCCCAGTCTGCTACTTGATATCTTCTTCATGTCGATTTTTCGTTTCATAGAAATTCATATCACAGCGGTGCCTAAGAAATATCTTCAAAAACCGAAACTGATACTCTAAGATCGAGCAAAATGGAGATACAAATTACGAAGATTCGCCCACCAATGGCGAAACGACCATGCTAATCTATTCCCGCAAGCTTCCAGTGTTATTATGAAAATGAGACAGGGAATTAGTAAAGACTACAAAAGCCAGGGAAAGTGACCTTTAAGTTCCTCTTTCACATTTATTTTTTTAACGACAATACCAAAGAAATCTTAACTAACTTCTCTATGGTATGTGAAGACTGTAAACACGCACTAGGTCAGCGTGGTATCACCCAAGCCCTCCCCCACCCCACTCTTAGCTGCGTCTAAGTCTCTGCTCAGCAGTGTTAATAATTGGTGTTAATTGCCCAGTAGTGGACTGGTGCTTGTCCAGCAGTGGGCTTACCTCCATGGCGCAGGTGTTGGGGAACATCTCGTGCAGCATGCGGCACTGCTCGGTCTCCATGAGCGAGCGGCAGCCAGCCTCGCCGGCGCTCTCCGAACCAGAGCTCTCAGAGTTGGAGTGAGAGCTGAAACAAAATTATTATACAGGGTGTGCAAACAAACGGCGCACTTGCTAATATACATTTTAGTAGATCGTGATTGCGTCTAGATTAAAATGCATTTTCATAGCGTAGTCTGATAATAACAAAGATGCCGAGAAATTAACAATTACCAACACACGTGCTTCCCCTTAACGTATTACGCCAAATAGATACTTATGTACCTCTGACTGCCTCGGTGGCGTAGTGGTACTACGGTATGATTGCAAAAGCTGAGGTCTCGGGTTCGAATCCCGGGTCGGGCAAAGTGATATTGGATTTTTCTATTTATTATTAGCCCGGAGTCAGGAATTTGTGCCCGATATGGCGATAGGCTCGCCCCCTATCACATCGTGGGACGGAATATACAAGGCGAAACGTGGGTGTTCTAGTAGCACCTCTGCCTACCCCTTCTGGGAAAAAGGCGTGTGGTTATGTATGTATGTATGTATGTACCTCTGTAACAAATGTTAAGGCGAAGTCTGTGAAAGTTTTGTTGTTGTTCAAAATGATTTTCACTGTTTATTTCGTTAACTATTTAATAAACGACGAAACGAAAAAATACGTATATGTTAAAATCTTGTGCTTTACTCATCCCAACCGGTTTTATTCGAAAAGGTGGTGGTAATTCTTAAAACTTTATAAGGTCATAAATCCAAAACGGATAGTTATTTTCCAAATATTATTTCTTTATTATCATATTAATATTATGCCCTTGTATCCAAGTGGGCAAGTGCGCCATTTTCCTGCGCTCTCTGTATACCATCCTGTCCCATCCCATCCCTTTGGGCTTTATTAATTTTTATAATCTAAATTTTACTTTAGGCAGTATGACTTGTTACCTTGTTCGTTTTAGAAGGAAACTATGTTTTGGCAATATGGTGTTAATGTGTTTTTGTTTTACTGTTGAATTGTGACGTATGCAGAACCGGAATATAAGAATTTTTACTCAAGTATATTTTATAAAGGCCATAAAATAAAGTAATTATTAATAAACTCGGATGAGCGAAGCATTAACTTTAGTCAGAGGCTTTAGAATTGACTCGATTATTTTGAACAACCAGATATTCACGACTTTATTGATAAACACAGAATTGCATAGAGGGCTAGGCAACCATCGTATTGTAGTTGCATTATTAAATGTTATAGTCAAATTAATAGTCAAAACAATCAAGTCAATTTTAAAGCCTTGGACTAAAGTTAATCCTTCGCTCATCCGAGTTTATTAATAAATCTTTAAGCCCAAAGGTTTACAGAAGTAACATATATTAGAATTCCTTGCTTATCCCACAGGAACACTACATTTTCGGGATAAAAAGTAGCCTATGTGTTAATCCAGGGTGGCAATTACCTCCATCACAAAAAGCGAAGTTGTTTCAGCCATATTGAGTTCATCGCGCATAATGACACAAACAGAAAAAAAACTAGCATTTTTTTTTGTTTTATATTCATTTTTTTAGGTATCTTCATCTCTTCACTATACAAGAATTGACAGCCTCCTTGGCGTAGTTGGTTAGACGCCGGCTGTGAAACGAGAGGCCGCGTGTTCGATCCCCGCACCGAGACAAATATTTTCGAGGCCCACAAGTATTTGCCTCGGGTCTGGGTGTTTGTGAGACCGAAAAGTCTCTCGTAGTTCCAGATACACGACACAAGACTTAATTGATCTTAGTGTGGGGTCAAGACTATGTATGTGACGGTTGGGTGTATTTATTTATTATTATTATTATTTTATATCAGCCCATATACGTGCCACTGCTGGGCACGGGCCTACTCTATAATTGAGAGAATCGATTGAGAGTGATTAGGCCATATAGTCCACCACGCTGGCCTAGTGCGGGTTGGCGGACTTACATACCGTAGAAATTCTTTAAAATCGCTACGGTATGCAGGTTTCCTCTCGATGTTTTCCTTCACCGTTAAAGTGTGTGAAGTGAAGTGACCTGTGAAGTGCGTGGTGGCCTGTTGGTAACGGACCAGACGCGGCTGCCTACATGTTCGCGGTGGTCGATGGTTCAAATCCCAGGGCACACCTCTGACTTTTCGGAGTTACGTGTGTATTGATAGTCAATCACCACGCACTTTAACGGTGAAGGAAAACATTTTTTTTGTATTGTATCAGCCCATATACGTCCCACTGCAGGGCACGGGCCTCCTCTACAATCGAGAGTACGATTGAGAGTGGTATTTATTATTATTTATTTACATACAGATATTTCAAACTCACCGGTTCGCCTTGGCAATGGGCGGCAGCATGTCGCTCAGGCTGATCTTATCGCTGCTGGCGGAGTCCTCTAAAACAACGACAAAACACCCCGTATATGTTTGAATTTAAATACCATACTAATGCATTTCCCACACGTTCTAAATTTTAATTAATTCTATAATACTACATACGTAAACTCGCGCCTTTTCCCCAGAAGGGGTATGCAGAGGTGTGACCAAGGCACCCACGTTTCGCCTTGTATTTTCCGTCCCACGATGTGACAAGGGCCGAGTCTATCGCCATATCGGGCACAAATGCCTGACTCCAGGCTGATAGTGAATTGAAAAATTCAATATCACTGCCCGACCCGGGATTTGAACCCCAGACCTCAGCATTGCAATCACACCGTAGTACAACTGCGCCACCGAGGCAGTCTAATTCCGTAATACTGATTGATATTTTTTATATTTTCGATTACAGATTTCTACAACACCCTGTGTATTATAATGCAATAGATAATTGTGTTGAATTACTTTACTAAATATTTTTTACTTAAGAATTACAATTTGCGTGCCGAAAGTGTTATATGTTTCATTCAATTACTATAATTTTTATTTTATAATTTTAATCGAACACCCTGTATACTCGCGGCAGGTATATGTTTGTCCTTTTCTTATTGCTTACCATGAGTGGAGACAGAGTCAGTCTCCTCGCGACGAGACAGTTCCGCCTCAAGCTCCAGAACCCAGGAGCAAACCATCCCGGGATCGATGCGGGAGAACTCCGGTACGTACGCAGCCATCATCTCGATGAAACCTGGAATATAACCCTTATTAATATGTAGTTAAGGACTATGTTGAGGAACGGACTTCCAGTATTCTAAATAATCTGCGACGAGAAATATAATCCTTAATAATTTGTAGTGTTCGATACGTGTATCCGAGTGAAGTGACGTCGATCGCGCGTCACTTATCAACCAATGGCGGCGGGGAAAAATCGTGCACTTTTCAATCGCGCCATATGATTGGCGGTTATTATTACTGTGCCTTTTCACCCCAACCATAAATTATAAGTTTTTTAGACGCCATTATTTTTTTATTTTTTTTATTTATAACATCGTTACACCATCGGTGCGCCACCGATAAAATTACACATACATATATTTTAATTCAGAATTGTGCAAGGTGACGAGCCTTTATAGGTGTATACAGCATTATATACATTTTACATTTTAATTAACATTCAACAAGTTTTTTATTTTATCCATCAAAAAGTGTAAGAAGTCAACTTTGATAGGATCTACAACATGTAGGTAAGGACAATGTGACAAAAAGTGCGTGGTGGCCTGTTGGTAAACGGACCAGACGCGGCTGCCAACATGTTCACGGTGGTCGCGGGTTCAAATCCCAGGGCCTACCTCTGACTTATCGGAGTCATGTGTGTATTGATAGTCAATCACCACGCACGGCAATAACTACAACGGTGAAGGAAAACCTGCGTATCATAGCGATTTGCAAGAATTTCTGTGGTAAAGTCCGCCAACACGCACTAGGCCAGCGTGGTGGACTATATGGCCTAATCCCTCTCAATCATACTCTCGATTGTAGAGGAGGCCCGTGCCAGCACGCACAGTCGCAGTATAACGTAGTAAGTAATATTTAAGTGCATTATTAGAGCTCCCCTCTTCAATACAAACGCAAGGGCGAAACCTCAGAAAGGATGTCAATCATTACTGTATTAAGTTTCATTAATATATTGTTACAAAAATGGGCACAAATGATTTGAGCAGTTCTGTTCACCGAGACAAATGCTTATGTGAACCACACGTATTTGTTTCGGGTCTGGATGTTTGCGAGACCGAAAAGTCTCTCGTAGTTCCTGAGGAGTTACTCTATGATCCGAAACGAAACTCGAATATTCGGACTTCGACGTCTGCGGTACGTTTTTAATTTTCCACTTCTAAAAATCAACACTATTCTCTATGATACTCATCATTCACTCCGAACTAAGTTTATAGTTAGGACGTAATTTCGGTTTCGGTTGCGGCTGAAAAACTAGTTTCGGTCGGACACAAAAAAAAATATTGCCAAACTGCACTAGGCCAACGTGGTGGGCTAAACGCTCTATCGAACCCCATATTACAGGAGTTTCACACTCAACAACAATAGGGTATTTGACTATTTTCTGTAGTGTTTTAGAATCTACACATTATTATTTTATACCTCATACAATTATCCATATATTTTCAAAGCGATATTCAAAATTAATAAACTTATTTTTCATTATTACTAAAAAATGTTACACCAAAACGGTAGGTCACGTGACATTTAAAAAGTGACGTCACATATTTAAATCGCGAACGTTCCTCATTGGCAGAAACGAAGGAAAATTGTAAATTGTGACGTCACACGATGCGCAATGACAGCCGATCGCGTTTTATTACTTGTAATCAATAGATTATAAACTTATTTTAGAAAAACAAAATATTTAAAAAATATCTTAATAAAAAAAAACTATAATTATTGTTTCATAATAAGCTATCATATCCAACAAATTTTATTTCCACAACAGTCAAATACCCAATTGCGGACTGATACATACATTGTACAGGGTATATCCAGACTGCTACCGAAAACGAAGCCAGGTGGTGGTATTAGTGACTACAGAAACAATGGAATTTTTAGTTACATTTTCGCAAAAATAAGCCACATTTTTTTATTGTAATTTTTTACTTATCATCGTATTTGGGTAGTAGGTACATCATTTTCCCGAAATATTAATTTACACCTTTTTATTTTTAAAGACACAATGGTATACAAGGGTCTAAATTCTAATTTAAGCAAAAACCAGAAATTTACTCATCCAAATACGAAATTCAAAAAGTTGCAATAAAAAACATGTCGTTTTTTTGAGATTTTTTTAGTTGCATTGTGTCTGTAATCACTAAAACTACCACCTGGCTTTGTATTCGGTCACAGTCTTGATATACCCTGTATATACTAACGCCTGTCTTCCAGAAGCGGTAGGTGAAAGTGCTACCAGGACACCCACGATTCGCACTGTGTTCCGTCCCACGATGTGATAGGGGACGGGCCTATCACATTTCGCTATATCGGGTACAACCTGACTCCGGGTTGATAAAAGCCAAAAAGGATAGAAAAATCCAAAATTACTTTGGCCGACCCGGGATCCGAACCGGAGACCTCAGCATTTTAATCGTACCTTAGTACAACAGCGCCACCTAGGCAATGATGGGACGACCTTCAAAACGACCTTGAGATGTGCCATGCTAGATATTCAGGTCAAGTTACTTGGTGACAATGTTCACCTTGTCCAATTTGCACGAGCACAATAGCCCTTGTCGTCTCGAGAGGCTCCGGGTTCGAATCAGTGTTGCCATCGTATAATGAACTGCTCTGAATTCAACTAAGCTCCTATACAACCACTGTGTAAACTTACTTTAAAAAGAGCAACGCTAGAGTTTCTTGCCCGTTCTTCTCTGGTGATAACAGCCTTGTGAACCGGGTGGTAATAAAAAAAGAAAAAGTGCCTAAATCTAAATAATGTATGTCATTTTATGGGTTCAATAAATATTTTCATTGCATTTAATTTAATCCTCAATTCTTTCCCGAGACTTTTTAGTCTGGGTCGAATGGACCGCGATGGTACCACTGTCTCACATGAGTCACATCATACGCGAAATATTTTTACTTTGTATCGGTGAGCGAGATAACCAGAGGCGAAGTTGATAAGTACCCCCTTTCTCGTCTCGTCCTTTTCCTTTATCATTATGAGACAACATCAACGGTGGGCGCTGGTTTTTTTGCATAAATCCGGCAAACGAGCAAACAGGTCTCCTGATGGTAAGTGATCAATGCACATGAACATCCACAACGCTGGATCATGGACCTGTTGCGGCCCAAATGGGAGGGAACTGGAAGGAAAAAGGATGGGAAGAGGAAAGGGGTATTGGGCATCCGGCGTTGTAAGTGAAATATTTTTTGCAGAGGTTCATGGCCGGTATTTACTTATAATCAGGTGAGCAATATCCTTGTCTCACGTTTGACAGCCCAACAAACTTTCCCAAACTCTATAAAACTCAATGAAACTCGTTTATGGAGTCCCGAGTTCAGCAATGGCCGATTATGGACGATACAGTACAGTATTATTTTATTGCGACGAATGGCAAGCCTGTTAACCCTCCACCAGCGTGCAGGGAAAGTGTCAATCGCTTCTTGATTTCTTTGTTTTCAAAAGCAAATGTAAAAACCAAAAGTTATCACAGTAGAAAAAGATAAAACATAAGTTATAGTTACTCGAACGTCTCGAGACCTGACCGATATACGAGTAGTAGTTTGTCAAACTAACGTCAGCTTTTTTAAAATATACCCTATTTATAATTACATTAAGGCTGTCATTACATTGACATCGACAATTAAAATATACCCTATTTATACTTGCATTAAGGCTGTTTTTACGTTGACATCAACAGTTAAAATAGACCCTACTTTAACTAGCATTAAGTTGACATTACATGGGCAAACCTCTATACCGGTCAGGACGTTCATGTAGATAAATATTACCCATCCTTCGTGTTTGTGTGATGCCAATGCGGTCATTGCGAAAAAAACGTAAACAAGTCTGACGTTTGAGAAATCGATGTTTAAAGTATTTTAAAGTATAATAAGATAAAGTGAAGCGTATAAAGTCGGCAACAATTTGTATATGTAACAGTGTTAAGTAATTTTACAGCCTCCGTGGCGCAGTTGGTTGGACGCCGGCTGTGAAACGCGAGGCAGCGGGTTCGATCCCCGTATCAGAACAAATATTTGTGTGAACCACAGGAATTTGTTTCGAGTCGGGGTGTTTGTGAGACCGAAAAGTCCCTCGTAGCTCCTGATACCCACTACACAAGACCCGATCTTACTGTGGTGTCAGGACTATGTATGGTCCGTCACAACTTGCAACTATTTAGTACATACCTACGACTATACTATGTACCTAACTTATACCTACGACTCCCGGCGATCGGTCCGTTTATCGAACTATATATGTATAAAACATTTTATGCCGTATGACGACCATAGATGTATCATGTATACTCGTATAGTCCCATCCCTTTGAGTAAAAAAAAGTTACAATTATATCTGAATTCCTGCCTCATCCCACGGGAACACAAAGTAAGGATATAAAAAAAATCGTGTAAACATTGTCAGAACACGTTAATCATAATATGACTGTTATATCATGCGATAATTGCATACGATCCTCGCTGCGAGAGACTCCCCCCTATAAATGTCGCTTTAATTTCCATATATTTGAAGGAACTGCGTCATATATTTAGATTGGTGTTTGTGCCCATAATGCAATATCAAAGCAGCAGTGGATCTCATATGAGATTAATTAAAATTGATATTCGCACATACAGCTTGCCCGCTGGAAACTGCACCCAAGATTTCAAGATTCATAAACCATACAGCATTATTTCCAACATGATTTCCAACTCCTCCTGTTAACTTAACTTTATTATTGATTTCGTTGCGGGTTAAAGACAAGTTATACTCGCTGAGCTTCAATGCCCTGTGTCATTACAATGCGTGCTGTTGATCCTGGCTTACAGGAGTTGCAGTGACAGGTGTGAGGGCGGGACAGTCTCCAAAAACCATACTCTTCAGCTCTCTCCAGCTTCTTTGGTACCCCCGATCCAGCCACGCCTAGTGGGGGATCACGTTTAAAATGTTTCGAAGTATACAAGGAACTAATGTACAAACTTAATATAATTGATCTCATATTGTTTAAACGCAATTTTTTATATTTTAATAAATAAATACACCCAACAGTCACATATAGTCCTGACCCCACACTAAGATCGAGTCTTGTGTCGTGTATCAGAAACTACGAGAGACTTTTTGGTCTCACAAACACCCATACCCGAAACAAATACCTGTGGATCCCACAAACATTTGTTTCGGTGCGGGGATCGAACCCGCAGCCTTTCGTTTCACAGGCGATGTCTAACCACCTGCGCCACGGAGGCAGTCATTATATAATATTTTTTTATTTATTTTTTTCTTTCCAAAATGAGGCACGTGCCACGACTACGATGTACGAAAATGTACATAAATCAAAATAATTAATTTATCATAAATTAATCATAAAACAAACACAACAGTTGTCAACAAAACATTTCTCTGCAAATATTTTTTGTATTTCATTTTATTCCTTTCAAGTTAGGTTTTAGTTATGAAATGTCAGCGAGTGCATTGATGGTCCTCATCACTAGCCAACATGTTTGGAAATTTAAATTTTAAGGACACTAGCGCCACGGTCGGATAAAGACGACGGCTTCATGCGTCATAAGCGAGTGCTAAATTCTAGAAGGTTCCATTAGTGTTGTGTTTGTGCAGTAGTCGTGTATCGATAAATATATATTTTGAAATTTATGATGACGACTACAAAAGAATAATTCAGAATCCTAGAAGATGACCATGAAGAATTAATATCAGACAAAGAGTTTGATGTTGATGAAGACGTGATCATTTTTTAAGTAAAATTTCTGTATGCACGCTTGTCTCGTATATGTATATCTGTATTGTGCAAAAAAGGATTAAATAAATAAATAAATATATAATCAGTACAGTATCAGATCTAATGATTTAATCAAGAGTGCAATAGTGGCAAGACCAGATGTATAGATTAATAATTAAGTACGCATAAAAACTTATTACCTGTATTTACGAAATATATCGTAAAAATGTTAAAATGATTATTTTTTTAATTAATATTATACATCATCATCATCAGCCTTTTAGCGTCCACTGCTGGACATAGGCCTCTCCTACGGCACGCCACTGGGCTCGATCTTCAGACCATCGTCTTCAACCCACTAAGCACCCCACGAATATCGTCGCTCCACTTTGTCGGAGGGCGTCCTACACTAGCTTGCCGAGGCGTGGTCACCACTCGAGAACACGTCTATTCCAAGGGTTGTCGGTTCTATGACAAATGTGACCGGCCCATTGCCATTTCAACTTACTAATCCGTTTTACTAACTCATTTTATTACCTTACCAAACACGACTAAAAATACAAATATTATGTGTGTAAAATTCAAATATTATATTTGTAAAATACAAATATTATATTTGTATTTTATGACAAAATATCGACAACGAAAAAGTTAAGCCATCCCTTTTTGTTATAAGTATTCATTTGTCGATTCACTGTTCCGGCCGCTTGGAGAATAACAACTGATATGAGGTCGGGAGGTGAAAGGGTTCAACATTATTCATATTATCTCTTAATTCGAAAGTGTTTTAATATCACAAACACTCCTACTTTGAAAGAATTCCGAAAACTTCAGAGGCAAAATAAAAATTTGATGTATATTTGTAAAGACGTAATTATATTTTTATTTTTTACTGCCACAAACCGTTCATTGGTTGTTGGACCCTGGGCTTTGATAACTATTGGTATCAAGACTCTAGGAACAAACGGTTGTGAACTGAAGGACTCTGGATTCAATTCCCAGTTCGAGACAGATATTTAGTATGATTTTTATTTGAAAACTATTATATTATGTTTTTCTATGATTTTGTTATTATTAACGTAATGGTGATTATATGCGCCGTAATTTTAATTGAGATAGTAATAAGCTTACTTATTTAATCTTTACAGCAAGTAGCAAAAAATACTTAACATTACAATCACACCAATAAGTGCAGATGGCGGACCTATCTAGATTTCTTACAGACAACCTTGAGATGGTTATGAAAAAAATAAGGTATGCTTTTGTAAGTATGTGTGTATATGTATGTATATTGTATATAAAAATATTTATATCAGATATGCAAATTTCACTCCATATGCATTTATGAATAAGACTGCAATTGTTAAGAACAATATATGCACAAAGGATGTAGAATCTTCTATTGATGAACCCAAAAGAATACTAAACCATCGCACTTCGTAAACTCGAAATATTTTGAAAACATAATAATGAATAAATTTGAATAAAAAATGAACATAATTAATTCTGCTATGTCACATTAAATAATAGATTTCCACATAATTAGCATGTAAATACAAATAAACAGTTTAAAACTTGTTTTAATTAAAAAAGAATTAGGAATGCTAACTTTATATGTATATATATTTTTTTATTTAAAAAAAATAATATACTATATTGCCAGTTTTAATTCCGTTTTTAGTCAATAAATGAAATATGTTGATATTTAAACAAGATTAAATATGTTTAGAGCACATGAAAAAAATTATCTTACCTTCGACGTCGAAACAGGGATCCTGCGATGCTTCTTCCAGAATAGAAATAACGTACGATAGAACAATGTCGTCAATTACGTCCAGATCCGCGGAAGGGATGTTTTTGGTGATAAATTGAAATAAACTCTCCTTAACGAGAGACTCCTGCTGGGCTATTGCGCTCATTTTGCCAAAAAACACTGTATTACAACGCGAAAACACTAGTAAACCCGACGGCTCACTGTGGACCCGTTATGGATGGCCACACAGCGTGAAAAATGTGTTTTAATTGTATTCCTCCAGCCCCACGCGAGCGCGCTAAGGTCCTCGCAAGTTTTCCAGTTAAAGCTGGGTACCAGAAATTATTTATAGAATTTTTCGCTGAAAAACTGGGAATCGGGAGGCGAAAATCAATACAATCGAAGTTTTTTTTAATAAACAACTTTTTGTTGTTTTGTTCGTGGCAAAAGTTTTGGTGTATACAGCCACTGCACTGGTTAAAAAGCACGATTAATATTTAAAAAATATGTAAAATTGCTACAGTATAGAGCATAAAATGATAGGTAGATCTATTTATAAATATATTTTTGGTTTTGTATTACAGCGAACAAATATCTTTCAACGGAATGTGACGAGTCACATTCTTATAAGAATATCCGAACGCCATTAGAACGTGACAGTGCGGGAATTTAAAAAGAAAGATGCATCGTAAAGCGGGCGGATGGATACAATTTTTATTTTCAACGTGTAGATTTCAAACTTAATTTGCACCTGTTCGCCTTTACCATGGCCTGTACAGATTCAGAATTGTTTTCATTTGATGCCTCACATGTTCTACGACTTCGCCACTTTTACGTTCGCAAATTTTTATTTATTTTTGTAAAAAATTCGTCTCTCTTCTCGTCCACAAGTCTATCATCAGCAACATCGTACGAGATGAAGAAGTAGAGGATATGTATGATGTTATAAGTCAAGCCATATATACTTTCAAAACCTACTTCAATGTTGTTATGGCCTATGGGGGACTTCAACGCTAAGTTGGGCATGAGAATCGATGCAGAGCTGAAAGTGGGGCAATTTGGACATGGGCCTTTTTGTAGCCAGAGTAACTACGGGACATAATGAAACTTAACGCCTTATGCCTCAGGATGGCGAGCGCGGTGGAATGCCAAACATTACTTTGTAATTTATGGTGTTGTTTGGTTTTGCTACTGTCCATGAGCGGTCGTAGATATCGCTTAACATCAGGCGAATGGCAGGCAGGCAGGTATTGCAATGCAATAAAAAAAATAAGCAACTGAACCCCAGGGGTCAGAGGCTGGCCGCCTTTCTGGAGAAAGAGACTCTTTGCGATGAACTCTTTTTTCCAGAAGCCGCTTTACAGGAAATGGACCTGGCTGAGACCTGACGGTTCTACGAGAAACGAGATAGATTTCATGTTGACGACGAATAGACGGATGTTTAGTGAGTGAGTAGATCAACAGGGTGAAAACCGGCAGTGATCACCGAATGGTTGGCTCATTGAATATAAAAATCCAAAAGGCGCTGTTTGATGAAGTCTACGCTCCGACCTACTCGCGCCCATATCCAACTTGAGCTGGCAAATCGCTTTGATTGTCTAAAAGAAAACCTTGCAGTGGACGGGCTAAACAGCGGTTTGGTAGAAGCTGTCCATACGGTGGGATCTAAGTATTTTAGATGTCGCCGTAGAGATAGACCATGCCTCATGGCTGAACGTCGAAGTATTGCGCTGCAATCTTCCGATAACGCCGAAGCTTATAGACGGATCTGGAAGTCCTTGCGACACGATGTCCGTGCTCACAATAACGTGAGCATTAAAGAGACAATTGAGCGGAACGGAGGCTCCAAAGTGTTTGCAAGAAACTTGTCTATTGGGCAAAGCCAGTTGTCTAGGCTGAAAACGGACGGAGGCCGCGTAGTGTCGACGAGAGCAGAGGTATTAAGGGAAATGGAGAGGTTCTACAGACAGCTTTACACCTCGGTTGCTGAACTTTACGATGATATTCCGGACATCAACCTTTGTGAAATTGAGTTGGTCCTGAAGCAACTTAGAAATAGTGGCAAGTTAAAAAATACGAGGAATATAACTTGCCGCTTTGTTTAACGTTTGTGGACTATGAGAAAGCCTTTAATTCGAGACCTGAGCTGTGCTAGTCTCTCCAGCGGTGCCACATGGACTATCAGTACATCGAAGTGTTGAAGTGTATATACAACAACGCCACCATGTCGGTCCGAGTACAACATCAGAGGCACGAAGGCAATTCCACTACAAAGAGGCGTGAGATAGAGAGATGTCATATTCCGAAACTGTTAACTGCCGTGCTGAAAAACGCCTTCAAGCTCTTGCAATTTGTACGAAAAATAACATGTATCTGGTGTGGAGCAGAATCAAAAACCATCCCAGGCGAAGCTGGGACGAGCCGGTAGTTTTATAATAAAATGAAACGACAATGTAATAACGGCGATTTATTCAACAACATCACAAAATAAATACACATCTACACGGTAATACTTAGAAGGTAACTATGAAAGATTCGATCACAATTTTTCTTTGAGAAGGTAGGAGTTTTATAGCCAAGGCATAGGAATCATAAATCATACAGCCTAGTCAATAAATAAATTTGAGAAGGTAAGAGTTTTATAGCCAAGGCATAGGAATCACAAATCATACAGCCTAGCCAATAAATAAATTGATTTTAATTTTTGAACACGAAGGTTCAATGTCAAAATGTTAATTTCACAAGTTTTAAAAATTACAATATTTTTTGCAAACTCTACTTCTCGAAAAACCAAATATCAGAAAAAGTTGAAAGAAATAAATCAAATTATTGAAACTAAAATATAGTTGTTAATACAAAGATCTTCTAAACTAAAATATTTTGGTACAGTTTTGCGATTTAATCTGTACGCCACCAATAGCTGTTAAATTTTGGCGGGAATATGGCTTTTTAATGATTTTACTTTACTAATATTTACAATGCATGATTTAAATTATAATTTCGGCTGCGTCACAAAACTCGATAATTTTCAAATCATCGATAAATATCGCAATTTTATGATTAATTTGTGCTAATTATGTCGGAGTTCTGTTATCCTAGTTATTGTTTTTTACAAAATTTCCCTAAGGCAATCCAACATAGGTACAAATTGGATGTTTTTACAAGATCTTTCTCAGCACCGAGACGACTGGCGCAACATTACATACCAGTGGGCGATTATCGATATAATACGATTGTTTAATATCGATTGTGAATCTTATCGATTGCTGAAACATAAATATTGTAAATAATTAATAAATTCAGTAAATGTATTTAAAAATTTCAAAACAGCATTTTGGCATACAAACATTATTTTACTATGAATTCGATTGAGATGATTCACAATCGATTAAAAAAACAATCGGTATTATATATGCCCATTTTACAACCCTTCCTTTCAAATTACGGGCGGTTAAAAATGTTATCAACATTGGCGTGTTTAAAGATCTTTTAAGACAAGGTTTGGTCTTTTTACAAATATTAAGTGGAATTAATTAATTAGTATTTTGGATAGGTAACAGCTTGGACTGATCTTTAAATACACCAATAACGACAACTACCCCTTCTCACAGAATACTAACAGAAGTCAAGCTTGTGTATGTACTTCACTTTTTGTTACTACACTCACACTATGCTCGGCGGTCGCGCTAGGGTTGTTAACTCTGGCTTATGCTAAAACAAGTATCGTGATAACAGCATACGTATCAATAAAAAAAATTATAATTCACCTTTTAAAGTAAAATTTAAACATCCTATAACTGAACAATTGTAATAACTTTGTTTTCTCGATCTTTGCACAAAAAATATCACTAGATGCGTGTCCGAAGCGGGTGCAACTAGCGCTCGCACTGGTCTCGATCGGTCTCGAATGTCGTGTCGGTGAACGCTGTGTATGTGTGCGTTGATTTAGCGCGCTTGGTATTGAGCTTGACTTCTGTTAGTATTCTGTTCCCTTCTGGTATTTTACTGGTACACATTGGAACAAAGTTAACATTAATCTTTGCTCCCAATGTCCCCAGCACACACTACACTTTAAACACGTCCAATGTTATTGATGATGGCATCAACCACCTCGGTGGATGAGGCCGAGCCCCCAACGTCCGGTGTGAGCACCCTGTCCACGTTGACGGTGTGGTCCACGGCCCGTCTCAGCAGGCCTGCGTGGAAGTGGTGACCGAGGTGCTCCAGCATGTCCACTGACGCGTTGATCATTGCTATGGGGTTGGCTACGTTCTTGCCCGCTATGGCCGTACCTGTAAATGGATTTGTCGCTTTATAATTATGTCCACATTATTATTATTTGATATAATTTCTTTATAACAGCCTCCGTGGCGCAGTTGTGTCGCGGTTATAAGAAACTACGAGAGACTTTTCGATCTCACAAACACGCAGATCCGAAGCAAATACCTGTGAATCACACACATATTTGTTTCAGTGCGGGGATCGAACCCGAAGCCTCTAGTTTCACAACCGACGTCCAACCAACTGCGCCACGGAGGCTGTCAAATTACTTAACACTGTTACATATACAAATAGTTATCGACTTTATACGCTTCACTTTATTTTATTACACTTTAAAATACTTTAAACATCGATTTGTCAAACGTCAGACTTGTTTACGATTTGTTCGCAATGACCGCATTGACATCACACAAACACGAAGGATGGGTTTAGCGATATTTATCTACATGAACGTCCCGACCGGTATAGAGGTTTGCCAATGTTATGTCCACTTAATGTCAGTTTAAATAGGGCATATTTTAACTGTCAATATAAAAGTAATGACAGTCTTAATGCAAGTATAAATAGGGTATATTTTAACTGTCAATGTCAATGTAATGACAGCCTTAATGTAAGTATAAATTAGGTATATTTTATCTGTCAATGTCAATGTAATGACAGCCTTAATGTAAGTATAAATTAGGTATATTTTATCTGTCAATGTCAATGTAATGACAGCCTTAATGCAAGTATAAATTGGGTATATTTTATCTGTCAATGTAAAAGTAATGACAGTCTTAATGCAAGTATAAATAGGGTATATTTTAACTGCCAATGTCAATGTAATGACGGCCTTAATGTAAGTACGATTTGTTCGCAATGATCGCATTGACATCACACATACACGAAGGATGTAACTATAGGAGGGTCGGTTGGAAATCTTTTCTGTCCACTCCCCTCCATAACAAATCAAATGTAGGTATAATGAACTCACCAGTGTTCCTGGTGCCAGGTTCGAAGACGGCGTAGTGGTCTCCGTAGTTCCTGCCGGCCAGCAGCCCCGCGCCGCCCAGGATGCCGCACACCACGTTCGACACGATCGAACCGTACAGGTTCGTCATCAGCATCACGTCGAACTGGTGAGGTCTGCAATACACACGTACATATCACGCCTGTGTCCCATAGCGGTAGGCAGAGACTATGGATCGCCGCTTTGCTCGATCCAGACATACTACTTTCGCTTCATCCACTTTCATCAATCTCTTCATGCATGGTCGTCGGTTCAGGGTACTTTTGACCTGACCCTTGTTGAGGGTATCACCGATTTGGATGGTGTAGGTTCGGTGCGGTCGACCTCTACCGACTCTTCCATGCACCCTCGCCTTAGAATACATCAATAAATCAATAAACAAACACACCCAACAGTCACATACATAGTCCTGATCCCACACTAACATCGAGTCATGTGTCGTGTGCATCAGAAACTTCGACAGTGTCGACTCACGCCTTTTTCCCAGAAGGGGTAGGTTGAGGTGTAACCAGGACATCCACGTTTCGCCTTGTATTTTCCGTCCCACGATGTGATAGAGGGCGAGCCTATCGCCATATTGGGCACAAATTCCTGACTCCGGGCTGATTGAATAGAAAAATCCAATATCACTTTGCCCGACCCGGGATTCGAACCCGTGACCTCGGCTTTGCAATCATACCGTAGTACAACTGCGCCACCGAGGCAGTCTTCAAAACTACTTACTATAACTTGAACAAATAAATGTATTATTATAGGCATTTATATCGATGTCTCGTTCGCACGTTATAGTGTGTGAACGAGACATCGATATAAATGCCGCCATTTTCAATCCCATTCTTTATTTGTACAATATACAATCGGTACTCACTTGGCCACAAGCTGCATGCAGCAGTTGTCTATGATCATGTCGTTGTGCTCTATGTCCGGGTACTCCTTGGCCATTCTCCTGGACGTCTCCAGGAACAGACCGTCCGACAGCTTCATGATGTTCGCTTTGTGGACCGTCGTCACCTATAATCATAAATGAGGAGTTTCATTCTCCAGGTCCGAAGACATTCTTCAGAACCTAACCAATTTTTTATGGGACCACCTGTGAAGTATACGCTTTGAAACAAAAAAAGAATTTTCCAAATCGGTTCAGGCGTCTTTGAGTAATTGGTGAACATACGTAACAAAAAAAAAAGATTTTGACAAATTGAGAACCTCCTATTTTTTCAAGTCGGTTAATAAATAATTTATAATCAGCCCGTATACATCACATTGCAGGGCACGGAACTCCTCTACAAACCAGAGTACGATTGAAAAGCGTTAGGCTGGCGTGAAGTTAGAGCAAGTTGGCGAACTTCACACACCATTGAAAAATTTCTAAAGATCAGAAAAATAATTTCTTCTCTGATCGACTGTTTTGAGGTCATTCGATAGGAAAAAAACTGATACGCTTAGTTTTTATAACGCTAAAGCCTCATTCACACGGAGTTTCTCGCGACGAAAATCGAATGCGATTATCGCATGTCATAACCGCCATAGATTGTCGTGTCCTGACAAATGCTTACACGATGCAACTTCTTTATATCCTTACGATAGTCGTATCTTCAAGGCGAGAAACCCTCTGTGTAAATAGGGCTTAAGGAATAATATCGCAAGGAATCCTGGATGCCATAAAGATCTTCACAAATCTCTACTGCATATCCCAAACTATGTATGAGTCGCAACTCAACATACATACATACATAAACACACGCCTTTTTCCCAGAAGGGGTAGGCAGAGGTGCTACCAGAACACCCACGTTTCGCCTTGTATATTCCGTCCCACGATGTGATCGGGGGCGAGCCCATCGACATATCGGGCACAAATTCCTGACTCTGGGCTGATAATGAATAGAAAAATCAAATATCACTTTGCCCGACCCGGGATTCGAACCCGAGACCTCAGCTTTGCAATCATACCGTAGTACCACTACGCCACCGAGACAGGCAACTCAACGGTGGAATATTAAGCTTATATTCATTATTGTGAAACACCTGTTAAAATTTGAACACACAAATAATCAATATCAAAATAACCCTGTATATTTATAAGTGTAACAGTACCTTCTTCCTGCCGTTCCTCTTGGCAAACTCGAAGGCGAACCGAGCCACCCTCTCCGAGTTACTGGCGGTCACAACCTTCATGGACTCCACCACACCGTTGACAGACTCGTGCTCCAACATCGCGTACTCGCCTTCCGTGTTCTGTCTGCGTGGGTTTGAAAATGAAAATGAAAATTATTGAATCCATTAAAATGTTCAACATTATTTAGACTCAGTCATTTTTTTTTCTACCACCCAGTTCGGAAAGCTGTTTTCACTAGAGAAGAACGGGCAAGAAACTCTAGTGTTGCTCTTTTCAAAACCAGTTTACAATATCGTGATTATTACAAAAATTACAAGTTGGGCCAAATCAGAGCAGTTCATTGATAATTTGTTATAATTTGCAAGTGACATATATTCTTAATACAATATGTTTACATTCTGTTTAATATGGCTGAGTGCCACAAGTAGCCCAGAACGAAGAATCAATATACCCTGTTTCACCAACGCAGTGAATACTCGTGAAAACCTTATGTAATTTATAAATCAGTTACAATGTAAGCAAATCGTAAATCGGTAAATTGGACATTATCATATATATTAAATAAAGAGGTGAATCGAAACTCAAGGGTGAATGGAAATAAGCAAGTCTCTTCGGCCGCAGGAAGTCCACTGCTGAACTCAGGCCTCTTTCTAGGATCCCACATCGACCTATTGCAAGCGGCCAGTGATGCACCACTTTCTATACATATAATTAATTTGTAACCGATCGATGACTGTACATGGATTACTATATTAACCCAAAGAACTCAGGAATGGTTCAACGGATTTCGATGAAATTTGGTATGAAGATAGCTGACACCCTGGATTAACACTTAATATACTTTTTAAGAACTAAGTCGTCCGCCCACCTTGTGAGCGGGTGACAAACAAAACTCTGCAGAACTGTAAAATATGTATATGTATTCCCCCGCATTCCAAAATTACTAATTGTGTTTTGATATAATAAAATAAATAAATACACCCAACATTCATACACATCCTGACCCAACACTAAGATCGAGTCTTGCGTCGGGGGCACCATGAACTACTAGACTTTTCGGTCTCACAAACACACAGTCTTGAAAAAGACACCTGTAGACAACACAAAAATTAGTCCCGGCGCGGGAATCGAACCCGTAGCGTCTCGTTTCACAACCGACGTCTAACCAACTCCGCCACGAAGGCAGTCAAAGTATAAAAGCTCACCTGATGATAACGACGTCGATGTCCTTGTGCCTGGTCTCCACGCCGGGGTAGGACTTGCAGTGCAGTACGTACGCGTACATGTCCAGCTCGTTGCGTAGCGCCACGTTGCGTGACGTCACGTACGCCGCTTCACTCTTCGTCTCGATGTTGCCCTGGTACACAAAGTACAAACACACTGTTGAAATACTGTCAGGAATGTCACCGATGTTTCACAGCCAGCGTCTAACCAATTAAACCACGAATCCGGACAAAATAAATAAATAAATGCACCCAACAGTCATATAAATAGTCCTGACCCCACACCAAGATCGAATCTTGTGTCGTGAAACTACGAGACTTTTTGGTCTCACATACACCTAGACCCGAAACAAATACCTGTGGTTCACACAAATATTCGTTTCAGTGCGGAGATCGAACCCGCAGCCTCTCGTTTCACAGCCGAGGTCTAACCAACTGCGCCACGAAGGCTGTCTGTATCTGTCACGGTACAGTTATAGAGCCCGCACCTTGAGTCCCACACCGTTCCTCTTGATTGTAGTGATTGCGTACTGCACATCATCGTCATTGTCCATTGTTGGGTCGATGTCCACCACCTCAAAATCAACAGGGGCTCCGATGTATCTGAAATTTTCGAGAACATGTTCAACTTAATTAAATCTTACTTTCACACTCTTTACTACAGGTTTAATACCTATTTTAGTTAAGAGATATTTTGCATTCTTCGCTCAAACTGAATCCAAAAGTCGTTAGAAAGGGTGAAAACATACGATAACTGAAATAGGTTTTAAAACTGTCTATGAATTATGCCGATTGTGTCTGTAGTTACTAGAACTAGCACCTGGCTTCGTTTTCGGTCGCAGTCTGAATATACCCGGTATACCTACTCTAAGTACGGAGCAGCATATTCATACACCCATTGTGTGCGACAGGTCGGCATAGCTATTATCTTGCGATGTAGTCAATCCATCAGCCAAAGGAAGTCCACTGCTGAACATAGGCCTCTCCTAATGATTTCCACAGTGGCCTGTTGGAGGCAGCCTGCATCCAGCGACGTATTGTTGTTAATCTTACTCTCTCTATTAATCTTAGAAATCTTAATTAACTCCTAATAATTATTTTTGGAAGTGGTAGAGCCGCGCTGTTGTCAGTAATGACTCAGCTTAAATGGGTAGGCTTATCAAGAAATCGACGTGAAGCAACAGCTTAGCTGTTCCGTTTTGTTTGGTGAGTGAGATTGCCAGATGCCCAATACCCCTTTCCTCTTCCCATCTTTTTTCCTTCCCGGTCCCCTCCCAATTGGTGTCGGCAACACATCCAGGGCGGCAATGATCACTTACCATCAGGTGACCTGTATGCTCGTTTGCCAGACCTATAGTATAAAAACAAAACACTCTCAGGAAGTACTAGACGTTAAGATGTGTTTTCCTTTTGGTTGTTAATATTTTTATAGTGTGCTGGTTTCCTCAGTTTTCCTTCACCGTTAAATTGCGTCGTATTATATTACCAAATAGATTATGATAGTCTGTTTTTTTAATTAAACAAAGACATCTTTTCATAGATGGACATTAAGTTTGCAACATGATAAAAACACATATTTTTTTATCTATTTTATTGTATTGTATCAGCCCATATGCCCCACTGCAGGGCACGGGCCTCCTTTACAATCGAGAGTACGATTGAGAGTGGTTAGGCCATATAGTTCACGGCGGACTTGTATATATCATAGAAACTTATACAAAAATGGTTATGGTATGCAGGTTTCCTCACAATGTTTTCCTTCACTGTTATACACAATCAGGTCATAAGTATTGTCACACAGTAAAAACTTTTCTTTTAGAATGCTGGCCACAAAAAAGTTTATTGAATTCGAATTTCGAATTGTTCATGAAAATAAAAATGTATACTTTTTAGAATTTTACTCATTTTTAAATATGGAGTGGACGCTTAAAGAAGACCGTGTTGCAGTTATTGCGTTGCATCGTTGCGGTTACGCGCCAATTCAAATTTTTGACATACTGAAAAATTTGAATATAACCAAAAGATTAGTTTATCGTACCATCAAACGATACAATGAAGACTCTAGTGTAATAATGACATCTAATGATGACAGGTCAAGAAGTGGTCGACCTCGGTCTGTTAGGACTCCAGCAGTGATAAAAGCTGTGAAGGCGCGAATTCAAAGAAATCCCAAACGTAAGCAGAAACTGTTGGCCCTTCAGATGGGGTTAAGCAGAACCACGGTGAAAAGGGTGTTAAATGAAGACTTAAGGCTACGGGCATATCGAAGAAAAACAGGACATCGTTTGAATGCTCGTCTAATGGACCTGAGACTGAAGAGATGCCGCGCTTTGTTGAAGCGGTACGCGAGAAAAAAATATCGGGAAATTCTTTTTTCGGATGAAAAAATTTTTACCGTAGAAGAGAGCTACAACAAACAAAATGATAAGGTAGTGAAGAAGCGGGCAACCGTATTCCGCGTGTCCAACAAGGTCATTTTCCATCCTCGCTCATGGTATGGTAGGGAGTTTCTTATTGGGGCTTAACAGAGGTACATTTTTATGAGAAAGGTGTAAAAACGAATGCAGTGTTGTATCAAAATACAGTCCTGACGAACCTTGTGGAACCTGTTTCTCCTACCATGTTCAATAACAGGTAGTGGCGGTACTTCCATACAAGCCCAAAAGCCCGGCTTGCCCTACTTAATACGCAAATACATGATAATGAACAGAAACCATTACATTCAATACATTACAGTAATTTATTACGACACATAGACCATTTTTGAATTTACCGCGTTCGGTCGCGTCGCTGCGCGGCGCAATTCAATGAAACGCAGCTACGAGCGACGGAGCGCCGCCCGCGCCTCGCAACGCTTGTATTAAATTCATTCAATAATTTAAACTCCGCGTAGCTTCACGCATTTTCTAAACGACGGAACTCGCATTCTTTAAATGTCTCTTTCTCTCTCGTGTGCTTTTACGAGGCTTTTGGAAACTCATGCTGTCTCTTTCACACTTACGGTTGAAATGCTACACTCTGCCACTACGAATGTGTAGCTACAGATATGCAACTATAGCAATTTGTACTAAAAAATCAAACCGTTTAAGCCCTGCTTCGCGGAGTGAACATCGTACGTTTGAAGGTCGTCACGTGTAACATTTTCAGTCCAGATTTGAATCCGTTACACTACAAGATATGGCAACACTTGGAGGAAAAGGCGTGCTCAAAGCCTCATCCCAATTTGGAGTCGCTCAAGACATCCTTGATTAAGGCAGCCGCCGATATTGACATGGACCTCGTTCGTGCTGCGATAGACGACTGGCTGCGCAGATTGAAGGCCTGTATTCAAAATCACGGAGGTCATTTTGAATAAACTTTAGTGTCATAAGAATCTATGTTTTGTTAAGTTCATTTTAGTATATAAATGGTTACATAATGAATAAACTTGTTTCAATTATTTTATATTAAACATGTGACAGAATTTATGACCCGACTAGGTAGTGCACGTTGATTGACTATCAATACAAACATGACTATGAAAAGTCAGGTGTGCCCTGGGATTTGGACCCCTGACCACCGTGAACATGATGTAGGCAGCTGTGTTTTATAACTAAATCAGTAAATTATCAATGTGAGACATTTAGCCAAAAGTACCTCTGATGTTATGAAGTCAAAAACAGTTTATGCATTATATTTAAATTTAATTTAATGATGTATGACATACAAGTTACTGATGGAAAACTCTGTATATGGTATTAATTATTACATATCCTCCAATTGTATATACTTGTATGTCAACACTGCTCACATTATATTCATGATATTATATACTCATGACAATTGCCAATTGTGAATGATTTATGAACTGTTCTAAATTCAACCAAGCAACGACTTTTGTTACAACTATTTATATGTGCATTCTTGATCGGTGATACCAGCTTTCGAACTGAGGTAGAGAAAAACATTGCTGAATCTAAATGTACAGCATTTTATAGATGCAAAAAAAAATTTTTGTTCATAAATATAATTCAAATTAATAGTATGGACACCATCTTGAATTAATCTGAATATCATAGGGATGTTTACACGAATTTCTATGGTTGCAGTCAACTAATCTGCAATAGACCAGTGTGGCGAACCAGCCTAAACCTTTTGCTAAAGAAGTTTGCAACTGCAGGGTTGAGCATATATGGGCTGAATTACTAATAATTACAATAAAAACTGTAAGTATTTTTTTCAATCTAGTAATATTCTTTTAAAGTGTGTGGTGGCCTGTTGGTAATGGACCAGACGAGGCTGCCTACATATTCACAGTGGTCCCACGATCAAATCCCAGGGCACACCTCTGACTTTTCAGAGTCATGTGTGTATTGATAGTCAATCACCATGCACTATAATGGTGAAGGAAACATCATGAGGAAACCTGCATACCGTAGTGAATTCAAAGAATTCTACCTTATGTGAAGTCCACCAACCTGACTAAACCAGTGTAGTGGACTATATGGCCTAACCACTCTTAATCATACTCTTGGTTGTAGTGTAGGCCCTTGCCCTTTAGTCGGACATATATGTGCTGATACAATACAATACAAAATATTCTTTTATGTAATCTTGGATGAACCATTTTTGTTGGATCTAACATTAAGCAAGGTTTCATACATGTCATGAAAAGACATTTGGTACAGTCCTCTTTTAACTCAGAGTGCTATAAATTATTATTCCTTGTGCTTACTTTGAGCTTCTACGCGCCTGTTACGTACCATTTAGCACAATTATAAGGAGTTAGCGACCATGAAGTGTCTATTGGTTCTTTTGCGTTGTAACTTAAAACTTACTTGAAAATGTCTCTGACGTAGCCCATGCACTCGGGCCCGATGCCTCCACCAGGCAGCATGGTAACCGCATGACGTCCACCGTACTGAGCCTTAGGAATCAGCTTCTGTTTCCTTATTACAGGGGTTTTGTGTTGGACATCGAAATCGGACAATGTGGCGGGCGCCGCAGCCGAACTTATACCCGCCGCGCCGCGGATCTCCGGCAGGACCCTCAATTTGGACAGTAAACGCGCGGCCATGGCGATTTTCCACAAAAAAACAGCTGTTAAATGTTAAATAACCACAGGAAATGGAAGACGGAAAATTCGCAACGATCTGACGGGTTTTCCGACGTTAGGTGGCGCTGATATGTCAAAGTTTGTGTGTAGATGGCGCTGTAGTCAACTGTTTGACAGTAAAGAACACATGCATGGGCTGTGATTTGCTGATTACAGCTTGTTTACTGTGCATTTCAAGCAGTAAAAAGTAGTTACAACAATTTTATTTTTGCTTTATAAAGGCAATTTAGGTCAAAAAGGCGTTTTCCAAAGCCTATTAGCAATAATTTAATTTTGAAACCATTGTTAAAGTAAATTATGTCTGGCAACACTGATAGCGTGTGATTTTTTCAACGCGACATGTATGGATGCTTTCTCTTTCCCGGCCGAGTTCTTGTGTTGGAGCGGCTGAAGAACGGGCGTCCATTTTGCTTCGCCATATTGAATTTGGTCGGACATCTTTGGACGCCATGTTTAGGCAGACATATTTTATAAACATTTTCGCGTAAATTTCAAATATTTTTCGGCCTAAATTACGAACTTTTTTTTCACTGAAAACTGTGGCTCCATACGCGGTGTATATAACTACGGAAAATTCTGTGCCAACGCGTCTGTCCATATTTGTCTCCTGGGGGCCGTGGAAGCTTTGTTAGAAGATAAATAGAGGTAAATTATTTCTGTGGAAAACATTGCACTTTTTGACATATCGTAACAAGTGTTTAGTATTTTTTTTGTGTAATTACTTATCTGGGTGTTGTTTTAAGGGCATGAAAGTGAAGGTCAAAAGGTTGATTAACGATGAAACTAGTAAGTAGCGTGGTAGCGTTATAAATACGTAATAAAATGTGCACGGACGTAGAACCCGGCCGGTGTGGGACTCACAGCCGCTGGCACCTGCTTAACAACAATAATACAGGATCTGTAACACATTTGACACATTCTTCTTGTTACTAAAACTGCGGGGGGCATCGAACTTGTGATATGCGTTAAATAACAAAAACCAGTCTTTAAAAACATTGACCCGTTAAATTGAGTGAAATGTACGCACATAACCATAACTAAATACATAATATAATTAATTTATATTTGGTATTAACATAATAACATTTCGACTTCCCGTACAATAACAATCGTTCCGCACTGCCAGTTTTTCTAATTTTCTTGGTGATAAGGAACTGTTAATACACAGCCAGGCGAATGAACATGTTCAAAGTGCATTAAGAAAATATATTAGCAGAAATATGTGTTTAAACAAAGAAAACAGATATGTTTGTACATAGATAACAACACATGTTTTATTAACACTTGTTTACATTAACTTTATAATTTTGTTGCCATATGGTTGTCTGGGCTTTTCACTTTAAATAACACATTTAAATATATTTTTACAGAAAAAAATAAGCAAACATACAGTTGTCTTGGCACACTCGCTATTAGTACATAATTTACAAGAATGTAGTCAAAAATGTATTAAAAATGGATTTAAAAATGGTTAGAATATAAGTGCATATAAACAACATTAAACATAAGACAAGTGCACCTACTGGACTGCAATGTAAAATATTTATTTATTTATCCTCTATTGTACACAAGGAAAATAAATTATAACTTAATATTAGTGCTCATATTAAATAATTTCAAATATATAGAATTTGCTATAGAACAAAAAGAACAAAACAGACTATTATTTACAATATAAATTTTATTCTGAGAATTCATAGTAATTTGATAAAGTAATAATATAACCAAACAATACATTGCTGTGTAGATTTTACAAGTTGTGGTTTCCAAGTGACTCTGTAAGCTTTAGACATCATCGTCAGACTGTTGCAGTCCACTGCTGGATATAGGCCTCTACCAAGGTACACCACAGAGCCCGAGCCATGAATGGGTTGCGGTTGTATGCATGAAGCAGCAGGCCGGGCTCTGTGGCGAGCTTAAGTGCTTAGTGTAAATTAAGTTTGTAAAACATAAACCATTTCTTTTACTTGTGATACATTTATTTATTTTGTTTAATTAAAATGGCATACACCAATTACATTAATTTTGTTAAATATATCTAGTAATTAAATTGTTTATTGGTTCACTTAAAATATAAACTATAACAAATCAACGCAGTAATAAAAAAAGTGTAGACTATAGTAACAAAAAGTAAGTTCTAGAAAAAAACATAAAATAAAATAAAAATCTTACCAATTATTCAATAAATGACTGAGTTACTTTTGAAGTTTAAAAGCTATTATTAAGACCTCTTCTCACAGCACACTTCTTACAGTATACATAAGATACAAGGTTGTTATACATATGTAAGTGCTTGCAGATCTGCCTACATTTTGGCATATAAATGTGTCTGAGTCACACTTCACTGTTTACAGCAGTGGTAGTGGTCAGGGTAGGATATTATTTGTGTCTTGTAGTTTTGTTCTTTTAAACTAGGTGAACATGTCGCCCTGATAATGAAAATACACATATAAATTAACATAAACTGAGTTATTAACTAAGGATAAGGGAGTAATACATATAATGCTCTGGTTAAGTCTGATTGGGGCTCCATCAGAATAGGTACTGTTACAAGTTCTTAGATTATATCTTTTTAAACCAAAACAAGTCCGGATGTTGTAGTTTATTGCATGCCAAACATGAATAAATAATATTCTAAATTATTTTTTTCAAGTCAATTTTGCCGAGCATCAATTCTCGGTGTCATTAAAATTTGTCACAGTTGATCCTGGCTTACAGGAGTTGAAATGGCGGGTGTGAGGGCAGGTGTGTCCAAAAGACTAAATATGCTATTTGCAATACATTGCTTGCCACTCAATCATATTTTGTCAACTGTAACAAAGTTAATAACCTGTGACAATTTAAAAAAAAAAGGAAATGTTTGACAATCAATCCAAAGTCATTTGTTACAGGACTGGGTATTTGGAAGACTGAAATTCACTCATAGTTTCTAAGGCACACAAGACTCTATCTTAGTTTGGGGTCAGGACTATGTATGCACTATGCAACTGTTGTTTTCTTTTTTCAGGAGCGGTTCAAGATGATGAACCAGGAGATCATGTGCGAGGTGGAGATTGGCACGCACGGCGCCATCGAGATCGACGGCGACGATCAGGTCGGCGTCAAGGTGATGACGTTGTTTAAACAGGATCTTGAGCCCGCTGGAGAATTTAACTGACGGCATCAACATTTGGAGCTTGGAAATCTCTGTTAGTCTCCGTGGCTGGACAGACGCCGGCTGTATGAGGCTATGATCGCACTGAGACAAATATTTTTATTGGGTGTGGGTGATTGTGAGACCGAAAAGTCTCTCGTAGTTTTTTTATTGCAATGAATGGCAGAACGAGCATTCGCCTGATGGTAAGCGATACGACCGCTCATGGACAGTAGCAAAACCAAACACCATGAATTACAAAGCAATGCTCGGCATTCCAGTGCGCTCGCCATCCTGAGACATAAGTTGTTAAGTCTCATTATATCCAGTAGTTATTCAGGCTGCAATGTCCTTCAAACCGGAACACAACAATGCGTTTACACAGCTGTTTGGCGGAAGAAATAGACATTGCCGTGGTACCTACCCAGGCCGCCACTCAGAGACCTGCCACCAGTAAAGCTAGTGACTAAAGTTTCTCGTAGCTATACACAAGACTCGATGTTAGTGTGGGGTCAGGACTATGTATGTGACTGTTGGGTGTATTTGTTTATTTATTTATTTATGTGTTTCAGTACGAGGAAATAGAGACGGGACAGTATGAGGAATATATAACGGACGATCATTACGAGGAGGTAGAAGAACAGGTCATTGGAATGCAGCATTTAGAAGAAGGTCAGTATTCCGTGGTTAGGTAGGTCTGGCAAACGAGCAAACAGGTCACCTGATGGTAAGTGATCACTGCACATGAACATCCACAACGCTGGATCATGGATGTGTTGCCGGCCCAATTGGGAGGGGAGTGGGAAGGATAAAGGATGGGAAAAGGGAAAAGGCATTGGGCATCCAGCAGTTTCAATCACTGAACTGTTTCGATCTCTTGTGAGACAGTGGCACCACCCCTGACGAGACTGCCCATTCATGCTGAGTTATTGCTGTTAACAGCGTGGCTCTAGCATTAATTTAATGGCATAATATATTTTGATTTAACCTCGCCAAATTTATATCTATATATGTTAACGGAAATGTATGAAATCCGTCATTGTATACAATTCCTAGGAAATGTATACATTTCCTAAATAGCAGTCTGAAATTTAGTACATTCTGAATGTGAGAGAGTACGAACGCTAACGAATACGGAGGTATACTTTAGAAAAAAAGGGATACTTAGGTTAGGTTACGTTAGGATTGAGATAAATTATACAAGAACAAAAGTGGTTACAATAAAAAAATATATAATAAAAAGTTTATTAAAAATGGAAATGAACTAACCTAACCTAATCTAACGAATGTTTCGTATACATTTCCTAGGAAATGTACACAATTCCTAAATTTCATACATTTCCGGTAACATATATACATAATAAATTTGTAACTGATCGATGTCTGTACATGGAAGATAAATGAGAAAAACTGATATGGGGGGACAGTATTAAAGTAACAGAACCCAAAACAAGGATTTTTAAAATTTTTGTCTGTGCGGTTGTGCGCGATGAACTCAGAAACGACTTAACCGATTTGGATGAAATTTGGTATGGAGGTAGCTGACATCCTGGATTAACTCTAAGGCTACTTTTTATCCCGAAAAATGTAGTGTTCCCGTGGGATGACGGAATTAAAAAATTCTAAAAATCATTGCTTTGGATTTTAATACGATCATATAGTTCCCCCATAAAAGATTTTCTCAAATACCTTCCATGTATCTGAAGAAGCATTTCAGCAGGCCGGCATAATTGTGTCGAATGGCATGGGACCGCCGTCTGATGCCATTCGATACTCTGTCTGGACGGCATTTGCGCTTACCATCAGGTGCAGTGCAGTCATAATGCCGTGCAAGTGTAAAAAAAATTACATACATCGACGTGTCCAATGTTCACAATTTATTATCATCATTATGTCTGCAATGTCGACAGACTTCAAGATCTCCGTGGGCAGCGAGGAGGTGATCCTCCCCGGTATATCGGGAGAGGAAGTCCTCAACACTGAAGGGGATGGTCCATATCCCACCCTGTACACACAACCAACGTCCACTAGCAGGTGAGTATATATATAAATATATATACAATGCCGGCATAATTTTGTCAAACATTAATAGATTTATAGCTTGGCATAATAGAGGAGTGCGTGGTGGCCTCGTGGTATCGGACCAGACTCGGCTGCCTACATGTTCACGGTGGTCGCGGGTTCAAATCCCAGGGCACACCTCTGACTTTTCGGAGTTATGTGTGTATTGATAGTCAATCACCACGCACTTTAACGGTGAAGGAAAACATCGTGAGGAAACCTGCATACCGTAGCGATTTTAAAAAAATTCTACGGTGTGTAAGTCCGCCAACCCGCACTAGGCCAGTGTGGTGGATTATATGGCCTAACCACTCTCAATCGTACTCTTGATTGTAGAGGAGGCCCGTGCCCTGCAGTGGGTCGTATATGGGCTGATACAATACAATACAATGTATGTATGTATGTATGCATGCATGTATGTATGTATGAGTTGTTAGTATAGTGTGATAGTGCTGATACAATACAATACAATAATAGAGTATGGATTTAGTCGACAGCCTCCGTGGCGCAGTTGGTTAGACGCCGACTGTGAAACGAGAGGCCGCGGGTTCGATCCCCGCACCAACACAAATGTTTGTGTGGCCCACAAAAACTTGTGTTGGGTCTGGGTGTTTGTGAGACCGAAAAGTCTCTCGTACAACAAGTTCTCGAATGGAGGCCACGAAGCGGAAAGCGCAGCGTGGGACGTCCACCCACTAGGTGGTCAGACGACCTGGTAAAGGTCGCGGGACGTCGCTGCATGCAGGCTGCCTCCAACAGGTCACTGTGGAAATCATTGGGAGAGGCCTATGTTCAGCAGTGGACTTCCTTTGCCTGATGGATTAACTTGGATTGGATATTGGGACAGTTTCTAAACGTAATCATCACGCAATATGGACATGCGTAATGTGTATTGTATTAAAACATTGCGATGTGATGATTTAATATGTCGTTGTATTGTTTTTCAGAAGAGGTAGGGGACGACCCCGGGCGAGTACAAACAACACAAGCAATATTCACCATTTAATGCCTATTGGTATGTCTTATTTTTATTAATTTTAATTTTTCGCTCGTTGTCCATTTCCACGGAGTTGCAGATTCGAATCCCAGCACACATTGACTTTTCGGAGTCATGTGTGCATTGATACTTGATAGTCAATCACCACGCACTATAACGGTGAAGGAAAACGTCGTGTGGAAAGCATACCATAGCGATTTGTAAGAATTTCTATAGTATGTAAACCCGCACTAGGCCAGCGTGGTGGACTATATGGCCTAACCATTGTCGTTAGATTCTCTCGATTGTAGAGTAGGCCCGTGCCCTGCAGTGGGACGTATATGGATTGATACAGTACTCTCCCATGTTAGTTCTTCTCACTTATCTTCCATGTACAGACATCAATTGGTTAGGAATTAATGATTTTTATTAGTATTATTTTTTAATGATATGTAATGGTGCAGGCGAAGTCCCCGCGGGGCTGATAGAGGGCGCGCCCACGGCCCGCGGCGCGGCGCGGCGCTGGGAACAGAAGCAGGTGCAGATCAAGACCATGGAGGGAGAGTTCTCCGTCACCATGTGGGCCACCGGCGAAGACGACGGTGAGGACGGTGCATATCACTCCCATACTTGCATTTATTTATTTATATATTATTAACTTTACATAGTAGGAAGCAGAAGTAGGTAGGGGCATATAGCACGGAGAACTGATGGCCGATGGGGCCAAAAAGTTCTCGAATGGAGGCCACGAAGCGGAAAGCGCAGTGTGGAACGTCCACCCACTATGTGGTCAGACGACCTGGTAAAGGTCGCGGGACGTCGCTGGATGCAGGCTGCCTCCAACAGGTCACTGTGGAAATCATTAGGAGAGCCCTATGTTCAGCAGTGGACTTCCTTTGGCTGATGGATGGATGGATGGAGTAGGAAAAATAAAAACTATACAAACATCACAACTACATACAGGGTATATCAAGACTGCTACCGAAAACGAAGTCAGGTGGTGGTATTAGTGATTTCAGATACAATATCTCGGGATCGTACCCGTGGTCTCACGTATCACAGCTGGCGACCAACTAAGTACCAAAGAGGCTGTCAGTTTACTCCAATTATTAATGATTATATTTTTTGTGTATTTCAGACGAAGGTTCGAATCCGGAGCCAGACCCTGACTATACAGAGTACATGACTGGCAAGAAGAACATATTGGGAAACGAGACCATGCCAGGTAAATACCTGTTTATTTGAATTTCTAGCATGCTGTTGCAAAGGAGAATGCCCATTCATGGTATCGGTAAAAAATATTGTTGACCCCGATACCAATACTGCTTAAATTTTTTTATAGAATTTATGGTTTGTCCTTAAACGTTTTCCTGTTTTATACCGGCGAGATTTTTTTGTAAAATAAAGTAATTATCACATTTCACAGAGCCGAAGACAAAAACATAATTATTATTGGATTTCAAGTTCTTTGCTCCAAAAACTCCAGGTCTGCTCGAACATCCTGGCCACTTTAGTAGTTTGTTAAAGTGACGTCAGCTTTTTTAAAATATACCCTATTTATACTTACATTAAGGCCGTCATTACATTGGCATTGACAGTTAAAATATACCCTATTTATACTTACATTAAGGTTGTCATTACATTGGCATTGACAGTTAAAATATACCCTATTTATACTTACATTAAGGTTGTCATTACATTGGCATTGACAGTTAAAATATACCCTATTTATACTTACATTAAGGTTGTCATTACATTGATATTGTTTGTTAAAATATACCCTATTTATACTCACATTAAGACTGTCATTACATTGACATTGACAGATAAAATATAAACTGACACTAAGTTGACATTACACTGACAAACCTCTATAGTGGTTGGGATGTTCAAATAGCTAAAATTATTCAAAATATTGTAATCAGTGATTGAAGTGATGTTGAGTGTGACGCGTGTTGCAGGCCTCGACCTGTCGGACCCCAAGCAGTTGGCGGAGTTCGCGCGTCCCGGACACAAGATCCGACTCAAGAAACCCTCGCCGGAGTCCTCCGACAGAACCATAGGTGACTATAATCTAATTCCTTTCACTCGCCGAGCGAAAAATCCAAAAATCTAATAATAAATAATAATAAAAACTCTTTATTTAGCATCTGATCCAAAAATATACTTTCAATAATACCTCTCCTGTTTGTTATAAAGCCTCGTTCACCATCTTTGAGTAAACTGTGGATTAGTTACTTTTTGATTAACGTTAATTGCAAAGTAAAAGTGCCGAGTATCTTCCGTCGACTTCACAAGTGAATACTAAGTATCAAGTAACAACGTGCTAGTTAAGTGAATGACATAAGAAAGTGAACGAATCATTCGTTCAATATTACGATAAATGCAATGATTAAGTTTGTTTAAATATTATATTTCTTTAATAATTAGTCAAATGTTCCCCGTCCTACCTCTTATTGAAGTGTTAACGTAATTTTTGCTTGTGGGTGGTGAACGTGCCCGTAGCGTGTTATATAGCCCATAGCCTTTGTAGATAAATGGGCTATCTAACCCATAAATTTGGTGGAGTACCAAGGCATATTCGTACAGTTTTACGTGCGACGTCCCAACACTCGAACTTGCAAACCGCCCAGATAGCGTATCTAAAATTACGCCTGATGGTAAGCCCAGTATTGAAACTAAATTACTTATTTATTGTACTCTCAAGTGACATAGTAATTAAATATAAAAAATAAACTTAAAGTAATACAATGGGCGGCCATATATAGAGCGATTTCTTCCTGGCAACCTTTGGGATGAATAGGAATTGTTGGATTGATAAATAGGGCTTGAGCTTAACGTGCAACAAGATTACATTATACTATATAAATAATAATAAATAATGTAGGGTTGAATGAATTGTTTGTATGTGGATGTTGCAGCGTGTCCACACAAGGGCTGCACGAAGATGTTCCGCGACAACTCCGCCATGCGCAAGCATCTGCACACGCACGGCCCGCGCGTGCACGTGTGCGCCGAGTGCGGTCAGTATCACACACAATACTAACACTACTCATACATTCATACATACATTCATACATGCATACATACATACATACATACATACACACACACACACACACATACATACACACACACACACACACATACATACATAAACTCACGCCTTTTTCCCAGAAGGGGTAGGTAGATGTAACTAGGACACCCACGTTTCGCCTTGTATTTTCCGTTCCACGATGTGATAGGGTGCGAGCTTATCGCCATGTCGGGCACAAATTCCTGATACCGCGCTGATAGTGAATAGGAAAATTAAAATATCACTTTGCACGACCCGGGATTCGAACCCGAGACCTTGGCTTTGCAATCATACCTTAGTACAACAGTCAGAACAGAAGTGAAGTTTGTATATGTACTTCACGTTTTGTAGCTACACTCACACTACGCTCGGCGGTCGCGCTAGGGTTGTTAACTCTGGCTTACGCGAAAACAAGTATCGTAGTAATAGCACGAGTATCGTTTGATAGAGTATTCAGAATAAAACATGAATCATAAATAAAATATATACAAAAAACAATAATAAAGTAAATACATTTAAATTTTATTTATATAGTCGTTGAGAATATGCATGTCATTATTCTAATATATTTTTTATTGTTTTTATTAAATTTAGATTTAATTACTACAATCGGGTATTTTATAGACAAGTGTAATAACGTTTATTCTTAACTTTTATTGTAAGCGGGCGAAACTCGCGCTCGCCCTGGTCTCGATCGGTCTCGAATGTCGTGTCGGTGAACGCTGTGTATGTGTGCGTTGATCTAGCGCGCTTTGTATGGAGCTTGACTCCTATTAGTAGTCTATGATAATATACACACATATACATGCACATAAGTCCGTCAACCCGCACTGGTCAGGCCGGCGTGGTTAACTATGGCCTAACCCCGCTCAGTCATACTTGTCAACAGTCACATACATAGTCCTAACCTCACATTAAGATCAATTAAGTCTCGTGTCGTGGGTATCAGAAGCTACGAGAGACTTTTCGGTCTCACAAACACCCAGATCCAAGACAAATACTTGTGGGCCTCACAAACATTTGTCTCAGTGCGGGGATCGAACGCGCGGCCTCTCGTTTCACAGGCGGCGCGGCGTCTAACCAACTGCGCCACGGAGGCTGTCATTTATATATACATGTATGTAATGTGATGTTGCAGGCAAGGCGTTCGTGGAGAGCTCCAAATTGAAACGGCACCAGCTGGTGCACACCGGGGAGAAACCCTTCCAGTGCACTTTCGAGGGCTGCGGGAAACGGTTCTCACTGGACTTCAACCTCAGGTCTCTACCACAAGTATTATCTATAATCAATTTTTAACCGATCTGTACATAGTTAAATGAGAAAAACTAACATGTGGGGACTGTATTAATGTAATAGAACCCAATACAATGATTTTTAGAATTTTTATCTGTTTGTCTGTGCAGTTGTGTGTGATGGACTCATAAATGGCTTAACAGATTTTGATGAAATTTGGTATGGAGTTAGCTGACACCCTAGGTTAACATATAGGATGCTTTTATCCCGATCAATGCAATGTTCCCGTGGGATGAGCAAGGAATTAAAACATATTTGTTACTTTTTTAATCACGAAAACTGTAAGGTGATCGAAATGGGACATTAAAAAATACATACATAAACACACGCCTTTTTCCCAGAAGGGGTAGGCAGAGGTGCAAACTAGACACCCTCGCCTTGTATTTTCCGTCCCATGATGTGATAGAGGGCGAGCCTATCGCCATATCGGGCACAAATTCCTGACTCCGGACTGATAATTTATAGAAAAATCCAATATCACTTTGGATGTTTAAAAAATTTAAAAATTCAATCAATTCGCGATAAAATCCGTAAGAATTAGTTTTATTTCAATATCTGTCTTTGTTTGCAGGACTCACGTGCGCATCCACACGGGCGACCGGCCGTACGTGTGTCCATTCGACGGCTGCAACAAGAAGTTCGCGCAGAGCACCAACCTCAAATCGCACATACTGACACACGCCAAGGCCAAGTACGTACGAGGACTGAGGACTGCTGTCTATATATCATTGTTTTTTGTTTTGTTATAGTTTTATTTAATTTAACTTTTATTGTTTAACATTACATGATTAAGTTATAGTTGTTATATTGTTGTTTATTTTGGCCAAAGCTGTGTACGCCTATCATGGGCATTTACATTTAAATACAGTCATTATATATATTAGAAAAGTCAGCGATCTAATGTATTATGCTGTTGGTGTAACATTTTTAAATAAATAAATATGCAACATGTGTGTGGAAAACATAAGGAAACCTGCATACCATAGCGATTTGTAAGAATCGTACAGTATGTCGACAGCCTCCGTGGCGCGTTAGTTAGACACCAGCTATGAAACGAAAGGCCGCGAGTTCGATACCGCACCGAAACAAATATATGTGTGTGTGTGAACCACAGGTATTTGTTTCGGGTCTGGGTGTTTGTGAGACTGCAAAGTCACATGTAGTTTCTGATACCCACGATAGATTCGATCTTAGTGTGGGGTCAGGACTATGTAGTATGTATGTGATTGTTGGGTGTATTTTTTTATGTTTGTCTGTCTGTGTGCAGGTCGCGGAACTCGCTGTCCCGCGGCGGTGGTGCGTACGAGTCGGCGCGCACCACGCCGCAGTTCGTCCAGCTGGAGATGTCGCCCGACGACTCAAACCCGCAGCTCATATTCTACACGCACGAGTAGTGTAGTGTGCGGACTACATATACACGCGCACTACTAGTGTAGTGTGCTGACTACAGACTGGTGAAGTGATACAGTGATAGTGACAGTATCCGGCTCGAAGGATCACAGTGTTGTGTAGGTCTGTTCGCGGTGTGCGGAATTGAAAACTATTTGTGAAAGTTGCAAGTGATTTGTGAAGGACATTTGATGCAATCGACATGAAATTAAGGTGAGGTTTATGCGAATATTGGTGATATTGCTCAAGAAAAGGATATTTGCAAAATTATAAAAATTCCCTCAATGTTGGTCTTGTTGAGTATGAGGGTTTTGTAGAGTTGAAGATATTAAAAATGTATATGTAATTAATATGCAAATATGAAGTTAGAGCCTCCTTTTATGAACTCGACTAAAAATAAACCTCTTCCTATATGATCATGATGAAAGAAATGAAATAGTATTGCTAGTATCACGGCCGGTGCATAGACTTCGGTGCAATCAGAGACATCATCAACAGACCTACAGATATGAAAATTAACGGACACTTTAAACAACGTTTGAAAGTTTGAATCGCGCGCCGCCCGCACAGCGCCCGCGTCAGTGGCTGCCAGCACTTTAGACCAAAAATAAAGGTGAATTCACTGGAAGACTGAATTTTATATTTTTCACAAATGATAAAATTTGGTTGAACCATAGGGCCTTATTAGTAAACTCGGATAAGCGAAGGATTAACTTTAGTCCAAGGCTTTAGAATTGACTCTATTATTTTGAATAGCGAGGTATTCATGATTATTAATAAACATGGAAATGCATAGAGGGCTAGATAAACATCGTACTGTAGTTACATTATTCAAAATAATAGTCAAAATAATTAGCTTTAAAGTCTTGGACTAAAGTTAATCCTTCGCTCATCCGAGTTTATTAATAAGGCCCATAGAGAATATAACGCCTAGTTATGGTAGATGTACCATAACTAGGCGTGTGGTAAAATTAGGAACTACAAATAAAATTTAAAAATATTTTTAATGCATTGTTTGACATATGCTTTCGTAATTCATAAAACAATATACAAGGTGAGTTAAGTGGGCGTTGATGGCCAAATCGGAAAGTATGCGGAAAATCGAAAAATCGTCAAGGGAGTTACAGACCCGATTTTGATGAAAACTAAAACTACATAAAGAATCAAGAATGATGATTTTGGAAATACAAAAAATATCAATTTATCAAAAATTTAAGTATGTAGTTTTAGTTTTCATCGAAATCGGGCCCGTGACTCCTTTCAGCATTCTTCGATATTCATCATAGTTTCGGATTTGGCGATCCACGCCCATTTGAAACATTCACCCTGTATATAATATTTTCTTGTTTGGTCTGCCAGTGCATTCACCTAATGAACTTTAATTTCTCATATACTAATGCCGATGATGATTAAAGTTTTCAATATTTTGTAAAGTTTTAAAATTGACATCCCTGGATTGGTCTTTGCAAAGTTATTAACATTTATTTAGCCCCGCAATTAAATAGAGTCTCGAATATTTCTCTCAGGGCCACTGTTTTAATAATCGCGTGAGATAAAATTAAAAATTCTAATATTGTAATTGTTCAACTTAATTTGATTATTGATTGTTTGTGTGTAATCAGATTTTGGTTCAGTATAATACCTCGATTACCTTGAAACGTCGGCTTCGCTAATGTTCACTAACATTACGCCAAGATGTGTCAATTTGGGAGCGCGGGGGCGCCTTAAACATACGCTTACTTACAATAGTGGACCTCCGTGGCGCTTTGAGCGTTTTAAATTTGGTTGTAACCGTTTTAGTTGTATTAGATTGAGTTTATATTCGCAGTAAAATACCAAGAATTGAAATATAAATAATACAGACCAACAATGCATACTGCGGAGATTTAACATGAACAACTATTGTCATGCGTGCTGAATCTTAAGATACATAGGGAAAACAATTTATATACTTGTAATGTACAAGATATTAATTACCTTCCTGGGTATCTTAATACTTATAATCAAACTTCCTAAATCAAAGGAATCATGAATAAGTAGGACTCAAAAATTAGACTGTGTTAATATTTAACAAAATATAAAATGAAGTTAATTATTTATTTATTTAGTAAACAGACTGCCGAAATGTCCAGCACAAAATAGTCATTTATTTGTCAATTGGCAGTTAATACTAGACATAAAATATTGTATTAATCTATGAACATTTTAAATGTATTTACACATCAAATAAAGAAGTATTTATTACCATGGTTCACAGAACACTGGAACATCTTATTGTAGGTTTCTATTGAAAATCATGTTTTGTATTTATCTCTAATTTAGAGGAAAATGTAGGTAAAATTTCTAATTAAACAAAGGTTAGGCCGTGATATCTCTGTATACCCCATTTCTTAACTTTACAATACACAAAATTAGCATAAAGTATGGTTCTTCACTTTACTCAATCCCATATTCATTTCACAAGATATACTTTCATCAATCTTCATGCATTGATTATGATTAGTTTAAACTTCAAAGTGCATCTATTTTTAGTTGATAGCTTCAGTGGCGTAATTGGTTAACAAACGGCTTCCTGACTGTACAGCAATATCCCAAAGGCGTTACGTGTCGATGCGACCGAGTTTAGTGAGCCAAATTGGTGCCTGGTTTTAGGAAACTAAGCTTGTAAGCACATTGTTCCCATTATCAATTAGCCAAAAGTAACATAAATATATTTTTTCTATACATACGTACATAAGCTCACGCCTTTTTTCCCAGAACGGGTAGGCAGAGATTCTACTGATAGTAACCAGGCACCCGCGTTTCGCCTTGTTTGTTTCGTCCCAGGATGTGATAGGGGGCGGGCCTATCGCCATATCGGCCACAAATTCCTGACGCCGGGCTGATAATGAATAGAAAAATCCAATATCAATTTGCCCGACCGGGGATTTGAACACAAGACCTCAGTTTTGTAATCATACCTTCGTACAACTACGCCACCGAGGCAGACAATTTTTTCTATCTTATGCATAATTTCTCGTTTTGTTCTTATTTTCTAATAAAAAATACTTACGTCCAATTAAATCAATAATGTTTGTTCCACAAGTATTTGTATCGGCTCCGGTTGTGAGCTTAAAGATTCTCATACATACTGATACATGTCATGACATTTGCGTTTAAATGCTGAATGTGGGTCAAGACTTGACTGTTGCTGTAATATTATTCATATCACAATTCTTGGTACATTATCTGCAATAAAAAAGTGAGATATGACAAAGAGCCACGGATGTCCGCAAATTAATTAATGTACTGTAGATATGCCAAAAAAACATTTGTAATATAGTTAGAGGTAAGTTTTATATTATGTGAGGGCGGGCGCTCTGTGTTAAGCATAATATTACGAAAAAGTTATGAGAGTTTTATAAATTTGGTATTTTTGAATATTGTTGCTTTTGGTGTCTATGTATATGTTTAAATGAGGGGTAAAATGAGGTGGTTATTCATATAATTATTGAACATGTATTGGCGCTTAAGTTTTCTTTAACTTTAGCATATTGTTTGCTAAACAATAAACTTATTGTTCTGTATTCTGATGAGAAGTTAGCATAGGTGTGACTGCTACATTAATTAAGTAACACAAAAAAATTAAAAAACATTTTTTTTATGAAAATAGTTTTCGATATAAATTTGCTCATGGATACCAGTGATAACAGATATTAATGTTACTTGCATTTTCACACCTCTGTCTACCTTTTAAAAGGTTCAAGCATAAGCTAATATTATGTTCTGGTTAATAACCCCTCCATATTCTCTGAAATATGTAGTCCCAAAGCAATTACAGAGCTTCAGCCCCCACATGTGTAATGTTAAGTTTATTATGAAGATAGCTGTATGCAAGCATAGAAAGAGTGTGGACTGAACAATCACAATGTGGCTAAAACTGCAAGTGTGAGCGAGACAACACCAACATGCGGCTGAACGTCATAAGTCAAGTTGACAGTTGCTGTCTCTTTCTAAGTACATATAAACTGGTAATTTTGCTGGTAAGGTATCTATCAGCTCGGATAGCGGCTGTACAATGCGGAGAGTCCGTCGTAGTTAACCACGCTAGTTCGTGTTTTTGGATCAGCCTGTATATGCAGGCCGGCATAAATGTGTTGAAAGGCGAGAGATAAAGGTGGACATTTAAATTTAACAGATGCATTGTAGTAAATGTCTAAAGAATGAACGCTTTTGTATTTTCATTCCACACTCTGTCTATCTATACAAATATGGGAATAATATGTACTGTCACAAACAGAACAGATATGATTGACAAAGATATTTAAACTTCTAATACTAAGATATAGAGTTCATTTTCCATTACAAAACATGTAAACAAAATGCACAAAAGAGAGCTACTTGTCGTGGTGTCCCTCTCTTACGTACTGCTAAGGACTAATGTAAAACAAAGACATCGCTACAACCATCCTACTCTTTGCGAGTTCTACTTGTATGATAATACATAATATTTCCATATCACAAATCTGTTCTGTTTTTTTGTATTTACATTTTAAGGGAACAGAAGTCAAGGTGTTTGTAACGACTGATACGGTGTATATATTTTCTTGTCTTTTAGCCGAGGTGAAAAAGTTGTCTATGGCATAGACGTGTGATGTCCACAGCGCGGCGGATATCGATAAATGAAATACAAACGAAATAAATTGTAAATATTTATATAAAATGCGTTTTATTTCTTAACTATGTGAAGTCTGCTAACGCCCACTAGGCCAGCGTGTTTTATTACATATCCCCTTTTAATCAAACTTTCAAATGTAATGGGAGCACGTGCCCTGCCGTGGGTTGTATATGGGGTTGATTATTACTGATATAAAACTTCTTTAGCATCGTTGTGTCTATGTCCCATCGCACGATGTGATCAGGGGCGAGCCTATCGCCATATCGGGAAGAAATTCCTAACTCCGGACTGATAATGAATAGAAAAATTCAATATCACTTTGCATCCTGCTTCGCCACCGACGCAGTAAAAAATATGAGCTTGGTAAAAATATTATAAAATTAGTTATAATATTAATTGTTCTTACACTCCTAGCACTCTATATTTATCTCAACCTCTTGTAGAAGACTAGTTTCTTGAAGCTTCACTTCTGCCTGTGTGAATTACAAACACACACCTTTATAAGTAAAAATATACAGGAGAAGGTAGGAAAGAAAAGTAAGTAATTATAAATATAAGGAAATATTTGTTATTTCTTTTATTTATAACATTTACAATAGGAATACAATAACAATATTTCTCACAACTGAATGCCAGATAGGCTAACAAGGACTGTATCTGGAACTCGTGAAATTGGTCCTAAAGCTTCTAATGGCTTAAGTCTATCACTCATTATATAATTACCTTTTCCGTCGTTATATTAAGTAAATAGTTAATTAAAGAAAGCTTCAGTTGCACTAAATATTTGGGAGTGATATACATGGCTAGATTCTGTCTAATGAAAGCTGAGAGTGCAAAAGAGCGGCAAATTTAAAAAATATAGCGCTTGTAACCCCGAGCTTACTAGGAAATATATAGTTGATACTTGATAAGTTTTAGTTTTAAATATATTAATTAAATCAACGTATATTTTAATTCTTAGCACCCTACTGCCTCCAACAGGTCACTGTGAAAATCATTGGGGGATGCCTATGTTCAGCAGTGGACTTCCTTTGGCTGATGGAGGGATGGATGGATATTTTAATTCATGACGATGGAAATATTTTGTTTGAATAAGGAACTATTAAAATAAAACATGCGTTTTTAATGTTGTTTAGAAAGTGTTTTAAATTGAAACTTAAAGTAAAGAAATTTCCTTGAAAGCCAATTTCGTCAGATTGCTCCAAGATTATTAGCTTCTCAATAGACTTATGGAACACCTGCAACTTCTCTCGGTCGTCGCTTATAATATCACCTAAAAAATATTGCAATACATCAAATTTAAAAATAAAAGGGGTGAATTCATTTTATTTATAATAAAATAATATTAATTGTATAGTAATTCAATAAAAGTATCAAAATCATTACACGGCCTTACATGCAATTTCGGAAATCGTTGAGAACAATCGTGATTTTTCACTTAAAACAGACTCGTTTTCGAGTTTCACTTCTTCGTACTTATTTATCATGTCGAAAAGTAACTTTCTTACACCACTTTTATTTGTTTTAGGCATTATTTAATGTCGAAAATTACGAAACTGTTCACAAACTGATACTGAAGAGGTTATGTAAACAATAACTAATGTCAATTGTATAAAAGGGTTGCCAGTGCAAGAAAAAAATTAATCACTCTCAGCTTTCGTTAGACAGAATATAAGTATAAAAGCGCCTTAGATTGTGGGCGCGAATAACTGTTATTGTTGGCAACACCAATAAAAAACAATTTTAAAAAATTAAACCGACTTCAAAAGTGTAAATAAAAAGACAGAAATAAAGCCCATCTTTTATCAAATTTATAATACCGAAATAAACAAACATTTGTTTTGGGGTAGGTGCCAGCCGACCAGCTATGCCTCGCGGTTTTACTCGCATAGGTCACAGCGTGATGTTATATAGCTTATAGTCGACCTGCTGGCAGTCTGTACTCAGTGCACTGCAGCTTCATAGAACCTCAGTTATATACAGGCATAGAGGCGTATACGTGGTTCTTGGTTTCTTCTGTATTTTGAAAATCAGCAGAAATATGTGAAGAAATTAGGCAAAAGCTTACGTGTTGCAACGATCAGTTTCGCAGAGCTTGATATTAAATGATGGGGAGTGTCATTTTGACAGCGAGAGGTTAAACACGCGTTTTGTGTGCTTGCTTAATAATTTTTTTTCTTTTTGCTACTTCGTACCATTTAATTAATTATCCTTATATGTAGTGTTATTATTTAATTGTGTGTAATATTATTAGTTAATTCGTTTGTTTTTATTTCCTTAGTTAATAGTGTTGTGTTTGTGAGTGTTTTTGTTTCTACCCTCAAATGGATTTGGATGACGATATACCCCCGGACGGGGGAGGCGGTAATTCTAGCATAACTGAAACCTCTTCCCATCTGGGTTTACCTAAAAAAGCCACGAAACGTCCGTTAGAGTCGCCCGTAGATAATCCTAAGAAAAATAAATCTCCGGCAGAATCTATTCAGGACAATTATACTTGCCCTGATTTTGACAAAAAAACCATTTACTACAATACTGATAAAGCACCATTTGTGGTCCATTTATCTTCAGACAAAGGTAGTCCCATTCAGGCCCTTAAAATTGCCAAAATATTGTTTAAAAAGGAAGTACCAAATATAGTGCCAGGTAGCATAAAACCACTTGGTCGTAACAAAATAACAATTGTATTTAATACTGCTGAGTCGGCTAATAACTTTATTAACTCGGATATAATTACCAACAACAACCTCATTGCCTCCATCCCACGTTACCAACTGTGCAGAATGGGTGTGGTAAGGCATGTCCCCACCGACTGGTCCCTTGAGGAATTTGTATCGGGCATCCAGCCTCATCAGTCCTATGGCGAAATTCTAAAAGCTAGACGCCTTAATAGAAAATCGATTCTAAATGGCATAACGGAGTGGTCTTCATCAACTACAGTCGTTCTTACTTTTCGGGGTAATCTGCTTCCTGAGCGCATATTTTGTTTCAATACGTCTATGCCCGTCTCCTTGTACCAGCTCCCAACGATACAATGCCGTCAATGCTGCCGGTTTGGTCACGTAGCATCCCAATGCAGGTCACAACCTCGTTGCTACCGATGTGCCCAACCCCATTCAGGATCTACTTGTCAGGCTCCTTTAATTAATTCCACATGCCTACTATTTTCTGGGGCCCATATGGCCACTTACCCCAACTGCCCTGAACACTCCCGCCAAAAAGCTATTAAAACTGTAATGTCAGAGGAGAATATTTCATTCTCTGAGGCATCACATAGATTTCGGCCAGCTAAAAAATTGTTTGTTGACGTAACAAAATCCTCGAATTTACCCTCTTCTAAATCCCCTGCCTCTCTCACTATACCCTCTTCCTCTGCCAACACCCAAAGGAAAAAAACGGTTTTCAACGAACGTCGCGCTTATACAAGTCAACCAAAAGGGTATGATATGAAAGCGCATAATAATATTACATATACTCCTTCATCTTCTACACCTAATGGTTGTGCTATCCCCCCACAAGCCCCATTTATCCCAACCCAACCTGACATCTCTTGTTCTTCCCCTTCTCCAAATGAAAATCTTATAGAATTACTTCTATCTGCTCTCCTTAACATTGCTTTTAAGTTCAGTGATGCCCTTCCCCCTAGTATTTTTTATCTCCTGGAACAGCTATTTTCCCATTTCAAAATACAACATGGCTCTCAATCTCCTCCAATGGAACTGTAGGAGTATTCGTCAGAAAAAAAATGAAATTATCCACCTTATTAATCAGCACAATCCTCTCGTTTTTGCCATCTCTGAGACATGGTTGAAGCCGGGATCTGCTTTCAGATTTTCTGGGTATTCCTGCCTTAGGGACGACAGAGACGAAGGTCGAGCTGGATGTGCTATCCTCATTAAGAGATCAGAAAAATTCTCCCAAATTCCCCTCATACCACACAATCCCTCATTTCAAATTATCGCTATAAGAGCCCTTAATGTATCCTTTGTCTCTATCTATATTCCCCATCCCAACATCAATATAATCAATGAGATCCGTAGACAATTAATTTCTATCCCTTCCCCCCTTATTATAATGGGTGACTTTAACCTTCACCACGCACTCTGGGGATCTCCCTATAATGACTCCTTATCATCATCATTTCTTGATATCATTGAGGATCTAAATATTTGTGTTTTAAACGATGGTTCAGCTACAAGAAGAGTTTCTCCCACCCAACGTCCCAGCGCAGTTGATCTCACCCTTGCATCTTCTGGCTTGTCTTCATCCTTATCTTGGTCAACCCTTCCCCTTTCCTATGGCAGTGACCACTTTCCTATAGTTTCTAAATGGTATACTTCCATCTCCCTCACCCCTAAACCTCCACCCCTTCTAAAATACAGGCTTTCCAAAGCAGATTGGGACAGCTACAGTCATAAGGTTGACCGATTACTCTCTGCTATGGAACCTGTATCATGCACCAATTTCCTCTCTATTTGCAACTCCTTTTCTAGTGCGCTTATTTCTGCTGCTGATTCTTCGATACCCCTTAAAAATTCTTCATATGGTGAGATCTCGTCCCCCCCGTGGTGGGATTCTGATTGCTCAGAGATTGTTAAACTTCGCAAATCTGCTGAATTGCGTTTTGCGTCCGACACGTCACTTCAAAACTATCTAGCACTTAAAAAGATCATCGCTAAATCAAAAAGATTTTTAGCTAAAAAGAAAGCTGATGGCTGGACCAGATTCTGCGAATCACTCTCCCCTCGTTCACCATCTGCTTTAGTATGGAGAAAAATTAAAAATTTCCGCAGGTCCACAGACGACTCTCCGAATGCAATTTCAAATAATACTGAAGTTTGGCTCCATGATTTTATCAATAATATAGCTCCTCCTTTTGCCCCTTCCGAGGATTGCTTTCCTATACTTCTTTCTTCTACTTCTTCCGACCCATTTAATGACCCGTTCTCTTTTGATGAGCCATGCTGTACCTTGGAGAGACTTCAAGACTCTACGCCTGGTATTGATGGTATTCCTTACTCTTTCATCACGAAATCTTCAAAATCTTCAAAAATGTTTTTCCTTAGTATTATTAATCATATTTATTCCTATAGTTCAGTGCCAGATTCTTGGAAAACACAAATTATATTACCTATTTCCAAACCCGGCAAAGAGCTAATCCTAATTCCTAATCTTGCTTCTTCCTACAGACCCATTGCCCTTTCCACAACCTTATGTAAAATTTTAGAACACCTAGTCAAAAATAGATTGGAATGGATCCTTGAGAACAGAGGCCTTCTAGCCGATTCTCAATACGGTTTTAGACGGGGCAAGAGCACTATGGATAACTTAGGCATTTTCACTACGGATATCCGCTTAGCGTTCTCTTGTGAAGAAAGCGTTATCGGGGTTTTTCTTGACATAAGCTCTGCTTATGACAATGTTCATCTCCCCCTGCTCAGGCAGAAACTACTGCAGCTGAGCATCCCGACGAGGATGATAAATATTATATTTAACCTTTTCGTAGAACGTCCGGTCATTTTTAGAGTCAACAGTTCTGTTCACAGCTCAAGAGTTGTGTGGAAAGGCCTTCCCCAAGGCTCTGTTTTAAGTCCGATCCTATACAACATATACACTGCTGACCTAGAGAAATCAGTGACTGGTTTTGTGAATATTTTACAATTTGCCGATGATATTATCTTGTATACTTCTTCCAAATCGTTTATGGATTCTGCAAACAAACTAAACTCTGCTCTGCTCTGTCTAAATCAGTGGCTCCAAGATCATTGGCTTTCCCTTTCCGTTCCAAAATGTAAAGCTGTGGTCTTTTCTCGTAAAAGATCCATACCTCCTATTTTACTTTCAGTCAATTACCAACCCATTAGTTTTCATAACGAAGTAAAGTTTTTGGGCGTGATTTTAGACGCTAAACTGACTGGTGTCCCCCATTTAAGATTTGTAACTGAGAAGTGCGTGAAGGGTATTAATGTTTTGAAAGCTGTTACAGGTGTGCGTTGGGGTTCCCATCCCTACAACCTAAAATTATTATATAACGCTATTATACGTAGCCATTTTGATTACGGCACCTTTTTATTGGAGCCATGCAATAGTTTAGCTCTTCGTACATTAGACCAACTACAAGCTAGATCCTTGCGTATAATATGTGGTGCGATGAAATCTTCTCCTACAAATGCCCTTCAAGTAGAGTGCTCTGAACCCCCCCTTTGTTTTCGTCGACAATTTCTTTGCGATCGTTATCTCTGTAAAATTCTTCAACTATCATCTCATCCATTACATAGCAAATTAAATGCTCTTTCCCAACAATTCCATAATTCCAGGTACTGGATTAATAAAACTCCCCCCCTCCTTGTCAATAGCTACCAAAAATATTCTTCATTCAAAGTTTTCCGTACACCTTGCCATTTCCCTTTCACCTTCCTATTCGAGACACTGTTATTCAAACCTCACATCATTCTCAACTTTGGTGTTCACAAAAATGATCCAAATGCCAATATCAATTTTAACAGGATTCTTGAGGAAGATTGGGAGGGCTGGTTTTCCCTATTCACGGACGCTTCTAAATTTTCTGCTGAGGAATTTGTAGGGGCTGCTGTTTGGATACCAAAACTAAAGTTTATTCTCAAATACAAGTCCCTCCTTCTACTTCTATATTTACAGGTGAAGCACTGGCTGTATTGGAAGCAATTACATTTGTTTTTTCTCAACGTATAAATAAGTCCATAATTTTCTCAGACTCTCAAAGTCTTCTTCATGATATTATTAAGCCCCCCTTTCATAAAATATCCTCTTATTTAACATTAAAGATTAAAGACGCACTCAGACAATGCCATGCTTCTGGCATTCAAGTAGCGCTAGCTTGGATTCCTAGTCATTCTGGTGTATCCCATAATGAATACGTGGATCAATGTGCGCGTAATGCCGTTTCTTCTGGTATGGAAACTTACAATGACTGTTTCTCTCGCGACTTACTATACTACACCAAGTTCAATCTCATGACCTCCTGGAATGAAAGTTGGCAGTCTTCCAAATTAGTTAAAGGTATTCGTTATGGTTCAATCCAACCCTCCATACCGAAGAAGCCGTGGTTCTTTATTTTTAAAAATATCAATAAAAAAGTTACTTCTACAATTATTCGTTTGCGATTAGGCCATGTTTGCACTCCAGTATTCCTAACTAAGTTACGGATTCGTAATAATTCTTTGTGTGAGTGTGGCCTCGATGATGGTACCCTAGATCATACTTTTCTAGAATGCCCCAGAATACTAATCCCCTTATATGAAATTCTCTCGCCCGGTGTCCCCCGCCCGGTAAACTTATCGTATATGTTAACTTTTGTTTTTTCTCGTTTCATATATATTTTATGCAAATTTATAAAACTCAGTAACTTGTATCTATAATCCTTCATCCTTTTCCCCTAAAATAATACATAGTACAATCCCTAAAGCTATTTGCATGGTATTTAATGACTAACACCTTTTCTACTAATCTATAAGTGGCTGTCTCTTAATAAATTGTTAATTAATCTCATAATTATTTGGTCGGAGTTATTTTTTTTTATTTATTTTTTTTATTTCGAAAGCATTTTGACATCCAACATAATCTATTAGTTTAGCCTCTCTACGTGTAAATGTTATCGACACAACAACAAACTTGACATTGGCAAAATCTCCGAAACTACGGGGGAGCCATGTTTTTAAAAAGCAGAAGAAGAAGATATTAAATGATTCGGATTTTATGATGACAAGAAATAACCCTTGTAAAACTAGTCATGAGTGTTTTATATTACATCTATGGTCATGAGTTATGGAAAGTTATGAAATTCAAGCAAACTAAAGCTAATGACGTCTTGGACATATTGGAAAATATTCGTAGTAACAAAGCTAGCTTCGTAAACTGAACAGTAATCGTACGTGTATCTAACCATTATTTTGACATTTCGTGATCAATACAAGTGAAAATACGTGACGTGTAAACTGCATTCGTTGGCGCCGCATACTGTTATAATAACATCAAAGAAAAAGCTCAAAATGAGCTCTTTCAAACGGGACAAGAAGGAGGAGGAGGACTCCGGGGGCAACCCATACCAGAATCTGGACAAAACGATCGTATTACAAGAATCCCGGTACTTCAACCAAAGTCCCGTAAATCCGCGAAAATGTTGTCTGATACTTACAAAAGTTCTCTATTTACTGAACCAAGGGGAGAAGTTCACCACCCAGGAGGCTACGGAAGCGTTTTTCGCCACAACAAAGCTGTTCCAGTCGAAAGATGTGATGCTTCGCCGTATGGTGTACTTATGTATAAAAGAACTGAGTAATTTGGCCCAGGATGTTATTATAGTGACATCTTCTTTGACTAAAGACATGACGGGGAAGGAGGACTTGTACAGGGCGGCGGCTATCCGTGCATTATGTAGTATAACCGATTCGACGATGTTGCAAGCTATTGAAAGGTATATGAAGCAGGCGATTGTGGACAAAAATCCAGCTGTGAGTTCTGCGGCGCTGGTGTCCGCTCTTCACTTGTCGTCGACGGCTCCTGATCTAGTCCGCAGATGGGCTAATGAAGCTCAGGTATTGTTTTATTCATATATTTAAGTATGATGAAATTCTCACTCAATATTAATATTAGTTTTGTTCATTGTAGCATAGACATATATTAGGGAATCTGGTCTTTTGGAAGCCTTAAAATATCCCACAAGTATTGCAATTTGAAAACATGTGCATAGTATTTATTTATTTTGACAACCAGCAGTTACAAATTTACATACACTAGAAATACAAAATATATAAAAAAATAAATGTAAGCATTTTAAGACTATCACATGTAACAATAATCTAATTAAAATTAAATAAAAATTACAGAATTACACAATAATAATTGAGCTAACCAGTATAGAGTTGTATATTAGTATTCAGATAGGTGGGCCATGAAAAAGTATAAAATTAATAATGAAAGTTGCCAAAGAAAAAGTGTTCATTCAGAATTGAGCAAAGTGAACATCCATAGTCTCTCCACACCGCTGTGTGACACATACATGATCATAATGTAAATAATAAACATACCCAACAGACACGTACATAGTCTTGTGTGGTGGATATCAGGAACTACAAGAGACTTTTCGGTCTCACAAACACCTGGACTCGAAACAAACACTTGTGGTTCACACAAACATTTGTTTTGATGCGGGGATAGAATCCGCGGCCTCCTGTTTCACTGACAGTGTCCGATCAACTATGCCACGGAGGCTGTCAATGTACACATACACTGTGGTTTTAGCCTATTATTAATGGTAATAATATAATATGATATAACCACATGCATTCATTGCAAGAGACCCCTGGAATCGAACCTGCAGCTACTTGTTACACTACCAAAGTTGAAACCAAATGATACTTCAATTAAATTGTTGTATAACTGACTTATTGAAAGATCTATTGATTAAAACACTAACATAAATTTTCAATTAAAATACAGCTAATCTTATCAGATTTTGGTTTTATCAATAGTTATATGATTACTAATGTATATTAGTAAGTTTAGTAATAAATGTAATTTTTAACTATAATATAATAAATAAAATATTAAATTTAATTGCACACATCAACTGTGGCACTCATCATTTTTATATTACTAGAGTGGCATAGGACACTGTCCCGCCCTCACACCCACCACTGCAATCCCTGTAAGCCAGGATCAACAGCACGCATTGTAATGACACCAAGCATTGAAGCTCAGCAAGTCTCCGGGAATGTCTAACTTGTCTTTATACTGGAGTGCCATAGTGGCTCACTAACATTTGAGTAGTAAATTCATTGAGGATGGTGTGTAATTTCCGTATAATACCAGTGGCAAATAAATACACATACCCAGCAGTCACATACACAGAATAACCCCACACCAAGTTGAGTCTTGTGTTGTGGGTATCAGAAACTAGAAGATGCTTTTTGGTCTCACAAACACCCAGACCCGAAACAAATACTTGTCCGCTAAAGCATTTGTCTAAGTGTACAAACACAGTGGCAGCAGGAATGGATGCGAGGAGACCGGAAAACGCATATAATCAGACATAATACAACGCGTTAACGCTAAGACTCCCCGCGAAGTACTGTGTCAGGTGTTCACGAGTAGAAATATGCGTTTTCCACTCTCCCCGCCCTCGCCGCTCCCGCTGTGCCAGTACACTTAGAGCGGGAATCGAACCCGCGGCCTCTCGTTTCAGTCAGTGTCCAACCAACTGCGCCATGGAGGCTGTCAATTTCAGCATTTAATTTCGCAAATTATGTTATTAAGATGGCATTAGAACTTTGAACTGTCCACTAATACTGCTTGGATAGTTAATAACCACACGTTGTATATAAAAACATATTATGTATATTTGCTGCAATCTATGTATTAAACATGACTGCCTTGGTGGCGCAGTTATACAAGGTACGATTACAACGCTGAGCTCTCGGGTTCGAATCTCCGGTCAGGTAAATTGATATTGTGTTTTTCTATTAATTATCAGCTCGGAATCAGCAATTTGTGCCCAATAGGGTCGCCCCTAGGATAGGCGAATGTGGGTGTCCTGGTAGCACCTCTGCCTACCCCTTCTGGGAGAAAGGCGTGAGTTCAATCCATGATGTTACTCCGGGCTAATATTGAATAGAAAAATACAATAGCACTTTGCCCGACCCTCGATTCGGACCCGAGACCTCAGCGTCGCCATTGTAACTTTGTACGATTGTTCAACTGACCTATAAAACATATTGGGATTTTTCCCAACATTCCATTAGTCTGAAATTAAAATTTTAATATATTTTGAATGTGTTTAATTTACTTACAGGAAGCGGTGACATCAGATAACGCGATGGTGTCGTACCACGCGCTCGGCGTGGTGGCGGGGTCACGACGCAACGATAAATTGTCCACAGTGAAGCTGGTCACTCGTCTAGCCAAGTCTCCCATCAAATCGCCCTACGCTTTATGCCTTCTCATACGTATGGCTGCCCAGCTAGTCGAGGACGATGACTCTGATGCATCACAACCGTACATTGAGTTCATCGAGTGCTGCCTACGTCATAAATCTGAGATGGTCATTTATGAAGCTGCCCACGCGTTGGTCAACCTCCGAAAGACTGCGAGAGATCTTGCACCGGCTGTGTCAGTGCTGCAGCTCTTCTGCGGATCTTCTAAAGCCTCGTTAAGACTTGCAGGAGCTCGCACGCTGGCCAGATTGACAGCAAAACATCCTACAGCCGTTGCAGCCTGCGCTGTCGATTTGGAGAATTTAATCTCTGACCCGAATCGATCTGTCGCCACCCTCGCTGTTACCACTTTGTTGGCGACTGGTGCGGAGAGCTCAGTGGATCGGCTGATGAAGCAGATTTCAAGTTTTGTTAATGAAATATCTGATGAATTCAAGATTGTAGTGGTCAGAGCTATTAGAAGACTCTGCACTAAGTTCCCGAGGAAGCATCAGTCACTGGCAGCGTTTTTGGCTGGTATGCTAAGGGATGAAGGCGGCTTGGAGTACAAAGCAGCTATAGCTGACGCCATTATAGCATTGGTAGAGGAAAACCCAGACGCGAAGGAGACAGGGCTGGCCCATTTGTGCGAATTCATCGAGGACTGTGAGCACGCAGCCCTGGCTGTACGTATCCTTCACTTGCTGGGTCGTGAAGGACCAAAATCTCGTCAGCCGTCGCGCTACATCCGATTCATATACAACAGGGTTATTTTGGAGTCGGGGCCCGTCCGAGCCGCCGCTGTGTCGGCTGTAGCACAGTTCGGAGCCCAAAGACCAGAACTGCTGCCCAACATAAGGGTCCTTCTAGCCAGATGTCAATTGGACGATGACGACGAAGTCAGAGACCGCGCTATATACTACAACGCGATTCTGGATAGCGGAGACGAGGAACTAATCAACGATTACATCATTAACGTGCCGAAACCGAACCCCATTTTGCTAGAGAAAGCTCTTCGCGACCATTTGGCGACCAGACCCGATGAACCGTTTGATCTGATGAGTGTTCCGTCCGAAGAAGAGCCGAAGGAAAGCAAGGAGCCGATAGTTGAAATTGAAGTTCGGAAACCAGTGCAGATGTCTATCGAAGAAATATATACAGAGCAGTTGTCCAAAATACCAGGCATTGATAGACTTGGACCGCTGTTTAAGACCAACATTCCGATAGATTTGACTGAAGCCGAGACGGAGTACAGGGTGCGTCTTCTGAAACATGTCTATGCCCGTCACGTTGTGCTACAATTCGAGTGCGTTAACACCCTGAGCGACCAGATACTGGAAGAAGTTCACGTAAGCCTCGATTGTCCTCCAGAATATGAGATAAAATCGATGTCTGCCTGCCATAAATTGGTGTATGATAAGCCGGGCAGTGTTTTCGTCATCTTAGAATACCCTTGCGGGTTCCTAGAAAGTTTAGGGACCTTTGGAGCGTCCTTGGAGTTTGTAGTGAAAGATTGTGACCCTACCACTGGCGCGCCGGATCCAGGCGAAGGTTACGCAGACTCCTACCCCTTGGAGGAGTTCGAAATGACTTGTTCAGACCAGATAAGGGCGAGAGCTGCTGTCGAAGATTGGGATCAGACTTGGGCAAGGGCTGCATGCGCGCCAGAAGCGAGCGATACATTTGTGCTGCCACAGCACGATATGGCAGACGCTGCCAAAGCGGTTTGTGAGCATCTAGGGTTGCCCAAAAGCGCTGTATCTGGGGACGCGGTGAGGGAGATCCGTGGAGGGGGGATATTCAGAGGGGGCGCCCCCGTTCTGGTCCGGGCGCGGTTGGCCAGCAGTTCTGGCGGCGTGACTATGAAGTTGGCAGCTCGGTCGCCCAGGGAAGATGTCGCGCAGTTGCTTTTAGCCGCCGTCGGTTAAACTATGAGGCATTTATATAGATTTTGGGACTGATTGCCTCTTTTTTGATAATTTAAAATAGCTCGTTAAAATGAATTTAGTAATTTCTGGTACAAAGTTGTACTTAAGTTGTTAATTATGTAATTTACAATGAAAAATTCAATGATTCAAACCGATTTTTTAAAATTATAATGGTTTTTACAGATTGCCAAAAAGTACTTTATCACTCGGCCATCAGTCCCAAAAAAACAATTTAGTAATATATGTATAATATATAATTTTTCTGTAATTAATGTATTAAAAGTCGTCTGCGATATAAAATAGCAGGGCTATATATCATAAAACGTTTTTGCTCATAGCTTGTCAACAAACTTATGCATTTATTTTGATGATAAATGGAAACATTAAAAATAATCGATAACTGGATTGAACCAGTAAAGATCGTCCGCGATCTTTTGTTGAAGACAGCGCTGTTTTCAAAATAATAGTATTTCTCTCTTCACATTTTATACATGTTTATACTATTAGATTACGAGTACAAATGCTTGTTTATACTATGAAAACATATCTCGAACAATGCGTTAAATAGATCTTAAAAAAAAAATGTAGTTCCAAATTTCGCCACTCGTCAATAAATGATAGCTGACTTTTAAGTACTCATGAGTGTCAAAAAATATTGAAACATATTAGAGTCATGATTGGCAGAATTGCGGGGTGGTACCATCGCAAAGGCCATATAAACAACAACTGAACTGAGTCATCATAAAGAAATTGTAACAAAAAACTGCGAAGATATCTCAAGCTCTCTCTGTCACTCCTAGGTATTCACGGTATCTTGCCTCTCATTCCATTGGTACGCCCGCAATTTTTATAAGCAATGTTTCCGATATACTTAGATCATTTGAAATTTGAAAGAAATCAATTCGATGTGCTAAATTTTTACATATATATTATTATGCAATAATAGCTTTGATTAATTACACAGTATTGCATCTTTATTCATAATCATAGTACGATAGTACTTCTGGAGTATCTTAGTAAGGACATTTCAAAATACGCTATTTCATGTAATTCCAAGTAAATAATTAGTAAAATAGACCAAAATCATGTGCAAAATGAAATTCGATCCTATTCAAATGAAATTGAGTGTCAAAAGTAGAATTGAACGAATAATTTTAATCAAATCAAGATTTTGTAGTACTTATGTGGCCCTGTAGTCGTGTGTCCTGTGTATTCTGAAATTATGTGATAAATAAAACAATTATTATGATTCGTTTTCTTTATTTTTTATAAAGTTTTACAAACTTAACTTGTGTTGTAAACTAATACTGTGTATTTGAGTAGTTACAAGGAATTGCCCATTTTTGGCCCCAAAACGACCTAAATTTTCATTAAAAATATATATTAAATAAAAATTTATATAATATTTGTTAACTGAAGGAACTCAGCTGGCAAGTTTAACTAGGTTTTGAAATTTTGATTAAATACAATAACGAAGCTAAAACTAAAAAACATTGCAAAAATCCGTAAGTAAAAAGAATTATTTAATTTGAACAAACCCCAAGTTCGTTAAAACTAAATCATTTTTTAATTATTCCTAATAATGAATAACATTTTGCTTGATATACTTTGACATGTCACTTTGGGCCAAAATCCCTATGGAGAATGGGCATTCCCCTTGAAACTGTAATTACCGGGATATAGGTAGCTGTAGTTGGAAAATACAATAAACCAATTTGAGATCGCACGAAAATCAGTACGATTTCAAAAACGATAGTATTCTTTCCGTCCCATTTTCGCTTTTACACTGCGTTGAATACAACTTCAAAATATGCCAGTTATTTTTCATATATATCTTGTCCTAAATAACTGCCTATAAACTATAAACTCTCAATTAACTAAAGAATTAAAACATTTATAAATCAACAATATTACCTCATATACGTTCCACTGCAAGGCACCGGCCCCTCTACAATCGAGAGTACGATTGAGAGGGGTTAGTCCATATAGTCCACGCTGGCTTAGTGTGGATTAGCCGACTTTACGTACCATAGAAATTCTTACAAATCAACAATATTAAAATTATTTTTATTCTTATCAACCCATAACAAGACTTTCATAATAATAAACTTGGATATTAATAACAAAAGAATACACTTATTTTAACAAAACTAAGCTTACATTCATATACAATTGAAATAAATCATATCTTTGGATAAGTTTTAACTTAATTTTTATTGGAAAAAAAAACTGACCAATATAGGGTATTTGACCCTAAAATAAAAAATAAAATAAAAAAACCAATAGTGGAATTATATGAAAACGTTATAAAAGCACAAAAAAAAAAACAAAAACTACAATACTCGGTATGTTGAACATTATCCAAAATTGTATGAGATACGTCTCACACTTTTTCAGAGTAGTCAGTTCTCCATTTTTTGTCCCTTTCGCACGACTTTTGAATTTAGTTTGAGCGAAGGAGACAAAACATCTGATAACTAAAACATGTTTTAAAACTGTCGATGAATAAGGCCATGTAAATATATATTTTTAAATTTTAGTTCCGCATAAATGATATTTAAAAAAATAGTTTTTTATAGTCTTTCGTTATTGAAAGACTTCAAATACACACAACATTGATGGGTTAAATGTTGCATAGAAAATAGATATCAAATCTATTCAAATATATTGAGGTATTTAATACTAGAACTTGTCGAGTCTGCGGGTATCGACAGAGACCCGTCGAAATCACCATCTGTCAAACTAAGCATGACTTTCAAAGCGTTCTGAAGATTCTGGGCCTGTTCTAGACATTTCCTTATTATAGACCTGAAAAATATGTATTTTAGATAAAATAATACGACATTCACAACCGATTCATAAGCTTGGATTACACGCAGACAACAGAAAAAAGTGGCAAATATTTTATTTTATAACTCAAATTATTTATGAATACACCAACAGTCATATACATACTCCTGACCCCACAGAGATGTTGTCTTGTGCCGTATAAAAAGTTGTGACTTGTTCTCAAACATTCAAATATTCTCTGCTCAGGAATCGAAAATAGACAACTGGCGTCTTAACCGACTGCGACAAAGAGTATTATAAATTTAGTTACCTGTATCTAGTGATTCGCTTGTCTGTAGCAGCCGCCTCTATTTTTAGCATTAAGTTATTCAAAACCGTTTCGTGTGCTTCTCTTTGAACGATGCTGGAATTAAGAACAATATAATAACAATCTATTATCCACCCCTGTTGGTAAACGGACCAGACGCGGCTGCCTACATGTTCACGGTGGTCGCGGGTTCAAATCCCAGGGCACACCTCTGACTTTTCGGAGTCATGTGTGTATTGATAGTGAATCACCACGCACTATAACGGTGAAGGAAAACATCGTGAGGAAACCTGCATACCATAGCGATTTGTATAAATTTCTATGGTATGTAAAAGTCCGCCAACCCGCATTAGGCCAGCGTGGTGGATTATATGGCCTAACCACTCTCAATCATACTCTCGATTGTAGAGGAGGTCCGTGCCCTGCAGTGGGTCGTATATGGGCTGATACAATACAATACAATACAATATTATCCACCAAATATTCATACAGGGTATATCAAGACTGCGACCGAAAACGAAGCCAGGTGGTAGTTTTAGTGACTACAGACACAATGAACTAAAATTGTTGCTAAAAAACGCTACGATTTTTTTGTAATTCTTTTCCTATCGTATTTGGGTGGTAAATAGATACATGTTGCTAAAAAATATGTATACCCTTTTGTGTAATTAAGGTAGTGTATGACGTGTCTATTTGTAAAACGTCATTGATTTAAAACATTAGAATTTATGTCGTATTCCTACCAGATAAGTTTGTATATCCTTTGGTACAAAATTGAATGCCTTGCCGTTCCGTCCCTGTCTGCGTTGGCCCTAAACAGCCACGGCTGACAAAAGATATACACGGATTAATTTAAAATTGTCTAAAATATAAAAGAGGTTTTAACGATCTTACCTTTTCAATTTCTCGATAATAACACCCATATGCTGTCTTATATCGTTGACTTTCGTATGCAGAATTATCGATTTGTCTTCAACGTTTTGGTCTTTGCGAACATCGTCCAAGTTTTCATCTCTAAAATAAAATACACCCAACAGTCACACACGCTCTTGGAGGGTCACTCTATGATCCGAAACGAAACTCGAGTGTTCGGACGTCTGACGTTTGCAGTACGTTTTTAATTTTCCACTTCTAAATATCAACAATATTTTTAAGATACTTATCTTTCACTCCGAACTAAAGCTCCATTTACACGCGGAGAGTTTCCCGCAGCGAGAATAGTATGCGATTATCGCATGACATAACCGCCATTGACTATCGTGTTCTTGACAAATGTTTGCACGATGCAACTTTTTTATAGCCTTACGATAATCGCATATTCGAGGCGAGAGACTTTCCCCGTGTAAATGGAGCTTAAGTCTGTAGTTAGGACGTGCAATAGAGGATTTGAACATTTTTTGGAGTACCTAGGCACATTCGTACAGTATTACATGCGACGTCCGAAGTTTCATGTTTCGTTTCGGATCATAGATCAACCCCTGACCCTACACTAAGATCCAGTTTTGTGTATCAGAAACTAATCGTCCGCCAACCCGCACTAGCGTGGTGGACCATATGACCTAACCCCCCTCAATCGTCCACTTGGTTGTAGAGGAGGCCCGTGACCTACAGTGGGGCGTAAATTGGTTCATACAGATCAGGAACTACGAGAGACTTTAGTCACAAAAACCCAGACTCGGAACAAATACCTATGAATCACACAGACATTAGTCTGTGTGCGGGATCGTAGCGGCCTCTCGTTCCACAGCCGGCGTCTAACCAACTGCGCCACGGAGGCTGACAATAACCAAACCTAGTTTAAATATATTTTGGATTAAAAACTGCCTCAGTGGCGTAGTGGTAATACGGTACGATTGCAAAGCTGAGGTCTCGGGTTCGAATCCCGGGTCGGGCAAAGTGATATTGGATTTTTCTATTCATTATTAGCCCGGAGTCAGGAATTTGTGCCCGATATGGCGATAGGCTTGCCCCCTATTACATCGTGGGACGGAATATACAAGGCGAAACGTGGGTGTTCTGGTAGCACCTCTGCCTACCCCTTCTGGGAAAAAGGCGTGTGTTTATGTATGTTATGTTGGATTAAAAATTATGGAAACAATTTAGCAATGTTGAATTTATCTATAATATTGATTACCGTATCAGCCTGTAATCAACCATTGCTGAGCAAGGGACTCTTCCACAACTGAAAATTCAATTGAACGGGGTTAGGCCATGAACTATGCATTGACGGAATACTTACATAAAGTTATGAACTGTTTTGAAGGTACTGCTTAATTCACTAAGAAATGTCTTAACGAAAGAATAAGTCATACAACTCTCATTATCAATTCCGCTGTCGCTCGTAGAATCAGATATCGATATGTAATCCTTTCCCGTAGTGGAATCAACTTTATTCATTCCAGAATCATTGGTTACCGGTTTCGTCTTTCCAGAAGACATTATTACCGGTTCTGTTTCTCCAGAATCATTGATTACCAGTTTCGTATTTCCAGAACCTGTTATTACCGGTTTTGTTTCTCCAGAATCATTGATTGCCGGTTTCGTCTTTCGAGAATCATTGATATTTTTTCTAGAATCAGCTCTTAATTTGACAGTCTCCTTTATCACAATACTGTTGTTAGAATTATTATATCCAGAATCATTGTGATCTGTGCTATTAATTTTATTTTCCTTTGTTTTATTATTTTGAGTATTCTTTCCGCAATCACTTTCAAAGTCTGAATAATCTAATAAATCCATATCTAGTGGAGTTTTTATTAGTTTTTTCTCATACTTTTTGATAATACTCATGCGCCTCATCACATTTGGTTCAGCATTTTTATCATTACAAGTACTATCAACAATTTCTTTTATATTTTCATTATTTATTACTTTTTTGGCATCATTTTCATTGAAAATAATCTTTTTCTTTGGCGATTTGCTTATGTCAACAATTTCCTTGTTTTCTGTTTTATTATTGTGGAAAGTGAGTGTTGCTACAACTTCATTTGCTACATTATTCTGTATGTTAATTTTTGCATCGACATTTTCATTTTTAACTACCGTTATTGCTTTATTATTTTCTATTCTTAGCGTGTTTAAATTTTTGCCGGAAATTCTGAATACTTTCGTATCATCGTGTGTAGAAGCCTGAAATAATAAATAAATACACCCAACATTTACATGCACAGTCTTGACCCCACACTAATCGAGTCTTGTGTCGTGGGTTTCAGCAGCTACGAAAGACTTTTCGGTCTCATAAACACCCACAAAATAATTAAATAAACAAACATACAGTCCTGACCACACACTGAGTTCAAGTTTTGTGTCGTGTATCAGAAACTACGAGCCTCTTCGCTCTCACAAACACCGAGACCCGAAACAAATACCTGTGGATCACACTAATAATAGTCTGTGAGTCTGTGTGCGGGATATTTCCGGCCTCTCGTTTCACAGTCGGCGTCTAACCAACTGCGCCACGGAGACAGTCAAATAAATGCTATCAATAAAAATCTATAAAAATTATTTACTTACCAAATTGAACTTCTTATGATTATTTTCTTCAGATTCGTCATAATCCTTCCAATCATCGTAATGTCTCTTCAAATAATTAATTATATCCAACGGTTTCTTTACATCTGCGAGAAAATATAATAGAGCGAAAATTTAGTAATTATTTAAACTCGGACGTACAGTAAATGTTTCAGCCCATATACGTCCCACTGCAGAGCACGGGCTTTCTCTACAATCGAGAGTACGATTGAGAGGGGTTGGGCCATATAGTCCACCATGCTGGCCTAGTCCGGGTTGGCGGACTTAACATACATAAACACACACGCCTTTTTCCCAGAAGGCGTAGGCAGAGGTGCTACCAGAACACCCACGCTTCGCCTTGTATATTCCGTCCCACGATGTGATAGGGGGCGAGCCTATCGCCATATTGGTATCGGTATCGGCCATATCGGACTTAACATACTATAGATTTTTTACAAATCGGTACGGTATGCAAGTTTCCTCACGATGTTTTCCTTCACCGCTACAGTGACATACGGACATAATTCTAATTTCTAAATAGTTGACACAAATTCCTACAAACGCGTGAAACCAAAGTCCCACTTACACGGGGAGAGTTTCTCGCCTCGAAGACACGATTAATACATACATACATAAACTCACGCCTTTTTTCCCAGAAGGGGTAGGCAGAGATTCTCTTGTTAGTAACCAGGCACCCGCGTTTCGCCTTGTTTGTTTCGTCCCAGGATGTGATAGGGGGCAAGCCTATTGCCAAATCGGGCAAAAATTCCTGACTCCGGGCTGATAATGAATAGAAAAATCCTATATAACTTTGCCCGACCCGGGATTCGAACCCGAGATCTCAGTTTTGTAATCATACCTTAGTACAACTACGCCACCGATTAATATTTTTTAAAATTTTATTTTTAGTTCCAATTTTCGCCACACGCCAGTAGATTTGACATGATTTGTAACTCACAATTTTGCCTCTTCTCTCGGTCATTATCAATATGTTTTCCTCTTGACGTGTCTTCTACAAATTCCACCTCGTTCGGGTCTTCAATGGTTCGAAGGAGATTCGTCAACGAACGTGTGGCGTTCGACAACTCTTCGCAATCCTGTTGTACGTTCTGGGAAAATGTGTGAGGTTAATTGATTCATTTTCATCTATATGTCGTGGAAAAACAATAATTTTAATTTTAAAAAAGCAGCTGTTTTGATTATAGTGGTAACGGGTAAACACGGTGACGTCATTTGTTATTGAACTCACGCGGACAGAGTCGTGTTGGAGAGTGGGGGACTGTGTAACGAGCACTTGCGTTCGAGAAACCGACCAGTCCACACCTCCTAGGCGAAACTGTCGGTTTACCCACCTAGTACCTATACCTAGTTGTAGTGGATTGTGAATTGCAATAATAAATCTTCGATTATACCTACATCAAGTTTATTTTGGATACCTACAATATCGTGATGGACCCTGTGCCATCGAACATGGAAAAAGACAGCTCTACCGCTCAGCCATCGCTGCCGCCGACATATACCTAGTCAAGTCATAAATTCTGTCACATGTTTAATATAAAATAATTGAAACAAGTTTATTCATTATGTAACCATTTATATACCAAAATAAACTTAACAAAACATAGATTCTTATGACACTAAAGTTTATTCAAAATGACCTCCGTGATTTTGAATACAGGCCTTCAATCTGCGCGGCCAGTCGTCTATCGCAGCACGAACGAGGTCCATGTCAATATCGGCGGGTGCCTTAATCAAGGATGTCTTGAGTGACTCCAAATTGGGATGAGGCTTTGAGCACGCCTTTTCCTCCAATTGTTGCCATATCTTGTAATCTAACGGATTCAAATCTGGACTGGAGGAGGGCCAGTCTTCGTGCCGGATGAAGTCGATTTTACGCGCCGCCAGCCAGTCTTGTGTGCTCTTCGCTCTATGAGCTGGCGCCGAATCTTGTTGGAATACTCAGTGCCTGTTATTGAACATGGTATGAGAAACAGGTTCCACAAGATTCGTCAGGACTGTATTTTGATACACAACTGCATTCGTTTTTACACCTTTCTCACAAAAATGTACCTCTGTTAAGCCCCAATAAGAAACTCCCATACCATGAGCGAGGTTGGAAAATGACCTCGTTGGACACGCGGAATACGGTTGCTCGCTTCTTCACTACTGTGTGCGTACACCTCATCATTTTGTTTGTTGCAGCTCTCTTCTACGGTGTAGGTACAGTATGACTGAGTTTTGTATGTACGAGTATATGCATGTAAGGGATATGTATGTGTGTGTCGACGTTGAGTAATTAGAGGCGGCTGCGCCCGCCGATTAAGTTTACCTTAGTCGCGAATAAATACAGTTAGAGTGAACACGCTGTCATTTCCTTTATGTTTAATCTTTCCCACATAAATATATTTCCTTATCCCCAAAAACGGTAAAAAAAATTCATCCGAAAAAAGAATTTCCCGATATTTTTTTCTCGCGTACCGCTTCAACAAAGCGCGGCATCTCTTCAGTCTCAGGTCCTTTAGACGAGCATTCAAACGATGACCTGTTTTTCTTCGATATGCACGTAGCCTTAAGTCTTCATTTAACACCCTTTTCACCGTGGTTCTGCTTAACCCCATCTGAAGGGCCAACAGTTTCTGCTTACGTTTGGGATTTCTTTGAATTCGCGCCTTCACAGCTTTTATCACTGCTGGAGTCCTAACAGACCGAGGGCGACCACTTCTTGACCTGTCATCTACACTAGAGTCTTCATTGTATCGTTTGATGGTACGATAAACGAATCTTTTGGTTATATTCAAAATTTTCAGTATGTCACAAATTTTAATTGGCGCGTAACCGCAACGATGCAACGCAATAACTGCAACACGGTCTTCTTTAAGCGTCCACTCCATATTTAAAAATGAGTAAAATTCTAAAAAGTATACATTTTTATTTTCATGAACAATTCGAAATTCGAATTCAATAAACTTTTTTGTGGCCAGCATTCTAAAAGAAAAGTTTTTACTGTGTGACAATACTTATGACCTGACTGTGTATATTAAGCTACGAAAAATAGTAATTGAAAAGATTTTTTAAAATTCGTTCAGTTATAAACAAGTTACATTATTATAATTTAAGATGGCAGGAGGAACAGAGAAGGATGCAACTAGCGAGCTATGACGCTATGACGCCATCGTCCATAGTGCGTAAAAATAAAATCTAGAAAGAGATTTTGCTTTAAAGACAGGTCATTTATATATTTTTGAACTACACTTCTTTTGGGGCGTTTGGAAAAATGATGCGAATATTTTTTGACGATGCGCGCGCACACTGACAGCCAATAAAGCGACATGATGAAGTTTAGTAGTACCAGGAAAGCATAAAGTTGCCGGAGATGTTTTTATTCTAAGCAAGTAACATTCTATTGGCGATATTTGCCAATTCATCATCTGTAATCTGTATCTTTATCAGCTCATATACGTCCCACTGCAGGGTACGGGCCTCCTCTACCAAGGAGAGTGCGATTGGGAATAGTTGGGCCATATAGTCCACCACGCTGGCTTAGTGCAGGTTGGCGGACTTTACATACCATAGATTTTTTACAAATCTCTACGGTATGCAGGTTTCCTCACGATGTTTTCCTTCATCGTTATAGTGCATGGTGATTGACTATCAATACACACATCACTCATCATCGGAGGTGTGCCCTGAGATTTGAAACCCGCGACCACCGCGAACATGTTAGTCGTGTCTAGACCGTTACCAACAGGCCGCCTCACATTTCATCACTTTAAAATTAACCAGTTTTTCACCTTTCAAGTACCAGGAAAGCATGAAGTTGGCGGAGATACATAAATTTATATTAATAAAAATCGTATGGAGAATTTAATAGTAATCTTACCTTCAAAGCTTGTATCAACAGCACGCCGCATCCAACAGTTCTCATAAAATCTTGGGGATTTATAGAATTTCTTACTTTACCTGAAAACCAAACATTATTGAAATAAAACTAATGTTCATTGATTTTTTTGATGTCGAGTAAATGAATTAAACCCGGACGACGTTGGGTCTATGATCTGCTTGTATAATCTATGTTGTAAACCTGTTTTGAAAAGAGAAACGCTAGAGTTTCTCGCCCGCTCTTCTCCGGCGAAAACTGCCTTGTGAACTGGGTGGTAGAGGATAACACAAATCGAATTGACATAAAATGAAAATATGTTGGTAAACGGACTAGGCGCGGCTGCCAACATGGGGGTTGCGGTTCAAATCCCAGGGCACACCTCTGTGGTATTATGCTGCTACTGTCCATGAGCGGTATCGCTTACCATCAGGCGAAAGGCATGCTCAACCCGCCATTTATTGCAATAAAAAAGAAGAGACGAACGAGCAAGAAACTCTAGCATTGCTCTTTTCAAAACAAGTTTACAATACAGTAATTGCACAGGAGTCCCGACGCAGTTGAATTCAGAGCAGTTCATAAATAAACAATGCACATCAGATATCATCACAATACAATATTTTCATTTATATCCGATCAGGCCGACAAAATTGTGTCGACCGGCGAGATATCCATCGCATATTCAATACTCTATATGCAATGCGCTTACCATCAGTCGCATTGTAGCCACTTTGTCAGGAAGTCCACTACTGAACTCCTCACCCAAGGATCGTCGCGTCGCGTTTTGTTCGGTGAGTGAGATTGCCGGATGCCCAATACCCCTTTCCTCTTCCCATCCTTTCTCCTTCCCGTTCCCTCCCATTTGGACCGGCAACACATCCATGATCCAGCGTTGTGGATGTTCATGTGCAGTGATCACTTACCATCAGGTGACCTGTTTGCTCGTTTTCCGGACCTATGCAATATAAGCCGACATCCAGCGACTTCTTGCAACCTCAACAAGGCCGTCTACCCTTATCATTATATTAAAATAATACATACATAAACACACGCCTTTTTCCCAGAAGAGGTAGGCAGAGGTGCTACCAGAACACCCACGTTTCGCCTTGTATATTCCGTCCCACGATGTGATAGGGGGCGAGCCTGTAGCCATATCGGGCACAAATTCCTGACTCCGGGCTGATAATGAATAGAAAAATCCAATATCACTTTGCCCGACCCGGGATTCGAACCCGAGACCTCAGCTCTGCAATCGTACCGTAGTACCACTACGCCACCGATTAAAATAATTAATTACCTTTTTCACAAACACATTCGGACATGGAGGAGAGAAGTTTCTTGATTATAATTTTAATTTTCATGTCTTCGTACAACTCGCTCACTTTATTTAACATCTCCGTGATGTTCCACGGTAATAGATCGCTTCGGAACGACGAATTCTAAAAGCATAATATATTTTAGGCCACTAACACACATATAGCCCGCACTAGGCCAGCGTGGTGGACTATGTGGCCTAACCACTCTCAATCGTACTCTCGATTGTAGAGCAGGCCCGTGCCCAGCATTGTCATCATCTCATATTAGGCCAATGCTAAGCACACGAGTATACAACAGAGAGATCTTTTGACTGGGGTTAGACTATCTCGCTGTCCTAGTGGCTAGCGAACTATTAACACTATTGTATCACTAGCCCATAATTGGCCAATGCTGCGCACGAGACTTCGACAAAACCGAGAGTTATTTTGATAAGGGTTAGGCCACTACGCTGGGCTATTGCCAGGCGAACTTCAAATATATAAATTCTTGAAAATATTTATGGTATATTGGTTTTCTCGCGATGTTAATGTACCTTTCAAAGTGTGTGTTAATTGACTATCTACATGTGAAAGTCCGTTAACCCGCACTAGGCCAGGGTGGTGGACATGGCCTAACCACTCACAATCGTACTCTCGATTGTAGAAGAGGCCCGTGCCTCGCTTTGAGATGCATGTGGGCTGATACAGTACAGTAAATGACTCGAAAAGTCAGAAATGAGGCCTGGGATTTGAACCCGCGGCTGTCGTGCCGGCAGACGCGTCCGGCCCGTTACCAAGAGGCCACCAAGCCCTTTCTAATGTCCATAACTAGTGCCATGAGTTTTAAATAATTGTAAATTTAAATCTATTCGTCTCTTAGCTATACAACGGTACAAAAGAATCTCAAATTAGCTTATTTTCGCTCCAATTTATGTATTATGTTGATTGCTTCTCCTGGGATTTGAACCCAGGACCTAACGTTTCACAGCAAATGACCATAATAGCTAAGAAAATTATACACACATGAACATCACGCCTTTTCCCTGGAAAGGGTAGGTAGAAGTGCTACAGGACATCCAAGTATTTCCTAGTTCCGTCCCACTGTGATAGACGAGACTATCACCATATCGGGCACAAATTCCTAACTCCGGGCTGATAATGAATAGAAAAATCTAATATCACGTTGCCCGAACCGGGATTCGAACCCGAGACCTCAGTGTTGTAATCGTACCATAGCACAACTGAGCCACCGAGGCAGTCAGCTTACTTTATTATTCGTTATTTCGTCTCAATTTATGTACTATGTTGACCGCCTGTCCTGGGATTCGAACCTAGGACCCATAATTTCACAGCAAATTACCAATGACTATAGCTAAGAAAAAATATGACTAAAAATACATACTTGTAAAACATTCGACAATGCATCCTCCATTATTTGTATGAAAATACAAATCCATTCCTCTATGCGACCTTTAATTCTCTCCTCCATTACTTTGTGCCTGATATTAAACCTTCGCAAATCATCTTCCAGAGAGAATTCGATCGCGTTCATTGAGTTGTCTATGCAGAACTGTTTATTCGAATTTAAAGGTATAAAGTTGGCGTTTTGGTTTGCCTTCAGCACTGGCTCTTTATTATTTATTTTTAAATTTTGAATTTGGAATTGACTTTTATTCTTTTCCATGGCATTATTTATCTGATTTTCGAACGCACTCGGGTTTGAATTTTGAATTTGGAATTGATGTTTATTCTTTTCTAAATCCATATTTGTTTGATTTTTGAACAGACTCGAGTTTGAATTTGGAATTTGGAACGACTTAAGGCTTCCTCTACTGAGTTTTTGAAATAAGAAACTGTTATTTTTGTAATTATTTTTGTTTGAATTAAGATCCTTTTGAATTTCGAATTTAGGCACAACTTCTTCATTAGCTCGAGTTACATCGTTCGAATTTTTCAAATTAATATTTTGTATAACCCGACCGATTTCGGAAGACGTTTCCGTAACAACACTGTCGTCATCAAATATGCTGTTTTTATTTATTCGCGTTAAGTCTAAATCTGGAATGTTCTGCATAATTCTTTGTGTTCTTGTAAAAGCTTCCTTATTTCGTGGGGCAGAAGGTTGAGATTTGCTTGCAGTTGTAACCATGCCAGTGAAGTTAGCGGATTCTTTGATAGTTTGGAATTTGTATGAATGGATATGTAGAGTGGAGGCTTTTTTCAATAAATCTTCGTTGTTTGTTAGCAAAACCTGTAAAAAAAGGTTCTAACTTAATAAAGCTTTAATGGGGCGTAGCGCAGTGGGTTGGAGACTGAGAAACAAGAGGCCGCGGGTTCGATCCCCGCACAGAGACAAACTTTGTGAGTTCCACAAGTACATATTTGTCTCGGGTCTGGGTGACAGTGAGTCCATAAAGTCTCTTGTAGTTCCTGATACACGACACAAGTCTTAATTGATCTTAATGTGGGTCAGAGCTTTGTATGTGACTGTTGGGTGTATTTATTTATTTATGTAGCATAATGCGCTATTGAGTCACGAAAACAAATCATTATTTTAAATTTCGGTGCTACATTATGCCAATTCTCTATTTGAATTTCCTGAAATTAACGAAAAAAAAAACTATAATATAAGAAAAATATTATAAATACTTACCACATGGTGTTTCTGATTCATTTTTTGCAAACAACAGTTTAATATCGCGTCTTTCGTAACCTTATTGGTATCGGTGAAGAAACCTACGGAGTTCGCTGAAACAAATAAAAATAATAATTCAACAATACATGCATTCTATACATTCCACCGCATGTCTATTTCTCCCGCCAAACAGCAGTGTGAATGCACTGTCGTGTTCCAGTTTGAAGGACATTCTAGCCAGAGTAACTGGACATAATGAGACTTAACATCTGTCTCAGGATGGCGAGCGCAGTGGAATGCCAAGCATTGTGTCACGGGTGATTCTTATGAGGGATGAGTAAAGCATCCTATTCTAGCATGATGACAGTACTGGCAGTTATATTAAGAAGACTAGAATAAGGATTTGAATACAGAACGGAGTTGTCAACGCTTATGTGAGGGATGGCCGAGTCGGAATATTATCACGCCACGATTATTCAAGTTGTAACGTTTTACACAGTTTTAATATGCGAGTTGTATGTGTAGCGAGCCCTGGTGTAAATGTACATGATGTTGGAAAAGAATAGAGGAATTATGATAACACGATCGTCGTATTATTTGGAGTATTCATAATTGCTTTGTAATTCATGGTGTTTGGTTTTGCTACTGTCTATGAGCGGTCGTATCGCTTACCATCAGGCGAATGGCATGCTCGTCTCGCCATTCATTGCAATAAAAAAAAACAGTCACACATAATTTACTGTATCGGCCCGTAATAGGCCACGGCTCAGCACACGGTTGCATAACCGAGTGTTCCATTGAGAAGGGTTAGGCTATGGCCTAGTGTATGCACTACGCTGGTCCTAGAAAATTTTGTCAAGATCGCTACAGTATGCAGGTTTCCTCACGATGTTTTCCTTCACCGTTATAGTGCGTGGTGATTGACTAATACACACATGACTCCTGAAAAGTCAGAGGACCAGGTCCAACAAACGAACAAACAGGTCACCTGATGGTAAGTGATCACTGCACATGAACATCCACAACGCTGGATCATGAATGTGTTGCCGACACAATTGGACTGACTATATTGTATATGCGATCAATGGAAGTACAAATTTTAATACAAATATATTTTATCTGTTGTTTTGTAAATAGCGATTAAGTATTATGTATTGACTTGTCATAAGAGTTATTTAATGGCCCACGTGACCGATAAACGAATGTCATTTAATTTCACTTCTTCTTAATAAAATGTTTGGAACTTCAAATAAATCTTAATACAGTGTGTGCAAAAAAAGGCGCACTTGCTGATATACATTTTAGTAAATCGTGATTGTCTAGATTAAAATGCATTTTCATAGCAAAATTCAAAAATAATATATGATGGTTAATTCTTCACTATATGGTCAATCAGGCCATTGTAAAAATTTGTGATAAAAGTTATTTTTATATTAAAAATAAGTATAACTTACTTGTGTACATAAGTACACACACGTTATTTTATACATATATACAAATATACAGGGTGCGCAAACAAACGGCGCACTTGCTGATATATATTTTAGTAAATCGTGATTGCGTCTAGATTAAAATGCATTTTCATAGCGTAGTCTGATAATAACAAATATGCCGAGAAATTAACAATTACCAACACACGTGCTTCCCCTTAACGTATTACGCCAGATAGATACTTATGTATAGACCCACCAAGTTATCTGTTCAGTCGGAAGTTCGGAATCGTCGCTAGTGAGCAATTGAATATTGCCACTTTAAAAAAATCTTGAATTAGATTAGAGTAAATTAGAGAATGAAGAGATGAAGTGCGTGGTGGCCTCGTGGTATCGGACCAGACTCGGCTGCCTACATGTTCACGGTGGTCGCGGGTTCAAATCCCAGGGCACACCTCTGACTTTTCGGAGTTATGTGTGTATTGATAATCAATCACCACGCACTTTAACGGTGAAGGAAAACATCGTGAGGAAACCTGCATACCGTAGCGATTTTAAAGAATTTCTACGGTATGTAAGTCCGCCAACCCGCACTAGGCCAGCGTGGTGGACTATATGGCCTAACCACTCTCAATCGTACTATCGATTGTAGAGGAGGCCCGTGCCCTGCAGTGGGTCGTATATGGGCTGATACAATACAATACAATACAAATTAGAGAATTATATAAACAGTTATGTATCTTATAAAATACGGTAGAAACGACACGGTAATATAACATTACCGTTGGCAGTGTTTTGGTGAAAAAAATAATGTGCATCTGCAGTAATTACCGTACATCTGATAACACTGGTTTAGTTCCAATTATGGCCACCTGAACAGATAAGTTGGTGGCTCTGTACCTCTGTAACAAATGTTAAGGCGAAGTCTATGAAAGTTTTGTTGTTGTTCAAAATGATTTTCACTGTTTATTTCGTTATCTATTTAATAAACGACGGAACGAAAAAATACGTATATGTTAAAATCTTGTGCTTTACCCATCCCAACCGGTTTTATTCGAAAAGGTGGTGGTAATTCTTAAAACTTTATAAGGTAATAACTCCAAAACGGATAGGTATTTTCCAAATATTATTTCTTTATTATCATATTAATATTATGCCCTTGTATCCAACTGAGCGAGTGCGCCATTTTCCTGCGCTCACTGTATAATGATTTATTTGTAGTTCGTAATTTCGTCACAGTTAGCTCAGCGTGGCCTATTACTCGTATATGGTAAAATTAATATACATACAATTAGTTTGCGTTCCACTGACGACATGCGAGGGCGGGTTGTGGAGCATCCGTACTATCTGGCGCGCAATGAACACGTGTCTATTGCCGAAGCTGTCGCCAGAGCACAACGATTCCACTTCACGACGAGTCTCTTCTGGTATGAGCAGACGACAGTTCTCATCTGCGAACCGGTGTTGAATGTTGTTATGTTTCTCTTTTTCTCTTATAAATATATACTATATATTTGTTTAATATTATTTATATTATTATTTACAATAAGATCATCATAAGAGCTATTAATTGCCTTCGTGACCAATAAACGAATTTCATTTCATTTTATACTATATATTTATTTTGACTATCGGTACATCGAAGTGTTGAAGTGTATATACAACAACGCCACCATGTCGGTCCGAGTACAAGATCAGAGCACGAAGGCTATTCCACTACAGAGAGGCGTGGGACAGGGAGATGTCATATCTCCGAAACTGTTTACTGCCGCGCTGGAAAACGCCTTCAAGCTCTTGCAGTGGAAAGGATTCGGCATCAACATCAACTTTTGTTCCGGAAACTATTACACGCGGGCGAAGCCACGGGCAATACTAGTTAGTTTATGAATATATTCGTAGATTTATTTAAAACTCACCGGATTGCACGAAATTGTTGACGAATTCGTAATCTTGCAGTAGGACACTTGTGTCCACCACTATGTACCAAACATTGTTCATGTTACATCCGGATAACTTCTTCAAACTTTCCATACTGTAATTTACATTTATTTCTTTGGAGATTTCCTGTAAATAAACATTTTATTTTCAAACTACAACAGCCCATAATTGCTTGATTATGATGCTATGATTGCTTGCTGGAGCATGGAACTCCGGAACAACCGAGATTCCCATTGAGAGGGATAGGCCATATAGTCCACCACGATCATTTATACCAGTGGTTCGCAAAATTGAGTGGGTCGCGACCCTCCTAACAAAACCTGACAATTTTTTTTGTTTTTTTCAATAGCGTTGGTCCGGTAAAGGAGCAAGCAGGCCACCTGATGGTAAATGATCACTGCCGCCCATGAACATCCACAACGCTTGGATCATGAATTTGTTGCCGGAAAATTAAGTCAGGGGGAGGCGGGAAGGCAAAAGGATAGGAAGACCGGAACATTAATGAAAAATATTGCAATAATGGATTCTCCGTTAAAAGGATCTGCGTATAGGCGAAGCCGAGCCGGGAGCTATAAACAATATTATTGGATTTCTCTAGAAGATTTTACTCCTTACCTGGTTTGTATCGGAGCTTTTCAATTCATCGTCCAGTTTGAAAGTGACGCGTTTCTTCGGCAAGGGCTCTTGATCGTCCACGTACTTCAACTTAACTCTATTCACTAAAAATAATAAGTAATAATCATAAATAACGGTAGCGCTTATTTCTACGCGATTGTAAGTTGGCGACTCGATATCGACATCAATCACTTACAAATTGTAGATAAAATATTTTGTCACATTGCATATAATAAACTAGACCTAATTATTATTTTTACTTTGTCATTGCGTTGCAAAAAATATCGATACAAACTACTTGGAACGTGATAGCAGTATTATATATACATATAAATGTATTGTTCACATATAAACTTTTGATAATCGAGTTTCTTGAATTTATGCGCCTACTAATTTTCTCTCTGTACCACCCAAAGGTCGACTGGCAGAGAATCCCTCAGGCGTTAAGTCCGCCTTTATACTCTGTATATAAAAAATAAAATAAGTAAATAAATAAATCCCTAGAAAATTGCCATGCCGACCTGTCGCGTACAGTATATATACTTACTTTCTTTAGAAGTAGGTTCGGGATCTGCTTCAGTACGCCTCCTCTTTCTAGCCATCAAAACTAATCTTAGATCATCCCTTTGTAGTTTCACACACTTTTTACCCACTTCATCCCCTTTAGAATCACTTTCGTTATCAGAATCACACAACTTTAAACCAGCTAAAGTAATGTCTTCATTATTATTTGTATTTTTTTCAACAGTTTTCTTTTCGAAACTTTTTGGTGTAACCTCTGTGGCTTTGTCTACACCCGTTTCAAAACTTTTCGGTTTAATTTCTGCTCTTTTATTAATGTTTAATATTGCGTCTCTAAGTATGGGTTTTCTTTCAATTGGTTCAACTGTTTGTCCAACAGTTGGTAGTATTGGGCTTTGTTTTATTGGTGTTGAAGTGAAAACGGGTGTACTTTTCTGTTCTTCCTTTGTATTTTTTTGGTTTTCGTAATTGCCAAATCTTTTGGACAGAGGTATTTGGCACGTGTGAACAAACACATCTTTCTCTAAATCGCACGTTTGCGTAACTTGGTCCAACGTTTGTTGTGGCTTAGGCTCCACCATCATTAAAGGTATTGGCGCCCATACAATCTTAGTTTGGGAAAACATTGACATATTGCTTTTGAATGTACAAATATTTGACGGTATATCAAAAATTGACGCATTAGAAATGCTTGGAGTGTCGTGTTTCAAGGGGACATAGTTTGGAAACGATATTTGTCCAAACGTTGGCAGTTTGGCATGTTTGTTTATCATACTCATATTGCAGTTAGGTGAATCTTTGAATGTACTAGAATTAGAATCGGGTGTATTTTCTAATTTTTCATTGGATTCTACAGGAATTTTTGGTTCTGGGTAATTCTGTGCATTATTCGACACTTCAGTTATTTTTGGGGGATTTATTGGTCTCTGAAATAAGTGAATATTAAAAATAAAACTATTCGAATAAAAAATAAGCCTTATTCTACCCGCCTTACACCACATTTTCGCGGGGCTGGCGTAACGTAACATTATCCGTGCTTAAAAATGATTTGGCTCAGGGGTTCCCTATCTTTTACACTCCGCGGCACACATACATGTTAACTATTATTTCTCGGTGCGCTAACCTATCTACCTGATCGAAATAGATAAATACAATTATTCTCTCTCTCCTCAGCCACAGGAAGTCCACTGCTGAACATAGGCCTTCCCCAATGATCTCCACATTGACCTGTTGGAAGTGGCTTGCATCCAGCGACTTTTTATTACCAGTCGAGATATTTACTTTCAAAAAAAGCATCGGCTAGTGTCGTAACTCAAAAAACTTGAGAACCTATGTTGAGAAAATATTCAGCCATCTCAAATGTATCAAATTGGGAACATGAATACCATAGGAAATAAACCAATTCATGATTCACAGTTCATTTTAGCTTCTGCAATACTATTTGGGCATACACAAAGCAAACCTATACTAAAATAACCTATACCTAAAAGCAGGCTGCTTAGACATTTAGTTATACCGCCATCTAGCGACGACACTAAACAAGTATAAACTTTAAAAAGTCTCATATTTGATACAGGCCGAGTTTATCGCCATATACAGCATGATTCTAATTAATGTCAACTTACACAAAATCTTGCAAATCAATCAGCTCAAATAAAACGAATTGCTCAACCTCACCCATAATACAAGCATTTTGCTTAGTTTGGGGCCACAACTGGTTAAATAAGTATTAGTGTTAAGTTACATTGTTGATTGTTCTGATTGGTTATTAAGACAAAACATCTAACGCAGTTAAAAAATAATATTATTAATAACCTGGGTTTTGAAGTTACTACCTTACAATTCACAGCACTTATGCATAGATAGTAGACCAAAGGGTAACTAATTCATAAAATATTTGAATAAAATCTTTACACTACGTAAACTTTCCCATATAAGATTCTTATAAGAATAATTTCTTGGTTAAGATATTTTGATAGGAAATAAATACCCAATGTCATTTAATAAACGAAAAATTAATTTTAAATGTAGCCATTGTTCTTTTTTATTTTAATGAAGCTGACAAAATATAATTTCAAGTTCCAAGAATGTTTTGGCAAATATTATTTGTAAACCAAAAATCGGAAAAAATATTATGATAATGAATAATAAATACCTAACTTCTTTAGAGATAGGAAAGTCAAGATTAAGCATGTTTTTATTGCTTAGGTACAGCAAATGAGCAAACAGGTCAACTTAAGGTAAGTGATCACTGCCGCCAACGAACTTCCACAATGTTGGAACATGCATGTGTTGCCGGTCCAATTGGGAGAGGAGTGGGAAGGAAAAAGGATCAGAAGAGAAAAGGGGTATTGGGCATCAGGCAGTCTCACTCACCAAATGAAACACAACAGTGAAGCTGTCCTTTCATATAGTTTTCCTGTGATACAGTGGCACCGCCAAGGACAAGAATGTATGTTGGGCTTTCTCGAGGAGCCTTAGATTGTATGAGTTTAATTTTATCAGTATACACTCAATATAAAATAGGTTCAAGAAAATTTACAAGGGTTTTTTATAACACATGACTTTGCCTCATTTTTTTAAAACATAAAATTCCAGGCTTGGCTGTCCAAAAATTCCCAATTGGGAATGTCACACAGATGTAAACATTAAAGTGTAAAAAAAATATTTAAATGACTAGATATTGAGGTGTCCCTACATAAGAGATGGTGGGAGCATGCCCATAGCCTCCCATCTTGCTGGTAAAAGGGTCTGGCTTACGTACTGTGGGGCCAAATATTTACTATTTTTTACAGAGAATAGAGCAACTACTCTCTTCAAAATAAAAGTTTTGGGAGTATTTCATATAAAAATAACTACTTTGAGGGATGCCTAACTGCCTATGTTCAGTAGTGGACTTCCCGTGGCTGGAGAAAGAGAGAGAAAGATATATACCCACTTAGCAGTAAATCCATATTTGATAATTAATAATAAATAATTTTTCAATCAGTTTTTAAGTGTATGTTATTATGAGTACATTTTTTCGCGTCTATTCTAAACCTAGATCCCGTTTCCAGATTTGTTCGAACTTCGTATTCGAATCGAAAAATTAAATTTACGTCGCGACTGTATATTTTCGAAGGGTCGACATGACACAGGCAGTTGTAAAATCATGACTAAAACGGGAATAAAAATCATATAGCACCTATCCCGTGTTTGAAAGTTAAGCGTAGACATTTAAGTGTCTTAACTCTTACCTTAGCATCAGGTAAACTCCACACCGCTTCTCCATTTGTAACGTTAAAGTAATAATATTTTCCAGGAATACTTTTCGATGGGCACAATATCCAGCCATCGTCTTTTCTATTGGGATTCATATTAATATAGTTTAAATCGTTTACCATTAGTTATCATTTGCGTACTTGGCTAAAAGAATGTGTAATTGAGGACCCCTTCAAAGGACCACTTGAAGATTCATCATTCATGCAAAAGTTTTTCGCTTACACCCGCGAAATTTTAGATTTGTTTGGCCTGCGTTCCGTAATAGAATTGCTAATGTTTTTAGCATACTAAATTGTTTGACGTTTTATCCCACTTTTTCCTGATTCTTTTTATTTAATTAGATAAGTATATTAAAATGACCATGCAAACATAAAATATACAATAGGGTACAACAAAACAAAGTAGTATTCTCGGATATACAGGCAATAAATTCCAATAGATTTCACCATTAGTCTTGTTAAATTTACTAGTAAATGTTATTGGAATACAGTTACAATAGGGACTTTTTGGTCTTGGTCTGTGGTGGTTCTTTGGTGTTGTATAACATTTCTTAGGGTGAGAACATGCTAACGGACACGGCTTCGAAAGTCTTTTAAAAATACTGAAGTTCAATATTAATATTAATACTGTATGAAACACCGATTAAGCAAGGTAGTAAATAATGTTAATCGCGAAAATTCTAATTAATTAAAAGCTGTATTGTTGATTTAATAATTTATACAAGGGTAAGTATATTATGACAAAATCAAATTAATATTTTGAATAAAACAACAAGTAATTGTATCCACAGCGTTTTATTATTACAAAAATATCTTATAACTACCAGTGAGCAATGAATACGTTGACATAATATTAGGAACAATCACATCTACAAACTACCCCCCAATAATTTAATCTAACACCATTAAGCGTGTAATACACGTATTACTTTGTACTTTAAACCTATTTGATGAGGTAACCTCAATCATATTGTAACAACATAATAATTCAAACATTTACACAAAATATATATTGAAGTATGGAAATGTATGACGTTGACATGGTTAAAATAAAAGTTATCGTTAAAGTAATTTGATTCAACAGAACTTTACTCAGTATAGCGCGTTGCGGAACCTTTTATTTTATACTGGTCGACTGGACACAGTACACGGTCCTCGTGGGCAGTTCGCACAAGCGACGCTCAGTACATCTACATATCTCCGCTACGCCACATGAGTGACGTCCGGAATTTTATTAATGTTTAGAATCAAAGCATGTTATTTTCATATACGAATGTAGGCAAAAATGCTGTCCACGGAACTCCCCTACATTATAGAGTCCAATTGAGAAGGCATAGGCCATTTTCAAGCACGCTAAAATACGGAATAAATATATTTGTGCGGATGTTCATGCGTTTTAATCTCCTTATTTTGATGAAATTAACAATCTCTTATTTCATCTAAATTCATAACGTCACGGCTCTGTTCCCGGAAGGGTAGCAGAGTTGCCTATTGCTATCCATTTTCTTGGAGTTTATTTTCGTCCCAAAAAATGTTGTTTTTATAAATTCACTATATAATAAATCTTAATTAATTAAATTGGTCCCTCCAATAGTTTTACAGTATATTTAATCATACAAACAATACCTTGAGGTAGATATTAAAATAGTTTTACATAATTAATACAAAAAACTATATGTTTGAATATATTTTTTAATTTGTTGCTTCAATTTAATTTCTAATGAGCAATTTTCTGTCATGATACAAAAAATAAAATCTAACAAGATTTTGTTTATTCCTTTGGCCAAATTTTGTCATGAAACATCAATTGTTATTACAAAAATTCAGTCTTCACATTTTATTATATTTTAATCGATTAATTTCATAATCGATTGTGAGCGATTAAATTATCGAGTAATCAACTATTCCTCTTTATAAATTTCTCTTTTTCGTACGTAAATATAGTGTTTTTAGCTAACGTATTAACTTTTTTACTTTTGAAATGCAGCAAAGTTTTTAATTTATCATTGCTTAGTTTGCTATGGAATATGTTTTTAGTAATTAGGTAGAAACCTAGTAACACTAGAAACGTCATTATAGCTATGGATAAGGGTGGTAAAACTACCACCGTGAAGTATATCATCCATTTGATTTTTGGCGGCAGATCTTCTTGGTTCTGAAAAAGAAAAAAATAACTTCTATAAATCTACAATGGATATACATGAATAACATCTCTCCAGCTACACTGACCCAAAAACAAGCGTCCGTCAGCCGCATCTTATAATTTGTTTTCAGCTTTATCAGTTACACTTGTGAGATAGGATATATTGAAAATGAAGTAAACATTGACTGCCTCGGTGGCGTAGTGGTACTACGGTATGATTGCAAAGCTAAGGTCTCGGGTTCGAATCCCAGGTCGGGCAAAGTGATATTGGATTTTTCTATTCATTATCAGCCCGGAGTCAGGAATTTGTGCCCGATATGGCGATGGGCTCGCCCCCTATCACATCGTGGGACGGAATATACAAGGCGAAATGTGGGTGTTCTGGTAGCACCTCTGCCTACCCCTTCTGGGAAAAAGGCGTGTGTTTATGTATGTATGTATGTAAGTAAACATTATAAATACATCCAACAGCCACACACATACTCCTGACTCCACACTAAGATACAACTCTTGTGTCATGGATATCAAAAACTATGAGTCACTTTTTATTCTCACCACATCCAGACAAGAAGCAAATACATGGGGATGGTACAATATTAGTCCCCGTGCAGGAATTGAACCTACTATCATTCTTCCGTAGGGCGCGTGGGTGCGAAAGAGAATACGAGTGTCCCCACTGTACTACTAAAATTATTAATACCCGAGCCACTTCACAACCAATTTTTATGTTATTTATTAATGTTTGTTAATTGTTATAAATGATATTTTGCAGTGATCATTTAATAATATTCAGCAATCATCATCATGAGACCGTTGCAGACTACTGGACATAGGCCTCTTCCAAGGTACGCCACAGAGCCAGGTCTGCTGCTTTATGCATCCAGTCGCTGCCAAATATTATTCAAAATTAACCAATGGAAACATCCCCATTCTTTGAGGGCTATGTGGTTTACTCCTTGTTCTAGAATACTTACGTATTCGCACCAGAACAGCGGTATGATGAGGTTGGACAGCTTGTCGTAGTCGCTGTCAAAGCCTGACAGGTCGTATAGATGCAGGTTACTCTGCATTCTCGCCACGGAGTGGAACGGGGTGCCGGTTAACTGAACATAAACCCAACATTAATGTTAACAGCCAAAATTAATAAGCTATTGCGGTATAAGGATTGATATCGAGAATAGACCAATCTGGTAGAAGATTAGGCGACCCGCCCAGAACTAATGTCTTTTGATTGGTTTATATTCAGGATTGATACTTAGACTCCGCGTCAGATAAGTGTGCGCGCGACGGAGGGCGCTTCTAATGTTGCCAGCTGCATGAAAATTATAAGCTCCACAAAAATGAGAATTGTGGGACCTCTAGCAATTGGAGTAACTTTCATCACGCGGCAGTCTGTGATATAATTTAATTACTTGAAATTATATTGTCTTATTACAGGATTGATAAAATATGTTAGAATTATAAGGTATTTAAACCAGTTGAAATTATTTTTCAATCATATGAAATTTGTGCAAACGTGGAATTGTATAAGCTGTCAATATATCAAAGTTATTTTCCCAACACCAGTGAATGAAAAATGTGTCTTTAATGATAAAGTTATGGGTAAATCCATTAAGCTGGTAACATTCTATGATGTCAACATTGTTTCCAATTTTGCCCGCGCGCAGACTTACGGGGCGAGGTCTATAGCTATGGATTGTTTATTAATTTGGGCTCAGTCAAAAAGTTGTACAGTTTACAAGACGTCGCCATTTTAAACTTTTCTCGTATTTTAAAACCTTCCAAAATATCGGTCATTAAGTATATCCGGTTTTGTTGCCTTATTGATCTTATTACAGTGTAAACTTTTAGTAATTACTCGTCTTGTATATTCATCACCTTAAATTCAAAACGATCTATTTAAAAATAATTCCAAGTCAACCAAAATTAACCTAACGTTTATAACATACCGGTTCGACAATAGCGTACGAGTTGTGTTTCTCTCTATCTGGTTTGAGTCCGGTCACGAACTGATCCTTGGCTATCCCACCCGCGTAAAAATGGGGATACGATGCCGTCATCGGGAAGTCTGAAAACAAAATTTTTATTAGTGGCATATAAGCAACATGTGGCGCCATCTAGCAATTAAAAATGATAATAACCACCTAAGTGTCGAAAAAAGTATATTACTATCTGAATTGATTACATAACATAATGAGTGCATGTTTCTTAAATTGACAGCCTCCGTGGCTGGTTGGTGAAACGAGACACCGCGGTATGATCTCCGCACCGAGACAAATGTTTGTGTGATCTACAGGTATTTTTTTCCAGTGTATTTTTGTACTAGTCTCTCGTAGTTTCTAATGACACAAGACTCGAACTTAATGTGACGTTAAGACTATGTATGTGACTGTTTTGTGTATTTATTTATTTCCTTACCGAAATAACATTTAGAAGCGTCGCTAACTCCACTCGGCAGACTGGGGTGTGTGTCGTAACAATCGGTGCCATTGTTGACGCGCGCGTGCACGCTCTCCGACAAATTGTATCTGTATAGAGGCACGCCATCTAGTGACAGCTCGCCTGAAACAAATAGGTACATGTTAGCGTCTTCTTCTTTACATAGTGTAGTCTATGCTTATCTTTTAAACTACGCAACGGATTTTAATGCGGTTTTTATAGATAAACAGAGTGATTCAACAGGATGGTTTGTATGTGTAATATATACATACACTCACGCCTTTTTCCCAGAAGGGGTAGGCAGAGGCGTCAACGTGACACCTACATTTCGCATTGTATGTACGGGACATACAGTGGCGCAGTTGTACTACGGTATGATGGCAAAACTGAAGTCTCAGGTACGAATCCCAGGTCCAAGTAATATTGGATTTTTCAATTCACTATCAGCTCGGAGTCAAGAATTTGTGCCCGATATGGCGATAGGTTCTCGCCTCCTATCACATCGTGGAACCGAAAATACAAGACGAAACGTTACACCTTGTAACCAGGTTACACCTCTGCCTACCCCTTCTGGGAAAAAGGCGTGAGTTTATGTCATGTATCTCACTAAAATACAATACTCACTATCGTAATAAAGCGGCATTATTTTGCAAACAGTCTTCCGCCAGTACAGTAACACGTCGCTCTTGGTGAGATGCTGTTGGTACATCACGCCTTCCGTGGAACCGAATATGCGGTCTGGACACTCCTGACAAAAATCAGTAACCGTGGTTGAATGGTTTGACGCTGGCCATGCGAGAGACCGCTAGGATTCCAACCAGTCGAGTATTTAAATAGAAAATACATACATACATAGCCCTGAGTCCTGATCCTACACTAACGCCCCATATATTGTATTCTTTATTTTCTACACTGCCCTCTGTTTCTCCTTATTTTAAATCCATCCCATGCTTGTCTGTAAGACATTGCCTAGAGCGATAAGACCGCCACTTGTAATTTTTATTTTTTATTTCTGTATATTGTGTTTTATTCTTGTGTACAATAAAGACTTAATAAATAATAAAAAAATAAGGCCCCATTTACACGGAGAGAGTTTCTCGCGGCGAGAATAGTATGCGATTATAGCATGACATAACCGCCATAGATTATAGTGTTCTGACGTGTGTTCTGACAATATTTGCACGATGCGACTTTTTTATATCTGTACAATAATCGTGTCTTCGAGGCAAGAAACTCTCCCCGTGTAAATGAGACTTAAGATCGAGTCTTGTGTCGTGTATAGCTTGGCAAAAAAATGTAAAAATAAATGGAGGCGCCACTGAGCCGTTTATATGGAATCATTTTGTAGCTGGGATTTTAATATTGATTCTTATTATTATTAATTTAATGATAATTAAATAACAAAAGTAATTATTAAACATTCTCAAAGAAAATATTTTAATAAAAACGTAAATTTCAATGCGAAATTTAATTAAAATTCACAAATGTGAAAGATGTGACAGTGCTGCCAGGTAAAATAAAGGGTTAGTTCCGTTTTTACACGTTTTTGCCGATCTGTAATAGAAACTACGAACGACTTTTCTGTCTTACACCCGGAACAAATGCCTGTCGATCACAAACACCCGCCACTGCAACTCCTATAAGCCAGGTTCAACAGTGGCACGCATTTTAATGACACCGAGCATTGACGAATCCGGGAATGTCTAACTTGTATTTAATCCGCAACGGAGTTAACCATAAAGTTAAATTATAAGGAGTTGGAAATCTTTTCTGTGGATGGATGGATATTTCATGGATGTGTTGCTGTCCCACCAGATCGGGAAGGGAGTGAAAAGGAAAAAGAATCGGAAAAGGAAAGGGGTATTGGGCATCCGACAGTCTCACTCACCGAACGAAACGCGACAACAAAACTGTCACTCCACGCCGATCTCCGGTGAGACAGTGGTACCGCCCCGGTCGAGCCTGCCCATTCATGGCGAGTCATGGCTGACAACAGCGTGGCTCTACCTCTTTCAAATGTTAGCGGGGTCAGGACTACGTGTGACTGTTGGATGTATTTATTATTTAATATTTATTATTAACTTACTTCAGGGTCATACCCCGGCAGTTGAGGGTTGCCATGGAACTTGTCTATCTGGAAGAAGTGCTTGTGGCCCCATTTGGGTCCAATCATGACCGTCATCTCATCTGTGAAGTCGGCGTAGATCTGAAACGAGAGACATAAGTAACGTTAGTACTTCATATATATATTTTTTATAGCTGTTATAGGCAGACGAGCTAGCGGCCCGCCTGATGGAAAGTGGCTACCGCTGCCCATAGACTTCCGCAGTGCCAGGGGTCCAGCACAACAAAGTCGCTGAAAGTACTCTCTTTAAGCCTCGTTTGAAGAAGGACAGGTCATAGCGCTCAGGAAACACCGATGCAGGGAGTTCATTCCAGAGCTTACACGTGCTTACACGTATGTTTCTTTGTCTCGCTTTTATACATACATAAATAAACTCACGTCTTTTTTCTAGGGTAAGCAGATGTGCTAAAAGGACCACCACTTTTCGGCTTGAGTATTCCGCCATCATGTGATAGGGGGTGAGCCTATCAACATATCGGGCACAAATTCCTGATTCCAGGCTGACAATGAATAGAAAGATCCAATATCACTTTGCCTGACCCGGGATTATTGGGATGGAACTCGTAAATCGTCAGCTGGTAAATTGTTCCATATTATCTTAATCGTGCGACAAGGTTGATTAACATTTTGGTTACCTATAGAAAAAAACTTTTTGTATCGTAGAATATGGCAACACCAACATGAATTAACAAGGGCATTAAGCTATGAAATGTCTTTGAGTATAAAAAAAGAAAATAGCATTAAAATACAACTTACAAAGCGCTTAAACTTGTACCTATACCATATAAATATTCGCTAAATAACCACATTCGTAGATACAAAACAAAAATAAATCAGTCGAATTGATTACATCCTCTTTTGAAGTCGGTCAATGAAAATAATTAATATTACAAGATAAATATACGTTAAAACTTGAAAATTGAATTGAATTACAATAAAATTACGTTTTATTTCGGCTTACATAAGAAGCACTTGTAAGCAATAAAGTTGTGGGAAAAATATGAACAATGAATTGTTAATATCTTTTTAATCTTATAATGCACCGTTGAACAGCCTTGACATTCAGTTATTAATGGAGGGAAAATTGACATTTTTCTTTGTCATAACTCCTGCGGTTTTCATGATTTTATCTCGGTTTTTATACATTTTTTTTACAATATTAGGTATAATTTAAGTGGTGAACAATAAAAGTCACATACATAGTCCTGAAAATACAAGTATTGTGTCGTATCAGAAACTACGAAAGACTTTTCAGTCTCACAACACCCTGTCCTGAAAAAATATATCTATTTTTTTAAATTAAAAATGTACAAGTAATTTTAGCGTAAATATATACACATATATATATATATATATATATATTGACTAAAGTGTGTCCTGCGTTAGCACCAAAAAAAATTCAATCATTATTCTTTAAAAAAAACCGTTTATAATAGCTTAACTTATCGTGGTAACACCTTTGATCGTAATTTGCTTTATCTTTATAGTATGATAAATACTCCAAGCTTTTTAATTACTTGGTATTTCTGGTCACACACATAGTGGTAAAGACGAGAAAAAATAAATTATACTTAATAGTTTTTTATGTAATTAGATGACAATTATGGCACCATCAGTAAAGGATCATGAGTTCCAAGTATCAAGGTTAGGAGAGGAATTAATTAAAAATTAGTACCTAGTCAAATTAAACCATTAGTCATTAAGTTTTATTTTATATAGTATCGACTGCATCATTATTGTATAATAATAATAGGTTAGTTAGATTATATGTTTCAAAATTTACAAAGAGCCGCCATTTTGAATTTTGCGTTCATTAATATTTGTAAAAAAGGTAATGGTTATGCGAAACTAATTTGGTAATTTTAATGCAATTTGTTTTTATATACGAATTTGGAAGGTTTTTTATGCTGCGAATATATTTATGGAAAATAGCGGTCACGTGTGGCTCCGCCCAGGGAAAAACTATTTAGCAATAACCAATTTACGGAGGTATGCATTAACGAAGTGCGGGTTGGCGGACTTTACATACCATAGAAATTTTTGCAAATCGCTATGGTATGCAGGTTTCCTCACGATGTTTTCCTTCACCGTTATAGTGCGTGGTGATTGTCAAATCAATACGCACATGACTCCGAAAAGTCAGAGGCGTGCTATGGGATTTCAACTCACGACCACTGTGAGCATGTTGGCACCGGCGTCTGATCCGTTACCAACAGGCCACAATTTATTGTCTTATGTCTACTGTTGAATCACCTCAAGTCAACTTACCCTCGCCAAAACGCCCATGTTGTTGACAGGCACGAGCCCCGGCGCGAGGGTCTTGGACGTGTCGAGCACGGGGTCCCGGAAGTCCCACAGGTACTCGTACACGGTTCGCCTGATGAACATCTCGCTGCCATGCGTGTTGACTAGGAACCTGAACGCCGCGCGGACCAGGTAGTTCGCGTTGTAGAGGTAGGAAGCTAGACCCTGGAAAAATATATTTGTAATGTTATTATATTTATAATTAATAGAAATTTCCCGTCCTGTCCCGTTATAAACCGCCCTGTCCCGTCTCATTCTCAAGAATTTTAAAGTTTTACTTTTAAAAAGGCTTAAAAACTAAAATCACGATTTTTAACAGAATTACCAGGCAGTTTTTTTTTCAAACTTAGTACAATGTTACCTGGGGTGTTAGGTATAAACGGTTTAAATTATAATACCTTATGTCAGAATCACCCTGTATATGGCTAAATATAAATCAAAGTCTTTCATTCATGTTTCAATATATGTGTTTTTAACATTGTAACGGAGCTTTTTATCTGTTTAATCACTTGTAAGTGTAACTTTGGTATGCTTTTGAGTTCGACTGTAATTTTTGAGGATTTTTTTTCTGTTATGCCTTCGCACGGTTTTTGCATATAGCCAGTCCTCGAGTAATATTTTTTTGTCAAATTTGCCCAATTTGGGCGATATGGTCGAATATAGCCCATCGTCTGTAATTGTCTGCCAGTTGGTCCACAGTCATGTTTTAGTATGGCGAAGGCTACCTTATCAAAACTTTTGATAGGGCTCAGCGGAAAAACCGAATTAATCACTTAAAACACTCTTGCTTCACTTCTACTTCACTTGTGCACCTTTACAAAACTATATTGAATAAAATGCCTTCTACTTTATGCAATAAATCTCTAAAATGCAGTAAATAAATGAAAATAAAACTATATACAGGTATATGTCATTTCGACGATTTTCCCGCCAAACTCCAACTTTGGAGGTTATAAAAAGTCAAAGAGCCTGGGAGATCTATCAAGCGATACCTCGAATACAAAAAAAGGTTACAAATAAATGGCAATTAGAGAAGATTATTTATTCTGTGCAATTATTAAGTGCTGTCTCGTGTCGCTGGTTATTAGTGCTGTGAGGTCGCCGCTGTCCCATTTAATACCTAGTTGGTTTTACATTTATTTTTTAATTCATATTGACGCTTGTGATTCATATTTTTTAGGTTTAAAACCAATTCATTATCAGTCCGGAGTCATGAATTCGTGCCCGATATGGCGATGTTAAGAAAACTTACGAGGACGGGTCAATAAGTTCGTACGTTTCGTAACAAGCCACCACGCACTTTTAAGAGTCTTTTTGAGAGACCTACCTACCAGTAAATATTTTCAAAAAAGTGTATCTATGCCGAGGCAGAGCTGGACCGAGCCGCTAGTAGAAAAAAAAGATGTTATCTTACCAAGACAGCTAGATTCGGCACGATTATCGTAGCGTTCATGTCGACATGGTTTTCTTCAGTGAGATATATCAAGAATCTCTTGGCCGTGTAGGTCATCGTGCTGTTCTCATTGAAGGTTATGTTGGAGTGGAGAAGTTTCTCTCTGGAACAAAAGACATACATAAACACCTTTTTCCCAGAAGGGGTAGGCAGAGGTGTAACCAGGACACCCATGTTTCGTCTTGTATTTTCCGTCCCACGATGTCATAGGGGGCGAGCCTATCGCCATATCGAGCACAAATTCCTGTCTCTGGACTGATATTGAATAGAAAAAATCAATATCACTTTGCCTGACCCGGGATTCGAACTCGAGACTTCAGCGTTATGATCATATCGTAGTACAACTGCGCCACCGAGGCAGTCACTTGACATTTCGATTCGGGTAATAAAGCGGATTTACATAAAGTAATAATTATCTTAGACAAAGGGATTGTTTGATTTGAACTTCTTTTATTGAGGAAATAAAACGTTATAATCTGTTTGGTATTCACCGTGAACGCTTCCCTACTTTATTATGCTTTGAAACGCAACATCAGTTTGGTCGGGTAAATGTATCTTGAAAGTCCCGACCGTTTAAGAGGTGTGTCAACTTAATGTCAGTTTCAATAGGGTATATTTTAACCGTCAATCCTAGGCTGTATGGCTCAGACCTTTGCCTTTCCGATGGGAGAAATTGAAAAAACAACATTAACTGTCAATGCAATGACAACTTTAATGAGAGTATAAATAGGGTGTATTTTTAAAAAGCTGACGTCACATCGACAGACCAATAAAGCAGTCGGGATGTTAGACTTTAGAGTAAGTATGCTATGCTATTGGAAGCGATCGCACTCCTAACGTGTTCTTGAAAGAAGACCGTGTTTTGGCAAGCGTAGTGTAGTACGCCCTCGAGCTACGTGGAGTGACGATTTGCGAAACGTTACTGGCAGATGGTTTCTTAGATTTACGCGAAAGTTACAAATTCGTGGTCACGGGGCGGACTGAAATTTGTAAAATGATTGAAAGGTCGGGAAGTTAAAAAATTAAATCAAATTCGCGATAAAATCCGTAAGAATTCGTTTTATTTCAATTGTTGGCAGATGCTGGATACGACAAGATGAAGACAGGGTGATATGGCGCAGTGTGGAGGAGGCCTATGTCCAGCAGTGAACAATAAAACCACTTAGCTGAACTTCAGTTCGGTTCGGGAACTTGTCTGAACGGTAATAAGAGTACCTATACGGGTTGATCAAAGGCCTTGGGAACTAGGTATGTACATATATAATATTTGATTAACTACTACTAGTAGTATGACGTCATGATATCGTAATAGCAATTGCCGGAATCATTGACCTTAAACATACACATCGGAACAAATCACTCGAGAGTCCACGTAATATTTGTTGAACCTACTACTGGTTTTATACTCACAATATCAAAACACAAACTCACGCCTTTTTCCTGGAAGGGCTAGGCAGAGATGCTCCCAGGAGCCCCACGTTTCGCCTTGTGTTCCGTCCCACGATATGCTATGGGGCGACCCCAAAAAAAACATAGTTGGGAGGTCTCCCAACTCTACTGTGGTAAATAGGTCTACCTAGTAACCACAGTAATTTTACAACAATTCCTATAATCAATTGCACAAACTAACATTGCCCATAACGTTGACTTTGACAATGTCATCGCTGTACGTATGGGATTGACGGTTTCAAAGTCAAAGTTATGGGCAAAGTTAGCTTGTGCAATTGGACCTTAGGTCGGAAGTCACATCAAGGGTCCGTTTAGTCAAATAAAAGAGACCTTGGTGGGCATCGTCAAATAAATAAATATAGTATGTACCTAAGATACACACATAGTACTGACCCTACACTAACATGGTCAGTCTTGTGTAGCAGGAATCAGATTAAATAAATAAATAAATCCAACAGTCACAAGTTTACTAGAAACGTAGGTTAATAATTACAAAAGTAAAAAAATGAAGATAAGGCTAATTTTGAGATAAACTGAATCAAAAGCAAAAATAATGATCAAAATCGTGAAAGAACTATCGGAGAATGCGTGAGCGTACTAGAATATAGTACTTCCTCATTTTTTAAGTGGTTAAAAATACGAGTAATTATAATGCACGTCTTGATTGCAGTAATACAAAAAATATGACATTAACGTAGACCGTAATCATTGCATTATTTTAAGTTCATTATCAAAGATTACATGTACTTATTGTTTTTGTGTAAAATGTTATTGTAGAATAATTTTTATTGCATGTGCGATGTTGCGAATTTGAGGCCCATTTGGATAAGATTTTGTGTACTGAGTATGGTTAAAATTGAAAAATAATTGAATGCATAAAATCCATCCATCCATCCATCAGTCAAAGGAAGTCTACTGCTGAACATAGGCCTCCCCCAATTATTTCCACAGTGACCTATTGGAGACATCCTTCATCCAGCGACGTCCCGCGACCCTTACTAAGTCGTCTGACCATCTCGTGGGTGGACGTCCTACACTGCGCTTCCCGCTACGTGGGCTCCATTCGAGAACTTTTTGGCCCCATCGGCCATCATTTCTCCGTGCTATGTGCCCCGCCCATTGTCACTTCAACTTACTAAGCCGCTGGGCTATGTCTTTTACTTTAGTTCTCCTACGGATCTAGTCATTCCTGATTCGATCTTGTAGGGAAACCCCGAGCATAGCCCTCGCACCTCTCCATAGCTCTTATCCATAAAAGAATATACTTAATCACGCTAATCTCAGGAACTATTTTATTTTGGTGTTGGATAGCCCATTGATCGACAAGGGCATATACACTAGTTACATAACATCACGCTGAGACCAATGGGAGCAGAGCATCAATAAAAATTGGTGCCCCAAAAATTCTCGTGAACTTTTCGGCGCATTTGTGTCTGAGTCTATATCAGCTCATACAGGGTATATCCAGACTGCGACCGAAAACGAAGCTAGATGCTAGTATTAGTGACTGCAGTGTACAGATACAATGCAACTACAATTTCGCATAAAAAGCGATTTTTTTCAAGAGTTATTTAATTGCCTACGTGACCGATACACGAATTTCATTCATTTCACCATATAAATTCTTACAAATCGTTATACTTAGTATGCAGGTTCGCTCACGATGTTTTCAGTGATGTGCGTGGGGTAGAGCTTAATAGTATCTGCACTCGGGCGAAACTGGTAGTATTACTACGAATTCTTAGGGATTTTATCGCGAATTTGATTAAATTTTATTTTTTTTAATTTCCCGATGTTTCGATCACTTTACAGCTTTCGTCGTCACGGGGCGGACTGAGGTATTAGGCATCCGCTTAGTGACTGTTACAATTTAAATACCCTTAATTTACAATTACTAAATTAAAAAGTTAATTGGTTTTTGCGATCCGATTCGCGTTAATCTAAGAAACCATTATGGTAGTAATACTTACAAGTAGACGATGGGTCCGATCTCCTGGACGTTCAGTTTGGAGTCGAGGCCCTGCATGAACCGCTCGTGGTTGGTGACGTTGAACACGTAGGTTCTCAGCTTCACCTCGTCTGGGGGGTCCGCCCACCACTCGTACGGAGGGAGGCCTGACGGGAAAATTAATAAATAAATACACCAATAGCCACATACATAGTCCTGACCACCATTAAGATAGGGTCTTGTGTCGTGTATCAGAAGCTACGAGAGACTTATCCTTCTCACAAACACCCAGACTCGGCAAAATTATCAATGCATCACACAAATTTGTCACGGAGCTGGACTCGAGCTCCCGGTCTCTTCTTTCAACCATCCATCAGCCAAAGGAAGTCCACTGCTGAACATAGGCCTCTCCCAATGATTTCCATAGTGACCTGTTGGAGGCAGCCTGCATCCAGCGACGTCCCGCGACCTTCACCAGGTCGTCTGACCACCTAGTGGGTGGACGTCCCACGCTGCGCTTTCCGCTTCGTGGCGTCCATTCGAGAACTTTTTGGCCCCATCGGCCATCAGTTCTCCGTGCTATGTGCCCCGCCCATTGCCACTTCAACTTGCTAATCCGCTGGGCTATGTCGGTTACTTTAGTTCTCCTACGGATCTCCTCATTTCTGATTCGATCTCGTAGGGAAACCCCGAGCATAGCCCTCTCCATAGCTCGTTGAGTGACTTTGAGCCTCCTGATAAGGCCCATAGTAAGAGGCCACGTCTCGGTGCCGTATGTCATCACTGGTAACACACAACTATCGAAGACTTTCGATTTGAGGCACTGAGGTATTTTGGACGAGAAGACGTCGCGTAGTTTCCCGAACGCTGCCCAACCAGTTGATCTTGATTTTGATTCGAGATCTTTCACATAAATGAATTTAAATAACGCTCAAGTGTCTAAAGGAAACTTAGTTTATAATTCATCTAAATTCTACTGGCGTGCGGTTAAATTTCGAACTACAAATTAAATTTTAAAACATATCTATTCACTGCCTATACTACATATCTATACTGCCTCGGTGGCGTAGTGGTACTACGGTATGATTGCAAAGCTGAGGTCTCGGGTTCGAATCCCGGGTCGGGCAACCTGATATTGGATTTTTCTATTCATTATTAGCCCGGAGTCAGGAATTTGTGCCCGATATGGCGATAGGCTCGCCCCCTATTGCATCGTGGGACGGAATATACAAGGCGAAACGTGGGTGTTCTAGTAGCACATGGAAGATATATGAGACAAACTGATACGGGGGGACTATATTAACGTAATAGAATCCAAAACAATTATTTTTAGTATTTTTGTCTGTTTGTGCGGTTGTGTGCGATGAACTCAGAAACGGCTTAATGGATTTCAATGAAATTTAGTATGGAGGTAGCTGACAACCTGGATTAAGACTTAGGATACTTTTTTGCCCGAAAAATGTAGTGTTTCCGTAGGATGAGGGAGGAATTCCGATATATTTATTACTTTTTTGTACTCAAATGGATGAGATGGGACTGGATTACATATCTTGAGTGAGAATGAAACGGGACAAGGCGGGATATAACGGGATAGGATGGTGTTTTTTTATAAAGATATTTGCGTGGTGCAAACGGAGTTGCGGGCAGAAGCTAGTCAATAAATAAATTAGTTACTATTGTGGCGCCACAGTAGATAACAACACACGCTTAGTTTCATAGTTCATACATGCAAGGATCTTGCGTCATCCATTTAGATTGACGTCTGGTGGGGTCAATTCCTAGATAATGATAGGAATCGCGTCAAAATTTCCTCCGTAAATCTTGCCAGACGTCACTATATTTTAATCTGCTCTTACCATCTGGTACAATGCAGTATTAATGGAGACTGTCCCGCCCTCACACCCGCCACTGCAACTCCTGTAAGCCAGGATCAATAGCACGCAATGTAATGACACTGAGCATTGAACCTCAGCGAGTCTCCGGGAATGTCTAACTTGTCTTTAACCCGCATAGAAGTTAATCATAAAGTTAAATTAAAGGAGGAGTTGGAAATCTTTTCTGTCCACTTCCCTCAGTCACAAAACGGGTGATAAAACAATGGATTAAAGAGGTAAATAACGTCGGATGAAAAGACTATTACAACCAGAGAAGTCAATGCAGTATTATAAAAATAAATGTTTAAAACCTCCCGAAAGAGACATGACTATGGTTAAATCAACTGTACCGTATCAGCCCATATACGTCCCACTGCAGGGCACGGATCTCCTCTACAATCGAAAGTACGATTGAGAGTGGTTAGGCCATATGGTTAAATCAAGGTGGCCATGAAATATATACTTTGTCACTGCCCTACCCGTTCCATACAGTATTCCATAATTATCATTTTGTAGTTCCGCAGCTTAAAAATAACAACGGAATTCTCATAGCAACTCGTATTTGTATTTGCACGGGCGTGGTGGCCTGTAGGACCAGACGCGGCTGCCTACATGTTCATGGTGGTCGCGGGCTCAAATCTCAGGGCACATCTCTGACTTTTCGGAGTCATGTGGGTATTGATAGTCAATCACCACGCAGTATAACGGTGAAGGAAACCATCGTGAGGAAACCTGCATACCATAGCGATTTTTATAAATTGGTATTCTATGTAAAAGTCCGCCAATCCGCACTAGGCCTGCGTGGTGGACTATATGGCCTAACCCCTCTCAATCGTACTCTCGATTGTGGAGGAGGCCCGTGCCCTGCAGTGGGACGTATATGGGCTGGTACAGTATAATAAATTTGTATTTAAATCATCTAAGATCTATTCGCGTGTGGCGAAATTTGGAATACAAATAAAATTAAAAATATCTATTTAACGCATCGTTTGAGATATATTTTCAAATAAACAAGCATTTATTCTCGTAATATAATACTATTAACATGTCCAATGTTACAAAATGTGAAGAGAGAAGAACTATTATTATTTTGACAACGCATTCGGCTTCAGAAGATGGCTACCTATAATATTTTTTTAAATATAGACAGCATCCAGAGACTGGCCTTAAAGATTACCCCCTTTTTGGGAAGTCGTTTATTACAATGACAGTACTGGATTTATGAAGATGCGCCTTACGCAGGTTTAAAAAGTGAAATTAAAATTGCGAAGGCAAAGGTCGCGGTAATGGAGCCACGGTCGCCATTACTTACAACGTCTTTAGTTCGATCTAAGTAATTTAAATACTTACGGCCATTCATAGACAGATTTAAAACGTATTTTAGTTATCGAATGTTTTGTCTTCTTCGCTCGAACTGCATTCTAAAGTCGTTCGGAAGGGACAAAACATGCGATAATTAAAATAGGTTTTAAATCTGTCTATGAATAAGGCCGATAATCTAATAGTATTAGCGGATAGATAAATAGCCTGCCTTGCCGTAGTTGTCCCTATGGTACGATTACTACGCCGAGGTATCGGGTTCGAATCCCGGGTCGAGCAGTGTTATTAAATTTTTCTATTCATTATCAGCCCGGTGTCAGGAATTTGTGCCCGATATGGCGATAGGCTCGCCCCCTATTACATTGTGGGACGGTGCGGGTTGGCGGACTTACATACTGTAGAAATGATTAAAAATCGCTACGTCATGTACGTTCCCTCACGATGTTTTCCTTCACCGTTGTAGTGCGTTGTGACTGACTATCAATACACACATAGCTCAGAAAACTCAGAGGTGTGCTCTGGGATTTAAACCTCGACTACAGTGAACATGTTGGCACTTGGCAGTCTGGTCCGATACCAACAGGCTGGGACGTGTATGGGCTGATACAATACATGAGACCGAAATGTTCTCGTAATTTCTGTTACACGAGACCTTAACTGGTGGTAGGTCTCTTTTAAGTGAGGCCGCCTGGGTAGGTACCACCGCAATGTCTATTCCTCCCGCCAAACAGTAGTGTATACGCATTGCTGTGTTCCGGTTTGAAGGACATTGTAGCCAGCGTTACTACTGGACATAATGACACTTAACACCTTATGTCTCAGAATGGCGAGCACAGTGGAATGCCAAGCAATGCTTTGTAATTCATGGTGTTTGGTTTTGATTTGCATGAGCGGTCGTATCGCTTACCAGGCGAATGGCATGCTCGTCTCGCAGTTCATTGCAATAAAAACTTGTGTGTAATTCCGGTATGTAAATGTATGTAAGTGCGTGGTGGCCTGTTGCTAACGGACCAGACTCGGCTGCCTACATGTCCAGGGTGGTCGCGGGTTCAAATCTCAGGGCACACCTCTAACTTTTCGGAGTTACGTGTGTATTGATAGTCAATCACCACGCACTTTAACGGTGAAGGAAAACATCGTGAGGAAACCTGCATACCGTAGCGATTTTAAAGAATTTCTACAGTATGTAAGTCCGACAACCCGCACTAGGCCAGCGTGGTGGACTATATGGCCTAACCACTCCCAATCGATTCTCTCGATTGTAGAGTAGGCCCGTGCCCAGCAGTGGGACGTATATGGGCTGATAAAAAAAAATGTAATTCCGGTGTCCGGACTATGTTGACTGTCGTATTTATTAAACGGCCTAAATTATGTTAAATTATGACTTCCAGCCGTTATTATGTATGTAGGTATATAAATTCGCATTGACCTAGTGCGCAACGCGATCTCCTTGAAGCGAGTGTATTGAAAGTTTATTTTTATTATATGTTATTTCTTTTATGTATTGTTACTATGTGAAAATCACAAATAAATAGAATTCACGAGGCTGTAATTTTGTATATGTATTTGATGAGGTCGCTGTGGAAATCATTGGGGGAATATGTTCAGCCGTGGATTTCCTTTGGCTGATGGATGGATGTTTTGATGAGGAGTGGAGACCAAAGGTGATAATTGATTTGTAATCACTTCTTGTGTTATAAATGTTGTTAATTTTTTTAATGAAATTACCTAATGCAAACTAAGTTTATTATGTATTGACTATAAATAAACGTGTAACTTTGAATGCGTTAATGATGTGTCTGATCATCTCAATGTAGCTATCAACACAATTTTTATAAAGAGATTTTTTTTATTACATACATACATAAACACACATAAGATTTTTACTATTGTTTGTAATAATTAACATGAACATAATTTATTGAATCCATTAAAATGTTCAACATTATTTAGATTCCGTAATTTTTTATCACCCACCCTAATAAAATTTCTAATAAATAAAATAAATGATAAATACAGTTACATACATAGTTCTGACCCAACATTAAGATCGAGTCTTGTGTCGTGTATCAGAAACTACGAGAGACACCATCACCCAGACCCGAAACAAATACTCGTGGTTCACACAAACATTTGTCTCGGTGTGGGGATCGAACCCGCGTTCTCACGTTCCACAGCCGGCGTTCAACCAACTGCGCCACGGAGGCTGTCAAATAAACTCAAAAACTTGTTTCATTTGAACCTTTATTACTAATGTTCACAACGACGTCGAACCAACTGCGCTAAAGCTGTCAATTATGTACTGACCTGGCCTCATCTGCAGTTTCTCCCAAAGCATGTAGTCTAGTGGGGTGAACACGAACCCAGTGACCGACAGGATGATGAACACCACCCCCCAGATGCACTGGCCCACTGGATCTGCAACGAAATTAAATAAGTAAATACATACTGCTAAGTGCGTGGTGGCCTGTTAGTAACGGACCAGACGCGGCTGCCTATCCCAGGGAATGAAATCCCAGGGCGCACCTCTGACTTTTCGGAGTCATGTGTGTATTGATAGTCAATCACCACACACTATAACGGTGAAGGAAAACATTGTGAGGAAAATACCATAGCGATTTGTATAAATTTTTAATGGTATGTAAAAGTCCGCCAACCCGCACTAGGCCAGGCTCAATCGTACTTTCGATTGTAGAGGAGGCTCGTGCCCTGCAGTGGGTCGTGTATGGGCTGATACAGTGCAGTACAGTAAATGCATACACCCAACACTCGCATACATAGTGCTAATATCTTTTGCCCGCAAAATTCGTCTGCGTGATTTACTTTATTTGTAATTTTCCTGTCCCGTCCCGTTACATCTCGCTCGGTCTTATTTCATTCCGGCTCAAGGGCTGTAGGCAATCCTGTCGCATCCCATCCCTTTCAGTATATTAAAGTAACGAATATATCTGAATTCCTGCCTCATCCCACGGGATCACAATTTTTTGGAGATAAAAAGTAGCCTAAGTGTTAATCCAGTGTTAATGTCAGCTACCTTCATACCAAATTACATCCAAATCTGTTAAGCCGTTTCTGAGATTCGCACACAACCGCACAGACAAACAGACAAAAATTCTAAAAATAATTGTTTTGGGTTCTACTACGTTAATATAGTCCCCCATATCAGATTTTCTCATTTATCTTACAGATGTACAGACATCGATCAATTTAACAAATTTATTATATGTATATAGATAAATAGTACCTATTATATTAGATGTTAAGATCTGACATGTACTGCAATTCATATGCACTTAACATGTCAGATAGAATTGCTCAAGCTGAATCTGAATCTTGACCTAATTTTATGACGAAACAAAAAGTTATAACAATAAAACAATTTCGTATTACTCAAAAATAAGTTGCTATACTGTTATTTGAAGTAATCAAAATAATTTGCAATTATGGTGTAATGACAGGACGGTGGTCGCGGGTTTCAATCCCAGGGCACACCTTTGACATTTCGGAGTCATGTGTGCATTACTAGTCAATCACCACGCAATTTAATAATTTAACATCGCGAGGAAACCTGCATACCACAGCGTTCGTAACAAGATTTCTTAAGTATAAAGTCCGCCAAGCCGCTTCAGACCTGCGTAGACTATGGTCTAAACCAGCGTCTCCTACATGCCGGGTCGCGACCTGGTACCGGGCCATCAAAATAAAATACCGGGTCTGGCTAACTTAATATATTTACACAATATGTTTAAATAATCTCACGCCTTTTTCACAGAAATTGTAGGCAGAGGTGTAACAGGCAATCCACGTTTCGCCTTGTGTGTTCCGTCCCATGTGATAGGGGGCGAGCCTAACGCCACATTGGGCACAAAATATCTCCTGGCGGATAATAAATAGAAAAATTCATTATCACTTTGCCCGACCCGGGATTCGAACCCGAGACCTTCGCGTTGTAACTACCGATAACGAAGCCAGGTGGTAGTTTTAGTGACTTTAGACACAATGCAACTAAACTTTTTGCAAAAAAAAGCGACGATTATTTTTGTAATTACTGTTCTGTCATCGTGTTTGGGTGGTAAATACAAACATTTTCCAAAAAAAAGATGTACACTCTTTTATTTTCAAAGACGCTATAGTACGCAATGCTTTAAATTATAATTTTAGCAAAAACTATAGATTTACCACCCAAACACAATAATATTTAAAATATTACAGAAAAAAATCGTCGCGTTTTTTTGAAACATTTTTAGTTGCATCGTGTATGTAGCCAGTAGAACTACCACCTGGCTTCGTTTTCGGTAGCAGTCTTGATATACCCTGTATTTCTGATTCAATACTATTGTACTAGTTTGACTACGCACGTATTCCTTGTGGTTTGACGTCATCAATTACGTCATAGCATAGCCTTGCCATTCAAGGAAAATAGGTAAATAGGCTGCACGCACTTAACAAATATGGTTGACTAAAGGATTGGTAGACAGGTGTGCCAATTTGAAGACGTCATGTCGTAGATAAATGTGGTTCGTCTTCAATACCTTGCCGTTGCATTGCTGTCATGCTGTTGTCAAAATATTGAGAACAGTTTTTCTCTCTTTACATTTTATTATGTTGGACTTGTTAATGCCTTTAGATTACGAAACCAAATGCTTATTGTTTATATTAAAAGAGAACATATCTCAAAAATGCAATAAATAACGGGAAGTTCAAAATAAAATAACAAATCGAAGCATCATCATCAGCTCGTTGCAGTCCACTGCTGGGCATAGGCCTCTCCCGCGATACGTCACAGAGCTCGGTCTGCTGCTTTATGCATGCAGTCGCTGCCGGCCCTCTGATGCAAGTCGTCCCGCCATCTGGCTAGACGACGTACAAAAATAATAAATAAAATACAAATCGAATGCTAATAAATAAGGATGATGACCTTATTTGTTTCTTTGAACGTGTCAATCTGAGGAACTAATGGTTGAATTGAAAAGTTCTTGTGGTGTTACATAGCCTACTTATCGAGAGATTTCTTTTTTTATTGTAATGAATAGCGAGACGAGCATTGACAGGAGCGGATTTTTAATGAAAAGCGTTACAAAAACGGTTTTTCCGTCAAAAAGTGTCTGCGCCCGGGCAAACCCAGGTTAGGCCGCTAGTCCGCTTTAAAACTGGAAAAATATAATAATAAGTCACGTCATTTGTGTGCAACAGCTTTTATTCCAATAAGAAACACCTAATTACGATCTCTTTGCTGTCAACATAAAATTAAGATATTGTCTATGATTCAATCGATTGTATCATGCACTGGGTCACGTAACATGATTTGTATACCCATAAACAATACAGGAACGATGTTTGTATGCAAAGCGGGTCTTGTACTTATGTAATGAATGGACTTAGGTTGATAACATAGTATACGCGGAAGCGGTAATGCAATGCATCTAAACTAATATTATGTAGAGGAAAGATTTGTCTGTTTGCATTGAATAAGCTCAGAAACTACTGGACCGATTTGAAAAATTATTTCACCATTATAATGCTACATTATCCCTGATGAACATAGGCAATTGAGTTTTAAAAAAAAGTATATGTGCGCCTGGGCGGAGTCGCGTCGGGTCGCTGGTGTACTAATAAAGCAGTTAAATTTATTTGTTTGATCATGATAATCACAGGAACAACTTATCCGAATTGAAAAGTTATTTTAGTGTTGGATAGTCCATTTATCGAGGAAGGCTTTAGGGTACTTTTTATCCCTGGAAAATATATAGCGGGACTTTTATCCCGGAAAAACTTTTTTATGCGGCCGAAGCCGCGAGCGATACTAAAGTTTTATAATATTACATACACCCAACACTCACATATGTAAATAGTCCTGACCCCACACTAAGATCGAGTACTGTGTCGGAAACTAGGAGAGATTTATCGGTCTCATCTCTCAGACCCGAAACAAACACTTGTGCATCAAGAATTTGTCTCGGTACGGGAATCGAAGGGGCTTCCCAAGCCTTTCAACTAACAGAGACTTTTTAATGGAAGGTAAAAAATACCAAACATAGGCAGACTAAGGTTCCTGCTGTCTCTCTCTCTCTCTCTCTTCAGGAAGTCCACTGAACATAGGCTTCCCCCAAGGATCTCCACATTAACCTGATGGAACCGGCCTGCATCCAGGGACTCCCTGCGATCTTAACCAGTCCATCTGTCCACCTAGTAGGCGGGCGTCCGACACTTGTGGCCGCTACTGGAGCCAGAATTAAAAGGACTTTCGGGGACTGATCACAGTATAAAACAAAGTCGCTTCTCGCTGTCCTTGTGACTACTTAGATCTTATAAACTACGCAACGGATTTTAACGCAATTTCATCAATAGGTTTGGACTATATAGCCTAATCCCTCTTAATCGTAATCTCTATTATAGATGAGGTCCCTGCTCTGCAGTGGGACGTGTATGGGCTAATATACGAGTAGAAGACAATGGTTTATATGTACAGCTTTAGGTTTTTGTACATAACCACACGCCTTTTTCCCAGAAGGGGTAGGCAGAGGTGCTACCAGAACACCCACGTTTCGCCTGTATATTCCGTCCCACGATGTGATAGGGGGCGAGCCTATCGCCATATCGGGCACAAATTCATGAGTCTGGGCTGATAATGAATAGAAAAATCCAATATCACTATCCTCGACCCGGGATTCGAACTCGAGTCCTCACCTTTGCAATCGTACCGTAGTACCACTACGCCACCGAGGTTTTTGTAGATCAATATTTGTTATATTTATCCGCTCCACTCATGACCATAGACATATGAACTAGGCCTATAGTCGCCTTTGTTCCCCGCGGATTAAAAATAACGCTTGCTTATGGTCATGAAGCGAATGACTCGAAGGCCGCCACGTCAGCAAACAATAAACAATGATGTTGTCTATGGCAACTCATAGACTGGCAATTGTATCAACTGCAGACTAGTTACATATTATCTATGTATATATCTGTATCAGCCTATATACGTCCCACTGCAGGCATGGGCCTATAGTCATATAGTCCACCACGTTAGCCTAGTGCGGGTTGGCGGACTTCAAATACCATAGATTTTTTTTCAAATCGCTGGGGTATACAGGTTTCCTCATGATGTTTTTATTAAAGCGTGGTAATCGACTAATACACACATGGCTATAGTTATCATAGTTATCATCATTATAGTTTAGTCAATATATATCCAATCCAATCCATCAGCCAAAGGAAGTCCACTGCTGAACATAGGCCTCCCCCAATGATTTCCACAGTGACCTGTTGGAAGCAGCCTGCATCCAGCGACGTCCCGCGACCTTTACCTTTACTCAATATATATATTGGTATGTAATTATATGTATTTATTGTACGAGTATGTATGTATTTATATTGTAGGTATATATTATAATGTATTTTGTATAAATGAACATATAGCACGTACATCTATTACTCTTTTCTTTCATCCTTTGTACTACCCTATAATTCGATATTACTATAAGTCAGTCCATCCTAAGGTTGCCTGGAAGAGATCGCAGCTAGCGATAAGGCCGCCTATTGTAACCATGCCATTACATAGTTTTGAAGTGTTTTCATTGGTTTTGTAAGTTTTTTATTTTATTTTTGGTCTACAATAAAGCATATATATATAAATAAATCACTGAAAAGTCAGACGTGTGCACTGGGATTGGAACTCGCGACCACAGTCTCCACAGGGTGTATTAAACAATATAAAAAGCGTAGATTAGGTTATTAAAATACTCACTACAACAATACTTCTTCCTGTTGCAGTCAGCTTTGGTCTTCAGCTCTCCATTTCTCTCCATTTCATGATCAATGCATTTTTCATACAACGTGTTTCTTGAATCCCCACTTTCAGTTGAGTCGCTATCTTCGCATTTTGTCGACGGATCACTCGATTCTGACGTTTCTGATGGTAGGATTGTCTCTGCCGACATTGTCTTTGGTCTGTGGAAGAAAAAAACAAAGATATATAGATACATATGAATGGAGTCTGGACCCTGTTCCGCCCTCACCCGCGCCGCTGCAACTCCTGTGTCGTAGGATCAACAGCTATGTATAACGCCGAGCATTGAAGCGAACCGGGTCTCCAGGAATGTCTAATTTGTCTTCCCGCAACGAAATTAATTAAATATAGTCAATTCAGCTAAATCCGAAAGTCGGAATATTACGATAATCACTAAACTTTCAGTGATTCTGCTAAAAAAACCGAACCGTGTCAACCGAAGAGGGCGAGTGAATTAGCATGGCGGTTATCTTTTGGTGTTGCATAGTCCCTTTCGGGAAAAAGGTGGACTTTTATCCCGGAAAAACTTTTTCACGCGGGTTAAACAATACTAGTGTCCGTATACACAGGCTGGCATAATAGGGTATTTATACTCCAATTTTTCAAATTGTATTTATCTAAAGGTATCCATATCTAAAATCTAACAAATCAAATAATTTTGTAATTCCTTTCAGAATTAATCAACTTAGAAAGGTTTTGAATCTTGTAGTAGAAGTAAAAGAAAAGGGATGCAAAACAAAACTAGTGACGTCACTAGGCTTGATATCCATTACAGTGTGTGCGTGTGAAAGAGACGGTTAGATGTCCGCACTGCTCTGCCACTTTTTTCTAAATACTAATATTTGCCTCATGTTACAAGCTACTTTAATACTGTTTTGACAGAAATGTTTTATTTAATGTGTTTGTGCGCAAAATAATACAAAATATCGATCATAGTGAAGATAAAAGATACTACATTTTTAGGCTGCCTTGGTGGCGTAGTGGTACTACGGTACGATTGCAAAGCTGAGGTCTCGGGTACGAATCCCGGGTCGGCAAAGTGATAATGGATTTTTCAATTCAATTATCAGCCCGGAGTCAGGAATTTGTGCTCGATATGGCAATAGGCCTCCTATCACATCGTGGGACGGAACATACAAGGCGAAATGTGGGTGTCATGGTGGCGCCTCTGCCTACCCCTTCTGGGAAAAAGGCGTGAGTTTATGTATGTATGTATATAACGTTTTTGTACTTACCACAAGGAGCTAGTTACTTTGTAGTTTTTAAATGGAAAGGAATCGTTAAATTAAAACAATTGACAAATTACATAAAATTTGTTAATTGCGTAACACGTTTACTAATCTGAATATAATATGCTTACAATTAAAAATTGCGAAATATTTTAAATGCTAATTGTTAACGGCAGACGCGACTGCCAACATGTTCATGGTGGTCGCAGGTTCGAATCCCAAGGCACAACTCTGGGGGTATTGATAGTAAATCACCATGCAATTTATCGGTGAAGAAACAACATCATGAACAAATCTGACTACTATACATATCTTAACAAGATTTTCTATGTGAAGTCCGCCCGCACTAGGTCAGCGTGGTGGCCTCACCCCTCTCAATGGAACTCTCGGTTGTAGAGTCCCGTGCGCAGTAGGGGCAGTTTAACTATAGTCCGTGACAGTTTTTCGTAGTCTAGTATTTTGAACTTTTTATTCCTTCATTCTAAAGGATTCCAAATTGATATCTGAGGGACCCATTGACCCGGTAATTATATTCAGAGTCGGAATTATAAGTATAAATGTTGCACATTGATTTTTGAAAAAAGTTTCCATGGAGAATATGTTAGTTGTCGCTATACAGCATCGGTTAAAAGCTGCGAAATTTCTCAGTACTTTTCCACTGACCAGAAGTTGTTAAATAAACACATCATTAACATATTAAAGTCATTCACAATTTCCAAACTGTTATATATATGTTGCAATATGCACTTTCGTAAGGCCTTCTTATAACCTTGCGTATATTTATATTAAGGCGCTGTGAATAGAACATGAAAGAGGAACCAAACCGCCGCGCCGCGATGTTTTATTTGACTCATTATTTAGCAATATATCTTACTTTAAATCGATAAATAAAAACAACAGTTCCTCTTATTATTATATATTACATCACTGTTATTAATTTTAACAAGATTTGTTTATAAATAATACAGCTACAAGTTACAACTGTTAGAATTTCAATTTTATTGTTTCTTCGTGATTTTTTCTATCGGTAAAATTTAATGAAAACGTGTTTAGAACATAATGATCTACTATGATCAAGATTAACACACTTTTTTTTCGCTGCTCTAAAGCGTACACTTTTGGATAAAAATATTATTATATATTACATCACTGTTATTAATTTATTCAAGATTTATTAATAAATAATACAGATACAACTGCTAGAATTTCAATTTTATTGGTTCCTCGTGTTTTTTTTGTATCGGCAAAATTTAATGAAAACGTGTTTTAAAACATAATGATCTATTCATAAATATGATCAAGATTAACACACATTTTTTTGCTGCTCTAAAACGTACACTTTTGGATATAAAACTGTTTTAAGAAGCTTATTTTGACTATGCACAACTCCTTAACATTAATAGGTATAACTCGCGGCTTAGCGTGAAAAAGTTCTGTCGGGATGAAATACCTCTTATACATCGTTTCAAGTTATGGTTTTGGAGACTGTCCCGCCCTCACACCCACCACTGCACCTCACGTAAGCCAGGATCAACAGCACGCATTGTAATGACACTGAGCTTTCAAGCTCAGCGAGTCTCCGGGAATGTCTAACTTGTCTTTAACCCGCAACGAAATCATAAAGCTAAATTAATAGGAGGAGTTGGAAATAAATTATTGTCCACTTCCCTCCGTAACAAAGCGGGTGACAAAAACAATGAACTGAAGAGGTAAATAACCTTGCATAAAGAATTTTACAGCCAGACTTTTTCAAGTTGTCTGATGGATGTCCCATCACATCTGTATCAGCCCACATACGTCCCCCTGCAGGGCACGGGCCTGCTCTATAATCAGAGTATGATCAAGAGCTCTATGATCCAGCGTTGTGGATGTTCATGTGCAGTGATCACTTACCATCAGGCGATCTGTTTGCTCGATTACCGGAGCTATTGTATAAAAAATGTATTCAGCAGAACACTAGCATTGAACTCATCCGCAGCGCGTATAAACGTGAAGGCTACTCAACCTGCCACTTAAACGGATATTATTTGTGAACACTTACAAAGGTCAAATGAATTTAGGATGTATTCGACTTTATATTAAACTTTACTGTACGGCGTGGTGGCCTGTTGGTAATGGACCAGACGCAGTTGCCAATATGTTCATGGTAGTCGCGGGTTCAAATCCCAGGGCACACCTCTGACTTTTTGAAGTCATGTGTGTATTGATAATCAATCACCACGCACTATAACGGTGAAGGAAAACATCGTGGGGAAACCTGCGTACCGTAGCGATCTGTATGAATTTCTATAGTATGTAAAGTCCGCCCCGCATTAGGCTAGCGTCGTGTACGGTAAATAACCAATCTCAATCGTACAATTGATTGTATCGGGGCCCGTGCCCAGCAGTGGGACGTATACGGGCTGATACAGATATAGAAATTACAAAAATCTAAGTTCTGTATTCAAATAAAACGAATTCTTACGGATTTTATGGCGAATTTGATTTAATTTTTACATTTTTCAACTTATCGACGTTTAGATCACTTTACAGCTTCCTGGTCACGGGGCGGACTAAAGTATTAGTCATCCGCTTAGTGACTTGTAAGAAACCATTATCAAAGTTCTGTTATTTACTAAAACATAATGATACCTGTTATACTCGTATAACTTTAGTTTCGTCCACTTACATCAACTTCTTAATGGATTCTTGTAAGTTAATATAGGAGGGTTACTTAAATCTCCGACACGAAGTTCGAATGCTCGGACGTACGACGTTCAAGTATACGATAAAAGGTTTCCACATCTAAAATCAATACTATTCTCTATGAAACATATCATTCACTCCGAACTTAGTCTATGGTTACTAAGTACGATAGAGGATTCGAACATTTTGTAGAGTATTCAGGCACATTCGTACAGTTTTACGCGACGTTCGTACATTCGTCGTCGTGTCGGAGAGCAGGAGAGCAGCCCACACTCGCCCTCTGCTGCGCACGGGACTCTATAACTAAGAGTTCGATAGGGAGGGTATAGGCCACCACACTGGCCTAGTCGGACTTCACATATTTGGAAGTGGTAGAGCCAGATTGTTGTCAGTGAAGTCAAAAAATGGCATACACCCTTGATATTAAAATTAGTAGGTATTTAAGTAGTTTTTTATTGTAAGTATATGTTTAACGAATACTTTTATTCCCTTTATGGCTAAAAGGTGAGTCCCGAATTTGTTTTGTTGAATTTAAAAGTGGTAGAGCCACGATGTTGTCAGTCATGACTCATCATGAATGGGCAGGCTCGTCCGGGGCGGTACCACTGTCTCACAGAAAATCGACGTGAAGCGACAGCTCAGCTGTCGCGTTTCGTTGGGTGAGTGAGATTGCCGGATGCCCAATACCCCTTTCCTTTCCCATACTTTTTCCTTTCCGCTCCGCTCCTAATTGGGCCGGCAACACATTCCTGATCCAGCGTCGTGGATGTTCATGTGCAGTGATCACTTACCATCAGGTGACCTGTTTGCTCGTTTGCCGGACCTATGAAATAATAAAAAAAAAGCCACAGAAAATAATACAAAGTATATTTTTCTTGTATATAAATATATTGGAACTCTAATAATATTACTCTCTTTCTAATAATATTTCGCGATTCTGTATTCGGGCGTTAATCTCGTTGACCCCTAATGTGAGAACCCTTACTCTCATTTTGTGTATGTATTAAAGAATACATTTTAAAAAATTACCAACAAAATTTTCAAATTTCCGTAACGTCTATTACAGAATGCCCTAATTAATATTGAAATAATGCAAACAAATAATAATGAATGAAATTTGTTAATATATTCAAGGCTTTCTAAGATCTCTGATCTAGACTTTTGAAATCTATATAAATAAAATAACTAGGACATCGTGTGCTCATCACGGAAAAATTGCTCCATAGACTTTAGTCTCGTTTTGTTTTTGTTTAAACCATAGACAAACAGCTTTTATTTATCATTTCAAGACATATCAAGCTTTTTACCCAGAAGGAGTAGTAAAATAAAGAAACATCACGCGGCACGCCTTTATCCCCGAAGGAGTAGACAGAGACGCGGCCAGGACACCTACGTTTTGCCTCGTGTTCCATCCCACGATGTGATAGGGGGCAAGCCTATGATAAAATTACATACTTACATAGGCATCCAATTGATAATCTTCTATTATCGAAGTCGATCAATGAAGTCGATTGATTAAGTAAAAAGCTAAAATTAAACAAAAAATTCTCAATTCAAAAACAAAAGAAGGAAACAAACAATTAAGATACAAGTAAATTTATTTTATAAGCGGAAACAATACGAATTAAGATAAGACGGAATTACTTGTATACAATAAGACATGACTATACGACTTAACATTATTGTTTTAATATAAAAGAGTATTTTTAAACACGACCAAATGATTGTGCCCGATATGGCGATAGGCTCGCCCCCTATCACATCATAGGACAGTCATGGAACACATAAGGCGAAACGTACTCTGCTCTGCCTACCCCTTAAGCCGTAAGCGCCATAAACAACAAAGCCGCCGAATCGCCGACCTACATAATATATCGGCAACTTATTGTCCGCGCGTAGTTAGCGGTTTGACTTAATGTAAGTCGGAAAACTGTCGGCGTGATGACGGCGGCTCGAGATTTTTTATGATGTTGAATGCCACCAGATAAGTGAGCCGACCGCTTGCGTCGCGGACGTGCCGCCAACATGTCAGCGTGCAACACGTGCGAGAGCGTGGCCTAATGCCAGGCGGACTACACAAATAAAAATATTGTTATGATCTCTATGGTATGTTGTGCGTTATCAAGGTCAGTCGTGGTGGCTTAGCAGCGGGGTCCTACCCGGGGATTCTTAGTACCCCCTGGCCGCTACCGGAGCCATGACTAAAGGGGCTGCCGGGGGCTAGCAGTTTGTGCCGTCGGTGTGAGGGTATTTGCCGTTACTCGCCACGCTTGGCAAGCGGGTTGGCGAGTGCAGGACGTAGCGTCTCTACCCTGCTGCCCGTCAACAGCCTGGCTAAGTTATGTTTCAGGATGGTAATCCCGCCATCTGTCGGTCATTGTATGCAAGTTGCCTCACCATCTCTTCCCCCACGATTATAACGGTTAAGGAAAACATCGTGAGGAAACCTGCATACCGTAGTGTTTCGAAACATCATTTCCATGGTATGTAAAAGTTCGCCGACCCGCACTAGCCCAGCGTGGGGGACTATATGGCCTGACCACTCTCAATCATACGCAATTGTAGAGGAGGCTCGTGCCCTGCAGTGGGACGTATGTGGGCTGATACAGAGAGAAAATGGCGGTTGAGTGTTGGGTGTAGTTATTTTAACCTCGACTCTAACGGAAGCTAGAACATTGATATTGGCTTACACGAGCCATTAGTTCAAGTTATCTAACAAGTTCACGGCATGCGTGATAAGCTATTGATAACAAACAACGACCCTAACATTAAACTATGAACAATCGAGAACTTAATTGGTTATCTATATGTACATCGGATTCAATCTGAAGGATAATAAAGACCATCATTTATTTTAGTATATATGCAGCATACGAGCAAGCAGGTCACCTGATGGTAAGTGATCACTGCACATGAACATCCACAACGCTGGATCATGGTTGTGTTGCCGGCACAATTGGGAGGGCAACGGAAAGGAAAAAGCATGGGAAGAGGAAAGGGGTATTGGGCATCCGGCAGTCTCACTCACCGAACGAAACGCGATAGCAAAACTGTCGCTTCACGTCGATGTCGACTCGGGTGTACTTTTTGATAGGTATACCTTTTCCAATGTTCTTCATTAATGACAGCCTCCGTGGCGTAGTTGGTTCGACGCCGACTGAGAAACGAGAGGCCGCGGGTTCGATCCCCGAACCGAGACAAATGTTTGTGAGGCCCACAAGTATTTGTCACGGATCTGGGTGTTTGTGAGACCGAAAAGTCTCTCGTAGTACCTGATACCCACGACACAAGACTTAATTGATCTTAATGTGGGGTCAGGACTATGTATGTGACTGTTGGGTGTATTTATTTATATAATGCGTTGCTCCTATTGGTCATAGCCTATAGCTTTCCTCGATAAATAGGCTATATAACATCAAAATAATTTTTCAATTCGAACCAGTAATTCCCGAGATTATTGCGTTCAAACATACTCTCCAGCTTTATATATTAGTACAGATTTCGTGACTGATAAAGGTCCGGACTCTTCGGGGTCATGTGTGTATTGATAGTCAATCACCACGCACTATAACGGTGAAGGAAAACATCGCGAGGAAACCTGCATACCATAGATTTGTAAAGAATTTTATGGTATGTGAAGTCCGCCAACCCGCACTAGGCCAGCGTGGTGGATGATATGGCCTAACCCCCCCCAATCGTTCTCTCGTTTATATATGAAGCTCTTAGCTCGCGCCCTGCAGTGGGACATATATCCCCGCATACCGCAGAGATCATAACATAAATTCCTATGGTATGCAAACTGAACTAGGCCGGCGTGGACTATGGCCTAAGCTCTCACAATTGAACTTTCGATTGTGTCATCATCCCTAGCTCAGCAGTGCTCTGTTATGAGCTGATACTATGATACCTAACCAGTTGATTCGGACCATGAAACGCGACGAAGTTCAAGGTATTTTGAAGACCTTAGCAAAGGTCGTCGACTAATATGGAATAGAAGGAAATCAATCCTAATTTTGCACCGGAACGCTATGGATTTCTCCGTCCTTGTTTTGAATGACAAATGATTTGTTAATTTAACGATCACAGACATGAATCTAAATAGACGCCACGAGTATCGATCCACATACATAAACACACGCCTTTTTCCCAGAAGGGGTAGGCAGAGGTGCTACCAGAACACCCACGTTTCGCCTTGTACATTCCGTCCCACGATGTGATAGGGGGCGAGCCTATAGCCATATCGGGCACAAATTCCTGAATCCGGGCTGGTAATGAATAGAAAAATCCAATATCACTTTGCCCGACCCGGGATTCGAACCCGAGACCTCTGCTTTGCAATCATACCGCAGTACCACTACGCCACCGAGGCACGAGTATCTAGATAGAACATAGATATGTTTTGACGTGTGACGAAATTTGGAACTACAAATATTTAAAAAAAATCTATTTAATGCTATGCTTTCATAATATAAAAAAGCATTTATACTCGTAATATAATAGTATTAAGATGTCCAATGTAATAAAATGTAAAGAGAGAAAACTCTACTTCTGCCTGGCCCTATCCCGGCCGGTGCCAGGGTCCGCCTTTCGGCTAATTCTTCTCCATTTCGTCCGATCTTCGGCATCCTCCATAGTAAGGCTTTTGACCCTCATATCTTTTTTATATACTTAGGATAATCGTATCTTCGAGGCGAGAAACTCTCCAGGTGTAAATGGGGCTTTAGTACATACATACATAATCGTCACGCCTGTATCCCATAGGGGTAGGCAGAGACTATGGATCGCCACTTTTCTCGATCCTGACATACTACTTTCGCTTAATCCATGTTCATCAATCTCTTCATGCATGCTCGTCGGTCAAGGGTACTTTTAACCTGACCCATCTTCAGGGTATCACCGATTTGGATGGCGTAGGTTCGGTGAGGTCGACAACTACCGACTCTTCCATTCACCCTCTCCTTGTATATTTGCTTGGTTAGTCTCCTTTCATCCATCCTCTCTACATGACCAAACCATCGTAGCATTCCTTTGTCAATTCTCGTCACTACATCCTCTTTCACTCCACAAGTTTTCATCACCTCGCTATTCCGCACTCTGTCACGCAAGCTCACGCCACATAATAAACATTCCCCTTAGTGACCTCATCTCCACTGCCCTAATTTTACTTTCATGTTTCTTCATGGGCTTTAGTAGTACCAATGTAATCTGTATCAGCCCATATACTTCCCACTGCAGGGCACGGGCCTCTACAATCGAGACCATGATTGAGAGTGGTTAGGTCATATAGTCTACCATGCTGGCCTAGAGCGGGTTGACGGACTTTTACATACCATAGAAATTTATACAAAACGCTATAGTATGCAGGTATCCTCACGATGTTTTCCTTCACTGTTATAGTGCGTAGTGTTTGACTAGCAATACGCACATGACTCCGAAAAGTCAGAGGTGTGCCCTGGAATTTGAACCCGCGACCACCGTGACATGTAGGCATCCGCGTCTGGTCCGTTACAAACAGGCCACCACGCTCTAAATATGTTGATTTACTTTATTTGTTTTTAGCTAAGAGTAGAGATAAGATTATTCAACACTAATTAACGTTTGCTGACGTGGGAATAGACAAAACTTTAGAGCTGATAACAAATATATTTTATTGAGTTCTGTATAGTGACACAATAGCTTTTGGAGCAATTGTATTGTATCAGCCCATATACGACCCACTGCAGGGCACGGGCCTCCTCTACAATCGAGAGTACGATTGAGAGTGGTTAGGCCATATAGTCCACCACGCTGGCATAGTGCGGGTTGGTGGACTTACATACCGTAGAAATTCTTTAAAATCGCTACGGTATGCAGGTTTCCTCACGATGTTTTCCTTCACCGTTAAAGTGCGTGGCGATTGATTATCAATACACACATAACTCCGAAAAGTCAGAGGTGTGCCCTGGGATTTGAACCCGCGACCACCGTGAACATGTAGGCAGCCGAGTCTGGTCCGATACCAACAGGCCACCACGCACTTTGGAGCAATAGATGTATGATATTTAGTTGTAGACTGTAGTTGAAGTGCAGTAGAATCAAACCCCAGTTGAAGTTTTAAAGATTTATTCGTGACTTGCTTCGGCCCGCAACTCCGTTTTCGTAGTTATTTTTATCAAATAAACCCCATCCCGTCCCGTCGTGTTATATCCCGCCTTGTCCCGTCTCTTTCTCACTGAAGATATGTAATCTAGTCCCATCAGTGGCGAAGGCTCCATATAACTCGATTCCCTGCGGCTTACCTTTTGTAATTTATCATTACACTATAAACAAGCAAATTTTTCAAAATTATTTATGTAATATCTAAACTCATTTTATTCAACGACATCTGTCGGCCACATAGGTAAATATTACTGCGGAGGCGCATAGCAAACACGTAATTAGATTGCGCCGCGTTGCGACCTCTGGCGAATTATTGCCAAAATTGTTCGGCTTATTGAATAACAATGGCGCGGCCCGTGCGCTGACCGCGCGCGTCGGCTGCATGTTACGCATTGGTGTGACATGGTTGTGTAGTTTGCAACAAATCACGCAAAATTGTACCTTAATCATATAGTGATTTAAGGTTCAATTTCCGTTAAAAACGCAGGAGGCATGCTGCGACTCGTCAGCATTTTGTGTGTTTATGTGTGTATTTGTGTAGATATCACTGCATTTATAAGTGTTGTATTAACATTTTGACAGTATACGAGTATTAGCTGGTTCACGCATTTAGTTTTTAATGTTTAAATTACAAAATGTACATAAATATTAATAGTATTATTATGTTGTAATGGAAATTAATAATCGTGAGGGACGTACATGTTTAGATTGTCAATTTCGGAAATAACGTTACTGTTTAGATTTTAGGAAGTGCTCGACTACTAATAAATAATACAACTAATAAAAGCGCGGCTAACGAACTTGTTAACATTGTATCTAGATCATTAATTTTTCTTTATTAATCTTATATTCACGTGCAGTTTAAAAATATACTTTTTTAATTTTCTCATGATGACATTACAACTTTTGTATATTGGAAATATTAAAATATAATTGACGACCGCAGTACGTAGATGCTATCATACGAAACGCAATCGTTTCGTTTGGTGAGTGAGATTGTCGGAGGAATAATTTGCTGGCGGTTGGATATTCGCAAACGTCTGGATATAAGGATACACGTACATATTATGTAAATGTGTCGCGTTTCGGGCTAATTCTCTGAAGCATCTCACGATAAGTTGATCTACTCAATCCGGACTGCACTATGTTTACTATCAAGTATCAGTCGCATTGTCTTCCCTAAGTAGGACCAGTAGGTATAAACACACTTATTTCGCGTATTGAGCTTCGGCTTCCCTTTTTAAAAAAATCACCCTTCGCCACTGAGTCCCATCCCATCCATTAAGTACAAAAAGTAACAAATATATCGGAATTCCTCCCTCATCTCACGGGATCACTACATTTTTCGGGATAAAAAGTAGCCTAAGTGTTAATCGAGGGTGTCAGCTACCTTCATACCAACAACAATGCGTTTACACTGCTGTTAGGGGGGAGAAATGGACATTGTGGTGGTACCTACCCAGGCAGCCTCTCACATATGAGAAATCTACCACCAGTAAAAATAAAGATTTTTTCACAACAAAGCGCCGGTATGTATATACATAGTACATACTAACTATTGTAACAAGGGATCTCTAATAAAATGGTACAAAACACACAAATATCCTAATCTATGACCCCTGGCCTATACAACGTTTCCGCTGTTCTAAATAATAACATCACATCTTAACGGATGTCGAAATGTTTATCTATCGTAAATATGTTCTTGACAAACAATAAGATTTTATTCCAATATCACTGTAGTTTTATAATAATTAATTAATAAATACACCCAACAGTCACATACATAGCCCTGACCCCACACTAAGATCGAGCCTTGTGTCGTGTATCAGAAACTACGCGAGAGTTTGCCGTCTCACAATACCCAGACCTAAACAAATACCTGCGGATCACACAAATTTGACAGCCTCCGTGGCGTAGTTGGTTAGACGCCGACTGCGAAACGAGAGGCCGCGGGTTCGATCCCCGCACCAAGACAAATGTTTGTGTGGCCCACAAATATTTGTGCCGGGTCTGGGTGTTTGTGAGACATACAAGTCGTAGTTTCTGATCCACTACACATTACACAAGATTTAATTGATCTTAGTGTGGGGTCAGGACTATGTATGTGACTGTTGTGTGTATTTATTATTTTATTTTATTCAAATATTTGTCTCGGTGCTGGATCGTGGCAGCATCTTGTATCACAGCCTACGTCCTACCAACAACGGAGACTGTCAAATTATTTTAGTTGATAAATTAAATAAACATTCCTTTTAACAGCTTTTAGAACAAATAATGAACTAACGACAATCATTGTCTCGGTTGCGCAATTGTACTACGGTACGATTGTAAAGCTGAGGTCTCGGGTTCGAATCCCGGGTCGGGCAAAGTGATATTGAATTTTTCTTTTCATTAGCCGAGAGTCAGGAATTTGTGCCCGATATCGCAATAGGCTCGAGGTATCACGTCGTGGGACGGAAAATACAAGGCAAAACGTGAAGGTCCTGGTTGCACATGTATGTAATTATTAGCAATTACTCCAACTACGATTATCTCATCATTCTATGCAAAAAAAGAAAATTATTTTAATCTCTTATCATTGGATCTTGCAACATTATAACTGCTACGGTTAAACACATAATTTAATTGTATTGAAAACAGTAAAAAATCGCATTATCGATCACAAAAGACACGTTTTGGTAGAAAATCTAGTTTGGTGATATTAACAATGACAATTATTTTATTACTCAAACTAATAACAACGCTTTTCGCTACTGTTGCAGAATTATTTATAATAAATAGTTTATAATTATAAGGAGCAGCTGAAGTAAAACATCGTGAGGAAACCCGCAAAACATAAAGATCTTATACATTTTCTACTGTATGTAAAGCGCGCCAACCCGCATTAGGCCAGCGTGGTGGAATATGGCCCAAGCTTTTTTTTTTATGCCGAATTGCGAGACGAGCATGTCATTAAGGTAAATGATGCGACCGCTCATGGACAGAAGCAACCCAAACAACACCATAAATTACAAAGCGATGCTTGGCATTTCACTACGCTCGCCATCCTGAGACATAAGATGTTAAGTCTTATTGTGTCCAGTTGTTACTCTGGCTTCAATGTCCTTCCAACCGTAACACAACAGTGTATTTCGCTGCTGTTTGGCGGGAGAAAACGACATTGCAGTGGTGCCTGGCAACCTTTTTGAATCCGACTCTTTATTGAAGAGGTTTTCCGAGCCCAGCAGTGTGACGTATATGGGCTAATTTCTAATTTTAATTGGGTATATATATTTGCGTGTGGGAGTGCATGGTGGCCTGTTGGTAATGGACCAGACTCGGCTGCCTACATGTTCACGGTGGTCGCGGGTTCGAATCCCAGGGCATACCTCTGACTTTTCGGAGTTTTGTGTGTATTGATAGTCAATCACCACGCACTTTAACGGTGAAGGAAAACATCGTGAGGAAACCTGCATACCATAGCGATTTTAAAGAATTTCTACGGTGTGTAAGTCCGCCAACCCGCACTAGGCCAGCGTGGTGGACTATATGGCCTAAACACTCTCAATCGATTCTCTCGATTGTAGAGTAGGGCCCATGCCCAGCAGTGGGACGTATATTTACCTTACTATTTAAAATATTATTACAGTGGACCCCCTTTGCAGGGCGATGAAGGACTGTCGAATTTGTCGGATTATACAGACCCCTAAACCCTATTGATGGAACACCTTGCAATTTGACAAACTACATAAAAGATAAGAAACAAAATACAACAAAATCCCAATTTCTCGATTTGTAGAAGTGGATTTGTTGCTATTGAAAATTATCTCCTGCATCTGTTGACGTGTGGCGTAATTATGAACTACAAATAAATTTAAAAATATATCTTTAACGCATTGTTTGATATATGTTTTCACAATATAAACAAGCATTTATACTCGTGATATTAACATTAAACGTAACATTAACGTATTAACATGTCCGATGTAATAAAATGTGAAGAGGGAATAATTATTCGTATTATTTTTCACAACAGCGCGGCGCTTCGGTCGACAGAAGATATCAAGAGATCTGTATAAACATCGCGTCGGTTTGTTATTGACAATGTACTTGACTCATTTTTTATTGTTTTAATCGACCATCGTTTAATAAGAGATTGAAATCCGTTTCGCGTTACAGATAAGGAAAAAAGACACCTTTTCTATCTTTCATAAAGAAAAAAGTGTTCCTCGATCTCGGAATACAAAAAAATATATTTTCGCATTACTTCATTTTTCCCGATCTTTCTAATTTAATTGACGAAACCTACATTACTACGAGCAGAGCCGGGGGCGGAATCTTGTATTACATAATATTCATCGGAAAGTACCCTGTATAGTGTATTGAGAAAGCAACTGATTATGGCTTTAAACTTAATTTCAAGGAGAATGAGTCAAGGGCTTACTAACTCGATTGTAACTTGAAGCCGGTTTATTTAGCAAACTTGATGTAGAGTGGACGGATTAAGGAAATCGGGGGACTTGACCCCCTTATTTAACGTAGTACTATTTGTATATTTTTAATTCTGGATCCTTCCGCCGTAACGTGAAGTAGCAACTTTGCAGGCCGGCATAATTGTCCATAATTTGGCAAACGTAACGTGGGACTTCCTCTGACCAGATGGCGTGGCGACTTGCACAAGAGGATCGACAGCGACTGGATGCATAAAGCAGCAGGCCGGGCTCTGTGACGTACCCTGAGAGAGGCCTAAGTCCAGCAGTGGACTGCAACGGACTAATGATGATGATAATTGTGTAGAAAGGCATGGGGCCGTCGTCTGATGGCATTCGACACTCTGTCTGGACGGCATTACGCTTGCCATCAGGTGCAGTGGAGACACTATGCCGTGCCAGATTAAGGATAAGGAGACTGTCCCGCCCTCACATCCACCACTGCAACTCCTGTAAGCCAGGGTCAACAGTGGCACGCATTATAATGACACCGAGCATTGAAGCTCAACGAGCCTCCGGGAATGTCTAACTTGTCTTTAACCCGAAACGAAATCAATCATAAAGTTAAATTAATGGGAAGAGTTGAAAATTAAAGAAAAGATTAAATATAAAAGTGAACTAGCAAGAAGTGGGCAAAATTTTTTTAACTCCTCGTATTAATTTTACCATTTAATTAATTTCATTAGTTAGACATTCCCGGACAGTTGTTGAATTTTTTTTTCAATGCCCATCAAAATGCGTGCCACAGTCGTTTCTAGCTTACAGGAGTGCGACAAAAGTTTGGCTTAATATGGCGAAAATTATTTAATAATAATAATTCAATAATTAAATGTATTATTGAGTCCGCCCCGTGACAACGAAAACTTTCAAGTGATAGAAACGTCGGGAAATTAAAAAATGTAAAAATTAAACCAACTTCGCGATAATATCCATATGAATTCGTTTTATTTCAACATTATTTATTTACGCATATCGATCATTCGACACGTGTACATTGTTAATGATTGAGTTCAATAATATTATTATTATGTGTATTAAAAAAAAACCGTTAGCCACGCATTTATTTGTATATACTCGTACAAATCGATAGTTAAAGCTGGTAGCGTCAAATTAAACCACATTAACCACGAAATAAAGCCCCCAAATTTAAACTCTAGATGCGGCCCAGCTCTCGTGTTGCAGTAATCGAGAGTGCGGTTACGATATACTGTTGCTTAACGTATATTACTTGGATAATAAAGATTTCTGAAGTCTATCCCGTTCTTGTAGTCCTGTCAGCCAAGCTCAAAAGACATGACTGGTGGTAGGTTTCTATATGTGAGAGGACACCTGAGTTACCTACCGCAATGTCTATTTCTCCCGCCAAACAGCAGTGTAAACGCATTCTGTGTGGTTTGAAGGACATTGTAGCCAGCGTAACTACTGGGTTAATGACACTTAGCATATTCTGTCTCAGGATGGCGAGCGCAGTGGAATGCTAAGCATTGCTTTGTAATTCATGGTGTTTGGTTTTGCTTTTGTCCATGAGCGGTGGTATCGCTTAGTATCAGGCGAATGGTAAATGTTCGTCTTGCTAAAAATAGAGATATACACAGATATGGTGCTAACATACACTATAGAAATACGAAAAAATATTAATAAATAAAAGTAACACCTTTTAAGGCTATCACAACATGTAACAATAAATAAAATAAAATAATAATATAAATGCATATGTCTATATTTTTTATTGAAGCGTATAATAGTATCGACATAGTAAGTGTACCTATTTTAACCTCTTGTTAAAGATAGATAGGATACAGAAACCGGCCGTCAATCGCTGTTGTGACGCCACAGTAGATAGCAAAACGCGCTTAGTTTTCACACACGCCCACTAAGTGGTCAGACGACCTAGTAAAGATCGAGAGACGTCGCTGGATGCAGGCTGCCTCCAACAGATTACTGTGGAAATCATTTGGAGAGGCCTATGTTCAGCAGTGGACCTCCTTTGGCTGATGGATGGATTAAGATTCATGCCTATGACTACGATCAGCAAAAAAATCACCCAATTTATGTTCGGTTCGGCCGGTTATGGAATACTGTTCGCACCTCTGGGATGGATCCGCCCAGTACTTACTCGATGCCTTGGATGGATTGCAGCGGCGGGCCATCCGCATTGTAAATGATGCAGACGTTACGAGCAACTTAGAGTCGCTACAGTTGCGGAGGGATGTTGCCTCTCTAAGCGTGTTCTACCGTCTGTATCATGGTGAATGCTCTGAGGAATTGTTTAGTTTGATCCCCTCCTCTCCTTTCCTTAACAGAACCACGCGTGCTGGCTTGCGAAGCCACAGCTTGACGGTTCAAACCATCTCGGCGCGAACAAAAAAGTTCGCAAATTCTTTTTTGTGCCGCACTGTGAAGCTGTGGAATTGTTTGCCGTCACACGTGTTCCCTTCTTCCTATAATCCTGGGTCCTTCCGCCGTAGTGTGAAGAAGCATCTCAGCAGGCCGGCATAATTGTGTCGAATGGCATGGGACCGCCGTCTGATGCCATTCGATACTCTGTCTGGACGGCATTTGCGCTTAACATCAGGTGCAGTGCAGTCATCATGCCGTGCCAGAATAAAAAAAAAAAAAAATTATCATATAAGAGCGGGCAGTGCGAACAAAATTGCAAAGAAACAGCGCGATACGATGCCACTACAGTACCGCGTTTCTCTGTTACTCCTACGCAATCACACTGTGTTCCCGTGTTTGGTTGGTACATAGTGGGCACAAATAATGTCCGCCCCAGTACTGACTTGAGCAGGTTTCAACAAATATAAAGGGAAGTAGAATATCTGTTGTTTTTTTTCCTCAAATACAAAGGTGACGGCCGTAATGCTTTAAGAACAAATTTTATCGCCTTTAAATTTTAAGCTTTTGCCCCTATATCAAATTTAAATTAAGTCCTTGTCATATGATTTTATTTTTCAGCAGAATTATTTAGCCTTAAATAATTTTCAATACTTTCCGAAGTGCGCACTGGAGGCACTTTGGCGTGTTCATTTTGAGGTCTCAAAGTGCCTTTAAAGTGCATAACTCAAATAGGTTTCAAAACTGTATATAAATGACAGCCTCCGTGGCGCAGTTGGTTAAACGCCGGCTGTGAAACGAGAGGCCGTGGGTTCGATCCCCGCAACGCGACAAATGTTTGAGGCCCACAAGTATTTGTCTCGGGTCTGGGTGTTTGTGAGACCGAAACGTCTCTCGTAGTTTCTGATACACGACACAAGACTCGATCTTACTGTGGGGTCAGGACTATGTATGTGACTGTTGGGTGTATTTATTTATTTAATGAGGCCGTGAAACTACTGGTTCGAATTATACAATTATTTTAGTCTCAGATAGCCTATTTATCAAGGAAGGCTATAGGCTACGTTTATTCCGAAAATACTTCGCGCGGTCAAAACCGCGACCAATGTTGATTATAATTAGTATAAAAATAGATTATTATAGGCTAGTTTATTCTAAAGTTACGAAAATGCTGTAAGAAATGGGGTCATGTACCGAATACTTTTATCCAAATTCAGCAATGAATTTCTTGCGAAAAATTTATATATGGCGTATATTACGTCAACTTAATAATTAAATGAAAGTTATGGAGGCTAAGGTGGTGTTGTCACCTTGTCAGTCCATAGCAAAAAGTAATTATTTACTTGAATAATTTTTCGAAATTGTCTATTGTATAGAAGTCCGCCAACCCGCACTAGGCCAGTGTTGAGTTACAGCCGGTCTCTATATCCTATCTATCTTTAACAAGAGGTTAAAATAGCTGGCATTACAATATCGATACAATTATATGCTTCAATAAACAAAGATAGATATAAACATTTGTGTTACCTAGCTATCTATAAATATATGCACCGTATCTACATCCCTTCTTTGTTTACTGAAACATAAAATGCATCGAAATATCAAATGAAATCTCTTGTTAAAGATAGATAGTGTATAGACACTGGCCGTAAGGCGTCTCAATGGAACTCTCTCAGCAGTGGCCGAGTCTGGGCTGATACAATACAGTACATAATAAATATTGTAATTATTATTGATAATGTAAAGTCCTAAGTTTGATTCCTGACTTAGGCTTACGTGAGTTTTGTTTACGTTATCCGACTTGGCATTTGGTAATCGAATCCAGTAGGTGACATGTTTAATATCTTGTAATATTTATCTGTCTACCCGAAATTGTGTTATTACGACTTGGGTACATAATTATGTTTTTATCTTTGTTCTTTGACTCGTTGTTCGTGATACCCACGTTACATCAAGTCACATATTGTTTGTCCCGACCTCCCGTTATATCCCGTTCTGTCCCATGACAAAACGCGTGCAATCCTATCCTCTCCTATCCCGTACCATCGAATTTGAAGGAGTAGCAAATATGTACATTTGAATTGAATTCCTGACTCATCAAAGAATTGTATATGTCGATCTCCATGGTCCAATATTATCACTATGTTAAATGTCATCAAATCGGTTCATCCGTTTTAGCGTCATAACGGACCATACTTACAAACAAACACACTTTCGCATTTACAATATTAGTAGGGATTTTTCTCCGCGATACTATATGTTGTTTCTTTGTATGCTGAAGAATGAGGTCACCGTACTTACCGCGAACAACTTTTTAATCGAGAAATACCTTTCGAATTTGCATTAATTTGCTCCGTATTACTACTTTTGCGAATGTGTAAATGACCTTCTGTGATGTGTAACATGCAATGAGGCTTTTTCATCGAAAGTACATATTTACTTTATAAATAAACATCTGATTTCCGCCCGGATGTGTAAAATATATACAAATGAGTCTATCTTTACTTCTCATCGAAGATAGATAGATTATAGAGATTGAACACTGCATGGCACTGCGTTCGTCACACAGAGACATCCGATTTTTATAATAATAAATAGATACACCCAACAGTCACATACTAGTCCTGACCCCGCATTAAGATCAAGTCTGTTGTCGTGGGTATCAGAAACTACAAGAGACTTTGCGGTCTCACAAACACCCAGACCCGAGACAAATATTTGTCTCGGTGCGGGGATGGAATCCGCAGCCTCTCGTTTCATAGCCGGCGTCTAACCAACTGCGCCACGGAGGCTGTCATTCTGTATCTCATTGTTGAAATTGTAGTTGTAATCGTATACGTCATTAATACCGCGATAAACTTTGAACTACTAACTATGCAAATTACCGGGGTAAATATGTTGTAAGATTTTTGTGATATAATTTTCTTGTATACTCGTATTTGAATTTGGTATACCCGGACTGACTCGGTGGCGTGGTTGTACTACCGCACGTTTGCAAAGCTGAGGTTTCGGGTTCGAATCCCGGGTCGGGCAAATTGATAATGGATTTTTATATTCATTATCAGACCGGAGTCAGGAATTTGTGCCCGATATGGTGGTAGGCTCGCCCCCTATCACAACGTGGGACGGAGCATACAAGGCGAAATATGGGGGTCATGGCGGCGCCTCTGCCTACCCTTTCTGGGAAAAAGGCGTGATTTTTATGTATGTTTTATGGTACCCAATAGAAGTCGCTGGGTGCAGGCCGCTTCCAACAAGTCTATTCGGCGATCCATGGGGGAAGCCTATGTTCAGCAGTGGACTTCCTGTGGCTGAAGGAAGGATACGAAGATACCTGGTATAGTTTAACTTGTAAGTATCTGGGGCTTGTTGGTAATGGACGGGACGCGGCTGCTAAGAAAGTGGTCGTGCATCCTAGGTCACACCTCTGACTTTTCACAGTCATGTGTGTATTAGTCAATCACCACGCACTATAAAGCCGCATTTACAAGGGGACAGTTTCTTGGCTCGAAGATGCGATTATCGAAAGGATATAAAAAAGTTGTATCGTGAACACGTTAGTCAGAACGCGATAATCTGTGGCGGTTATGTCATGCGATAATCGCATACGATTCTCGCCGCGAGAAACTCCCCCGTGTAAATGGGGCTTTACAGTGCGTGGTAATTGACCAATACACACATGACTGCGAAAAGCCAGAGGTGTGACCTGGGATGTATGAAGTACGAACACTTGGCAGCCGCGTCCGGCCTATTACCGACAAGCCCCAGACACTTACAAGTTAAACCGTACCTGGTATCTTCGTGAGGAAATCATCGTTCAGACAGCCTCCGTAGCGCAGTTGGTTAGACGCCACCTGTGAAACGAGAGGCCGCGGGTTCGATCCCCGCATCGAAACAAATATTTGTCTGAATCGCAGGTATTTGTTTCGCGTCTGGGTGTTTGTGAGACCGAAAACTCTCTCGTAGTTTCTGATACACGACACAAGACTCGATCTTAGTGTGGGGTCAGGACTATGTATGTGACTGTTGGGTGTATTTATGATTATTTTTAATTAATTGTGGAAATCTGTTAATTCTTTTAAACTTTCTGTGAAATCTGTGATGGTATTCAGTCTGTCAATCCATAATAGGTCCATGTGGTGGACTGTGGCCTAAACCCTCTCATAACACTCTCTGTTCTCTGTATGTGACTGTTGAGTGTATTTATTTATTATCGTGAGGAAACCTGCATACAAAACCGGCATATCATAGAAATCTTAACAAAATTTTCTACATGTGAACCCGCATTAGGGCAGCGTGGTGGACTATATGGCTTACCCCTCTCAAACGAAATCTCGAATGTAGAGGAGTACTGTGCCCAGCAGTGGAATGTAAACGTGTTATTTTTACAAAAATCGTGTTTTCGTTTAGTAATTTCGCGATTAATTTTGTACGTTATAATACAAACTACTGGGTAAATGCAGAACAGGTCGTGAGATTTTCGTTGTGATTACTGTATTTTTGCCTATTTTAGTTATCGAATGTTCCGTTTTCTTCACTCAAACTGAATTCAAAAGTCGTTCGAAAGGGACAAAACATTAGGTAGCTAAAATAGGTTTAAACTGTCTATGATTAAGGCCGATATTTATCAGAATGATGTCTGTTTGTCACCTGTATTTGCATCGTGTCTGTAGTCACTAAAACTACAACCTGACTTCGTTTTCGGTAGCAGTCTTGATATATCCTGTATCTATAGCCTACAACATTTATTCTAGTATAATACTCAGGATTTGAACCCAGCACCACATACTGTGTTGTTGACCCTTCGCGTACAAACGGTTACAAGGCCGCCTCTCACCTCGCGCGTTAGACACAACTTTGCGAAATTAAAGATGTGTTGTACCGGAATTAGTGTTTTAAAACCCTTATTCTGCACAAACATCACGCTATTCCCAAAAGAGGTAGGCAACGGTGCTACCGCGACACCCAAGTTTTGCCTCGTCTTTTTCGTCCCATGTAATGAGGCGAGCCTAACGATATCATTACATAATTTATATTAATTTGGTAGAATACGATTTAAACGTATTTAAAATTGAAATTCATTTTTAAATAGATTTTGGTTTGCATTTGAAACATGTGACATCACAGTGTGCATAAGCTGTATAAAATAAGCAATTTTATGCTGATATATAACAAGAATACGAGTGGTATTTCTTTAATAACACTTAATGCAGCTCTTAGCCAATAAACAAATTAGGATTGTGAAGGCCAATATCTCAGTCTAAGATTAGACTGTCCCGCTCTCACACCCACCATTGTAACTTCTGTAGCAGAATCGACAGGGGCACGCATTTAGACAACGAACATTGAAGCTCAGCGAGTCTCCGGGAATGTCTAACTTGTCTCCCCGCAACGAAATCAAAGTCAATTAATAGGAGTTGTAAATCTCAGTCTAAGATGCAAGAGTTCACGGCCCCTGTAGATAAATATTTATTTGTTTATTTAACACTTTATTGTACACCAGATACATAAAAAGTAGACAATATTACAGAATAAAAAATGTACAAGTGGCGGTCTTATTGCTCAAAGCAATTTCTGCCAGACAACCATGGCATGGATCAACGAGAAAGAACGGAAGTTGGGGCAGTTTCAGGCGCACGAATAATTTTAGATAGAGCTATTAATATATATACACAAATATATATATATATATATATATATATATATACTTTATATATATACTTTGTACTTGTATTGTATTAATTGCAAGTAGAGTATTCGTATTCATCTGGGTAGTTTGGTACACAATTTTGGAAATAATCGACCGGCGAGAGATGAACGTCGTTTTTTTATTCAATAGGTCCGGCAAACGAGCATACAGGACACCAGATGGTAAGTGATCACCGCACATGTACATCCACAACTCTTGGATTGTATGTTGCCAGAGCATCAAACCGGGAGCGGGAAGGTAAAAAAATGGAAAGAGGAAAGAGGACTGGGGAATTGGGATCCGGCAATCTCACTCACAGAACGAAACGCGGCGGTAAAGGTGTCGCTTAACGTCGATCTCCTGTGAGACAGTGGTGTGACAGACCGCCCCGGACGAGCCTGCCCATTCATGCTGGGTCATGACTGACAACAGCGTGGCTCTACCACTTCTCAAAACGTCAGTTGATATTATGCTGCAGATTATTCCGAACTAATTTTTAGCATTGCGACCATTGTACATCAATTCCCTATTGAGCACGGTCAATGATAGATCGATTTACATCAATTTCCTATTTAGGTCACATTCTGCAATAGGAATTAGACAACGACCTTGTTTATGGACTTATTAATCAGTTAAATACTAAAACCCAAGTACATTAAATAATTTTGCAAAATTAAACGTCGAATTTAGTAATTAACGAAATTATTTTACATAATATTTTTTTAGATTTATCCCATTGATTTTAAAACTAAATATAGGCCCTTAAGTACATTTTCAGTATCCTTAAGATGGCCGTGAAAATCGCGCCATCTATTAGATTTTTTCATTACTATTTAGGAATGAAAATAATTTAACTTATTGCAATAGATTTTGTTTAAAATGTGATAAGAACTATTATCTTTTTTTACTTAACTCTCTGTCAAACAAAGAAGCGTTTTCCAAAGCATAACGCACTTTTACATCGGAACACTGCGCGCTTTTCGCCCGGCCCATATATTTATGTTAATGTTTGGCTCACTCGACTCGGTCGCGTCGACACGCGACGCCCCTGGGAAGACGGGCATCCTCTACAGTCGAAAGTACGATTGAAAGGGTGGGGGGGATAGTCTACCACGCCGGCCTAGGGGGTTTCTCTACGATCCAAAACGAAGCTCGAAATTTCGGATGACGGACATCAGTGACGAAACAAATGTACATACTTTAAGAAACGTTAAAAGCTTAGAACGTCCTTCGTAACCATAGACTAAGTTCGGAGGGAATGATAAGTGTCATAGAGAATAGTACATTGATTTTTTAAAGTGGGACAATATTAAAAACACACCGACACGAAAAACGTCACGAAATTTCGGATTACGCGTCGTAGAATAACCCCCTAGCGCGGGATAACTGATTTTACATACCGTAGAAATTCATTCAAATCGCTACGGTATGCAGGTTTCCTCACGATGTTTTCCTTCACCATTATAGTGCGTGGTGATTGACTATCAATACACATTATTCCGAAAAGTCAGAGGTGTGCCCTGGGATTTGAAACCGCGACCAACGTGAACATATTGGCAGTCGCGTCTGGTCCGTTACGAACAGGCCACCACGCACATCCCAGTTTGGTTCACAATTTTGCATAAGTTGCAAAATTTAGCTACTAAACTTTAACATTTTTGAAGTTCTTTGTGCAGAATCCATTTCTGATACGCGCGTCACGCCATTGGCCTTTTACAATAATAGACAAAGATGATTTATTTTTTAAATATCAAATCAATTTCTGACATAATATGCGGAAACCAATTTGATTATTTTATTAAATTGAAACGATTTAAAAGTTTAGTTGAATATAACAAAATTATATTTTTTTATAGTGTGGTTAATTTTTTATTCTTTTTACATTATGTTCCTTTATGTAGAATAGTGGCTTGTAATGGTTATGAACCGTAAGGCCCTGGGCTCAAATCCAGGTTAAGCATTAAATGAATTATTAACAACTGCTTGTAACTTGCAATTTGTGAATTGTAAGATTGTAGATTCAATCCCAAGTTGAGTAATTACCTAATTAATTAAGTTTTTATGAGGTTTTTCGTTTAATATCATATGGGTTATGAGGGACTGGAATTTGTGCCTGTCATGTCAATATGCTCGCCCCCTATCACATCTTAGAACGAATATAAGTTCCGTGTTTGGTTAGTATTAGTATAACCTCTGCCTACCTCTTTTGGACAATAGCTTTATTAAGTTAATATATTAAACCATGCCAAATCGAGGGCTTATTACATTTGGAAGAATCAATTATAATTCAACCTTTAATATTGGAAATAACATGAGGTTTGGTGACATAAAATAATTATTGTTTTATAAATAAGTAAATACGAGTATATAACACCCAAAAGTCACATAGTCCTGACCCCACACTAACATCGAGTCTTGTGCCGTGTATCAGGAACTACGAGAGGCTTTTCGATCTCACAAACACCCAGACCCGAAACAAATACTTCTGGTACACACAAACATTTGTCTCGATGCGGGGTTCGACCCCGCAGCCTCTCGGTTCATAGCCGGCGTCCAACCAATTACGCCACGGTGGCTGCTTAAGTTAAATAGGTATTATTATAAGTATATTACAGAACATTCTACAACATAACGAATACATAAGCTATTTATACTTAGCAAATCATTGCGCGGTGGCCTGTTGGTAACGAACCAGACGCGGCTGCCTACATGTTCACGGTGGTCGCGGGCTCAAATCCCACAGCACACCTCTGACTTTTCGGAGTTATGTGTGTATTGATAGCCAATCACCACGCACGATAACGGTAAAGGATAATATCGTGAGGAAACCTGCATACCATAGCGATTTTTATTAATTTCTATGGTACGTAAAAGTACGCCAACCCGCACTAGGCCAGCGTGGTGGACTATATGGCCTTACTCTCAATCGTACTCTCGATTGTAGAGGAGGCCCGTGCCCTGCAGTGGGACGTATATGGGCTGATAAAGTGTTATATTACTGATAAGTGGAAAAATTACATCCATTTAAGTTAAACATTTGTTTAAATCGATTAGCTCGTTTAACAAGCAAATATTGCGATTCCTTTTATTGGTTAAACACATACAATGTAATCAGTGTTCAATATTGGCACGATAAGCAACAAGTCAATGTACCTGGTGGTAAGCGATACGACCGCTCATGGACAGTAGCAAAACCAAACACTATGAATCACAAAGCAACACTTGGCATTCGAATTCGCTCGTCATCAAGAGACATAACGGCGAAGGAAAACATCGTGAGGAAACCTGCATACCATAGCGATTTGTATAAATTTCTATGGTATGTAAAAGTCCGCCAGCCCGCATTAGGCCAGCGTGGTGGACTATATGGCCACTCTCAATCGTAATCGTAGAGGAGGCCCGTGCCCTGCAGTGGGACGTATATCGGCTGATACAATACAATACAATACAAGAGACATAAGATGTTAAGTGTTATTATGTCCGGTTAAAATGTCCTTCAAACCGGAACACAACAGTGCATTTACACTGCTGTTTGGAGGGAGAAATAGACATTGCGGTGGTATCTAGTGCCTACCCACCCGGCCTCTCACATATGAGAGACCTGCCACCAGTATGCTTGGCTATACACAGAGCCAGACGCGACACACGTGGCTCACTATGACGGCTCCTTAGCCGTGTAAGGTCACTATTCCGGCATACGAATATTCTCCAGCAAATATAAAAGACGCATTTTTTACTTTTTTTATATATTATGTCTTTATAATGTTGTTTTTTTCTCTTTGTGTAGAATGAAGATTCAATAAATAAATAAAAGACCATCAATTGCCTCCACGGTTTAGTTGGTTAGACGCCGATTGTGAAACGAGAGGCCGCGGGTTCAATCCCCGCATCAACACAAATGTTTGTGTGGCTTACAAATATTTGTGTTGGATCTGGGTGTCTGTGGGACCGAAAAGTCTCGTAGTTTCTGATACCCACGACACAAGCCTCGTTCACAGTGTGGGGTCAGGACTATGTTTGTGACTGTTTGGTGTATTAACTTATTTATGTATTTTTACACACATACATAAACATCACGCCATTATCACAGAAGAAGTAGGCAGATTTACAACCACCCACGTTTCGCCTCGTGTGTTCCGTCTCATATCAGGCACAAATTCTAACTCCGAACCGATAATGAATAGAAAAATCCACTAACAATGCCCGACCGGGGATTCGAACCCGAGACCTCAGCTTTGTAATCGTACCGTAGTACAACCGCGCCACCGAGGCAGTCATGTAACCGCATCATTTGTAAACAATGTAAAAATATATGTTAATATATTCAGTTTTCCTTATTATCTACGAAACTGTATGTCGGTCACTGCACTTTTGTTTGGACATTACGGACATTACGGACCTCTATGGATCAGTGGTTAGGTCGGATGAGAACTGGCAACTCTTAGGTTCACAAATAGAAAATTACTAGTTAAGTAACTAGATTTCTTTAAATTACTACACTATTTTATTATTACAAGATTTACTAATCTACTGTTGCAATTTAAACATTGTGGTTCCTTAATTATAGGAGATCACAATTCACAACATGCAGAGGCGGATTGAATGTTACGAGCGCCCTAGGCAAGCACCTCAAAGCGCCCCTCTAGCAGCCCTACTAAAAAAAATACTAACTTCGATAGAACGAGGAAATGTCTTATTGCATATTTGGTGATTTTAATGTGTTGTGAATGAGTGAAATACACCATGTTATAACGCAAATGATCAGACGCAGATGATGTTTCTCATAACAAACATAATTATAGCATTCGATGGTTTTGCATGAAACGAAGACATCCGAAATCGTGCGCGCTCCTTCGCAACCTCGCGCCCCTAGGCACGTGTCTAGTTTGCCTTAGGGATAATCCGCCACTGACAACAACTTATTTATAAACTATTGAAATAAAATCAAAATTAAAAAAAAAACAAGTTTAGATAAGTTTCTTGCTGACAACTTCTAAGTTGCTTAAAGCCCCATTTACACGGGGAGAGTTTCTCGCGGCGAGAATCGTATGCGATTACCGCATGACCTAACCGCCATAAGATTATCGTGTTCTGACAATGTTTACACGATGCAACTTTTATACATCCTTATGATAATCGTGTCTTTGAGGCGAGAGACCCACCCCGTGTAAGTGAGGCTTAAGTTAGTTTTTTTAATGAAAATAGTCAAGTAGATTAAATGGTCTGGGATTCGAATTTAGTATCTCGGGGTACATAGACCGTGAATTATACAAAAATAAAATGTGTACTATACAGGGTATATATCCAGTCTGCTACCGAAAACGAAGCCAGGTGGTAGTATTAGTGACTTCAAATACAATGCAACAAAAAAAATCGCAAAAAATAGCCACAATGTTTTTGTTGTAATTTTTTACTTATCGCCGTATTGGGTAGTAAATACATCATTTTTCCAAAATAATAATGTACGATTTTTCTTTTTAAAGGCACTGTGGTACGGTAAGGGTTAAATTATAATTTTAATAAAAACTAGGTATTTACCACCAAACACGATGATATTCGAAAATTGCAAAAAAACCTGTCCCTTATTTAGAGAAATTTTTAGTTGCATTGTGTCTGCAAACACTAACACTGCCACCTGGCTTCGTTTTCGGTCGCAGTTTTGATATACCCTGTATAAGAGATCAAAAACATACAGATCTTTGCCCACATTATCAACTAAAAATGTTGGTTTATAAAACTTGTTTGTACCACCAAAAATGGTCGTTTATAAGGAATCGATATTTTAATCTGACGTATACCTAAACAAAATACTTTACAATAGAAAGACTATTCCTTGATTTTTTTATTATGTAACTAAAAAGCCTCCGTGGCGCAGTTGGTAGGACGCCGGCTGTGAAATGACGGGCTGCGGGTTCGAACCCTGGACCGGCACAAACATTTGTGTGAACCACAAGTTTTTATGTCGGGTTTCGGTGTTTGTGAGACCGATAAGTCTCTAGTGATTTCTGATAACCACGACACAAGACTCGATCACCACACTAATGTGGGGTCAGGATTATGTATGTGACTGTTGGGCGCCGTTATTTATATAAATAAAGATAATCATACATAGTCCTGACCCCACACTAACATACAAGGCTTCTGTATCAGAAAATATGACAGACTAGACACAAATACTTGTGGTTCACACAAACATTTGTCTCTGTGCGGGGACCGAACCCGCGACCTCTAGTTTCAAACCGGCGTCTAACCAACGCCGCCACGAAGGCTATCAAAATTAATATTCGATTTTAAGCAATGACATAACAGTCATTATGTTTTGCGGTTTAATAATAATCATTGAAATCTATACTAATATAATAAAACTGAATTGTTTGTTTATACGCAATAATCTTGGCAAGCAGTGCACGGATTTGCAAAATTGTTTTTGAATTCATTATCATTATGTTTAGAGAATGTTATAAGCTATTTATCACTACGCTATGATGCTTAGGGACTAAGTAAAACAATAATTTAACACAGGAAATCTAAATTAATATGAATGCGTCGCGTCGACGTTCGACCGAGGTGCCTTCTCTCAGAAAATTATGAATAGTTTTTCTCTCACATTTTATTATATTGGACATGTTAATATTACGAGTACAAATGCTTGTTGTTTATATTGTAAAAATATATCAAACAATGAGTTAAATAGATTTTTCAAAATATTATTTGTAGTTCCAAATTTCGCCACACGCCTATAGAATATATATATGATTTGTACATTTCGATCAGTGAGTTAGATTATCTGTGACAGTTGACACAACTGATAGGATATTGGCATTCGCCCGGATAGCTACCGCAGTACTGTCGATAACGAAATACAGTAATAATGTGTTGTGTTTCGGTTTTAAGAGCCAGTGTTAGAAATATTGAAGTTTATCGACTAATGCTAGTATTACATATAGATGTTAACCAAACATTGTCTATTTTAGTTATGTTATGTTGTCTATGTTTTGTCTTACTTCCTTCCGCTCGTCTCTTGACATACGTTTTCCATACAGTCTGTGTACTGTTTAAATATGCTTCAAATATAATCCTTGTTATCTAAACTCATCAACGGGGGTCTTTCCCAGGGGAAATTAAATAGACAAATACACCCACAGCCGCACGCCTAGTCCTGACCCAACACTAATAAATTCCCAGAGACTGTCCCGCCCTCACACCCGCCACTGCAACTCCTGTGTCGCAGGATCAACAGCACGCATTGTAATGACACCGAGCATTGAAGCTCAGCGAGTCTCCGGGAATGTCTAACTTGTCTTTAACCCGCAACGAAGTTAATCATAAAGTTAAATTTAAAGATTAGTTAGAAATCTTGGAAGAGAAGTGGGCAGCTTCCCTTCGTAACAAAGCGGGTGATAAAACAATGAACTAAAGAGGTAAATAACCTCGTATGAAAAGACTTTTACTATGAAAGAAGCTAGCTGTAAAGCACCACGGATCAAATTGCTATATTTAATGGGACCTTTTATGTGAGCAACTATACTAACAAAGTCCTATGTGATTACAAATACCCAGACCCGAAACAAATATTTCACACAAAGATTTGTCTCGGTGCGGGATCGTAGCGGGCTCATACCGGTGACTAACCAACCATCCATGGAGGCTGATAAAAGTGAAGTCGAGTGAAATAGCTAGTTATTTTATGAATAATAAAACCAATGCTAATTTTTATAACACGTTTATTTAAATCATTTTGGCGGTCACTTTGTGTCGGATGGTTGCAATTTGGCAATAGTTTTTTATGATCTAAACATATGAAATTATGTAATAATATTCAAGTAGTTTTCAATTTGTTTGTTTTTTTAAATTTACTGTTAGTCGACAGTAATGTAAATAATTGAGGGACGCAGCGACTTTGGTATTGACTTTTTGTATGTAAAGTTTTTAGGCTTATATTTTTATACGCATTTACGATATAGGAAAATATTGTGATATATTTTTGTAAATAAAATAATAAAGAAAAATATAATTTTAAAGTAATATAGGTTTTTAGACTAATTTGAATTAATAATAAATTTACTATAAATAAAGTTTAACCATTCACAATTAACAATTCCTTGGCACCAATAATTATACAAAAAAAGTCACAAATATTAAAAAATAAGCAATAATTAAAACCAAATCAACCTTAATAAAACCTTCGTAATACTGACCTTTTGATCCACTCAAGCACTCACAAACAAAACACTGGCACAAAAACTGTTTTAAAAAAGGAAAATTAATTGAATTTTTGAAAACCGAATGATTTTCGAATTCGGACGTTCGATGTTTAAATTACGAGCGTGTTAGGCGCGACGTGCGCGGTACTCAGCGCGCTTCGTTGCGAAATGCAGTAACCTCACGCCGACCATTCATCTGACGGCCTTAGCTTCTTAAATATTATACAAGTATAATTTTTAAGCCGCACTTTGTCTTACCTTTCATGAACGATGACTCGATATGCGTAAAATACAATTTATAAAGAATACGTTGGTGCAGTAACTTTAATACGGAGCAGCGTTGCAAAATTTTATTTCGAGCAAAACGGGATTTTGCAACTTTTTAATAAAAAAAACAAGAATTTTCGTCACAACGGAAACAAGATTTTTAGCTTTAAAGTAGGACATAATGGATAAAACTCAATAAGTCAATTTTAATTTAGTTAAAATGCGGTACTATACAAAAAAAAACCAAGTTTGCAAATTCAGAAGCTTTCATTTCCCTTTCCTCTTCCCATCGTTTTCCTTCCCGCTCTTCTCCCAATCTAAAGGGCCAGCGACGTCCGCGATCCATGTGAATGTTCATGTGCGGCAGTGATCACATACCATCAGGTGACTTGTTGCTCGTTTGCCGGACCTATGCGACAAAAACCAAATATTACTCACATTTTACAATTAAATCAACTCACCACGCATTACATTTCTACAACCACGAGTTCGATTGGGAGAGCATAATCCTGTGGCACAATCCATAGTCCTCCACGCTGTCCTAGTGCGGGTTGGCGGAGGTATTTAATTAAATCCTTATTGTACACAAATATAAACAAACGCCATGACTGCCTCGGTGGCGCAGTTGTACTACGGTATGATTGTGAAAGGTCTCGGGTTCGAATTCCGGGTCAGGCAAAGTGATATTGGAATTTTCCATTATCAGCACGGAATCAAGAATTTGTGCCTGATGAAAAAAACAAGGCGAAACGTGGGTGTATTGGTTGCACCTCTGCCTACCCCTTCAGGGAAAAGGTGTGAGTTTATGTATGTACCTACGTATATATATAAACACAAACACTATACAGAGACAATAATAAAAATGTACAAGCCGCGGTGTTATCGCTCTACGGTATACAGCAATGTCTTACAGACAACCATGGGATGGATTCAAAATAAGCAGAAGAGAAAACAGTGTAAAAAAATAAATAAACCTCTTTAAAAATTAAACGTAATAAAAAAAAATTAAGAATGACATATAGAAATTGTTGTAAACATTTCTATGCTGTAGTTTTCCTCGCGATGTTTCCTTTATTAATTAATATATTAATACGTTATCGGTTATTGCCTACACAAACACACGTAACTTCCGAATGTCAGTAATGGGCTCGAATCTCCGATTTCTCAATTTACAATCCAATTTGACACTAATGCTACTGCTCACTTTAAAATAAATTTAAAAATCATTCATATATTACAAATTATAATATTAGACACACTTTATTATTTTCACATATAAACATATGTATATTCATGAATTATTTCCATGTCATTTCATTTCACAAATAAACCTCAGAATTGTGATTCCACACTACCCGTAGCATGTAGGCCGACTGGTTTTAAAAATACAAATATATTCACGTGAGCAATAATTTCCAAATTTTGGGAACGACGCTGACCTCCAAATTCTTAATATCGAACGAACTTTACGTTGCAATTCAATGCCAAGCCATTACGCGAACAGAGTCGGATTAAGTTGAAAAGTTGGGTGGCATTAGCTATAAAAACATTAGATTATTAAGTTTTTTTTCTATTCGCATGTTTCTAGATCGACGCATTGGTCGACCAACGGTGGTATAACGGTGAAAGAAAATATCGTGAGGAAACCTGCATACCAAAGCGATTTGTAAGAATTTCTATGGTATGTAAAATCCGCCAACCCGCACTACGCCAGCGTGGTAGATCGATTGTAGAGGAGGCCCGTGCCGTGCAGTATATGGGCTGGTTTAATATTGGTCGGCGGCCAATGAACCGACAAAGGTATCGCTGGAATGATATGGTATATCGCTGGAAGGTGACCTGCGCCAACTTCAAAGGTAAGGCCAGTGCAATCCAGAGTATTATCGATCGTCACAATAATACCGGCCTGATTGTATCCTGATATATACAGGTGAACCCGAAACGCGACACATGTAGCTCACTATGATGGCTCTTTAACAGCTGTGTACGATGTTCGCTACCAGCAGAACCCAACATTTTAGCGAAATTTATCACGATATAACCTTAAAGCCCACCAAAGTTAAATCTAATGCGTCCCAGTCTAAAATAACCTCAAAATATCACTGCGAATCAGTAATCACAAACTCATCATTATGATTGTTGTTAACTTCCCATGACTTTGACACAATCGTGGTTTACTTTAAAACATTTTATTGTTGTATTTAATAGATGTTTAGGAGTTTTAGAGGACATCTGTTCCAGTGGCGATGACCTAAGAAAGACAAAACATTATTCCATGATTTTTCCATGGGGAATACCTGAGAAATTGTTTGAGATGGTACCAACGTCGCCTTTCTACCAAAGCTCCACTCGTCACCGCAGCAGAGTTCATTCCTACCACCTGGAAGCGTACCGCTCCCGAACGGCACGTTTTTTAGCGTTCTTTCTTACCACGCACGTGCAAATTCTGGATAGAACTTCCTGCGTTGTTTTTTCCTGAACGCTATGTCCTGTCCTTCTTCAAACGAGGCTTAAAGAGAGTACTCTCCTTAAGGTAGGCAGCGACTTTGTTGTGCTGGACCCCTGGGACTGCGAAGGTCTATGGGCTGCGGTAGCCGCTTTCCATCAGGCGGGCCGCTAGCTCGTCTGCCTATAACGGCAATAAAAAAAATTGGCTTGGCAAGGGACTACAGCCAGATAATCATCAAAAGTGCCGTAGGTTCACAAAATTGCAGTCCTAATACGTTAATTTGTGTTTTTGATTATGTGAAATATAAGGTTAAAACATTGATTTACTAAGGATAAACTAAGGATAGGCCCTTCAGTACATTTGGAGTTTCAAAAAGATGACCGTGAAAATTGTGCTAAAATAAGTTTAAATTGACTTAATTTAATAGATTTCGTCTTAGCGATAATAATGATTTATTATCTTTATTTTTATTTAACTTTCTGTCGTAATAATATGTCTACATTCTACTTTTTTGTGTAGTTATCAATTATGTTATGTTATGTTAAGCTTATTAGTAGTTTTCCTGTCACTCCATTAATTTGTCAACATTTATAATTGTTATGTTTACCAGAAAAAGTCATATATACCTAATATGCTTTGAATAATTGTAAACATAATGTTAAAGTTGCATAATAAATAAATAACACAAGCAAGCATTTTCTAAATCGTTGCGAGCGACGAGTAATTTCAGTAGCGCTGCACTGGAGATGCACTGGAACTCTGCTGGCACCACTTACGTCGGAACACTACGCGCTTTCCGCCCTGTCTATATATTTATGTCAATGGGTGAAAATGAGGGATTACGCGCTGATCCTGATTTGTGATAAAATTTACAGTTTTTTTGTTGTTGTTATTATGGCATTGCATGTTTTTTTATTAATCGTACTCTTAATCGTACTCTCGATTGTAGAGGAGGCCCGTGCCCTGCAGTGGGTCGTATATGGGCTGATACAATACAATACAAATAGTTTTTTATAGATCAAGCGGACGAGCAAGCGGCTCCCCTGCTGGTAACTAAACAGCTATCGACTACGAACATTTACAACACTATTAACTGTCTAAAATATCTTATCATATTATTTCTATTATAAAATAGTATTTTCTCTTCTACCCCTTTTAAGGCATTTTCGCCAGAGAGAAACTAAGAAACTCTAGCGGTGATCTTTTCGAAACCAGTTTATAATATAGTAATTAAATATAATTTTAAATACACTCAACAGTCACATACATAGTCCTGACCCCGCGTTAAGACCAATTAAGTCTTGTGTCGTGTCAGAGGCGGATTACTCGTAAATGTTGAGAGCGCCCTAGTCAAGCACCACAAAGTCCCCTATACTTAAAAAAATACTAACTTCAATAGAACGAGGAATTGTCTTATTGCATATTTGCTGATTGTACTATGTTGAGAATGAATGAAATACACCATGTTATAAGGCAAATGATCAGACGCAGATGATGTTTGTCATAAGTATCACAATTATAGCATTCGATGGTTTTGCATAAACGAAGATATCCGAAATGATGCGCGCCCCATCTCGTCTCGATTCAAGCCTCAAAAAATTATACCGGCTTAATTACTGCTGGCTTAATTTAGAGGATAATTTTAGCTTAACAATTGGTAAGGAAGTGAACCGTTCATAACACTAGAGAGAAAGAAAAAAATGTATTTTTAATCGACTTGAAATAATGTGGAGGATCTAATTTCCTCGGAATCTTTTTTTTAAGTAAAATTATTCGGCATCTAACATAATTTGGTAAACAGCGCCATCTATTACGGTACATCGGAACTAAACGACACAGCTGATTGCGACTCACTACGGCATTGAAATTTGCATACGAATTTATAATCAGCAATATTTTATCTTCTCATTCATCTACAGTGCAATATGGTATTGAACCCTGAGTTTCTACATTTGATAACCAAATGAGGTAACTATGTTATTATTAGTTTTTCGGTTTCAACTTTGCAATGGTTTGGCAGAGAGACAAACAGTAAAGACTAGAATGTTGTTAAGAACCGTTTTTGTGAGACACGTGAGACATTTTCTGGTAGGCCATGGTCTACTCCAAATTAGAAAACCGTCATGCAATCCTCAACTATTAGTTTCGGGTTAGTTTTGAGTCCTAGTGTTTGTGAGACCGTAAAGTTTCTCGTAGTTCCTGATACCCACTACTCGATCTTAGTGCGGGCTCAGGACTTTGTGTGTGGCGGTTAGGTGTATTTATTTATTTAATATTACATAAACTCACGCCTTTTCCCAGAAGAGGTAGGCAGAGGTTCTCCTAGTAACCAAAACACCTTTGTTTCGCCTTATCTGTTCCGTCCCACCATATGATAGCCTTTCGCCATATCAAGCACAAATTCCTACTGAATAGAAAAATCTAATATTACTTTGCCCGACCCGGGATTCGAACCCGATACCTCAACGCTGTAACCTTACTATAGTACAACTATGCCTCCGAGGTAGTAACAAGATTATCTGTATATGAAGTCCACCAACCCGCACTGGGCTAGCTTGGTGAACCAGTCCCTCTGAATGGTACTCTTGATCTGTCAGCAGAGGCCGAGTATGAGCTGATACAGTACAGCAGCTAGATTTGTGCCCAGAAGTAGAACTTAAAGTCTGATTCAATAAATAAATACACCCAACAGTCATATTATACATAGTCCTGAGCCCACATTAATATCAGTCTTGTGTGTATCAGAAACTACGACAGACTTTTCAGTCTTACAAACACCCTGACCTGGAACATACAGGGTATATCAAGACTGCTACTGAAAACGAAGCCAGGTGGTAGTTTTAGTGACTACAGACACAATGCAACTAAAAATTTGCAAAAAAACGCGACGATTTTTTTTGTTATGTTTTAAATATCATTGTTATTGGATGGTAAACCTATAGTTTTTGCTAAAATTATAATTTAAAGCCTTGCGTACTGTAGCGTCTTTAAAAATAAAAGGGTGTACATTACTTTTTTTAGGAAAATGTATGGATTTACCACTACGATAGAAAAAATAATTCCAAAAAAATCGTCACTTTTTTTGCAATTTTTTTTGTTGCGTTGTGTCAGTCACTGAAACCACCACTAACTTCGTTTTCGGTAGCAGTCTTGATATACCCGGTATATTTGTGGTTCACAGAAACATTTGTCTCAATACCGGATCGTACCTGTCATAGTTAGATACAAAGTTATATAGTTCAGATACGAAGTATCGTCCGTCCAAATACGCGTAGATCGTTCACGGTTGTGATATTGTTATTGTGCATGCGTGTGTCGACGACAGCGCCGCGCCGCGTGCATCTTAATAACTAACTATAAATCACTTGGCTTGGACGTGTTGGCTTAGCTATGGGTTAAACTACGGTTTAACACGCATGTTTTAATTTTTTTTTAAACTAGCGATCGCCTCGCGGTCGAAATTCATCTGAAATGAATGTGAAATTCACACCTACCCAGGCGGCCTCTCATATATGAGAGACCTACCAGTAAGTTCTCTCTATATAAAAAAAAACATTTACTTGTCGAAAATAGACTTTCAGTGGCTTTTAATAGATCATATTTCCACCATTTATTTAAATACAATGGTGAATGAATTTCTGAGAATTGTGTTGCGTCAAACATCGGGCGACCGCAGTACTGACCTTAAATACCATTTTTTATATGTACATTTTATTAATATGATAAGTTTTTACAGTTTCCTAAAAAGAGGTAAACCTTTATCCTTGCGTGTTGGGTTTTTTTTGCTCCATTGCGTCATCGGGATGAAAAAAAATTGTGGTTTTAAATTAAAGGTGAATATTATGAATGAAAATTAAGTTTACTGTTTAGTTTGTCAGTGTATTGTATTCGTGTTTATGGATTCAAATCAACACATTAGCAGTATTAAGCGTTTAATACAAACATTTTATATTTTCTAAAAATTTCGCATTAGTTTAGGTAACAATAATTCAACCTAAATACGTTCCAATCTATAGCACAGGGCTCCTCTATAATTGAGAAGGCTTAGTCTATCGGCCTTATTTATAGACAATTTTAAAACCTATTTTAGTCCCTTTCGAACGACTTTTGAATTCAGTTTGAGCGAAGAAGACAAAACATTCGATAACTTAAATAGGATTTAATACTGTCTATGAATAAGGACTAATCACTATTAATTTTAATAGAATAGCATTTAGAACTAAGAAATTCTAAATATTGTAATCTTGTATGGTATATAAATTCCGCCAACCTGCTCTAGGCCAGCGTTGTGGACTATATGGCCTAACCCCTCCTAATCGTACACGTATTGTAGAGGAGGCACGTGTTCTGCAGTAGGCCGTATATGGACTGATACAAATATAAAATATGTAAAGTACGCAAGTATCAACACAATGTTTACTATTCCGATAAAACGCATGGTTATTGACTACCATCTCACTTTTGTATGTTTTAGGCAATTCTTCTTCGTAGTCGTGCACGCTTGACGAAGTGGTCAGTGTAGTGTTTTATGCTCTTTGATTTATACAGGGTAAATCAAGACTGCTACCGAAAATGAAGCCAGGTCATAATTTTAGTGACTTCAAAATCTGGAATGTCTCAGTGCTTCAGGTTTCATCACAACGATGCACACTGCAGAGAATTTGAGGCCTGCTTTTCGGCAACCAGACATACTTCCACAGTTTCCGTTGTATCAACAGAATATATATTAAATTAATAGGCAAAACCAGAATTTAATGACTATATAAGCAATTATTATTAAAAATCTTCGTAATTATATTTTGTCCTTTGATGTTCACAAAAACACCTTTTTGTTTTTAAAAACATAGGGCATGACGACCGTACAAACAAACAAAAAACGGAAATGATGGTCATTTCAATTAATTTCAGAAGATTTAATTGTGGAGAGTCACAAAATACAATTATAATATTGTTATAAAAGAACGTTTGAAAAATAAGGAAATCAATATTGATCCTTTGTTTAATCAATTAGCAAGTATGAGAGACCACAATTTGACAAAATAAACTCTAAATAATATATTAAACAATGTATGCCAGACTTCCTGTATTCAATATTGACAATCGCCGTGGCTGGCCAGTTAGACGGCGGATGTGAAACGGGAGGCCGCGAGAATCTCGCACCGAGATAAATGTCTGTATGATGCAAGGGTATTTGGTTCGGATCTGGATTTTTTTATTGCAATGAATAGCGAGACGAGCATGCCATTCACCTGATGGTAAGCGACGTGACCGCTCATTGACATTAGTAAAACCAAACACCATGAATTAAAAGGCAATGAATGACATAAGATAACATGAGATGTTAAGTATCACTATGTCCAGTGGTTACTCCGGCTGCAATATCCTTCAATCCAAAACTCAACAGAGCATTTACGTTACGTGCCTCAGTCGTATCTATTTGTCCTGCTAGTTACAAATATCTTTAACTAATAGTTAAACGCTAGACAGTACAACCGGCCCCTAATCAGTGCAGTTTAGCCACGCATCCCCGAAGGTCGCACGCACCGGCTGCGAATTATTCAGATTTATATCATGCGTTATGTCAGCGCCGAATCCTTTATTCCTGCGTCCTTAACACTAATTTAATTACTACCGGATTGATGGGCGGTGTGTAGGCTTCTTAATTAAGTTATGGTGCGTTCATGTTAAGTGTATATTTAAGTGCGTGGTGGCCTGGTGGTAACGGAGCAGACGCAGCCAACATGTTTACGGTGGTCGCGAGCTCTAATCCCAGGGCACACCTTTGACTTTTCGGAGTCATGTGCGTATTAGTTAATCACCAAGCGCTAAAACGGTGAAGGATAACATCGTGAGGAAACCTGCATACCATGGGAATTTGTAATAATTTCTATGGTATGTAAAGTTCGCCAACCCGTACTAGGCCAGCGTGGTGGACTATATCGCTTAACCAATCTCAATTGTACTCTCGATTGTAGAGGAGGCTCGTGCCCTGCAGCGGGACGTATATGGGCTGATACAATACAATACCCAAGAAACAGGCAATGCCTAATGTGGGTATCACCGTATCACTATTAAACGGTGGTTCGAAAGAAAGGAATCGAGCGTAAAAACTCAGCCTATCTAAATGAATATTTTTTTATACAATAGGCCCGGCAAACGAACAAACAGGTCACCTGATGGTAAGTGATCACTGCCGCCCATGAGCACCCACAACGCTGGGGTCATAGATGAGTTGCCAAACCATCAAATCAGGAGAGAAGCGAGAAGGAAAAAGGATGGGAAGAGGAAAGGGATGTTGGACATCCAGCAAATATTGGAAAGATAAGAACTAAGGATCAGTCAAAAATCTGATATTTTGAAAAAAACACCTTCCCGGGTAATTTTATAGCGCGAAGTCGCTGGCAAAATCAAGTAAGTATTTAATTTCGTGTCGCGTTAAATTAAGATATAATGAGTCATAACAATCCGTTATTTAAATTCTTTGCGAAACGAGTCATTGTTCTGGGTCCACCTGTCGACTTGACCCGATAGTTCTCAAGATTAGCCTACCCATTGTTAAAAGCTTTTTTGTACATATATACACGCCTGTATTCTTAAGAGGGTGAGCAGAATGCTGAAAAATGCCTGATTTAGTTTCATCCCAGAAAAATGTTAAAATCCGAGATGATTATTTTGTCAAAAAATGTGATTTTAGTTTTCAAGATTTTTAACCACACCATACAGAAACAAGCATTTTTACCACTTAACTAAACTTCAGTTCGGTTCGGAAACTTAAATGAGCAGTAAAAATAATTGTAACTAGACGAATTGATCAAAAGCCTTGGAAACTAAAATCGTAAGAACAAAGTCGTAATATCAAAATAGTGCTTAATGTGGCTTAAATTCATCACGACAACTGAGAATAGCGGCTAGAAATAAATTTAAATTTAAGAAAGTTAACGTGAGTCAGGTGCTGTGACAACTGTGCCGATGGACGTGTTCCGTCTCATGATGTGTCAGGGGGCGAGCCTATCGCCATATCGGGCACAAATTCCTGACTCCGTGCCGATAATGAATAGAAAAATCCAACATCACTGCCCGAACTAGGATTCGAACCCGAGACCTCAGTTTCGTAACCATAACATAGTACAAAAATGCCGCCGAGGCAGCTTGAGATTCACTTTCAAATCTTCATTTGTGACATCTGCACCCATATTAAAGGTAGAAAAAGTTGAAGGTACATTATAACATACCTAAAAATACATATTTAGCTTTAATATCTTATTTTGTTACTAACATTATTATTCTTGATAATCTTGCTAATATAATTTATGCGAAAGTTTGAGAAAATGTTTGGATGTTTGTTAGAAATAGTCTTAGAAACAGCTACACAGCTTTGGATAAAATTTACCAATCTAAAAACAAAAATAAAATTAGGTCATGGTCCAAAAAAACTTTGTTCTAGAACCTCAAGTTTTTGCAAGTAACAAAAAAAACTAAATAAATTAATGCCAGTTTTCACCTCAAGAATAATTTTACAAGACTGTTTATTTATAAAATATTTACAATTCAAATAATCACATTTATCTTTACGTTAGTATGAAAAAAGTAGTCATATGTGTATAATGCAGGACACATTAAGTGAAGTTTTCTCACAGTTGACGTAAAAGATACCCCGTGCATATTACTTTTAGTCTAAATTTTTTTTTTTTTATAGCCGTTATAGGCAGACGAGCTAGCGGCCCGCCTGATGGAAAGCGGCTACCGCTGCCCATAGACCTCCGCAGTGCCAGGGGTCCAGCACAACAAAGTCGCTGCCTACCTTAAGGAAAGTACTCTCTTTAAGCCTCGTTTGAAGAAGGACAGGTCATAGCGCTCAGGAAACACCGATGCAGGGAGTTCATTCCAGAGCTTACACGTGCGTGGTAAGAAAGAACGCTGAAAACGTGCCATTCGGGAACGGTACGCTTCCAGGTGGTGGGAATGAACTCTGCTGCGGTGACGGGTGGTGCGATGGTAAAAAGGTGACGTTGGTACCATCTCAAACAATTCCTCGGAGCACTCCCCATGGAACAGACGATAGAACACACAGAGAGACCCAAAGTCTCTCCGCAGTCCTAACGGCTCCAATTTGTCCGTGAGATTGGGGTCATCGACTATTCGACAAGCACGTCGCTGTAAGGAGTCAAGTAGGTTGAGCTGGTATTTTGGGGCACCTGCCCAGAGGTGAGAGCAGTACTCCACGTGGGGCCGGATTTGTGCTTATTATAATATTTACAATAATGATTACAATCGACTTGCCCGTAAATTTTCATGAAAGATGCTGGAAGACAAACATTTCTACAACGATATACTACAAACCTAATTCTGGAATATCACTACATCTATTGAAAAATACGAAAAATTATAGTATCAATGTTCATTTCTTACAAGGACCGAGATATTTAAAATATTTAGACGTCATACTTACCAATAAAATAGAAAGGTATGTTAATACGCTTGATACGGAACTTACAGTGACATTTGGAAAATCAATTAATATGAAACCTTTATATTGGAAATAACATGAGGTTTGGTGACGTAAAGTAAGTATTGTGTTTATTAAATAAACTGGCGGCCCCACCCGGCTTCGCCCGGGTGCAGGCACTTTTAGAGTCCAGTCCACATCAGACTCATATTATTTCGCGTACTTACAGTTGTTTCTCAGTATTTGTTTATTGAAACATAAAGGCAACAAAAAATCTAATGAAATGTCTTGTTAAAGATAGATAGACTGTAGAGACCGTTAGTGATGCACGAGGAACTATCATCATAAAAATGCACAATTAGTGCACGTTGCAAAGAGATGTTGCTTGTGTTGCATGACAGGCGCTATGGCCTTAAGAATTGAAAGGTACTTGTTATTTCACTTCAATTCATTTAATTAAGTGACGCAGAAAAATTACACGCATTTCATTGCATCTAATATAAACTGTGGGGTTAAAACAATTAGTTAGGTATCCAACGTACTGTTGGTTCGGGAGAATTATAGTGAAAAGTTTTCTAACACCCCAGGGATACAACAGCCGCAGTTTGCGTTGCCCAAAAAATCAATTTATGTGCACGCTGCAGTCAACAAGGAGCGTTCTTAAGCACTAGCGGTTAACTGCGGGAGCGGCTAGCCCCATCTCGATTTTAATGTGGCTAAATATCAACCACGGCGGTTGAAATCCATAATAAAATTGAACAACGGCTAGCCTCGCAGTTAGTCCATGGCTAACCGCTGATGCACAAGGGCGCTATGTCATAAAAAAGATTCAATAACAATTTGTTCATTATTGAAACTAAAACTTAACCTGTAAAATATTAAAAAATACGTATTAAATACATATGTATATATGGACATATGTATCCGAACACAGCTTATGTCACTGTCAGTGTCAACTGTCAATAATGTGAAATGTCAAAAGGCTGTCAGTGTCACACTGTCACCTCGACCGGGGTGATATCACTGTCCGCACAAAATGGTGAATTAAATCACGTTTTAAAAATACAAAAATATGTAAAAATGGCGAACAAGATCCGCCAGATAGTACAGAGGCTTAAAGACAAGGTCAATACGGTGAGCTTGCCTCAGATAAACGCTGTCGGGAGGGACAAAGTGGACCATTTATTGACCAAATATGTTCCGGCTACGAGAGTGTCCGAAGTCGCTGAGAAGTTCAAGTATGAAGCTTTATCGGGCAAAGTTAAGGACTTGGTCACCAAGTATGAAAAGTTCACTGGCGTTGAGGAGATAATGGCCATACAGAACACTGTGATAGATGCGCAGGTGAGTTGATCCGTTTAATGACCATCCCAAGGTCATAAATCGGTACTTCATACCTGAATGTAACATAAAGGATAAAATACATAAGATTTTTGTCAGATATCTTATATAAAAACCAGTTAAAATTAGACAAAGCTGTGATTAACAATGTATGTGTCTTATGACTTGCATTTTAAAAATACGTAGTTGTAAAATAAAAATAGAAACATCATTGATTTCGTCAATCATCGCTAGTTAATAAATCTACGCTTTACGTATGTATATTTGCTTTAAAATACGTTTTTGAATTTAAGAAATTTATTCTCAAAAAGACCAAAAAATAAGTCACTTACATGTGAATATCAATAAAGCTTAAGTAAAAATTGTTAAATGGTAGTACAGTGGTCGCCGTGCACTCATTTAACTTATATATGTATCATGTATTGTAGTTACAGCAAGCAATTTTTAATTCTTTTTTTTTATAGATGTTTTTGGTTTGAATACTTTTTGATGGTGTATCTTACTAACAATACTACATTATTTTTATGTATAAATGCATAATTAACTTTGGTTATGGCTACATCATGAACATTCAATGGAAAATAACTAATAAATCTCAGTTGTGTGCTACGGAGTATGTGACTTTAATACAACAGAGAGTGTTATGAGAGGTTTTAGGCCACAGTCCACCACATGGACCTATTATGGACTGGCAGACTGCATGCCATCACAGATTTCGCATACAATTTATAAGAATTAACAGATTTCCACAATTAATTAAAAATAATCATAAATACACCCAACAGTCACATACATAGTCCTGACCCCACACGAAGATCGAGTCTTGTGTCGTGGGTATCAGAAGCTACGAGACACTTTTTGGTCTCACAAGCACCCAGACTCGAAACAAACACCTGTGGTTCATGTAAACATTTGTTTTAGTGCGGGAATCGAACCCGCAGCCTCTTGTTTCACAGCCAATGTCTGACCAACTGCGCCACGGAGGCTGCGGTAGTTAAATGATTTAACAATAGGAGTATACACCATGATTATACACCATTTTCTTCTCTTCTTTCTGGCACATATCATTATTCCACCTCTAATAATATAGCATAGTTACTAATTGATTACTGACAATATTTACAATTTATTTTGAAGGAAAACATTGTGAGGAAACCTGCATACCGTAGCGATTTTAAAGAATTTCTATGGTATGTAAGTCCGCCAACCCGCACTAGGCCAGCGTGGTAGACTATACGGCTTAACCACTCTCAATCGTACTCTTGATTGTAGAGTAGGCACGTGCCCAGCAGTGGGACGTATATGGGTTGATGAAAAAAAAAAATTTACAAGGTGGTAGGTCCTTCATGCACTCAAGGTCTGTGTAGGCCCCACCGCATTGTCTATTTCTGTCAAGTAGGAGTGTGTATGCACCATTTTTAATTGTGTTCTGGTTTGAAAGTCATTGTAGCCAGAGAAACTACTAGACATAATAAGACTTAACACCTCATGTCTCAGGATGGCGAGCGCAGTGGAATGTCAAACATTACTTTGTAATTCATGGTGTCATTTGGTTTTGCTACTATCTCTGAGCGGTTGTATCGCTTAACATCAGGCAAATGGCATGCTCGTCTCGCCATTCATTGCAATAAAAAAAAAACGCGTGAATTTACGCATGTATGTATGAATTTGCAGGAAAGATTCATGACGGCGCAAGACAAGCGTCGTGATGTAGGCAGGCAGCTAGCCAGCATCGAGGCGAGGCTCAAGGAGCTCCACGCGGAGATGCAGAACACCATGAAAGGAGACGAGAAGTACTTACATCTGTGCACGGAGGAGCATAAGGTATGTTGGTGATACTGTGATATGTTGTAATAATATAATCATAAATAAATAATAAATACACCCAACAGTCACATACACAGTCCTGACCCCACATTAAGATCAATTAAGTCTTATGTCGTGGGTATCAGACACTACGAGAGACTTCGATCTCACAAACACCCAGACCCGAGACAAATACTTGTGGGCCTCACAAACATTTGTCTCGGTGCGGGGATCGATCCCGCGACCTCTCGTTTCACAGGCGGTGTCTAACCAACTGCGCCACGGAGGCTGTCAAATATATGATACATAGTTATCTACTCCTAATATACATACACATGTAAACATACCCATTTTTCCTTACTCTCAGTTGATAATCCAAGAGAGGGCGCTCCGCGCGTTGTTCGCGGACGCGGAGCGCGAGGAGCGAGAGTTGTTCGCCACCATGTCGGCCGCCGTGAAGCTCGGCCACGAGCGCGAGCGCGCGCACGCAGAGAGGAACAAATACTGGTACATCGTCGCCTCTATATTCGGTGAGTTTGTTTTTGAAGTAAAATTACTTTAGGCACGCTTGACTTGGAGTAAACTGGTGAATAAGTGACGAGAGCGTTACGGAAGTCGTGTGACACGATGAGGCCAACGGAAGTTGAAAATTGTCAAAGGAGATCCATTATTAAAGAGAGAAATTTATGATAATTAAAAACTCAAGCGTATTTTTAAAGGTTTATTTCTCAATTTACTTTCATCCTGCACTATCGGAATAAGATAGTGTATAAGAAAAATAAGAATATATAAAATATTTCTACCATTTTTTTTATACATATAGTAGAGATCGGGCAAGCGAGCAAGTAGGTCACCTGATAAGTGATCACTGCACATGAACATCCACTATGTCATTATGTCGGTTACTTTTGTTTTCCTACGGATCTCCTCATTCCTCATATATAATTCATATTACCGAGGCCATGAAGTCTCGTTACATATTGGTGTGTATTGATGTATTTGTCTGTCTGTCTGTCTGTAGGCACAGTGCTGGGCATAGCCGGCTCCACGATCAACAACCGGCTCAAGATGGCGGAGTTCCGGGACATGATGGAGCAGCAGATGGCCCGCAGCGCCGGCGTGCTGTACTCCATCGCGGGCGGCGGCGCCACCAGCCGCGCCGACATCACCGAGGCCATGAAGACGGAGTTCGCTTACCAGGTAGGGCATATTCTAATATACCTATACATACAGGGTATATCAAGACTGCTATCGAAAACGAAGCCAGGTGGAGGTTTTAGTGACTACAGACACGATGCAACTAACATTTTTGCAAAAAAAGCGATGATTTTTTTTGTAATGTTTTAAATATCATTGTGTTTGGGTTGCAGCCTGCATCCAGCGACGTCCCGCGACCTTTACCAGGTCGTCTGACCACCTAGTGGGTGGACGTCCCACGCTGCGCTTTCCGCTTTGTGGCCTCCATTCGAGAACTTTACCATTACAAAACATCAAATAATTTAATCTGTTTCAGGAACAACTGGCGCACAATTTGAAACTGATGCAGGAGAATATAACCCATCTAGTCAACAAACAGGCATCGTTAATCGGTAAGGAGTTTGCTTTATCTACATATATTAACATAACAAGGCGCAACGTGGGTGGTTCTAGTTGCACCTCTGCCTACTCTCTCATGTTACGAGCTGCTTTAATACTATTTACGCGGATTTTTTTTATTTTAATGGTATTTGTGTTTGTATGCAAAATAATTAAAAAAAAAACCTATCACTACACTTTTTTTAGCAACAAAATCTAGCACTATTTTATATGTAAATTATTGTAGAATAAAGTAGTTTTTTTTCACTAATAAGCATAGAACCAAATTAAATTGAAGACTAAATTAGTATTAAGAGTAGGCGGTGCCGAAACGCTATTTTGTGTATAATATGGATTATTCACCAATCAATATTTTAATGAATCACGTATTATTTTAATTTGTCATTTGAGCGATTGACACGAAAGAAGAAGAATTAATGCTGCCATTTTGTTTTTTTTACGCCATCAGAGAAACTGTAGGCGAGTAGGTTGAAATAAAGATTTACGACCTCATTCATAGACAGTTTTAAAATCTATTTTAGCTATCGAAAGTTTTGTCCCTTTCGAACTGTTGAATTTATTTGGAGCGATAAAGACAAAACATTCGTTATCTAACATAGGATTTAAAACTGTCTATGAATAACGCGATTTTTGACAAAACTACCAGGCAGTTGTTTTCAAACTTGGTACAATGTTACCTGGGGTGATTTGGCACAGGCGGTTTAAGTTAAATACTATATGTCAGTATCTGTATATGTAATTATTTATTTAATGTTTTCAGAGCACCTGCACCATCAAGAGCAGTCAGTGGAGAAGCAAATCAAAGATCTGAAACGGTTAGTGGTGGCAGCCTCACAGAACAGCGCCAAGTCTGACGCTGAGATAGCCAAGGCCTTGTCCGTGGTCCACCAGGACTTGGACGAGGCTGATAGAGACAGGGACATAGCCCGGGACCAGCCCCTACTGGCCCCCAACCAACTGCTCACCGGTGTGGGAATAATGGTGTGCCTCGCTATCATACTCAGTAATATCATGGGACGGGTCAGTTGATTTGAATATGGTGAAGTTCCTACATTTACTGCTTGTATAATAAACAAATTATTTGAAAATAACATTGGTAAATATGATACCATTTAAATAAGTTGCAACTAGATGTTCCATTTCACGAAGACCGTTTGTCTATGATAAAGAGCGTGTGTATAAATGATCTGTCATCTGTTGGCGTGTGGTGAAATTTGGAACTACAAATAAAATTTTAAAAATTAATGTAACGCATCGTTTGAGATGTTTTAATGATATAAGCAACGAATTTATCCTCTCTCTAATAGTATTAGCATGTCCTATGTAATAAAATGTAAAGAGAGAAAAAATATTATGATTATGTTGAGAACAGAGCTTTCGGTGACAGAAGATGGCAGACGAGCTATACGCGTTTCTTTTAATGACTTTATAGCAGTTGACAATAAAAATTGACGCTCATAAATGTACTTAACACTTGTCAATTAAAATACCGTCAACCGGCTTCGTGAGTGGGAATCTATAAATTTTTTACACGTGGGAATGTAACTGAGCCAATCACTATGCGCGTCGTTTACGAACGAAATTAGCGTCAAACAAATGTATAAAATGACCACTAGATGTCGTCAATTTCACATCTGCGATATGACACAGCGCCATGGAATTACTACTCATAATCGTATTAGCAATAGGGTCTATATTCCTTTGGCTTAATAGTCGATTTTAATGAAGGTAGGTTTTCGTTACCGCGCATACGAAGATGGCGATGCAACTTATATTTACTTGTAGGCAATTTAATTTTATGTGTGCTTTCCCACAAAGTGGTTTCAATATAATCAATTAAAATGGTTATCATTATTTTCGAATCTTGTATGTTTAAACACATTTTGTCACAAAGTTACATGAAATAGTAGGAACTTCGAAAAATATGATTTCTTCAATACATAAGTGACGTCCGGCGTACAATAAATAGTTTTGTTATTGCTAAGTATATTACAGTGGGTTAGGGACTTTGCTGGTGTCCTAGAAAAATTAACCTTATTACCATAGCAATAAGATTCAGATATACTTACAGTTATGGTGAAACAGATAAGTTATTAAGTATTATGTATTGTAATATATGATGAACTAGCTTCTGCCCGCAACTCCGTTTGCGTGGTTATCTTTATAAAATATTCCAATCCCGTCCCGTTATATACCGCCTTATCCTGTCTCATTCTCACTCAAGATATGTAATCCAGTCCCATCCCATCCATTTGAGTACAAAAAGTAATAAATATATAATATAATAATTCCTGCCTCACCCACGGGAACGCTACATTTTTCGGGATAAAAAATAGCCTAAGTGTTAGTCCAGGGTGTCAGCTACCTCCATACCAAATTTCATCGAAATCCATTAAGCAGTTTCTGAGTTCATCGCGCACAACCGCACAAACACAAACATTATAAAATATCATTGTTTTGGGTTCTATGACGTAATATAGTCCCTCCATATCAGTTTTCTCATTTATCTTCCATGTACCGACATCGATCGGTTACAAATATATGTAATATAGATGATATATTTTAATATATATGTTAGTGACATCATACAGATATAACAGACTGATCGAATAATAATATGTTTATGATAAAGTTCATTTTTCTTGGACACCGACAGATTTCTTCTTGTAAACATTTATGTAACAATAGTTAGTGATTTCGTTTTTTATACTATTGACTATTTCTTGCCACGTTTTTACGAAAATGCACTTTCATTTTAAAATTTTCGAAAATCTGTGGTCACTTCGTTGGGTAGATGTTTTGTGAAGCCAAAGATTAATTTATTCCAATTTTAGTCTATCGATAAAAATACGTAAAACATTAATTTATTGTTCGTGCAATTTTTCTTTAACAAAGTTATCGATTTTAATTTCTTTATAAAAGAAAAATGAGTGGAAAAATTATAGATTGGCAACTTTGTAACTAGAATCGAGTTGTTAGAGTTGTTAACAGTGACCACGATATAACCGATAATCGAATAACGAATATATAACTGAGCACTTGATGCGTATCGATCGTAATCGATTTCATACGATTAACTCCACTAAACGTTATTTGTAAATATATTGTAATGGTACATACTAATTCTGCTGCATTTGTAAACGATTCCAAGCGGGACAGTGTTTAATATATCTTTGTTGCATTTATGTGTTTTATTTCATAAAAAAATCATACATACACACATAAACATCACACCTTTTTCACAGAAGGAGTAGGCAGAGGTGCAACCAAGGCACCCACGTTTCGCCGTATGTGTTCCGTCTTATGGGGTGATATAGGGCGAGCCTCTCGCCTATCGGGTACAAATTCCTGACTCTGGGCTTATAATGAAAAGAAAATTCTAATATCACATTGCCCGATCCGGGATTGGAACCCACGCCGCCGAGGCAGTCATAATATAAATCTCATATAGATCGCAATTTAGTAACCCAATTGATGATTCTCTAAACAAGAGTCGAGTCAGAGTACCTTCATCGAGTATTTACTCCTGGAGAATTTACCGCTCATCTTAAGATTTCAATTAATCTCACTGAGTGGCGCTAGTATCGCCCGTCGTAAGTGCTGCCCTCTTTAGTTTAACAATTTAACCAAACCTTTAGTACATTGAAGAATAATGAATATCCGAACGCAAAGTGATTGGGCAAAAAGACTAATATCACCAACTTATCAAACGTCTTAAAAAGTCACAATCTCTTATCTATCAAAATATTTTCTGTTGTTGCGTCAATAAACGACGCATTTTTATCCCTTATTTCTACTAATTATACCTTGATTCGCAACTAATATTCAGTGAAACTCTCTTATTTCATCTCAATTACCAAAATGCAAGAAGGTAAGGACATTTTTTTACTTTAATAAAAGCTGTACATGTATTTGGCGGGTAACTGAATGCTAATCATTTCGCCATAAATTAAGTGTAGTCTTAGCCCGCGACTTCACTTGCAAGGATTATACGCTTAGGAGTGACAGATCATGTAAAAAAAAATACATTAAGAATATCCGCAAAATACGTAAAATACCGCCGTAGAAGATATACAGTTACGTTGAAAATTTAACCCAAAGTGCGCAGACATACAGAAAATATATTTTACTATACAAATAATTGAAGGAAAGACACCGGCGTAAGACATTTTTTGCTAATAAATGTATTTTAGCCATTAGAACGCATTGTTCATCGTTTACAAAGTATGTATTACACATATTTTTCTTTCACGACGAATTGCTAATACGCCAAGTTTATAAAGTATAGAAATATTTGAAATTCGGTCATTTTAATTTGTACGAAATATGCTTTAAAAGTAATAAGTCATCAAAGATCTCTTAATAACCAGCTTTAGGCAATTTAAACATGGATTCGAAAGTTATTCACAATATAAATGAATTCGAATATTGTTAGCATAATAGAATCGAAATAACACACGTAACATTAGTTCAAAATATATTTATTTAATCAATAGACGTGATTGGTAAATATTATTTGTAAATTGATGTTTTGTGAATTTTTAGCTGTAGTTTTCTTACCAAACATTGGCCTTTTCATAGACAAGTTTAAAAACTATTTTAGTTATCAAATCCTCTTAATGTTGAATCATGGGAGAGGCCTATGTTCAGCAGTGGACTTCCTTTGGCTGATGGATTGGATTGGATTAGTTATCCATGTTTTGTCCTTTTTTAATGACTTTAAAATTCAATTTAACCAAAGAAGACAAAGCATTTGATAACTGAAATAGTTTTTAATTCTGTCCATGAATATGGCTGTAGATGTTTAATCTTAAACAACAAAGTGTAAATACTAATTCTTTAGTCCTTAAACATCACAATGCATACTAATATTTAGAATTACCCCTAACAGTCTCATATTACTAATCCCATATTAACTTTCAAATCTTGCGGTGCAAACTATAAGAAAATTATGTGTAGCGCCCTACTGGATAATACCTCAATAGTAAACAGGGCAATATTACCATATGGTATTTAATTTAAACCACATGTTCCTAGCCACCCCAGGTAAGATAGTACCAAGTTTGAAAAAAAAAAAGCCTGGTAGTTTTGTCAAAAATCTCGATTTTAGTTTCCAAGGCCTTTGATCAACTTGTCTGGGTGTACGATTCTTTTTGCTGCCCAGGGAAGTTTCTGAAACAAACCAAAGTTTAGCTAAGCGGTAAAAATACGTATCTATATGGTATGGGCAAAAATTGTGAAAGCTAAAATCAGGATTTTTGACAAAAAGTCATCTCTGATAATTTCAAAATTTTGTACAATGTCACCTGCAGTGATGAGAAACACGTGAGAAACATGTGAGTTAAATTAAGTAACATATTTCAATACCACCCTGTATATAAACATTAATGGTCTTATTCCTAGACAGTTTTAAAACCCAATTAAGTATTTTGCCCAATAATAAGTGTCTTTTGCAAATAATACTTTAAACCGCAGTGCTTTACAGCTGGCTTGTCGGGTTTTAAGTCTTTATTTCCAAAGTAATTGTCTCTATGAAGGAAAGTGTACTAAAATATTACCAACTCCCACTATTAATTTTACAATTTTGTTACATACTTTGCGGGTTAAAGTCAAGATAGACTTCGCAGAGACTTGCTGAGCTTCGATGCTCGGTGTAATACAGTGCCCTTGATCCTGATCCCCAGGAGTTGCAATGTCAGGTGTGAAGGGGGCACAGTCTCCAAAAAATAGCTTGGATGATCTTGGCACTGACCTGCAAAGTATGCAAGCCCTTCGACAAGATAATCTTCCATTCTCAAAGATCTAGAAGTGACTGGAATATCCCGGAGCGGTCGAGTGCGGAAGAAGAGCTCCAAGCTCATGGACTTCGAGTCTCCTGACGACATCGAGACGAGGTTCCGCCGACAGACGCCTGTGAAGACCTACAGCACGTTCAAACACGAGGAGAGGGAGTTCCCGGCTCAGGAGGGCACTCCGCAGAGGATGGAGGAGGCCGCGCCAGCTTCCGGCAGTGAGTCAGATTATTATGAGAACCCAGCGGAGAATGCTGATAGGTAAGTTGAGAATTCTATATCAGCCCATATACGTCCCACTGCTGGGCACGGCCCTCCTCTACAATCGAGACTACGATTGAGAGTGGTTAGACCATATAGCAGTCAGAACTACAATGCATCTGTGTAGTAAAAAAAGTGTTGCCTAAGTCAGCTTAATCTATTTAGAATGAGTAAAGCTTTAATAACATTTTAGTTATTCATACTTATTTAGCGGGACGTCGCTGGATGCAGGCTGCCTCCAACAGGTCACTGTGGAAATCATTGGGGGAGGCCTATTTTCAGCAGTGGACTTCCTTTGGCTGATGGATGGATGGATGGATACTTATTTATTTATTTTAAGAAAGCTTACAGACAAATAATCAAAATTACAACTATATTAGTAACTTAAGTTGTTAATTACAAGCTTCCGTATGAGTTTTACATAACATAAAGAAAGGAAAATCTAATAACATAAAACGAGTGTCTCCCGAACATAACAAAATAGAAAACAAACACTTTGTCATGTTATATATAATAATAGAAGAGACAAATCCGAACACACCGTAGAAAAAAATATATATATCTTTATATTTACTATTGTATTGACTGCCTCGGTGGCGTAGTGGTACTACGGTATGATTGCAAAGCTGAGGTCTCGGGTTCGAATCCCGGGTCGGGCAAAGTGATATTGGATTTTTCTATTCATTATCAGCCCGGAGTCAGGAATTTGTGCCCGATATGGCGATAGGCTCGCCCCCTGTCACATCGTGAGACGGAATGTACAAGGCGAAACGTGGGTGTTCTGACAGCACTTCTGCCTACCCCTTCTGGGAAAAAGGCGTGTGTTTATGTATGTATGTACTATTGGCTTTTCTTAAGTCTAGCTTCCGGTTATGTCCAAAAAAGCATTCACAAAGAATATTTCCATATTTTCATATCGCTTTTCAGTATGGAATCGGACAGTTCAGCGTCAGACGAAGGCACCACGAGGACTCCGGCCAATTCTCTCTACATGATGGAGAAGAGCACCAAGAAGAAACTCATTGTGAAGGACGGCCGAGTGGTGGGCCGCGCCAAGGCGCAGAGAAAGGACAAAGGTAATTACAGAATTATTTTATTTGGCTTTCTGTTACTTAACCCCGTGTGATTATATAGATTATAAAAGAGTTAATCCTGTTGGTCTTCTTAAAAATAAATAAATGAACACTAACAGAAGTAAAGCTCCATACAAAGCGCGCTAGATCAACGCACACATACACAGCGTTCACCGACACGACATTCGAGACCGATCCAGACCAGTGCGAGCGCGAGTTGCACCCGCTACGGACACGCATCTAGTGATATTTTTTGTGCAAAGATGGAGAAAAAAAAGTTATTACAATTGTTCAGTTGATGGATGTTTAAATTCTACTTTAAACAATCAATAAAACGATACGAGTGCTATTACCACGATACTTGTTTTCGCATGAGCCAGAGTTAACAACCCTAGCGCGACCGCCGAGCGTAGTGTGAGTGTAGCTACAACAAGTGAAGTATATACACAAGCTTGACTTGTGTTAGTATTCTGTGATAATAATCACATTTATAATACATATAAATAACTAGCGGATCCCACAGACGTCGTCCTGTAGACACGTCTTTAATTCGTTTTTTTTATTATAGCATAGGTACGTCAAACGAGCAAACAGGTCACTTGATGGTAAGTGATCACTGCACATGAACATCCACAACGTTGGATCATGGATGTGTTGCCGACACAATTAAGAGGGGAGCAGGAAGAAAAAGAATGGGAAGGACGTGGTGGACTAATATGGGCGAGCCTCTTAATCTTACTCTCGCATGTAGAGGAGTCCGATTGAGTGACTGTAGCGCTCCAGAACAAAATATGTGACACTTATTTGATGTGCCCATTGTGGCCTACCACCTGTAAAGGAAGGGGCATCATTGAGCGTCTGTACGCTGCCACAAGTATAGCGACCTACTGGGCCGTGACATTGTAAGAGTTTTAGTGCAAACAATTATGAGCCATTGACTCGAATGAAGAAGATGTAAAGGAGGCCTGTGCCCTGCAGTGGGACGTATATGGGCTGATACATACCGCAAATGACTGTTTGTTGACCCCTCAGAATGTCTGTTGCAGGCAAGACTCGCATCACGGCGTACATGATGTGGGCGAAGGAGGCCAGAAACGAGCTGCTGCGGAAACACCCCGACATGGACTTCTCGGCCATCTCCAAGCGACTCGGGGAGATGTGGTCCAACGTGAGTACCACGCTGTGTGCCCTAGAGTAGATGCTGTTTTTATAGAGACTGTCCCGCCCTCACCCCCGCCACTGCTACTCCCGTGTCGCAGGATCAACAGCACGCATTGTAATGACAGCGAGCATTGAAGCTCAGCGACTCGTCCTCTCTCTTGTCCACCAACCCGCACTACGCCAGCATGGTGGACTATATGGCCTAACCACTCCCAATTGTACTCTCGATTGTGGAGGAGGCCCGTGCCCTGCAGTGGGACCTATATGGGCTGATACAGTACAGTACAGAGTCTCCGGGAATGTCTAACTTGTCTTTAACCCGCAACTAAATCAATCATAAAGTTAAATTAACAGGAGTTGGAAATAATACTACTGTTTACCAGTGGCTTTAAGTCGTACGGCAGCCTTCGTGGCGCAGTTGGTTAGACGCCGGCTGTGAAACGAGAGGCTGCGGGTTCGATCCCCGCACAGTAATAAATATTTGTGTGTGAATCACAGGTATTTGTTTCGGGTCTGGGTGTTTGTGAGACCGATAAGTTTTGCGTAGTTTCTGATGCTCCACACAAGACTCGATCTTAGTATGGGGTGAGGACTATGTATGTGACTGTTGGGCGTATTTATTTATTTATTTGTTGCAATAGGGGAGTCAAAGACCCAAATTTCTTATGGTTTTTTAGATTTACGCGAAAGATACACATTGGAATAAAATTAAATAGAACAATTTTTTACGGTTTCTCACGCCAATTTTTACGTATTTCAATGTAAAGTTAAGAAAATGCATAGTTTTATTTCAATGTCCCAAATTTCATGTTTAATTATGATTATGAGTATTTCATACGTTTAATATCATCATACTTGTCCATAAGATACAGAAATATTATTTCAAAACTAGCTTCTGCAAGCAACTCCGTTTGTGTGGTTATCTTTAAAAAAGTCCCATCCATCCCTTATCCCCCAGAATACTGACAAAATACAAAATATAGGGCTGACGGTACAATGATGTGAAAATGAAAATGAAAATAATTTATTGAATCCATTAAAATGTTCAACATTATTTAGATTCAGTCATATTTTTTTTTCTACCACCCGGTTCGGAAAGCGGTTTTCACTAGAGAAGAACGGGCAAGAAACTCTAGTGTTGCTCTTTTCAAAACCAGTTTACAATATCGTGATTATTACAAAAATTACAAGTTGGTCTAAATCAGAGCAGTTCATTGATAATTCTTTATAATTTGCAAGTGACATATATTTTTAACATGTAGGCAGCCGCGTCTGGTCCGTTACCAACAGGCCACCACGCACTTCATATATATATTCACTTATATATATATATATATGTGGGATTATTATATAGTTCAAAGCGGATTTTACTTTAAATGTATATTTTGAAAAAAATGTTACAATATCTTACAATAATCTTTAACGTCAAACCATACGTCTTCTTTTCAAACATTTCTTTTTCACAACCGCTACATCACTTTACTGCCAATGAGGTTGCACATAACATAAAAAATAAATCTTAACCCACACGGCCGTCCTGCTCTTCGTCCGCCTCGGACGAATCGGACGTACCGTCAGCAGCAGACCAGGGCTTCATAAAGTCGGCTGAACTGGATGTACTGTTTGGACCTTCCCCATGACCAACTTTCTTCAAATCATATCGGTCATTATCTTTTATTTTCACAACTTGATATGGTCCAAGGTATTTAGGATACAGTTTGTAACCTTGCACAAATTGTGTTCTTTTAATGGCCACTAGGTCCCCAATGACATACTGAGTAGCCTTCTTTCTTTTCTTATTGTAGTTCTTTCTATTTTCTTCTTGAATTTTCTGTATATTTCCTTTTGCTTTCTTTCGGAGTTCTTCTCTCTGTGTATTATAGCTTTGAACATTCTTCTCTTCAATTAGTTTATAAATTTCTTTATCTTTATCTCTCATTTTACTTCCAGGTGTCATTCCGATGCTTCGTTGGTTGACAATGTCAAGTTTTAGTGGTGATAGTCTTCGAGGACTCTGGTGGATCGGTGTCTCATCCTTCAGTAAAATCTTCAGTTCGACATTTGATTCTTTAAAAACATTATCTGGATTACAGTCGTCAATCATCTTCCTTATTATACCACAGTGCCTATCGTCTCCAACATCTAGGGCTTTTTCCTCGTTGCCACTCAGAGTGGTTAAATGTAATATTCGCTTTGCCGATATTCCGTTGGGTGAAAAGTTTACTTCAACTTCATTTAATATTGGATTACCAAGTATAACTCCAACTGGTCTAGCATGATCTACCACCATGTGAAATTTACCATCAAAATAGCAGTCATCAATCTGAATCTTAGCCGTGAACGAACCTTTTGTTTGAATCTTTTGTTCGGCTATGCCTGCTAGACATAACGTAGTGTCCGGATCAAAATTCGACGCAACTCCATTGATCTTCTTGAAATTACTTTCGTCAACCAGATTAACGTCACTTCCTGTATCAATCAAGGCCTTAGTCCTCACATTATTGATTTTTACAATCTTATAAGGCGTGACGCAGGAGTCGTATCCAGAGTTTTGGATCTTAAGTGTTTTCTTTGTATTCCGAGGGCATTGATTTGATTTGTGGCCAAACTCATTACATTTGAAGCATTTGACTCCGTTTGGACAAGTAGGTGATTGGTGTCCTAACTCACCGCAGTTATAGCATCTCTTAACGTTGGTTGTCTTGCCTGTTGCGTTTTTAAAAGATAATTGACTAGCTTGCGATTGCTTGCTAGAGATCTTCTTTCTGAACTCGCTGTATATGTCCAACTTCTTGCGGAAATCTTTTATGTCCGTCGCGCCATACAGTATACTTTTGTTAGTTTCTAAGTCACGAATTCCATCAATAACATATTCTATCAATGCGGCATCTTCAACCTTTCCATGTAGTGCTAATTCTTTCATACAAAGAAAATATTGCTGAAAGGTTTCTTCGTTTTTCATTTTGCGCGATGCAAGTTTCTTGTGTATAATGGCGCTATTTATCTTTGGGCCAAATTCTTCTTTTAGAGCCTTCTTCAAAGTAGTATAGTCTTTTACTCTTCCCAACGATCGCAAAAATAGTTTAGCAGTACCATCCATAAGTCTTTTTGCATAAATCAACTTCTCGATTTTTGTCCAATTCATTATCTGTGCAGTATCTTCGAATTCATCAAGGAACGTCTCAATAGGGTAAGTATCGTCTCCGGTAAATATCGTCATAGACTTTTCTAAGTCTCGAAATGAAATTTGTATTCCTCGGTCTTCATCTTCAACATCATTTTCGTCTTTCTTCGGTGGCATCGTAAAGCTGGTATTTCCTTTAGAGTGTCTTCTTAATTTTCTAGAGGCTATGCAAAATGATGGTCTTCTTGAACTCATTAAATAGTTTGGATTTAAACTAAAATCTTCAATCTTCAAAGTCTTAAGTCTTCATAAAATCTCTTCATCTCAAAACTACCATTTTAATTCATGTTTCATGTCATTTCAAATTTGCACTCGACTTGCCTTTTCAAAGTTCTGATCCACTTCAAATTATAGTAGATCCCGGACGAGCCCCCAAGATTTTGTGGGATTATTATATAGTTCAAAGCGGATTTTACTTTAAATGTATATTTTGAAAAAAATGTTACAATATCTTACAATAATCTTTAACGTCAAACCATACGTCTTCTTTTCAAACATTTCTTTTTCACAACCGCTACATCACTTTACTGCCAATGAGGTTGCACGTAACATAAAAAATAAATCTTAACCCACATATATATATATATATATATATATATTTTTTTTTTTTTTTAATACAAATATGTTGCAGGTGAACTACAACGAACGGTACCTGTGGAAGCGCAAGGCTAAACGGTTCGCCATGCAGAAGGAACAGGGCCTCCAGCTCACCAACAAGATCATATCCAACCAGAGTGAGTGTTGTCACAACGAAATAGCTAATTATTTCACATATATATATTTAAAAAAAACTAGGAAAGTCATAGTTATAACGGTGAAGGAAAACATCGTGAGGAAACCTGCATACCGTAGCGATTTAAAAAATCTATGGTGTGTAAGTCCACCCGCACTAGGCCAGCGTGGTGGACTATATGGCCTAACCACTCTCAATCGTACTCTCGATTGTAGAGGAGGCCCGTGCCGTGCAGTGGGACGTATATGGGCTGATACTATACAATAAATAGTTATTTGGAAAATGATTTTTTTATTGCATTGAATGGCGAGACGAGCATGCTATTTGCCTGATGGTAAGTGATACGACCACTCATGGACAGTAGCAAAACCAAACACCATGAATTACAAAGCAATGCTTGGCATTCCACTGCGCTCGCCATCCTGAGACATAAGATGTTAAGTGTCATTATGTCCAGTAGTTACGCTGGCTACAGTGTCCTTCAAACCGGAACACAACAATGCGTTTGCACTGATGCTTGGCGGAAGAAAAAAACGTTGCGGTGGTACGGAGACAGGAGGACGCCATAATATTAATAATAGTAAATTTAAAATATTGAATCTTCATCATTAATAATTGATATATGTGTATGGACAACCTCTGTGGCGCAGTTCGTTGGATGCCGGCTGTGAATCGAGAGGCCGCGGGTTCGATCCCCGCACCGAAACAAAATTTATGTGCTCCACAGTTCGGGTCTGGGTGTTTGTGAGACCGAAAAGTCTCTCGTAGTTTCTGATACACGACACAAGACTCGATCTTAGTGTGCGGTCAGGACTATGTATGTGACTGTTGGGTGTTATTAGTTTATTTATATAACGTCGACCACTCCAGTACATGAGAATTGTAATGTGGCAGGCGTGCGGCCCGCCGCGGCAGGCCCGGGGCGCCCCCCCCGCGCGCCCCCCAAGCCGCAGCCCGCGCCCCCCACGCCGCCGCAACCCTCGCAGGCGCTCGTGGTAACTGCATTATATTATACTACACGCTTGTCATACATAAACTCATACATACCACTCTATTCAAAGACCATTTTAAAACCCCTTTTAGTTATCTAATGTTTTGTCCCTTTCAAACGATTTTTCAAATCAGATCGAGCGTGGAAGACAAAACATTTGATAGCTAAAATAGGTTTTAAAACTGTCTATGAATAAGGCCGATGTTGTTTGATATTATCGTCCGACCGATTTCGACTACAGCCAAAATAGGCGTTCGGCCACATCTTCGGCTGTGTCCTTTTATCTTAGAATTTTTCATAATCTATACTTAACTCTTTACGAGTAGTTCATAAATTTGTCGCCGCCTTTGTTACGCAGAGAGATAATATTTTGTTTCTAATTTTCTTTTATTATTTGATTAATTTTGTTTGCGTGTAACCAACTGCAAGGAGACTGTCAAACTATGGTTAAATATCTTGCCTGTACACCCTCCACAGCAAAACGTTTGTCGCAGAATCAATAAAATTATACAAGGTATATCAAGACTGCGACCGAAAACGAAGCCAGGTGCGAGTTTTAGTGACTTTAGAGTCTAAATATTTTTTTTGCAAAAATAAACTATGGATTTACCACCCAAACACAATGATATTTAAAACATTACAAAAAAATATCGTCGCGTTTTTGTGCAAATCTTTTAGTTGCATCTTGTCTGTAGTCACTAAAACTACCACCTGGCTTCGTTTTCGCTAGCAGTCTTGATATACCCTGTATACCGCTAGCATTGAAGTGAACAGTATCCGAAATGTCTTATTTACCCGCAACGAAATTAATCACATAGTAAAATTAATGCGAGTTAATTTTTTTTTTTTATAACTACCTCGGTGGCATAGTTGTACTACGGTATGATTACAAAGCTGAGGTCTCGGGGTCGAATACCGGGTCGGGCAAAGGGATATTTGATTTTTCTATTCTTCCATCAGCCCAGAGTCAGGAATTTGTGCCCGATATGGCGATAGAAGTGCGTGGTGGCCTGTTGGTAACGGACCAGACGCGGCCTACATGTTCACGGTGGTCGCGGGTTCAAATCCCAGGGCACACCTCTGACTTTTCGGAGTCATGTGTGTATTGATAGTCAATCATCACGCACTATAACGGTGAAGAAAAAAAACATCGTGAGGAAACCTGCATACCGTAGCGATTTGTATAAATTTCTATGGTATGTAAAAGTCCGCCAACCCGCACTGGGCCAGCGTGGTGGACTATATGGCCTAACCACTCTCAACCGTAGTCTCGTATGTAGAGGAGGCTCGTGCCCTGCAGTGGGTCTAGTATGGGCTGATACAGTACAGTACATGGCGATAGGTTCGCCCCCTATCATATCATAGGACGGAACACATACGGCGAAACGTTGGTGTCTCGGTTGCACCTCTGTCTACCCCTTCTGGGAAAAAGGCGTGATGTTTATGTATGTATACATGAAATTATTTTTTGTGAAAGTTGAGTGTTTTTGTATGATGGCATGTTAGTGAATGTTTAGTGTAGTTGTAATTTGTGTGCAGCCGTTGTCGAGTGGGTCGGGGCAGGCGGGCGTGTACCGCGTGACGGGCTGCGGCGCCGTCGACGTGGCGGCGCACCTGCGGCTCCTGGGGGAGAGCCTCGCCATCATCGGAGCGCGCCTCAAGGAGCACGAGGTGACACATACCTGTACTGCATAGCTTTTACAATCTCGTCGACATTTGAGATTGCAAATATACAGTATATACCAAGACTGCTACCGAAAACGAAGCCAGGTGGTAGTTTTAGTGACTACGACCTACAATACGACCACTCATGGACAGTAGCAAAACCAATCAACACGATGAATTACAAAACAATGCTTGCATTCCGCTCGCCCTCTTGAGATATTATGTTCAGTAGTTACTCTGGCTACAAAGTCGTTCAAATCATAACATAACATTGTATTTACACTGCTCTTCGACGGGAGAAATAGACATTGCAGTGGTACCCACGTAGTTGGCCTCTCCTGTGCCGACAATATGAATCGACAAGTTTTTTTTTATTAATAGGCTCGCGTTTGTGACTTGTGTCATCTGTGCGATTAATGACCTGTTTTATTTAAGCCCCATAATGAATACACAAGTTGTCCCCGCCAGGGTCAGATCGCGGTGTCTGGCTCGGTGTCGGTGTTGCTGGACACGCTGCTGTGTTCGCTGGCGCCGCTGCTGAGCGTGTGCCGCGCGCTCCCCGCCGTGGCGCCGCCCGCGCGCCTCCTGCAGGACACGCTGCACAACATCGCCTACATCATGCCCGGCCTCTGAACCGCGCGCCATCACGCTCGTGCCTTCATGGAAACCTCAGATGCACAGGGTTTTTATATCAGCAATAATAAGAACTTTGTAAATTTTTTAGTATATATTTTTCTATGTGTGCGTATAATAAAGAATACATAACGTACGTATTGCATTTTATTTTCGAATTTTATATCACAAACTACGTGTGTCGAATACTGCGGCACAGTGAGAACGTTATTGGAAATGTCGACGTAGCGACATCTTTTATCAAGTAGTAGAAATAGCTAAACTAAGATTTTAACGTCATCTTTTGATGAATAGTTAAACTAAAATGTCTTGTACCATCTGTTGGTCAATAGTTAAACTAAAATGTTTAGCACCATCTGTTGTCAAGTAGTAGTAACAGAAAAGTAGTCACAGCCATCTATCGAAGTCGATCGGAACTAAGATATAGGTTAGCGCCATCTATTGTAATAAATACAAACTAAAAATACCGGAAGTAAGAATTTAGCGCCATCTGTTGTTAAGTAGCGAAACTATAAAAAATTAATGTTATGCTGCCATCTATTGACAGTTGTTAAAACTATATTAGAATAATTTTGCGAGGAAAAAGAGCACAAAAAGTACTAAGGCAACAGAGATGGAAAGGAGTTTTCATTATGCACAAAAAGTACTAGGGTAGCAGAAATAGGAAGGAGGTTTCGTTAAACCTGTGTAATCATTATGCCATCTCAGAGCACAAAAAGTACTAGGGCGACAGAGAATAGAAGAGGTTACTGTAGTTATTAGTCAGAGTTACCCACAGTCTGATGTACCCGCAATAATTATATATATCTACCCGCAGTTACATACCCTTCGCTAAGAATATTTTAACATATACATTCAGTTTATTGAGCCGATTAATATCTTGTTATCTTATCGGCTTCACTATTACTGCTATTACACTATTACACTTTAAGGGTGCTATTAAAATTTGTACTATCAAAAAGATAGAAAAACTCACACATAAGGTTAAAATAAAACACTTGTTTAAAAAAACTGTATATTTGTCTAAGAACACATACACGGACACATTTAAAAATAGGTTTCAAAGTAAAATACTGTATGTAAGGAAATTTTATCAACAAAAACAAACCGCATACGTGCTCCCCTACAATTGCGCGGGGTTAGGCCATAGCCCACCATGGCCTATACCGGGTTGGATTTTACATACAGAAATTGTAAATCCCTATGGTATGCAGGTTTTCTCACGATGTTTTCACCGTTACACATACATACAATATTTTACATCGCCACTTCGGAAAACAAGAACGACGCATCTCATCGTAGATCGCAAGTTACAGAAATAACATTTAAACTTATGTTACTATTCTAATACCCAGATCTTAATTATGCCCATTGGTGGGATTCAACATTTGCCGTATTTATTCTATACCGTAATATACCTCATCATATGCGATTGGAACGCGTAAGAATCGCGTGTAGGGGTACATTGTTGTATGTGATTACTAATTAGATACAAATTAGATTAAATTGACCATATTTGACCATCATAGAAATTATATTGAACTAAGACTGAAAACTTAAAAACGAATACATAATTGAAAATAACAAATTAAAATGTACAGCAATTTTCTAACTATTTATATCGTGAATAATATCTCGAGAACGCAACCGCCAATTTATTTCAAATTAAGCATTCATAAAATTAATATTTAGTATAGTTTTCATTTGAAATAAATTACTTTTAAGCTGTTTACATCACATTACAATATGAACCCTAAAATGGACACTACTGTATCTAACTACATTAAGAATGGGACTCCTACAACGATAGTAGTTGATGATGAGGTGTTCACATTCACAGCAGGCGGCGCCTGCAGTTGGGCGCGCCGCAGTAGCAGTAGAGCACCTTGCCGGGCACGGAGCCCACGTCGTAGTTGTAGTTCCAGGTGAGCTCGGTGCCGGCGCGGATGTGGCTGAGCGCGAAGAAGGCGACCCAGGGGAAGCGCGGGTCGTGCGTGTCCACGAACACGTTCTGCACGAACACGTTGGGGGAGCACGAGTGCTGCGGACGCAACGACACTTGTTCATTACTAAATACTAGCGACCCGCCCCAGCTTCGCCTGGGTGCAGATATTTCTTCGTCCTATGTTCATCAGACGTAATATAGGATTTTATAACGGTAAAGGAAAACATCGTGATAAAACCAGCAAACCATAGCGATTTGTATAAACTATGGTAAGTAAAAGTCCGCCAACCCGCACTAGGTCAGCGTGGTGGACTATATGGCCTAACCACTCTAAATGGTACTCTCGATTGTAGAGGAGGCCCGTGCCTTGCAGTGGGTCGTATATGGGCTGATACAGAATGTAGGACTCTAATGTAATGATGAAATAATTTATCAAATCGGTTCAGTAGTTTCAGAGCATATTCAAAGCAAACAAACATATCTTACTTCTTACTAACATCAGTTTAGATTCTGTATATGTATCAGCCCGTACACATCCCACTGCAGGGCACGGGCGTCCTATACAATCAAGAGTACAATTGAAATTGCTTAGGCCATAATCCACCACGCTGGCCTACTGCCGTTTAACGGATACTATATTTTTTTTCACAATTCGCTATGCAAGTTTCCTCACGATGTTTTCCATCACTGCTCATCAGTGCGCGGTGCTCCGGGATTTGAACGACCACCGTGGACATGTTGGTAGCCGTCCGGTCGGTTCCGAACAGGCCACCCCACACTTCAAAATGTTTGTTAAATGTAAAATATATAATTATCAAATAATTTCTAGAACACTCACGTTCAAATATCGTCCAATGTTGCCCTGAACCTTGGCGTCCATGATGTAGCACGCCTCGTCCTTGCCGAAATACGAACGAACCGATCTGGAAACAGAAGGTATTACATTGAAGTGGTTAAGGAGCCGTCGTCCCGAAACACGTCCCCGTGGCTAACTTCATAGTGTAGTCACGTGAGTCATGTTTCATGTTCTGTGTATATCCAGATACAATCGGTATGAAAGAATTGTTGTCTATTATTGTATTATTATTTTTAACGGACTTCAAAAAAGGGGAGAATTTCAATACGTCGGAATCTTTTTTTTATCTAGTTACTCGAATATACGGACCGCTATAGTAGTTCGTCAAACTGACGTCAGCTTTTTAAAAAATACCCTATTAATACTTACATTAAGTTGACATTACATTGACAAACCCCTATGGCGGTCGGGTCGTTCGAGTAGCTAGACAAATGGCATACTAAGGTAGACATTTTTTAAGATTGTTATTCATATCTCAATAATGAAGAAACAATCCAATCCAATCCATCAGCCAAAGGAAGTCCACTGCTAAACGTAGGCCTCCCCCTATGATTTCCACAGTGAGGTGTTGGAGGAAGCCTGCATCCAGCGACGTCCCGCGACCTTTACCAGGTCGTCTGACCACCTAGTGGGTGGACGTCCCACGCTGCGCTTTCCGCGTCGTGGCCTCCATTCGAGAACTTTTTGGCCCCATCGGCCATCAGTCAAGAAACAATATAATTGATAAAATATATATCAATGCGATATAGCCGCTTATTGTACGGTATTTTATTGTAATATACATATACACATATCATCATAGTTAAGATGTACAATGACACTAAATAAATTATAACACTATGCAAAGACGTAATCAAGAAGAATGTCATAAATCCGTTTAGTGATAAAAAAAAGTTTAATATATTTCTTTCATCATAATCATCAGCCCGTTGCAGTCTACTGCTGGACATAGGCCTCTCCCGCCATACGCCACAGAGCGCGGTCTGCTGCTTTATGCAGTCGCTGCCGGCCCTCTTGTGCAAGTCGTCAGATCTGGCCAGAGCACGTGCCACGCTACGTTTGCCAACACGCGGTCTCCACTCCAGAACACGCTCACTCCAGCGGTTATCTGTTCTGCGACATATTTCTTTGGATGTGTATAATTATAATGGAATATTTACCTGTACTTGGGCACGTGTTCGTTGGCGCCCATTTCAGTTTGTGCGGTGAATCTTGACGGCTCCCGCACTGCGAACAATATCAAGTAAATTAGATTTTTTAGTATCAGGGAGGTTACTTTCTCCGACACGACGACGAATGTACGAACGTCGCGTAAAACTGTACGAATGTGCCTAAATACTCTACAAAATGTTCGAATCTTCTACCGCAATTTGTAACCATAGATTAAGTTCGGAGTGAACGATAAATTTCATAGAGAATAGATTTTAGAAGTGGAAATCTTTCATCTTATACGTGAACATCGTACGTGCGAACATTCAAACTTCGCGTCGAAGAATAGAATAACCCCTAGTATAAAGTAATGACATATAAAGTAATACATGAATAACTTGATGGTAAGCGATGAAAAAGTAAAAAAATGTAAAAGTAAATAATAAATAATGTAAAAGTCTGCCAACCCGCATTAGGCCAGCGTGGTGGACTATGTGGCCACTCTCAATCGTACTCTCGATTGTAGAGGAGGCCCGTGCCCTGCAGTGGGTCGTATATGGGCTGATACAATACAATACAAAGCGATGAAAAGTGCGTGGTGCCCTGTTGGTAACGGACCAGACGCGGCAGCCTACACGTTTGTATTGATAGTCAATCACAACGCACTATAACGGTGAAGGAAAACATCGCGAGGAAACCCGCATGCCATGTCGTGTCGTTTTTTAGTTCCATCGAATTTTCAAATCAGAACTGAGCTAATCATCACGATTCACAAATCACAGGTGTCATAAACTTAAAAAATACACTTTCAGATATAAAATTGTAATCGAATTTGAGTATGACTAATGTTCTGACTATACAGGGTATGTCAAGTCTGTTACCGAAAACAAAGCCAGGTGGTAGTTTTAGTGACTTTATACACGTCCTAGCTACTCCAAAAAAAATTTGGAAACAAAAGCGATTTTATTTTTTTTTATTTTTCCTATCATCATATTTGGGTGGTAAATACATACATTTTCCAAAAAAATATTACAACCTTTTATTTTCTAAGACGCGATAGTACGCAAGGCTTTAAATTACAATTTTACCAAAAAACTATGGATTTACAACCAAACACTATGATATTTAAAACACCACAAAAAAACGTTGCGTGTTGTTTTAGTGACTACAGACTCTGTAGTCACTAAAACTACCACCTGGCTTCGTTTTCGGTAGCAGTCTTGATATGCCCTGTATGACCTCCCCGTGACCTGAAAGCTGGATCCGCTCTTGCTGGGAATACGTTCTCCTTTAAAGGTTCTTTAAAGGTCGCCAGGTTAAATGCGAGGCTATTTACCTCTTTAGCTCATTGTTTTCGCCACCCGCTTTGTTACGGAGGGAAGTGGACAATAATTTATTTCCAACTCCTCCTGTTCATTTAACTTTATGATTAACTTCGTTGCGGGTTAAAAACAAGTTAGACGTTCCCGGAGCCTCGCTGAGCTTCAATGCTCGGTGTCATTACAATGCGTGCTGTTGATCCTGCGACACAGGAGTAGCAGGGGTTGGTGTAAGGGCGGGACAGGTCGCCAGGTGGTATGTATCTGGATATGCTGTTGACATACGTACGTACCTTCTTCGTCGTCACTGATGGTGATGCAATAGTCCTCTGCGTTCGAGTCCTTCCCTTTGTCCGTTTCCTCTTTCTGTTGCTCCTCCTGTTCTTTCTTCTCCTTGCCGCGTTTACGAAGTCTCTTGCTGTTCAACAGAATTCGATTTAATAATACACCCAACAGTCACATACATAGTCCTGATCCCACATTAAGATCAATTAAGTCTTGTGTCGTGGGTATCAGAAGCTACGAGACACTTTTCGGTCTCACAAACACCCACACCCGAGACAAATACTTGTGGGCCTCACAAACATTTGTCTCGGTGGGGGGATCGAACCCGGTCCCTCTCGTTTCACAGGCGGCGTCTAACCAACTGCGCCACGGAGGCTGGCGATTAATGGTTTCTTAGATTAACAACAATGTTACACATCGAAATAAAACGAATTCTTACAGATTTTATCGCGAATTCGATTTAATTGTTGCATATTTTAACTTGCCGACGTTTTGACCACTTCACAGCTTTCGTGGTCACGGGGCGGACTCAAAATTCGCGACGAAATCCGTACGAATTTATTTCATTTCAAGAACTCGGTTATGTCAAAGATAGTTTTCGATTATTGTTTTCGATATAGTTGAGCTTCATCCACCTATAACTCAATACCATGTAATCATAAATGAAATTTAGTAATCAGAACTGACAACCAGAACTGAACAGAACAGACTGCCTCGGTGGCGTAGTGGTACTACGGTATGATTGCAAAGCTGAGGTCTCGGGTTCGAATCCCGGGTCGGGCAGTGATATTGGATTTTTCTATTCATTATTAGCCCGGAGTCAGGAATTTGTGCCCGATATGGCGATAGGCTCGCCCCCTATCACATCGTGGGACGGAACATACAAAGCGAAATCTGGGTGTCCTGGTAGCACCTCTGCCTACCCCTTCTGGGAAAAAGGTTGTGTAAACCACAAGCATTTGTCTCGGGTCTGGGTGTTTGTGAGACCGAAAAGTCTCTCGTGGTTCCTGATACCATACAAGACTTGATCTTAGTGTGGGGTCAGGACTATGTATGTGACTGTAAGGTGTATTTTTTTTTAGTCAGTATTTTTAAGTATGGCTGCTAGAGAGGTGCTTGCCTAGGGCGCTCTCAACATTCAATCCGCTCAGAGTACATCAGTATCAACACTCACTTGAACTCCATGACTCCAAGTCCGATGTACCCCGGTCTGAAGTCGTCGTCTTGCTCCTCGTTCTTGGACACCACATCCTCCTCCTCCGAGGAAGTCGACTCCTCCTCCTCCGACTTCTCCTCCTTCACTTCTGTCTCCTTCTGTTGTTACAGAAGATTTTAAACTACCCAACAGGTTTCTGAGTTGTGTAGGTGTTCTTTTCATTGCAAGTAATTGTATTGTAAGGTTCAATAGATTTTACATTAGAAAGTTGCATTTAAAAATTGCGTTTCCGGTAATTTTAAGTAAAATTAATATAAAAAGGAAGTTGATTTGGCTATTGAAAGATCGATGGCGCTCGAAAATGAATGATGGAAAAAGGAGGGAGTAATAATTGCTGGCCAGGAGAGACATTCTAGTTGGAGACGCTGAGGAAGTCAGTTGTACTCGTAAAAATAAATAAATACTGTGCTATATAATCAGTGTGTTTTTATCTACAAGCCGGTCGTCCTACAGTATCATTTTATACATTTATTTATTTATTCTTAACTGCACACAGAAAAGAAAAAATAATCAAAGCCGATTCGCAACACACTACCTATTTTAAACAAAAAAAAAACTTTAAAATAACCGAATTATATGCCAAATTGAATTTAATCGCGTTTTGTACGAATCATCTGTGTATATGTATAAAATACTATTTTTATATGTTTTATATGTATTTTTTTTTTTTAATTAATATATTATGCACAACACAGCATTAACAATCGTTAGTGTTTTTCTGTATCACATTCATTCGTAGACGTCAAAAAAATCGTACCAACACAGTGATAGAAGGGTTTGTGTCAAATAACCAGGAGAAGTTAAAGACGTTCCAGCTTAAACGACCAACCAACACAAACTGAGCTATCGTTTGTTATCGGGTAAATGCAACAACATAAAAAATATATATACTTACATCAATTTAATATTTAGATGGAAAATAAGAATACATTCGGGCGAAGTTGGGCCGGGCCGCTAATAAGTACTACAACCTGGCCGAGTATCAGTACCTAGTTAATATTAGTACCTTGTCGAGTATCAGTACCTAGTTAATATTAGTACCTTGTCGAGTATCAGTACCTAGTTAATATTAGTACCTGGTCGAGTATCAGTACCTAGTTAATATTAGTACCTGGTCGAGTATCAGTACCTAGTGGATATTAGTACCTGGTCGAGTATCAGTACCTAGTTAATATTAGTACCTGGTCGAGTATCAGTACCTAGTTAATATTGGTACCTGGTCGAGTATCAGTACCTAGTTAATATTAGTACCTGGTCGAGTATCAGTACCTAGTTAATATTAGTACCTGGTCGAGTATCAGTACCTAGTGGATATTAGTACCTGGTCGAGTATCAGTACCTAGTTAATATTAGTACCTGGCCGAGTATCAGTACCTAGTTAATATTAGTACCTGGTCGAGTATCAGTACCTAGTTAATATTAGTACCTGGTCGAGTATCAGTACCTAGTGGATATTGGTACCTGGTCGAGTATCAGTACCTAGTTAATATTAGTACCTGGTCGAGTATCAGTACCTAGTGGATATTAGTACCTGGTCGAGTATCAGTACCTAGTTAATATTAGTACCTGGTCGAGTATCAGTACCTAGTGGATATTGGTACCTGGTCGAGTATCAGTACCTAGTTAATATTAGTACCTGGTCGAGTATTAGTACCTAGTGGATATTAGTACCTGGCCGAGTATCAGTACCTAGTTAATATTAGTACCTGGTCGAGTATCAGTACCTAGTGGATATTGGTACCTGGTCGAGTATCAGTACCTAGTTAATATTAGTACCTGGTCTTGTATTTTGTCGGCGTCGGGTACGTCGTCCTCGTAGCCCTCCTTCATCTGCTCCACCACCTCGATGTAGTCCAGCTCCGCCAGGTACTCGTCGCCTTCGTTCAACCCGTCCTGTACATACAAATCGGTTAAAATAAGATTCCGACGAATGAGGACCTCCTTTTTATTGAAGTCGGTAAATAACCAGTTACTTTGCCTTTTATGTTTACAAGTTCACTATATGCGTAATTTGATGTAAAGAATTCGATTACAAAATATTTTATCTACAATTTAGAACTGATCGATATCTGCACATGGAAGATATATGAGAAAATATTTTATAGGGGGACTGAATGAACGTAATAGAACCGTAAGATTGTGAACGAATTATTGTTTTTTCTTTAGCTTTAATAGCTACCGCAGTCATTTCAATACACAACAATATGATAAACAAAGAAATGTGAGCGAGAAAGGATCGAAATCGATGTACGCGTTCGATGCGGACTCGTGCAGCACTAAGGGCTCATATACACGAGCGGCAAATTGCCAACGGCCGAGTCAACTGTAGCCGTCGACGCCTTTCGGCGGCAGCCGTCGACGCTTCAACGGCAGCCGTCGACATGGCAACGTCGAAGCTTTGCGGCAGCCGTCGTCTACTCTCTTTGTATAGGAGCCAGTCGTAAAATGGATTCCGAAGAGGAAACACTGTTATTGCTTTTACTCCGTCGACGGCGACAAAAAAGAAAAAGGTCACGTGTAATGTGGGTTCAAGAAATATTAATGAATAGAGAACAAGATGGACATTTTTTTACATTTTATCCACTATTACGAAGAAACGAGCAAAAATTTTTCAAATATTTTCGAATGTCCATTGCTTCTTTTGACGAACTAACTGCTGTTTTGAAAGATTCAATATCTCGTCAAGATACCATCATGCGGAAACAGAAACGCACGCGCACTCCCAGGGGCGTGCGCTCCTTGTAGGCAGAAATGCAGTGCTTTACTTGCCATTCACAGATATTTTAATAAAACGTTCGTATCTTTTAGATGACTATAATTAATAGTAAATAAATAAATAAACAAAATATAATAACTTACAAACGCCTAATATTTTATTAATAGCAATTATTTGCAAGCACAAACAAAAAATAATGTGCCTAATCAACCAACTCCTGCCGTCGCGTCCCGCAGGAGATTTGTTCGCGTGTGCGTAGTAATTTTAGTGTCCGTGCACAGTTCGTAAACGCACACACCCATGAATCCGAAAGCCGCGACTCCAGCGGCAGGCTACGGGAGTTCGGCAGTTGTCGGGAGTAATCGGAAATGTTCGGGTCCTATAATCCGAGTAAAAATAATAGACGGAAATCTAATGAATCACGTATGCGCATTATGCATTTTTGTTTAGTAAGGTTTTATTTGTTTAAATAGCAGAAATGTTTTGTGTTTCGCGGGGGCCATTTTGCCTTTTTCCATGTGATAAGCATTGTTTACTATTTTGTTTGCACCAGTATATTATGTATAGTTTTCTTAAAAGGTATTTCATTTTAACATTTGAAAGTGTGTACATTTAACAGTTTATTACTGAGTTTCTATAATAATTGTAGTGATTTGCTTTTACTAGTGCGTTTGTTGATTTTTTTAAAATGTTATTTCATTGTGAGGTTTGTGTTGAAAATGTGTGTTTATTAAATATTTAAAATAACAAGGTTCTCACAATTGTCATTCAGTGAAAAGATTCAAATTGTGTCTAAAGGTTGGTGTGTACCCGAGTTACAACAATTAAACTAGCAAAAAGGGAATGTAACACGAAAGTTTCATGTTAAAAGTTATGAAACGTATAACTGGCTGTGTGGTTGTGTACACACGATTATATTATATTGTTTTCCTTGCATATTGTTTAGTAATTCTAGTACAGTGTAATTTCTAGTAATTTTACTTATTAGATTTTTTTCTGCCGCGACGATCGATCGCTGTTTTGTCTGCGTTGCCGTAGAAGATGTACATGAATAGTAGTACATATAAGACTTGTTCTGTTGGCATGGTTTCCGACTTGAGATATCTGTCGCGTGGCTGTGGCTATGCTAAACATCTATAAAAGAAAAAGTTTTTGTGACCGAGAACTCCGCCGCATACCCAGTGTCATAATCCTGTGCACGCCGCTGCGCACTCCTGAACTATTCGCAGTCTAATGACAAAATGGCGTACACGTCACGCTAAAAAATCAAACAACTGCAAGCGTCGCTACTGGTCGACGGCTGCCGCCGATGCGTTGACGGCTGCCGCCGACAGATGTCGACGGCTACAGTTGCCTCCGTCGTTGGCAGTTTGCCGCTCGTGTATATAAGCCCTTAGACTAGGACGGCGCGGACGACGTGCGAGTGTGCGGGACTTCCCCTCGCCGCGCGCCACCTCATACCCCGATTGCCATTCCAACCTGTCGTGTACTATATGTATGCCTGTTTAATTTAATTTTATGATTTTAACTATTATTGTGTAACATTATGTTGTTGATATTTTTAGACTTACGTTTGTAATTTAGATGCAAGTTTTTTTTTGTTTCCATTATCATTTTTTTATACAGGGTATATCAATATTGCGACGGAAAACGGAACCGGGTGGTAGTATTAGTATTTACCACCCAAAGACGATGATATTAGAAATTAGAAAAAAAACCTATCGCTTTTTTAAAAACCAATTTTAGTCGCGTTGTGTCTGTAGTCACTAAAACTACCAACTGGCTTTGTTTTCGGTAGCAGTCTTGATATACCCTGTATAGTATAGTTTTTTAAGTTTGCTATTTACATTTTAAATTTGTGTAATTGGTGTTAGCCGTACTGATTTTAATAAATAAATAAATAAATAATAAACGCAGCAGGTACAGACCAGGTTGGCGGTGGCGTCAGTGAGTAGGTTCCCCGCGTACACACACAGGAACGCGCCCTTAGGCACGTCGTTGAGCGCGCGGATGCCCCAGCCGCGGTTCCGAGTCTTGAACACCTACAAACATGCATTACGTCAATTAATACACCCAACAGTCACATACATAGCTCTGACCACACTAAGATCAATTAAGTCTTGTGTTGTGTATCAGAAACTACGAGAGACTTTTCGGTCTCACATACACCCAGACCCGGAACAAATACTTGTGTACATAAACATTTGTCTTGGTGCTGGGATCGAACGCGCGGCCTCTCGTTTCGCAGCTGTCTAACCAACTGCGCCATGGATGCTGTCATTACATACATACTTTAGAGTATTTATAATATTGAGGCAGCGCTTCTCATACATTTGCGTCTTCGAAAACGTACATATTTTACATACATACATAAACTCACGCCTTTTTCCCAGAAGGGGTAGGGAAAGGTGCTACCAGGACACCCACGTTTCGCGTTGTATGTGTCGTCCCACGATGTAATAGGAGGCGAGCCTATCGCCATATCGAGCACAAATTCCTGACTCCGGGCTGATAATTAATAGAAAAATCCAATATCACTTTGCCCGACCCGGGATTCGAACCCGAGACCTCAGCTTTGCAATCACATCAGGGAGTCAGATATTTTCTTGTTCGTAATTTTAACAGTACTGCTATATTAGTGAAATTTTAACTGATTATTTATTATCAACAACAAATTTCTACAAAGTCCGTTGGTAACCGAAATTAAATTTAATTATTATCCGTCTAAAACTACTGAGTGTAATTATATTATACGATATTGTATTATATTGTATCAGCCCATATACGTCCCACTGCAGGGCACGGGCCTCCTCTACAATCGAGAATACGATTGAGAGTGGTTAGGCCATATAGTCCACCACGTTGGCCTAGTGCGGGTTGGCGGACTTTCACATACCATAGAAATTTATACAAATCGCTATGGTATGCAGGTTTCCTCACGATGTTTTCCTTCACCGTTATAGTGCGTGGTGATTGACTATAAGTACACACATGACTCCGAAAAGTCAGAGGTGTGCCCTGGAATTTGTAATTTAATAACCTTAAACAATTTTATTTTACTATAAAACTTGGTATCTGTGCGAAGATTTTTGTCACTCGATGAGATCTACTTTTTTGTGTAGGAAAAATATATATTTTCAATAAAAAATAAATATAATTGCGACCCAGGCCCGGAGTTCTTAGAGAAATGAACTTGAAGACCAATAATTTTGTTTTTGTCTTCGGTTCTGTGAAATGTGATGATAATTACTTTATTGTATAAAAATCTGTCGCCCGGGATAAAACAGGAAAATATTTAAGGACAAACCATAAAATGCTATAATGAATTTTAAGCAGTATCAGTATCGGGGTCAACGACATTTTACCGATACCATGAATGGACAATCTCCATTGGTTGAAATCTTCATGTAACACGTACCTGCAACTTGAGCTGTAACGGGTGTTGCGCGACTCGGTTCAGACACGTGTGCTTGCATTTACACCTGTAACAAACATGAAACATCTATATATCTCCTTCTCTGTCTCTTGGGCCACAGAAAGTCCACTGCTGAACACAGGCCTCCCCCAAGGTTCTCCGCATTGACCTGTTGACCTATATGCAGGTGACAAAAAAATATGTCCGGTCGATGAAGGTGTTATCGGGCATCATTAATGTGTTTTATTTAAAAGATCCTTTTCACATTTGATAAAAAAATATCCCTACTAAAAAAATTAAACAATAATGACACTCACATTACACTGCTAACAACCGCGTTCGTAACAAGCAACGTGCGAAGCGATGTTTCAGAATTATCAGAATGTGTGTTGCTATCAGAATTTCAACCTTTGCTAGAATTTAGGGTAATATTGATACTGAAATGTGTATTATAACTTACGATAATGATGCTCATTATATATTTTTTCGTTTTTTTAAAATACTAAAATTGAGATACCCAAAGGCGTGTCTTGGATCGAACAGGATTTTTGTTGCCATTCTAAGGCTACTTTTTATCCCGAAAAATGTAGTTTTTCCGTGGGATGAGGGAATTTTTGTACTCAAATGGATGGGATGAGTCTGGATTACGTATCTTGAGTGAGAAAGAGACGGGACAAGGCGGGATTAAACGTTACGAGACGGGATGGGATTTTTTTTATAAAGATAATCACACAAACGACTTGCGGACAGAAGCTATATACTAAACAAAATCCCGGATGTCTGACTACGGCACCTGACATTACACTCGTAGATGCCGGAGGGCAGCGGCTCCGGCAGCCTCTTGTAGTCGTAGCCGATGTTGGGCCCCTCCATGCCGATGGTCTTGGCGCCCTCTAGCGTCAGCTTCCAGCAGGCGCACTTCGTCTTGTCCTAGTTACAAAATAAGTCTATGCTAATATGTAAAGGTTAAAGGTTTTGATTGAACGCGACAATCTCAGGAACTGCTTTTTCTAATTGAAAAATCCTTTGGTGTTGAATAGTCCATTTATCGAGGTATAGGCTATGTAACATGACGCTATGACGACTAACTAACGGTGGTCGCAGGCAATCTAAGACACATTGAATTTTTCAGGTTCGTGTGTGTATTAATTAATTACCACGCACTTCAACGGCGCAGGAAAACATCGTGAGGAAACCTTAATACCATAGATGTTTTCAATAATGTTTTTATGTGAGGTCGACTTCGCAGTAGGCCAGCTTGGTAGAAACTAAGCTTTCTCAATGGACCTCGGACGTATTAGAGTCCCGTACTCAAGTATGGGCTGATACAGTCTAGCACAGAAGTCTGCCAAACCACAATAGCAATCGTGGTGTATAACTTAGTCTCATGCACAGCAGTGGCCAAATATGGACATAGAAGTCCGCCAACTCGCATTGAGACAGCGTGGATGTCCTAAGCTCTCAAAGAAGTTCTGATTAGTACTCGTATAGCCCCAGCAGCAATGAGTATGCAGTACAGTTAGGCGTAGTATGTCGCATGCAGTGTGGTGTGTGGTGTGTGGTGGTGGTACCTCGCAGTCGTCGGTGCAGTCGCAGCCGCAGAGGAAGTCGGGGTCGAGGTTGAGCGGCACGCCGGCCGTGGGCGTGCGCTCCGTGTTGTAGGAGCAGAACTCGGGTAGTGTCGTGTCCACGCTGTTGACGCACGGCACCGGCACGTTCTCCATGCCGTGCGACAGGTCCTGCAACAACCATCAGCCATACAGGCACGGGCAGGTAGCGGTGCAGCTCGCGAGCTTACTGCCTACAGGGAGATATAACTTATGGTCCTTCGAGCCAGATACAAGAGCGACACGTACCTTCTTCCCCACAATGAAGCCGGCGAGCACGTACTCGGCCAGGCAGTGCGTGTCGGGGTTGAAGTCGAACAGGTCGACGGGCAGGTCGCTGCGGGTGGCGCGCAGGTAGCGGTGCAGCTCGCGCGCGTCGCGCAGGCGCCGCCCGCACGGCGCGCGGTACAGCACGCACGACAGACCTTTGTTGCGCACTAGCTGCCTGCAGGGAGATACTTATTTATTTAGAGGGTTATAGGCGGAAAGGGAAATGCTCATCATAACGATGTTCTACCTGTCTAACCCTGAAATCGCGAAAAACAATCACCTGTGTCATATATTTTGCAGTCAAAACATTCTAATTGTATGGTACAGCTGCTTTTTTTGACACAATCAAGAATAATTGCATCGATTGCGGTTTTTCTACCTCTAATTCACGTACCGTGAGGTGCCTTACAGTCTTTGCCACTATAAAACACTGTCTTACCTCTCCCACCCGCTTAACAATGGTTTCGCCAAGGGATTGTATGAGCGCAACTCCTTGAGAGTCAACACGTCAGTGCGCTTGCACTTGGGCCCGCAGATGTGTGACGTCATCTTGTACGGACGCACCGCGTTGCGCGGAGTATAATACTAGAACAAACACACTATTCAGATATCATACAGAAAATATTATATAAATGTATTAAGCACAAATATGGACTCGCATCTGTTACTTCATGCTTACTGCATACTTGCTCTTATCTCACAAGACTCTCAGAGGTTACTAGTATCACCAGATACACAACTTGATCTCACCAGATACTCACACATATCACCAGGCACTCACTTATATCACCAGGTACTCACTCATCTCACCAGGTACTCACTAATCTCAACAGGTACTCACTAATCTCAACAGGTACTCACTACTATCACCAGGTACTCACGAATATCAACAGGTACTCACTTATATCACCAGGTACTCACTAATCTCAACAGGTACTCACTAATCTCAACAGATACTCACTAATCTCAACAGGTACTCACTAATCTCAACAGGTACTCACAAAAATCACCAGGTGCTCACTAATCACAACAGGTACTCACTAATCTCACCAGGTACTCACTTATCTCAACTGGTACTCACTAGAATTACCAGGTGCTCATTAATCTCAACAGGTACTTACTACTCTCAACAGGTACTTACTAATCTCACCAGGTACTCACTAATCTAAACAGGTACTCACAAATCTCAACAGGTACTCACTAATCTCAACAGGTACTCGCTAATCTCAACAGATACTCACCAATATCATCAGGTACTCACTAATCCCACCAGGTACTCACACTGATCTCACACTCTCGTACCAGATACTCTATGTCCGATAATAATCCGTTATCCGTGTATAATGCGATACTCACGACAACTCTGCTGGCGAAGGGATCTTGTTGTTCCTGAGAGCCTGGTGCGGCGAGCGTTGTGGACTTCTTAGCCACGGCTCGCTGTAGACATAGTTCCTGAGAATGACATGCTATTCATTGTACACCAATGTTAAGCTTCAAAGTTTAATTGACATATTTCGATTCGGTTGGCGAGACATCTCCTTGCCTATTATACCCCATTACGTGTACAGACCAATCGCGCGACAGTTATTCTTCGGAATTCAAACCCGTTAATTCGTATTCTATGACGACTGAGTTCAAAAGTACCACTTCCATTTGGATCTGCATCCGTATAAGTCGTTTCTATAACACCAATAGATTCAAACATACAGACTATCAAGACTGCTACCGAAAACGAAACCAAGTGGTCGTTAGTGACTTTAGACATAATTCAACTAAAATTTTTGCAAGAAAAAGCGACGATTTTTTTTTAATTTTTTTCCTATCATCGTTTTCCTAAAAAAATATTATACGAGTACACCCTTTCATTGTTAAAGACGCTGTAGCACGCAAATTTAAATTATAATGTTAGCCAAAACTATGGATTTACCACCCAAACGCAACGATATTTAAAACATTAAAGTTTTAAAGTTTTCCTAAAAGTGTAAAATAAAATAAAATAATTACAAAAAAATCTACGCGTTTTTTTGAAAAAAAATTTAGTTGCATCGTGTCTATAGTCACTAAAACTACCACCTGGCTTCGTTTTCTGTAGCAGTCTTGATATACCCTGTGTTGTTTTTTTCGCACATGTGTTATGACAAAGACGTCACTTCGAGTTCAGCAGCGCAGTAGCGTCAGTGTGCATGTTCCATCCTCACTGATTATCTAATTCTATTGGCCGTATTCATGGACAGTTTTAAAACCTATTTTAGCCATCGAAAGTTTTGTCCCTTTCTAACGTTTTTTCGAATTCAATTTGAGCGAAGAAGACAAAACATTCGATAACTAAAATAGGTTTATAAACTGTCTTTGAATGAGGCCGTATATTTATACTTGTTGCCGCAGTTGAGCAAATCCCCGACATTATTGTCTTGCCAACAAGAACCGTTATTTATATATTTATTTATTTATTGGTCTCCAACTAAGACTACACTTAACAAACATTCAATATTCTACATAATTTTAAGAATGAACACTGTGCATCTTAAATTACAGGATGACACATCTTGCCCAAATTGTGGGAAATACAATCAAAAAGATAATACAAAAAGAAAATAAAAACATTTGAAAAAAATTAAATAACAACAACAATATTATGGTAACTTAAAAACAATGTAGAAAGAAGATAAATATTCATATATCATATTATGTTATTTTAATTAAATTATATTAAAACAAAACAAAAATAATACATAAAAATGCACTTATTTATATCGTATTAAAAATTAAAATAAAGTTGCAATTATATGAAAAAATTAGAATAATGTATTTAATAACCAAAAAAATAAAAAAACAATAAAGAACAAAATAACAATTTCTGTTAAAATACAGTCCACTATGCTTACTTAAAAGATTTTAACGAAACCACTTAGTAAATTAGTTTATCCCCCATTTTTATCCTTTTTTATCTAATAATTGCGTTGAAACTATTCAGGAAAAGAAAGTATATAATTTGGTAAATAATGTATCCGCCACTGCGGCATAATCGGTCCATTCTGAGCTCGGTCTAACAGACACCCAGACCCCGAAACAAACACCTGTGGATCACGCAAACATTTGTGTCGATGCGGGGATCGAACCCGCGGCCTCGCGTTTCACAGGCGGCGTCTAACCAACTGCGCCACATAGGCTGTCGAAAAATAGACTCTAGTATATACCTCTTGCTGTGCGTCGAAGGATTTGTCCAGTTCGTAAGAGCGCGTGTACTCGACGTATGGCATGTTGATCTGCGAACAAATATCCGTATTTTAATCATCCAATCCATACAAAGGTTGCCTGGAAGAGATCGCAGGTAGCCTCTCGTTTGTAATGTGATTTGTTAATCTTTTTCTTGTATTGTGGTGTACAATAAAGTATGTAAATAAATAAATATCCACATTTCCTTTACATATTGAGCAAGATAGTTAATATGAGTGTTATGTGAAGTAATTATTACAGTACACAGGGTGATATAACATATGTTACCATAACCCACATATTTCTCATTACCCCAGGTGACATAGTACAAAATTTGAAAAATATCGGAGACTTTTTTTTTGTCAATAATCGTGATTTTAGTTACCACGACTTTTGGCCACCCTGTATAGATATAAGTATTTTTGCCGCTTAACTGAACTTCAGTTCGGTTCGGGAGCTTATCTCAGCTATAAAAAGAATCGTACCTATACGGGTTGATCAAAGGCCATGGAAACGAAAATGGTGATTTTTGACTAAACTACCAGCCAGTTTTTTTTTCACACTTGGTACAATGTTACCCGGGGTGGCTAGGAACATGTGTTTTAAATTAAATACCATATGTCTATATCACCCTGTATAATATAGTTTCTACTTTAATAAATGTATGTATTTGTCTTTATTAAAATAGAGAACAGCGGTATAGCTTACGGTATAGCTGCGTTGATAAATAGTACGGGTAAAAATAGCGCCATCTCTGTTTCGCCCATGGCCCCGTCTCGCTCACACAGACAGAGACACAGCTATAAGTAAGAGCGAGACGGAGCTGAAAACAATATATAAAGAGCGCTGATTGGGCATCGGCTGGCAGTTATCACAGTAATCACCGCGAATACAGACAAGACCTCAATATTGCAAAAATAAAGTTGTTTTATTTGTCAAGAACCACCCCTGGTTCTTTACTCGGGAGTTTACTCTATGATACGATAAGAAGTGGGCTGTCTGGCAGTCACTTAACCGTCTTTGCACAGGTGTGGGCAAGACAAATTTGGCAAGGGGGTACCAAACAAAGTCTCATTGTGACTGTGGCGCCCCAGAACAAAATATGTCACACTTATTGATGTGTCCGCTGTGCCGTACCAGCTGTACAAGAAGGGACATCATCGAGGCTACAGACGCTGTCATAAGTATAGCGACCTACTGGGCCGGGACATTGTAAGAGTTTTAGTGGAAACAATTTTGAGCCATTGACTCGAACGAAAAAGAAGACTCGAATGTTTGGACGTTCAACATCTGAAGTAAGTTACAAGTATTCCACTTCTAAAAAATAAAAATCAACTCTATTCTCTATGATACTTATCGTTCCCTCCGAACTAAGTCTATAGTTAGGACGTACGATAGAGGATTCGAACATTTTGTGGAGTACATAAGCACATTCGTACAGTTTTACGTGCGATACGCGAACATTCGCGTTTCGTTTCGGAGTAACCCCCAGTATACAGTCCACATTCAGATTCATAGTGAACACGTATTTTTAATTTTGCCTACTCACGCTAGCCATCGCCTTGGTCCGCGGCACGTGGCGGCCCCTGGGCTTCACGGCGGCCTGCAGCTCCAGGAACAGCGGCTCCAGCCGAGTCGACCCTCGGTAGATCCACTCCGTGCGCTTGTCCTCCTCGAAGTATACTTGGACTAGGGACGCGTCCACCTGGATCACGCGGGATTCCCACCATTTACCTGAATTATAAATAAACCACACCAGTTATACAGGGTGACAAAAAATCTCAGTCGGATCGATAGAGGTGTTATCAGGCATAATTAATGTGTTCTATGCACTTCTGATCACTTATGCATGCAAGCGTTTCAGTTAATTAATGTTCCACACGGTGAGGACCCCCTGCCGCGCATGCTAGAAAGAGACAGCCGTATATTACCGTTATTTGTGTGAGAGAGATAGCCTTATTATTGCACTTAGTGTTGACACTGCCGCGCTTGCGAGAAGGAGATCGCCGCATCTGACTATTAATCGTGCGACTAAGATGGCTATCTTACCGTTCCTCTCATTGTTGACCTTCTGCGCGCATGCCAGAGAGATAGATTATTATAACCGAGAGAGAGAGAGAGACGGACATATGTAACCATTGGTGGTGCGAGAGAGACAGTGTTAGCGTTCCACTCGATGTTGACCTGTGCGCGTGCGAGAGAGGGACAGACATATATAACCGTTGGTGGTGCGAGAGAGACAGTGTTACCGTTCCACTCGGTGTTGAGCGTCTGCCCGGCGTGCAGACGCACCATGGGTCGCTCGGGGTAGGCTCGCAGGTAGGTGCGCACGAACTCGCGCGAGAAGGGGTGCACCTCGTCCCACACGGGCGTGGCGGACGCGCACACCACGCGCGTGAGCTCGTGCGACGCGTACTGCGCGTAGCCGTCGTCGAAGAACACCAGGTACCTGGGGTACAGAACCCAACCTGGATATTGGAGTAGTGTAGTAATGTTCTCTATCTCACCTAATAGTCTGAGAGTGAGAATGAGAGCAAAACGTCTTTCGACCAAAATTATAACCGATCTTAATTTCTATCTGAAGATAGACCAATAGGATGATAGCATGACTGACACGCCCACATTTGTCTAGTTTTGATTGGATCATTTTTAAATATGATCTTTAGTATTTTTCATTATTTCTCCGCTTTTATTGGCTATAGCGTGATGTTATACAACCTATAACCTTCCTCGATAAGTGGACTATCCAACACAAAAACAATTTTCCAATTCGAATAGTAGTTCCTGATATTATCGCGTTCAAACAAACAAACTCTTTACCTTCGTGTACTAGTATACATTTGACCTACATACATAAACTCACGCCTTTTTCCCAGAAGGGGTGCAGAGGTGCTATGAGGACACCCACATTTCGGCTTGTATGTTCCGTCCCACGATGTGATAGGGGGCGAGCCTATCGCCATATCGGGCACAGATTCTTTTCTCCGGGCTGATTATAAACAGAAAAATCCCATATCACTTTGCCAGACCCGGGATTCGAACCCGAGACTTCAGCTTTGTAATCCTACCGTAGTACAACTACGCCACCGAGGCAGTACACATTTGACTTACCTATAACTATTCACGGGGTTGGGTATCTCAGCTATAATACCGGAAGAATACGTATTCTTCTTGTTCGTGTTGGTCGTTTCTTTGAATAGCGCTATCACCCTAGTACCTGCGGAAAGAAATTATAAATAAATAAGCATTGGAACAAAAGAAAGAATTTTCCAAATCGGTTCAGGCGTTTTCGAGTAATCTGTGAACATGTATAAAAAAAAAGATTCAAACGAATTGAGAAGCTCCTCCTTTTTTTGAAGTCGGTTAATAAAATACACCCAAGTCATATCCCTGACCCCACACTAAGATCGAGTCTTGTGTCGTGAAATGAAATTAAATTGGTGTATTGGTCACGTAGGCAATCAAATAGCTTTTATGACAAATGTCGTGTATCAGGAACTACGAGAGACTTTTTGGTCTCATAAGCACACAGAAACAAATACCTGTTGTGCATACAAAAATAGTCTCAGTGCTGGGATCGTAGTCTCGGTTCACACCCAATAACATGAATGACAATGGGGCGGTACTACCGTCTCACAGGAGGTCGACGTGAAGCGACAGCTTCCCTGTCGCGTTTCGTTCGGTGAGTGACATTGCTCGATGCCTAATACCCCCTCATACTTTTTCCTTCCCGCTTCCCACCCAATCTGATGGTCCGGCAACACATCCATGATCAGTTACCACCAGGTGATCTGCTCGTTTGCCTGATCAATACAATAAAAAATAAGGCCTAAAAAAACATGAGAGGTATGTTACCTATAGTGAGCCTGACGTCGGCCGGCTCGCTGTAGGCAATGTACCTAGCAGCCACCACCCTGCAAGGGTTCTTCACCCGCTTCTCGAAACGCACGCGGTACGACGGAAACTGCGGTTGCGGCTGAAAAATTAAAGAATAACATGATGTCGCTTGTTGGCTGTCGGTGTGTGCGCGCATCGTAAAATTTATCACATATTTTTCAAACGCGCCAAAAGTGCTTTTTTTATTGCAATGAAGGGTAATACGAGCATGCCATTTGCCTGATGGTAAGCGAGACGACCGCTCATGGACAGTAGCAAAGCTTGGCATTCCACTGCGCTCGTCATCCTGAAGAATAAGTTGTTAAGTCTCATTATGCATAGTAGTTACGCTGGCTACAATGTCCTTCAAACCGGAACACAATAGTGTATTTACACTGCTGTTTGGCGGAAAAAATAGACATTGCGGTGGTACCTACCCAGGTGGCTTCTCACATATGAGAGACCTACTGTCAGTAAAAAGTACAGCTAGTATTGACAAATTGATATAAATATGGAAGCACATTACAACAAATAGTCCAGGAGATGCTTGTTTATTACTAACTTGACAGAAGGGACGTGCAAAAAGCGCGCGAAACGGTTTCCCGCCTTTTTTGCAGGGCATAGACAATATATAATACATATCACAAATGTCATGAATATAATAATTATATAATGCACGCTCGTTTCGCCATTCATAGCAATGAAAAACACACCCAACAGTCACATACATAGTCCTGACCCCACACTAAGATCGAGTCTTGTGTATCAGAAACCACGAGAGAAACCACCAGCTGTAAAGCACCGCGGATATAATCATTATTACATATATTATTGCCTGGGGTGGTTAGGAATATGGAGATATCACCTTGTATAACTTTAATAACTACTCGAATACCGGACTGCTATGGAGATTTGACAATGTAATGTCAACTTAATGTCAGTTTAAATAGGGTATATTTTAACTGTCAATGCCAATGTAATTACAGCCTTAATGCAAGTATAAATAAGGTATATTTTAACTATCAATGCCAATGTAATGACAGCCTTAATGCAAGTATAAATAGGGTATATTTTAACTGTCAATGTCAATGTAATGACTGCCTTAATGCAAGTATAAATAGGGTATATTTTAACTGTCAATGTCAATGTAATGACTGCCTTAATGCAAGTATAAATAGGGTATATTTTAATTGTCAATGCCAATGTAATGACAGCCTTAATGCAAGTATAAATAGGGTATATTTTAACTGTCAATGTCAATGTAATGACTGCCTTAATTCAAGTATAAATAAGGTATATTTTAGCTATCAATGCCAATGTAATGACAACCTTAATGCAAGTATAAATAAGGTATATTTTAACTGTCAATGTCAATGTAATGACTGCCTTAATTCAAGTATAAATAAGGTACATTTTAGCTATCAATGCCAATGTAATGACAACCTTAATGCAAGTATAAATAAGGTATATTTTAACTATCAATACTAAGGTAGTGATAGCTTTAATGTAGTACAAATAGGGTATATTTTAAAAAGCTGACGTCAGTTTGACAAACCGAGTTGCATATTGAACTGAGCTGAACTCACCCCGAGGAAGCGCACCTGGTCGACGATGCGCGCCTTGTACCAGTGTCCGTTGTTGCCCATGGCGAACACGGGCATGTTGGGGCGCAGCGCCGGCCGCGCCACCTCGCCCGGCGCCGGCAGCGCGCGCGGCGCCGCCTCCCACGACAGCTGCACCACCGACACCTGCTGCACACGCATCACAACTCACAGGGGGGGAGGGTCGACCAGTATTTCAATTACTTTTCATTCAAATACGTAATTTTTTTTTCTTTTCCTATGGCAATGAATGCCGATGTCGACAATTCTGCCAATGTCATGTGCGATGCAAAACTCCTGCGTCAAATACGTAATTGAAATACAAGTACGTATTTTGTAGTTTATATTTTAAATACCCGACTTCAAAATATTTGGTATTTTGTATTTAAAATACATGCAAGAGAGTATTTTGTAATTGGTATTTTAATTAAGGCAACATGTATTTTGCCCAGCCCTGAGTGGTAGAGCAACGCTGTTGTCAATCATGACTCGGCATGAATGTGCAGGCTCGTCCGGGGCGGTACTGTCTCGCAGAAATCGACGTGAAGCGCCAGCTCAGGTGTCGCGTTTCGTTCGGTGAGTGAGATTGTCGGATGCCCAATACCCCTTTCCTCTTGCCATCCTTTTTCCTACCCGTTCCCCTCCCAATTGTGTCGGCGACACATCCATGATCCAGCGTTGTGGATGTTCATGAGTGTAATCACTTACCATCAAGTGACCTGTTTGCTCGTTTGCCGGACATATGATATATTAAATGCATGCGACTGGAGCAAGTTATGATGGACAAAAAGCTATGATAACGGCGAAGGAAATCATCGCGTGGAAGCCTATATAACATGGCGATTAATAATTTCGGTATTAATGATCACCGCCTCGACATCCGCGTCCGTTCCGTTGCGAACAGATACGCTCATTTAACTAGTATAATATTTCTTACTCACATCATCATCGACCCTATTGCTCTCCCCCACTCGTAGCACGGTCGTGTGTTCCTGGAACAAAACGGATCAATCCATCATCATCCATCAGCCATAGGAAGTCCACTGCTGAAAAATCACGATTTAGTTTTCAAGGCTTTTGATCAATCCGTATAGGTACGAGTCTTTTTACGGCTCAGGTAAGTTCCCGAACCAAACTAAAGTTCGGCATCTACATATACGGGGTGGCCAAAAATCGTTCAAACCAAATAGACAATTTTTGACAAAAAATCATATCGTATTTTTTTCAAATTTTGTACAATATCATCTGGGGTGATGAGAAACATGTCGGTTAAATGAAATAACATATATCAACATCACCCTGTATCTGTATCAGCTCATATACGTCCCACTGCAGAGCACGAGCCTCCTCCACAATCGAGAGTGATAAGGCCATATAGTCCACCACGCTGGCCTAGTGCGTGTTGACGGACTTTTACATACCATAGAAATTTATACAAATGGATATATGTAAGAAGCTATTTAGCCCTAATCATAAAAATATGTTATAAGTGTATACCTGTTGTCCAATTTGGTTTGCATCGTTATCCAGAGGTGCGTAGCCGAGTGGTATTGCAGGTCGCTTAGCCGGCTGTATGTTTGAAGCAGACAGACGACGTTTCGCCTGCCTGGTCTGAAAGGTACAATTAAAACGAGAATTAAAGTAGAACATAATTTAAAAATAAATTATCTATACCTAGATGTACGTAAAGTTTCATCAAAATCAGCGCAGTAGTTTTTGCGTGAAAGAAAAACATCTTTATGTACACACAAAATAATTATATTAGTAGGAAATTTTAAATTTCAATTTGCATATCATTGAGAGCTGTGAGTATTTTTAATTTATAATTATAAATTAATTCTTATTAATGTAAATTGATAGTATAGAGGAGTAATAATTGTTTTTTGTTTTGTTATTATAGTTTTATTTAATTTAACTTTTATTGTTTAGCATTACCACATAATTAAGTTATAGTTATAGTTTATTTTGGCCAAAGCTGTGTATGCCTATCATAGGCATATACGTTTAAATATTAACAGTTTTAATATCTAATAAAAAATAAGCGATCTAATGTATTATGCTGTTGGTGTATCATTTTTAAATAAATCCATCCATCCATCAGCCAAAGGAAGTCCACTGCTGAACATAGGCCTCTCCCAATGATTTCCACAGTGACCTGCTGGAGGCAGCCTGCATCCAGCGACGTCGACGTACCGCGCGATTTTAAATAAATTAATATACATAAATAAATACACCCAACAATCACATACATAGTCCTGACCCCACACTAAGATCGAGTCTTGTGTCGTGGGTATCAGAAGTTACGAGACACTTTTCGGTCTCACAAACACCCAGACCTGAGACAAATATTTGTGGGCCTCGCAAACATTTGTCTCGGTGCGGGGATCGAACCCGCGGCCTCTCGTTTCACGGGCGGCTTATAACCAACTGCGCCACGGAGGCTGTCAATAAATATATTACGTACTCACCTCAGGCACGGAATTCTGATCGCTCTGCACATTTTCATTCTCCACTGTGATAAACTGAAAAATTACAAAAAATATTTACATACGAGGTGTATTTATACTGCGTTGTACGAAGCCAGGTGGTAGTTTTAGTGACGTCAGATAATGCAACAAAAAAATTCGCAAAAAAATGGGACAATTTGTTTACTGGACATAACGAGACTTAACATCTTATATCTCAGGATGGCGAGCGCAGTGGAATGCCACGCATCGCTTTGTAATTCATGATGATTTTGCTACTGTCCATGAGCGGTCATATCGCTTGCCATCAGGCGAATGGCATGAACAAACAAATAAAATATTACAATTTATAATCGACATTCACCTTCAGCTTCGGGTAACTTTGGCCCATTCAGCCTTAGCCAAAAAATCACTTGTTTAACCGAAGCCGAATTTTCGGTCAGAATGTACACTCACGTCGGCATTATCGTAGATGTGTATGGCAGGCAGGTTGTGGCGGCGCGGCTCGAACGTGGCATACAGGTCGCTGCGCAGCTTGTCAGTGGCGGCTTGACAATCGTTCAGCAGCTTGTGAATCTCTTTGCTCTCGTCTGTACATAATACAAGTTTTTCTAATGAGTAGTTTTTGGTGCCCGCGACCTCACTGAACGGGCATACGGTAGACCAGCGTTGGTGTTACCAGCACATGCTGAGAGTGGTCGGTTATTTTAAAGAGCTCTTTAATTTTACTTTTATCATTATTTTTTACATTTTTAATTTAAGAATTGTTTCAAGTGTTTTTTTTTTTATTCATAATTTTTGTTTATTTTTGATAAGAATTTTTTTACATTGTACTTTTCGAATTGTATCTCTTTTTGTTTATCTATTCTGTTATTATAAAACATTTTAAGTAAGCTTGTAACGAAAAAAACCTCTCTTTCTATTCTTTCACTACACCTAACAGCTCAAAAAGGCGAGCGCAAGGAAATAACAAAGCATTGCATTCATGGTGTTGTTTGGTTTTGCTACTGTCCATGAGCGGTCGTATCGCTTACCATCAGGCGAATGGCATGCTCGTATCACCATTAATTAAAAAACAAATACTGTTAGATAGTCCATTTATCGAGGACGGCTATATAGTACTTCTTATCCCGAGAAAATATGTTTTTTTATTAGTTTTTCCAAAAAAAATTACTGCACTACTTTTTATGGAAAAACTTTTTCCCGAGCAAATAAATAGAATACAGATATAACTTACTCTCCAATCTTTCTGTCTCCGCATCCAGCAACAGTTTAGCGTCCAATAAACTGGCGTCCATCTTGTACTTGCGCCACATGCTGTTTATTATGTCGGCCAGGCTCTCCTCTAGTATCCTGCAATCGGGTTTCATAGTTATAGTATAATCTTTTGTATTGCATCAGCCCATATACGTCGCACTGCAGGGCACGGGCCTCCTCTACAATCGAGAGTACGATTGAGAGTGGTTAGGCCATATAGTCCACCACGCTGGCCTAGTGCGTGTTGGCTGACTTACATACCACAGATTTCTTTTTTTAAATCGCTACGCTATGCAGGTTTCTTCTCGATCTTTTCCTTCACAGTTATAGTGCGTGGTGACCGAATATCAATATACACATGACTCCGAAAAGTCAGAGGCGTGCCCTGGGATTTGAACCCGCGACCACCGTGAAAATGTTAGCAGACGCGTCTGGTCCGTTTACCAACAAGCCACCACGCACGTTTTAAAACTGTCTATGAAGAGCGATAATCTTTTTATATTGCAAAGCTTTCTAATGTCGAGGGGAGAGAGCATATCTGTTAAATATAAAAAGATGATTAATGTATGCTCACTTAGCGCCGGCCTCTCCGATCCTTTCCTTGGGCTCATCCGGCTCATCCTCGGACTCCGAGTCGGAGATCTCCACCAGGTCCTGGTCCAGCTTGTCCATGTTCAGCTCCAGGAGGGGCGTCATGTTCTTGATGCCTTCCACCAGCTCCTGAGGGGGTGGAGTGGGGTTGTGAGGAATATTCAATTCTGCTTCTGACAATGTATGGCCCCGGGCCCCCGCGCCGCAGTGAACACTATGTGTGTGAGGTGCAGTGCAGTACCTGCGTGCGTCGCAGGTGCAGCGCGGCGCAGTGGTCGCAGTAGAGTGCGAGCGCGGCGCCGCCCCGGGCCCCCGCGCCGCAGTGAACACTATGTGTGTGAGGTGCAGTGCAGTACCTGCGTGCGTCGCAGGTGCAGCGCGGCGCAGTGGTCGCAGTAGAGTGCGAGCGCGGCGCCGCCCCGGGCCCCCGCGCCGCAGTGAACACTATGTGTGTGAGGTGCAGTGCAGTACCTGCGTGCGTCGCAGGTGCAGCGCGGCGCAGTGGTCGCAGTAGAGTGCGAGCGCGGCGCCGCCCCGGGCCCCCGCGCCGCAGTGAACACTATGTGTGTGAGGTGCAGTGCAGTACCTGCGTGCGTCGCAGGTGCAGCGCGGCGCAGTGGTCGCAGTAGAGTGCGAGCGCGGCGCCGCCCCGGGCCCCCGCGCCGCAGTGAACACTATGTGTGTGAGGTGCAGTGCAGTACCTGCGTGCGTCGCAGGTGCAGCGCGGCGCAGTGGTCGCAGTAGAGTGCGAGCGCGGCGCCGCCCCGGGCCCCCGCGCCGCAGTGAACACTATGTGTGTGAGGTGCAGTGCAGTACCTGCGTGCGTCGCAGGTGCAGCGCGGCGCAGTGGTCGCAGTAGAGTGCGAGCGCGGCGCCGCCCCGGGCCCCCGCGCCGCAGTGAACACTATGTGTGTGAGGTGCAGTGCAGTACCTGCGTGCGTCGCAGGTGCAGCGCGGCGCAGTGGTCGCAGTAGAGTGCGAGCGCGGCGCCGCCCCGGGCCCCCGCGCCGCAGTGAACACTATGTGTGTGAGGTGCAGTGCAGTACCTGCGTGCGTCGCAGGTGCAGCGCGGCGCAGTGGTCGCAGTAGAGTGCGAGCGCGGCGCCGCCCCGGGCCCCCGCGCCGCAGTGAACACTATGTGTGTGAGGTGCAGTGCAGTACCTGCGTGCGTCGCAGGTGCAGCGCGGCGCAGTGGTCGCAGTAGAGTGCGAGCGCGGCGCCGCCCCGGGCCCCCGCGCCGCAGTGAACACTATGTGTGTGAGGTGCAGTGCAGTACCTGCGTGCGTCGCAGGTGCAGCGCGGCGCAGTGGTCGCAGTAGAGTGCGAGCGCGGCGCCGCCCCGGGCCCCCGCGCCGCAGTGAACACTATGTGTGTGAGGTGCAGTGCAGTACCTGCGTGCGTCGCAGGTGCAGCGCGGCGCAGTGGTCGCAGTAGAGTGCGAGCGCGGCGCCGCCCCGGGCCCCCGCGCCGCAGTGAACACTATGTGTGTGAGGTGCAGTGCAGTACCTGCGTGCGTCGCAGGTGCAGCGCGGCGCAGTGGTCGCAGTAGAGTGCGAGCGCGGCGCCGCCCCGGGCCCCCGCGCCGCAGTGAACACTATGTGTGTGAGGTGCAGTGCAGTACCTGCGTGCGTCGCAGGTGCAGCGCGGCGCAGTGGTCGCAGTAGAGTGCGAGCGCGGCGCCGCCCCGGGCCCCCGCGCCGCAGTGAACACTATGTGTGTGAGGTGCAGTGCAGTACCTGCGTGCGTCGCAGGTGCAGCGCGGCGCAGTGGTCGCAGTAGAGTGCGAGCGCGGCGCCGCCCCGGGCCCCCGCGCCGCAGTGAACACTATGTGTGTGAGGTGCAGTGCAGTACCTGCGTGCGTCGCAGGTGCAGCGCGGCGCAGTGGTCGCAGTAGAGTGCGAGCGCGGCGCCGCCCCGGGCCCCCGCGCCGCAGTGAACACTATGTGTGTGAGGTGCAGTGCAGTACCTGCGTGCGTCGCAGGTGCAGCGCGGCGCAGTGGTCGCAGTAGAGTGCGAGCGCGGCGCCGCCCCGGGCCCCCGCGCCGCAGTGAACACTATGTGTGTGAGGTGCAGTGCAGTACCTGCGTGCGTCGCAGGTGCAGCGCGGCGCAGTGGTCGCAGTAGAGTGCGAGCGCGGCGCCGCCCCGGGCCCCCGCGCCGCAGTGAACACTATGTGTGTGAGGTGCAGTGCAGTACCTGCGTGCGTCGCAGGTGCAGCGCGGCGCAGTGGTCGCAGTAGAGTGCGAGCGCGGCGCCGCCCCGGGCCCCCGCGCCGCAGTGAACACTATGTGTGTGAGGTGCAGTGCAGTACCTGCGTGCGTCGCAGGTGCAGCGCGGCGCAGTGGTCGCAGTAGAGTGCGAGCGCGGCGCCGCCCCGGGCCCCCGCGCCGCAGTGAACACTATGTGTGTGAGGTGCAGTGCAGTACCTGCGTGCGTCGCAGGTGCAGCGCGGCGCAGTGGTCGCAGTAGAGTGCGAGCGCGGCGCCGCCCCGGGCCCCCGCGCCGCAGTGAACACTATGTGTGTGAGGTGCAGTGCAGTACCTGCGTGCGTCGCAGGTGCAGCGCGGCGCAGTGGTCGCAGTAGAGTGCGAGCGCGGCGCCGCCCCGGGCCCCCGCGCCGCAGTGAACACTATGTGTGTGAGGTGCAGTGCAGTACCTGCGTGCGTCGCAGGTGCAGCGCGGCGCAGTGGTCGCAGTAGAGTGCGAGCGCGGCGCCGCCCCGGGCCCCCGCGCCGCAGCCGCGCCGCAGGCAGCGCCCCGAGCGCAGCGCCGCGTCCAGCTCCAGCGCCGACAGCGGAGCCCGCGTCGCGCTCCCTACACACATCACTTCATATCAATACAAATACACCCAACAGTCACGCGTATCGTACTCCATAGGTGAAGGCTTGTAATTAGCAATAGGATTAGATAGTAAGATATTATATTTTTGTTATTAGTCTGTAAGCTTTCCGAAAAGTAAATAAAAAAAACAAAAAAAAAACAGTCACGCGTATCGTACTGTATGAGCATGGGTCTTCGACGCAATCGAGAGTACTGCGAGGGGTTCTAAGGTTAATCCACCAGACTGTTTTGGTGTGAGTTGACGGTCTTTACACATCTACCATAGACTAATTTAATTTAACTTTTAACAAAACAAAAACAAAAGTCTTTAAAAACGACTTCCACTCCCTAGGCTTCTTTTATTTCGCCAATCACTCAGTGACACGGTTTGAAAAGTGTTACCAAGTGTCGCATTAACACGATGCAACTAATTTAAATCCTCACGATAATCGTATCTTCGAGACGAGAAGCTTCATAGTAAAAAATGTCACTAGGCGTCGATTTCCATACGAAGATCATACGATATATCGAATATCGTTTTTGGTAGTAGCCTATCTACTTCCAGTGATATTTTTTTACAAACACAAGCATCCCATACCTTTATTATTGCTGCTGATGTCCTCGTCATCAGAATCCAAGTTGAATATCTCCAAACCGACTTTAGGTTTCGAGTCAGCCATCTGTGATCAAAAAATACATATAAATATACCCGGCCCTATTCATAGACAATTTTAAAACTTATTTTAGTTATCGAATGTTTTGTCCCTTTCGCACGACTTTTGAATCGAGTTTGAATGAAGAAGACAAAACATGTGATAACAAAAATAGGCTATAAAATTGTCTATGAATAAGGCTGACCGGGTGTAATTTTAGCGCCAGTATTTTTATTGTTCATGAAAAGTTAAAGATGTTCACAAACTTATAATTACTGAGTTCACGAATGTTCTAGATATCCAAAAAAAATTAAGTAAAAGTTTTTTTTTACGGATTTTATCGCGAATTTGGTTTCATTTTAAATTACTTAATAATTTTCCGACGTTTCGATTACTTTACAGCTTTCGCGGTCACGTAGACAGTCGAGTCGGACAAAAATTATTTATTTCAATGTATAAAATTTGCGTAAATATAAGAAAATATTATCAAAAATACCTACATTTTTATCATATAATAATCAATAAATAAATAAATAATAATCCTCTAAATAATAATAATCTAATGATACATGGGAGAGGTCTCTGTTCAGCAGTGGACTTCTTGTGGCTGAAGAGAGAGAGAGAGAGAGAGAAATAATACTGAAATGTGAACGAATCTTACCTTAGTTTCTGGGATTATAAGCGTTGATTCCTTCGATGGCGATGCCGTCTTGATGGTAACTTCTGATGTGTTAAGACGAGCCTAAAATATTTATAGAAATTATTTTGAAAACTTCATCAAAACCGGTCCATCCGTGTTTAAACTATGTTAATAAACACAAAAATACACAGATACCAGGAGTAATGGATGAAAAGTCCCTATTTATTGCGAGACCAACGGTCAGTATCGGGTTTAGCATTGACGACGCCCTGGGCGAGATTTCTTCGGCGCCCTATAAGTACTATCCAAATCCAAGCGGAAAACAGTAATTCATAGTTAATATACTATAGGTTACAGTAAATCGGCACTGGCGCCCTAGGGCCTTCGCCCAACCGCGCCCTACCCTAACGCTCGCACTGCCAACGGTTGTCGCACCCTTATCTTCTAGAATAAACATAATTTCTCAATTTTTTTTATTTGTTTTGAAGCCGACAGCTTAGCTTTCGTGGTCAGTCTACCGTGATCACGAAAGCTGTATAATCTTCGATACGATAACGTTACTGAATGTGGTAGAGCCACGCTGTTGTCAGCCATGACTCAGCATAAATGGGCAGGCTCGTCCGGGGCGGCACCACTGTCTCACAGGAGATCGACGTGAAGCGACAGCTCGCTGCCGCGTTTCGTTCGGCGAGTGAGACTGCCGAATGCCCAACATCTCTTTCCTCTTCCCATACTTTTTCCTTCCCGCTCCCCTCCCGATCTGATGGGCCGACAACACATCCATGATCCAAGCGTTGTGGATGTTCATGGGCGGCAGTGATCACTTACCACCAGGTGACCGTCATGCTCGTTTACCGGACCTATACTTTAAATAAATACGTAAAAGTTAACAATATTTATTTATAGCTAGCGCCCCGACCGAGCTTCGCCCAAGTGCAGATATTCTTTATTCCACTCCACACCAAAAACTCCCCGAGAAGAAATTTTTCCCAGCTTTTGCAGCAAATTGTATTGACGTTCCGCTCCTATTGGTCATAGCGTGATGCTATATAGCCTATAGCCTTCCTCGTGAAATGGCCTTTCCAACACTAAAATAATTATTCAATTCGATCCAGTAGTTTCTGAGATTACCGCTGTCAAACAAACTCGTCAGCTTTATACATTAGTATAAAAAATAAAAATTCTCTTACCGGTTTGTGGGGAGGAGGTTTGGGCACGCCCGATATAACGACCTCCCCCTCCTTAGTGACAATTTCCGATGTGCTCCCACACGAATTGGACATTATCTCGATCTCATTGGGGATGTTCACGGATGTGACGTCACTGGGCTCTTCCGGGTCCTTGTCCTGTGCCTCTAGTTCTTCTTGCTCATCTTGAGGAGGGTATTTTTGTTCTTCCTGGACATCTGATGGAATAACAAACACCTACTGTCACATATATTTCTAACTCTACATTATCTGAATCTGTATCAGCCCATATACGTCCCACTGCAGAGCATCAGACATCTACAATCGAGACTACTAGGCATCGAGAAATCGCTTTCGATGCCGCGGCATGAACCACTTACCATCTTCAGAAGAGCTCTCTTCAAGGTCAACTATATTGAGCACGTGTCTTGGCTGCGATATCTGTAACTTCTTTGTCTTACTCGGCGATTGTAAACACTTCACAGGCGACTTATCTGTAATGTAATCTATATATATAATAAATTTGTAACCGATCGATGTCTGTACATGGAAGATAAAGGAGAAAAAGTGATATGGGGGAGGGCTATATTTACGTAATAGAACCAAATACAAAGATTTTTAGAATTTTTGTCTGTTTGTCAGTGCGGTTGTGCGCGATGATCTCAGAATAGGCTTAATAAATTAAAGATAACTACGCAAACGGAGTTGCGGGCAGATGCTAGTATAAAATATATTTTTTTTATAGCATAGGTCCGGCAAAGAGCAAGCAAGTCACCTGATGGAAAGTGATCACTGCACATGAACATACACAACGCTGGATCATGGATGTGTTGCTGGACTTTCAGATCGGGAGGGGAGCGGGAAGGAATAGGGATGGAAAGAAGAAACGGGTATTAGTACATAAAAAGCTTTACAATTACCCTTTGTCTTTTTATCCCTTTTCTCTCCTGTGGGTTCACCCTCATTGTCCGAAGCATCAGAGAGCTTAAACGTCTCCATGTCGCAACCTAATGTATCCTGAAATATGTAAACAATTTTTAATTGGCGCAATGTTACCCCGACATACAAATATAAAGCACAGTACAATTAGATTATGCATTAACATATACTAATATAAAAAGCTGAAGAGTTTGTTTGTCTGTTTGTATGTTTGTAATGTATAAAGTTACATTACCTGTTCATTAGGTTTCTCTACTTCCGTGTTGTCTGCAATTCCATCCGTTTCCATAACACTGTTCACGTCAATTGAAGATTCGTCCTGGAAATAAATATAGCAACATATTTATCTATTATACTTCCAACAGCCACATACATTGACTCGCCCAGTAGTATTCTCTGACTCTTCAGAGTCTTATGGTCTCACCCGTCCTTGTAAGAGGGAGCGTGTACGCGCTCTTATTTGCCTTTTTCAGGCGGCCGCCTCGGGATCACTTTCAGTGAGCGCGCGCCCCAAGTGCACCCAGTGATCCCAAAGGCCCCCTTTAGTCACCTTTAACGACAGGCAGGGAATACCGTGGTGGGATTCTAAACGCCCCCTTGCCACAGGGCAGAGCATGATGGTAAGTGACACGACTGCTCATGGACAGTAGCAAAACCAAACAACACCATGAATTACAAAGCAATGCTTGGCATACAACAGTGCATACGGCTGTCATGGTCACGGGACGGAATACTTTCATTTCATAATTATTCTTATGTGTACGCGTAAATAAGAGATACTATTTCGCGTATAAAGAGTACCGGACTCACCTTCTCCGCCTCAGCTCCCTCGTTATCCGCGGCGCCCACCACCTCGCACACAGAGAAGTGGAAAGCCCTCAACTCTTGCGGGGACTTGTCTTCTTGATCTTTGGAGTCAGATTCCCAATTCTGTGGTGTCGAGTCTTCTGAATGTTCTGCTGTCATCTGATTACTACTTTCTGTGGACGAAATTTGGGATTGAAATCCGTAAAATCTTACAGACTGCCTCGGTGGCGAAGTTGTACTACGGTAGGATTACACAGCTGACTTCTCGGGTACGAATCCCGGGTCGGGCAAAGTGATATTGGATTTTTCTATTCATCATCAGCCCATACTTTCTGACCGATGTGGCGATAGGCTCGCCCCCTATCACATCGTGGAAGGGAAAAAAACAAGGCGAAACTTTCTGGTTACACCTCTGCCTACCCCTTCAGGGAAAAAGGCGTGAATTTATGTATGTATGTACGTATGGCACGGCACAGTGCATTGCATCTGGTGATAAGCGTTAATGCCGTCTAGAGTATCGAATGGCATCAGACTGCAGTCTCATAACATTCGATACAATCATGCCGGCCCGCTGAGATGCCTCTTCACGCTACGGAAGGACCCAGGATTATAAGGAGGAGACACGTGTGATGGCAAACCGTTGCACAGCAGTGCTCAGACTGTGCGACAGAGAAAAAAATTGCAGAACTTACCATCATACTGATAAAAATCGTCATCTTCATAAAATTCTTCGTCCATATCCTCGTCCCTTCTAACTCTTGAAGACTCCGCAAGCAGTCCAAGACTATCAGATGCGTCAGGCGTCTCGTCAGTCGCGTCAGGACTCATCCGCCTAACTGATGTCGACGCCTCAATGGCTTCATTAAGTTTACTTACTTCCTTATTTTCAGTTTCTGTCATATTAGCATCCTTTTCTGTAAGTTCTGTGTCATAATCATCTAAATCTATTATGTTTTCTTCGTTAGATTGTGTTGGCTTTGTAGCCTCATTATCCAGGTTGGAGATCTCTTTTGATACATTTTCCTTTTTGACACATTCTTTTTCCTCATTTGAAGTTTCTTTATCTGTTTTGGTAGTTTCTGTTTCTCCAGCACTGTCGTCGTCCATATCGACGTCAATGACGTCTAAACTACTTATATTATTAGTTTGATCATCTTTTGATGTATCCTTCTGCACTGGTTTATCATCTTTAATTGCTAAATTTTCTTGTTCTGTACGTTCTTCAACTTTAACTTCACTGTCCTGACTTGTTTCTTCCGAATCCATATCTAAATAGTCGTCCGTATCAACATCTATTAAATTCTGCGTAGGTATTTCTATCATTACATCGGGTCGATGTATGTGATCAGTTTTGACGTTGTAGTAACTTAATGGTTCCTTATTTTCAATATCTTTACTTTCAGCATCTTTCTTAGGGGAGGTTTTGGGATCTGCACTTTCTACAACATGTTCTGTTTGTATAGGCTCGTTATCAAGTCTTATAGGAGACTGGGATCTCAAGTCTACGTAGTTGTCACATTCAGTGGTTTTAGAATCAGCTTCAGCTGTTGGTTCAGAATTATCCACTACCATTTCTTCTGGTGTCGTTTTAATATCGTCTTTGTTTGCTTCTGTACCGACTTTAGTAGCCTCTGCACTGATTGTTTCAGTGGATTCTTTCATATCTTCATCTGTTGGTTTACTTTCACTCTCCTTGGCAATTTCTTCAGCATTATTATCAGTCTCTATATTAATTGCTTCCGAGGTACTTACGTCCTTGGTTACTTCTAAATCAGTCGTTTCAATGTCCGTCACAAGTTTTTCTGTTGAGTTTTCATTATTTTCTGTATTAGTAGGCTCGGAATCACTTACTTTAATTTCGTCACTGGATTTTTCTATTTCAATACAATTTGTATCTTGTTCTATAACATCAGTTTTTTCTACATTCATTTCTTCAGCAACATCAGTTATTCCTACTTCTGATGGCATTGTTTCAATATCATTTAGAGGTTTATCTGTGATACTTTCACATATTTGTATATTTGTTGCTGCAGCACTATCTACTTCCATGTCTTCCGATGGTTTCGTTTGTATATCTTTCTCTAAGTCCTCCTTGGTAGTCTCTAGTTCTATCGCAGATTCTCTACTAGTCATTTCATCAATATCTTGTACCACTTCTGTTTTAACTGATTCAATTACGACATCTTTTATACTTTTCTCTACTACATCACAATCGGTCAAAATGTTTTCTTCTTTAACAAACACATTATCGTGAACATTCTCTGAATTAATTTCAATTTCCATTTGAATACCTCTCATGACATGTTCTTTTTCAGTACTTGAATCATTTTGAACCTCTAAAGAAATAATTGGAACTATATTTTGATCTGTATCGGCCGGGAATATGTCTACATCTACGCCAACACGAGGTTTAATATCTACATCAAATGAACATTTACTGTCATCAATGGATGCGGATTCACCAAAGCCATCGAGTGCGCCGATCACACTTGCAGTACCCGTCCCAAATTCTGTCCCTAATATATTAGAAACATCAATGGAATTCGAACTGAGATTCGGATTGATACTCTCAGATAAAACTTTCAGCTGTTGCTTCAAAAAATCAATGTTATCATCACTATTCTCTTCATATGTATTTTCTATTTTGATACTAGATTTTTCTTCATCGTTTCTCTGTGATCCATTATCAAAACACAAATCACCTTTAATGTCCTCTTTAACAACTGTTTTATCAGAATTTTGTTCATCGTCTTTAGGTAATTTTTCTACACTTATTCGTTCAAATGCGTTTTTATCAGGACCAACAGATTCATCATCACTCAGGATGATCATTGCATCATTTGTTTCATTTATAATAACGTCATCACTATCTTCATCCTCAGGAATAATAGGATCTTTAAACACTCCAGTGTTTTCAAGAGGAGTGTCTTTACCTACACCATCATTTGCTTTATCATCCTCAACATCGGTAGATGCATTCGTTTTTGGATCATCAGAATCGTCAAGTAAAACACAGTCATTCTTAATGTCTTTATCGGTGATACTATCTACAGAATCAAGATCGTAGAGGATATTTTCATCAATTTTCTCTTGACTCGTTTGGTCATCATCTTCATCGTCCCATCGAAGCAACAAGTCTTCATCATGTGACTCACTACCGTCTTTTGATGATGGCATCTCCATAGTGGTTTGAATGTTGTCTGCAGCTATTTTACTTTCATCATTCTTGTCATTGTTTAATGTTTGATCTCCACAGCTTCCTGATGCGATGTTGTTGATTATCTGATTGACTTCTTGATCCGTCAGTTCATTTTTAAACTCCTCAGAGTTCTGATTTTTGTCTTCCGATATTTTTTCTGTAACAAAATTAATTATATAAGTAACTTACAAAAATTATGATTGTTTTGTAATACACATTAGCATAATACACATCAGCCTTATTCATAGACAGCTTTAAAACTTATTTTAGTTGTCGAATGTTATCCTCTTTGCTCAAACTGAATTCACAAGTTGTGCGAACTGGACAAAATGTTTGATAACTAAAATGGGTTCTAAAACTATCTATAAATAAGGCCGATTGTGTTTTCCTAGCACAATATATTTACAACTAGTACAATAAAATTATTAGATCTGACCTGTACCTGACCTGAATAGTTTATTATGATACCCACAGTCAAAATACAAAGTTTCAATTTTTACTTTAAATATCTATGGCATGTATTATTGATAGACACCAATAAAGCATAAAGGAGATCAATGTACAGTAATGAGTGCTTATGAGTTGCGATATTAGCTATTAAAATATCTATTTTTTGTAAACGTAAAAATCTATACATGATATTATACAGAAACTGAAGATTGCAAACTGACAAACTGTCATCATTAGGTTATATTCTATCACAATCAAAGTCTCTATCAAGGAGTCTTGTGGTCAGCAAAAGATGCACATGGTTGCATTCAATACATACATACATACATAATTGTCACGCTTGTATCCCATAGGGGTAGGCAGAGACTACGGATCGCCACTTTCTTCGATCCTGACATACTACTTTCACTTCATCCATTTTCATCAATCTCTTCATGCATGCTCGTCGGTTCAGGGTACTTTTGACCTGACCCTTCTTGAGGGTATCACCGATTTGAATGGTGTAGGTTCAGTATTCAATACATTATATTGCTAAACAAATTTCAAAGTGGAAACAGCATGCATATATAGTTTCTTAGAGTTACACAAACATTAAATATTGAAATAAAACGAATTAATACAGATTTTGTCACGGATGTGACGTAGACTGTCCGTCCCTTGACCACGAAAGCTATATAGTGTTTAAAACATCAGAAAATTAAAAAATTAAATCAAATTCGTGATAAAATCCATAAGTCTTTGTTTTATTTCATAGCATTTCGATTTTAATGTAATTGCATTGAATGGCGAGACAAGCATCCCATTAGCCAAATAGTAAGTGACTCGACGATCATGTGAAGATACATTAACTAAGACTGAAAGCTACAAAATTCATAGACAGAAGTCTCAACACATATTCTATTCATAATAACTGTAACAGACCAATCCCGCCTAATGATTATTATGGGACTTCTGTATTCAAGAGATGCATAAGGTTTAGGTAATAATTCACCCCGCGGGCACACTTCAATATTATGAAGTCTTATTAAAACCCCCACAGTGTGCAAATTGCCTTACGATGTTTTCCCCTCACCATTATAGCGTAAAGTCTACACAAGACTTCAAAATGTCATGTGTCCTGAGAATTCACTCCCGCGACCACCGTCTTGGTATATCACGCCCAAATCATTATAAACAATCCAACATGCACTTTATTGTAAATATTATGGCCAAAAACATAATTACCTTCATTGTTATTGCCGGTATTCTTGCTTACCTGCGATGTATTCATTTATATGTTGTATTGAATCGGGTAAACGCTTTACAGCGCAATTGCCACATGTGAGGCGAGATAATTAGATAACAAACAACTTTTACGATATATTAGAATAATAAATCGAAGGAATAATGACGTATTTTAAAATTATAACTATAAACACAAAAGCATTCTGCAATTTGCAATTTTGACACTGTAAAGTTTTGACTTTTGACAGCATCTCTTGTGTGACTTTTTAATCGGCTTCCAATAAGGCAAATGACATTAGTAACAAACAGCCAACGCGTACTGCGCTCGGGTTAAAAATATTCCTGAGTCCAAAGTTACTTTGACCCAAACTGCAATATTTATTTTAATTTCACGTGTATTAATATCTCAAAATATATCAGTAGATTATTTATTACACAAAAATATGGATGTGACTAGAACTGAATGGAGCTGAATAATTATTCAGCATACAAAACCATTGCGCCTGTATCGCAAAAGGGTAGGCAGATCCTAACGTACTATTTTCTTAATGGTTTCTTAGATTTACACTATTGTTAAACATTTAAAAAAAAACGAGTGTGCTTTGGACCACACGATTGAAATAAAACTTCTTTAGCTCCATCTATATAATTGATATAATTCACTTTTATCACGAATTTTTACAATGGCCTATCCTTCACCACCATATATTATTTTTAATTACACAAACACACGTATATTTATAAATAAATATTTTCAAGAAAAAAGAATACGTACCGACAATTAACCTCAAATCTATATATCTGCATATCTATATGCACTTTAATTTTATGTTAAAAGTTACTTTTGTCAATATTTTTTCACTTACTTTTACACGAAGTTTGACAAATACTTCATACTAATGATTAGACAGCTGTCAAATATGAATACTGCTTACAATAAATTATATGTCCTTATTTTTCTTATAAATCTTATTCCGATGGTGTAGAATAAAAATAAAATGAGAAATAAACCTAAAAAAATAAGCCTGATTTTTAGTCATCATGAATTTCTTGCCGTCCTTGGACCAAATCGACTAATTTCCTTCAATGATTTTTATGGATCTGTATTGACAATTTTCAACTTCCGTTGTGTTCGCCGTGTCACACGACTTCCGTAACGCTCTCGTCATGAATTCCTCAGTTTACCCCCCAAGTCAAGCGTGCCTAAAGTTTTACTTCAAAATAAAAAAAAAACGATAAAATCCGTAAGAATTCGTTTTAATATGTATTTTCTCTTTATCTATTTACATAAAGAAAGATTCCCTATTACAGCTAGCCCTGTGGCGACCACACTCATTTTCGCGTGATGATTCTATTTAAATGAGGTTTTTAAGTCAGACATACCATTCTAATACGACTCGCCGCAATATAGATTTGATTTGAGGCCTTACTTATTTTAACGGTTTGTTACGGCTCCACAAATGGTTCTGATTTGACCCGCCTAGACTGTATGTTTGCATGTCCATAATTTTTTCAAAGACTACTGATCCAATTTGGGGGGAGTTTTTATTATTTTAATGCATATTTTCCAGGATTTTGTTTAGTAAGATCTACTGTTTTTTTTAGACAAACCATAGAACTGGTCACACATTGTATATTAAGATATTGGTATAAATAAAAAGCATATTACAAATCAATTATATTCGATTTTATTATTCAATTAACAATATGATACACTATGAGCACTAAGAGATTAACATTGCATTGTACGAGACATTATAGTAGTCAACTGTTTCAGCACAAAGTGAATATTGAACTAAATTAAAACAACGACATGATTTTGAATTATATAACTTGGTAAAAGGTATATCTTAATTGGATTCAGATACACCCAAAAGAAACCAATACAATATCGTATATAAAACATGAGAACAAATTATAAATATTGTTCGCCAATAGTAAAAAAAAAGTTATATTTACAGTTTTGCCAACTATAAAAGTTATAATCTGAAGGTTCACAGCCTATACATTATTATAATCCAATTTGATGAATGACAAAGAATTTATCTGATGAATACATATTTATTATCAAATATTTATTATAATATAAATTAATTCAATATTCACTCAGAACTCATAGACTGTATACTACACCTAACCCATTTTAAGTCGATCGAAAAATCATAAAAAAATAAACAATACACCATTCAAACGTCACAAATTTTAAGTCACAAGAATCCCGCTCGCAACTGTCTATGGCAATAAAAAGTAAAATCGGGCAACATTGAAATCAATCGGAATGTAAGCGTAAATTAAAGAAATAAATGTTATTGTCGATTCTTTCGCAATTTTAATTTAAAACTTTATTAATTGTTGTGCAGAAATCAGCCAACACGCAGATAATATATGTTAGGTAATTCATAGTTACGGTTCTATCGCAGATGTAACAATTCCCTTATTTCTAAATATAGCGACAAAGCCCTTGTCTATACGAACAAAAAAAATCGAAATAACGAAAAACACATTACATCAATTAGTTATTAAATACAATCATATTAGAAAATACACACATATCAAATTCAGATTTCGACAAATTATTTTTGTGGCATTTCTCTCTCCCTCTCTCTCTTCAGCCACAGGAATTCCACTGCTGAACTCAGGCCTCCCCCAAGGATCTCCACATCCACCAGTTGGGAGCGGCCAGTATCCAGTGACTTCCTGCAGCCTTAACCAGGTCGTCCGTCCACCTTGTCAGGCGTCCGACACTGCACTTACCTGTACGTGGCTTCCACTCCAGAACCTTGCGGCCTAGTATCACCATTTTGCCATTTTTGTGGCATATTTTTACAGAATAATACTTTTAAACTTCGAAATAATATAAATCTTTAGAACATCATTCATATATTTTTTTGGTTAAACCATTTCTGCACAACATAATCTAATTTAAATAAAAATAAAAGAGTATTTTAACGTTTTTACTCGCCGTTTTACTTCCCCAATCCACACAACTCCCTATTGGAAGTAAAAATTGAAAATCTTGGAATATTCTCCAAGATTTTTACAAAACTAGCACCACTGAAAATCAAAATTACATAATTCTTTGACAGTAGAAAATCTTTTCATGACTTCTTAACATAAGTCATTATTCCCCATTTACCATTAGGATTAAAACATCCCTTTGGTTCTACACGTAACCCCATTCCCATTAAGCTACCCCATTGCCTACTCCCAAACTATAAATGAGCCTATAAGTTTTTTTTTATACAATAGTCCGGCAAACGAGCAAGCAGGTCACCTGATGGTAAGTGATCACCGCCGCCCATGACCATCCAACGCTTGTAACAGAAGAAACTATGATAAATTTTCTATTGTTTTGCGAAATCTTAGTATATTTTCACAGTCTTACTATTAAAATGCTGAACAATATCCTTCTGAAGGATTAATTCAATGTGCGTATTCGAGTAATCACAATACAGTCTGATGTGAAGTTGACACAATTAAGCCCCATTTACACGGGGAGAGTTTCTCGCGACGAGAATCGTATTTGATTATCGCATGACAGTTCCGCCAAAGATTATCGTGTCCTGACAAACGTTTACACGACAGCAACTTTTTATATCCTTACGATAATCGTATTCGAGGCGAGGAACTCTCCCCGTGTAAATGAGGCATAATTGTTGTTTACATAGCGTCTACGATCATCTGTCGGCGAAAGCGCTTTTGTTAAAATAATAATAGATTTTCCCTCTTTACATTTTATTACATTGTACAAATTAATATTAGATTACGCGTATAATTACTGTTATTTATATTATGAAATCATATCTCAAACAATGCGTTAAATAGATTGTATTGTATTGTATTGTATCAGCCCATATACGACCCACTGCAGGGCACGGACCTCCTCTACAATCGAGAGTACGATTGAGAGTGGTTAGGCCATATAGTCCACCACGCTGGCCTAATGCGGGTTGGCGGACTTTTACATAGCATAGAAATTTATACAAATCGCTATGGTATGCAGGTTTCCTCACGATGTTTTCCTTCACCGTTATAGTGCGTGGTGATTGACTATCAATACACACATGACTCCGAAAAGTCAGAGGTGTGCCCTGGGATTTGAACCCGCGACCACCGTGAACATGTAGGCAGTCGCGTCTGGTCCGTTTACCAACAGGCCACCACGCACTATTAATTATAAATAAATAGATAATTTAAAAATATTATCTGTAGTTCCAAATTTCGCCACACGCGAATATATGATTGATGACTTATACCAATACGCTTCAACTTCACATCGGACCAGTTGCTTTGACAAAAAAACTCTCGGTTATACAACTAAATAAATTAGCTCTATTATGGTGCATCCACACAGCAGCTACTTTTTGTTGGGCCAATGTTTCCATATGTTACTCAGCAATACCTGATAATAACAATTTATTACTAGCAGCCCGTTCCAGCTGCGTCTGGGTGCAGATATTTTTTGATTCCACTACACACCAGACACATATTATTTTTCTTACAAACAGGGACATCCAGTATATGTATTATAGATAAAAACCTTCCTCTTGAATCACTGTATCTATAAAAAAAATCGCATCAAAATCCGTTGCGAAGTTTTAAATATCTAAGCAAACATAGGGACAGACAGACAGCGGGAAGCGACTTTGTTTTGTACTATGTATTGATTAGTACATGTTCCAGTGTTAGTACATGTTAAGTAATGTTACCTAACATGTGGTAACAATCGGATAACATTGTTGAACAACGTTGCTCTACAAAAGGTAAATGCGGTGTGGATGCACCATTACAATTATTAAACAGCCCTAGAAAATTAAGTAAAGTTAAACAATCTTTAAATTATAATGGATCATGGCTGAATATATGTACTACCCTTTGACAAAGAGACAGATTTGTCCAGCAAAAAAAATACAGATGCCATATGAAGCGAAACCTAATATCCAGAAAAAAAACAACTTTTTAATTTCATTTCATTACTAATTAATTTACCTGTACAGTCACGATTATTTTTTTAACATGAACTACAAAAACTTTTTTTACAGATTATACTTTTCGTGCTATACTTGATTTCGACTATGAAATACGACAAATATTACACTAAAAAAAATGTCATATTTTAAAAAACAATACAACTGAAATTCATGAATATGTGAATATAATAAAAAAATGCAATTTTTCCTAATATCAGATTTAGATACCCCATTGACAATTTTCAATAATATATGAGCAATGAGTTTTGATATTTAATATTAAATTTCAATACGATATACAGTATGACAAAAAAAAACCCTGTCCGATCCGAGACGCGCATTTGGATATCTCAATTGCAGTATTTAAAAGAATACAAGAAAAACGATAACATCATGATCGTAAGTTATAATACACATTTAAGTGTCAATGTTACCCTAAAATCTAGGAAAGTTTTAAATTCTGACAACACATTCTGACAATTCTGAAACATCGCGTCGCACGTAGTTTGTTACCGACGCGGTTAGCAGTTTAATATTCCCCTATTTTTTAATGTATTTTATTAGGATATTTTTTAATCATATGATGTGAAACGGATCTGTTAAATAGAACACATTAATGACGCCGGATAAGTGATAACACCTTTATAGATCGGACAAAATTTTTTCGTCAACCTGTATATCGATAACATTGTAATGTCTAGTTTTTAACCGTGATCCTGTCTACATTACGCATCGTATATAACACACATGTATAAATACCACGTATTTTTCCCGAAGGGCTATGCAGAGGTGCTACCAGGACACCCACCCGTTTCGCCTTATGTGTGTGTTCGATAATGAATAGAAAAATCCAATATCATTTCACCGGACCCGGGATTCGAACACAAGACCTCGGCTTTGTAATCGTATCATATTACAACTGCGCCACCGAGGCAGTCATTATTTGTATTTTATATTATGAAAGTAATGTGGAACAATGCATCAAACAAGTATTTTTTTTTCTTTTATTTCGCACGGTTTATAAAAGACTAACCAATTACGGTTTAAGCCAAAAGTGAGATAAGAAAACATAGTTTTATCTGTCCATCTGTCTACCAATCCTAGAATTTTAACGATATATTATTTATTATTATTACGCTATTTTAATTGATGTATAAGTAATAAATTAAGAAAGTAAGTAAATGACAAAACGTTTTGCGATTGCCAACACACAGCTGTTTTAAGTTAAGTCAGTCTGTTATTATGCGTGCAATTCGTACTTCCTAATTTTGCCACAATTAATGGTAGAGGCGCTGTAGTAATGTTCAAAACAAAAAATATCCTATTATACTATAAAATAAACAGAACCACGGCATCAAACTAAAGCTACTGTTATATACAAATTACATAATTGTACACAAAGATTTCTACAATTTACTAATATTACATCCAGCCATCTAAATATTGGAAGATTATCAAATTATTATATAAATACTTAAAAACTTCATTTTTCAACTCCAAACCAATATGAAAATGTACAAAAACAACAGGGCAATTTATAAATTATGAAAACCGAACATCGGGGTGATTAGGAACGCGGGAGTAATTAGGAACTGAACTGATGCTGTTTAAGCTGAAAAACGTGACATTTGATATTTTCAAGTCTTTTGAAAAAAAAAACAAATTTCAATATACACAGATGTCATATTTCATATATCGACCAGTTAGCTCCCCATTTACCATGTCCCGATTCACCCCGTTGATTTTGCGTTTCAACTGAAAATAATACCAAAGATGGCGGACTGAGATGTCGGCTACATTAATAAATACTTGAGCCTCGAATTTCCGTTCCTAAGTATACATATGTACTACGGTGGATTACATCAGCATCAACACACGACCTGAAAAACAAATGGGTAAAATACATACATATACGTCATGCCTTTATTCCAGAAGGGGTAGGCAGAGGTGCTACCAGGACATCGATGTTTCGCCGGGATTCGAACCCGAGACCTCAACTTTGTAATCGTGCCTTACTAGAACTGCACCACTTAGACAGTCAGTCAGATAATTATTTACTTTGTAATTTCAAAAACAATTAATCATTAGTATATGGGTGAAATATTATTACCATATTAAATATTAAACTTGAACTGCACTTACCATTGGGTGCTTTGCAGTTTCTATATGTATTGTATTGTATCAGCCCATATACGACCCACTGCAGGGCACGGGCCTCCTCTACAATCGAGAGTACGATTGAGAATGGTTAGGCCATATAGTCCACCACGCTGGCCTAGCGCGGGTTGGCGGACTTTTACATAACATAGAAATTTATACAAATCGCTATGGTATGCAGGTTTCCTCACGATGTTTTCCTTCACCGTTATAGTGCGTGGTGATTGACTATCAATACACACATAACTCCGAAAAGTCAGAGGTGTGCCCTGGGATTTGAAACCGCGACCACCGTGTACATGTAGGCAGCCGCGTCTGGTCCGTTTACCAACAGGCCACCACGCACTTATCTATCTATATGTATGTATATATATAATTTATTAACATATCTAATATATAAATATTAAATATTTTACCACTATCATCGCTCCAGCTACGTACTCGCCTTCTCCGGCGTTTTTGGTAAATCTTCTTCATCTTCAGGTACCTGAGAAACACAAAAACGCAAATTTTATTGAAATCAAGCTCATTTACCGGTTACTCACTCACTCATTCACTCATTCACCCACTCATTCATTCACTCACTCACAGACTGACCCACTCAACTCGCTCTTTCTTTGCAAGTATATGGGGTACCTCGGTAGCGGCGGAGACGTGTCCATTCCTCATGGTCTCACGGAGCGTGTCGTCTTCATCTTCATCGGTGTGCACGTCGTAGAACTCCTCGCTGTCCATCTCAGCGTCCGTACCTGCAGGTAGAAGTTGTATGATGGTTTCATGGATTTACGCGAATGTTACACATTGAAACAAAACGAACGCTTACGGATTTTATCACGAATTTGATTTAATTTTTACGTTTTTTAATTTCCCGGCGTTTCGATCACTGTACAGTTTTCGTGGTCACGGAGCGGAATGAGGTATTAGTCATCCACTTAGTAACTGTTACAATTTAACTACCCTAAAAGTTAAATCAAATTCGCGATAATATCCGTAAGAATTCGTTTTATTTCAACAAGAAGGTGTATGATTTTAGATCATGTCGAGAAATAATTTTAAAACGGGATAGTCACAAAGGAAACAGATATAGTCTTCGAAGTGGTAAAGCCACGCTGTAATCAGTCATGACTCAACATGAATGGGCAGGCTCGTCCGGGGCGGTACGACTGTCTCACAGGAGATCGACGTGAAGCGGCAACTTAGCTGTCACATTTCGTCCGGTGAGCGAGATTGCCGGATGCCCAATATCCTTATCCTCTTTCCATCTGTTTACCGCTCTCCTCCCAATTTGATAGACCAAAGACACATCCATGATCCAGCCTTGTCGATATCCATGGGCGGCATTAATCACTTACCATCAGGTGACCTGCTTACTCGTTTGCCGGACCTATACAATAATTTAAAAAACTTGCACAATACCCAGCACAGACTGGTAGTCGGTGAAGTACTCCGAGTCTGAGGCATAGCTCTGGTCGGGCGCGTCGGCGGTGTCTCCGCTCGGAGCCGCCTTCTGAGCCTTCTCGCGACGAGCCTTCTCGCCCTTGCGTTGCTTCATGCGGCGAAGTTGTCTGGAGAGACAAACATTACATAGAGTTATGTAACGAAGCTATCAAGGTGAATAAATGAATACAACAGTCACATACATAGTCCTGAACACACACTCGCGTCTTGTGTCACGTCAGGAACTATGAAAAGACTTTTCGGTCCCACAAACACCCAGAGCCAAAACTAATGTCTGTGGATTACACGAACATTTGTCTCGGTGCGAGGATCGAACCCGCGACCTCATGCTTCACAGCCGGCCGTTAACCAACTGCGCCACTGAAACTGTTAAATAGGGAACGAAATACATCAGATAGTCTTTATAGAGCGCGATATTTTGCAATAACTATAAATAATCTAATATATGTGTGTCACTTCGGGGCATAGGCCTTCTTCACAATCGATAGGGGTATAGGCCATAGTCTATAAACCTGGTCTAGTGCCGATTAGCAAACTTCACATACCATAGAAATTCTTAGAAATCACTATAGTATGCAGACTCCCCCACTATATTTTTCCTTCACCTTTAAAGAGCATGGTGATAGACTTCTATACATGACTTCCAAACAGGTAGGATTGAACCCTAGTATTTGAATCTGCAAGGCGTATGTAGGGCACGCTGGTCCATTAAAGAAGGTCTCCACGCACATATGTACAATTTGATCATAGCATCAGGAAAAATAACAAGTTTCACTTGTAACTTTAATATGTTTCTTTCTCCAATGTGTCAGGTGCATAAAATATAAGCCTAATCTCGTAAGTATTTGTACGTGTATCAGCCCATATTCATCCCACTGCTGGGTACGGGCTTACTCTACAATCGAGAGAATCAATTGAGCGTGGTTAGCCCTTAGAGTCCACCACACTGACCTAGTGCGAGTTGGTGGACTTACATATCGCAGAAAATCTTTAAAATCGCTACGGTATGCAGGTATCCTCATGATGTTTTCCTTCACCGTTAAAGTGTGTGGTGATTGACTATCAATACACATATAACTCAAGTAAGTAAGAGGTGTGCCCAGGGATTTGAACACGCGACCACCATGAACATGTAGGCAACCGCGTCTAGTCCGTTAGCAAAATGCCACCACTTAATCTCGTAAGTATAATAGTACAAAAAATTCATAGAACTTACGTTTCTTTTTGAAGTTCTCTAAGTGACTCCAGTTCTGTCCTAATGGAAGCCACTTGCTTGTCCAGCCTCGCCACCTCTCTCACTGCCAAAAAGATACACAATTTTTATTAACATACACACCCATGCCTATATCCATGAAAGAGTAGGCAGAGTTAGCGTTATTCACAATCAAAATGCCATGATATCATAAGGAGCAAACTAATAGCCATACCAGACACAAATGTCATTCATCCATCATCATCAATCAGCCAAAGGAAGTCCACTGCTGAACATTGGCCTTGCCCTAATGATTTCCACAGTGACTTGTTGCAACTTACCGAGACCTTTACCAAGTAATCTGACCACATTGAGGGTGGATGACGAATAACATTCAATATAATGAGAAACTGAAATCTTTAGCCCTAAAAATTAAAAATAATTATAAAGCAATGCTTATTATTACATTCATCATCAGTTACTTTCCATTACACATCCTACTAATATTATAAATGCAAAAGTTTGTATGTTTGTTACTTCTTCACGCTCTAACAACTGGTCCAATTTTGATGAAAGTTGGTATGGAAGTAGGCGACACTCTGGATTAACACATGGCTGTTTTTATCCCGAAAATTGTAGTGTTCCCATGGGATGTGCATGAAATTAAAATAAATTCGATACTCTTTCAAACTCAAAGGAATGGGATGGGGAGTTTGAAGTACCTAATAATCAGACTATGTTTTGTGAGAACAGAGAGCGACTCAATGAATTTATTCTAAAACACCTTTAACAATCGATCATACAAAAGTACTTATTTCTTATTAATACAATAGATGGCATCACTATATTTTGATATAATGCAAAGTAAAATAATGATTATATGGTAGTAGTGTTGAGTTTAAATATTTAAGACAATTATCAGGCGAAATGGTTCCTATGTTTCTGATGTGGATTGGACTAAAAAAGTCCGGCACCCTGGGCGAAGGCGGGTCATACTGCTATTGTATTGTATCAGCCCATATAGGTCCCACTGCAGGGCACGGGCCTACTGTATAATCGAGAGTATGATTGAGAGTGGTTAGGCCATAGTACATACTGCTAATGCAAATAAAGTGGTAGGTGAACTATTGACACTTTCCTGCCCACACACCCACCACTGCAACTCCTGTCAGCCAGGATCAACAGTGGCAAGGATCAACGCAAAGAATTGGCACCAGGCTGCAGAGCTCGGCAAATCTCTTAGGGACCCTGGCCTGTCTTATACCCGTGTTGAAATTAATCAGAAAGAAAAAACAAATAGGAGGAGTTGGAAACAAATATATAATGTTAGGTGCACTTGGTTCAATGTATTTCAAACAATAAAATTTAAAAAAATGCAAAAGTTGCGATTTAATTTCCTCATAAATATCCAAAAAGAACATTTATTTAAGCCAACCATCTAATATCAGCTTCATGAATGTGCTAAATGGATCGCAAGACAATGTTTATTTTTTTCATAAACACTTACTATAAGTGGAATCTAGCTGGAACTATTTAAGAAAAAATAACACAACTTGAACTAAAACTTTATGTACAAGTAGTTACAAATTCAATTTATTTATTGGGGGAGGCTTATGTTCAGCCGTGGACTTTCTTTGGCTGATGGATGGATGGATAACATACAAATCAGAACCAAATAAAAATAATAAAGAAATTGTGGATATTACAGTAGATTGGTATATTTATTGAAATTTTATTTTTATAATCTTTGTGGTTAAATACTGCTTGGGCAAACTGACAAATGTTTCAGACCTGCAAGTATTTCTCTCAGGCCTAGGTATTGTGAGACCGAAGAGTCTTTCATAGTTTCTCTCTCCCAAAACACATGTGTGGGATCAAGACTGTATTTAATATAAACATGTAAAAATAGGCCACATTTTAAAAATGAGGTTGTCTTAAACATTATTGCTTTTAAAAATAACAAAATGTACTTTGTTCGTATTGAAACATGTGTATGTATAATGTACATATGTATGTACATACTAATTACTAACCTAACATGGCTCGTCTTTTCTCGGCATACATTTGTTCGTAAATGAAGACACCGGCGGCGCCTACGATGCCCACAATAGCTGCTCCGAACATCACACGAGAGGACAAAACACTATTCACATTCATTTTCACAATTTTTAAACACTTTTCAACAACAATATATTCGAATGCAATACACGTTTCAAAAGCAAATTAAACCGATTAATGCCTTTCGCTAAATGCACAAGTCACTTTGTAATAGTTTATTACGTAATTAAATAAGAAAACGCGTTTTTAACAACAAAATTGTGCGTGTGGTGTACGCGAAATAAATATATTTGGGTGACGAAAAATTTTAGTTTAACTATGTCGTAAAGCACCTCTAAAGATAGATTTAAATTAAATCGATGAAATGTCGAATGTTTTCTAACTATTATTGTCCAATTTGCAATTTGCAAATGAAATTAATGTAAGTCCGACAATCAAACAAAATATTTATAATCGCGCTCCAAATCCAAAATGCAGTGATTCTTATAAATAGCATTATTATGACAGAGGCAAATAAATTTCTGAACGAGTGCTATCATGGCTATTTGACTATTTTTTGAAAAGTGTTTTAGAATCTAGGTATGATAATTCTATACCTCTCCAATTATTTATATATTTTCAAAGAGTTATATAAAACGAATAAACATGTTTATACGCTATTACTAAAAAAAATATGTCACCAAAATTGTAGGTCACGTGACATTTAAAAAGTGACGTATTCGTGAATGTTCGCAGTGGCAGAGATGAATGGAAATTGTAAATTATGACGTCACACGATGCGCAATGACAGTCGATGTTTTTTTTTTCTCTTTATTTAAAAAAAAGGGTTTTAAATATAAATATTTATGCCACCCTCATTGGGCTAACCACGTACATTTATCATTTCCTCTTAATGCCTAGTATACTATAATTATATAAGGACTTAGCTTCATCCGATAACGGATGGGACAAAGTTGAATTAAGACAACCTATTGAACATAAATTAATATTATTTTTTTTATAAAAAGAACTTCTTTCAGCTTCGTTCCGAACACATTCCTTTAATACATGTACCACATCCTCAACTATTCCACATTCGTCACAATTTGGCGAATTTCTTTTTCCCATCAAATAACCGAAACTATTTAAAGGAATGTGACCAGAACGAAGCCGAAATGCAGTGACTAAATAATCTCTGTTCAAGGAAGAATTTACAAACCAAGGCTTACAGGTGAGACTAGGCTGGATGGTCCTATACCATATTCCTTTATATAGCGATCTCTCGTCAAAAAACTCTTTCCACATGTTTTTACATTGTTTTCTAACTATATTATTTAATAGATCACTACTACAAGGTAAACAATTAAAAACATCTCCATCGTTGATTGCCTCCCTTGCGAGACGATCTACCTCTTCATTACCCCATAAACCAATATGAGACGGTATCCACTGTAATACTAAAGTAAAGTCATTTCTACGTAATTTTCTAATGGAATCCAAGATGTTATAGGCTATCGGTACTCCTCGAAAATTCGAGGTGCATCGAACTAAATGTTGCAATGCACTCTTAGAGTCCGTCAGAATTACAAAATTACCGGGATTAAGTGACTCGATGTATGCAAGCGCCTTTGCAATTGCTATTAACTCTACATACATAATGGACACGTTAACATTCAATTTGCACCTTATGACTGAATCCGTCTGAGGATCAAACACAGCCAAACCAGATTTATCACCTTCTTTTGAACCATCTGTGTAAATAACATAAAAACTTGAATAGTTTACAGCTAGGTACTCATCACATAATAATTTTAAACTACTGCGGTCATAATTACTTTTCGATTTATCTAGAAATGTAATAGAAGGTTTCACTACATTGTATAAATCCACATTGCCAACCCAAGTGTCCAGGGAAAATAACTCTAATTGAGAAGATGAATGAATTATATTCCCTTTAAGTGACTGGTTAACCAAAACCATCAAGGGTTTTCTTTTTTTAAGCCTCCAGTATGAACTTTGACACAAATCAGATAATTTATCAATAATGTCGATAATACCGTTATCTGTAAGGGATTTAACTTTTAGCCAATATTTACTAGCTAAATATTGCCGCCGGATATGAAGGGGTTGGAGGTATAACTCGCACTCCATTATATGAACAGCAGTGCTTTTAATAAATCCCCCTATGACTCGCATACACTGATTTTGCAATATATCTAACTTCACTAAACTGCTTTTATGACCATTATCATAAAGGAAGCTGGCATAATCTAATCTGCTACGAATAAGAGAAATGTATAGTCGTCTTAAATGTGAAGGATGCATTCCCCAGCCCGGCCCTGCTAATACCTTAAATTGATTTAACAATTTTGAACATTTAAGTATCAACTCTCCTATATGTTTTGTCCACTTTAAGGAATGATCCAACCAAACCCCCAAATAAATAATGTTATCAACAACTTGTAATGGAACGCCTTCAAGATGTAACAGTCGATGTTGTTTTTTCAATTTATCCCATCGGAAAGGCAAAGGTGCAATGACAGTGAATCGCGTTTCGTTACTTGTAATTCTGTGCTTGTAATCAACAGATAAAAAATCGCAAACTTATTTTAGAAAAGTAAAATATTTACAATTTATCTTAATGTAAAAAAATCTATAATTATTGTTTGCTAATAAGATAACATATCCAACACTTTTAATATTTTATTTACACATCAGTCCACACCTCCCGCTATCTCCCTATATTTTCTACAAATTTTGAATCAACAAACATATATTGTATCTTTGGTATAGACAAACACGAAAAGAATGCCAAAATTAAATTATATCAGTGTACCATAAAAAACTACTCATTGGATATTGGATTTTTCTATTCATTATTAGCCCGGAGTCAGGAATTTGTGCCCGATATGGCGATAGGCTCGCCACCTATCACATCGTGGGACGGAATATACAAGGCAAAACGTGGGTGTTCTAGTAGCACCTCTGCCTACCCCTTCTGGGAAAAAGTCGTGTGGTTATGTGGTTATGTACCCTATGACAATAAAGGAAACTATTATTTATTTATTGTTATGTGTACAATGTGTAGAATTGTAATTGTGTTCGTTCTAGTGCGTGGTGATTGACTATCAATACACAAATGACTCCGACAAGTCAAACCAACCAGAGTCTAACCAACAGGCCACTACGCACTTATATATTTCAGACCTCAAGCATCAAAATTTGCGCAAGTCTCATAATATACACACTTCCATTCCCTGCTTAGGTTAGGAAATAAAAGTTTAGTTTTAGTTATTTTTTGTTATTTGTAGCAAGTAAGCTAGTAAGCTAGTAAGCATATCAAATTTCAGTTTTTTTTTCATTCTAGGACATTAGGAAGCACCCTAAGAATTTTGATGATCATCAGTGAGTCAGTGACGAAATAAATTTTTTTTAGATAGCAGTCAAATCCAAAATATATGAGCTACGCAATTATAACTTTATTCGCTATTGAAAAAATGTCTCGAGAATTTCGTTTATCTAGTATAATCCGAACCCAAGTTATATGGGTTCAAAAAAACGACGTGCTTCGAGAAAAGTAGGTAGTGCCTATGCGCTTCGCTTGGCTCGTCTTGGCGGGGGCACTGCCTTTCCCCCAGATTATGGACAAACCTTTGTGATTTATAAATGAAATAAAAATAATTACTGAACTGATATTTTCATTTTTGTAATTATGATAGATAAAATAAAAAAGGAATCAAAGAGATTCTTCATCAAAACGTAATTTGTTGTACACCTTCATTTTCAACATCAATTTCCATTTTTATAACTCTTCTGACTTCATATTCCTCTTCAACATTATCTTCAGCTCCAATGTCATTACTAGTGATACCATCAAATGGATCAAATTCAAAAATTATGTCGCCATTCGCATTGCACTTCTGATCAGCAATGCTATCCGATGCAGTTCCTTCACAAAGTTGATCGTATTCTCGACTGCTTGGTTCGGTTTTAATCTTCGTAACAAATTTGCCATTACAATCTTCTGACTTTTCATCTGTAACAAGTTAAAGATTTTGATAATTAGTAGACAAGAATATCTAAGCCCCTATATTTTAATAAATCATTAATATACAGATACAGCACACAATTTGCCGGATACTTATTCTTACGTCGAACTTATAGTTTTAAAAATATAAACTTAGTGTCAGTTCATGGAAACCAATGAAGGAAACTAAACTATTTATATCTTCTTATTGGAGTAACGTCTGCCCTAGTGGCATAATTATTTCGTCGTATTTATTTCAACATAGTAATTTCATTGTAAGGAATGATAATATCGAACCGTTGGCGTCAAAATAAATTGGAAATTCCGAAAAAAATCGTGTCACAAAAAATTGCCATTTCGACTCAGTGGGCCGGGCCGCTAGTAATAAATAAATCATTGCTTTTGTTCCTTAATACTAAAGTGACTTATGCAATTGTGGATGTCTCATTAGGATAAAGATGTACATAAAAAAAAACGAAATAATGTAAACTAAAAATATAAACTGTAATCGATTAAGAAATACAAACAAATAGTATCGATATCTCGTTAACAATCGGATATTGTACTAACCGATTTATTTGACATCATCCCTATTTCACAATTTTGAGATATGTCAAATGGAACTTTTAAAATTAGATAGATTATAGTACCTACATCGATTAGCACTTTCATTGCATTTAATTTGGATTCCTACACGTCGCTTACGTTTTTCAACACTTGCAGTCGCCCTACGTAGTGATGCATATTGTCGTAGTCTCTCCAGACGTCGCACGCGCTCTTCAATGCTTTCATTCGCCAAACGTTTTACTTGATTTCTTCGTAATGTCCCTAAACGTCGCTCACGCTGTTCAGCTGTTTCACTCGCCAAACGTTTTAATTGATATTTTCGTTGGTTTTCTAGACGTCGCTGACGCTGTTCATGAGTTTCATTTGCCTTTAGTTTTAATTGATATTTTCGACGGTATTCTAGACGCCGCTGGCGCTCATCAACGGGTTCTGTTGTTTTTCGTTTTGCCACATAATTTCGCTTGTTCTCAAGGCGTCGCTCAAGCTCTTCAGCATTAGTATTGATTTTAGATTTAGACGCATGCTCTATTTTACGGTGACGATCTAATTTGACTAGTGGACTTTCTGGTATAGGAGTGACATTGTTAGATCTTTTTTTACTTGTAATTTCAAATAACTGCTGAAGGCATTTTACTTTAGCAGCACGCGTGGGCCGTGACGGCAGGGATTCCTTAATAGAAACCTCAGCTTGTTCTACTTGTTCTTGGTCAGCTTGATCTACATCGAGGGTTTCTTGAGAGAAGGGCGAGTTGTGCAAAGTCACAGGAATTTGACTTGGTCCGTTTTTACAGTGTTGTTGACCTGAATTTTGTACAAAGTTACGAATTCTGCGGGTAGCCATCATTTCTTTAATTTGATCGCTATCAACTCTTAACTTTTTTCCTTTATTTAACTTCACTTTTAGAAGTCTTCGATGTTCATACTTATCATTAAGAAGAGCAATGCATGCCGTGTTAATGTTATCACAACTGTTATTAACGAATGAAACAAGTTCATAAAGCATATTGTCATTACCATTCACATGAGACTTTGGATCTCCACCACTTTCCGAAGCTGTACTATCACAACACTGATCGTATTCCTGACTGCTTGGTTCAGATTTAATATCCTTAGGAGTATATTGTTTAATAACTTCTGTTATTTCGCCTGTAACAATATTTTCCATATTTAATATAAATGAAGTAATCAAATGACCTTATAAATTTGTGTGATAAATATATGGTAGCGTCACGCTATTGTTAGCCATGAATCAGCATCAACAGCTTTGCATTGCATTTCATTCCGTGAGTGAGATTCCGGAAGCCTAATACACCTTTTCTCTTTCCATCCTTTTTCCTCCCCTCGCCCTTCTGATTTCAAGGGCCGGTAACTCATCTATGATGTAGATGGTCATGGGCCGCAGTGATCACTTACCATCAGATGACCTATTTGCTCGTTTTCCGGACCTATGCAATAAAAAAAATACCTTAAAATGTGTATATACATTCCTTTACAGAGTTCAGGCCTCCACCACGATTGTGAGTATGATTGAGAGGGGTTAGGACATAAAAGTCTAACAAGCTGGCCTAAAGCCCGTTGGCGGACTTTACTTATCATAGAAATTGCTATATATATAATATGTATTGCTATATATATAAATAATACATAATATTTACCAACATAATTATATGTATATATACATATAAATAACAGTTTATGTATGCCATTTCACCATTGCACCACCCGTCACTGCAGTAGAATTAATTCCTACCACCTGGAAACTATCCATCACCAGACAATACATTTGACGCAAAGTGGTGATCCATAGTCTCTGCCTACCCCCATGGTATACAGGGGTGATGATTAAGTAAATTATTTATTTCAAATGATGTCAGGCGTATAAATGAATTGCCAGTAACACAACTATTTAAAATTAACAATAAAATTAAAACATACATGCTTGTGAACAGCCATGGAGCAATCAAGCAAGTATATAAAAAACAAATAAGATTAACAATGTATAACAAAACCAATATACAGAGAATACTAAAAATATTCTGTAATAATTAAAAATATTGTGACAAAATATGAATATTTTCCATACCTACAAAGTGGTTAAGAAACTTTCGAATTATAAAATATGAAGTACCTATGGTTTTGTTACTATATTACCTGAAGAGTATTGAGTACAAGTTTGCCTTCTACAAATATTAGGATTATTGGTAAATTGTTGGCTTATTTTAACCTTCACCCGGGGGCAAGTAATTTATGTATTCAATGTTGATAAATATCACCTCATTCATGGTTAGAAAAATGAAAAAAAATATCTAAGTTTTGACTCTATGGTTTTGACAAATCTATAGGCACAGTATCCAGAAAACTTATTTTTTTTGTTTTGAAATTTTAATATAAAAATATCTATATATAGACACTAATAAACAACTCGAGGGGCTCTTAATAACTAAATATGTTTATAAATTATTATGTACTCACATAGGGTCTTTTGCATTGTTTTGTATGGCGAAAGTTTTAATAAGCACTTGCACTTGTTGTTTTGTTTTACTCACACTAAAACCTTTTTGCAATTATATGATTTATCACTTTTTTGTACTCACAAAATTCACGAATACATTGGAGCACTCTTTCTATTTATAAACACAGACTAATAAACAAGATTTATAAATTACACTTTTAACGGTTTTTATCATTGTCAAAATATGTCTATAAATAACTAGCTGACCCGGCCACGCGTTGCTGTGGCTAAAGTTTTTGTTATATTACATTATTGATTATAGTAAACAATCTAATTTGACTCCTTATTTGACTATACTTATTCTTGTGCATGACCTTCTGCTGTACTGATTCTTTGTGCTAGATTTCTTGATTCAATTTGTTCTGCCAACTGATGGGCTCTTTTAATACGTTGGCGTCGTGCCTCTCTGGTGCTCGCGTTGTTGAGGTTAGATTTTTTCCGTGGCATTTGACTGAAAATAATAAATTATCGTTTAAATATGAGAAAAAAAAATTGAAAATCATTCTAATTAACTTTTATAATTATGTGATAATACTGACATGTACATATTTAAATTATAGAGTTTAAATAATAATTTCAATAAGAATTGAAAACTAATTTAATCGTTCAAATATAAGAAAAAAAATCTGAAAAACTTGTTATCATAGCACATTGAAATAATAAGTGCTAAATATTTTTTAATAGCGGTTAAATGAAAACAATAAAAAAAAAATTGTACAACTATTGAAAAAGTGTAGGAAATTGTGTATCATTTTTGCATTGACATTTTAATTAAATTTTATAATTATTTGATAATACTTACATCAGTCTAAGTAACAAGTGGCCGGCTATGCTAACACCAAAAATTAAAAAATTGGAAATAATTGAATTATACGGTATTTCGTTCACTACAAAATAAATTTAATTAATTTTATAGAGTCAACATCACGTGGTAATTATACTGTTAAAATGTATAACTTGGCAAAAAAGAGTCTGGCGTGGTGACAGGAGGTACTAAAGAAAATAATTGTGGCAATACTATTAAAAACGTTATTTTTGTGTGCGCAGATAAATTTTAACACGGATTTCTGTAATTCTAGTACGGTTATTGCTTGTTTCGTGATTTGAAATGAACAAAAGGGCCCATTATCAACAATAAATAAAAATAACAAATATTTAATCATTTTACGTCGTAGTGTTGGGTTGCCATATCAATAACAAAATAGATCTATCAGCGCCCTCATTAAATCCTTACTCTTTTTTGCCACACTGTAGCTTATATGACACGTTCGTAGATTTGCCATAGCAGCGCCATCTATTGATTACTTACTCAACCCAGTCGAAAGGTATCGACATCTGTTAGAATCATTTGGAATTAACAGATGATTGTGACTGTCAAATAATAACAGACAAATAATTAGCAATAAATTAAAATTGCGACTATAATTTGAGATTTACACTATCCTATCTCTCAAGTTGGATCGAACTGCGCATGGTGTGCAAATTTTATTATAATCGGTTAAGTAGTTTAGGAGTCCATTGAGGACAAACATTGTGACACGAGATTTATATATATTAAGATAAGATAAGATAAGATAGAGATGGACATTTATGAAATCTGTTAATACAATCAATCGATTTTAATTTTTAACAATGTTTCGATAATTGATATAAACATATTATGGACATAGCGGAAAGCGCATAAAGTGTCCCAAGTTCCGACTTAAGTACAATTTTCACGGTCATCTTTTTGAAACTCTAAACTAGTCAAAACGTACTGAAGGGCCTATCCATAGTATTTAAATCAATGATTTCGGTACATCTTGATTGTAATTACTACCGACATTATGATAAAATAAAAAAACTTATAATTTTAATTTTCAGTAGGTTATATAAAGAATACTTACTACGATTATTTTTCACGATTTTGTGCAGTGGAATAATTATTACGTTTATTGGAAGTATTATTTTTTATATATAATAACTTTTGGCGTGCACGAAATTCTCGAACGCGCTCTGTTCAAGTTTTTGCGGTCTTTTTAATCTTGTTTTGTCTTCTTTTCCGATAATCAGGACAGCGTTCTGCATTTGTTCTCGGCATACTTGATTTCCTTTTCTATAAAAATATTTATGCAAACAAAACACGGGTAAAATAAACATGACTTTTGCTATTTTGCCTTTACCAAAGCGCGCACACAGTGATAAAATGACTTCTATCTCATTTTCTCGCACGTTAATTTCTATAGATTGAAGTGATTGTCTCGTTTTAGTGTCGCTTTTTCGTTTCATCTATTTTCAAATCTTGAAAAAGAAGGTTTCATTTAAAAAATATATTAATTCATCAAAATATTAAACTTGCAAGTTCGGAACGTATGCGTTTTTAAAAGGCACTACACTTTTAATGCGCTTCCACAATAAAGTATGGCCGAATTTTGGCGATTGTAAATTATGAAACAGATGTCATCACGCATAAACTCTGTTTACGCTTCAACTTCATAAATAGGTAATAAAAAAGTATATTAAATTCATATTTTGTTAAATTCTGCACTGGCATAGCCGCAAAGATGTGCCGGCGGGTTGCCCATGGAACCGGCCGCAGGTTAAGCGAAACAAGGATTCATCCTAAATCTTCTTTTTTATTCTTTTCCTATTTAAAATTTATATCACGGTCCCAGTGGCTATATTGACGGTTTCAATTGTCATAGTCTATCATACATTAGAAATACAAAGTGTATTGATACTGGCATTCTGCAAGGCGCGGAGGTCACTATGTCACAACTGATATGATGCTCTGCGGAATAGAGCCAGATTTTGCGGCAAATCTGTCGGCACTGTCGCCGAAATAATGTGTGGGAGTCCTATGACATAATCTTCAATTTGGTTCCGCCAAAACAGAGGATTTCACAATACCTTTTTTTATTGCATACGTTCGGCAAACGTGCAAACCGGTCATCTGATGGCAAGTAATCACTGCCGCCCATGAACATCCACAACGCTGGATCATGGATGTGTTCCCGCCCCAAATGGGAGGAGCGGGGAAGAAAAAGGAAAGTGGTATTGGGCACCTAGCGATCTCACTCACCGGAAGAAACGCGTCTATTTGCTGCTATACTTGGCAACTTATTTTGTTAATACAATTTCAAATTAGTACTTATCACGAGATTGACAACCTCCGTGGTGCAGTAGATTAGACGCTGGCTATGAAACGAGAAGCTGTGGGTTCAATTCCCGCATCGAGATATTCTCCTGAAATGATACTACGTCCATGGCCTGATCGAATGTTTTGGTTCTTTAAATTAAATTATTGTCCGTTTATTTATGAATAGTCACGGCATATAATTTTCTCGTTTAATTTCAGTTCACAGGAAAGACAAGTTAAACTGTAGCAGTTTCGAATAAAACAGTACACATTTATATTATGTTTTATTTTAACCATCGTCTGATTTAAACACATTATTATATGTACAAATATATAAATTTATTATGTATATAGAAATATAACAATTAGAAATGAACTACAAACACAACAAAAATAAATAACAAGGACGTTATAACGAAATTACGTAAAACTGGATTCTGGATCGAAACAATAATTATAGTTTCGATACAGAATATATGGTAGATCATGGATCATATAGTAGATGATGGAAAGAAAATTTACTGACACAACATGCAATTCATAGAAATTAGGAATAAAATGTTGACACAGGAAATAGAAAGCAAAAGAGAAGATTATTTCTGTCTTTTTTTTGAGATTTTTTTAGTTGCATTGTGTCAATAATCACGAATACTACAGCAGTCTTGATATACCCTGTAGAAGTACTGAAACAATAACAATTAAAATAACAAGCATCGTTTAGATATTTAAAAAGATAAGACATATGTATATATTTAACACGCTAACATTGTGCCAATAGTACAGCGCATGTACCATAAATTGGCATGTGGTGAAATTAGGAACTAAAATTAATAGTAAAAAAATATGTTATATCGTATTGTTTGACATCTGATTTCATGATATAAACAACCATAATTTAATTCAGTAATCTATTCGTATCATGTCCAATATAATACAATGTGATGGGAGAAAAATGGGCGACAGAAGATCGTTGACGATCTTAATTCAAAAATCAAATTATCCGATGTGGAGTTCGCGTATTACTGCATTGTAGAAGGATGTTGTCGAGGGCTGCTAGCTTCAGTTCGGAATGGTTGTTTTTTTTTTTATACTGGAAGGACAGACAGGCTACAATGCGCCTCGTGGTAAGCGCAGTGCAGTCGAGATAATCTGTCTACGCCTGTATATTCAATATCAATTTTCATTATTCAAACTCTTCTCACTCACTCACCTAACAGTCACATACATAGTCTTGACCCCACACTAAAATCGAGGTAGTATCACAGTTTTTAGAAACTACGAAAAACTTTTATGTCTCACAAACACCCAGACCCGAAACAAACACCTGTGGACCATACATATATTTGGTTCGGTGCGGGGTTTGAACCCACCGCCTTGCGTTTCACAGCCGGCGTCTCACCAAACAACCACAGAGGCTGTCAACTTCTAACTTCATAATCACCATTTACATGAACACTGTGTTTCGGTTTGTCATAGCAATTGATATCATTTATAGAGTCATATCCATATCAGTCGTTGATTGGTTTTGTAACTTTATTAACATTAGTCAAAATTGTTATTCTTCATTAAATTAACTGTCTTCGCCTTCAGATTTAATTTGGACTTCTACTTTTATACTTCTGATAATACACGTTTCATTAGAATTAGCATTTTGAACCATGGGATTATTATTTTTGGTCTCGTCAGTTATGTCTATAATATCTTTAGTAATATCAACCAATTTCCTCTGTATATCTTTAGATTCAATATTAAAATCCTCGCTTGAAACGTCTTCAACTTCATCTAAAAAAATGACATCTTTAGTTGTATTATAATTGCTGATATCAGCTAGATCAGTTTCATGACACTCGCCAACGCCACGCCTATTGGATCCTGGATCCCCAACACTTTCCGATGTCGTATTATCACAAAACTGATCAGATTCATTGACGCTTGGTTTGGTTTCAATATTCTTTGCTGAATCGTGCTCAGTATTTTTTGTTGTTTTATCTGTAACAAGTAATGAGTTCGACAGTGAATGCAACATATTATAAAATGATATACATAATTCTACATAATTTATTAAGGCTTTATCAAATTATTTTTATTTAAATTGGCTTTTGAATCTCTGTCTAGGCAAATGCGAGACTCTCTTACAGTGATAGACGTCATTTGCAATTATACATTTAAATAATAATTACCTTTGAAATAAAACTATTTTTAATGGATTTTATCGCGACTTAGTTCAATTTTTTTAACTGCCCGATGTTTCGGTCACTTTACAGCTTTCGTGGCCGCGGGGCGGACTAACGTGATCGAAACATCGGGAAGTTAAAAAATATAAAAATTAAATCAAATCGCTATTAAATACGTAAAATAGTTTTATTTCAATGCATAACATTCTCGTAAATCTAAGAAACCATTACAACAATTACCTTGTTTACTATTTTCTTTGGCTCTTTTATGTAATAAATACTGTCGTCGTTTTTCTAGTCGTTGCTCACGCTGTTCAACAGTTTCATTAGCTATACGTTTTAATCTATTTTCACGTCTTCTCAGCCGATATATCTCCCGCTGTTCTGCGTTTTTACTGGCTCTGAGTTTCGACTCAATTTGTCGATGTCTTTCTAAAAATTTCTCATGTTGTTCAGCAGTTTCGTTAGCCTTGCGTTTTGAGTCATATTTCCGTTGTCTTGCTAACCGACGCTGGCGCTGTTCGGGGCTTTCATTGATCTTACGTCTTAATTCATATTGTCTTTGTCTTTCTAACCTTCGCTCACGCTGTTCAACAGTTTCGTTGGCGATAGCTTTTGACAGATACACTCTACGCTTCTCTAGGCGTAGCTTTTTCTGTTCAACACTTTCATTTGCCTTGCGATTTAATTCGTATTGTCGTTGTTTGGCAAGGCGTAGCTCATGCTCTTCATCTGTTTCGTTGATCTTACGTTTCGACACGTTCATTCGCTCGATAATTTGACGTAAATTGATTTCGGTATTTTGACCAGGGTTTGCACTTTGTAGCTTATCTTTACTTGCAGTTTTAAGTAGCTGTTGAAGATTAGGAACTTGAGGTGCGCGTGCGGGCTGCGACAGTAGTGAGCTCAGAATAGACACTTTATTAGAATTATTAAGAGATTCTTGGGATGAGTCAGAGCTATGCGAAGTTAGAAAACTCTGGGTAAGTCCTGCTTTCCCTGTTTCCTTAAGTGAAGTTTGTAAACAGTTTGCGACTTCGTTAGTTATTATTTCTTCAACTTTACTATCATCAACTATGGAGCAGTTTTCTTCATTAAACATTATTTGTTGTGTACCTTCTAGTTCATCAATTTCCTGCTTTAGGACCCTAATTTCGAATGCATCATCAAGTAGAATATTATCTTCAGATTTAATGTTAATATTTGTGATACTGCCAACTGAAGTAAATTCATTATTATCATTGTCTTTGGCATTGGATTTTTTATATACAATATTTTCTGCACTGCTATCATAGGATTGTTTATATTCTTCACTGCTTGGTTCGGTTTTTATCTCCTTAACTAAAGTATGTTTAATATCATCCGTTATTTCATCTGAAACCAGATAATAATTTTAATAGAAAATACAAAAACTAGAGTTTATTGTATCAGACCATTGCAGAGTTTGATTGAAGGGGCTTTGATTGAACCACTCTGACCTTGTGTAGTTTCGTGGATTTACACTCAATAGAAAATCTTGTTTAGATTGTTATGATATGCAGGTTTTATTAATTAAATATCAACACATAATTCACACTGAAAAGTCAGAGATGGGTGTTGGAGTTCAAACTTGCAACCACTATCTCTTCAATTACATTCAGATTGTTACCAATAGGCCACCACGGATTAGACGCACAAATACTAGGAATCAAATATTATTTAAACATGTATCTTATTAAATCATTCTTTGATATTTATCATAAGATTTGGAACATGAAAATATTATTTCAGCTAAACTACAGATTTAATTCTGTCTAACAGAAGACGAATCAAGTAACATGTAATTTCATGATGACATACTTTTAAACTCAACAATATTTGGCAGCCTCCATAGCATTTAGTTAGATGCCAGCTGCAACATAAGGGGCCGCCCTGTTTTGGTGTCTGATATAATTTTTACATTTTTTAATTTCCAGATAATTCAATCACTTTAAAGTTTTTGTGGTCACTGGGCAGAATGAACCGCACACATACCTTACTACCTCAGGCAATGTTGTACCAAGTTTGAAAAAAATCTGCCTGATCAACCCGTATAGGGACAAGTCTTTTTACAGCTCAAGTAAGTTCCCAAACTGAAGGCCAGCTAAGCAATAAAAATACTGTTATATCTTGCTATATAATTCACTATTTTTGACAAAAAATTTATCTTGGATTATTTTCAAATTTTGTACAATGTCACCTGGGGTGATGAGCAACACATGTCTTAAATAAAATACCATAATTATGTCAATATCACCCTGTATGTGACTGTTGCATATAATTATTTATACTTGCCTCCATTTCTGCTAGCTTTGCGTTTGATACATTTTGTTCCTACTTTAAGTGGCTTTATTAAACTATTGTCATTTTGTTCACTGCTCTCACTATGTCTTTGTTCTTTTATTTTTTCTTCAATATTTCCTAAAGTCTTATCGCACTGTTTAGCACTTTCACTAGCTTTTCGTTTCAATCGATATTGTTTTGTCCTCTCTAGGCGTTGCTTACGTTGTTCACTAGTTTCATTAGCTCTGCATTGTAATCTATACTGCCGATCTTTCTTACGCCTTTGCTCAAGCTTTTCAGCACTTTCAACTGCCTTGTTTACCCGTCTGAGCTGGCGTTCCCTTTCGAGACGTACCTCACGCTCTTCAATAGTTTCGTTGGCTCGTTTATTGATGGCATACAGTCTTTGTCTTTCTAGATACTCTTTACGCTTTTCAACACTTTCATTGGCCCTACGTTTTAATTCATATTGCCTTCGCTTTTCTAAACGTTGCTCATTATCTTCAACACTTTCATTGGCCTTGAGTTTTAATTTATGCTTTATTTTATTTTTATTTCGCTTGCATTTGTCACTGCTTTCACTTATATTATTGCAAACATACTGTTCATCCTGTCGACTTAAGTCGTGGCTTAGTTTACCTATTACTTTGGGTAACTGCTGAAGACATTTTACTTTTGCAGCACGCGTGGGCCGTGACGGCAGCGGTTCATGGGTAGAAACCTGGTCTGCTTTAATTATATCGAGGGTTGCTTGAGATGAGGCTGAGCTGTGCGAAGTTACAGAGTCCTGGCTAGTTCCGTCTTCGTCGTTTTGCTTGCATGATGTTTGCACACAGTTTAAGACATTTGGTGATTTTCTTGGCATTTTGTAAGGTGTTTGTTGATTAAATCACCCATAGGTATTAGAAATAAGTAAAACATAAGCGTTTTTTATTTACATCAGCTGTAGATATCTTTGTAAACATCACACGAAGATTAATACTTCGAAGCGCCGTTGTTACGGTTAACATGTAAAATCAGAATTGTTGATTGATGTAATAAAACTTCACAAAATGTTAATTTAATAAAATAAAGGTTGTACATATCATATGAAGCTCTATTTTTTACGTTTTGTTTGCAAAACAAAGTGCGTTGCTTATTTTGACACTTGACATTTGCCACTTTTTCTCAAAGAAAAGGAACTAAAACACACAGCCTATGATTCAACTAGAAATATGTATATACATTCAAAATGCTAAATTAAATTACCTGCAAGAATTCTTTGCACAATATTAAAATGAAATCAAGAAAAGAAATTCAGTGGCTATTTTTAAAATATTTGTCTAAATATATTAAAATAAAATCATAGCGAATACTGTTAGGAAATAAATGCAACAAACTGTATCATGTTAAACAGAAAAAGATCTAAAAAATAACAGCGATGATTTTTTGTAAAAAAAAATTAACAAATAAATTATATAGCTATAAATTATAATTCAAGGTAATTCACCCACCACATCAATCACTATATCACTGGAGATATGTCCCTGAAAACAGGGTTTTGATAAACACAATTAAAACAATGTAAAGTTGGAATGAAACATAGTTTTCGTTACTTTAAAATATTTTTTAATATATTAATCGTTTTACCACTTCCTTACCACTAAAATCAAATGATTCTTTGTCATTAATACAATAAGTTCAATGACTTTGTAGCCATTTTGTAACTGCCTCAGCCGATAATCACCCTCTGCTGATCCGAGAGGGCAGTAGAGAGGTTACGCCGTAGTTCCCCACCCTGGCCTAATGCGGGTTGGTAGACTTTAAACACCGTTGAAAATCTAAATAAAAGTATATTTTATGCAGGTTTCCTCAATATGTTTTCCTTCACCGTTATAGTGCGTGATAATGGACTATCAATACACACATGACTTCGAAAAGTCAGTGTAAGTCAAACCAGCTACCACTGTATCGACAGCCGCGTCCGGTCCGTTACCTACAAGATATGATGCACTTTCTCCATACAATTGATGACTTATGCTGAAATACTTCTCTATATTTATTACTTTATACATAAACTCATGTCATTTTCCCCGAAAGGGTAGGCAGAGGTGCTACCAGGATTTCCATGTTTCGCCTTGTGTCTTCCATCCCACGATGTGATAGGGTCGAGCCTATCACCATATCGGGCACAAATTCCTAACTCAGAGCTGACAATGACTAGAAAAATCCAATACGACTTTGCCCAACCCGGGATTCAGACCCAAGACCTCAGGGTTGTAATCGTACCAGGGACCATAGTACATCTGTACCACCTAGGTAATTGCTTCAGAACCATTGCCGTATCAAATAACAGTACTCTTTTGATACATATATTTATATTTTGGTCGGAATCATCTCTGGTAGTGCTACATCAACATCAACCGTTTAGTTGCTTTCTTTAAGTGTAGTTTGTTATACACCTTCAGATTCAACATCAATTTCCATTTTTAAAACTCTTTTTACTTCAATATTATCAATGAACAAATTAATGATAATGATGGTAAATACAATTAGTATAATGGTATAATTAAACATACTTTTCAAATTCTTTGACACTTGAATACTTGTAGATCCTTGTTATGGCCAGTTAGATGCAGACCAAAAGGCCAGCGCCCAGTAGTCGAGGGGTCTCAGAGTACCATCCGATATCCCCTTCCTGTTGTAAGAGGCCACTGATTGTGGTCCTCAGGATCGCCGGGCACACAGCTGGGGCTGCACTCTCATGTCAGAAGGAACTCTGAGATGGCCGGCGGAACGCGTGGCTTCGTGATTGTGGAGGATGCTCATCTCACCATAGGCATCCGAAGTTGGAAAAATGGGAGGAATCTGCGCCCTCCCAAGTTGTTAGAAGCCATATTTGGCAGTGCGCCCGGTGGCATGGCGAGTCAACTGAGCGCTACTAGCCCGTCCACAACGCCTGTCGTCCGTAATGCGCGTGAGGGCCATCGAGAGATTTTAGTCGGTATGCCGGCAAAAGATCTTTCATCTCGGTAGTGACCCAACCTGGCCGCAATATCTGCGCGGTGCTGACAGTTATCCCCACGCACCAGGCTGGAAGGCTGGAGACCCCGAAATGCTCCTTCCAACCTCACCAGAGATATCAGAAGAATAACATAAAGAGCGTTGCTCTCGTTAATAAAATAGAACGCTTAAAACGCAAAATTTTTAGTGCAATACATTAATAAAAAATAATAAATGCACTACAATCTAAATAGAGCATAGATGCTATCTCTGGTCATGCGGGACAGTCATTCCTCACACTGCACAATGTGTACTATCAGAAGTAGGATTCTGTTGTCTATTGTCTGTTTTCGTCTGTCTCCCGTTGCTGCATAACATTGAATTGTGGAACATGTATAAATACACTACATTACAAATACTTACAGAGTTCAACATTTTCATTGGCCTTGTCTTTTGATTCATATTCTGGACCTCGCTTACGTTCTTTGGCACTTCGATTCGCCTTGCGTTTTGCGTGGTTTCGTCGTAGACGTTCTAGACGTTGTTCACGCTGTTCAACACTTTCCTTTGATTGGGATATCAGTTAATATTGTCGGTGTTTTTCTGCCCGTTGTTGACGCTCTTCGACACTTTCCTTGGATTTCTTTATCGCCCTATTTCGTCGCATGCTTTCTAGCCGACGCTCACGTTGTTCAACACTTTCATTCGCTCTTCTTTTTGCGGTATAACGTCGTCGATATTCCCGCCCTTGTTCCCTTGTATTAGCACTCTAATTGCCTCTCAATATTTTTTCATTGCGTCGCCTTTCTTGACTTAGCTCATGATCTTCAAAACCATCACTGTAATATAACATGAACAGTCAATAAATTATCATTGTTTGCATCCATGATTATGTTCCTAGTTTCAGAATTCTAGCCACCATAGATTTAGATCTTAATCTCCTACAATTGGACGGTCATTTAGAGGCCTCAGTTTTGCAATACAGAAAAAATGCATTGTATTGAAGAAATCATTATTTCGCCAATTTTAAAAATAATATTGTTTTATTGATGTCATATACGTTGATATACAAGGTGTCCCAGAACTAAACAATAAAAAAGCAGCAGGATAAAGGTTACATTATGATGGCATAGGAACAAATAACATTGTAATGCTACCTGCATAAATAAGATCAATTGCAGGTAAAAACTTCATGAAAACTAAATTTGTGAAAAAATATCAGGTGCAGTAACATTTTAAAATCTATATAAAATGCGGCAACTTTTATTAAAACTTGCCGAAGACAATAAAGTATTTTTTTTTTCACATGTCAAAATTTACCAACAATCTATTAAAAATTCCTTCTCTGAGGAAATTATTCATTTTTCTTAAAAATTAAACTTGTTTTGTTTGAATTTGGTATATGGGTTGAAAGTTAAGCTATTAACTATGGCACAATGTGAATTAAAATATTAAATTATTGAAATCACTGGTCAGCAGTGGCAAAGCGTCCGTACAACCCAATTCCAATCTGCTTCCGTTCCATATCATATGTGGCTTAAAACTTTTAATCCTTACAATGCCATGGAGAAATTTGAAGATATAATTTAGAAAATAATGGTTACTTTAGGATAAACATGATGCTTTATTATAAGTACTAAACACTAATTATCGTAATTGAGCAAATCACACCAATAGGGCCTACATCTTGCCCTTTAAAAAAATTACACTGTGGACTACAAAATGTTGGTCAGGGTAGTCATTTTCTTTGTTCACTAAAATGATTCTTACTTTAATACTATCAGGGATTGTACTCCAATTTTATATGTTTCTATGCAATCATAGTTTCCATCCCATCTCCCTCTGCTGGTTTATCATTTCATTCTTGGACTCAGGGCAAATGGAAGGTTCAATCATTTTTTCACTGGCTAAACTGATAAATAATATTGTCATTGCAGTCGGGGAGATCTTTGATGAACAAACATTCTGCAGAATGATTCACCAAGCTTTACATACTATTGAAATATTTATGAACAACTTGATAGTATGCAGATGTCATCTCAATATGTTCCTTGCAGTTAACATCAATCTAGCACAATCACTAAAGCTACGTATTGACACATACTGCTGCTCGTGTGGACGGTGAGATCGTCTATGCCTTCTACAAGACTTATATCGTAGTTACCTTGTGGCAGCAGGTAACTGCAGAAGACATTTCATTTTAGCAGCACGCGTGGGCCATGAAGCCAGCGGGTCCTGAGTAGAAACCTGGTCGCCTTGATCTACATCGAGGGTTGTTTGAGATGAGGTTGAACTGTGCGAAGTTACAGAATCCTGGTCCTCTTGCTTGCGTGAAGTTTGCACACAGTTTAAGACTTTTCGCGAAGGTTTTCTAGGCATTTTAACGTATACGCTTTTGCTAAATGCAACCCTCTCATTAGAAATAAGTAAAAGATAAGCGTATCTTCTTTACAACTGCTGTGTTTATTATTATAAACATTTAAACCACAGACCACTACACAGATTAAGAACATTGAACAGATTAGTAATTACCTGTGGTAATTACCCTATATTCAAGTTACTATGGAACAGATTGACATTTGACATACCCAGTCAGTGTTACCAGATGAAAAATGCTAAACTACCGTGTCAGCAAGTCAAATTAGATTTATTTTTTATTTACAACTAGCGGCCCGGCCCAGCTTCGCCTGGGTGCTTAGATGTTTAGACTCCACTCCACACCAGAAATATCTTATTCCCGTTCAAGCTTTTGTACTCCTGAACTCAACCTAAGTACCTACTATCCCTTTTCCTATCGTATCCCATCCCAACCTATCTGGCTCCTTTTCTTTCTGTTACATCCCGTCCCATTATTTCCCATCGAATGCAATCCGGATCCGACCGGTCTCATCGCGTTCGTCCCACTTTATCCCATTTCATCCCTTAAGGCCTAAATAGGCATGTTGACAATGTTTTGGAATTGCTTTTATTTTGTAGATAAGCCTTATATAAATACGAAAATACGACGAATATCATTTAAAAAAATACGCAAACACAAATACTTTTGCAAAATTCCTGCTAATACTTTCCACTCAGCCAAAATTCTGACTACGAAATTGATTTTTTGAAGTATAGTAAACTACTTATTTCTCAAATGTAAACAATGCAATAGTCATAACGTTTTTCCCTTCTTGGTGATTTCTGCTGTTTAATTCCTACCTGAAACAGCGCTAAGAATGTTCGTCAAAACAAACCCCTTTTCGTCGCTTTAGGCTAATAAAGAAGACTATGCATTACCTATTGACTGCCTCGGTGGCGTAGTGGTAATACGGTACGATTGCAAAGCTGAGGTCTCGGGTTCGAATCCCGGGTCGGGCAGTGATATTGGATTTTTCTATTCATTATCAGCCCGGAGTCAGGAATTTGTGCCCGATATGGCGATAGGCTCGCCCCCTATCACATCGTGGGACGGAATATATAAGGCGAAACGTGGGTGTTCTGGTAGCACCTTTGCCTACCCCTTCTAGGAAAAAGGCGTGTGTTTATGTATGCATTACCTAAGATGTTTTATAGTGCACATTATTTTTCGTTTCTGGTGTCAAATTATAAGTTTTTTTATAAATAGCTTTAGCGGTTTTGATTTTCCGTACAATATTTCTACTCTTATTTTGCCCCCGTAATGATGTTTTTCCAAAATTATTGTAAGCCATTATTTTTTGTTTGTAATAAGGAGCTGAAATATATATTTTTATAGAAATAGCTTACGCTGTTTCGATTTTGCATATAAAATTCCAACCCTTATTTTAACCCCTTTAGGGTTAATTTATATATTTTTATTTTTAAATGAGTAACTAAAGTGCCAAGTTTAACATCTTAACTTTAACGGTTTAGATTTTTCCATAAATACTTTCATCCGTTATTTCAACCCCTTCAAGCCTTTTCTTCACAAAAAAGTCCTATGTCCGTCTCCTGGCTCTAAGCTACCTCCTCACCAATTTTCAGCCACATCGGTAAAGCCGTTCTTGAGTTATAAATAGTGTAACTAACACGACTTTCTTTTATAAACAGGTGGAATCGCTTAGCGTTTTGAAAATTGCATAGTGTATTGTGTGTGAGAAATTAACGTTATATACAAGATTAAACATTGAATACTACTTAGTTTACCATGGTTCAAGATATCCCCAAAATACATATTAATTTTAATCACCCTACACATAAAAGTGCAACGTACCGATAAATTCACGGCGGCGCGCATTTATGAGTCATGCCGCGCCACAGATGACTAGCGAGGAGTGACCTTGAACCTACTTCGCGTCTATTTATCGGTATTATTACTCTTAATGTTACCATACATCATTCATGTAAGCACATGTAATTATTGGTAGGTTGTTAAGATTTGTTATTATTTTCATAACGTACCTATCTTAAAAAAGCTGGATTTGTTTTTATTTAAACCTTTGAATACATTAACCTAGACGTTTTTATTAAATCTACTAAGTTGCAAATTACAATGATCAATGTTTATAAAAAAAGGAAGTAAATACCTTTGAGTGATATTGGAGTAAATGTTCAAAGTGTCCACCACTGTTTCCCAAGCACAGCCTTGCACGTTTCAATAAATTGTTTCTGAGACGACCCAGCGTGTCTCTGTTACTTTTTAAAATATCAAAAGCATCAACAATGCGTTGCTTCAACTCCCTCACATTTTGGGCTTCTTCGGTGTACACCAAACGTTTTAGTTCAGCCCACAAATAAAAGTCTAATGGCGTTAAATCCGGTGACCTCGCTGGCCAATTTACAGGTCCCCCGCGACCTATCCACCTACCACTGAATTCACTGTCTAAGTATTCGCGCACAGAGCGTTCATAATGAGCTAGACAGCCGTCGTGTTGGAAGTACATCCCTCTCAGGTAGCTCAGAGGTACATCGTCTAACATCGTTTCTACAACAGAACGTATCATATTCAAATACGTGAGTCCTGTGAGGCGATCCGTAATCCATACTGGACCGATTATCCGATCGTTGATAATTGCGGCCCAAACATTGACACTAAATCTTACTTGGTGGGAGTTTTCCTTTATTTTATAAGGATTTTGGGAACTCCACCAGTGTTCATTGCGTGCGTTATAAACTCCAACACGCGTAAAAATCGATTCGTCACTCCACAAGATATTAGTTTAAATGTGCTCCTGTAGCCAACGACAAAACTCCATGAGACGCGGAGGGTCCGACCCGTGCAGGGCTTGAACGCGTATGTGGTGATATGCATGCATGTTCCTGGACCGACCTTCCATATCAAATAGTGGCTGACACCAAATCGACGAGCCGCTTGGCGTGTACTTCTCCCTGGATCTCTTTCAAAAAACTCCAGTATATCGTCTTCCAAACGAACGTTTCGTAGTGGAAGGCCACGGATTCTTGCATGACTAGGAAGTCTGAACTGTACATGGTCGAGCAACCTCTGATAAGTATTTAAAATAAGTCTTGTGCTGGGAACTCGTGGATTCAAGATCCCATTCCTGCGCAAAGACTGCAGATGTTCTCGATCTGCATACATACTTCTTGCACGATCCAAGTTTTTATTGGATCGGACATAGCATTTCATCATTGCCACATACTCAATGCTCGTGTAATCGCTCATTTTTACCGCAAAAACTAACCAAAAACTATCGTACGTCGTCACTTATAATCTATCTAATTTTAAAAGTTCCATTTGACATATCTCAAAATTGTGAAATAGGGATGATGTCAAATAAATCGGTTAGTACAATATCCGATTATTAACGAGATATCGATACTATTTGTTTGTATTTCTTAATCGATTACAGTTTATATTTTTAGTTTACATTATTTCGTTTTTTTTTATGTACATCTTTATCCTAATGAGACATCCACAATTGCATAAGTCACTTTAGTATTAAGGAACAAAAGCAATGATTTATTTATTACTAGCGGCCCGGCCCACTGAGTCGAAATGGCAATTTTTTGTGACACGATTTTTTTCGGAATTTCCAATTTATTTTGACGCCAACGGTTCGATATTATCATTCCTTACAATATTTATTCTTTGTACATTTTTGTTTAACCCTATAATTTTGGCTAAAAAAAAATAATTTAGATTTTTGATGTATGGAACGCACTATAAAACCCTAAATTTCTACGAAATCCTGCTAGATCCTGCGTTGAAATCTTATTTTTCTGAATCTTGGTCTTCCACTATATTTGTATACTTCGGACGTCTGTATCGACCTGCAATTTTTTCAGTTATGAGTTCGAAAGAAAAGATAAAAATCAATATTTCCCAAAACTCTTTTTACGATTATCTTTAGTAAATTTGACACAAATAAAATAAATTGCGTGCCAAATTTATAATACGAAGGATACAATTGAAAGCCTTTTTCGATTGCTGATTCTCTTAGGTTTATATATTGTATTTACATTACTTACTTTTCAAAATTAGAAAACAACTGGATTAAAATTGCTCGATTATTTCTATATTTTTACCGATTATGCGTATACAAATCCGTTTGCATAGTCTCAACTCTACACATGGAAGATCTAACGACGTGACTTTGTAATGACGTCTAGTAAAAAAGTATGTTGTTTAAAATGGTTGTTTTGCTTTATTTAAAGGATTTATATTTAAATATAGTTATTATAAATTGTAAATCCTGTAATAAAATAAGAATAGCTTCATAATCCTATGGTTTTACGGAAAGTTTTATTGAAATTGTGTGAGTTACGTCTTCACAAAGTTATAAATGATAAAAGTATGAAATGTCAAATGAGACTTCTTGAATTAGAAATACTATAGTGCCGAATTTCGCGCGACTGGGGAAGTGGCGACATCCCTAGAAGGCGTCAGCGGCGCGGGAGCGGGCGGCGGGACGCGTTGTACTTGCGCTTGCGGCGGGGCGCGGCGGCTCGGTGTTACGGGCGGCTTCATCAAAGGACAGTTTTATTACCTAGATTTAGAAATTTCTACTCGGATTCAAATTGTATAAAGTACGGTAACAATGATGTGTATTTGTGGATATTTTTATTTATTTTCATCTCTCTCTGAAAAACGGTTCTTTATGAATAACTTATTATATAAATTAATAACTAGTGGCGGTAAATTAATTTTACGCTACATAAAAAAAAAAAACAAAAAACAATTAAAATAAGTATGCCAAAGGTTTCTATGTCATGTACTTGCCATACACATTTTTTTTCGTGACGTTAAGCGATTGCACCCAGTATATAGATTTGCATATTATCTTGTCAATTATTTCGGTATTTAGCATGCTTTTGAAGGCATTTAGCTTTGAATTTTTGTTTTTATGAATTTTTAAAGGTTTTGAATATTTACATAGATATATAAAAATTTTCTTACACCCCCCATCTTCTCCCCCCCCCCCCACTGTACTTTAACTCCTTATACTATACCAAAAAAGAACCACTAGAATCCTACTTAAGCTTGAGGAGTTTGACTCTCCAGGTCCGAAGATATTCGTCAGATCTTAATCAAATTTTACTGGACCATCTGTAAAGTATAAGCATTGAAACAAAAAAGGTTTTTTACGTCGGTTCAGGCGTCTTCGAGTAATTGGTGAACATACATAAAAAAAAGATTCCGACGAATTGAGAAGTTAAAGAACCTAAAGCTGCCCGGGCATACCACGTCATTTATGGTTAAATCCTTTGCAGTCGAAGCTGTCCGATTATGGAACGCGCTTCCTGATGTGGTGAGACAGGCTCAAAGCTTGTCATCATTCAAAAAGCTGGTGAAAGAACACTACTTTTCTCACTAAACAGTTATAGCTTATCACTACTGCCTCCATTCAGATTTATTGGTAAAGTATAATATATATTTTATGTATTTTTATTTAAGCATTATCTATAATTATATTGTATATATGTATATAAACGACGACAGACGACCTGGTAAAGGTCGCGGGACGTCGCTGGATGCAGGCTGCCTCCAACAGCTCACTGTGGAAATCATTGGGAGAGGCCTATGTTCAGCAGTGGACTTCCTTTGGCTGATGGATGGATGATGTATGTATATTGTATATATATATTGTAAGTGTATTGCGTTACGTATATGTATGAATAGCTGAATCTATTATTATCTATTTAATTACTTATATCTATTGGAGATATTTTTTTGATTATCATTATTTTTACACTGCACTGTCTTTCTTCTTCTATTATATCCATCCAAAGGTTGTCTGGTAGAGATCGCTCATAAGCGATATGACCGCCTTTTGTACTTTTTTTAAATATGTTGTCTTTATAATTAGTTTTTTGTGTACATTAAAGAATAAATAAAATATATAAATAAATAAAAGTTCCTCCTTTTTTCGAAGTCGGTTAAAAATAAACTTTATTCGGTGAAAAATATTGTAACGGGTGATTTTTATAAGCGATGAGTAAAGCACCTTATTTTAACATGACGATGGTGCTGGCATTTATATTAAGGACAATATAATAAGGATTTGAACACAGAACGGAGTTGTCAACAGCTTATGTGAAGGATGGCCGAGTCGGAATATTATCACGCCGCGATTATTCAAGTTGTAACGTTTTACACAGTTTCAATATGCGAGTTGTATGTGTTGAGAGCCCTGGTATAAATGTACATAATGATGGAAAAGAATAGAAGAATTATGATTACACAATCGTCGTATTATTTGTATTAATAATATTTATTTACACTCACTTCTGTCATTACGGGTTTAACCCAATGCGGCAGAGTGTTGATATTAACACAATAACATTCATAAACTATATATTCTTTGTAAAATTCTCGTATACTAGGCACATACGAGCGAAGTGTCGGACGCCCGTCCACCTTGTGGGCGGACGACCTTTAAGGTTGCAGGAACTCGCAGGATGGTTGCAACAGGTCGATTTGGAGATCTTTGGGGAAGGTCTATGTTCAGCAGTGATTTTCCTGCGGCTGTAGACAGGGCACAAATGTTGTAAATAGTTGTATGCAAATCCTCTCAACTTGATGGTTAAACCACAGGCTTAATCATATCGCTTTCTAATACTTATGATTGCTTAAACAGTATAAGTTGACCGGGTTCTTGATTGCTTGGTCCGGACTTAATTTCTTTAACTGAAATTGTCTCTGTCGTAGTGTCTCCCGTTATTTTCAGCTGTAACAAGTAAAAATAAATTATAATCTTTATGTTTAACATTCGGTCGTTCTCATTGATCGTTTTAAAACCTATTTTAGTCATCGAATGTTTTGTCCCTTTCAAACGACTTTTGAATTCAGTTTGCGCGAAGAAGACAAAATATTCGATAGCTTAAATAGGTTTTAAAACTTTCTACGAACAAGGCTGCTTATTTTTATGTCATATAATAAATTGACATTATCAAATGGTGTAATAATAGTCTGTTTTTTTTTTCAAATCATCGGGTTCGATTCCTCGCTAGGCATATTGATTTATCAAAAATCTAAGTATGCAGTTAAGTCTTTTATCAAAATCGGTCTCGTAACTCGTTTCAAATTTTTTCTATATTCCTCATAGTTTTCGATTTGGCCATCCACGCTGTCTTGAAAATTTTACTATGAATACCGCTTGTATACAGACTGCGGCCGAAAACGAAGGCAGGTGATAGTTTAGATGCGTAAGAGCCACGCTGTTGACAGTCATGACTCAGCATGAATGTGCAGGCTCGTCCGGGGCGGTACTGTCTCACAGGAAATCTGAAGCGACAGTATCACTGTCGCGTATCGTTCGATGAGTGAGATTGCCGGATGCCTAATACCCCTTTCGTGTTTTCATTCTGTTTTCTTCCCGCTCCCCTTCTAATTGGGCCAGCAACACATCCATGATCCAGCGTTGTGGATGTTCATGGCGGCTGTGATTTCTAACCAATCAGTCAGGTGACTTATTTGCTCGTTTGCCGGACTTAAGCAATAATAAAAATCGCAAAAACGCGACGATTTTTTCCCCTCATCATGTTTGGGTGGTAAAAACATTTTTTTTGTTGCTAAAATAATGTACATTTTTTATTTTAAACGACCCAATTGTACACGAGGGTTTAAAAGCAAAAACTATGGTAAAAATTACAAAAAATATATTTGCTTGTCCCTGCGATATTTTCAATTGCATTGTGTCTGAAGTCACTATAACAAACACCAGGCTTCGTTTTCGGTCGCAGTACTGATACACCCGCTATTTTCAACAATAATATACTGTACCCTACGTAAGCAGTTACGTTGTCAGTATTGTTCAACACTTCCACTGCTCCTATGCTGTTGGAGATTATCGAGACTTTGATACATTTGTTTTTTTTTCTTTAACCTACCGTACCTTATCATTTGAATTTTTTTCTCGTCTTATACGAACTCGCTCGCGCCGTCTAGCTGTTCGATTCGCCCTATGTTTTATGGCATTCAGCCGTATTTTTTCTATACGTTGCTTACGCTGTTCATCAGTTTCATTGGCCTTGCGCTTTGAATGATATTCTCTGTGTCTTTTTAGACGTTGCTCGCGTTGTTCAGCACTTTCATTGGCCATCTTAAATAAATACCGTTGTCGCGCCGTTTCTTTCCGGTGGTTACGTTGTTCATCACTCAATTTGCCTTTCACTTTTGTACGATAATAGTGTCGTTTCTTTTCTAGACGTCGCTGCCGTTGTTCAACAGTTTCGTTGGCTTTTTGGGGAAGCCACTTGCGTTTCCCACTTTCATTGGTTAAACACTGCGATTCACATGGTTTTTCACTTTGTACATTTTCATTCGGAACACGTTCTTGTTCATCTACTAGCTTTTCTACACGATTTTCACGTTGTTCAACACTATCATTAGCTAAATGTTTATGTAATTTATCTGAACATCTATTTTCTGTGTTTGTGTATATACTAGTTGCATTAACATCATATTTCTGTTGTTCCTCTAATAATTTCTGCGTGGCATTTTCTATCATGTCTTGAACTTTATTATTATTGGCCATTGAGTTCTTTTCTTTAAGTGTAAGTGTAGTTTGTTGTACACCTTCAGATTCAATATCAATTTCCATTTTTATAGCTTTTACAATTTCATATTCCTCCTCTGCAACATTACCTTCAGTTACAATGTCATTACTGGCGACACCATCAAGTGAATCAAATTCATAAACTATGTCGCCATTCACATTGGGCTTTGGATCTCCAATACCCTCCGACGCAGTCACAACACAAAGTTGATTGTGTTCTTGTTTGATTAATGTAGAATTAATTTGTTTAGGAGAATCACAGCATCTATGCATATCACTTGTTGTTATTGCATCTGTAACAAAGTAGTCATTTTGGTAAGTGAATATAAAGAAACCATATTTATCAAATTTCTTAATACAGCTTGTTGGTTATTATTAAACAGGCTGCTGGATTTTATGTTTTCATTGCCGTGGTAGGCAGATGAGCTAGCGGCCCGACTGATGGTAAGCGGTTTCCGCTGCTCATGGACTCTGCAATGCCAGGGGCATAGACTGGTTGCTGCCTACCGTGAAATAATATCCTTTTTAATTGCATATATCTGGCAAACGCGCAAACAGATTACTTGATGGTAAGTGTTAACTGCCCGTAAACAGCCACCACGCTGGATCATGGATGTGATGCCGGCCCAATTGGGAGCAGAGCGGGAAGGATAAAGGATGGGAAGAGGAACGAGGTATTGGTCTCAATCCGAAATCATCCGACAATCTCAATCAGCTTGTAAATAAATACGCCCAACAAACATATACATAGTACTGACTTCACTCTAAGATATGTCTTGTGTTGTGTGCATCAGAAAATACGAATAATGCAATCAGTTATGTGCATTAAATCAACACCCTCAGAACTTCTTTGACAACACAAGTTTTACATAGATACATATACTTACATAAACTCACGCCTTCTTCCCAGAAGGGGTAGGCAGAGGTGCTACCAGGACACCCACGTTTCGGCCTTGAGTGTTCCGTCCCACGATGTGATAGGGTGCGATCCTATCGCCATATCGGGCACAAATTCCTGACTCCCGGGCTGATAATGCATAGAAAAATCCAATATCACTTTGCCCGACCCGGGATTCGAACCCGATACCTCAGCTTTGTAAGCATATCGTAGTACAATAACGCCACCGAGGCAGTCCACAAGTTTTACTATTTTCATTTTTTATAGCATAGGGGTCCGGGAAACGAGCAAGCATGTCGCCTGATTGTAAGTGATCACTGCCGCCCTTGAACATCCACAACGCTTGGATCATGGATGTGTTACCGGCCCATCAGATCGGGAGGGGAGATAGAAGGAAAAAGGATGGGAAGGGGAAAGGGGTATTTGGCATCCGGTTTTACGTCATTTTGCTATCCATCGTGGCGGCTAATGTTTCACATAAGTTTTTTACAAAAAAAAGCGACGATTCTTTTTTTTATTTTTTTCCCATCATCGTATTTGGGTGATAAATATATAATTGTCATAAAAAAAATAATGTACATTCTTTTACTTTTAAAGACGCTATAGTACGCAAGGCTTTAAATTTTAATTATAGCAAAAACGATGGGTTTACCACCCAAACACAACAACAATATTTAAGACATTACGAAAGAAAATCGTCGCGTTTTTTGCAATAATTTTAGTTGCATCGTGTATGTAGCCACTAAAACTACCACCTGGCTTCGTTTTCAGTAGCAGTCTTGATATACCCTGTATATATAAATTATAGTTTTTAGATTTTTTTCTAACTTATAGTGAAATACCCTATTACTGGTCTCCGATATAGTGAAACTATATCTTATAACTGTAATTGTAATATAATATACTTTATTAAAGAACTTACATTGTTCAAGGTAGTCACTGGTCATATGCGTTTGAAAATTTTCCAGAACTTGTATACGATCTTTTTCATTTAACTTTTCGTGCAAATTTTCTATATACTCCCGATGTGTTTTTAGACGTTTCTCGCGCTCCTCAGCATTTCGACGATTAATTTGTTTAAGTTTTTCCATTTCTCGACGTTGCCTACGTTTTTCACCGCAAGTTAGTGTGTTCAATTCTATTGCAGTATAATTCTTTCTTTTCTTTCGTCGTTCATACTCTTCAATACATTTGGTGACCTTACATATTAAATCACTCCTAACTTTTTCTAGACGTTGCTGACGTTGTTTATCAGTTTCACCGATCCGATGTTCAGGCTTATACTGCTGTATATTAATCGTCCGATGTGGCTGAAGTAGTTGAAAGCTCACAATGTCTCTACTCTCTGGTTCATCTTGTGGTACTTTATCTAGACATTGCAGATGATTTTCAACACCTTTACTGTGCCGATTTTCCAGTTCACACTGTCCTATATTATCATTCCTGCATGGTTCACGTAATTTAACATTCGCAAGGGCTAAACCGACAGGTCCATCCTGCAGTATATTTTTTAGACATTGCTCAGGCCGTTCAACAGTTTCATTGGGTTTATATTTGGAAACAAACGGATGATCATGGTCGACATTTTCACTCACTGTTTGTGTCGGTACACATTCTAAGAATTTTAGGAGATGTTGCTCGCCTTGTTTAACATATTCTTTAGTCCGAGATGACGGCACATACTGCCGTATTATATCCTGACATGACTCTTGTACAACGTTTTCATTGTCTGTATGTATTGGCACATCTTGTCGTGGTTTTTCTAAAGATTGCTGAAGTACTGGTCGTAACTTCTTGTTATGTTTTTTTCCTGTATATTTCCTGGTTGCGACTGTATTAATTGGATTATCTATATCTCCGTTTATTTGTTTTGCCAATGGTTTCTGTATGATATAATTTATGTTGTTCACTTTGATGGCACCAACGATTACATTTTTTTCTTCTCTAGGTTCAATTTGTTGTGGACTCTCCGATTCAATATCAATTTCCATTTTTATAACCTTTTTTACTCCATATTCATCACATAGAGCATCTTCATCATCTTCAGCACCATCTTCTGTGTTAACGTTAATTCCACTGATACCACCAAGTGGATCACACTCACAGAGTGTATTGTTCTCGTCATTCACATTGGGCTTTGCATCTGCAATACTGTACGATGCAGTCTCTTCACAAAGTTGATCGTATTCTTGATTGCTTGGTTCGGTTTTAATCTCTTCAATAGCATTTAGATGGACATCTGTAACAAATAAATTATAATTATAGTAAATAAAATTAGTACAACAGTATTAAACGTTACTTTTCAAATTCTTTAGACACTTGAATAGTTGTAGATCTTTGTTATGGCCAGTTAAGGCTGAGTGAGAATATAACGGCTCGTTTTAGGTATTACTACTATATCACGAAAAACCAAAGCTAAAAAGCCACCACCCAGTGCTCAAGGAACATCAGAATTCCACCACGGTATCCTCTGCCTGTCGTAAGAGGCGATTAAAAGGGCTCACACGGGTCGTTGGGCGCACAATGGAGGCTGTGCACTCGCGACAAGAGCAACTCCGATATGGGCTCTGACTTTCGCGAAAGCTCATCTCACCATGATCATCCGAAATTGGGAAAGTCGGGGCCATACATGCCAATCTGTAATGAGGCATATTTGGCACGCCGGGCGGCACAGCGTGTCTACTGAGCGTTGCTGACGTGTCCACATTGCTTGCCGCCCGTAACGCACTTGAGGGCCGTCGAAGATTTTTAGTCGGTATGCCGACGAAAAATCTTGGATCTCGCTAGGGCACTAGCCTGGCCGCAACATCTGGGCAGTGCGGAGTTGTCCCCATCAGCCAGGCTGGAAAGCCTGACACTGCGACGTACCTCTTTTGACCTTCCCCGAGGTACTGGAAGGGCACTGGGTAGCTTTAAACACTTTCCTCACGCTATAGAAAAAAAAAGCTATATATATGGCAATAGCGATATCGATCGATGTGGCGATAGGCTCGCCCCCTATCACATCGTGGGACGGAATATACGGAAACGTGGGTGTTCTGGTAGTACCTCTGCCTAACCCTTCTGGGAAAGAGGCGTGTGTTTATGTATGTTTATGTAGAAAAAAAGGCCAATAGTCTTCACCTGCATCTTTGCTATCTCCTTCCTCGTCCCTCAGATACGTTTCATGTCGATTTTCCAAACCTTGCTCACGCTGATCAACAGTTTCGGATACACATGTTGATTCTTCCTCAAGTTCATGATTCTCGACATTTTCAATCGCTGTTAGTGTTCCATATTCTATGATTTTTGGGAGATTTTGCTTATCTAGTTCAACAGATTTTTTTATTCGGTATTTAGGCACGTACTGTCGTATGTTTATTCTGTGACATATCACACGTAAAGCGCCCCCGTGTTTAATCGCAAGCTGTCGCAGTTTCTCTTCACTTAGCTCACGTTGTTGCGAACTGTCTTTATCTCCGTATTGAGGACGACATTGCTGGGTTTCTTTCAGAAGATGCCGTTGCACTTCAGCGCCTTTTCTATAATAATATTAGTATTATACATTACGATTGTAAATTAATAAAAAAGTCAACGAATAGGAAAATGAAACGAATTTAAAAATACTAATTCCAATATTTCTGTGTCTGTATCAGCACATACACGTCCCACTACAGGGCAAGGGCCTTCTCAACTATCGAAAGTACGATTGAGAGGGGTTAGGCCATTTAGTCCACCACGGCTTAGCAGACTTTCACATAATATGGATTTTTTCCGAATCGCTATAGTATGCAGGTTTCTGCACGTTGTTTTCCTTCACCGTTATAGTGCGTGGTGATTGACTATCAATACACACATGGCTCCGAAAAGTCAGAGGTGTGCCCTGGGATTTGAACCTGCGACCACCGTTAACATGGTGGCAGTCGCGTCTAGTCCGTTACCAACAGGCCACCACGCACTTTCTTAATATTTCAATAATATCTATTTAATGGTATTGCTGGAGCAACAAAAACCGAATGTTACAAAGTTAATCCAAGGAATAAAATAAGACCAACGTTTTGGCACTTACTTTTGCTGATATCGACGAAGACTTGTCACAGGACTCTCATCATCGGAGCTTCCGCTTACAGCTTCAGATATCTGTTGAAGACATTTTACTTTAGCAGCTCGCGTGGGTCGCGGCGGTAGAAGAGGATCACTGATACTTGTCGATGCAGAATTGTAACACAATACTTCGGATTCTTCATTGCTTGGTTCGGTTTTAATATTTTCAAAATCATCATCACTTTCTTCACTCTCCTCAGTAGTATCATCTGTAACAGATTCATGAGATTAAATACGTTTGTTTATAATAAAGGCTATATCATCCATCCATCCATCCATCAGCCAAAAGAAGTCCACTGCTGAACATAGGCCTCTCCGAATGATTTCCACAGTTATCTGTTGGAGGCAGCCTGCATTCAGCGACGTCCCGCGACCTTTACCAGGTCGTCTGACCAGCTAGTGGGTGGACGTCCCACGCTGCTTTCCGCTTCGTGACCTCCCTTCGAGAATTTTTTGGCCGCATCTGCCATCAGTTCTCCGTGCTATGTACCCCGCCCATTGCCACTTCAACTTGCTAAATTAATAATTAATAATAATAATTGCATTTGATAAATGCAGTGCAATTATTTAATCAATATATTTAGAGGCCTATGTCCAACTGCAACGGGCTGATGATGATGATAGTGATGTATATTTATTATAATTTATAATTACGTATATGTACCATGTTTGTATCTGTATAAGCACATTGACGTCCCACTGCAGGATACGGGCCTCATCTACAATCGAAGGATTGAGAGTGGTGAGGACATATAGTCAACCACGCTAGCGCAGTGCGGGTTGGCAGACTTTTACATACTGTGGAAATTCTTTCAAATCGCTATGGTATGCAGGTTTCCTCACGATGTTTTTCTTATGGTATAGTGTATGGTGATTGACTGTTTATTTAATATTCACTATTTATTATTTCTTGACATCAAATATAGCATTCTATCAGTCGGGTCAACGCGACTCTGTATTAAAACCAACAAAGATAAAACTAAAGTTATCATAACATTAAAAACAAAACAATTAACATACAAAACAGAAGTATAAAGATAGTGTAAATGTGCGCGCGCGCAGAAATAAATAAATATACCCAACAGTTAATACATAGTCCTAACCTAGATAGATCGATTAAGTCTTGTGTTGCAGGTATCAGAACTATGAAAGATTTTTCGGTCTCACAAACATCCAGATCCAAGAAAGAAAAACCCAAAAAAGATCAAACCGGTGACCTCTTGTTTCACAGTAACCGTCTAACCAACTGCGCCACGGAGACTGTCATAACATGGGACCATGCCATAATACCGCATTTAGTCACAATGAAGTACAGCTTGCTGACTTAACTCCGTAGCAACACTCTATTAATATCCCGTTGGAATCGTACCCAATCAGAGAACTCAGATATTGAGAGAAAATATAAATATGTACATATTATATGTTTATAAATTTTTGTTTAAGTATATGTAATAAACTAAAGAGGCGAACTAAATAACCAACATAGCCCAGCGGATTAGCAAGTTGAAGTGGCAATGGGCGGTGCACATAGCACAGACAACTGATGGCCGATGGGGCCAAAAAGTTCTTGAATGGAGGCCACGAAGCAGAAAGCGCAGCGTGGGACGTCCACCCACTAGATGGTCAGATGACCTGGTAAAGGTTGCCGGACGTCACTGGATGCAGGCTGCCTCCAACAGGTCACTGTGGAAATCATTGGGAGAGGCCTATGTTCAGCAGTGGACTTCCTTTGGCTGATGGATGGATATGTAATAAAATTATTGATTTGAGCTACCCTTGTCTTTATATTACACTGCCCCATATTTCTCCTTCTCTTATATTCATCCTATAAGAAATTCGTTGTCTGCCAGAAATTGCCTTTGTGCGATAAAACCGCCATTAATTGTACTTTGTTTTTTTTTATCATATTATACTTACAGACTGTTATTTATAGTGTGTAAAATATTGAATTAAATAAATAAAAATAAAGTTCTTACACTGTTCAATTCTTGCTCTGGTCGCAAGTTGGCCATATTTTTTATTTTTTTCTTTCTTCTTGGCTTTCGATTTCGCTACATATTCTCGTTGCTTTTTACGACGTAGCTCCCGCTGTTCCTGATTTGGATTCGTCCTACGTAGCAAGTCATATTGTCGTCCTTTTTCTAAACGTCGCTCGCGCTGTTCAACAGTTTCATTGGCCTTGCGTTTTTTTAAATATTCCCTATTATATTCTGAACGTCGCTTACGATCTTCAACACTTTCGTTCGCCTTGCGTTTTCTGTTATTAAGTCGCATTAATTCTAACCGTCGCTCGTGCCGTTCAACACTTTCGTTGGATTTCCATTTCACATAAGATTGTCGTTTTTTTTCTAGTCTTTGCTTTCGTCGTTCAATACTTTCTTTGCGTCTAGGTTTTGGCACATTCTGTGGTTTTTTTTTTAGATGTTGCTTATCATCTTTGGCACTTTCACTGTAACATAACAATTATTAAATAATTATAATTTTCATTGTGATTGTTTATCTAGCTCTGGGGGCCGACCCACCATAGATTTGAATATTACACCTCACGATAGGAAGGTGAATTCTCAAATATGAGTTTCAAGTTTCTAATATATCTGTTTTTTATTGCAATGAATGGCGAAAGGTCCCATCTCCATGTTTCAGTTTATTAGATGCTGACTGTGAAACTAGAGGCCACAGGTTCGCTCCCCACACCAAAACAAATATTTGTGTGAACCACAAGTATTTGTTTCGGGTCTGGGTGTTTGTGAGACCGAAAAGTCTCTCGTAGTTTCTGATACCTACGACACAAGACTTAATCGTAGTGTAGGACTATGTAATATGTATTTAACTGTTAAGTGTATTTATTTATATTAATAACAAAACAAATCATCTCATCTTTTAAAAAGTCAAAAATGTCTAGATTGACCAACATATTGTAGCAATGTGATCGATGATTAATATATTTTTTTATTCTAATTGATGTTTTGCAATATTAGACAGATAAGATTCAGAAAAAAATGCCATATTAGTTTAAAATACCTGAGTTAATTTTCAAAGAAATATGATCCAATTTTTCAAATTTTTTAACAATTTTGAAATATTTCTAATCTTTGACATCTCATACTGAACAAATTACACTATTGTCTCTAACTAGTTCAATAAAAGTTGGCCCATTTCATCAAGGTTCTAAACAACTGTTAAACTTTTTCCACAAATTTTCTTTTCATATGTTTGTAGCTAGAGATGACCAGAAAGTTACCTGTCACTACTTGTGGTAGCAGGTAACTGCTGAAGAAAATGAGATGTTGCTTGAGATGACGCTGAACTGTGCGAAGTTACAGAATCCTGGCTAGGTCCGTCTTCATCGTCTTGCTTGCGTGAAGTTTGCACACAATTTGTAACTTTTCGTAGAGGTTTTTTAGGCATTTTGAAACGTATGCGTTCGTTAAATCAATCACTCTAGTTAGAAATAAGTAAAACTTAAGCGTTTTTTCTTTATGACTGCTGTATTCATCATAATAAACATCAATAACAATAATTAACAACACTTGATAATAATTGTCAGGCGCTACGTAAAGTCACCTGTTAAAATGAATAGGACCTGTAGAAGTTCAGTATGTTGTTGATTAATAAAATGATAATGGAATAAGCCAAATATCATTGCAATTGATTAAAATGGTTCACGTATTTGAAACTTTAAAATAATCATATTTATTTACTGCTTCAAGGTATTGTCAAGAATCAAGATGTACCAACTACCAAGTATAGATTTAACATGGATTTAAATAAGTAATCTGTGGATTTAACCATTGTTGTCACTTGTCAGTGCTACTTTCTTAACACATTCGGTATGGCATAGACTAAGGTCCAAGACCATGCTGCCAAATCGCCACTAAGTTAGTTTCTTCAGGAAACTTGACTAGGTGATCAATTATCCGATCCGTTAGGGTGTCTCCTTCTAGAACCCAGGTATCCTGAAGGAGCTATCAAACATCGGCCGCATGATCCTTGTCTTAGCTGCTACCATAGATGGCTGGTAGCATCCGAGGAAAACAGTTTGGCGGGAAAATTGTAGAAATAACTTAAAGCTCTTGTTTTATTTTCATTATGTTGCTGCATTTTAGAGTTTCATAGCATAAAGTAAAAGTCATTTTATTTAATATAGCTCTGTAAAGGTGCGCAGTGGAGTGAAGGTTAAGCAAGAGTGTTTTATGTAATTAATTCGATTTTTTCGCTGAGCTCTATCAAAAGTTTTGGTAACGTTGCCTTTGCCTTGCTAAGGCATGACTTTGGACCAACTGACGGACAATGATAGACGATGGGCTATATTTGACCACTTTCGCCAAAATTGGGCAAATTTGAAAAAAAAATTTACTTGAAGACTAGCTATATGCACAAACCGTGCGCAGCCATAACAGAAAAAAATCTGGAAGACATCTGAGTGTCAAAATCCTAGGCTGTATGGCTCAGACCTTTACCTTTCCGATGGCATAAATTGAAAAAACAACTGAGTGTCAAAATACATTCGAATTTATTTATTAGTCTGTGATTGGTCTGTGATTTTGTTGAACTTGCAAGATACTTGAAGCAGTAAATCTGAACGATCGTAATCAATTGTCATGATATTTCGTTTAATTTATTATCATTTCATTAATTGACGTACTGAAATAATCATGTGTTTTTACGTAGCAAATGACAATTGACAAGTGTTGTTATTGATGTTTACTAAGATGAATACAGCAGTTGTAAAGAAAAAACGCTTAAGTTTTACTTATTTCTAACAAGAGTGATTCATATAACCAACGCATAAGCCTCAAAATGCCCAGGAAACCTTCAAGAAAATTCTCTAACTGTGTACAAACTACACACAAGCAAGACCATGAAGACGGACCTAGCCAGGATTCTGTAACTTCACATAGCTCAGCCTCATCTCAAGAAACCCTCGATGTAGATCAAGCTGATCAGGTTTCTACTCAGAAACTGCTGCCGTCACGGCCTCCGCGTGCTGCTAAAGTGAAATGTCTGCAGCAGTTACTCGCTGCCACAAGTAGTGATAGGTAACTACTGCAATATTAGGATAAACATTCAATTTTTATGAAGTTTATTTAAAAAATGTTGATGTCTTGATCTAGAAACTTAATGAAAAGAAAATTTGTGGAAAAAATGTAGCAGTTCTTAGGTTCATGGGGACATGTGACAAATTTTAATTCAACTCACCAGAAATACTTGTAATTTCTTTCAGTATGAGGGGTCAAAGTTGACCAATTTCAAAATTCTTTCCATGAAAGTGTTTACTTTTTTTTAAATCTAACTTTGTTATAACTTATTATGGTATGTATAAAAGCCATGTTATTCCTTGGATTAACTTTTTAACATTCATTACTCTGAACTAACCGTTTTTAGCTTATAAATCAAATTTTTATAGTATTGAAATATTAGATGTAGTATTTTTAGAGACCAATATTTTTTTCTTTTAGTTGACTTTTATTAATTTCAATTTTAAATGCATGGTCAAATAATTATTATAGTGAAGACACTGAAGTGCATGGCTATCATCTGAAAGAAATCAAGCAGCGTTGTCCTAAATATGGCAAGCTAAGTGAAGACAAACTGAGACAGCTTGCAATTAAACATGTGGATGCACTACGTGTGATATGTCACAGAATAGACATAAGACAGTATGTGCCTAAATACCGAATCACAGAATTTATTGAACAGCATGAGCAAGGTCTAGAAGGTCTGAGAGACAAAAAAAGAGATAGCAGGAACACAGGTGAGGACTTTAGACCTTTCGGTCTAGCATATCCATAGGGCAGTGTTACTCTAGATTTACTACTATTGAAAAGTGTCAAAGAGTTCGAAAAGTAATGTTAAAACTATTGGCACATTAGTATTTACCATCAATATAATTTACTTATTACAGATACACTTCTAGATACTGTTGAAAGGATTAAAACCAAACCAAACAATCAAGAATATGATCAACTTTGTGTTGTGACTGCATCGGAGGGTATTGGAGATCCAAAGACCAATGTGAATGGCGACATAGTTTATGAATTTGATTCACTTGATGGTGTCACTAGTAATGACATCAAAACTGAAGGTAATGTTGCAGAGGAAGAATATGAAATTGTAAGAGTTATAAAAATGGAAATTGATGTTGAATCTGAAGGTGTACAACAAACTACATTTGAAGAAAAGAACCCAATAACCGATAATAATAAAATTATTGAAAACTACATGCAGAAACTTTTAGAAAAACAACAGAAAGAAGATACTGTTGATGCAAAGACACCTGATGAAAAACAACAGCATTTGCAAAGTGGGAGTGTTGAATGTAAGTTCTTTTATAAAGTATCTAGAGTAAATATATCATGTTAATAATAATAATAATAATAAATCTTTATTTAAATAACATTACATGAAACAACTCGTATTACCAGAGGTATCCAAACTAGGCAAAGCCTGTAACTTGGAATACCAAAAACGAATACAAAATGAGAATTATCATATAAGGTGGCCCATTTAAAGGACTATCTCTTAAACAATATAAAAATAAAAAAGGCTTAGTAAAAAAGTATGTAACATGTTTCCGTTTGGACCATTTACAGGATTTGTTAAATAAGTAACTAGAACGAGTATTTAAAATGCTAAGCCTAAATAACTAAACAATTATTAAAATATAAATAAAGAAGAGTAGTGTAAAATATAGAGAAAATGAATATAATATATGCATAAATATATTACAGAATTTATCATAAATATATATATATATATATATTATGGTATCAAAATAGTGTGTGTTACCAATCGTTCTGTTTCCTCATAATCAAGAGTTTCTAGCCAACTTAATATTTTATTTTTCGCTTTCTTAACGGGATCGTTCTTTATATCACAGTATTTTAAAACATTATTGTATATTAATAAATGAGAAAAATAAGGGAATCTTTTAGCAAAGTTTGTATTAATTGATGGTAGATCAAGTCTGTACACTCTACGTGTTAGCAAAAAATCATGAGTCGGGGAGTTAAGAGCCAGTTTGTGAGCACAAAGACATGCTTTGAGAATGTAAAGCTGACGTACTCTTAAAACCTTTATTTCTCTGTAAAGAGCATTAGTGGGGAATCTGTAAAGTTTAAATAACATAACTTTAAGAACGGCACGTTGAGCTCTTTCGACAGGTAGCACAAGAGTTTTGGCTGCGCCGCCCCAGACTCCGATACAATACGTTAACAGTGATTGACACAGAGCGTAGTAAACGAGTTTGCGAGTATCAATGCCAGCTGACCTGCGTAACATCTTCATTATGCTTATAATTTTTCGGACTCTATTTGCAAGGGTGGCTAGATGACACTCAAAGTTCAGGCGTTCATCTAAAGTAAGACCTAGATATTTTAATGTGTTTGTTCGCCCAATTGTAACACAGCCACAATTAGATGGGGAGGTGAAGTCGCATGTATGAATCTTGCAGTCAAGAGAGCAGGATGGTTGTGTTCTGGGAGACTTGGATGTTGGTATGGGTGGCCAAATGTAACTATGAAGAATAGCTCATAAGGAGGACCTCTCGCCAGAGGGGGAGTTCATATTTTTTCTTTCATTGTCTTAACACCTGCTAGGGGAGAAGAATCTTGGATAGGTCAATGTTCATCTCCCACACACATTTTGGCTTAATGTAAGGTTGGGTGTTGAGATGTGAAATGAAACCTCTGACTGCTCCTTAGTAACTGACTTTATTATAATGAACATTGGTATTTATAATAAGGAATATATATATTTTATACTTGCTATACCATATACTACATTAAAAACCTACAGGCTTAAATTTAATACTTTTGACATCATTAAAAATACATTAATTACAATGAAATAAAACAATATCTATGAACAGTTCCGAGAATCCCATTTTAATACCCATTTTAATAATTTAATGTATTGGACTGTATTTATTATGGTGTATTGTAATCAGTTTTCAGTTTTCAGAATCATTATGTATAAATCTGTTGCAGATTATTTAATAAGGGGCAGTGATGATCATGTTAAAATTAATGATCCTTATCTAGCGTCACGACCCACGCGAGTAAAAGAACGCTCCGGTGAAGAAAGTCCTGTGACAATTTATTGTCAATGTCAGCAACAGTAAGTGCCAAAATGTAGGAGTCATGTTATTCAATGGATGAAATATTTAACTGCCTCGGTGGCGTAATTATATTAAGGTATGATTGCAAAACAGGTCTCGGGTTCGAATCCTGGGTTGGGCAAACGGATATTGGATTTTTCTATTCATTATCAGCCTGGAGTCAGGGATTTGGGCCGATATGGCGATAGGCTCGCCCCCTATCACATCATGGGACGGAAAATACAAGGCGAAACGAAGGTGTCTAGTTTGCACCTCTGCCTACCTCTTCTGGGAAAAAGGCGTGTGTTTATGTATGTATGTCACTTTTTAACATCTGATTTTTGGTGCTTCAGCATTACCTTGAACTAGATCTTTGTTTGGTAACAGACAATTTTTTGTTACTGAGATATTAGAATTATTATTGAAACTCTATCAGCCCATATACGTCCTACTAAAGGCCACCTGTATTGTATTGTATTGTATCAGCCCATATACGACCCACTGCAGGGCACGGGCCTCCTCTACAATCGAGAGTACGATTGAGAGTGGTTAGGCCATATAGTCCACCACGCTGGCCTAGTGCGGGTTGGCGGACTTACATACCGTAGAAATTTTTTAAAATCGCTACGGTATGCAGGTTTCCTCACGATGTTTTCCTTCACCGTTAAAGTGCGTGGTGATTGATTATCAATACACACATAACTCCGAAAAGTCAGAGGTGTGCCCTGGGATTTGAACCCGCGACCACCGTGAACATGTAGGCAGCCGAGTCTGGTCCGATACCACGAGGCCACAAGGCCACCTGCCTCCTCTACAATTGTGATTACAATTGAGAGTGGTTAGATTATGTATTTTATTCCACCCCGATGTCGCGCGTCTGCGGCGTCCCCGCGTAGTGGTCAAAGGGGGTTAGAATTCCACCACAGTATCCCCTGCCTGTCGTAAGAGGCGACTAATAGGCGTCATCGGGGTCGCTGGGTACACCGAACAGTAATAAATCATTAGCGTCTGTATAATTATTGATTTTTGATGTGAAACATCTATAGGATCACTTGTAAACCGAATCGTTGGCGTGGCGACGCTTGCCGTGGCGACGGGTCGCCACGTTATACTGAGGTATACATATATATATTTTATGTGTAGTAGAGTGTATGGTGTGGCGACGGGTCGCGACGCTATACTGAGGTATACATATATATATTTTATGTGTAGTAGCGTGTACGGTGTGGCTTCTCACTCAGTTCGACGTTGTTGTTTACTACGGTACACATAACTTGCGTTTTATTAAATTTTTTATGTTAATTTTTGACAATAAAATATGTGTGATAGTGATAATTCAGAAGATCAAAGTGATCAACCTTGTGCAAAGAAAGTGAAACTACACTATGGCATACTACCAAGTCATCAGTAAGTAGATCGTATTTTTCAAGTGTCCATAAATGTAATTACTATATTTTTATATTTAACTAGCGGCCCGGCCCAGCTTCGCCTGGGTGCTTAGATGTTTAGACTCCACTCCACACCAGAAATATCTTATTCCCGTTCAAACTTTTGTACTCCTGAACTCAACCTAAGTACCTACTATCCCTTTTCCTATCGTATCCCATCCCATCTCATCTGGCTCCTTTTCTTTCTGTTACATCCCGTCCCATTATTTCCCATCTACCGGTCTCATCGCGTTCGTCCCACTTTATCCCATTTCATCCCTTAATGCCTAAATAGGCATGTTGACAATTTTTTGGAATTGCTTTTATTTTGTAGATAGGCCTTATATAAACACGAAACTACGACGAATATCATTAAAAAAATACGCAAACACAAATACTTTGCAAAATTCCTGCTAAAACTTTAATATAAATTTAATTAATTTTTTAGCGTCAACAACACGTGGTAATTATACTGTTAAAATGTAGCTTATATGACACGTTCGTAGATTTACCATAGCAGCGCCATCTATTGATTACTTACTCAACCCAGTCGAAAGGTATCGACATCTGTTAGAATCATTGGGAGTTAACAGATGATTGTGACTGTCAAATAATAACAGACAAATAATTAGCAATAAATTAAAATTGCGACTATAATTTGAGATTTAAACTATCCTATCTCTCAAGTTGGATCGAACTGCACATGGTGTGCAAATTTTATTATAATCGGTTTAAGTAGTTTAGGAGTCCATTGAGGACAAACATTGTGACACGAGATTTATATATATTAGATTGATTATATTCATATTAATCATATAAGTAATTATATTCATATTAATCATATTAGTAATTATATAATTTATATTAAGATTAATAATTATATAAATTATATTAATATTATCTTCAATTAATTTTTTTTTATTATTCATGAAGGAATTAATATGGAAAAATTTATCAATAAAATTTATATTTGGAAATCTTTAGTCATATATTGCAATAATTAACTAAGATTTGAGTTCATGAGTATATTGAAGCCACACTCAAATTTTTTTTTTCTATTTCCATATTTAATTAATTATATTCATATTAATCATGTTAGTAATGATATAAATTATATTACGATTAATAATTATATAAAATATATTAATATTATCTTCAATTAATTATTTTTTTATTATTCATGAAGGAATTAATATGGAAAAATTTACTCATAAAATTTATATTTGCAAATCTTTAGTCATATATTGCAATAATTAACTAAGATTTGAGTTCATGAGTATATTGAAGCCACACTCAAATTTTTTTTTCTTTTCCTTGTGTATTTTAATATCATATTTTTTCAAATATTTCAGTTCCCAACTATCATCACAGGGATCACAAAATATTATTATTGAAACTGGACGCCACCCTGATCAGTTAAACACAAGGCATACTATCAATGTTGTGTAAGATTTTATTAATCGAATAGTACCAGACTATTTTAATTTTTATCTTAGATTTTATTAACATATTTATATTTTTATTCAGAGTAAACAATAGTAAAAGAGAACGTCAAAAACAATACAGGGAGCGGAACAGAGACAAATTGAAACATCGTGAAGCGGAAAGAAGAAAGCGTATACAATCTTCACAAAGCATTATCGGACCGTCTACCTCTTCAAACTCAAATATAATCAAAGTAAATAATGAAGGACCAGTAACTGCTATTTCATCTACTCTTCAAAATAAAAGAGACCGTCAAAAAAGATACAGGGAAAAGAACAGAGAAAAATTGAGTCAGCGTGAAGCGGAAAGAAGGAGGCGTCTACAGAATGCAGAAAGTATTATAGAATTACATACTTCTCCAAATATATGAAGTAGAGAAATAATTACAGAACCAATAATCATAATAGATGCAGTAAGTACAAATTCTCGAAATTTAACTGGTTTGGGAGAAATGGAGCATGAAGTGTTTGACATATCTCAGCAAAATTTAAGTAATCTATCAAGCGCAAATATTGCGGAAATTCCGAATAACTACAGTCAATTTAGATACCATAAAACAGCTCATGAATATTTCATCGATAACTTTAAAAATAATGAATTTGGACGTGCTTGTTCAATTTGTGATCGACTTTGGTTTGAAAAAGATTTAAAGAAACCATCTACATCTAGAAATATAATTAATACAATAGCTAATGTGCAAAATGTAGATTCCCTTAAAATTTGCTCTACTTGTAAATCAGCATTAGATAAAGAAAAGATTCCTAACTTGTCAGTTTATAATGGCATTCATTACCCAAAAATACCACAGCATTTACCAAAAATCGATTTCATCACTGAAAGGCTTATTTCCTTATAATTCCTTTTATGCAAATAAGAAGATTAAGACACGTTCAAGGACAATTCGGTATATACGGACAAATTATCAATGTTCCTGTTGTTGTTGATACAATGGTACGATCACTTCCAAGAAATGTCAATGATGAACATTGAATTTAAGTTACATATTAAAAAAAATGGTTCATAAAAGTAGTTTTGTGCATGGCTTAATTAACATCGGATCAATTAAATAATTAATTGAAGATAATATTAATATAATTTATATAATTATTAATCTTAATATAATTTATATAATTACTAATATGATTAATATGAATATAATCAATTAAATATAAAAATATAGTAATTACATTTATGGACACTTGAAAAATACGATCTACTTACTGATGACTTGGTAGTATGCCATAGTGTAGTTTCACTTTCTTTGCACAAGGTTGATAACTTTGATCTTCTGAATTATCACTATCACACATATTTTATGTTCAAAAATTAACATAAAAAATTTAATAAAACGCAGGTTATGTGTACCGTAGTAAACAACAACGTCGAACTGAGTGAGAAGCCACACCGTACACGCTACTACACATAAAATATATATATGTATACCTCAGTATAACGTGGCGACCCGTCGCCACACCGTACACGCTACTACACATAAAATATATATATGTATACCTCAGTATAACGTGGCGACCCGTCGCCACGGCAAGCGTCGCCACGCCAACGATTCGGTTTACAAGTGATCCTATAGATGTTTCACATCAAAAATGGTTATACTATTTGATTACTACACCTTTATATCAGCATTACAAAATAACAGTTGATAAATCATTTTTTAATCAAGAAACACCACTAATTACACAACAGAACATAGATGAATTTAGCGAAAATATTGATCTTGAAGAAAGCCTTACTGCTCAACAACAAACTTTGGTATGGAATGAGGAAAAATATTTGCGATTAGCGCCAGGGCAACAGAATATTCCACAGAGTTTATTATTCGACGAGCATTCCGAATAGCTATCATTTCCTAGTATTTACATGGGACACTTTAGGAAATTCAGAGATACAGTCAACGTTACGCCTTTTATGATGGCATCTAGTGAATTGCGACGTAAGGATCGTCGAGGAGTCGATCCTTATCACTTGTTATATATGGCTGTAAAAATTATGAGACTGCGAGTTCGTGACTGTTTAACGATCGCGTTTAAACATGTTGGTACAGATAGCAATATAACCAAGGAACAAGTTCAATCTGAAGACTATATTCATAACTGCATGGAGTCAAATCTAGCTTTCTTACGTTCAATACCAAATTCAGTTTGGTACTGGTCTTCAAGGAAAAAAGATTTATTTGCAATGATGCGGCAGCTAGGGAAGCCAACTGCATTCATGACACTAAGCGCAAATGAAATAGGGTGGCCGGATTTATTAACATTGCTGTATAAATTAGCTGAAGGAAAAGAAGATGTGCAAAATCTCATCGTACCAGAACTCAATTTTATCCAAAAAAGTTCATTAATTAACAACGATGCTGTAACATGTGCTATTTATTTTAACAAGCTAGTTAATGTTATAATGACTATTTTACAATCAAAGAAGTTCAGTCCTTTTGGTCAATTTAGAGTCATAAACTACTCTCTGAGGATTGAATTTCAACATCGTGGAAGTCCACACGCGCATATCCTTTTATGGCTTGATAATGCTCCCACAGATATTCTTGGAAAAGAGCAAAAAAAAGCAATAGAAATGATTGATAGTTTAGTGTCAGTATCAACTTCAGAAGCATCCGGAAATATAAAATTACTTACCCATAAGCATACTTTCACGTGCTACAAAAAAATAAGATCTACTTCAGTGCAAAAGTGCCGATTTGAAGCACCATTCATGCCTTGTAAATCCACAATGATTTTAATACCGATGGAAAAAACTGATCCACTTTACAAAAAACATTTGATAAGATATAATGAAATAAGAATTAACTTAGAGAGTAGTAGTCAAAAATTTTCTATAAACGACATCCATCCGAAAAATGGCACAATACTTTCAATCCGTTTGTTTTTAATGTATTAAAATCTAATATGGATTTCCAAATAATTACTGAAGAATATTCTTGTGCGGCATACGTGGTTGAATATGTAAATAAAACCAACAGAGGTATTAGTAATTTGCAACGTAAGATAATAGAAGTCATGAATGAGAATCCCGAATTTGATATTGTTGAACTAACTCGTAAAATGAGTGTTGACATGCTAAATACCATTGAGATGAGTAGTCAAGAAGCTGCTTGGTATCTTCTACGGTTACCAATGTCTAAATCATCAATAGCAATGCAGTATATTAATACTTGTTAGCCTATTGAACGACAGAAGATTAAAAAAACACAAAAAAACATAGATGAACTGGATGATGAATCTACTGATATTTGGAAGGAAGATTGGCATGATAAGTATAAGAAACGGCCAGAAGAACTGGAAGCTATTTCGTTAGCTCAATTTGTTTCCAAATATACCAAAAACAATGAGTGAGAATACGTCAAAAAAAGCAGCCTCGAATTATTCGTTATAGAAATTATGACATGACTCAGGATTACAACGAGTACAGAAGAGAAATGGTTACCTTGCATATACCATTTAAAAATGAAGATACAGAAATATTAGCAGATATGAAATTCACAACTATATATGATGAACGCGAGAATGAAATTTTAGAAAAAAGAAAAGAATTTGAGTCAAATATTGATGTTCAGAAGACAATTGATATATGCCGACAGTTATGTCATGAAGATGAGCCAATTGATGACGAATCAGAAATTCGAGACTTGGCTACAAGATTTCTAGAACCAAACCCTTTCGAAGAATTGTACAGAAATCCGGATGCTGCTGTTAATGAAGATTTACGTATAGCTACGCTTAAAAGCTTGGGAGCAATAGCCAAAAGACATCATGAGTAATGATCGTTTTTGCGAGCTTATGAGAAGTGCTAATGAAAAGCAAAAAGATTTGCTTTTACATGTCATTCATCACAATTTATTGGCGGAAAAGTCACCTTTACAATTATTTTTTACTGGGCCAGCTGGATGTGGAAAAACCTTTGTAATAAAATTGATAATGGAAATCTATAACAGATTTTCTGAAAATGATGGGTTCTGCAATTCATATATTACGTGTGCTTCGACTGGTAAAGCTGCAGTAGCTATTGATGGAACTACTATTCATACTGCATTGAAAATATCGTTATCAAAACTAATTCCGTTATCTATAGAAAGAGCACAACAATATCGATGCTTATTTAAATATGTCAAAGTTTTAATAATTGACGAAATCAGTATGATTGGTGCCGAGCTCTTGAACCAAATAGACGCAAGGCTAAAGCAAATAACCGGAAATTTTGATGAAAATTTTGGTGGACTAGACATTATTTTTATTGGAGATTTGCGGCAACTACCTCCAGTCCGAGCAACTCCAATCTATAAGCAGTCAAAACAACGGATGGTTGGACCCTTACTTTGGCGAGGATTAAAATTCTACGAATTGACTCAAATAATGCGTCAAAATAACGAAATGTTTGCTTCTATTCTCACAAAAATTGGTAGTGGTATAATTTTAAATGATTATGAATTGGCCGTTATCGAGTCCAGATTTTTTACGAAGGAAGACGTCTCACAGCGGTGTCCAAATGGTGTACGATTATTCCATGATAATGCATCGGTTAATGCATACAACATGCGAGCTCTACAAACTGAAAATAAAATAGATTCAATTGCAATAGACGTAATTTCTGGATGTACTAATCATGAGCAGGAAGCGAATATGAGACAAAAATTACACAAGATGTCAGTGATTGATACAGGAGGGTTGCCATACGAAATTATTTTTGTTATTGGCAAACCTTACATTATTACAACTAACATAGACGTGGTAGACGGATTAGCTAATGGCGCCGTTGGAAACCTTATTCATATCGAACAAAACGAAGAAAATCAAGTTACTCGCTTATGGCTAGTTTTTCTAGATAAAAACACTGGTACAGTGGCTAGAAGAACAGCCGCTGCCTTTGTTGCAGAACATAATATCGATAAACGTGCTGTGCCTATTGTGCGTCGAACTTCAACAATATCACTCAATAATAATAAAACTATTGTGGGAAAAAGAAATCATTTTCCATTGATATCAGGATGTGCTATGACTATTCATAAGTCTCAAGGAGGTACTTATGACGAGGTGGTGTATGAGTATAGTAAAAGTCAAAGTATTCCATTACTTTACGTAGCTTTAACACGAGTAACAAGTGCTGAAGGGTTGTTTATATTTAACAGTACGGATGATTTAAGATTTTATCATGGAAGGAGAGTTGATTCATCAGTTTCAAGCTTACAGCACGAATTTGAAAGATTATCTTTAAACAGACTTACTACATTGCAAGGATTGATCACTGATTTTATGAACTCCAGAAATAAATTAACCATATACACTTTAAACTGTCAAAGTCTCAGAAAAAATGCTGCTGATTTACAAGATTCTATTTGCAGAAATAGTAACTTTTTGTTACTAACTGAAACATAGTGTCCTGCAGATGAAGCAGTTGACTTATGCAACTTTCATTGTATTGCAAAATTTAAACGACAAAATGTTAGAGCCGCTGGAGTGGCCATTTACAAAAACAACAACAACACTTCACATTTTACTACACTCAACATGGATCTAGCAATTCAAAATGCTACAGAAGTTCATGTTTCCCAAACATCTATTGGTGATATGTGTGCTTCACATGTTAAACTAGAAGACGGAAGTGAATTCATTATGATTGTAGTATACATTTCACCTAATAACAAAATGGATCATATAATTTCATTTTTACATGAAAGGTTATTTCCTTATAGTCAAAGAGGTTCAATAATTTTTAAAACGAATAAACATAAACTACCATTAATTTTAGCTGGAGATTTTAATGTAAATTTTGCAAAAGCTGAATCAATGCCATTAATGACATTTCTTCAAAAAGAATTTCAATTGCAAATCAACAACAATCCAAGAGAATCTACTACCAAATATGGAACAACAATAGATGCTGTATTTGTTTATTCCACCCAATAAATTATTAGCATCTGTATACTTATTGTTTTTTTTTAACATACAAAGTACCGGCTCCACCTTAAAATACAATTCTTAAGTCAGATTTGTAGAAGGTTCAAAATTATGAATATTGACCCTCCGATCGTAAGGCTTCAGATCCAAAACTACGATGGCTAGGATTTCAGAGCTAGGTACATAACATTGATGCAAATAATAATAATTTAAAAATGGTTATGTTACAGTGAATGTGTTAAAGTATTTCGGCTACATGAAGAAATACTTCGGGCTAATGAAAAAAAAAGAGCTAATGAGAGTGTCGAAGCTCTAAACCGACGTTTAGAAAAACAACGACAATATGACGCGCTTAGAAGATCCAGAGAAACTGTTGAACAGCGAAAGCGGCGTCTAGAGGGCAAAAGACGGCATGGATTGAAATACAAAATCACGGAAACTGTTGAGCAGCGTGAGCGACGGCTAAAAAGAAAACGAATATATTCCGCGATGTGCAGAGCCAAGGAAAGTGTTGAACAGCGTGAGCGACGGCTAGAAAAAGCAAGACAATATGTGGCGAAAAAGAAAGCCGAGAACAAAGTGAACAAAGATGGTCAACGTTATAAAAATCGGCAAACCGGGGCGTCCAGAGGGTATGTTGAACACAGTAAGTACTTTTACAGAATATACAAAATGATTTTTTCAAGTGGGCATGGGTGGCCAAATCGGAAACTACGAGGAATAGTGAAAAATGCTATAAGGAATCACGAGCCCGATTTTGATGAAAACTAAAATTGTAAACTTAGATTTTTGAGAAATCAATATGCCTAGCGAGGAATCATACCCGTTGATATAGAAAAAAATTAACAGTCAATAATAATTAAATAAAAGCAAGCTTTTGTTTTTATGCTTTGTAAAAAATATGAACAGGTCTCTGAATCTAGAACTTAACACAGGTGGCTATGAATACGCCTTCGCCAGAATACTTGTAGCCTTTCACTCATCTATAGTATATAGTATATTATTTTATCCCACAACTCCATCTTTACTTAAGCACCTTGTCCATTTCATACGCGATACCCATGCACGATCTCTTAGGTCTTCCAAGAATTTAAAATTTAGAAATTCCGATGCATAGTACAACATTCCTAGAGCGGGGGGGAGGGGAGCGGGAAGGAAAAAGGATGGCAAGAGGAAAGGGGCATTGGGCATCCGGCAATCTCACTCACCGAACTAAACGCGACAGCGAAGCTCTCACTTCATGCACTTATTATGAAGACTTGTTTGAAAAATTAGGTCATTAGCAACTAAAAACTTTATAAAAAGAAAATCTGTGGAAAACATAGAAAGTTTAATATTTTGGAATATTGATAAAATGTGCCAATTTTTGCTAAAAACTTCCCATGGGCACCGTTCGTATTTTTTTTTCAGTACAACGTGACAAAGTTGATCAATAGATAATTGGAAATTCTTTCCTCGAGGAATTTCATCATATTTCTTGAAAAATAGACTTGTTTTAATTTAATATTGGAAAACGTCAATTGAAAAAAATAGCATTTATAACAAGTGATTTCTAACATCTATTGTTACAATCGGTATTTTGCAACATTTAGTAGACAAGCTTATGAACTACATACCAAATTGAATCACAAGTGAAATTGTCATGAAATGTGATCAAGTTCCCTCAAAGAAGGATTTTTTAATTATTTATTATTTCTACAAAGTGGTAGAGCCACGCTGTTGTCAGCCATGACTCATCATGGATGGGCAGGCTCGTTCGGGATGGTACCACTATCTTACAGGAGATCGACTTGAAGCGACAGCTAAGCTGTCGCGTTTCGTCCGGTGAGTAAGACTGCCGGAGGCCCTAACCTTTTCTTTCTATTTTTTACCTACGCGCTCACCTCCCAATTTGATGGACCGGCAACACATCCATGATCCAAGCGTTGTGGATGTTCATGGGTGGCAGTGATCACTAACCATCAGGTGACCTGCTCGCTCGTTTGCGGGACGTATGCTAAAAGAAAATCAATTCAGGTGAGGCCTTTGGGCCCTTTGCTTCTGTATTATTCGTGGGACAGTGACTCTACCCCAGTCGCGCCGATATATTGACACCCCAGTCCAACTGGCTTTAACAAGGGTCTACAACTATTGAAGAAAAGTTTAAAAGAATTTGCAATGTAACGTTTACTACTTATTATCGCATTTGTATTTACCATCAATATAATATACTTGTTACAGATACCGAACCAAGCAATCAAGAACTTGATCAACTTTGTGATGTGACTGCATCAGAGGGTATTGGAGATCCAAAGCCCAATGTGAATGGCGACATAGTTTATGAATTTGATTCACTTGATGGTGTCGCCAGTAATGACATCAAAACTGAAGGTAATGTTCCAGAGGAGGAATATGAAATTGTAAGAGCTATAAAAATGGAAATTGATGTTGAATCTGAAGGTGTACAATACTACGCTTAAAGAAAAGAACGCTGACGGTCTGGCGGCACCGGATATCCCAGGGTCGGAGGCGCCCCGTGTATATCGGGGCGACGCCTAGACTGATAAAATAAAATTACTAAAACGTAGGAGGAATCCAAACATTATTGAATAAAGAAATTGAATATAAGATTTTGTTTTATTTCATACATATCCATAGAGGTGTAAAAACTGAAAAATGCCGCCACTCCCTTATAAAATTATAATATTTTTAACCAATCATTTGCATTTACCAATTATGAGATAGATACTAAACCCAAGCAACCAGAATTAATTCTAGCATTGTGTTCACGAATATAGTGCAAAATCTAGTAGAATTTGGTAAATAAAGTTTAAGTTGGCTTAAACTATCCGACGACAGATGGCGCTGTTGCCAATAACAGTGTCCTATTATATTGTATTGTATATATGTATTTTATTTAGTACGTAGTTATGTTATTATTATTATTTATGTATATTCATAGATAAATCTCTTATCAAATAAGCACATGTAACCCTGACTGCATTATCTGTATATAAAGTTAAATAAATAAATAAACCACGCACCCGATTTATTATAAATATGTCGAAAATATCAATAGTGTAAGAATACAGTTAAATTTTAACTGATATTGTGGAATTCATATTATAATTCAAGGCTTTAAAATTGTAGCGAAATATTAATTGTCATCGACTATTTTTATCGACAACATATTAGTGATCGAAACTGTGAATCCACCCCAAGCAAATTTTGGTTCAAATTAATACAAATTCACGTATTTGATGTTATTTTTAAAGGCAATGAATGCTTTCAGCGCATTTATATAATTAATTAATATATTATTTTCTACCGATCAGAACACAAGGTTTGTCTTTTAATTCTACAATTAATTGTGCATTGGAAAAAAGTGATCCTTACCTGTGAAAACTATAATTATTCTGATTTTACGCCTGTATAAATCTCATCCCAGCATTGCACAATTTACCATAATAAACTAGTTTTAGTAAAAATAACTAAGTACTCAAATAAGAAATAAACAATGAAAATAAGCGAAATTTATCGCTCGCTTATTTGACATATTTTGAACATGACACTCAACAATCACATCATGCATCTCGCTTTAATATAATTGAGAATGGTGTAATTTTTTAAATGAGTTATATCATTGTATCTCTTTCACATTAGCGATCTATGTTTTTAATCCACCACGCTGGCCTAGTGCGGGTTGGCGGACTTTCACATACCATAGAAATTTATACAAATCGCTATGGTATGCAGGTTTCCTCACGATGTTTTCCTTCACCGTTATAGTGTGTGGTGATTGACTATCAATACACACATGACTCCGAAAAGTCAGAGGTGTGCCCTGGGATTTGAACCCGCGGCCACCGTAAAAACGTAGGACCCGTGTTATTCCTTGGATTAACTATGTAAAATTAGAGTTTTGTTGCTCCAGCATTATCATGGGCTAAATTTTTGAAGTACGTGGTGGCCTGTTGGTAAACGGACCGGACGCGGCTGCCAACATGTTCACGGTAATCGCGGGTTTAAATTCCAGGGCACACCTCTGACTTTTTAGAGTCATGTGTGTATTGATAGTCAATCACCACGCACTTTAACGGTGAGGGAAAACATTGTGAGGAAACCTGCATACCATGGCCATTTTAAAGAATTTTTAAAGTGAAAACTTCTTTAGCTGCGTTGGGCACATTTCGGTAGAGGAAAATCTTGTGAGTTCGCGTCACCGATATGCTCGTAACTGGCGCACGCGCAGTATGCTGTGCGCCTTGTACACTTTTTGGATGGGTACCTAAAATCTCGAGCGTTCGCGTCACTGACATGCTTATACCCAGAGGCCAAATTAAATCAAATCAAGTAAATTTTTCAAGAGATGTGACCAAATTTCTCAGAGAAGGAATTTTCAATTATTTATTGATCAAGTCAGGTGCGACTTTGGGCCTTTAGTATTTGGCTATACGTGGGACGGTGTTACTACCCCAGTCGCGCCGATATATTCACACTCCAGCCTAACTGGCTATAACAAGGGTCTACAACTATTGAAAAGTAAAAAATAATTTGAAAAGTAACGTTATTACCATCAATATAATTTACTTTTTACAGATACGATTGTAAGTGAAAAACGCGAAAACAAATCAAGAAAGTATAGAGCATTTTAAAGACAGAAATAATATGCAGAAACGATTGGATGAACAACCGAAAAATGATTTCGGTGATGCAATGAATATGCAAAAAATAAGAAAACATACGAAACTAAAATGTTGTAAGAAGTTATCGAAGCACAAAGACAATGAAAGTGTTAAACACTTGACTAATGTCATAAACATAGTAGATACACAAAAATGTATTGCCAAAGAAAATATCAAACAGCTTTTCAGATATTGCTAAATATCTGAACATTTTCGAAAATGGAGAGTTACGTATAGCCACTGAACGTTTCTTACAAAGTGTAAAACTTTGTCAAAATGTTTACTAGTCAAAAACTACGGCAATACGGAACTGCTGAACGACGACAGCGGCGTCAAAAAAAAGACTGTTGTGCTAAAATGAGTGTTGAACGACGTGAGCAATTGAAAGAAAAAGCACGGCATTAAAAGTAAGCCAAAAGTGTTGGATAGTGTGCGCGACGCCTAGACAAATATTATTGAATAAAGAATTTTGAATGTAACTGAAATATTTATTTTATTTCATACATATCCGTAGTGGTGTTCAGAATATAACCGTGAACGCATTTCAGCTATTGCAAGAAAACAGTACATTCTGCCAAGTAGCGATTTGCACGATACATTTTTTTTTTCTAATCTACTTGTCGAACACTGAATAGTTTATACATAACAGATTTCACAAGGATCATGCGGCCACCGTTAAATAGTACCTTCAGGTAACTTGGGTCTAGAACTTGAGCCTTCTAAGTACTAACAGATCGGATCTTTGATCTCTTAGTTAAGTTACCCGAAAAAGATAATTAACGTCATTTTGGCAGCATAGTTTTTGACTTAAGTCGATTTCATCGCAAATGAGTCAAAAAAGTAAAACTGACAAGTGACAACTGGAACGTGGGAAACATCTGAGTGTCAAATATTGCAAATGTAACATTGTAATTTATTTTAAATTTTGTTGCACTTCTATACATCTTGAAGCAGTAACTAAATAATTGATCCATAGATAATACACTACATAGGAAACTGAAGAACTGACCGTCGTAATCAATAGGGTTATTGACGAAATTATAAAAAGTATTTTAAATTAAGAACTTATACAGGGTATAACAAGACTGCTACTAAAAACGAAGCCAGGTGGTAATTTTAGTGACTTTAGACACATTGCAACTAAAAATTTTGCAAGAAATAAGCGCGTTTTTTGGTTGGTTTAAATCGAATTAAGTAGATTTTTTTAGTTGGTGCATAACAAACGGTTTTAGAATCTTATTTTTTTCTTTCTAAAATATTGGTATAGAAAATAAAGTATGCTGAAATTTTCCTCAGTAGAAACTTAAAGATACATTAAAAACATGCAATGTTAGTACTAATACTGCAAATTTTTATACAAAAATATTTATTTGGAAATTTATTGCGAGTTTTTCGATACGTACGGACGATTTTAAACCAGCCTATCTGTAATGAAGTTCAATGACCTCCACGATTACGCACTTCAAAATTAGTTTCAGAAAACGATACCAGATGGGCCTTCTAATGACATTAGGGTTGCGCAAATAATCTTGACCTCTCTTTATCTACCCCCAAGCGTATTACATAAATACTCTTATGTGTTTACCTATAATATTACGTCATGAGCTGAGTAGCTGTAGAATAAGATTGGGATCACGCGGCAGACAGATTCAAAAAATATTTTTTATTTAATAAATTAAAAATATTTATTCAATTTCTTTAACAACATAAATAATTCTAAACCATATTTATAAGCATGTACTTTCGTAGTAAAATAGTTTGTTATTTTTTATTGATCACTGGCAAATACCCTATCGTCATAAAACTAGGCTGTATGGCTTAGACCTTTGCCTTTCCCATGGGATAAATTGAAAAAACAACAATCAATTGTCATGATCAAATGACAATTCTTTTGTGTTGATATTGATGTTTACACTTTACTAAGATGAATACAACAGTTGTAAAGAAAAAACGCTTAAGTTTTACTTATTTCTAACAAGAGTGATTGATATAACCAACGCGTACCTTTCAAAATGCCTAGAAAACCTTCACGAAAACGCTCCAACTGTGTGCAAACTTCACGCAAGCAAGGCGATGAAGAGGGACCTAGCCAGGATTCTGTAACTTCGCACAGCTCAGCTACATCTAAAGCAACCCTCGATGTAGAAAAAGCTGAACAAGTTTCTACTCAGGATCCGCTGCCGTCACGGCCCCCGCGTGCTGCTAAAGTGAAATGTCTTCAGCAGTTACCTGCTGCCATAGGTAGTGACAGGTAAATCTTGTTGAAGGTATAATCGGGCTCATTGTCCTCACGAGCTGCTGTATGTGTCAATACATAGCATTAGTGTTTCTGTTATCCAATCCAATCTATCAGCCAAAGGAAGTGCACTGCTGAAGATAGGCCTCTCCCAATGATTTCCACAGTGACCTGTTGGAGGGAGCCTGCATCCAGCGACATACTTTTACCAGGTCGTCAGACCACCTGGTGGGTGGATGTCACACATTTAACATTATTTTTATTTATTGTTTATCATGGGCAACATTTCTTTCGGGAGTAATGTTTGTATTTTATGTTACAGCATGGGTCAGGCAATTAGTAAACAGCTCACTTGGTGGTAACAGATTACCAGTGCCTAGACTTGAATACCAGATACATAAACACTTAAGTATGTTGCAAGCTTTGAGTATAAGCAGTCTTAAATATTTTAACAGGATATGAAGCACATCATTCAGTGATTTAGTCCTTCAGTGGTAAAGGAGACTGCCCATTTTATCATGAAACTTGGTATTGGTGCGAAGATTTTTGTCCCTTGATGAAACCTACTTTTTTGTGTAGGTAAATATATATATTGTCAATAAAAATAAACCTGATTGCGACCCAGGCCCGGAGTTCTTGCAGAAATTAACTTAAGTCCAATAAAAATTTTATTTTGTCTTTGTCTCTGTGAAATGTGATGATAATTACTTTATTTTATTAAAATCTGTCGCTTGGTATAAAACAGAAAAATGTTTCAGGACAAACCATAAAAAATGCTATAATGAATTTAAAGCAGTATGGGTATTATTGGGGTCAATAATATTTTTTTCCGATACCAGGAATGGGCATTCTCCTTTGTTAATCTAAGAGTTCCCCAAGTTAATGTCAATTTTATTTATTTGTTGTGTTAACAAGTAAATTAAATTTTAATTTATTTAAAATTGACTAAATAAGTTCCCCTTGTATATGCAGACCAGCATTTAGACAAATGTTTGTGAAGCCCACAAGTATTTGTCTCGGGCCTGAGTGTTTGTGAGAAAGAAAATTCTCTCGTAGCTTCTGACACCCACAACACAAGACTTAATTGATCTTAATGTGGGGTCAAGACTATGTATGTGACTGTTCGGTCTATTTATTTATTTTATCATGCTCCAGAAAATAGTCCTGGCTAAGCATCCTTCTTACTGAGTTAAAGTTCAGCTCACACACATCTTACCTTGCTGATGGTATTCTCTGGTCAGCCTGTATAGCCAGCAATTATCTCCATGCATTCATCTCATCTCTAACTAATTCTGCACTATTTGAGGTGTTTCATTCTACCCAAAAAAAAATTATTAACTTCAATATAATGTAAGTTTTTTTAAATATGACCACCTAAAAATACCATTTTGATGTATTAGAAACTATAAGAGAATTTTCTGTCTCAAAAACAAGCTGTGATTGGAGTTTGAGGATAGTGATATTTGGGATCAAATCTATGGTGGCTAGGATCACAGATTGTACATAGTTATGATGCGAAAAATAATAATTATTATGTTACAGTGAAAGTGTTGAAGACCATGAGCAAAGTCTAAAACAAAAACCCCAGAATGTACCAAAAAGTAGATCCAATGAAAATGTTGAACTACAGAAGCGATATCCAGAAAGAAGACGACTTTGCTCGAAAAAATACAGAGCCAACGAAAATGTTGAACAACGTCGACAACGTCTTGAATGTTTACGACGCAATTACGCCGAACGCAGGGCGAATGGAAGTGACAAAGATAGTAAGTGACATTTAGAATATGAACCAAAAAGCAAAGCCAATGATTTTGCTGACATTCCGACTAAAATTTCGGTCTGAGCTTCAATGCTCGGTGTCATTAAAATGCGTGCCGCTGTTGATCCTGGCTTACAGGAGTTGCAGTGGCGGGTGTAGGGGCGGGACAGTTGCAGTCTCATTCCGATTAAAGTTTCTCGTTGGCCTTCAAGCTTATTACGCGTGGCAGGCGATGTAGACACGCAAGTAGCGCCCAGTAGACACGCTATGCCACCCGGCCCACTGCCAAATATAGCTCATCACGAAATGGGGCGGCGCAGATGCCCCCTTCTTTCCCTATTTCGGACGTCCATGGTGAGATAAGCATCCGTGACAGTCACAAGGCTACGCGTTTTGCAGCCTGTCCCGGACTCGCACTTAACGCGAGCGCACAGACCTCGCTGTGTGCGCAATGACGTTGGTATCCCCTTTAACTCGCTTTTTACGACAGCCACAGATACCGTGTTGGAATTCTGACGCCCCTTAAAACTGGGCGGTGCCCTTTTAGTCTGGGTTTTGCGTTATATAGTCTTCAATATCCTAGTCCAGCCGATATATTTTCACTCCGGCCTAACTGATCTTAAAATATTGAAAAGTATCAAAGAATTTGAAAAGTAACGTTATTATTTCTTTTGTATTTATCATCAATATCATTGACTTGTTACAGATACACATCTAGATACCGTTGAAAGGATTAAAACCGAACCAAGCAATCAAGAATTCGATCAACTTTGTGATGTGACTGCATCGGACAGTATTGTAGATCCAAAGCCCAATGTGAATGGTGAGGACAATACACTCTGCGAGTGTGATCCACTTGGTGGTATCAGTGGTAACGAGTTTAATACGGAAGACCATGTTCTAGACAAGGAAGATGATGTTAAAAGAGATTTAAAAATGGAAATTGGTATAAAGTCTGAAGGTCCACAACAAATTGAACCCGAAAAAGCAAAAATTTCAATGGTTGGTGCCATCAAAGTTGAAAATGTAGATTATATGCAGAAACCATTGGAAAAACAAAGGAAAGGAGATATAGATAATGCAACTAATATAGTGACAACCACCAAAGACGCAGGAAAAAAACGTATTAAGAAGTCCCGACCAGGTGTTCAGCAATGTTTAAAAAAAATACGACAAGATGTGCCTATATCTATAGACAATAGAAAAGTTGTACATGATTCACGTCAGAATAAAATGTGGCAGTATGTGCCTACAAGTCGGAGTAGAAATTCTGCTGAACAAGGTGAGCAAAGTCCCCCAAAGCTGCTAGAATGTGTATCATCACAAACAGCGAGTAACTACGTCGACCATAATCATCAAAAATCATCAAAAAATATAGCCAATAAACAGGTTAAAGAGCATGAACGTCTAGAAACCGAACAACATTGCACGATAAACGTGAAAGACAAATTAACTGATGAGCAACGTCAGCGCCGGAATGAAAAAGCACGACAACGGTATTTAAAACGAAAAGCCAATGAAAGTCTCGAAGAGCGTGAGAAACGTCTAGAGAGGAAAAGACAAAATCAATGAAAACGCAAGGCCAATGAAAGTGTTGAACAACGCGAGCAACGTCTACAAAGAGAAAGACAAAGTGACCTTCGACGTAAGATCAATGAAAGTGTTGAACAACGTGAGAGACGTCTAGGAAAACAGCGACGGTATTATGCAAGGAAAGTGAAAGGTCAATTAAGTGATGAACAACTTAAGGAACGGTATGAAAAGGTACGACAGTGGCATTTAAAACGGAAAGCCAATGAAAGTGTTGAAGAGCGTGACCAACGTCTAGACAAACATCGACAGTATTATGCAACAAAAGTGAGAGGGCAACTAAGTGCTGAACAACTTAAGCAACGAGATGAAAGGCTACGACAATGGCATTTAAAACGGAGAGCCAATGAAAGTGTTGAAAAGCGTGAGCAACGTTTACAGAGAGCAAGACAAAAAAGATTACAACGCAAGGCCAATGAAATTGTTGAACAGCGTGAACGAGGTCTAGAAGGAGTACGACAGTGTGACTCAGGAAACCCTAAGAAGAATCCAACTATTGAACAAAACGACGGTCACCGAGAATATTCAGCAAAATGCGTGGTCAAGAATAAAAATAAAAAAATGGTTCAACATCTTGAATACCACGAACGGCATGGGACCACTGAAAGTGTTGAACAATGTAAGTACTTGTTTTTAAAACTGATTTTTTTATTAGAGTTATAGAGGCAGACATGGATTTTGATAAATGTCGCATGTTCGTTCGTGGTGCCTAGTTTTAGGCTCATGTCAGTGGTTATGACTGGTGTAGTTCCTGCTAAGTTGCTGTACTATTCTATAGCCTAGCTCCAACAAATTTGCAAGTAACCAAACCGATCCTAAGATAAAACATAGTTAGCTTAAATATAGACTACCTCGGTGGCGTAGTTGTACTATGGTACGATTATAAAGCTGAGGTTTCGGGTTCGAATCCCGGGTCGGGCTAAGTGATATTGGATTTTTTTATTCATTATCAGCCCGGAGTCAAGAATTTTTGCTTGGATGTGGTGCTAGGCTCCCCCGGAAGAAAAAGGCGTGAGTTTATCTATGTATGTATATATAAAATATAGATTTAAATGTATTTTATTCTTCATTGTTTTCACCGTTAAAATAAATTGTTTCAGATCAAATAACAGAACATTATAAAGTATCAAACCATGGTTATGTTAAGCAAATAAAAACCGAACCAAGAATTGAAGAATAAAGTTGAATTTCTCGATCAAAGACATCAGTGATGGAGATAATGTTCTTCTAGAGGATGATTATGAAGTTTAGAGTTTCAAAAACAGAAATTGATATTGAATTTGACGATACACAATAAATAACAGGAATCTCAGCGGTTGATAGCAATAAAGACAAAAAGTTATAATGGTTTCTTGGATTCACGAGAATGTTACACATTGAAATAAAACGAATTCTTGCGGATTTTATCGCGAATTTGATTTAATTTTTACATTTTTTCATTTACTGAGCGCCTCGGTCTGTGGCCTGAGAAGGTTGTTAGCTATTTGTGAGGGATATGCAGCGGATCATGGGCTGCTTTATAATGCAAAAAAAAGCCAATGTATGGTTTTTCAGGGCGGGCCTAGAAAAGTATCAGTAATGCCACCTATAACGCTGAATGGTAAATCTTTAGAAAGAGTAGAGGTTTTTAAATACCTAGGCCATTTAGTTACACCTGCCTTGAGGGACGATGCGGACGTGGAGCGGGAACGAAGGGCGTTATCTGTTAGAGCTAACATGGTGATCCGCAGGTTTGCACGGTGCTCTAATGATATAAAAATTACTCTATTTAGAGCTTACTGCACTACATTTTACACGTGTAGTTTATGGACCAATTACACTAAAAAATCATATGACGCCCTTCGGGTCCAGTTTAATAACGCGTTTAGGATGATGTTGGGGTTCCCTCGTTTTTGCAGCGCTTCGACAATGTTTGCTGAAGCGCGAGTAGATTGCTTCTACACTATTATACGCAAGAGATGCGCTTCCCTAGTGCGGCGAGTGCGAGAGAGCACCAACAGTCTTCTGGCTGTCTTTGCAGCAATGTTTGACTGCCCCATCATTAAACATTGTTGTGGGTTGCACATTAGTCACTTTTGATTTGTAATTTGTGTTTATGTCTAATTGTAAGTTTGTTTTTTTCAATTTATATTTGTGTGTTATGACAAGTAATGTGACTGATTATGTAATTATTATGTACTATGGGTCTTTGATACCTGAAATAAAATGATGATTATTATTATTATTATTTCGTGACCACGAAAACTGTAAAGTGATCGAAACGTCGGGAAATTAAAAAAAGTATTTTTTTTTTCTTGAACACGAAAACTAAAGTGATCGAAATGTCGGGTAATTAAAAATTAAATCAAACTCGCGATAAAATCCGTAAGAATCCGTTTTATTTCAACATAAAAAGTTGTCCTGCTGATTTCATTGAAGAAACAAGTGGAGGGAGATACCATTACTACTGCAACTCGCAAAGCGACAGCGACAGGAGACTTGGGAATAATTATAAATATTAAAAAAGATCAGTCAGGCAATGTATGTTATGAAGGTTTACTTATAATATGAGTGCCCTAAGATTTAAAATTTAAATATATATTTTACGTTTTGAAAAGATCTGTATTTACTTATATTCCCAGAAGTTAGCTACGTACGGCTCTAAAGCGCCATTTACACGGGGAGAGTTTCTCGCGGCGAAAATCGTATGCGATTATCGATCGCATGACATAACCGCCATAGATTATAGTGTTCTGACAAATGTTTACACGATGCAACTTTTTTGTATCCTTACGATAATCGTGTCTTCGAGGCGGAAAACTCTCCCCGTGTAAATGGGCTTAAATGATGAGGAATTAACAAGATTTTTCTGTTTACTTGACGAAAGTGGCCCTAAAGCCTTGTGCCTATGCGATGGAGGGATTCAAATGGGGAGTTGATGCTAAAACGGCAGCGCGGCGGAGTTGGCAAAAATCTACGAGATACGTGAGGGGACTGTATAAAAAATATCCCCTTCAGAGCTGATTCGCGGTGATGCGGTTAGGTCAGGAACAAGGGATGTGCACGCCTTACCTTACATCTGCATCCTAGGCGAGGTGGCACGCGGTCCCGGCGCTATGGTGTCGACGTAGAAATCACGACACTCGCGCGAACAGGGGCGTGTCCCTTACAATAGCGATGCCGGCATCAACCATGCGGTTCTAAGTCTTTAAGGTTTGTTAGTTTTGTAGGAAGCGGTGTGCGATTACAGAGAATTGTGCGGATTAGCGATAGCGGCGGCGGCGGGAAAACTTACGTCTTACGAGTGCATGTGCGGCGCGGGCGGCGATTCGAAGCGAAGTAGTGTGGGGCCTCAGCGCGTCGACACATTCCGTGGTCCCCGCGCGACGTACGCGTAAGGAGTACAGACATATAGGTTAGGCGTGCGTTAGAGAGAAAAGGAAATAGCGGGAATATGTTACACAAACCAATTCACACATTTCAATAATAGTACTGCCAACTTCGCTTTACATGTATAAAAAATGGCGGTTCGAGATACCGGCTAATGAAATGCGTTTTTTTTACAAAAATATAAAAATATGGCGTAATAAAATAATTTAAACATGATTTTAAAATAAAATATTTATTACACGCCAGGTCTTTAATAAATAATTTTTGTATTCGACCCACGTTTTAAGTAATTTTGTTTTCATCCTGTCTATGCGTCGCGCACTCTCTCCCACACTTTAAATAACGTTCTGCTTTATCTTTCAGTTTGTCAGGTCTTTCAACACTCATTTGAGCTTAATAGTCGTATTTGAATCAACAACAATGCCATTTCCAACAGGTCGATGTGGAGATCCCTCGGGGAGGCCTGTGGCTGAAAAGAGAGAAGTTTTTCTAGACGTTGCTGTCGTTATTCAACAGTTGATTACGCATCTTGCCATACTTTCCCGATTTTGTTTTTGTTCTCGCTCACGTTTTTCTCTTTTATTGGAGTAAGCGCGTCGTACAAGGTGGTGGGCGGAGTGGTCGAGTTTCTGTATTTTCTGTGGTTGTGTCTATAGTTGCATCAATATTTTCTTTCTGTTGTTCCTCTAATAGTTTGTGCATGGCATCATGGCATTTTGGAACTTTATTAGTATCGACCATTGAGTTATTTTCTTTAAATGTAATGTTTTACACCTTCAGATTCAACATCAATTTCCTGTTTTTAAACTCTTCCAACTTCATATTCCTCCTCTAGAATATTATCATCAGTTTTAATGTCTACTAGTGAGATCATCAAGTGAATCAATTTCATAAACTGGCGCCATTCATATTGGGCTTTTGATTGTAATACTATCCGATGCAATCACTTCACAAAGTTGATTGTATTCTTGACAGTATGTGACTAAACGCGTATCTGCAACAAGACAATTATATTTAATTAAAGGTTACATAGCAGATTATTTTAAAGTTTTCAATAGTCGTAGATCCTTGTTATAGCCAGTTAAGCTGATGTGAAAATATCGACGGGAATGGGGTAGTAACACTCACTCGCGGAAAAACCAGAACTAAAGGCCCGAAGGCCTCCGTCCATCCATCCATCAGCCAAAGGAAGTCCGTTGCTGAACATAGGCCTCTCCCAATGATTTCCACAGTGACCTTTTGGAGGCAGCCTGCGTCCAGCGACGTCCCGCGACCTTTACCAGGTCGTCTGACCACCTAGTGGGTGGATGTCCCACGCTGCGCTTTTCGCTTCGTGGCCTCCATTCGAGAAATTTTTGGCCTCATCGGCCATCAGTTCTCCGTGCTATGTGCCCCGCCCATTGCCACTTCAACTTGCAAATCCGCTGGGCTATGTCGGTTACTTTAGTTCCGAGGGCCTCACCTGACTCAATAAGTAATTTAAAATTCCTTCCTTGAGTCTTTGTTTGACTATGAAGGAATAGGGAGATATACATAGCTCCCGAGAATTACCTTGTCAATCATCTCGCCTGGTTTTTTTCCGTTTACCGAGCGTTTTTTTTATATCATAAATTAAATTTCTAATTGTTTATACCAATAAAATTTCGCTAATTAACACTGAATGCTTTGTGCCTATTGGCAATTAATTCTTAATAATGTTAATTACTTATGTGATATTATTTATTACTCTAATCTAAAATTATTATTATTTCAGGTAAAAATGTCACGAAAAAATCTGATGTGGCAGTTTCTTGAGAAAAGCATTAGCGATTCATCTAAAGTTATTTGCAAAATTTCTAACAGTACATTATTAAGATCTTTAGGAAATAGAAACCTAAAAAAAAAACAAACATAGCACGGAAAACATCATTATACATTTGATTATTTAACTGTCTATATGTATATATATGCAAATAAATGTAAAAAAATAGTGAATTTTAGTAAATAATCGTAATTTTAAATAATTTTAACAAGTTTCGGTTTCGGTTTGGGCCGAAACAGAAAGCAAGGCCGAAAGTTCGGTTTCGGTTTCGGTTTCGGCTGAAAAACTGGTTTCGGTCGGACACTAAAAATTAGTTCTTTTTTTTTTATAATTGCATAGGTCCGGCAAACGAGCAACTAGGTCACCAAGATGGTAAGTGATCACTGCCGACCATAAACATCCACAACGCTGGATCATGAATGTGTTGCCGACCCAATTGGGAGGGGAGCGGAAAGGAAAAAGGATGGGAAGAGGAAAGGGGTATTGGGCATCTGGCAATCTCACTCACCGAACGAAACGCGACAGCTGACCAGTCGCTTCACGTCGATTTCCTGTTAGACAGTGGTACCGCCCCGGATCAGCCTGCCCATTGATGAGTCATGAGACTGACAACAGTGTGGCTCTACCGCTTCCAAACACTCCTCTCTACCTCTTTCGTATAGTTTGCCTATGTAATTACTTTTCAGAATTTGATCCTTATTAGCAAGATTATCGAATGGTGTAATAACACAGCATGTATTTCTTGTATAACAGCAGGTTCGATTTCCCGCTACGCCCATTGATTTATCAAAAATCTAAGTATGCAATTTTAGTTATCATATAAATCAGGCTCGTGACTCCTAGCACAATTTTTAGGTATACTTCATAGTTTCCGATGTGGCCAAACACGCCCCCTTGAATAAAACAGTTATACTCTGTATAAGTACTTACTGTTTTCAACACTTCCTTGGGACGCACCCTTTTGCCGATTTTGTATCGTTGAATATCTTGGTTCACTTTTTTGCGCCACTCTTTCGCGTTATATCGTAATTTTTCTAGCCGTCTCTCACGCTCTTCAACAGTTTCCTTGGCTTTATATTTCGCATAATATTGTCGTAATATTTTTAGACGTCGCTCACGCTGTTCAACACTTTCCTTGGCTTTGTATTTCGCGACATACTGTCGTTTTCTTTCAAGACGACGCTCACGCTGTTCAACGGTTTCTTTAGATATTCTATTCGCGTAACGTCGTCGATATCCTTCTATACGTCGCATATGATCTTCGACACTTTCATTCGACCTGCGTTTTGATTTACTGCGTCGTAGACATTCTACATATTCACGGTGATCAACGTTTTTATCGGCTCTCCTTTTTTCTTCATTAATACTCTGTTTTTCTCGACGTAGCTCATGATATTCAACACATTTACTGTAACATGACAATTGTTTGGTTATTATAATTCGCATAATGATTATGTATCTACTACAGGCGACAGTTCGGCATGGCAATTTTCTGATGTACTATTACGTTCCAACTTCCAAGTGATTTATATCGATATTTTTTGCAACGCAATAACATAATAGTAAAAATAATTAAGTCAAGTTTATTATATGCAATATGACAAAATATTTTATTATTTATTTAAATCTTTATTGTACACAAATTTACACAAAAACTATAATAAAAGTGCGTGGATGCCTTTTGGAACATTATAACGATAACGGAAAATGTAAGGAAACCTGCATAATTTCTATGGTATGCAAAGTCCGCCTACCTGCACTACACCATCGAGGTGGATTTTGGCTTTACCGTTCTCAATCGTATTCTTAATTGTAGGGAAGGTAGGTGCCCTTCAGCAGGACTTATACACTTATATAGGCTGATACAGTTTAAATAATAATTCCAATATTTCAGTAACATAAACTTTGCCAACCCGCACTAGGCCAGCGTGGTGGACTATATGGCCTAACCACTCTCAATCGTACTCTCGATTGTAGAGGAGGCCCGTGCCCTGCAGTGGGTCGTATATGGGCTGATACAAAAAAAAAAAATACTTTATAAGCCAACAAAGATCTAGCTCATGGTAATGCTGAAGCAACAAAAACCTAATTTTACAAAGTTAATCCAAGGAATAACATGGGTTCTACGTTTTGGCACTTACTGTTGCTGATGTCGACGATAACTTGATACAACTTCAGATATCTGTTGAAGACATTTCAGTTTAGCCGCTCGCGTGGGTCGCGACGCTGGAAGAGGATCACAAGTACTTGTCTGTGCAGAATTATAACATAATTGTTCGGATTTTTCACTGTTTGGTTTGGTTTCAATATTTTCAACATCATCATCATCGTACTCTGTTATACAATCTGCAACAGATTAATAAAATCAAATACGTTTGTTCATGATAAAGTCAATATACAATTATGATTCTGATAGAGACTTCAAGATACATTTTTATAGTGGTTTGAAAACTGACTACAATGCACCAGATGATAAATACAGTCTAATAGAAATAGAACTTCAAAATGGGTAAATAAATTAGTTGTTATGTCCTGCGCACACCGGAACGGAAAGGCAAGGTTTTTTTTTACAAAGTGTATTAATACAACATAAATTCTAATGTTTTAAATTTATGCCGTGGCATCGAAATGGATTTCTTGACGGCATCGAAGGGCGCTCCAAGGAATCCCCCGGTGCTAGGCCACGGCATACCAAAAGACGCCGCGACGCCATTCCGTCTCGGTGTGGTTAGGCCATTATGGTGTACTCGGAACTGTCCGTAGACTTTCTTTTAGTTCATTGGAATTCATTAAATAATATTTCAAAAGTATTTGTTTAAATGCAAGTTGGTTTTTAGGCCAATAGTGTGTGGGAGATGAACATTGTCCTTTCTAAAATTCTTCTCTAGCAGAGAGATTAGGTGTTAAGGTAACGGAAGAGAAATATTAAATATTATCACCTTTGAGCTATGATTTGGCCATCCACACGCCCACATAAAAAATTCACCCAAAGATAACTTACATTCTTCACTCCCACGGTCCAAACACTGTTGTCTTTCATTTGTTTTCTTTGCTTTCGATTTTCCTCTATATTCCCGTTTAATCAGTATTTTTCCTGTATTGTCTGTGGTTGTGTCTATACTATGTGCACCAACAACATCTTCTTTCTGTTGTTTCTCTAATAGTTTGTACATGGCTATTATGTCTTGAACTTTATTATTATTGGCCATCAAGTTCTTTTCTTTAAGTGTAGTTTGTTGTACACCTTCAGATTCAACATCAATTTCCATTTTTAAAACTCTTCTAACTTCATACTTCTCTAGAACATTATCTTCAGTTTTAATGTCTTTACTAGTGATACCATCAAGTGAATGAAATTCATAAACAATGTCGTCATTCACATTAGGCTTTAAATCTGTAATACTATCTGATGCAGTCACTTCATAAAGTTGATCGTATTCTTGATAATTTGGTTCAATTTTAATCTTTACAACAAAATCAGGATGTGTATCTGTAACAAGTCAATTATAATGATGGTATATGCTAATGAGATAATAGTAAGTGGGTTTTGCCCCGTGGTCAGGAGAGTAAGAATAGGGATGTTGACTGCTGTTATAAATTCATTTAAAGTTGTGTTGTGCAAAGAAGCTATCTATTTCAGAAATTTACAATATGAAATAATGAATAATATGTATACTTTGAAATTATTTAATGACAACCAAAGTACTCAAAAGCTAATGGCAAATCCAGTATTTCACAAAAGGTCTAAACACATTGATGTTAGATATCATTTTTTTATTTATTTATTTTGGTAGAGAATGTGTTTCAAGTAATATTGTAACAATTATTTATTTGCTAACAGCGGATATGTCTGCTTACATTTTTACTAAAGGATTATTTTGCAATAGGCATTCTAAGTTTATGAGAATGTTAGGTATATTTTATGTTTGAAGTATTTTTTGTTTATTGGTAGTTCTTATGTATATCATCATAGTTGATAGTATATGGATATAGTGGGGGTGTTGTTGTTTATATCTATAATGTTTATATTCCTTATATTAATGTTACTGGCACTCTGTATGTATATTTGTATATACTTATTTAAATTTTCTATGGTATATAAAAGTCCGCACTAGGCCAGCCTGGTGGACTATATGACCTAACCACTCTCAATCGTTCCCTCGATTGTAGAGGAGGCCCGTGCTCTGCAATGGGACGTATATGGGCTGATACAATACAATACAAAAAGATTACCAACCTTTATATTGACATGCAACATCAATATTTAAATTTTTACTTTGTTGAAAAGTAGCAGGTCTCATTTCTCCTTCACATTCCTTTATCAAATCGAGTGTTTCTGCGAGTTTTTGCCTTTTTATAGCAGTTGGTTGACAGATATCAGGTGAAGGTGTAGAATTGGAACTCGTTGGTTGGCAAGCAAACTTTGTGGGTAAACAACCTGGTCTCATCCTTATTTTTGATACTGCACCCATTGTAGTATATTCTACATCATTTTCCATGTCATTTTGAAGCTGAATTGTAATTAATTATAAGCAATTAATTACTTGCAAGTAGCCCAGTAAACGAACAACAAAATTTGACTCTAGTTTGGTACTAATTTGAGACTAACCAAAATAAAACATCTTTACATTGATACTTATATTTGTAGTTTATCAAAACTTACATCAAAGTGATCTTCACAAAAATGACAAGTACTTATTGATGTCAGTGATGTCGGATCTCTTCCAGCAAGTGTTAACCATTGTCGCCTTATTTGTGCTTTTTTGGGTACGTATATAAAAAGTTTTTGTGGCGTACTGATTGACGTACTTTTGCACATTGGCACAGCACAGTATTTGTAAAACCACGAATTCATTTCAACGGCTTTTGATAAAAGTTATAGTAACAATTTAGTTTTAAACATTATACAGTTCACTTTGACACTTGACGTAGCGCAACACGCGAGGTTTGTTTCCCGATCGATGACGTAGATTAATGTCACGTGCATAGACTTCTTGAGTAAATGACCTTGACTGCGCAGAACCGTATTTTAGATCTCTTTGGTATGAAGAGCGGGACGCGACGGCAGAGGAGATCGTATCGATCGCCTTATTGGTCGATCAGTTGTACATACTACATAATTGGGTGGTCACGTGACAGTTTTGAGCGTTTTAGCGGGAATTGTGCGACCTGTTCTTAATCATGCGTTTTTTTTTATTGAAAATTGTTGTTTTGACATGAAATTAAATTTTACATGTTTGAATGGGGTCTAACTATGAAAAAAAAGCATGTTCAAAAATTAGTCAACATCCCTATTCCGTCACGGTATTTCTAGCCAGTCGTACGAGGCGACCAAAAGGGTCATTGGAATCGCTGGGCGTACTGCGGAGGCGGTGCAACCACACTATATGCGATTCCGGGACGGACGACAGGACGCGTGGCATCGCATCTGTCGCGGACGCCCATAACAATTTACGGGGGCGTCCAGATCTAGACGCAAATAGGGAACAACTTTGACCCGTCTGCGTCCTAAATAAATAAAAAAAACACAATTATGCCATCAATTTTTACCAAACATTTAATTAGAATATAATTGCGAGTTGTCACAGAAATTTGACAGACAGTTGAAAGCTATATTCATACTATCGCAATGTCGGATAGGCGCGCATCGTAAAAATTGTATCTTCATAAATTTCCAAACATCCCAAAAGAAGTATAACTTCAATAAGATGCATTTAACAATAACAAATAATATCAAAATTTAACAACAATGGCATATTCCGAACAATTCAGACGTGCTACGGATGGAAGGCGTCCGCTCGCGCTTGGCTCCTCTAAACCCAGCTTATCGTTGCTTGTTTCTAGCTACGTCATTTTGACCATCACCATCATGGCCGCCAGACGCATTAACAATTTAATCCTCAGTTTTAATGTAATTACTAGTAATACAATCAAGTGAATCAAATTCACAATGTCGCCATTCAAATTGGGCTTTGGATCTGCAATACTGTACGATGCAGTTACTTCACAAATTTGATCGTATTCATGATTGCTTAGTTCATTTTTAACCCCTTACGATAATTTTGATTTTAATATTTTGTTATTGGATCTGTAACAAGTTTTACGCAAAATTAATGTAACCTCCGCAACTCTACGCGTTTGAGACCGAAAAAGTCTCTCGTCAGATATGTATATAAAAAAAAAACTTCGCATAAAACTTAAATGATAATAAAAACAAGTGATATACATTTTACTCACATTGTTCAACGCTTTCACTGGCCATACGCTTTTGCAAATTCAGAAGATTACGCATACGTCTTCAGCACGATTTGTGGCTTTCGATTTGTACTAATATTCTTTACGTTTTGTTCCAAGTTGCTCGCGTTCCTCAGTATTTGGATTCTTCCTATGTTTTAAGTCATATAGACGTTCTCTTAGCCCAGTGTTCAACAGTTTCCAGACATTTTCTACACGTCGCTCACGCTGTATTGAACAGCGTGAGCGACTGTCTGTAGCTACTAATTGCTTCCGATATTTTCGCTGTTTTTCTAGACGTAGCTCACGCTGTTCAACAGTTTCATTAGCTATCATTTTTATGGGACATTATAGCTTATTTTTCTAAATATTCCTTTCGTTCTTCTACACTTTTATTAGAAATATGTTTTTGTAGTGTAGTATATTTTTTGTCAGTGTAGCTCTTTTATTTATTTTAAATTTGTACACAGACAGCATAATACATTAGTTTTGGTACCGATTCAAGATATTTTTCTATGTCTTTCCTGGTTTTTCTATATTAGTTGTATATTTATTTTATTTATTTATTTGTACTCTTTATTGTACTCTCAAGTGACATAATAATTCAATATAATTGTATAGTTGTTTCTTTAGAGTTGTTATTGTTTGAGTTGTTTCTTTAAATGCGTGACGCCTTTTGTTTCTAACTAATTATTCTCCGTTTAGATTTTTCCTTCATTTGTAAAGCCTTGTATTCCTTCTGATTCAATATCAATTTCCATTTTCAAAACTCTTATAAATTCACATTCATCATCTAAAAGATCATCTTCAGTTTTAATGTAATCATCCCTGATACCATCAAGTGAAACTAATCCAAAATGTGTATTGTCATCGCCATTCACATTGGGCATTTGATCTGCAATATTGTCTGTTGCAGTCACTTCACAAAGTTGATCGTATTCTTGATTACTTGGTTCGGTTTTTACATTAACAAACTCGTTATATTGCAAATCTTCTGTCATTACATCTGAAACAAATTAGTCATTTTTATAGCAAATATAAACGTTGGGCCTCTTGCACAACAGGAAGGACTATTGTCAAGGGTTAAGCCATATGGTCCACCACGTTGGCCTAGTGCGGATTGGCGGACTTTACATACCATAGAAATTCTTACAAATTGCTATGCAGGTTTTCTTACGATTTTTTCCTTCGCCGCTATAGTTCGGGTTGTTGATTAACAAATCACACATGAATCCAAAAGTCAAAGGCGTGCTCTAAGACTTGAACCCGCCATCATCGTGAACATAGAGGGAGCCACAACCATAACCAGTGGCTTGTGACTTTTGTGTCTATATGATTTATTGCTACTTAAGAGTCCTTACCTATTCCTTTTTCTTCGTCTTCTTCATTAAGTTGTGATCCGTCTTGTTTTCCGTGTTCAGCAGTATCATCGGCTATGCGTGTTGATTTGTCTTGTAGTTTATGGTTCTCGACACGTTCCCTCACTGTTTGCGTTGCATGTTCTAGCTTTGGGATATGTTGCTCATCTTGTTCAACAGTTTTATTAATTCGATGGTTAGGCACGCACTTTCGTATGTTTATTATTACATCGGGCGGGCTGTCTCCACTTACTGCTTTAGATATCATTAGAAGACATTTTGATTTAGAAACACGCGTGGGTCGTGGTTCTTGAACTGGATCAGTCCTTTCCGACGCAAAAGTTTTACAGTATTGTTTGTATTCTTGACTGCTTGGTTCAGTTTTAATATTTTTAATAGTATCTTGGTGATTATTACCTTCTGTTATTTGACCTGTAACAAGTTTATGATTTACTATGTAACTATTGGATGTATGTATTAGAATTATTGTAATACAACGGGTATATCACAGACATACATAGATTATATCGCAAAATCGCGTGGATCACGATAGACTGATTACTATTTGACGTGCCTACGCTATAAAACAAAATTTAAATTTAGTGGGGACTGGGAAAAAACGCAGTCATATCATATTTCAGGAATACCTACTCATATGATGTTTATGTGATTTGACTGACGGCTTTGAAACGAATTTATATTCTATAATATAGTCTTTAAAAACACTTACTTTGCTCAAATGTTTCCTTGGCCACAAACTTGGGCAGATTTGCAAACTGAACATTGTTTTCGGGTTTGTTCTTTGTTTTACATTTCAATACATACTCTCGTTGTCTTTTGCGACGTTGTTCGCGCTGTTCAACATTTGGATTCGTCCTACGTTTTAAGTCATACTGTCGTGCTCTTTCTAGACGTTGCTCACGTTTTTCAACGCTTTCAGTAGCCTTGCGTTTTGATTCATACTCTCGCATTTTTTCTAGGCGCTGTTGACGCTGTTCAACACTTTCAGTCGCCTTGCGTCTTGAATTGATCTGTCGTTGTCTTTCTAGACGTCGCTCACGTTGTTCAACAGTTTCTTTGATTTTGAATGTTGAGGCATAATTTTGTCGTTTTCTTTCTAGACGCTTTTCATGTTCTTCAACACTTTCTTTCGCTTTGTGTTTTAAATATTTCTGGTGCGCTTTTTCTCTACGTCGCTCACGTTGTTCAGCAGTTTCGTTGGCTATTGATTTTTTCGCATAGCATCGTTTTCTTTCTAGGCGGCGCTGTCGTTGTTCAACACTTTCATTACATCTAACTTTTGGCTTATTTTGTGTTTTTTTTTTTAGAAATTGCTCATGCTCTTCAACACCTTTACTGCAAGATACCAACAGTTATTATTAGCATTATGTGTATATACTTCTTTCTGGGATACTATACAACCTAAAAATGGTTCTTCAATCTCAAAATCAAAGTATCAATTGACTTTATTTATATTAAAAAGTGAATCCAATCCAATCCATCAGCCAAAGGAAGTCCACTGCTGAACATAGGCCTCTCCCAATGATTTCCACAGTGACCTGTTGGAAGCAGCCTGTATCCAGCAATCCTGTGACCTTTACCAGGTTGACTGACCACAAAAAGTGAATAACAAAAGTAAATGACATGGTGGAAATAAAAAATAAGTAGCCGCTTGTGAGTTGCACTTGTGCTTCTAGATTTACATATCATACAACTGTATATTGCAATCACAAAAGTTAATTTCCATATTAACATTTATGGATATTATCAAAAGAAATCTAGATTTATTTCTATACTTATACTATAAGATGCTGCTTTTTGCCAAAACTTCATGATCATAGGTTAATATACAGGACAGTCTATACTGTTGTATGGACCCTATATTCCTATCTGTGCAACAGTAGCTTTGTAATTTAAAAAATTGTCATAACTGCTTTTTGGGTATTAGGACTTATCCTCGTACTTGATACAGTAGACCCCTGGTGATCCAGCCCATGTCTAATCATAATATCACCCCTTGAAATTGACATTCCTTTAGCCCGTAACACCAATCAAAACCATACATTTTGTTTCGCTTTCATTAAAATTTTAGATAACATCTTACAACTTTGATAAGTAGTTAGTGGGTCGGTAAAAAATATATATAAAACACCAAGGTTTTATATATAAATTGTCCAGGCTATAAGAAGGCAATATAATCCGACAAATTCGATAGTCAGACATTACTTTTCAAAAGGTTTGTTGGGGAACCGGGAACCGCCTACTCTATTATGATTGAGTCTGAGTATTTGTGAAGCTGTCAACCATGCCATAATTTTGATACACATAAAACAATAGTATATTGGGGTGACATGACATGGAATATTTATTTCTACTGACTCTGCTCGATGTGATCGACTTTTCATACGTAAGAGCGGAAATAACAGTACCTTTTCATGATTACAACTTCAGGTAAGTTTTTAGTACATTTCACTTTAGCAGCACGCGTGGACCGTGACGGCAGCGGTTCCTGAGTAGAAACCTGGTCAGCTTGATCTACATCGAGGGTTGCTTGAGATGAGGCTGAGCTGTGCGAAGTTACAGAATCTTGCCTAGGTCCGTCTTCATCATGTTGCTTACGTGAAGGTTTTCTAGGCATTTTGAAGGGTCCGCGTTGGTTAAATCAATCACTCTTCTTAGAAATAGGTAAAACATAAGCGTTTTTTCTTTACAACTGCGGTATTCTTTTTAATAAACATTGTATTTTACAAGTAAACACATTCAACTGCTGTGGTCAATCACAACTTTTAAAAAGAACACTGTTGGTAATTATGAAGAATTATTTATTTATAATTCTTGTCACTTTTGCAAAATTTGACAATCAACAGCTGACAATTGACATTTCATAGCTTTTTAAATTCTTCCTTCAGAAAGGCAAAGGACTGAATCCTGAGCCATACAGCCTATTCTTATTAGTGGACGTCAATAAAGAGATTCTATAATTTACGTTCTTTATTTGTGTATAACTTGACGTAACAGCTCGTTGGAGTATTGAATGTATAGTGATTATAGTAGGGTGCAACAGGCTCAGGGCGTTACCCGGATCATAATTCGAAACGAAACTCGAATGTTCGGACGTCGCACTTAAACTGTATGAATGTGCCTTGGTACTCCAAAAAATTTTCGATTCCTTTATATATATATATATACGTCCTAACTATAGACTTAGTTCGAGTTTCGTTTCGGATTATACATAGAGTAACCACCCTGTCTCCAAGTTTTCACTTATTCAGATTTATTCTTGATTTAGCAATTCAACTATTTAATGATTTCAATTTCAATACGTGGCGTTTGTTTAGGACGACGATCAATATTGCAGACGCCCCACTCATAGACTAATATGATGATAACTTACATCTTTTATTCTTGCTGCATGTATGTGTTATTTTTTATTTTTATATTCAATCCTATAAAGTTACAAATACATGGGAAAATCTGAAATCCTCGATTTTACAATAATATTTTTTATTGGGTATTGTTCCTTATGCACCATTCAACAAAATACCCAAAATCCCATCTGTGTAAACGATACTTCCTTGTCAGGGCTTTGCAAGTATAAGACGTGGTCCATGAATAAAAAAGTAATTTAATCATTGGACGTGGCCCATGTTCTTTAATAGTTTTCTGCAGTATTTATAAATTCAATATCCAACAACAATAACATTAGAATGGGACCAATGTCGAACCAAACCAAATCGAACATAGAACCACTTGCTTTCTTGAAGTCGATAAATAACATTAGGCTGTACAGCTCAGGTTCCATTGCCTATCTTGAAGGCAGAATTAAAAAATAACAACCAAACTGTCAATTTAGATTTTTGTCAACAAAGTTGTTTTATTGATTGTTTTAATCTCGTACCTAATCGTAGTTTTTTAATGTTACAGCAATAACATTAAATTGAAACTTGATTTCTGGTTGATTCATCAGTGCTTCGTTTCTAAAACTCAGGCAGGTATCCTTGAGCAGTAACACACTTTTCTACTTGCACTATAAAGTATTAAGTTCGAGTACTTAAGTGTAAAGAAATTTAAATAGACTATTCAGCGGTGAGAATTAATCGTTCCGCGCTGATCGAGACATTCATGCTAGCCTGGTCAACCTTGCTTATATACAGACTTAACCATAAACGCGATATTTCGACTGTAAGCATTTGCAAAATTACCACAGTCTTGGAGTCTTATTTGTAGACAGATTTAAAACCCATTTTATTTAAGGAATGTTTTGTCCCTTTTTATGACTTGGATTCGGTTTGAGCGAAGAAGACAAATCATTGGATAACTATAGTATTTATAAACTGTCAGTGAATAAGGCCATTAAATATATTTGTTGGATGATAGTTTGTTTTGTATGTTGTTATATCACCAAAGTACCAAAAGTATTTGAATGATACTTTTACGCTACTTGTAAATTTCACACTAAAAATTAATGATTTGTTACAGATCTGCTTGGGGCTTTGTTAAAAACATTAATATCTAACCAATCAAGAATATAATCAATTTTGTTAATACTGCACCAGTAAGTGTCAGAGGTTTAATGCACATTGTCTTGTGTTTCACTTATCAGTGTTAATAATATGAAAATTGTGTTCTTCTAGATACTACTTGCCATCAGGTGAGCCGTATGCCCGTTTGCACCCTATAATATATAAAAAAAATTACAAGGTTAAAAGGGTAACATTAAGTTTTTTGAGTTTTAAAAATGGAATTTAATATTGAATCAGAAGGTGTAAAACAAATAACATTTGATAAAGGAAAAATTAGAATAGCTGATGGCAATAAAATACAAGAATTTGCAGTAAAGCTACATAAATATTTCTCTCTAAAGCCATCAGAAACGCAAAATGAAGATATTACAGATCCTCTCTATATAGAGACAGAGCATTCTGAAGACAATAGTTCTGATGACTCAGAAGATGGAACAAAACTTACTGCCAGTAGAAATGTTGAACTGTGGAGGAGGAATATTAAGCAATATGCACCTAAACATCAGAGGAATCAAAATGTTGGACAACACCAGCAACAATTAGAAATTCTGGGACAATGCAAACTAAAAAGTGTTGAAAATGAAAAATTCGAAATGCGATTACCTCAGAAAAATAATATCAAGCAATATGTGTCTAAATCTCCTATTCCGCCCGTCAAAGAAACTCTTGAAAAACGGCAGGAAAGTGCGGATGTAATGCAACAAGATGTTCCAATAGATATATCTAATGGAAGTGAGGATTGTCTAGCAAAGCCACAAGATAAATTAAATGATACAGTCATAAAAAGAATTGATCTAAAGCCTAACCAAGGAAAAAAACGACAATGTGTATCGAAAAGCTTAATTAACCAAAGTGTAGAAGAATTTGAGCATAGTCTTAAGAAACAATGTTTGCCAAAATCAAAGTGTAACGCCACTGAATGTGTAGAAAAGGTTAAGCAACTTATAGATAGAGAATATCATATAAACTTCAGCCCTGGTGTTAGTAATGCACAACGTAAGCGACTTTTAAAAGGGATACACAAATATTCTTGTCAATGTAGAAAGAAGGAGCATGGGAAAAATGCGAGTTGGTACAAAGTTACTATAGACAATCGTGAGCGTAAATATCTAATAAGTGCACCGGAACAAAATAGCGAAACATTAAATAAAAATTCAGATGATGATATTGTTGAACACCCTGCGCAGAGTGTGAAGAAAAAATACCAAAACCACCAACAGACAGCCAGTGAAAATGTCGAACTGAGCGAGCCACTTAAGGTTGAACAGACGGCAGTAAACTAAATATAGTGCTAGCGATGTGAACAGAAGCGCGAAACCAAACATGTATGTATGTGTAATTAAAGTGGCCATTGGGCCATTGGAGGATTGCCTGAATCTAATCATCAGGACGAGTCTGAAGTTCATACCTCAACTACTAAGTCGATCTGTCGCGTACAGTGATTTGATTAAGCTGTGTTTGCGTACATTTTTTAGTTTTATATTATAATTTCAATAATAAAGCAAGCTTTCGTACATTTACCTGTAAATATGGATCAAGTTAATTGACATGTTATAGTATATCTGTTGTATAAAAATAAAACGAAACATGAATGCTTATAATTTTATTAATCACATCAATTTTGTTCACAATGCTGATTGAAAAGGATTTACTGACTTAACTCACTGTTACTCCAAACATTCTTAATTTTTATAAATTGAACGTAGTTTGGCATCCGAATGCGTTGTTGTCATGCTGTTCTCAAAATATTAGGAACAGCTTTTTTCTAAACACATTTTAATATAAAATATCTATTTAACGCATTATTTGAGATATGTTTTTAATAATAAATAACAAGCATTTATACTCTAATGGTATTAACATCTCTAATGTAATACAATGTTTAGATAAAAATATATTCTTATTAGACTTCAACTTTCTATTTTTTCTATTGAAGGTAGAGTACACTTTTGTAAAGGAGGATATCTTTACAAATTGATTAGAATTTAGAAAACATTTGGAGAAACAACGAGTTCTATCATTCATTTCATTCATTCCCTCATTATGAAGTGAGTGAATGAACAAATTAGAATATTGGACAATAAGCTAACTGTGTTAGCCGAAAACAACTTATTATTTGATAATCATCGAGTTTTTACGGTCTATCGAACAAATGGAATGCTGACAATGATTTAACTTTAACCTTCAGTAATAAAGTTCATTTTGTATTATCATTGTGTACAGACCTCAGCGTTGTCCCTCTCCGACTCATGGCAAATTATATTTTTTGTCTTAGTCTTACATTAGTGTAAGACAAGGACATCGGAAAATATCTTTACTAGTTCGGAAAGTATCTCTACTACACAAGTCAGCATTCTAGTTGATTGATAGAAAATAGTAATACTATGTTGTTACTATAGCTAAAAGTAGTGACGGATTAAGGGGAGACCGGGGTACAGGCATGCTACGGTACCTAGGAATAAAAACTATTTTTACTGATTTTATCGATTAATTAATTTATGTTATCGATTGTATATTTGATTTAATCTCCATTTTTTTATGTTCTCGAATACGGACTGCTGTAAGATGTAACTTAGAGCAGTCCGCCCCGTGACCATGAAAGCTGTGAAGTATTCGAAACGTCAGGAAGCTATAAAATATAAATTAAACTAAATCGGCGATAAAATTAGTAAAAATGTGTTTTATTTAAATGTCTAACATTCGCGTAAATATAAGAAATCACCATTTTACCGTTCTTGTTCAATACTCAAGCCATAAAGGATGTAAAATTTATAAATGATGTTTTTGTTTATTCACTAAATATGTTACACCGATTAACTTCTTAAATCAATAATGAGTAACTTTTCACTGATTAAAAACTATTGTGAAATCCAATCTAATATAGTTCTTATTGCCTTATGTATAGGTTTGTAATCTAACATAGTCCTGACCTCACACTAACATCGAGTCTTGTGTATCAGAAACTACGAGAGACTTTAGTTACAAACACCCAGACCAGAAATACCTGTGGATCACTGAAATATTATCCTCGGTGCGGGGATTGTAGCGGTCTCTCGTGTCAGCAAGCGTACCGACTGCGCCTGGGACGCTGTTTGTATTCTTCTCACACCAGCCACAGGAAGTCCACTGCTGAACATGGGCCTCCCCCAAGGATCTCCACATCGACTTGTTGGAAGCGGCCTGCATCCAGCGACTTTCCGCAACCTTAAGCAGATCGTCCGTCCTTGTCGGGCGTCCGACACCGTTGCATGTACGTCCACTTCCACTCCACATCAGATACATGTTATTTTTCGTCTAAACTGTGACATTCTGTATGTGTATTACATATAAACCTTCCTCTTGAATCACTCTACATACATACATAAACACACGCCTTTTTCCCAGAAGGGGTAGGCAGAGGTGAAAACTAGACACCCTCGTTTCGCCTTGTATATTCCGTCCCACGATGTGACAGGGGGCGAGCCCATCGCCATATCGGGCACAAATTCCTGAGTCCGGGCTGATAATGAATAGAAAAATCCAATATCACTTTGCAAGACCCGGGATTCGAACCCGAGACCTCAGTTTTGCAATCATACCGTAGTACCACTACGCCACCGAGGCAGTCTTGAATCACTCTATCTTTTAAAATAAAACCGCAACAAAATCCGTTGCGTAGTTTTAAAGATCTAAGCATACATAGGGACAGACAGACAGCGGGAAGGGACTTTTTTATACTATGTAGTGAAGTACCCAGATCTCCCCTCAATCCGAACTGTACATTCAGATCTAATCAGGTCACATGTATTTATCGTATAATAATTTGAGCTTATGTAGGCAAGCGATCGCTTCGTGCATCGCCTGCAAGCTGCGCAGTTATCAACTATTTACAAATAAACTACATACGAATATACACAGTGTAGAAATATTTTACATTTGTTAAATTAGTGTCTATGAAATGACAAAGGAAGCAATGAATACTCCATGGTGGTATTTTGTAAATGCCACAGTTGATTCACTTATATAAGTATTGTAAAACACGGTGGATCGAACACAGGGGTGAATAGAAATTAATTGGTCCTTTTGTTTTATAGATTATATTTCTCAAATGGGGAAGAAGACATTTTCCATTAAACAAATAATATATATTGCACAATAAAGCTCTTGACCAGTTTCTGTTCCCTTGAGTTTCGATCCAGCCCGTTTTAAGGCATATAAGATTTCTTTTTCTGAAAAATTACATACAAATCGTATGCCAAGCTTTCAGTGGCATTGACATATGTCATTTCTATCACCGTTTGCTTAATTTCCTTTACCATTTCGGAAGCACCCTGAATTTGCGAGCAAAATAATCGGCTCGCTCCAGAGACCACGCTTGTTTAAGGTGACTGTCTACACTAGAAATTCATTCATGCATGTTGAAGAGACTACATCATGCAGTAAAAAAATAAATCACCCAACGGTTACACACATAGCCCCAACTCCTCATTGAGATCGAGTCTTGTGTATTAGAAACTACGAGAGACTTTAACAGCCAGACCCGAAACCAAAAATGGATCACACAAGATTAGTCTGAGTTTGTGATTTTAGCACCTCGTTTCATTGTCGGCGTACAACCAACCAGCCGCTGAGGCTGTAAAATATACTCTGTGATAAAGAATTTAAGGTTTATTTTGTAATATCACGTAGTTAACATTTTTTATACATACTATTTTCTAAAATGAATAATTCGAGATGGTCGATTATTTTGCACGCAATTTACGAACATATTACAGATTTATTAAAATATTCAATATTTTTATTTCTAATTATAAATATAAAAATCAATACGGCCTATACATTTAGTTTGAATATGTAAGTTTGTACAATAAAAAGCACCTGATTTTTTACATACATTAAAATGCATTGCGATGTTCTAGAACGGACATCAGAGCAAAATGTACCTATTTCTTTGTTACACCTAAGCAAACACTATCTTCCCTTTCTTTCCCACGCGTCGGGTACCACTATTTCTGTCCCTGTCACTCCTACGAAGTTACTATCTCCCTTCTCTTTCCCGCGTGTCTGCTACATATTACCGTCTGCTACCTCTATTACTGTTTCTGTCCCTCTTACGCAATCACTATCTTCCCTCTCGCTCTAGTTTTGAAAGATTTTGCTCCCGATGTCCGCTCTTACCTCAATGATTATCACTGAGACAGTTCTATATAACCGAAGTATTTCTAAACCATAACTTCACAACTGACTGTTAATCGATTTTATGCTATTGTAAAAAAAATGCGACAGTAACTAATCTATAAGATTTCTATTTCCTTGTCCATATTGGGCCGGCATAATAGTGTCTACATGGCCTAATTCCTCTCAATCGTACTCTCGATTGTAGAGGAGGTGCGTGTCCTGAGGTACTCATATGGGCTTATACAGATATGGGCAATAGTATCAAATTACGAGAAGTGTTCGTTTTCTAAAACGATACAAAATGCACAATTCATCTGCTCGTAAGTCCAATGAATGTTAAATAAATTATCTAAATGCGAATAAAAAAATAAATAAAACCAGCATCAAAATTGTAATAAAGAGGGAAATAAAACCAACTTTTTAATAAATCTAAAATTACCCAAGTATGCCAACATTTTTTTGAGGTCTGCCAGCTGGACCACTATAGCTAAAAGCTATATAACATCACAATTCGAACTATGCGGGTAAAACCGCCGGGCATAGCTGATCCCAAACATTAAGGCTGGCATCAATCACCATTTTTGAAGTCGATTAAAAACAGCCATTTGTACGTCGAAACAATTATGCCGGCCTGGCAAAAGCGTCTATTTTGTTTTTTATTACTTTCCTTCATTGCAACCCTGTTTAATTCTAATACGGGGTAGTTACATGGTGTTTCAGTTATGCATAACTAAAAATAAGTTAATTGAGGCAGATTGTGTTAGTGCCTACATCTTCACTGGTTTTAACTAGGCCTAAAATATTTAGACTTTAAATTCATCGTCCGAATACTCAAACGCCACCTAAATATTATGTTGCACTTAACTACGCAAGTCATGGTTAAATGTAGTAATAAGTGGGACGCGGGTTAAGTGCAACTTAATTTTTAAATGGCGTTTGACCCTCATTCATAGACAGTTTTAAAACCCATTTTATTTATCGAATATTTTGTCCCTTTCGAACGACTCTTGAATTCAGTTTGATCGAAGAAGATAAAACAATTGACAACTAAAATAGTTTTTAAAACTGTGCATGAATAAGTGTTTATTCGGGCGCAAGATACCTAAATTACGATAAAATTTAAAATATAGCCTCATTAAAAGACAATCACAATTACATTTTTACAGTTAAATATATTTTATACCCCAATTTTGTGATTAAAATCTATTTTGTTTGAATAAATACATCCAACAGTCACATACATAGTCCTGACCCCCCACTAACATCAGGTCTTGTGTCGTGTCAGATACTAATGACAGCCCGACCAATATTAAATTGGAGGCCCTTAGGAAAACGTTTACATCTAAAAAAATCGATATTTGAAGTTATACTTCTTTTGTAAATTTGAAAAAAAAAGCAAACCACACCGACAGCCTAAAAACAACACGATGAAGTTAGCTGTTAACTGTCTGTCAAAACTCATAACTATATTCAAAGTAATTTCTTATTCATAAATATACATGCGTGTGCATACATAAACTCACGCCTTTCTCCCAGAAGGCGTAGGCAGAGGTTCTTCATCGTAGTAACCAGGTCACCCTAGTTTGTGTTTGGTTTACATTATATATGGCGGTGAATGATCGGCCTTTGTAAAAAGGTGATAAAAGTTACTTTTACCATAAAAAGAAGTACAACTTCTTACGTGCGAACATACAGCTACATTTCTTTTAAATGACATGACAAAATGTCACCAATGCGCTTGATGGTAAGCGCAGTGCAGGTAGAGTTTCGACCGACGTGAGATGTTCATCTCTCGACACAATGACGCCTGATTGTATCCGGATATACACAGAGCCGGTCACGACACGTGGCTCTCTCTGACGGCTCCTGGGGGGTTACTATATGCTGCGACACGACGGTCGAGTGTTCGAACGTACTGCAACTGTACGTCGAATAAGATTTCCACTTGTACACATCAACTACTAATCGACATCATCAAAATAATATTTTCTGTTACTTATCATTCACTCCGAACGTAGTCTATTGTTACGACTTACAACGTACGATAGAGGATTTGAAAATTTTGTTGAGTAAGTGCGTTCGTATCGTCGTGGACGTCGAATGTTCGAACATTCGAACATGGTGTCGCAGCATAGAGTTACCCCCTTGGTTATATATGTTGCTGTGGCATGACAGCCAAATCTAATTAAATATTACATTGCTTTTGTATTATTTTACAAAGTAAAACTGCTAAATATATAATATACAAGTTTTACATGGATTTTAGATCTTTTTATGTTGCTGATATTAAAAATCATGCTTTGTTATAATTACATAAAAATATTTAATTCTACATACATAAGACAACCCACAAATGTTACCTAATACACATTTTTATATACAAAATACGTAGGATATACCGACGGGCCCCGAGTACAACACAAATACATACACCCAACAGTCACATACGTAGTCCTGACCCCACACTAAAATCGACTCTTGTGTCGTGTATCAGAAACTACGAGAGACTTTTCGGTCTCCCAATACCCAGACCCGAAACAAATACCAGTGGATCACACAAATATTTGTCTGTGGTAGGGATCGTGGCGTCCTCGAACCCACCAGCCATGGAGGCTTTCTAATATAGTTTTTGGGGCCCGTTGATAAAAAATGTAAAGCATTACCTTAAACGATTACGTTATCACTATTAAATCTGAAATATTTACAGCAATTTTCATTATGCGATGCGCGGGCCAGATATGCGGAGCGCGGGAAATGAAATACATACACTTCACGAAGAAAAACATCGTGAAGAAACCTGCATTACCGTAGCGGTTTGCAAGAATTTCTACGGTATGTAAAGTCCGCCAACCCGCACTAGGCCAGCGTGGTGGTCTAACCTAACCCCTCTCAATCGTACTCTCGATTGTAGAGACCCGTGTCCTGCATTTGGGCGTATATGGGCTGGTTTTAAGATATTATACACGAATACACCGCGAACAAAAAAGTGTTTAATAAAATGCACCGCTATATCTGTCTCTTTCTCTCATACATAATCACTATATTCTCTCTCGCTCTGTGTTCACGCGTTTGGTTGGTACATAGTGCACTCAGATTTTGTTCGCCATGTCCGTTTAATGTCTCAATTTTTTGCCACTTATATGATTATATTGACGGCTTTTAACGTCACTTCAGCTGCGACGTGTTACAACGTATATTTTACAGCGTAAGTTTTTGATTAGTTTACATGGACTGTGTAAAATCTAAATCACGATGTTTAAAATTTATTTGCGTCCTTTATTTATGACGGTAAAATACGTTTAAGATAACTTTAACTTTGACGTAATACAACGGTTATTTTACAGCGTAATTTTTTGATAAATTTATACCTACTATCTAAAGTCAAAATCGTGATTTTTAAAAAACTCAATCAACGTTTTTTTTGCTACGACGGCTAAAGACGTCATAAATATTGTAATATAAGTTTTTATCTTCGGTAAAATTGTACACGACATAAAGCCAAAATCGCATATTTTTTCAAATCTTAATATACTAATATTAAGATTTGAAAAAATCTTAATATATAGATAGACTACTATCTACCCGCATATTTTTCCTTAATATATTATTACGATAACTTAACTTCTGCAAATACATTGGGGGTGGATATTTTTTAATTACTTCACTGCACGTGTTCACAGTGGCCGCGGTTTTAAATCCCAGGGCACACCTCAGATTTTTCGGAGTCATGTGTGTATTGATAGTCAATCACCACGCACTATAACGGTGAAGGAAAACATCGCGAGGAAACCTAGATACCATAGCGATTTGTACAAATTACTTTGGTATGTAAAGTTCCCCAGCTCGCACTAGGCCTGCGTGTGGTCTATGTGTTCTGACCTCTCTCAATCGTACTCTCGGTTGTACAGGAGGCCCGCGCCCTGCAGTGGGACGTATATGGGCTGATACAGATGGTAAGTGCAGTCTCGTGTAACCGCCCCTTGCCCCTCGACACAATTATAATAAACAAATACACCAGACAGTCACTTACATAGTCCTGACCCCGCACTAAGATCGAGTCTTGTGTCGTGTATCAGGAAGTAAGAGAGACTTTTCGGTCTCACAAACACCCAGACCCGAGTCAAATATTTGTGGTTCTCACAAACATTTTTTTCTGTGCGGGGATCGTACCGGCCTCTCGTTTCACAGTCAGGGTCTAACCAACTGCGCCACGGAGGCTGTTATATGCCAAAGTCTTTTTATATACTTGTCACATACTGCTGTTATAATATACATAATATTTTCAATGTACTTGTATCAATACTTACATTTAATTATATTGCAAATCGTAAAGCGTATAACTATATAATACAATTGTGCGATTCTTTTACCTTTTTTGACAATGCCACTTATCAAAATATACTGTGCGTACCTGTCATTCACTTGATAGTTTTAACATCTGTCAAGTGTTGCTCCACTTTCTGCTCAACTTATGTATAGTGCAGCGAAATCTGCCGATACTCGATGACAGCTGTCAAAATATTGTATTGTACACGAATTAATGCAAAATCTAGCATTTCAGATTTGACAGCTGTCAAAGACTGACCCAAAGTGCTTAGTAAACTATCTCGAGTTTATACAATTACAGGTGTAAGCTTTCAAAATTTAGCGAAATGACAGCTGTCAAAACAATGGCCTTCGGGGACCTGTCAAATCCGACAAAATACAAGCACACCTTGTTCAAATGCACACTCCGAATAATCACTTGATTTTTGACAGCTGTCAGTTTGACAAGCTAAATGCACTGTGTGGTGCAGTGAGCCTATTAGACTAAACGCGTACTCCTACACGTCACTCATTTGAATGACGTTTGACAGCTGTCAGTTTGACAAGCTGTACACTGGTGCATCAGACGAGGTGGCAGGCCCGGATGGCCGCGAGCAGGGACAGGCCGGGGGCGCCCTCGTCGGCCGCGAGTCAGGAGGCCGGGTCGCGGGTTCAATCCCGGAGTTCCTGTTATGTCTCCTGGCCGGCGCAGTACAGTGTCGCCTGCCTGTGCACGCCTGCAACTAAAAACGATTATTTATTAGTTATTTTAAATTTTATTTATTAGGACAAAAAAATCACTTATAATTACATGGAAATTATATATAAATAAAAAAATAATTAAATACACGATTTTCCAAAGTAAACTCAACATACACAAAGAGTTAGAACAATGAATGAGTAAATCAGTTAACATTCCAAGGCCTTATTCATAGACATTTTTAAAACCTATTTTAGTTATCGAATGTTTTGTCCATTTCGAACTGCTTTTTCATTGTGTAGCATGTAGACTGTAAATAAATAAATACACCCAACATTCACATACATAGTCCTGATCCCTCACTAACATCGAGTCTTGTATCGTGTATCAGGAAGCACGAGAGACTTTTCGGTCTCGCAAGCACGCAGACCCGAAACAAATACTTGTGGTTCACACAAACATTTGTCTAGGTGCGGGGATCGAGCCCGCGGCCTCACGATTCATAGCCGGCATTCAACCAACGTGCGTGCGTGGTGCAAGTGCGTGGTGGCCTGTTGGTAACGGACCAGACTCGGCTGCCTACATGTTCACGGTGGTCGAGGGTTCAAATCCCAGGGCACACCTCTAACTTTTCGAGTTATGTGTGTATTGATAGTCAATCACCACGCACTTTAACGGTGAAGGAAAACATCGTAAGGAAACCTGCATACCGTAGCGATTTTAAAGAATTTCTACGGGATGTAAGTCCGCCAACCCGCACTAGGCCAGCGTGGTGGACTATATGGCCTAACCACTCTCAATAGATTCTCTCGATTGTAGAGTAGGCCCGTGCCCAGCAGTGGGACGTATATGGGCTGATAAAAAAAAAAACAACCAACTGCGCCACGGAGGCTGTCCGTCTGATTACTGTAGTATAATTAAACAGACCATTTATTTCTTAACTCAAAACGGAACATAAAAACGGAACGTATTTTTTAACCCATAGTTAGCAGTTTAACAATGAAAATAAACACAACTTTTAAATTTTCGTTATTTAGAAGAATGTGTGATATCCAAACCTTTTGAAGTTGGTGCCACGGGATTTTTATGTTTTCCAGACTTCAAATGTTCAATATCATCACCACCACTATGAAATAAATATATGGGAAATACTAAACTTAGGAAAACGGGACAATTTTGCGTCCCGGCGCTTTGTTTGGGGACAACGGGACAGGTGATCGAAAAAACGGATATTCCCGTTTAAAACGGGACATATGGTCATTTTAATTATAATGTACAGTCTCTATTTTTTTAACAAACGAGTACCGAAAATTTTAATTGCGTTGCTATTAGTCGGCGTAATCAACATAAAGTCTGTTCTATACAAACGCTGTAGCTACATGTACATTCAGTTGAGTCATCGAGTACCTGCGCGTCGCACGTGTTTCAATGAGTGAACCAGACAATATTGTTCGTACGTGAGTCACGACGGACATGTCTCCTGTAGTTAAGTACTAAGGGCCCTTTTCAATCTACACAAAAACGAATGTTATACAAGTGATAATATACCTAAGTATGCAAATTTAAATCATACAAATAATTTGATTTTCCCTGCAGTACATTTTAGAAGTATTCAATATGAATGTGCCTTAACAATTTCAAAATAAGAACAAAGGCGTCGGCTCCGCCCCTACTAATGACCCCATCTCACTCTGTCAATATCGGAAATGTATTTATTTTTTTGTATTGTATCAGCCCATATACGACCCACTGCAGGGCACGGGCCTCCTCTACAATCGAGAGTACGATTGAGAGTGGTTAGGCCATATAGTCCACCACGCTGGCCTAGTGCGGGTTGGCATCGGAAATGTGCGAGGGACATAGTCAGTAGTGGATTCTGAAACAAGAGTGTAGTGGTGGGTGGTACCGGCGCTGGGTCGGTGGTCGTGGTCGGGGTCGGGCGGCGGGTGTCGCGGCAGGTGCAGGTCGGCGCCGGGCAGACACGTCTCCACCATCGCCTCCAGGCAGTTCACGAACAACTCGCTGCTCTCCGCTGTGCACTGCTTCTGCAATATTACACACTTTCCCAGAAGGAGTAGGCAGAGGTGTAACCAGGTCACCCACGTTTTGCCTTGTATTTTCGAGACTAAGCCTATCGGCATATCGGGCACAAATTCCTAACTCCGGGATGATAATTAATAGAAAAATCCAATATCACTGCCCGACCCGGGATCCGAACCCGAGACCTCAGCTTTGTAATCATACCGTAGTACAACTGCGCCCCGAGGCAGTTATTGTTACCAACATTATAATTGGTCTGGCCTGGCCTGGCATGGCCGTCACTATCGCATCTTCATTGTCATCCACAGCTATCACTTGTAAACTCAATGACATCCGTCGCTACAAGACGGATTATTTTGATCAAGTTAAGTGATAAATATATAAATATATACAGGCTGATATTACTTAATTTAACCCACATGTTTCTCATCACCCCAGGTGACATTGTACAAAATTAGGAAAAAAAATTGTTTTTTTGTCAAAAATCGAGTGTTTTTACCGCTTAGCTGAACTTCAGTTCGGTTCGGGAACTTATCTCAGCTATAAAAAGAGTCGTACCTATACGAGCTGATCAAAGGCCTTGCAAACTAAAATCGCGATTTTTGACAAAACTACCAGGCAGTTTTTTTTCAATCTTGGTACAATGTTACCCGGGGCCGACTAGGGGTATGTGGTTTAAACTGCATAGCATATGTCAACATCACCTTATAAATATATTTACGGCCTTATTCACAGGCATATTTAAAAACCCATTTTTGTTATCGAAAGTTTTGTCCCTTTCCAACGGCTTTAAAATTCAGATTGAGCAAAGAAAACAAAACATTCGATAAGTAAAATAGGTTTTAAAAGTATCTATTAAAAAGGCCGTTGATGCTTAAAGAATAAGACCGTTAACGTTTAAATTGAAAAAATGGATTTTTTTGTACCTAAACAAAGGACGACATGTTTAAGGGATAAATATTCGTACTCCCCTAGAAACTCCCGTACTAAATAAAAGTACATAATTCTAAAGGGTATATAAGGTACCTTAGTAAATGGTCCAGCGAACCGCCACAGACCGCCGAAGCCGCAGCTCTGCATGTAGTGTAGTTGCTGCTGACTCGCGTCCTCTGAAGCTATCATATTCTACAACACAATACATACAGACCCTTATATATATAATAAATTTGTAACCGATCGATGTATGTACATGGAAGATAAATGAGAAAAACTGATGTTACTATATTAACGTAATAGAGTCCAAAACAATGATTTTTTGATTTTTTTTCTGTGCGGTTATGCGCGACTAGCTCAGAAACGGTCTAACGGATTTCGATGAAAGGTATGGATGTAGCCGACACCCTGTATTAACACTTAAGCAATAGCCTAAGTACGACAATAATACAATATAAATTACATTGTTTTCAATTTATGCCGTGTCATCGTGAAATCCCTTTCGAGTATTGGGCAACCGGCAATCTCATTCACCGAACGAAACGCGACAGCCGAGCTGTCAATTCACGTCGATTTCCTGTGAGATAGTAGTACCGCCCCGGACAAGCCTGCCCATACATGCTGAGTCGTGACTGACAACAGCGTGGCTCTACCACTTCCGTTATATTAATAATTGGAAGTGGTAGAGAGATTGCCAGATGTCCAATACCCCTTTCCTCTTCCCATCATTTGACCTTCCCGCTCTCTTCCCAATGAGGCCGGCAACACATCCATGATCCATCGTTGTGGATGTTCATGAGTGTGATCACTTATCAGGTGACCTGTTTGCTCGTTTGCCGGACGTATGCTATAAAAAAAATACTTTAGAGTGCATGTATAAATTAAATTAACCCACTGCTTGTGAGATGAGCCCTGGGTCATGGGTGTAAAAGTAAAGCGTTACCTGAATGATGCTCTGCACCGCGCTCAGTATGACCTGGTCGTGGCAGTGCATCAACACGTGGTTGATCTTCATGTCCAACAGGCTGTGGCTGTACGCAAAAATACACAATACAACTAAACATGGCGATAAAATTACATGATTAATAAATACACCCATTAGTCACACCCGTAGTAACGACTCCAGACCCCGCACTAAGATAGTCACACTAGTCTTGTGTCTTGAGTTGTGGATCACACAAACATTCATCCCGCCACGGGGATCGAACCCTAGACCTCGCGTTTCACAGCCCGCGTGTAACCAACTGCGCCACGGAGGCTGTCAATTTTTATTGCTGTAAGTTGAAGGGGACGAAAGAAAATTATATACGAAACGTAACTCTCTCTCTTTTTATCTTCACTAACTTATATCTCCCTCACAACTTCCGTTTGCGTCGCTCGATCACACGTCTTTTCGTAACGCTCTCGTCATGCATTCACCAGCTTACTTCCCAAGTCAAGCGTGCGTAAAGAATTCGTACTTCAATTATTTAATAATGCCATGAGGGTAGATAGAAAATTACTTACATGACTGGAAATACTTTAGGGAACACCACGGAACCCTCAGCCAAGTACTGATACAGGATTCTTATTTCGTTTTCATCTGAAACAAACGATATATGCTGGAGAACCGTTCCGCTTGTTTTAGCTCTGTCACTCCTACGCAATAAGGCTATCTTCCCTCTCGCTCTATTGTTTTCTCGCGGTCATGATAGGTATTTTGGCCGCGTCCGGCCTAGTATAATACCTTAAAGACATTTTCATTTTAACTATAAGGATGTTTTCAAAGTATAATTTCGAACAGTTTTTGGTTATCACTGTCAAAATACCCTTGATAACAAACATTAATTATTCCTATATTTTAAATCTGGCATCACGCAAGTTTTATTTACCAGTTATTCATTGCAATAAATAAAATTTACCTGTGGTGTATTTGACCAGTGTGGCCAACACGGTCAACACGAGCGCTTGCGTGGTGAAGTCGGACAACACGGAAGGGTCCAGAAGGCAGTTGCTTTCCGGAGTCGAGGTCGTGTCTTTGTCCGTTGACGCTTGCTGTTGAGTGAAAAACATTCGTTAATCAATCATTCATTAATCGAAGTACAATCGATTCATCGGGAAAGTCGATTCATTGCGAGTGCGATTGTCGATTTTAAAGTTTTTATTGGGATGATAATTTAATTGTGTCCTAAAGTACAAAATGCAAATAATTAATTACTCCTGTACTTTACTTTATTAACCCAGATACGTCCCACTGCAGGGCACGAGCCTCATCTACAATCGAGAATACGATTGAGAGGTGTTAGGCCTATTATATAGTCCACCACGCTGGCCCAGTGCTGGTTGGCGGACTTTACATACCATACAAATTGTTGTAAATCGCTATGGTATGCAGGTTTCCTCACGATGTTTTCCTTCACCGTTATAGTGCGTGGTGATTGACTATCAATACACACATGACTCCGAAAATTCAGAGGTGTGCTCTGGGATTTACACTTTTCAAGTTTTAACTACTTTGCACATGCGCAAATCACACAATTTCAATAACTTTTTCAGTAAAACCATAAAACCTTTTTGGAAGTGGTAGAGACTAGAGCCACGCTAATGTTAGTAGTGACTCAGCATGAATGTACCACTGTCTCACAGGAAATCAATGTGAAGCGACAACTTCGCTGTCGCGTTTCGTTCGGTGAGTGAGATTGCCGGATGCCCAATACCCCTGTGCTCTTCCCATCCTTTTTCCTCCTTGCTCGCCTCCCAATTGGGTCGGCAACACGTCCATGATCCAGCGTTGTGTATGTTCATGGGCGGCGGTGGTCACTTACCATCAGTTGACTTGTTTACTCGTTTGCCGGGCCTATGCTATAAAAATACCAAACATATGTGTTATGTTAAATAAAACCATAATTTACGGTTCAAACTAGAAAAGTATGAAACGTCAAACGGTACCTATCAGTTTAGTCGTACTTTAATAAAATATTGTCAATTTCACTCCATAAATGTGTGATGGTTACCTTTGTAGATGTTTCAGGGTAGTCACTATCTCCAGACTTGGTGGATGATGGTCGCTCGGTGGCTTCATCAGTGCTGCCAGGGGATCCTCTTCCGTCGTCATCTACCACCTGTCGATGCAATGTTATTACATACAATCTTCATTCAAGTATAGTACTGTATCAGCCCATAATTGGCCAGTGCTGAGCACAAGACAACTCTCACCCAGAAATCGATTGAAAGAGCTTAGGCCATACACTACACTGGGTAATTCCGCTGTCTTCACATACCATAGCAAAATCTTGTTAAGTCTATAGATCTTGCCACCATAGGCGGCAGGTATCTTCACGAAGTTTTCCTTCACTGCTATAATGCGTGGTGAATGATGACTATCAATACATACATGAATCTGAGAAGCCAAGAGTGCCCTGGTATTCGAACCAGCTACCAGGGGAGGTCATAGTCCACCACGCTGAAAAATCTTGTTGGACTTCACATACCATAGAGAATCGTGTATTACAGATTAACCATAATAAATGTACTTACATCGAGCCCGCTGTCGGTGTCACCCACCAGATCCGGCCTGGCCGCGTCCCCCGCCGCGCCGTGCTGCATGCTGTGGGCGCGGCCCTCGCCGTCCTACACGGGAAACGGCCCTGTGTTACCTTGCACGAGCTTAGAGAGACGAATGCGTGATGCCCCAATTCAAAATATAATAAGGGGTATTTTTTTGTGGCGTCATAGTCTCAAAGTAAATAAATAAATACACCCAACAGTCACATACATAATCCTGACACCATACTAATATCGAGTAATTTTACGCCAAATAAACCTGTTTTTGGATACAGACCTATGTTCTCGTCAGTCTCGTTGAGTACCAACGAGACTGACGAGAGAGAGAGACCCTGTTCTGTACTCAAAGGTGATTTTTAGTATGTGACAGTATTAGTAAATTAATGTATGAAACGGCGAGAAATCACGACTATCTTTTTATTTACAAAAGTTTTATTATGGGGCATCGTCGGTCGTTCTCTGACCGATCAAGTGTCCAAAATTTCACAGTAATTTATACAAATATTTTTACGGACATAATCTTTAAACCAAATACAAAATTATTCCTATATTTTCAATTCGAGCATCACGCAAGTTCTGTTCACCAGCTATCAAGGAGCTTGGGGTAAAAATACGAATTGGGGTAAATGATAAAACTGTTACTTCTAAAGCCTCTAATATGGGTTTATCGAAGCTTTGAGAAGCGTAATTTTAAGCGTTAAGCATCATTTCAGGTTCGTGTTAGCTTGTTGGCAAGATTTTCTGTTTTTTAATTGTTATTTATATATAAATGTGCAAGTGTTTCATCATTGTGTGGTGACCTTAAATTCTACCCAAAACAAAGTGGTCTATATCAGATTTTTTTAACTCTTTTTGGGTGTAAGTGTAGACTATAGTGGGTCAAAAAAGCAACCGTTTCCAGTTGCTACAATTATGCCGGCTCTGTGAGTGTCTATGTCAAACCATGCAGGTTTTATCGCTGTGCCGGGGTACACTAGGGATTGCATTTTAATTTAATGTCTACTTAGGGGAGAATTAGGGTTGTTAGTGATTTTTAAAAGGTTGTATTGATGTCTAAATTTAACAAAAGCTTTGGGTTAAATTAAAGGCGATTTGTAGTATATAAAAACGTCGGAATGCTACATTCCATTTTAAAATAACTATACCCATACATTTATTTATTTTAGTCATACAATAACAATGTAATATTGAAATGCAATCAAAAAAATTACATCGGTAAAAATGACCCGAATTTAATCATTATAAAATTTCACTTTTTTCTGGTATTAATAACTTTACATTTAACTATGTATAGTTGGATTCATACAGCTAGATTAGTGCAATAAGTACCTTAGCCTATTCACCTTAAACATCCACTATAAATAATTACCAAATACATTATAAAATCATAAAAATCTGGAGATTTATCTGAATCAGCCCATATACGTCCCACTGCAGGGCACTTCCCTCCTTTACGATCGCGAGTACGATTGAGAGTGGTTAGGCCATATAGTCTATTATAATTTATAAGTCTGATTTCGTATTTATTTTTTCTCAGTGTTAGAAATTTAAGTGTTTTTATGGGGCAGGACTGCTTCTATATATATACAAAACTTGAAACGACTTCAATATTAATTAAATCTAATGATTATTGCATTGGGTTATTATCTGACAAGTCGAATGTCGAAGGGAAAACCATATCAAGCAGTTAATTTGTTAAAATAATTAAATAATTTGTTCGTTATAAAAAGTCCGTTTATAGTTATTTTTACCCTCGGAGGTCCAATCGAGTCTTTAGAAGTAGGCACGGAGAAGGAACGCTGAGTTTTAAATAGCATTCTAGCCGACGTCTATAAAGCAATGCAAAAAGCGCTAGTTTAAACGGGGTATTGACAATTGATGTGTTCGTTATAACGTTATATATAGCAATTATTATTCACAACATCAATTGTTTTTAACAGGTTATTTATTTACGTTATATTCGTTTAAAGTGCCAGTGGCATATTTGATTTTTTAATTAAAAATAATGTTTCGACATTCAATATTTTTTGATATGACGAATGAAAACGTAAATAAAACATACAGGGTGCGACACAAAAACGATGCAATACGAACGATACAAGATATTACATATCCGAAACAAGTGGCGTGGAAAAAACACAACATGATTATAAATACATGAACATACTCGCTTATACTGAAAGAGAACAGTTAGATGGAGGTAGGTCGATGGAAGAAAATAAAGAAAAGATTAAAACACACTAATTTATACATATTTCGTAATTATCATTGTACTGTATCAGGCCATAATCGGCCAATGATGAGCACACTATACAGCCGAGAGTTCTATTCAGCGGGGTTAGGCTAAACACCACGCTGGCTTAGTGCAGGTTGAGGTAATTACACGGATTAATAAATCGAAGTAGTAGTAAATTGAGGATGTTGACCTTAGGGTAGTAATGTGACGGTGTATTTAAATAAATACACATTTGTTCTGCGATTGATAATTTCTAAGTAAAATAATTGTTAGTCAGTTAGTTACTATACTGCGCTGACTATTAACCATAGAGAACTAGCAGATAATAGTAGGAGTTTTTATATACGACGATTGCTCATATAAAACATCATCATCAGCCCGTTGCAGTCCACTGCTGGACATAGGCCTCTCCCAAGGTGCGCCACAGAGCCCGGACTACTGCTTTATGTTAAATATGCAGTGATTTTACTCCATATTTTTTTTGTTTAGGAAAGAGATTTAACTGTATTTGATAGTAAGTGCAGTGCCTTCTAGATAAACGTTTTTTTATTATAAAAATTATGCAGTCATAATGATAAAATTACTCTATGGTCGATTATAGGCAAAATATGGATGAATAATTTAAAATAGCCCTATTAATAAATTAGCATTAACAATAACTTCCATCGACCTCAAGAAATAGTGTACAAACACATAATACTGTATCACAATTACTAATATATAAAAAGAAACATATCGATTAGAAAAATAATTATACTCGTATATTACGAACTCAAAGATTATAGTCAAAAAGCCGTATTTACCGTATGTGGTTTATCAAATATGACCTTTTGACTACAGGACATAAGGCTCATATTTCAACTATAATTATTTTCCATCAACAGAGTACATATTTTGTTTAAATGTAAAATATTTTAATGGTATATTAATTTAAGAATAGATAGAGATACGTCCCACTGCAAGGCACGAGCCTCCTCAACAATTGTAAGTACGATTGAGAGTGGTTAGGCCATATAGTCCACCACGCTGGCCTAGTGCTGGTTGGGGGACTTTACACACCATAGAAATTCTTGCAAATCGCTATGGTATGCAGGTTTCCTCACAAAAAGTCCATATATATAAGTATATTATATACCATTAAAATATTCCACGATATCAGTGAAGTAAGTCACATAAGCTCATGAATTATCTACTGATGCCATACAATCTGCGTGGGACGGACACTTCACAAAATGTGTCTTAATTTGTGCTTTGGGGTACCCCAGATAGTAAGAACAAAATACGCCATAACAGTGTCATAGAAAGAGTGTACAAACGGACGAATCAATAAAATATATTGATCTCTATCTCAAGATCGAGTTCGAAAATAGACCAATCAGATTAAAGATTTGTTGATGAACCCACATTTAACTTTGCGAAGGGTCTCACAAACACCCAGACCCGAAACAAATTATTGTGTTTCACACAAACATTTGTCTAGGTGCGGGAATCGAACCCGCAGCCTCACGTTCCGCAGTCGGTGTCTAGCCAACTGCGCTACGGAGGCTGTCAACTTTAGTAATAGTATACGTTGTAGTTGCAAAATGCTATTACAAGTTACAAGGTTACATCACGTTGTGTGATTACACAACGTGTGGATACCTTGTAACAGCACTTTGCCTGACCTATCTTATCTCATTGCGCGTGTCAAGGCCCTTAATATTTGCATGCACTCATTTACTTAGACGCTATGTGTCCCTGTGTATTTTAATATGAATCAATAAAGGTGATTAGTTTATACGTATTTGAAACGACAGTTGAATACTTAATTAATTATTTCAATAAACTCATCATATAATTATGGTTTTTTCATTAATTTACGTGTATGCTTATTTAGTCCTTCCCAAACGCAGATATTTTGATAAAATAATAAATATGCTTATAATCCGCTCCGAAGTCAAGTCAAGTATCAAATAAAATGCATACGGAGTTTACTCATTACGAAACGATTTTCGTAATCGAATGGAAATTGATTAAAGAGCAAAATGGAGTGTCATTTTATGAGATTTCATTTCGAATTATGAGGAAAAAAATATTCCACGAAATTATAGTATTTTTTACGTATTTCATCGAGGTTTTAATTTATTTTCTTGCATTTTAGACTTCCCGACATTTCGATCACTTTACAGCTTTCGTGGTCACGGGGCGGACTGAGGTATTAGTCATCCGCTTAGTGACTGATACAATTTAAATACCCATAACATTTTTTTGAATTAACTTTTTAATTTAATTGTAAAATAAGGGTATTCCAAGCGCTACCAACATTACGAACAAGATAATAACTTCTTTTTTTTTTTTGAAGAATTTTCTTTTTGAAGACGCAAATGTATGACAGCGCTCCCTCTATATCACAAATACTCTAAGCTTATATTATATTTTTACATACATACATAAACTCACGCCTTTTTCCCAGAAGGGGTAGGCAGAGGTGTAACCAGGACACCCACGTTTCGCCTTGTGGTTTCCGTCCCATGATGTGATAGGGGGCGAGCCTATCGCCGTGATATGGGGATAATATTTTTCAAACCGAATAATTCTTAGGAAAATTTTCTCGACTTAGGAATCGAAACCAGTTTTTCAAAGTTGATAATTCGTTAATATTACGAGGCAAATAATATGATCCTACTTGTAAAAAGGTTACCTCGGAGCGGATTTATAATTGATGATAATAGCAATACGTTCTAAACACCGACAAAAAATATGTATCAATAGAACCAAAGCATATTCTTGATATTTTATAAAAAAAACATGTTAGTCGAATGTGATTATACAATTTAAAACTCTATTGCAAGATACTAAAGTCTGAAATCAAGTGGCAGCGTTATCTTCGACAAATAACAATGCTTTTTTAAAATGCAAAGACAGAATCTTGATATTTTTGGAATTTTGAGAATATATAAATATTTTTAATAGTATCAATTTGTTTATCGCTATTTTTAATATTCATACACTTTGGTATTATCGAAAAATGATGTAATTAACTTATCATAATGTGGATACAAATACTTAATACCTTTGATTTCAGAAAAAAAGGTTTTTATTTTATTTTTTATTTATGAAGGTGCAAGTGTGTGAATTGTCAATACTACCAGTTCCAAGATATTTGGAGTGCGTAACCTGGTATTCGAACCCACGATCCACAGTACATACTTGTATTCAGAATTATGATTATGTTAGTAATCAAAATTGATCAATATAAACATAAACTCACGCCCTTTCCCAGAAGGGGCAGGCACGGGTGCTACCAGGACACCCGCGTTTCACCTTATGTGTTCCGTCCCGCGATTTTATAGGGCGAGCCCATCGCCATATCGGACATAAATCCAAAATTGATCTCACAAATAAACAATAATGAAAGTCAAATCCACATGATGATAAGTCCTTCAGTGATACGTGCGTGATACAGCGTGATATGATACGTATACGCGGACGTTACCTGATGCGGCATCGAGATCATGTGCGGACTGTGACATCCGCTTCCGGACTGTTGCATTGTTGGTGACCTGCCTGTGGAAACAATAACAAATAACACAAAACTTTTTTATCGCCATTTGGTTTAATTCGATTACTTTACAGCTTTCGTGGTCACGAAACGGCAGAAAGAAAAAAAGTTAGAGACCGCCTGGGTAGGTACCACCGCAATGTCTATTTTTTCCGTCAAACACCAGTTTATATGCACTGTTGTGTTCAATTGGACATTGCAGCCAGAGTAACTACTGGACATAAAGAGACTTAACACCTCATGTCTCAGTATGGCGAGCGCAGTGAAATGCCAAGCATTGCTTTGTATTTGGTGTTTGGTTCCGCTACTGTCCATGAGCGGTCGTATCGCTTACCATCAGGTGAATGTCATGCTCGTCTCGCCATTAAGGCGAAGGCTAAAAGGAATGCCAACATACCTCCATGGGCGGAAGATATGGCAGCTTGGTCCAACACGTCCCATGATTTCTGCCGTCGACTCTGACACGCAGACTGCGTCGATGCAGTCGGCTGGATCAGTAGGGACGACTGAAATAAAACGAATATTATTTGAAATGTTTGAAATTATACTAGAATATGTTCGATTGTCTGACTTGTTTGATTGTCTGACTGCCTCGGTGGCGTAGTGGTACTACGGTATGATTGCAAAGCTGAGGTCTCGGGTTCGAATCCCAGGTCGGGCAAAGTGATATTGGATTTTTCTATTCATTATCAGCCCGGAGTCAGGAATTTGTGCCCGATATGGCGATGGGCTCGCCCCCTATCACATCGTGGGACGGAATATACATGGCGAAACGTGGGTGTTCTGGTAGCACCTCTGCCTACCCCTTCTGGGAAAAAGGCGTGTGTTTATGTAATGTTCGATTGTCAATTACTTTAGTTCTCCTACGGATCTCCTCATTACTGATTCGAAACAACGTCCTCCAACAGGTCGCTGTGGAAATCATTAGGAGAGACCTATGTTCAGCAGTGGACTTCCTTTGGCTGATAGGTTGGTAGGATTGTTCGATTTGTCTAAAAACACAAATACCATTAAAACGAAACATTCCCGTGAAAGCAGCATTGGGATTTGTGATTTGTGTTATAAAAGACAGAGACGGGTCGTGGTGCGACCATCTTACTGTCTCTTTCGCACGCTCAAAGAATGCACATTGTGGACAATGACGTCACAACATCCCAAATACAAACACAAAAACCCCTTACCAAAAGTCACAAATACCCCTTTGCATTCCCCATCCTTTATTCTTTCCGCTCCCCTCCCGATGTGATGGGCCGGCAACACATCTATAATCCTAGCGGATGTTCACGGGCGGCAGTGATCACTTACCATCTGTTTGCTCATTTATTGGTCCTATTAAATAAAAAAAGGGATAGAAAAAGTGGGGGCGTAGTCGTGAGTATCACCGCCTCTTTAGCACGCCCACACTGTAATGCTCAAGGATGGTGAGTTCATATTTGTTTTGCATGCATACAGTACTGACCTGGTGCAAGTCGGTGGTGGGACAGTAGTGGTCGCAGTTGTCTGGCAACCACTTAGGCAGGGAGTGTTTCACGTGACATCTGGAACGGACCTCCTCGCTTACACACACCAACGCTGGATAACAAAATATAGAACGTTGTTGAATTACATAGATGTTGACTGTCTGTCTGTCTGTACCAGCCCAAATACGTCTCTCTGCGGGACACGGGCCTCCACTACAATCTAGAGTACAATTGGGAGTGGTTAGGCCATATAGTCCACCCTGCTGGCTTAGTGCGGGTTGGCGGACTTTACATGTTAACTACCTTCACATATTGTTAATATGAAATTCATTTATAATATGGGGTTATTTTTAAAGTGCCAATGTTAAACCATGCTATTGTCATAACTCAACGTGAATGGGCAGGCTTGTACGGGGCGATACCATTGACTCACAGGAATTTTTTGGGCAATGTGTGGGTGGCCCACAAATATTTGTTTCGGGTCTGGATGTTTGTGAGCTCCAAAGTCTCTCGTTGTTTCTGATTCACGACACAAGATTTAATTGATCTTAATGTGGGTTAAGGACTATGTATGTGACTGTTGGGTGTATTTATTTATATATATCCTTTCTTGTTTCATTTCTTCGTTTGTGTGTGTTACTGTCTGTGTGTCTCATAACAGTGAAGGAAAACATCGTGAGGAAACCTGCATACCATAGCTGTATAAATTTCTATGGTATATAAAAAGTCCGCCATCCCGCACTAGGCAGCGTGGTGGACTATATGTCCTAACCACTCTCAATAGTACTCTAGATTGTAGAGGAGGCCCGTGCCCTGCAGTGGGACGTATATGGGCTGATACAGTACAGTACGGTGGTACTGACCCGTGAGGTAGGCGACGGTGTCGTGCGTGACGTGGAACTTGTCGCGGTGTCTGCGCGCCGTGATGGCGAGCAGCGTGGCGAGCACGCGGCACGTGCGGGACACCGTGCCGCCCGCGGGGTGCCGGTAGCCCTTCACCAGGTGGCCCGCCAGCGCGAAGTGGAAGTTCGACCGGAAACTGAACAAAAATTATTCATAGCTTTACAAACTGTTCTGCCCTTACTGCAATTTAAGTTAGCCAGGATCAACAGGGGCGTTGTAATGACATCGAGCATTGGAGGAGAAAGGAGGCAGCGAGGGGTGACCCGCTCGACGCTCGTGTCCCGCTGCCATTGTGGGCACAGCCTTATGGCGGTTTCTCGGTCTTTTCCTTAAAATATGGTGTTAATAAGTGACATAATACAAAAATACATTACCTTAGCCCTACAGCGTGGTCCAGTTGTTTGAAGTGCCACTCCAGGGGTTCTCTTGTTTCCATCATCACTTGCTCCAGAGTCTGTTAAAAAAATATATTCAGTTGATATATTATTATGGCGGAGCACATAGAGCGGAGAACTGATGGCCAATGGGACCAAAAAGTTCTCGAATGAAGGCCACGTAGCACCTCGAATGGAAAGCGCAGCGTGGGACGTCCACCCACTAGGTGGTCAGACGACCTGGTAAAGGTCGCTGGATGCAGGCTGCCTCCAATGCGTATATGGGATGATACATATTATGTACTGCGGCTGGGTCGCCCATGGCCCACGGTATAGATTGACTTTGACTAACTTCTCTTGTGATTTATGAGGTAGGTTAGGCAAAACTAAAAGCAGAGCTTTAAAGCTTCTTGTGTCGTGTGATGATGGAATATTACATGATGATAAGAACTTTTTTTACATCATAGGTTCGGCAAACCAGCAAGCAGGTCACTTGATGGTAAGTGATCACTGACGCCCACGAACATCCACAACACTTGGATGTGTTGCCGGTTCATCATATCGGAAGGGGAGCGGGAAGGTGTGAGTGGTCACTGCCTTCGCAATGCCAGGGGTCTAGCACAACCAGCTCGCTGCGAACCAGCAGGTTCAGTGTATTCATTTATTAGAGCAGCTAGAACGCCGGAGACCCTGAAACATCAGACCTCCGGACACCAGAGAAGGAAATTAAGGCATTTCTCCACGATACACCTGAAACCTGAGCTTCAGTTAACTACTGGACATAACGAGACTTAACATTTATGTCTGGTCTTACTGGTAGGTTTTTCATATGTGAGGTCTAGATGCCACTGCAATTTCTCTTTCTGCCGAGAAGTAGCTGTATAAATGTACTAACTGTGTAAGGAAGGAAGGCTTAAAGTGCTTTACTCTCGTTAAAAAAAAAAAAAAAGATTGGTACCATAGAATACTAACAGAAGTCAAGCTTGTATGTGTACTTCACTTGTTGCTACACTCACACTACGCTCGGCGGTCGCGCTAGGGTTGTTAACTCTGGCTTATGCTAAAACAAGTATCTTGGTAATAGCACTCGTATCATTGAACAAATGACAATTCACCGTTTAAAGTAGAATTTAAACATCCATCAACTGAACAATTGTAAGAATTTTTTTTGCTCCATTTTTGCATAAAAAATATCACTATATGCGTGTCCGTAGCGGGTGAAACTCGCGCTCGCACTGGTCTGGATCGGTCTCGAATGTCGTGTGGGTGAACGCTGTGTAGCAGCGCGCTTGGTATGCAGCTTGAGTAGTGTGTGGCAGTACCTTGTGGTCGAAGTGTCCCTGCGAGTCGAGCGTGTGTATGTTCTGCTCCATGAGCGCCAGGCCGGCCGCGTACAGCGTGGCGTCGTCCAGCTGCAGCACGGACAGCGCCACCCAGAACAACGCCTTGTGGATCGGCGACGCCTGCACCACACACACACATCACTTATACAGGGTGCGCAAACAAACGGCGCACTTGCTAATATACATTTTAGTAAATCGTGATTGCGTCTAGATTAAAATGCATTTTCATAGCGTAGATAACAAAGATGCCGAGAAATTAACAAATACCAACACACGTGCTTCCCCTTAACGTATTACGCTAAACGGATACCTATGTACTTCTGTAACAAATGTTAAGGCGAAGTCTATGAAAATCTTTTTGTTGTTCAAAATGATGTTCACTGTTTATTTCGTTAACTATTTAATAAAGGACAAAACGAAAAAATATGTATATTTTAAAATCTTATGCTTTACCCATCCCAGCCGGTTTTATTCGACAAGTTGGTGGTAATTCTTAAAACTTTATAAGGTCATAACTCCAAAACGAATAGGTATTTTCCAAATATTATTTCTTTATTATCATATTAATATTATACCCTTGTATCCAACCAAGCAAATGCGCCATTTTCCTGCGCTCCCTGTGTATAATATGTATATATATATACTCTCTCTCTTCAGCCACAGGAAGTCCATTGCTCAACATAGGCCTCTCCCAAGGATCTCCACATCGACCTAATTTGTCATCAAAATTGGTCCAGCCGTTTGAGCGTAAAGAAGTAACGAACACACATCGCCTTTATAATATTAACAGGAAGTAGGGAGTAAAATGATACATTATACAGGGACGACTTTCAAGAAGCGTGTTGGACTGTATGGCCTATCCCCTTTCAATATGATTCTCGATTGTAGAGGCCTGTGCTCTGCAGTGGAACGTATATGAGTTTATACAGACAGACAGTAAGAACGGTAATTAGAACAATAATTTTCCTATGTTTCACTCACCGGGTGCAAAAGTGGTTGTAGTCTCGTCAGGCACATTATAATGGCCTCGAGTAGTGCCAGGTCGTTGAAAGACTCGAGAGCCTTCACCAGAATCCTTAGTAGCTGTTTCATGTCATCGTCTGTAACGTTCTTACCTGTTGAAGAAGAAAAAAATAGTCTTGCTATCGACAAATCTTGTAATTTTATAGTAATTTCGATTTTCTATGGTATGTGAATCAGATAACCCACTTGAGTACAGCGTGGGGAACTACAGCGTAACCCTTATTAAAGGAACTGTCAATTATGTTAATTATTTTATTCCATATGGTCTAAAATCGTATACACGATAGTGTCGGAGGCCCGTGTCTTGCAGTGGGACGTATATGGGCTGATATAGTGTTGCATACTTACTGATGCACCCGAACACGATGAGAGCGCGCGGTTGAAGCGCCGGGTTGAAACAAAACGCGAAGCTCTTCGCCAGTGACGTCCTGCCGACAAATAACGAATAATTTGTTAAATTAAATATCTTATGGCCGCCACACACGTGACGATTTAACTGTGCAAATCTGAGTTTGCACCAGGGGGTTAACTCTACGATCCGAAACGAAACTCGAATGTTCGGACGTTCGACGTCTGCAGTACGTTTTTAATTTTCCACTTCTAAATTCACTGCCTAGGTGGCGTAGCTGTACTACGGTATGATTACAAAGCTGAGGTCTCGGGTTAGAATTTCGGGTCGAGCAAAGTGATATTGGAGTTTTCTATTCATTATCAGCCCGGAGTCAGGAATTTGCACCCGATATGGCGATAGGCTCACCCTCTATCACATAATGGGACGGAACACACAAGGTAACACAGGCGTCCTGGTCTGTCCGTCTACTTCTGGGAAAAAGGCGTGATTATTTTATTTATTTATTTATTAATAATAAAAGTATCTTATGAGCTACTAAAATGTCCTGCAAAAGTGTACAAACAGTTGGACTGCAGGACCAAGTTTTACATTTAATTATACATTAGGGAAAGTTGGCTAAATAGTGCTTAATGGTTTCTTGGATTTACGCGAATGTTACAAATTGGAATAAAACGAATTCTTACGGATTTTATCGCGAATTTAATTTAATTTTTACATTTTTTTAATTTCCCGACTTTACAGTTTTCGTGGTCACGTGGCGGATTGAGGTATTAGTCATCCGCTTAGTGACTGTTACTGATCGAAACGTCGGGAAATTAAAAAATGTAAAAACTAAATTAAATTCGTGATAAAATCCGTAAGAATTCGTTTTATTTTAATAAAAAGTGCTTTTTAAGTTTGGACTTAAATAATGTTTATGTATGTATGTAAACACAGTGCACAGGTACGCACCACGTCTGCAGCCAGTCGCAGTCGGGTATGTCCCGCATGCAGGCCTCCATGATCTCGAGCAGCGCGTCGGCGATGGTCTCGAGCGACTGCAGCGGCAGACGCTCGCGGTCGGAGGCGCCGGCGGGCGCGGGGGGCGCGGGCGGCGCGGGCGGCGCCAGCGGCGCACTACCCGACGACCCCGACTCCGTGCACGCCGCGAACGAGTGCTCCGAGTACCTGCCCAGGGGACCTGACTACTGTACTGGCTCTATCTGTATGTGTCAGCACAAACACGTCCTACTTCACGCAACGCTAACACAATCAAGAGTACGATTAAAGTTTAGGCCATAGTCACCACGCTGGCCTAGTGCAGGTTGGCGGACTTTACATACCATAGACATTTATACAAATCGCTATGGTATTTGGAGTGCCTATCATTAAAACATAATGCCCAAATCGCCACACTGGGCAGGAGGGATGGCGATCGCATTAAATGAAGACAGACCGCAGTAAATACGAGAAAACACTGCTGCCCATTCTCTTGTCTACGGAGCTTTCTTGCTTGGGACGACTTGCACAAGAAGGCAGGCAGCGACTGGATGCATAAAGCAGCAGACCGGACTCTGTACCGTACTGCGGGAAATGCCTATGTCCATCAGTAAACTGCTACGGGCTGAAGATAATGATACTATGATATGCAGGATTCCTCACGATGTTTTCCTTAACCGTTAGCGTGGTTGAATGTTGGTAAACGGACCAGACGCGGCTGCCAATATGTTCACGGTGGTCGCGGGTTCAAATCCCAGGACACACCTCTTACTTTTGGGAGTCATGTGTGTATTGATAGTCAATCACCACGCATTATAACAGTGAGGAAACGTGCATACCATAACGATTTACAAAAAAAATCTGATATGCAAGTCTGCCAATCCGCACTAGGCCGGCGTGATGGACTATATGGCCTAACCACTCTCAATCGTGCTCTCAATTATAAAGGAGTCTCGTGCCCTGCAGTGGGACATATATGGGCTGGTACAGTACAATACACTTATATCTTCTAATACATACTAAAAAACATTCATTCAACATTATACATTCATATAACAGTACACATCCAAGAATAATACTAAAACATTTCCAAACTCGTAAAACGACAGTTTGGCTGTCGCGTTTCGTTAGGTGATTGAGATTCCCTCTTCCCATCCTTTTCTTTCCCGCGACCCTCTCGATTTTATGTTTTTACCGGGCCATGCCATGATCCAAGCGTTATGGATGTACAACATACATGGGCGGCAGTGATCACTTTCCATCGGGTGACCTGGGGTGTTACTCTATGATCCGAAACGAAATTCGAATGTTCAGACGTCGCACGTAAAACTGTACAAATGTGCCTATACAATAAAAAAGAAACTCACCAATCATTAGTATGCCTGTTATAAGGGCTCCTGAACGCGGTGACCGCGGCAGACTTCACCTTGGAGATGCCGAACATCTGGTAGAACTTGGGTAGGGCGAACTCGTCCAACGAAAGCATTAGGACTCGCTGGGTCTCCTCTGTGAAATAATAATAAATATGATCACTAATACTAGACAGCAGACTGCAAACAAAATCTGTGTTATACTCGTATAAAGAAAGAGACATCTTTCTGTGTCTTCTCTGTCACTCTAAGGCAGTGACACTATATTCCCTCTCGCTCTAACGTCTTCCCATGCTTCCGCGCAATGCGTACAGATTTTGTTCGCGGTTTCAGCTCTGATATACCATTATATTTAGTCTTAAATGTATTGCTTTATTTTTATTAATTTCCAATATTACATCCATTTAGTCAATCGCATCGTGAGGAAACCTGCATGCCATTGCGATTTGTAAGAATTTCTGCATTATGTAAAGTCCGCCAACCCGCACTAGGCCAGCGTGGTGGACTCTATACGGCCTGATCCCTCTCAATCGTACTCTTGATTGTAGAGTAGGCCCGACAGTATCGACAGATACAGAGCTTCATTTATTAGTATATTTATATATACAAACATATTAGATAGTATTTATTTGACAGCCTCCGTGGCGCAGTTGGTTAGACGCCGGCTGTGAAACGTGAGGTCGCTGGTTCGATCCCCGCACCGAGACAAATGTTTGTGTGAACCACAAATATATGTTACTGGTCTGTGTGTTGTGAGACCGAAAAGTCTCATGCAGCTCCTGATACCCACGACACAAGACTCTATCTTAGTGTGGGGTCAGGACTATGTATGTGACTGTTTGGTGTATTTATTATGATTATTAGATTTAATTACCGCTAAAACTCGGCGTGGTGCAAGTACACAGCGAGTGTATGATGTTGATGACGAGGCCGTGCGTGGCGGCGCGCATCGACACCGTGCCGGAGCACACCAGGAACGTCACCGTGTGGAACAGGTACGGCAGGTGGCGCGCCACGTCCAGGCAGTTGTTGAACGAGAGCATCAGCTGATGAGGTAACATACATTATGGAGAGGAAGTGTCAGTATCAACTGACACTTCCCTGTTGACAATTCTGATGAACTGTCAGCTGGTAATGTAGATATACAATAGCTGATAAGTGCATCGGTCGGCAATTTAGCACTGTAAGATACATAAATTTGGTCGATATAAAGTACAATAAAGATGAGATGTCAGTTGTAAGAAAATCAGCTGAAAATGTAACACAAAAGGTGAAGTGTCAACTGTTGTTCTACATATAGTGACAATGTAAAACAATGTGGTGGGAGTTATGTTAACAATTGATCAATATCAGATAACCCCACAATAATATAAGGAGAAACGTCACCGGTGTTACAGCAACAATATAAAACAATTTAAGAGCACAACTCCAGCTTTGGACTGATCAGCTGACAACGTAACACAATAAGGCTGTTGTAAAGAAGTGTCAGCTGTTAAACAGCATCACTCACAACAAAATATTTTGAGAAGCGTCAGCTGCGGTTTAACATCAGCTGACAGCACATCACACTACGACAGTAACACTTACCAAGTATCTGGCGAGTATTGCGATGTCGTCCCACATCATGTGTTGTTCCAGCATCGCGGTGGGCGAGTGACACGTCTTGTCCACCACCTGTTGTATCGCACTTAGATAAAGCGTCAGTAACAATCAAAAACAATATAATTATGTAGATTGTTAAACTGACAAATATTTTTTGGGATATTAAATAGTGACAGACAAATCAATTCAATTTGAATCGGATTTTCAGCTAAGATCGGCAGTTTCAGCTACGATCAATAATTAATTTTTAAAAGTGCAGAATATTTGTCAATCTTATGTTGAGTTTATTATAAGAAAATAAAAACCTATATTAAGCGCGTCATTTAAATATAATTAATCGTACAGACCGCACAAAAAAGTCTGTATATGTGTGCATAAAGGGTATATCAAGACTGACCGAAAACGAAGTCAGGTGGTAGTGTTAGTGATTACAGACACAATGCAACTAAAAATTTTACACAAAAAGCGACAGGTTCTTTTTTGCCATTTTTTGAATATCATCGGATTTGAATGGTAAATCATTAGTTTTAGCTAAAATTATAATTTTAACCCTTGCGTACCATTGTATCTTTAAAAATCAAAAGGTGTACATTTTGGGAAAACGATGTATTTACCCAAATACGACTTTAAATAAAAAATTACAACAAAAAATTATGTTTCTTTTTTGCGAAAATTTTAGTTGCATTGCATCTGAAGTAACTAATACTACCACCTGGCTTCGTTTCCGGTAGCAGTCTGGATATACCCTGTATATTAAGTAATCATAATATCATTTATTTCATACATTAATATTGTTAAATAATAAAATGAAAATTATTTACGTCATCAAATTGACACAGGCGTCTTGCATGCTAATTTTAACTAAACTGTGTGTTTTACAAATAAAAATTGCATACTAATATTTCCGCGGCTATATACTTAACCAATTTTAAATTAACTAACTTAAACAATACAAACTTATCATTAAATTTTAAATCATTAAAATTATATGAAGGAGGTTTGGAATTTTGGATAATCGGCCAATGATATTTTTCCAATGATTAAAAATGAAATGAATAAAAAAAAATAAAGTAAAAGCAAAACAACGTAATAAGATAATATAATTGGTAATTTCATATTTTTAATAGATGTAAAGAATTATATATTTCATAAGCTGAGCGAACACGTTTGCTTGATTTTATCAAAATATGCAGTCATATTATAAAAAAATAATATTGTAAAATTTTGTTTTCATCCCCAATCCCACAATAATACGTCCCAAGAAATGAAAGTTTCAGACGTAGCTATATCCTAGTACATTAGCAATAAAAAAATGTGTTTAGCAAAATAATAAATGTGCGAGAGGGGCATCGCTACGTATGCATATATATTTTTCGAGTCAATTTCTCGTTTACAGATATGCTAATGAAGAATGAAACGTATTCATGTGCATTAAAGCTTATTTTTGTTTAATGCACTATAGACCATAACCCTTTTCGGGACCCACCGTTACTAAAACCAAAACATCTACATATTTCGAAGTGAGAAACAAGAACTAGTATCCGTGTGGTATATTTTTTGCAGGTAAAATAAAAAATAAAAAAAGAAAACAAAAAATCCAAAATGAAAAAAAAAAAGTAAAAAATGCATGGACTCACAGTGGCCGGAGTGACGGGACCCAGGATATTGTTAGGCAGTTTGGATAGGGCCTGTGGCAGAACATATCCACTTAACCCTCATCTTGTATTTAGATCAGGAAAATAAAAAATATATATTATACTAGAGGGGACAGCGCGAACAAAATAGGTTTTTTTTTTGTATCAGCCCATATACGTCCCACTGCAGGGCACGAGCCTCCTCTACAATCGAAAGCACGATTTTTTTTTAAACACGGTGTTTTCATTTATATCGAAAGGTCACATTATGCTAAATCATATACGAATATATTATCAAAATCCGAAAAATATCATAGATAATATCATACATATTATTGAAAATATCATAGATATTTTCAAAATCCGTTTACTAATTTACGAGTCACAATGATTTCGAAATTGGTGGCAGGAGTAACAGAAAAGCGTGCAACTATCGTCCTTCGACGTCATCTTCCATAAGGCGAGTGAGTATGAAAGAGACAGCGAGTTTTACCACCGCATTAATAAAAACAATAATATGTCAGTCATTTCACAATTAATTTTGTTGCTGTTTTAAATTAATATTTTTTATGAAAGATATTTTACAGAAATCATTATAAACTATTCAAAATTTGAAGACTGGAAACATCCCTATTGAATAAAGAGAACGGTACATGTTTCTGTCTCCTTCATTCTTGCGCAAACACTATTTTCCCTCTCGCTCACAAACGGAGTAACAGAAAGAACGGTACGTGTTTGTCCTTTTCACTCATGCAGCCACTATCTTTCCTCTCTTTCACAAAATATGTAACACAAATATCAGAACATAAACAGCTGTTTCTATCTCTTTCACTCCTGTGCAAAACAGTATGTTCCTTCTAGCTCTTTGTTCCCGCGTTTGGTTGCTACATGCAGTGCGCACCGATTTTGTTCGCCATATCCGCTCTAGTATAATATCTTAATGATACAAGACGAATGTGATAAATGAAGGATTTTATTTTCCTGATCAGGCTATGATATTTATTGTTTTTTATTTCAATACTTATTTATTCATCACTCTGAAGATTTTTTCGTACGTAACGAGTAATAACGAGTAATAATGTTATTGGCACTATTAAAACAAACTATCGTGAAGTTGTTACACAAGATTAAACACTAATAATAGCTATTTTCATGTGATCTAAACTTGCCTACAAAGTAAGTATTACCGTGTAGAAATGAAGTGACAAAAGTCATCCAATTATTTCTTCAAAATATTTTATACCAAAAATATCCTTTAAACTTTAAAACATGAATTAACAGTATTTCTATCTATCACAGCAGTATCACTAACTTAACGGTTATTTTTCTCTAACCCATTGAGAAATCCAAAAATATTCTGCAAACTTAAAAAAATTACCACAAACATTTCAAATTACGGAGCCCAAGTAAATATCACTAAATAAACGCCAAAAAAAAACAAATTTCTTCTAACCCATCGGCTACCACAGTTCATATAAACCACAGTAAGACAACTATCATTACACTACTGTTTAAACTCACCCTACACATCCTGCCGATGACTTTCTTGGAGACGAGTTGCACGTTAGCAGAAGCTAAGGCGACCGCTGTGTCCGCCATGATTTCTATCATGGGCGAGCCGAGACCTATGGGAAAAAAAACATTTATGGTGAAAAGGTGGTATAAAGACATTTTACATTGAGCTAATGTATGAATAGATTCATATTGTAGTTACTTTCTCTCTCTCTCTCTCTCTCTCTCTCTCTTCAACCACATGAAGTCCACTGCTGAACATAGGCCTCCCCCAAGGATCTTCATATTAGACCTGTTAGACTGAGGTGGTACCGCTATTATAAAAAAAACAATGTGAAATATGATAACGACGTATTTCGGTTTCAAGATATTGCTGGAGGCCCAACTTCCCTTTCCCTCCCTCATTTATTCGTACTTCTCTTGTGGCTCCGTAAATCAAAATTTTTCGTTATAAAAAAAGTATAAGCCTTTGTTTTACAAAAAAAAATAATAATATTAAGCTTTGTATTTTACCTAAAAAACTTTTTTTTTGTATTCTTAGCCCCTACCATCCATTACCTTTTTAATCCACCATCCTTAACACAATCTTACCTGAGTTTACGCTCCTCTGTATGAAGCTATCCAGCACCATGTCGATGAGCTCGGGCACCTGGCCTATAGAGCCCCATATCTTGGCCTGCACGGAGGGGTACATCTCCGTCTCCTCGATGGTGAGGGTGATCAGCTTCTCCAGGATCTGGGCCACCTGCTTCTGACGCCGGGACTCGTCCGAGGGCTTGCAGAACCTGGATATTACAGTTTATGGTCACGTGGATGTTACACATACACATTTAAAATCGGTTTTTGGTTCAACTTCCCGAGGTTTCGACGCCTTTAACAGGTTTCCTGGTCACGGGCCGGACTGAGGTTACAGTTATCAGCTAGGTTAATTAAAATATAAAAGTCTAAACCGCAATAGTGCGGTGGTGGCCTCGTGGTATCGGACCAGACTCGGCTGCCTACATGTTCACGGTGGTCGCGGGTTCAAATCCCAGGGCTCACCTCTGACTTTTCGGAGTTATGTGTGTATTGATAGTCAATCACCACGCACTTTAACGGTGAAGGAAAACATCGTGAGGAAACCTGCATACCGTAGCGATTTAAAACATTTCTGCGGTGGGTAAGTCCGCCAACCCGCACTAGGCCAGCGTGGTGGACTATATGGCCTAACCACTCTCAATCGTACTCTCGATTGTAGAGGAGGCCCGTGCCCTGCAGTAGGTCGTATATGGGCTGATACAATACAATACAATACAAAAACCGCAATAAAATTCGTAATAATTCGTTTTATATAAAAGCAGCTTAAAGCGGGGTTAATGGGGCCGATGCCTTTTTTTTTGTTTTTGTGTGAATAAAGGAATTGTCACTGAATGATCGAGACGACACGTACCTGACTAAATTGGCCAGCCATGGCGTCATGTACTCCAGGCACAAATGCTTCAGCTCAATCGTTGACCCTCGGAAGCCCTGTTAATAAAAAAGCTAGGGATATTTAAAATTTTCTAAAATAAATTAATAGAATGTCCTAGAAATCTTCAGAATAATATGTCGGAGCCGAGAAAAAATCGGAGTCAGGTATTGCGGTAAAACGTTGAGTTACTAGAGCTCACGATATTTTATCGTGTCCAATATAAAACATGTAGAAACGGGGCATTAGTATTATGCGTATTTTCTAATATTTTTATTACTACCCTGTACAGTTTCGGACTTTCGACTGTACATTTGCTGACACGGCGCGGTGTGTGTACATACGTCACGGCACGCACTGATATAAATATTGCTTTCAATCAATAAAACATTGAGTGCTATCATAACTGCATACTAAACATATACATAGCGGAACGAATCGCCAAACTTAAATTGTAATATTTTACGTATTAAACTCATTAAATTCAGTGATTCTTTCCTTGAGCACTTCATCCAACTATCATCGTTAAGGTGTACAAACTGTACAACCCATTACTTTCTTGGATGATTCAAATTTTTAAAAGTATTGATCCTGTTTAAACCGTTGTATTGCAGTCATTCTCTTACCTGTATACACTCCTCAAGAAACTCAAGAGTGAGATGGGGCTCGTTATGGGCTAGTTTCTCACTCACTGACTTTATGAATATCGTGTTGTTTGACGGAATACATAGACCTGCAACAATCATACATACATGAAGTCTTGTGTCGTAATCATCAGTAAATATGAGATACTTTACGGTGTCACAAACACACAGATCAGATACAGATAGTGGATCACAAAAAAAATGTTTTTATGTGGGACCGTAGGGACCTCGCGGTTGTCCAATTTAAACACAGGTAAGCCATGATATAAACCGATGATGTAGAAGGAAATTAGGTGTAAATTGGGTTGTAAGAACCCTCTAATATTATGTTGATGTGAGAGGTAAGCCGATGAGAATCGGGTTATATGAACGCTTAGATATAAGCCGATGTTGTAGGAGGTAAGCCGGTCGTGATAGGCTTGTAATAACTCTTTAATACATTGATGTGAGAGGTAAACCGATGGGAATCGGGTTGTAAGAACGCTTTCATATAATAATAAAGGAGGAAAGCCGGTACGATTTGGGTAGTACTTCTACTTTATAAGCTGATAGTCGAACCTGAAGTCTCGAGCAGCTGCCCCTCTATCTTGAGATGGAAGGTGGCGGTGAGGGCGCACAGCTGGTTGTATGCGGCGGTGCGCAGGTTGGGGTCGCACGAGCCCAGGTTCAGCAGCGCCATGTTCAGTAACGTGCCCGGCACGTCTTTGGGACGGATCTTCTGGTGGACTGTCACGGTATCCTGTAAACAATACAAAATGAATTATGTATATCTAGGCCCAGAATTATGTTTAAAAATAATATACACACACGCACTCACGCGCAAGCACACGTACATACACAACAATATAATGCAGGACCTTTGGCACAGGAAGTATACTAATGAACATAGGCCTCCCCCAAGGATAACCACAGCAACCTTTTGTTCAGGAAAAGTTTTCCCAGAATAAAATTCCTTTTATATATTTTCCTGAGATAAAAGTACCCTCTAGCCTTCCTGGATAAATGGACCAACCGACATTAAAATATTTTTTTTTAATTCTAACCAGTAGTTCTTGAGATAAGCGCGTACAAACAAACTCTTAAACTTTATACAGGGTATATCAAGACTGCTGCCGAAAACGAAGCCAGGTGGTAGTCTTAGCGACTACAGACACGATGCAACTAAAAATTTTGCAAAAAAACGTTTATTTTTGTAGTGTTTTAAATATAATTGTGTTTCGGTGGTTAATCCATAGTTTTTTCTAAAATTATAATATAAAACCTTGCGTATTATAGCGTTTAAAAAATAAAAGGGTGTACATTATTTTTTTAGTAAAATGTATGTATTTACCCAAATACGATGATAGGAAAGAAAATCACAAAAAAATCGTCTTTTTTTGCTAAATGTTTAGTTGCATCGTGTTTGTAGTCACTAAAACTACCACCTGGCTTCGTTTTCGGTAGCAGTGTTGATATACCCTGTATATTAGATACTTGCCGGCTGGCTGAGCTCCCATCGGTTCCGTATGTGTATGATGGACTGCACGATGTTGTCGCAGTCGTTGTGGATGAAGCTCAGGGGCGTCGGCTCGTTGATTATGGACAGAGAGAACTGATTGTCATCGACGAGACACACCTGCGAACAAAAAAAAACACACGCGTACAAACAAAAGAATGATATTTTACACACTGCATTTACGAATCAATAATAATAATACATCCAACAGTCACATACATAGTCCTGACCCCACATTATGATCAATTAAGTCTTGTGTCGTGGGTATCAGAAACTAAGTGAAACTTTTCTGTCTCACAAACACCTAGACCCGAAACAAATACTTGTGGGCCTCACAAACATTTGTCTCGGTGCGGGGATCGAAACCGCGGCCTCTCGTTTGTCGCGCGGCCTGTCGAGGCTGTTAATTATGCAAAAAAGGAAAAGTTCTTATGAAACATCACAAACTACGAGAAAAATGTTCTCATAACACTCAGAGGGCAACAAATATTTGTGGCGTACACAAACGCTCGTCTGTTTAGTATCTTCATCAGCAACCTCTCACACTGACGGCACGTAACCAATAGCGCCATGAATGCTATCTCAGAAATTGCATTATTTCACGTTTAATTATATTTTTATCATGTTTTTATCCCTTTATATTACCGTAATTTTTATAAAACTACATAGTAAATTATATACATGTGGGGACGAAGTTTAATCCAATCAAACCACCAATACTTTAACTAATATATTTCTTCCTTAGAATACATCAAACTTCTTAAATTTAATTATTTACTAATTTCGTCTTCCGTCTTTACTACAACACGTCTTGCTCATTCCTTTTCAGTTTCTACTCCTTCATCCGTTCCTTTCACTCACGCACTTTCACTCTTCTCGTTCGCTCACACTCGGATACACATACACAAATCAATTAGTTACTAAACATTAATCGGATATTTCTTCACTCCTACATTCGGCCATCCTGATAGATTTCTGACCTCAGAAATTATACATACATCAACTTATATAAAGTAACATAAAAATGCAGAAGACTTATACATAGAAACTAATATAACTAATCTTATGAACTATGTTGGAACATTAAAAAAATCAAGCATATTAAAAGAAACATCTACAACAATCTTAGAACGTTATGAGGTATTGATACTATCTGGCCATCTTTTCATAAAGTCAGCTGCTGAGGATGACTTACCTGGGCCTTCTACAGCAGAGTCTACTTTCACAACATCATACCGGTCGTTACCCTTGACTTTCGTGATACGATAAGGTCCTAGATATTTTGGCTTTAATTTTAAATTAGGTCCAAATTGAGTGCGCTTGATAGCTACCCAATCACCTTCCTTGTAAACTGTACTTTCCTTTCTCCTCTTATTATAGTTACGCCTGTTTTCTTCTTGTATTTGTAGAATATTTTCCTTAGCCCTTTTCCTCTGTTCCTCTCTGTTCTGTAGAAATATATCCTTTTCTTCTTGTAATAATAAATCATAAAGCTGAATATCCTCTTTGTTATTCATTCTCTTCCCAATTAACAATTCAAAAGGTGTGCAAGCAATACTTCTTTGCCAGGTACTATTCAATGCACATTGTAATCGGCTCACATGCTTATACCAATGATCAGGTTGATCTATGTTGAGCTTGGTCAATACAGAAATGATGGTGCGGTGGATCCTCTCCACCTGTCCATTACCTCGTGGAATGCCTGTAGTAATTGTATAGTGGTTAATACCTTCTTCTTTGCAATAATCTCTAAAGTCTTGGCTGGTAAATGCAGTACCTCTGTCACTTATAATTCTAGTAGGGTTACCATAATGCTGCTGATGTATTTTAAGTTTCTCTATTGTCTCACTACTGGTGGTGCTTTTTGTGGGAAATATCCACACAAACTTTGTGAAACCATCCACTATGGTAAGTATGCGGTTATACAGTTTTTTGGTCACCGTCATAGGCCCTATGTGGTCAATGTGTAAGGTATGAAATGAAGCATCTTCCTTTTCTAAAACACGTAGGTAACCTTCCTGTTTTCCCTCTTTTCTGCTTCCAAGTATGCAAGGAATGCATGTAACAATGTAATCTTCCAACTTCTTTGCTAAATCTTTAATAAAATAATCTTTACTTATTATGTCAGTCATCTTCTTCTTTCCAAAATGTCCATTGGAATGTACACTTTTAATTATCTCTGTTTCCATACCCCTTGGTATGACTAATTGCCTTTCTGGTCCTTTAAACAACAATCCATTTTCTATGAAATAATCTAGATGTGGTCTGTCCTTAAGGATTTCCATGATTGCTATCAGGCCTTCATCCTGATGTTGAGCCCTTCTAATTTGTTCATTTAAGCTCCGTGTTACTACAGCAATGTAAGGATTTCGACTCAGTGCGTCTACATGCTTCATTTTAGAACCTGGTCGATGTTCTACTTGGAAATCAAACTCTTGTAATAGTAAAGACCATCTAGCTACTCTGGTAGACAAATCTTTCTTCTTTATTGTCATCTGAAATGCTTGACAATCTGTGACAACTTTAAATTTGATACCATACAAATAATGGCGGAATTTTTTAATTCCTTCGATGACAGCAAGTGCTTCCAATTAATAACTAGGATATTTTTTCTCAGCATCATTAGTTTTGCGGCTCATATAATATACAGGATGCAACTCACCATCTTCATGTACCTGCATCAATATTGCTGCATAAGCCAAACTTGATGCATCAGTGTGTAATTCTGTAAGTCGCTTCGGATTAAATATTTTTAATACTGGACCATTACCCAACTTTTCTTTTAATATATTGAATGCACATCTTTGCTCATGACCCCATATAAAACCTTGATCCTTTTTTAACATATCTGTTAATGGTCTGGCTATCTGTGAAAAATTCTGAATGTACTTACGGAAGTAAGAAGCTAATCCTATAAATGATTGTACTTGCTTGATGGTTTTAGGCTCTGGAAACTTCATGACAGCATCTGTCTTTTCAAGTGCAGGTCTTATTTCACCATTTTCCACAATGTGCCCCAAATACTCAACTCGGGTTGTTAACACTTCACTCTTCTTCCAGTTAATCTGCAGACCATAACTCGAGGCTACTCTCAACACTTCCTCTAATCTTTCAACTGCTTCCTGGAATCCATTAGCAGGGATTATTGCATCATCTATAAATATAAGTATGTGACCTTTTGAAATCAGCTCTCTAAATATTGTTGAAATAAAACGTGTAAAATACTTTGGACAAATTGATAATCCAAAGGGAGCTCTTAGAAATTCAAACTGTCCATGATGTGTAACAAATGCAGTATACTTAATAGAATCTTCCGTCACCTTGAGGTGAAAAAATGCATCTTTAAGATCTAATTTACTGAAAACTTTTGACTCAGACAGTTTATCAATATGATCTTCAATTATAGGGAGTGGAAACTCATCCTTTACAATCTTTTGATTTATTAGGCGATAATCTACACAAACTCTTGTTGTACCATCCTTCTTTTTAACAAGTACTAGTGGACTTGCATACTCTGAAAAACTCTGTCTTATAATACCGTCTTGTAACCACTCATTACATTGTTTTTCTACTACCTTATATTCCGTAAGGGATAACCTTCGTGGCCGTTGTGCAACTGGGACTTCATCTTTCAAAATAATTTTCATCTCTATTGGTGCTTCTTTAACTTGTCGGGGTTCATAGGTATTTATCAATTCCTGGGCTTTGGCACGAATCTGGGAATCAGACACATAACCTACCTGCTCATGGTCAACAGTACACAAACATTTTAACAAAAAATTATCATCATTTTTATTGTAGGGCAAGATAGTAACATTACCTCGTTCCATTAATATAGTTGCATCTGTCAAAAATGGTTGACCTAGTATTACTTTGTACGGCATCACACAATTGGGAACTATGTAAAAACATCCATTATAGCAATATCCATCAATTTCTACACTAATAACAACATTTCCTAATGCGTAAACTTTTGCGGAACCAAGACCGGTTAACATAACTTTGGTTTTATTATAAGTATTAACATCGAGATCAAAAAATATGTCACTTGATAACAGATTTAAATCACTACCGGAATCTATCAAACAATTTACAGTTGTACTACCAACTTTAATTGATTTTAAACAATTGTTACGCGAACACTTTACGTTGTTTACGTTTATCACACTATGACATTGACAGTTCACTGACAGTTTGGACTTATCGTTCACTTGTTCAATTTCGTCGCTCCGGTCGGTCTCGACATCATCGCCCTCTATCGGCGAAATTTTCACACACATCGATTTTTGTTCAGTGACCGTTCGTCGATTTGAAATTCCCGCTTGCTGGCACTCCGTACCTTTATGTCCAAATGAATTGCATTTGAAACACTTTATGCCTTTAGTACACGCCTTGGCCAAATGGTCTCCTTCACCACACTTAAAACACACAATGCGCCGACCTTGAACTTCTCGATTTTTCGAATTCACTTGACTTCTTATCGGCATCTCCGCAGCCATTTTAGTTTTATTTTTAATCGTTTCATAAATTGCTAATCTTTCTTTAAGTACTGGATATGTAGTAATCCCATATAATATCGCCTTGTTGCTGGGGTAGTCCTGAATGCCGTCTACAATATATTGGATTGCAACATAATCCGCAAATCTTGCACGTTTGCCTAATTCTTTCATGGTTAACATATACTCATAGTAGCTTTCTCCTGGCTGTTTTTTGCGCTTCGCCATAAGCTCGTGCATTTCTTTTGAATTGAGCGTGTCAGGAAATTCTTTTATGAGTGCTGTTTGGAGGTCTTCGTACGTCTTGAATACCTTTTCTGACTTTAGCCACCTTTCTGCAGTGCCCGTTAGCGATCTTCTAGCAATGATAAGAGTTTGTTGAGGGGTCCAATTAAATATTTCTCTGTTGTCCTCAATATCATTCGTCCATTTTGTCGCCGAGTACGTTTTGTCGACTCCATTAAATTTCGGAATAATATCCCATCCAAAATATGGGTACGGCATATTCTTCTCCTCTGACATCTTTAGAATTATTTTATGAGGTGCAGGCTTCTTGTGATTTGATTTTCAACTTCGCCTCCGCGTCACGTCGTTGCACCAGTCGCCTGTAAGGTTTATCTTCAAATTTCTTTTCAATCCCGGACGAGCCCCCAAAATATGGGGACGAAGTTTAATCCAATCAAACCACCAATACTTTAACTAATATATTTCTTCCTTAGAATACATCAAACTTCTTAAATTTAATTATTTACTAATTTCGTCTTCCGTCTTTACTACAACACGTCTTGCTCATTCCTTTTCAGTTTCTACTCCTTCATCCGTTCCTTTCACTCACGCACTTTCACTCTTCTCGTTACTCACACTCGGATACACATACACAAATCAATTAGTTACTAAACATTAATCGGATATTTCTTCACTCCTACATACATGTCAAACATTAAATAAGTAGGTGTATAAATAATCAGTAATACCTCATCAATTTCCGAAGCGTAGTATACATCATTGAGCAGCACTGGATGTCCTAAAACTTTGGTTTTCTCCACAGCTGTTATTTGAAGAGCTGTAGGTCCAACCTGCGCAGACACCAAGGCAAAGGCATTAGGCAATATACACCCACTGCTAAGGAGGGGACTGATTTATAAAAATAGGATAGTTGAAAATAATTTTTCAACTCTGATAACTAGCTAATTTTTTTAAGTATGCTCCACTTCTAAGCCAATGCTCGATCAAAATGTGTCATATTGTGCATTACTAAAACTGATAATGATCATAAGAGTATAATAGTATGATGAAAAGCATGATGGTGGCAATGCTAACGATGATGATGCTGGTGTAAATTATGATGCCAATGATGAAAAAGATGACGCTGCTGAAAGTTATGTTAACGAGCTCGATAATTGTGGTAATGATGACGATATTAACAATGTTGGTACGCACCTTGATGGCGACCTTGGTGTCCTTGTGCGAGAGTTTAAGCGCGTTGTTGAAGACCTTGAGGTCCTCCTCCAAGGCCAGCGTGGCTCCGGGCAGCTTCTGTTGTTCCGTCTCGACGTACTCGCTGAGACGGGCGTGGTTCTCGATGAACACTAGCTTACGATTGCCCTGCACACAAAACATACACTTGTGAACAAAAAAAGAATTATTTCTCTTCTTGTGTGGGCGTTTTTTAAGTGCGTGGTGGCCCTATTTTGTGTTCACGCAAAAAATACCATCCAATCACAGACATAAATCTTTTTTTTATTGCATAAGTCCGGAAAACGAGCATACAGGGCACCTGATGGTAAGTGATCACTGCCGTCCATGATCATCCACAACGCTGGATCATGGATGTGTTGCCGACCCAATTGGCAGGGGAACGGGAAGGATAAAGGATGGGAAGAGGAAAGGGGATTTGGGCATCTGCCAATGTTACTCACCGAACGAAACGAGACAGCCAAGCTGATGATCTTCCCATTCATTCTGAATTATGTCTGTCAACAGTGTGACTCTACCACTTACAAATCTAAATAGATGACGCTTCATGAAAACTAAACGCATTTGTTTCTTGTTCTTTATTGTGCCATCACAGCAGTAGTTCGTGATGGATTTCTATTTTCGCGTGAAGCTGATTTGAAGTTTAATGCTTTGAAGAACCTGATAACCGGTTATACGTAAACTAACACGTAAGTATTAATTTTTGCCACTCACCCGTAGAGGCGCCAGTATCGCCTCGTGGAACTTGGTGTACTCGCGCACCCAGCTGTTGCAGTTGTATATGTAGCACGCGTGGATGTTGATGTACGCCACCTCGGGGAGAACTGTGAACCACTTCTGCAGGAAGTCGGTCCTGGGAGGAGACATTAATGGTCAAACTATAGACATATGGGAATAGAAAATCTTAATAATATTAAAGCGGAATTTTGTAAGCGGCAATGGTCCTTCTAGCCGGATGATATCGAAAATATGACGTATTTTGCTGAATTAAATCTAGGGGATTATGGGGCCGGGACTATTGCCAATAAATAGATATATTGCTAATACATAGACAAAATCAACTCTTTCATCTTAAGCCCTCTTCTCATTTACTTAAAAGAAATATGCGTGTGGACGTTCAGACACTGCTCATCCAGGGCGGTACCACTGCACAGGAAATCGACGTAAAGTGACAGCTTTGCTGCCTTCCATTTTCCACCAAGTGTTAATCAGTATTACTCTTTCGAGTTCAATAAATAAAATTTTCCGGATTTTGATTGATTTATTTATTTGTATCGTACGGAACTCTACATACGCGATCCCAACTCGCAATTTACCGTTATTTTCGTATGTTAAAACCCCCCAATGATAAATACGCGTGGTATTACAGAAGTTACCTGAACCTATTATCAGAGTTGGTGTGCGTGAAGTCCACGATGAGCTCGAAGGGTTGCTGGCAGAACGGCTTCAGCGTCAGGATCACGTGGTATATCAGCAGGTCCGCGTTCACCTCGCCTATCCTGTGGACAAACAAATATACATACATTTTCCTGACTTCACAGCAAGATATAAATATTATGTTGTGTTCATCGATTTATTTAAAACGGGCCCGTTAGTACATTGGGAGTATTAATAAGACGGTATTGAAAATTGCGCCATCTATTCAATTTTTTCGTAACTACGTGGGAAGAAAAGTGGTAAAATAAATACTTAATTAACTTGATGTATCAGACTTTTTCTTAACGGTTATTAGAATTGTACTTTTTTTTTACTAAACTGTCCGATATAATACAAGCAGACATTTACAAAATCATTGCGAAGACTACTTTCAATGTCATCGCGCCGTCGACTGCTCTACTGGAGCGTCCATTTACGTCGGAACACGACGCGCGCTCTGCCCTATCCACATACAGGGTATATCAAGACTGCTACCGAAAACGAAGCCACGTGGTAGTTTTACTGACTACAGACACGATGCAATACGCGACGATTTTTTTGTAGTGTTTTAAATATCATTGTGTTTGGGTGGTAAATCCATAGTTTTGGTTAAAATTATAATTTTAAACCTTGCGTACTATAGCGTCTTTAAAAATAAAAGGGTGTAAAATTTTTTTTAGGAAAATGTGCGTATTTACCACCCAAATACGATGATATTTAAACCATCGTCGCGTTTTTTGCAATATTTTTAGTTGCATCGTGTCTGTAGTCACTAAAACTACCACTTGGCTTTGTTTTCGGTAGCAGTCTTGAATGTACGAGTACATATATAGATATATTGTGTATTGATTTGAGCCCAGGACAACCGTGAACATATAGACAGCGTCTGGTCCGTTACCAGCAGGCCACCACGCACTGTCACTACAGCTTACTTGTATCTCCTGGATATGAAGTAAAACACCGGGTTCCCGAGCTTGCTGGTCCCCGCCTGATAGAAGATGTTGAGACTCTTGATGCTCTTGAACTCCTCCTTCTTGTGCATGTTGTGCTTCACGATGAACTCTTCGAAGTTGGTCGACGATATGTCTATTGATGACCAGCGCGCGTAGGACGAGAATAGGAGGCCTGATGTGCTGGTGACAAATTAAGGGGGCTTTTAGTAGTAGAAAAATATCAGTGAAATCTAGAATCAGTGCAAATACCCCCCTTGCGAGCATACACATGTAAAGTTATTAGATTTACTTATTTTTTAAATTTTCTATTGCCTAGGTCTGGCAAACGAGCAAACAGGTCACCTGATGGTAAGTGATCACTGCCGCCCATGAACATCCACAACGCTTGGTTCATAGATGTGTTGCCGGCCCTTGAAATCAAGAGGGGAGCGGGAAGAAAAAAAGGATGGGAAATAAGAAAGGGGGTATTGGGCATCCGGCAATCTCATTCACCGAACGAAACGCGAGAGCAAATCTGTCGTTTACGTCGATCTCCTGTGAGATAGTGGTACCGCCCCGGACGAGCCTGCACATTCATGCTGAGTCATGACTGACAACAGCCTGGCTGTACCACATTTAAAATGTTAAATATTTTTATTGAGCCTAATAACAAGTAAATATTACCGAATATCAACATAAATAATTATTTACAATATATGCGTTGCATGCACCAGGTTCTCAAAATTGAAGGGGGAAGGACCACAAATACCAGAGCCGGAAAGGGTTGTAGCACGTCAGATGAATAAAATCTAACACTTCAAATATAACAATAGTACTTACGACTCCACCGGTTTGTGCTCCGGAGGTCCTAGGTACGCCAACAGTGTCGCCATCTACAAACGATAATAATCACTACGATTACTAAACATTTTCTATCATATTTACACAAATAATCAAAATAATTATTGATCTCTCATCAATTCTATCGAATACCGATCAATAATTTCGTACTCTCAATTGTAGAGACTTGTGGCTTGCAGTGGGACGTATATGGACTGATAAAGATACAGAATTTCGCGCGCGATTCGCTCGCGAAACAATTGATTTGGGTGGAACTGGGTCATTTAGCAGACGATAACCGATGCGGGGTTGTCTGAGAGATTAGAACGTGTACAGATAGCAACAACAGTACACATACTTACAACTACAATGCACTTTATAGTAAACGCAGTTCAGACAGAGCATCCACTGCCAAGAGATGGCTATTTCTCTTCTCTCGAGAGAATAGGGTATTTGACTATTACGGATTTTTCAAATATTTTGCGTACAAACAAAAATATTATAAAAATAAAACATCTCTGTCAAAACAGTAATAAAGTAGCTCGTAACATGAGGCAAATATTAGTATTTTGAAAAAGATCGGGAGCGTATTGCGTACATCTTACCGTATCTTTCACACGCGCACACTGTAATACATATACGAACCAAAAGTCGCACAGTCAAGCTGTGGAACGGTTTGCCATCACACGTATTCCCTCCTTCCTATAATCCTGGGTCCTTCCGCTGTAGCGTGGAGAAGCATCAGCGGACCGACATGATTGTATCGAATAGTATGAGACCGCCGTCTGATGCCAGTCGATACTCTATCTGGACGGCATTAGGTCTTACCATCAGGTGAAATGCAGTCACTATGCCGAACCAGAATAAAATATATATATATATATATATATATATATATATATATATATATATATATATATATATATATTAAGATTAATGACGTCACTAGTTTCATTTTGCGTCACTTATCTTTTACTCCCACTGTGAGATTTAAAACATTTCCAACTTGTTAAATTCTTGATGGATTTACAAAATTCTTAATTTGCTTGATTTTGGACATGAATACCTTTTGATAAAAACAGTTAAAGAAATGGAGTCAAATACCCTATTACGCCCATCTGCTTGATACCAGAACTCGAAGAGCGACCACCTTAATCACTACGCCATTTTTCCACTACGATAAAAAATGATTGCTATCCAGTCAGATCTTACTAGAAACCACTCCTCACCTTATCAAACGGCCGCCTGCCAACCGCCTTATGGTCCCTGCTGCAGGACAGGTAGTCTCCTATCCTCTCCTGGTGGTTCCATAGGAGTCGGTGTAGGGCCACCACGTTGGCGTCGCTGATGAAGGATAGATTGTGCGATGTCTGGTCCACGCTCTCGCAGTCTGAGGCTATTTGGATGAAGAACCTGGTGGGAAACGGTTTAGTATTAATATGGAAATCTTCAGGTATAAGAATAATAAAGATAGGTGAGCGGGCTGCATCTAATGATTTTCTACAATTGTCACAAGGTTTTCTGCCTATTTCGTGGATGGATATGTAATTATTTGTATTTGACAGCCTCCGTGGCGCAGTTGGTTAGACGCCGGCTGTGAAACGAGAGGCCAATGGCAATTTTCTAGTGATGTAATATAATAGTTTTTCTCATATATCTACCATGTATCGATCAGTTACAAATTGTAGTTAAATAATTTGTTATATTGCATATAATAAATTTGGCTTAATTATTTTTACTCTTATGCCATTGCGTTGCAAAAAAAGACCAATAAAAACTGCTTGGAACGTGATATATCAATAGAAAATTGCCATGCCGGCCTGTCGCGTACAGTAGGTACAGAATCTGCAACACTACACATGGTCCTTACTTGCGTCCAGTCTCGAAGTGGGCCCTGAGGAAGTGGTTGAAGGGCAGCATGTGCTGTTCCTTGGAGAACTCCACGTGGTTGGCGATGTTCTGCAGGATCTTGGACATGAGCATCAGGCCGCGCTTCACCTGCGCCGGCACAGGCCGGCTCACGATGCCCATCTCTTGTGGCGACACTGGTATCATATCAAAGATTTCACTTACTATTGTACTGTACTGTATCAGCCCAGATACGTCCCACTGCACTTTAGCAATCGAGAGTACGATTGAGAAGTATACTAATAAATTAAGCTCTGTATCTGTCCATACACGTCCCACTGCAGGGCACGAGCCTCCTCTACAATCGAGAGTACGATTGAGAAGGGGTAAGGCCATATAGTCCACCACGCTGGCCTAGTGCGGGTTGGCGGACTTTATATACCATAGAAATGATTTCAAATCGCTATGTTATACAGGTTTGGTCACGATGTTTTCCTTCGCCGTTATAGTGCGTGGTGGTTGACTATCAATACACACATGACTCCGAAATGTCAGAGGTTTGAAGCCGCAACCACTGTTAACATGTTGGCAGGCGCGTCTAGTCCGTTATCAACAGGCCACCACGCACTTACTACACAATTGAAAAATCTGTATTGATATTTTTATAGAATTACTCAAATTGTATGAATTCTCTAAGGTTCTTTGCACACGGCTTATTTTGAACGTGACGACGCGCGTTTATGTACACGCACTCACTGCGCTATAGATGACCAAAAGTGTACTATGCAAAGGGTTATTCCATCCATCCATCAGCCAAAGGAAGTCCACTGCTGCACATAGGCCTACCCCAATTATTTATTATTAGGGTTATTAACTGCGACTAAATTGCGTTTCAAGCGCGTCAGCGCGCGACTTCTACGCGTCCTCGGCGCGTTAAAAATACACCGTGTGCAAAGACTCTAAGACCCCACTTTTCAATTGTCAAGTAAAATCATCAAATAAAGAATTTGGAACTTTAAATTAATTTTATCCAAATATGTAAGGAATATATGTCTATTAAATGTTTACTAAGTGGTTGGTCCTTCGCATGAAGTTACACGGCTGTTGTGTTCCGGTTTAAAATACATTGTTGTCAGCGATTACAGAGCCCTAAAATACTTAAAACATACTGAACCGAGGTGACGAGTGCAGTGCATTGTCATACCATCAGGCAAGCGCCTTACTCCTCCCATCAGTATAAATTATATCATTAAAGCATTCGACATTTCATCGGACCCGATATTTTATCGTGCCCGACATCCGACAAATCGTACTCACCAATAGCCGGGTTGATGAATCGCAGGAACAGCACCGTGCCGACGGCGCCGACGCTCGTTTGCGGGAACTGCGCAAATCTCTTACTAAGCACCTGAACAAACCAGGCGTGACTTCACTATATACACGACCCCGCTACTGACTATACAGGGGGGTAACTATGCTCCGACACGACGTTCGAATGTTCGACGTCCAAGTATAAGTTAAAAGTGTTCCACTTTTAAAAATCAATAATATTATCTATCGGCCTTTTTCACACACAGTTTTAAAATATACTATTGCTATCGAATGTTTTGTCCTTTTCGAACGACCGTTGAATTCAGTTTGAGCGAAGAAGACAACATACCTACATGCATGCAACTCACGCCTTTTTCCCGGAAGAAGTAGGCAGAGGTTCCCTTGTTAGCAACCAAGACACCCACGTTTCGATTTGTGTGTATCGTCCAACAATGTGATATCGGGCACAAAATCCTGACTCCGAGCTGATAATGAATAGAAAAATCCAATATCATTTTGCCCGACCCTTTAACTTTAACATGTAACATAATTAGTAATGCCAACATATACATTCGATAACTAAAATACGTTTATAAACTGTCTATGAATGAGGCCGTATGTCACTTATTCACTCCGACCTTAGTCTATGGTTACGACGTAATAATCCTCACACGATAGAGGATTCTAACATTTTGTAGAGAAGCTACATTCGTATCATGAACGTCGAACGTTCAGACACTCAAAAATCGTGTCGGAGTATAGAACCCCCCCGTGTAATGTAAGCTTAAACAACGGGCTTAATAAAAAAAATCGAATAGTCGAATTTCGATTCGCCGGGACGGGCGAACCACAGCACTGTTGTAATTGGCAGGAAACCTCAGAGACAAACAAACAAAACGATTCAAATTACTACGGACATATCAGTGCAAACACTCAGGCAGAAAGGTAGGCAGGGACTTTGTTGTGCTGGACCCCTGGCACTGCGGAGGTCTATGGGCAGCGGTAGCCGCTTTCCATCAGGCGGGCCGCTAGCTCGACTGCCTATAACGGCATTAAAAAAAAACTCAGTTACAATTACAGCGCGTGGCCTCGCATCTGTCGCGGACGCCCATAACACCTCAAACGGGCGTCCAAATCAAGACGTAAGTGGGGGCAAATTTGTTCCCCTGAACGGGACCAGACATGGCTCGGCGCCGGGCGATCATAGGGAAGGAATCGGGGCACTTCTCGTCCTGGGGTATCCAGAGTCCACCGAGGGGTTTAGTTACAACTACTGAACAAGTGACGCAAGCGCTTTTAAACTACCTGTACACATTTTTGAGTGACGTCATCGCGGCATCGCATACTTTGTACACACTCTCGAAACTTCGAATAACAAAAGAGTGTTCAAGTAAATCTGTTGTTTAAACTTACACCTTTTATAACATATACTATACACGAGTATATACATAAACTCACGCCATTTTTCCCAGAAGGGGTAGGCAGAGGCGCCATCATGACACATTTCGCTTTGTATGTTCAGTCCCGCGATGTGATAGGGGGCGAGCCTATCGCCATATCGGGCACAAATTTCTGACTCCGGGCTGATAATGAATAGAAAAATCGATGATCACTTTGCCCGACCCGGGATTCGAACCCGAGACCTCATTTTTGGTATCGTACCATAGTACAACTACGCCACCGACGGAGTCTTTGTATAACAGATTTTTATGTCCCTTTTTTAACCCCTTTCCTCTTCCCATCCTTTTTCCTTCCCGCTGCTCCAAATTGGACCGGCAACACATCCATGATCCAGCGTTGTGGATGTTCATGTGCAGTGATCACTTACCATCAGGTGACCTGTTTGCTCGTTTGCCGGACCTATGCAATATAGAAAAAAAAAAACTGCTGGGTATAGGTTAACGGGTGGTTAGGCCTCCTAACACACTGGCCTATTGTTCGTTAACTGACGTCTCGATAAACGACGAAATTTTCTCGAAAAGCTGGGTTTCAGGTAATTTTTCAAATGGCAAAATCTTTCATATTTACACACAGGAAGTATAATGTTGAACATAGGCGTCCATAAGAAACGATTCACAGGCTATTTGGCAAGCGTAGGACGTAGTTTCTTATCAGCTTGTTATTTGATTACGCAATCTGTGCGATGGCTATTGCACCACCAAAATAAAAAATAACCCTTCTAATCCGCGTTAAAACGCCCCCAAACGTACACAACCCTCTTCAAACCTACACAAAACACCTCAGAACCTTTACAGCCGATCCTAAAGCTCCTTATTCCTCCTCAATCTCCCTCACACCCCACCATTTCTCCTCAAAACCCTCCCCTCACCTCCTGACGCCTCCTTAATACCCCTCACACCTCACCATTTCACCTCAAAACCCTCCCCACACATCCCCTGCCGTGCCTGACAGGCGAGGTGTGTATACTCTCCCCACACCCCTTCAATCCCCCTAACACCTAACCATTTCTCCTCAAACCCCTCCCCTGTCGTACCTGGTACAGGCAGTGGCACATACTGCGCAGCTGCGGCGGGAACTTGTCCGCGGAGTTCACGATACGATCGAACACCTCCTTGGTGAGGTCTATCAGGTTGGAGCGGTTTACTTCTATGTCCTGGTTCGGGTCCAGTCTGGAACAAGGGGATTTTTTTTTTATTAGCCCATATACGTCCCACTGCTGGGCACGGGCCTACTCTAAAATCGAGAGAATCGATTGAGAGTGGTTAGGCCATATAGTCCACCACGCTGGCCTAGTGCGGGTTGGCGGACTTACATACCGTAGAAATTCTTTAAAATCGCTACGGCATGCAGGTTTCCCCACGATGTTTTCCTTCACCGTTAAAGTGAAAGGGGAAATAAATAATAAATAAATACACCCAACAGTCACATACATAGTCCTGATCCCACATTAAAATCAATTAAGTCTTGCCGTAGTTATCTGACACTACGAGAGACTTTTCGGTCTCACAAACACCCAGACCTGAGACAAATACTGTGGACCTCACAAACATTTGTAACATTTGGAAATAACTTTTATGCGTTTTCATCTGTTCATTCATACAAGTTAATAATGCATTTATACCCAAAATAGTCTATATTCACTGCAGCAGTCGATGGTAGTTTTGGTTAAACTTTTTGATTGATCCCGTTGCGGGTTAAAGACTAATTAGACATTCCCGGAGACTCGCTGAGCTTCAATGCTCGGTGTCATTACAACGCGTGCTACTGTTGATCCTGGCTTACAGGAGTTGCAGTGGCGGGTGTAAGGGCGGGACAGTCTCCAAAAGTCGATGGTAACTTGCAAGGTGTTCATTTCAACAAAAAAAAATAGCATTAGAGGTTCCAACATTTTTTCAGGTTCTGCATTCGCCATTACAAGGCAGACCCCACATCAAAGCGATGTTCAAGTTATTCCTCCGCCTAATTAAGCAGCGACGTATGGAAAGTTCCTAAACAGCCCTTACACCACCCGACATTTTATCGGACCCGATGTTTTATCGCGACCGATATGTCATACCTAGCAGGGTCCACCTCGAAGCTGAGCTCTGGTTGTTCCTCGGCCTGGTCCAGGAGCGACGTGATGAGCGGCTCCAATAAGCCCTGAAGGTAGCTGTACCCGTATATCTTGAAACAGTACGCCATTATCTTGCTGCCTAGCGAGTTGCCGCGGAATAGCGTCTGCATGCAGTCTGATACCTGGGGAAACAGTAAATACACAGGTTACCCACAAAGCACGTGCGTGTGTGCGTGTAAGTGCGTGGTGGCCTGTTGGTAAACGGACCAGACGCGGCTGCCAACATGTTCACGGTAATCGCGGGTTTAAATTCCAAGGCACACCTCTGACTTTTTGGAGTCATGTGTGTATTGATAGTCAATCACCACGCACTTTAACGGTGAGGGAAAACATCGTGAGGAAACATGCATACAGTAGCGATTTAAAAAAAAAATGGTATGCAAGGCCGCCAATCCGCATCAGGCCAGCGTGATGGACTATATGGCCTAACCACTCTCAATCGTGCTCTCGGTTGTAGAGGAGCCTCGTGCCCTGCAGTGGGACATATATGGGCTGATACAGTACAGTACAGTATACAAAGCTCGGATCTCACAGTAAGATGCAAGTCTTGTGTCGTTTATTACAAACCAGAGATTATACGGTTTCACGAACATCCAGACCCGAAAAAAATATTTTTGGTTCACCCAAAGGTATCGTTTCACAGCCGGCATCTAAGTTCTACTCAATTACGCCATAGCTTTTAATAAATGACGAAAGTATTACATATTCATTACATACTATATATTGCATATTATTTTACATATTCCCAGTGATCAAATATACGTTCACACGGATACGCCTCTTTCAATCGATCTTTCGTTTGTGTCGAAGTCCCGTGCCCGGCAGTGATCAACAATGGGCTGATACAGTAACAGTTACAACGTACCTCGACCTCCCTGTAGAATATGTTCCACAGCAGCGGCGCGAGCAGATGCTTCGCGTCGAACAGCGTCACGAACACGCGCGCCAGCTCGTCCATCTGCACCGAGCTCACCACGCTGGCCAGCGCCATCGCGATGGGCAGCTCGCCCTGCAACACGCGACACTTGCTACTTCAAACCTAACATAACAGCGAACTCAAATACTCAGGTCGCAATGTGGCGCTCACGCTGCAATGTTTACGATGTAACCATACTTGCAACGTGTAACACAAAGACAAGTTTTAGTACGTCTAAGCCGCTGATGAAAATCTTGGGAATTTGTCAGTGCTTTGATTTATCTTCGCTGCAACGAGTATCTTGTGGATTTATCAAAGTGTTTTGATTTATCAGCGCACCACCACGCATTCGCCTCTTGTTATTGTATTGCCTTTGACCAGTCTTTTCATCTGACGACTGCTTAGGCCCAATTCTCTTTCTATCTCTCTTCAGCCACAGGAAGACTACTGCTGAACATAAGCCGCCCCCAAGGAACTCCACATCGACCTGTTGGAAGCGGCTTTGGCCCAGTTACGTTAAATGTATGTCGAATGTATTTACACATTCGATTATACTGTTTCCATTCGTTTATTTTATTTTTGACAGTTCACGCCTATAAAGTACGACATTACAGTAGAACAATATTTTGAAATAAAAGTAGATACTTTCTTGACGGGTAACGCCCACTTAGAGTTGTGCCATTCGTAACGAATGACCACAGATAACAAAAACGATTTTGAATAGAATCAATCAATCGGAATCATTTGAAATAAAATTACATTAAAATGCTAATGAAAACAGTTAAACGTAATATAGTACCCAATATTAGGATCGAATGTATTTGCTGCAAATTAATTAATATGAATAAAGGTATACGTATTGCCTATTGCCGACGGAAGTGATAAGAATATTAACTTAACATGAGTAAATGGTTTATTTTAATATAATTATTAAATCAAGTAACTTAAATATCCCTGAAGTTTTATAAAACAATGCATGGAGCAAAAAATAAAATATGTATTAAATCGATTAAAACTTGTTCAAAAATAAAATCGTTTGTTATAAAAAATTGATTCGATAACGCATCAGGCCATCACTATTTGATTCAGTACTCGATGTGTCAAAAATAAAATAAACGAATGGAAACAGTATAGTCTATGTAATTCTATTTTATTTCCCGCAAGATATAGACACAAAAAAATAATTGCGAGGATACTAACCACATTTCGTATCACCATAATCAGGACAGCCTAGATTTAACAGCATACCTTATCCGATATCATAGTGACGAGCTGCACGAGCTGTTCGAACCGGTCCGCGAGCACGGTCTCCGCCAGGGTGTCGAACTCCGTACCCTGTTGCAGGATCTTAGTAAGCACCTCCATGAACGCCGCGCGCGTCTGCAGGTCTCTGTGGTAGCCTAGGTCTGGGGGATAACATTATTTCATGTCAGTTACTAATAAACACACCCAACAGTCACATATATAGTCCTGACCCCACATCACGATCAATTAAGTCTTGTGTCGTGGGTACCATAAATTACGAGATAATTCGGTCTCACAAACACCCAGACCAGAGACAAATATTTGTTGGGCCTCATAAATATTTGTCTTGAAATACTTGCTCGTTTGCCGGACCCATGCTATAAAAAAAAAATGTTTTCAATAAATTTATATTGACAATTCAATAAAAATATTAAATGTGCACTGCAAAGAATCCTTTACAACAAAAAAATACTTTAAAATAACACCAAAATTGGTCATAAAATAACAGAGATATTAATATTCTTAGCAGTGTAGTGGGGACACTTGCTTTCTCTTTCGCACCCACGCGCCTTATGGAAGATGACGTCAAAGCGCGATAATTGCATCCTTTTCTATTCTTTCTAACACCACATTTGAAACAAATGTCACTCATTTATCAGCAAACGGTTTTTTTTTGCTTACGGTTTTGAGTAATTTTCCTTTTGATATAAATAATAATAAAAATTGGGTCAACATCGCCGTTATTTTGATACTTTTTACACTTACCAATACTGTGCATGAGTCCAGAGTCGATATTCGCCGACAGCAGATTAGACATGGCCTGTATGGTGGCGTTTCGGAGCGTCTCCAGCCTCCCAGGACCCTCGGCCATCTCCACTTCATTGCAGTCGTTCAGTAGGTTCATAAATAGAGTGAAGTACCTGCGAAACAAGTACATGTTATATACATACAAGATTATCAATAAAAATATTCATGTAGGAAGCGTTGCACTTACCATCAGGTGGAAGTTAAACTTTAATGAAAAGTCTATAGGGGTTATTTTACACTGGCGTTACTTGAAAATTGCATCAGATGGAATTTAACCTTTAATGAAAAGTATATAGAAGTTATTTTACATTGGCCTTACTTGGGACCGATAACAGGTGTATTTTAGTCTTTAATATAATATCTATAGAAGTTATTTTGCACCGGTGTTACTTGGACCTGACATCAGATGAATTTTAGTGTCTAATGTAATACCAATAGGGTTATTTTACACTGGCGGTACTTGAAACTGACAGATGGATTTTAGTCTCTAATGTAATACCAATAGGGGTTACTTTACACTAGTGTTACTTGGGACCGACATCAGGTGTATTTTAGTTTTTAATAATAAATCTATAGGAGTTATTTTAGATTGGCATTACTTGAAACTGGCATCAGGTGGAATTTAACCTTTAATGAAAAGTATATAGAAGTTATTTTACATTGGCCTTACTTGGGACCGATAACAGGTGTATTTTAGTCTTTAATACAATATATATAGGGTTTCTTTTACAATGGCATCCATCTCACTTGAGGAACAGCTGGCTCTTGGCCTCCATGAGGTCTCCTCTGTCCGACTCCTCAGGCTGCAGCGGCAGGCCCTTGAGCAGCGCCGCCACCGCCTCCATGCACGCCTGGTCCAGCTCCCTGCAGCACACCAGGTATCTACGGATACATGCAACACTCATAGCTACTAAACCCGGCTTAGAAGTAGCCTGAACCCACGACAATATTACTCGGACGTTAAGACCGCCATAGTGGTTTGTCAGTGTGATGTCAATTTTTTTTTTAATATTTATACTTATAGAGCCACCAAGTTATATGTTCAGTCGGAAGTTCGGAATCGTCGCTAGTGAGGAATTGAGTATTGCCACTTTAAAAAAAATCTTGAATTAGATTAGAGTAAATTAGATAATTATATACACAGTTATGTATCTTATAAAATACGGTAGAAACGACACGGTAATATAACATTACCGTTGGCAGTGTTTTGGTAAAAAAAAAATGTGCATCTGCAGTAATTACCGTATATCTGATAACACTGGTTTAGTTCCAATTATGGCCACCTGAACAGATAAGTTGGTGGCTCTGTACATTAAGTTGACATTACATTGACAAACCACTATAGCGGCCGGGACGTTCGTGTACTGTACTGTATTAGCCCATACACGACCCACTGCAGGGCACAAGCCTCCTCTACAATCGAGAGTACGATTGAGAGTGGTTAGGCCAGATAGTCCACCACGCTGGCCCAGTGCGGGTTGGCAGACTTTTACATACCATAGAAATTTATACAAATCGCTATAGTATGCAGGTTTCCTCACGATGTTTTCCTTCACCGTTATAGTGCGTGCTGATTAACTATCAATACACACATGACTCCGAAAAGTCAGAGGTGTGCCCTGGGATTTGAACCCGCGACCACCGTGAACATGTAGGTAGCCGCGTCTGGTCCGTTACCAACAGGCCACCACGCACTTACGTTCGTGTAGATAAATGATATTGACTTCATATTAGTAACCTTTCGTCTTGCGTTGTCAGTCGAACCAGCTTTACACGTAAAGTCAGGTCGTCAATAAATATATCTAAACAATGTAAATAAGGAAATCGCAGGTTGCGATAGGGCCGCCATGTCTAGTTTGAAGTGTTTTATAAGTTTCTTTCATTTTGGTGTACAATAAAGTACATACAAAGTAAAGTAAAATCAATGGCAATAGGCCCATGTCCAGTAGTGGACAATAAAGGGCTGATGATGAAATTAAAGTCACACACTTAGTCCAGGCACTTCACCAACATGCAAGTGTTCTGTCCTAACAGATGCTGCCGCCTGCGAGGGACATTACGATCTTACAAATACCTAGACTCGAAAACAAATACTTGAAGAGCACACAAACATTTGTCTGTGTTCGGGGATCGACCCCGCGGCCTGTCGTTTCACAGTCGGTGTCTACCTAACCGCACCACAGAGGCTGTCAATACACATACAAGTGGTGAAGGTACCTGGCCATTGAGGAGCACTAACATACACATAATGATGGTACTTGGTAATCAAGAAACCCTAATATACAATTGATGATAATTGTGATAGCTAGTGATTGAGGAGCACTAACATACGAGTGGTGATGAAGGTGATGGTACCTGGTGATTGAGGAACACTAACATACCTACTAAACTACACTAACATACCTAACACTAACATAAGTACATACATACATAGTTGATGAAAGTGATGGTACCTGGTGATGGAAGAGGCGTCTGCTCGCAGCGGCGGCGCGATCTGATGACTAGTGCCCAGGACCCAGTCAGTCACGTACTCTACCATCTTATTGCGGAACTTCATTTCCTACAAAAACATATATATTTAAAAATATATCTTATATCTTTAAATGAGCAATTCTTGTATATATATATATATATATATATATATATATATATATATATATATATATATAATTGAAATCTCGGAATCGGCACCAACGATTTTCATGAAATTTAGTATATAGAGGGTTTCGGGGGCGATAAATCGATCTAGCTAGGAATCATTTTTAGAAAATGTCATTTTATTCGTGTTTTATCGATCGTTTTAAACTGAAAAATATGACTCTTCCTGACATCTATTGGCGAATAATAATACTATTTTTTGTGAGCAAGTTATTTTAGAAAATGTCATTTTATTCGTGTTTTATCGATCGTTTTTAAACTGAAAAATATGACTCCCTGACATCTATTGGCGAATAATAATACTATTTTTTGTGAGCAATAAAGTTATTCTAGGAGATGGCGTTGTTAATTAACACGAAGCCAATGAGTGTTTGCTTTGGGGTTAGACTAAGAAAATCAATTGTTTATTTATATTATTTGTATCTTCTTAATGCACGTATTCATTTAAAAATGCCTAAACGGTCTTGGAAAAAAACGCTTATAAACAATCTAACTTCACGAAGCCGCAACTCGTCTCAAGAACACCTAGAAGAGCATCGTCATCAAACTGATCAGGATTCTGAAACTTCTCACAGTGAAGACTCATTTCAAGGATACCGTCATGAAAATTAGGTTTCTGCTCATCCCACACGTGCTGCTAAAGTAAGCTGCTTGCAAAATTTGACTGACATTACACGAGCAGAAAGGTCTTATGATTTAGATGTTTCACGAGAGCGTGCGGCCCAACGTGTAGCTAATGAAAATAACGAACAACGAGAGCGTCGTTTGCTATTTTACTTTAAATGCTATGGAAGAAATTGAATTGCCACAGAATATCATTTCAAGCAACAATCTTATTGATGAAGTATTTGGTAACTGCTTAGCCAATGAAAATTATGAGGGGATGAAAGATAGAGACTCGCGCCTCTTAACAAAGATGTTGAAAAAATTAATGATAATATAGTCTCTAAACTTCCCGGAGAGTACAAAACTTACTATAGCCATGACTCAATGAAAGATCAACCTGAAGGAGCAGTTGAATTTACAACAGAATTTCTCAATAGTGTCAACATTTCAGACTTGCCACCACACGAACTAAAATTGAAAAAAAATGCGTTAATAATGTTGTTGCGTAATTAAGACGTGTCAAAAGGACTATGCAATGGTGTGAGACTCATGGTCACAAGTCTGTGCAATTACATAATAAAGGCAAAAATTGTTACTGGTGAACAATCCGGCAAAGAAGTACATATACCAAGGATAACCTTAGACTCATCAAAAGGACAACTGGGATGCACCATGCAGCGTCACCAATTTCCCGTTAGATCTGCATTTGCCATGACTGTTCCCAAATCCCAAGGGCAAACTTTCGAATCTGATGGGGTTGGCTTAAAGTCAAGTCCGGTCTTCATGCATGGCATGTTATATGTGGCATTTTCTAGAGTTAAGCGACCAACTACGTTAAAAGTCAATCTTTCAAATGAAAATCCTCGACATACCCGCAATATAGTATGGAAAGAAGTATTAGATTAAAATCTGATTTCAAAATTAAAACTGTGATGACATAAATATATATATACACTTGCGTAATTGATTAATCAGCTGTAAAAAATTAAGTATTTGTTTCTAATATAATATCAAACTAATTGCACTCATGATTTTTTTCTTTAAATAACCAGTTCATATTTTTTTATTATTCTGTCGGTAAGATCGAAAAATATTATTCATATTTCATCATTTTATTAGTATGTAATTCGTACTTAAATATAATTTCCAAAAAACACAATTTATAAAAAAAAATAAAAATACCGAGCAAAGCTCGGTCATCCAGGTACTATCTTTATACAGGCGATCTTTATTAGGCGATACAACAGTTAAGAGCTAAGCCGGCTTTCATCATCATCATCAGCCCGTTGCAGTCCACTGCTGGACATAGTCTCTCCCGCGGTACGCCACAGCGCCCGGTCTGTTGCTTCATGCATGCAGTCGCTGCCGGCCCTCTTGTGCAAGTCGTCCCGCCATCTGGCCAGAGGACCAAGCCTGCTTTACACGATGGAAATGCACTATGATGAACTGTGAACGGAGGACCCGGTTAAGGTTGCAGGAAGTCGCTGGATGCAGGCCACTTCCAACAGGTCAATGTGGAGATTGGGGGAGGCCTATGTTCAGCAGTGGACTTCCTGTGGCTGAAGAGAGAAAGAGGGAGCTAACCTGTCTGAACGCGAGATCATCTCGTCTCCTCATCATGGCTTCAACGACTTGACAGAGCTTCGTCTTTATGTGCACAGACAGAACCGTCATGTCCAAGTGACGCACGTATCTGAAACAATGGGACATTCAGACACACATGCCGGTGGCAGGATATTCGTATCCGCCTGGATAGCCATCCACGAAGTGCTTTGGGTTCTTTTCTCGGCCCTTGAATAACTCGAATGATAAATCGAAAAACCGCCTTATGATACAATTTAACGGCTTTTAGAGGTGATATATCACTGTTACGCCACATTTGTATCGTTTTTGGTTCATCCTGTTTTTTTATTCATCCGAGTAAGCAGGTCACCTGATGGTAAGTGATCACACTCATGAAGATTTACAATGCTTGGATCATAGCTGTGTTGATGCTCTTTGCCCATCGAATTGGGAGAAAAAAGGCTTACTTGTAGTCTAGTCTCACCTGACGATAGCCAGCATGAGTCCCTCTATAGACGTAGTGCTGAGGTGTTCGGAGGGCTGGCCACTCTTCTTGTTGTCCAGGATGCTCTTCATTATGTATATAGTGTGCTCCACGAACTGAGTGTTTATGTCTGTCAACATCACCTGAGGAAATAAATATTATATCAAAATTGTTTCTAAGATTTACGCGAATGTTACACATTGAAATAAAACGAATCCTACATACATACATACATACATACATACATACATAAACACACGCCTTTTTCCCAGAAGGGGTAGGCAGAGGTGCTACCAGAACACCCAGGTTTCGCCTTGTATATTCCGTCCCACGATGTGATAGAGAGCGAGCCTATCGCCATATAGGGCACAAATTCCTGATTCCGGGCTGATAATGAATAGAGAAATCCAATATCACTTTGCCCGACCCGGGATTCGAACCCGAGATCTCAGCTTTGCAATCATACCGTAGCACCACTACGCCACCGAGGCAGTCGAGGCAACGAATCCTTACGGATTTTATCGCAATTTTTTTTTTATTTTTTTTTAGGTTTCGATCACTTTACAGCTTCCGTGGTAGTCCGCTCCGTGACCACGAACTATGATCACTGCCGCCCATGAACATCCACAACGCTTGGATCATGGATGTATTGCCGGCCCATCAGGGGAGGGGAGCGTGAAGGAAAAAGGATAGGAAGAGGAAAGGGGTATTGGGCATTTCATTTCTTATTTATGTGGAAAATCTACCTTGGATCCCCGATTACATTAACTCGAGTGGGTCGGCATCTTCTACCGGCTACAAACCTAATGTTGGTTGTTGCACTTTGGAGGCATATTAAATTGCAGATTGGCGGACTTCCCATACCGTAGAAATTCTTAGACCCCTTATCATACGCAAACATTATCATGACATATTCCTTCGTCATAAACATGACCAACAGTTCACTTATAAAAAATACATACAAAAATCTTTATCTCACCTGTTGATGCTGATCGAAGAACTTATCAATGATCGCCTTGATCTGGTCGAAGAGTATGGGGAACAGTTGTGGGGACATCTCCCTGCCCACCAGTTCTTTGACGTGGGTCTGTATCTGGTGGCCGAAGCGCTCGTTACTGCAGAGCAGGAGCCGTAGCAACTGCCCTATGAACCTGGGCAGAGACAATTTTTTTAGGTGTATAGTGTCTTAAACTTTATTAAAATCGGTTCAGCTGTTTTTTTTCGTTAATAAACCAACATAGAGACATTTATCAATGAAGTATAATGTCATCCAAATTGGTTTAGCCTTTTTTGATAAAGGTAAATACGATAAAGTTGAAACTTGCAGGGACAATAAATCAAAATATTCATAATATATTAAACTATTTTTCGGATTTTTTCGCAATTATGTTTTATTTTTTACAAACCAACTAAAAAATTAATTCAAATCGCGATATAATCTAAAAAACAGTTTAAAATCAATTTATAATTATCTCTAAGATTAATACTTAACTCTAAATAATAGATCTGGAGACTAACTTCAGCGGGCTTATTCATAGTCAGTTCTAAAACATAGTTTAGTTATCTAATACTTTGTCTCTTTGCAACGACTTTTGAATTCAGTTTGAGCGAAGAAGACAATACATTCTATAACTAAAATAGCTTTAAAACTGTCTATGAATAAGGCTGTAGGGGTCTAGAACATTCGAAGTATGCTTTAATGATTTATTATAATACTCACTGAGTGACTGGACAATACTGGACCTCCTGTGAACTGTTCGGCAACGCATTGTATTTCCTTGAATCTGTAACAAAGTAACGTTTTTATTTATTTATAGTTTTTTCATCAGACATTTATGTCGATAAAAACACATATTTTTATTGCAAAATATTTTTTTTTCTTATTTGAGCGAAGGAACCTGTACCAATATAGTGTTACGACTGCCTAGGTGGCGTGGTTATATTACGGTATAATTACAACCGAGGTCTCGGGTTCGAATCCCGGGTCGAGCAAAGTAATATTGGATTTTTCTATTCATTATCAGCACGGAGTCAGGAATTTGTGCCCGACATGGCGATGGGTTCGCCCCCTATCACATCGTGTGACGGAACAGACACGGCGAAGAGTGGGTGTCCTGGTTACCACCAGGAAAACCTCTGCCTACCCCTTCTGGGAAAAAGGCGTGAGCTTATGTATGTATCTATGTATGTACCAATATAGTAGACGACAAAAATTGATTCTCCTTCTTTAAACCAATGTCTCTTCTCATTGAAGATATCAAGACCACGCATTTTGGTCAACTTTGAGTCCTAAGCCCTACTAAACCGAAGCAGGGGCATGATAAATCCAACCATCTTTTACACTATATACAAAATAAGACATTGTTACATCCCCATAAGGTACAAAATTGCATGGTTACAATATGAATATAAATTAGGACCTTCTTACCACTCCATAAGGTGCAAAATTGCATGACAGCCTTATTAACGAGTATCAGCAAATTTAGACCTTCTTACGACTCCAAAAGGTACGAAATGGCATGACAGCCTTATGATCGAGTATAAGCAAATTAGGACCTTCTGACATGCCCATAAGGTACAAAATTGCATGATAAACAACAATATATCTCACCCTGCATAAGAGACCATGTGGTGGTAGCCGGTTTTGTCTGTAGACACACGCCGCCCAGAGCGCACAGAAACGATGTGATGTTAGCCCACTCTTGTATCTGCATCTGAAACAATATTAATAAATTGATACATACAACCAGATCACATATATTTATTTATTTATGCTATATATACAAAGTATAAAGGCGGACTTAATGCCTGAGGCATTCTCTGCCAGTCGACCTTAGGATGGTGCAAAGAGAAAATTAGTAGGCGCATAAATTCAAGAAACTTCATTACCACATATAGCCCCGACCCAGCAATGAGATCGTCTTTTTTTTACGATGAATGGCGAGACTAGCATGCCATTCGCCTGATGGTAAGCTATAGGACCGCTCATTGACAGTAGCAAAACCAAACAACACCAGGAATTACAAAGCAATGCTTTTCATTCCACTGCGCTCACCACCCTGAGACATAAGGCGCTAAGTCTCATTATGTCCAGTAGTTACTCTGGCTACAATGTCTTTCATACTGGAACACAACAGCGCATTTACACTGCTGTTTGGCGGGAGAAATAGACATTGCGGTGGTACCTACCCAGGCAGCCTCATACATATAAGTTACCTGCCATCAGACAAAATTTGTGTTTTAAATCCTTATCTTTTATTGTTGCTTTACTCTTATTACCGAGCTGCGACTTCTGTATAATCACTATATTGAATGATTGGAAACGCTAGACTTTCATGCCAGTGCGTACTCTTTACATTTTTTTTATTGCATAGGTCCGGCAAACGAGCAAACAGGTCACCTGATGGTAAGTGGTCACTGCACATGAACATCCACAACGCTGGATCACGGATGTCTTGCCGGCCCAATTGGGAAGGACGCGGGAGGGAAAAAGGAAGGTAAGAGGAAAGGGGTATTGGGCATCCGGCAATCTCACTCACCGAACGAAACGCGACAGCTGAGCTGTCGCTTCACGTCGATTTGCTGTGAGACAGTGGTACCGCCACAGATGAGCCTGCCCATTCATGCTGAGTCATGACTGACAACAGCGTGGCACTACCACTTCCTTCTACACTCTACAAAAATATTATTTCTTTGGTTTTTAAAAATGTATGAAAAGAAATGAAATTCGTTTATTGGTCACATGGGCAATTAAATAGTTCTTATGACAAGTCAATACATGTATAGTACTTGTTCTCTATTTAAAAATAAAAATACTATTCATATTAAATTTATTATTTTTCGGTAGTATGGAATAGCTGACTTTTTGTGACTTCAGGTTTGGCTCCATAGTAAAAGTTGTAGAGATAAGTATAGCCTTGCCTCTTTGGCTTGGTATACCCTTTCTGCCCAACGATTTACACACACACAGCCTTTCAAACATGTTCAGTCATTTACAATACTCTATAAATCTCTAGTTAGAACACAGCTTGAGTATTGCTCCTCCATATGGTCACCTATTTACAAGACGGACATTAATAAAATCGAATCTACACAAAAGAGATTTCTGAGATCAATATGTATAAAATATGGTTTCCGACACTCACTCCCGGAGTATAATGATCGTCTTAAATATTTCGATTTTCTCAATCTAAATTTGAGACGCAAACTTGCAGATCTATATCAGCTCCATAAAATTGCTAATGGAATACTGACTGACGAATTGCTATGCCAATTGAACATTGCTATTCCTAAGCACATATTTCGCAACCCACGACTATTTAGTATTCCACATACTAATAACAACATTGCATTTAATAATCCCCTGCATCGAATGTGTCAACTGTACAACTATATTATTAGTACTAATGTTGATATTTTTCACCAAAGTTTTAATAGTTTTAAAAAGAATCTCCTCGATAATAATATCAATAGGATAGATTGTATTGATCAATAAACAATCACATTAGTTTTAAGATATTTCTTTTTATATTTTATTAGTTACTTTATATTAAATGTTGTGTACAATACTTTGTTTAACAAATTTATCACTGTTATTAGCATAAGTTATTTTAAGTTAGTCAAGTTGTATTTTGTTAAATGTTTTTGTACCTAATTCAAATAAAATAAAATAAAAATAAAAAACACATACACAGGTAAAAGTAGTTACCTCGAAGTCATGCTCGGTGCTGGTATGATGCGATACCCGTCGCTTGGCAACGGCTCTGTGGAGAGCCTCCATCTGGTAGTCGTCCAGCTTGTCGCCCTGACCCTTGGGGTATTTCTGGAGGAGCTTGCAGAGAGAGTCCCTGGGGAAATCATTATTCATCATCAATACAGTCATTTTCATCATCAATAAATATTGTGCCATCTATTATGTAGCTTTTATACAGGGTATATCAAGACTGCTACCGAAAACGAAGCCAGCTGGTTGTTTTAGTAACTACTGACACGATGCAACTAAAAATATTGCAAAAAAACGCGACTATTTTTTTTGTAATGTTTTAAATATCATTGTGTTTGGGTGGTTTATCTATAGTTTTTGCTAAAATTATAATTCAAAGCTTTGCGTACTATATCATCTTTAAAAATAAAAGGGTGTACATTATTTTTTTGGAAAAGGTATGTATTTCCCACCCAAACACGTCACTACTTAAGCAAAAAAATTATTTGCATTGTGTCTGAAGTCACTGAAACTACCACCTGGCTTCGTTTTCCAAGAGGAAGAAGGCAGTGACTCACCAACATCTGAATGTCTCCTCCCAAACAGGCTGCACTCCGTTTACGCAATGCTCTATTTTCCTTAAGAGTGCCATTATTCGCTTTTGTAACGCCGCTGAACCTTCAATCAAATCACTTTTTTAATTTATGTCTGGCAAACGAGCAAAACAGCTTACTTATAAATAATTACCGCCCATAAACAGCTACAATAGACAAGTGTCATCAGTTTTTAATATTGTTTAAATCGAGAGGTTACGTTATGCATAATCATAATCAGGAAGAAATTCTAAAACCCATTTAGTAATAAGGAAGTTACAAATATATAAAAGGTGGTAGCAGGAGTAATAGAAAAGGATGCCACATGCATGACGTGACGTCATCCTCCATAAGGTGCACGCGTGCGAAAGAGAAGGCGAGTATCCCCACCGCACTAATAAAAATATCAATATCTCAGTAATTTCACAACCAATTTTGATTCTGTTTTCGAATTCATGATTTTTATAATTGATATGTTTTAGAAACTGTTAAATACTGCTCAAAGTCAAACCATGGACACATCCCTACCGTAACGGAGATGCGTTATCGTCCTTACAAAATGGGAGAAGTGATGGAAAAGTTATGAGGAGAAAATGTTTTCTGGTACTTAGTCAAGGCTTTTCTTCAGGTAAATTCAGCAAAAGACAATGTCATATGACTATTACCCAACCTTTCACAATCGAAATCTTTATTGTAGTTGAGACCTATACTCATTACTGGGTGTATATGATTTCATTTTTATTTTAAAAAAATCTCTTGTTCAGTTAAATATGTGCAGGCCACTTCCAACAGGTCAATGTGGAGATCCTTGGGAGAGGAGGCGTATGTTCAGCAGTGGACTTGCTGTGACTGAAGAGAGGAATAAAGAGAGAAGAGACAATTAAATATATGTATTTTAAACATGGCGATAAACTCGTCCCATATCACATTGTGGGACGGAACACACAACACGTACGATTCCTGGTTGCACCTCTGCCTACATGTTCTGGGAAAAGTGTGATGTTTATATATAAATGTATTTAAAATATGATTACTTACTATGTATATTCTTATAATAACATCCTCTCGCCATGTCCTGACTCGCTGCATGCGCATAAAACAATTTTATGAACCAACGAATGTGTTTTCACAATATTTATGTCTAAAATGACTGCCTCGGTGGCGTAGTGGTACTACGGTACGATTGCAAAGCTGAGGTCTCGGGTTCGAATCCCGGGTCGGGCAAAGTGATATTGGATTTTTCTATTAATTATCAGCCTGGAGTCAGGAATTTGTGCCCGATATGGCGATAGGCTCGCCCCCTATCACATCGTGGGACGAAATATACAAGGCGAAACGTGGGTGTTCTGGTAGCACCTCTGCCTACCCCTTCTGGGAAAAAGGCGTGTGTTTATGTATGTTATGTCTAAAAGAACTGATTAGTAAATCAGGGGCCGTTGTGAGATTGAAATCTGGCATTGTTTGATTGAATACCTATTTTATAAAACGTCACTTAATTCTAGGAACATTATCGAATTGTGTAATAATACATGTGTGTGGTGGTCGCGGGTTCAAATCCCAGGGCACACCTCTGACTTTTCGGAGTCATGTGTGTATTGATAGTCAATCACCACGCACTATAACGGTGAAGGAAAACATCGTGAGGAAACCTGCATACCATAGCGATTTGTATAAATTTCTATGGTATGTAAAAGTCCGCAACCCGCACTGGGCCAGCGTGGTGGACTATATGGCCTAACCACTCTCAATCGTACTCTCGATTGTAGAGGAGGCGCGTGCCCTGCAGTGGGTCGTGTATGGGCTGATACAGTACAGTACAGTACATGTGTGTGTGTTTTTTTTTATATTATCTGGTCCGATTTCCAAGTATGCAGTTTTAGTTTCCATACAAAATCGAGCCCGTGAGGCCTTCCAAAATTTTTTGCTATTCCTCATAATTTCGAATTTCGCCAACCACGCTCACTTGAAAAAATACTCTGTATAGAGGTCATCTCTTTGGACAGTCTTAGATTTTTGTTCCCACTTACCACCCAACCCCCCCTTACTACTAAAGAAATATTGTCTAAAAGCGAACTGTGTCCAATGAACGTATCGACAGCTTCCGTGGCGCAGTTGGTTAGAAGCCGGCTGTGAAACGAGAGGCTGCGGGTTCGATCCCCGCACTGAAACATATGTGTGTGATCTACAGATATTTGTTTCGGGTCTGGGTGTTTGTGAGACCAAAAATTCTCACGTAGTCTCTGATACACGACACAAGACTCGATCTTAGTGTGGGGTCAGGACTATGCATGTGAATGTTGGGTGTATTTATTTATGATTACCAGTAGTAAGCACAGTAGAAGTGTGCGCGATCTCCTGGAACACTGCGTAGTTGGGCAACAGGCACTGCGCGGTGATCTCGTCGGAACCGCAGCGGATGTCCGCTTCCTGGCAGAGAAGCGCGAAGCAGGACATCGCGACCAGCACCACATCCGTGTCGATCGACCAGAGACACATGAAGAACACCACCTACGGACAATCACACTCATTTATTACTTTACAGAGTTGTAAGGTTTAGTAAAAGGTTATATGGCTTGCTAATACGTTTTATTGCTTATATGATTTATTTAACTAAAGTAATACATAACCATACATAACCACACGCCTTTTTCCCAGAAGGGGTAGGCAGAGGTGCTACTAGAACACCCACGTTTCGCCTTGTATATTCCGTCCCACGATGTGATAGGGGGCGAGCCTATCGCCATATCGGGCACAAATTCCTGACTCCGGGCTGATAATCAATAGAAAAATCCAATATCACTTTGCCCGACCCGGGATTCGAACCCGAGACCTCAGCATTGCAATCATACCGTAGCACCACTACGCCACCAAGGCAGTCCTAACTAAAGTAATGGCTATGAAAATGCTATGAGCTAGCTATGAGCGCACGCGACGCGGATGACAAGCGATCGCGTACTGACTGCGTAAACAATATTATTTTATTAATTGCTGACAATTCAAATGTACGGGGCTAGCCCGTACAAGGGTATATCAAGACTGCTACCGAAAACGAAGCCAGGTGGTAGTTTTAGTGACTTTAGCCGCAACGCAACTAATTTTTTTGCAATAAAAAGGGACGATTATTTTCTGTATGTTTTTCCTATCAACGTATTTTGGTGGTAAATACATAAATATTCCTACACCCTTTCATTTTTAAAGATGCTATAGTACGCAAAGCTTTAAATTATAATTTTAGCAAAAACTATGGATTTACCACCCAAACACAACGATATTTAAAACGTTACAAAAATAAAATACACCGCATTTTATTGCATAATTTTTAATTGCATCGTGTCTGTAGTCACTAAAACTATCACCTGGCTTCGTTTTCGGTAGCAGTCTTGATATACCCGTATAAATCTGAAGAGTTTGTTTGTACACGATAATTTCAAAAACTGGTCAAAAATAAAAAAAAATTTGGTGTTGAATAGTCCATTTATCGAGGAAGGATATAAATCCAATCCAATCCATCAGCCAAAGGAAGTCCACTGCTGAACATAGGCCTCTCCCAATAATTTCCACAGTGAGCTGTTGGAGGCAGCCTGCATCCAACAGGAAGGCTACAGGGTACTAATAATCCCCTGAATATATGATGTGAGTTTCACGCCAGTGTTTGGTAGCCCCGTACCTCCAGTTTGATATGCGCCTGCTTGCAGATGGGTATCTGCGAGCCCAGGTTGGCGTACTCCTTGTGCTTGTGCAGGAACTCGTTGCGGTAGGTGAGGATGTCGCGCAGCCAGCGCAACACGTCGCGGTAGTTGCCGATCTGACGCTGGATCAACTTCTGGCTGATGTTGTACAGGACTTGCGAACTGGGGAAAAACAATAGGATGGAGACTGTTCCGCCCCCACACCCACCCCTGCAACTCTTGTAAGCCAGGATCAACAGCACGCATTGTAATGACAGCATTGAAGCTCAGCGAGTCTCCGGGAATGTCTAACTTGTCTTTAACCCGCAACGAAATCAATCATAAAGTTAAATTAATAAGAGGAGTTGGAAATAAATTATTGTCCACTTCCCTCCGTAACACAGCGGGTGACAAAAACAATAAACTAAAGAGGTAAATAACTTTGCATAAAGACTTTTACAACCAGAGAAGCCAGCTGCAAAGCACCATGGATCAAATAATTATTACATTTAAATGGGACCGAGCATAAAAAAATGGCATTTATATCGATCTCTCGTTTACACACTATAACGTGCGAACGAGAGGTCGATATAAATGTTGCCATTTCCAATCCCATTCTTTATTTGTACAAGTTATACACACACACATACATGCATGTATATATATATAACTAGCGGCCCGGCCCAGCTTCGCCTGGGTGCTAAGATGTTTAGACTCCACTCCACACCAGAAATATCTTATTCCCGTTCAAACTTTTGTACTCCTGAACTCAACCTAAGTACCTACTATACCTTTTCCTATCGTATCCCATCCCATCTCATCTGGCTCCTTTTCTTTCTGTTACATCCCGTCCCATTATTTCCCATCGAATGCAATCCGGATCCGACCGGTTTCATCGCGTTCGTCCCACTTTATCCCATTTCATCCCTTAATGCCTAAATAGGCAAGTTGTAAATTTTTTGTAATTGCTTTTATTTTGTAGATAGGCCTTATAAAATGTAGCTTATATGACACGTTCGTAGATTTACCATAGCAGCGCCATCTATTGATTACTTACTCAACCCAGTCGAAAGGTATCGACATCTGTTAGAATCATTTGGAGTTAACAGATGATTGTGACTGTCAAATAATAACAGACAAATAATTCGCAAAAAATTAAAATTGCGACTATAATTTGAGATTTAAACTATCCTATCTCTCAAGTTGGATCGAACTGCACATGGTGTGCAAATTTTATTATAATCGGTTAAGTAGTTTAGGAGTCCATTGAGGACAAACATTGTGACACGAGATTTATATATATTAATATATACATATATATAGGGTGCCCTTTTTAGGAATCGTATAATATGACAGACGAAATGCGACCCTATGATAAATAGAAATTGTAACGCGCGAAATTAAAATTACAACTCCGTCTTAGCGATTTAAAAGAATTTCTATGGTATGTAAAGTCCGCTAAGTAGCACTAGGCCAGCGTGGTGGTCTATATGGCTTAACCTCTGTCAATCGTACGCTCGATTGCGGAGGAGGCCCGTGCCCTGCAGTGGAACATACATATATAGCCTGCTATTATATAACATTATATTATATTATATAACATTTCTACCTACAGTTTGATATCTACCCGTTATAATTGATGAGTTCTACCCGTAGTACAATGTCTACCTGTAAATATTTAGGAGGTTACACCACTAACCTCTGTCAATCGTACTCTCGATTGTAGAGGAGGCCCGTGCCCTGCAGTGGGACGTGTATGGGCTCGTACAGTAAAGGAAAATTCACACCTCATCCCCTGTCCAGTATATCCAACTCACCTAATATCCCAGAAGGTGTTAAGCGGTGCCTCCGGGTTCCACATGTACACTCTGTCCGGCCGGTGCAGCGCCAGGAGCGCGTCCATGGCCGCCTGGGAGATCTCTCCCATGCCGGTCTGATGCACCAGGGATACCAGCCCGTTGATCAGCTCTGTTGTGGACGACTGTATCTCGGTGCTGGACCGGCCTGGGTTCTGTGATGGGAAGGGAAAGTAAAATAACCGTTTTGTTTTCTTATTTAATAGTTACTGTATCGTATTAGTCCACAATATGTCACTCTTAAGCACAGGATTTTTCTACAACTATCAGTACTATTGAAAAATACAAACATACCGCATTATTCATATAGTTTTAAAACCCATTTTAGTTATTGAATGTTTTGTCTTCTTCGCTCAAACTGAATTCAAAAGTCGTTCGAAAAAGTCGTTTGAATACTTTGAAAGATCTAAGCGTACATACGAGAGAAGCGACTTTTCTTTTATACGTAACTAGCTAACTAACGTTTTTGATTCCACTTCACACCAGATACACGTTATTTTTCGTACAAACTGGGACACCCTGTATATGTATCATACATATAAACCTTCCTCTTGAATCACTCTATCTATTAAAAATATCACATCAAAATCCGTTGCGTAGTTTTAAAGATCTAAGCATACATAGCGACACACAGACAACAGAAAGCGACTTTGTTTTAAACTATGCACTCATGATATTTTAAGTTTTTAAATTAGTAAATTATATGCACATAAATATTTAAATGTATATACTTATTATAGGCGTACACAGCTTAAGACATATGGTTATCTATACTCATATTATAAAGGCGAAAGTTTGTTACTGTTTTATACTATGTAGTGAAGGTACTCACACTTAACATAAGCATGGGGTCTGCGTGTATGAGCTTGACCATGCACAACAACAGGTTCCTGTAGGCCGGCATCTCCTCCGAGCGGTTGAACTTGGACTGCACCTCCTTGGACTTGAGCGAAAGAGAGATCATACGCAGAGGAGTGTGGACTACGTAACCCTGGGAATTGGACAAAACCTTCCTTTAATACATATATAAACTCACGCCTTTTTCACAGTAAGGGTAAGCAGAGCTTCTCCTGGTAACCAAGCATCAACGTTTCGCCTCGTCTGTTTCGTCCCAGGATGTGATAGGGGGCGAGTCTATCGCCATATCGGGCACAAATTCTGACTCCGGGCTGATAATGAATAGAAAAATCCAATATTCCTTTTCTATCCCTCCTTTAATATCCATCCTTTAATAACTTTGCAGCTTTAATAGCTTTGAAAACAGTGAGAAAACTCCATACCATAGACTTTTCGGAATTTCTATACATATTTTTCAAACGGCTGGACCGATTTTGATGAAATTTTATGCGTGTTCAAGTGGATGCGAGAATTTTTTGTGAGTTCCGATTCAGAATTATCGGATTCAAGACGTGTACAGGACAACGCCTATCGGGTCCACTAGTTATTAAATCTATAAACCACTTTATGTAACTTTATGAATTGGAATTTTTATGTTCTCTCTTTCATCTTTCTTGTCAAAGAAAGTCCACTGCTTAATATATGCTTTTTCTAGATATGTTTTGTTATATAACTATCCTTCTAAAATACAATCTTTAATAATATTACTTAAATGTATACTAAAAGCTAGCCAATTAACATATTCCAATATCAAAACATGAATAAATTAAACAACACTCATATTTTGTAAATTACACTCGTACAAACACACAAAGAGGCTATGTAAACATACCTGCGTAGCTTTATTAGAAGTATCCGTGAACATAGCCCTGAGTTCAGCCGCTCTCGGGTACAGCAGCTCTATCTGAGGCCACCACGGCAAACGGGGCTGTTTTATTATTCTGAAACAAACAACAAGCATTTAAAATTGTTTATTTTACATTACTGACTGCCTCGGTGGCGTAGTTGTATTATATTATTACAAAGCTGAGGTCTCGGGTTCGAATCCCCGATCGGGCGAAGTGATATTGGATTTTTCTATTAATTATCAACCAGGAGTCAGTAAGTTGTGCCCGCTATGGCTATAAGCTCGCCCCCTATCAAGTCACGGGAAGGAACACATAAAGCGAATCGAGAGTGAGCTGGTCGCACCTCTGCCTACCGCTTCTGGGAAAAAGTGTCATGTTAACGTATGTATTTTATATTTTTTTAAGCGTAGTAAAGTTAGTACAAAATGTAGTTATTTTAATGTGGTACAAAGTTACACCAATTCACTACGTGTTCTCATGTTTGCGAGGGACAATCTACGTAGGTACACGACTGTTTAATCTTTTTCTAGTACCTAGCGGTTTGACAATTGTATGCTGAATAAATTTTTCAACCGCGGTATCTAGCTTCTTAAAAGCGAATTCATCACCTGATATTTAAGATGTTTCACATAAATAATGATCATTAATAGACCATTCATTAATTCAATTATTTTTATACGCATTTTGTATTTATTCTGTTATAAATGTATAATACCATGTTTCCACTAGCATTAAAACTTGCAGAAGTTGGCTTGTGCAAATCGGTTCATCTAACCCTGCTATAAGCCTTTAAAACCAGCTTACATCGACTTGAAAACCAATTTTGCAAGTTTCATTCCTATTGAACCCATAACAATTTATAAGGAGCAATGTATCTCACCTGAGCAGCGAGTTGACAATGACGTAGTGGTAGGAGATGTGCGTGTTGATGTTGAGGCAGACCTTGAGCGCGTCGTTGTTGTGCGGCATGATGCGGAACAGCGACACGAAGCAGTCCGTGGTGAGGTCCAGGTCCGAGTACGCGGACACCGCGCTGCCGCGGAGGTACGACTTGGACGGGTTGATCAGCAGAGACTGACGAGATCGACGTTATAAACAGATCAATACACGCAACCGTCACATACATAGACCTGACCCAACATTAATAAATAATAAATAAATACACCCAACAGTCACATACATAGTCCTGACCCCACATTAAAATCAATTAAGTCTTGTGTGGTGGGTATCAGAAACTACGAGAGACTTTTCTGTGTCATAAATACCCGAGACAAATACTTGTGAGCCTCACAAACATTTGTCACGGTGTAGAGATCGCACCCGCGGCCTAAATAACTACGCCACGGAGGCTGTCAAATATATTATATATTCATTACTGTTCAGATTTCTGTTCATATCAGCCCGGAGTCAGGGTTTGTGCCCGATTTGACAGCCTTTGTGGCGTAGTTGGGTGTAAAACGAGATGCCGCGGGTTTGATTCCCGCACCGACACAAATGTTCGTGTTATCCACACATATTTGTTTCGAGTTATGAAACTTCTAAATATCATTGCCTCGGTGGCGTAGTGGTACTACGGTATGATTGCAAAGCTGAGGTCTCGGGTTCGAATCCCGGGTCGGGCAAAGTGATATTGGATTTTTCTATTCATTATTAGCCCGGAGTCAGGAATTTGTGCCCGATATGGCGATAGGCTCGCCCCCTATCACATCGTGGGACGGAATATACAAGGCGAAACGTGGGTGTTCTAGTAGCACCTCTGCCTACCCCTTCTGGGAAAAAGGCGTGTGGTTATGTATGTATGTAAATATCATTGTATTGGGTTAAAATAGTCCCCCCATATCCGTTTTTCTCATTCATCTTCCATGTACAGTCATGGATCGGTTACAAATTTATTACGTGTATAGAAGATATAGAATAGATTGATGCAGCGGAGAGCGCCGAAAAATCTTGAAGGCCGGCGTCGGGAACCAATCGCGTCGCGACACGTGGAACAACAAACCATAGATACCTCCGCATGCGCGGAGTTCAGATGAGTTGTCGCCACATGTACTAGCAATCATTCACGATGGAAATGTACGTAAGCATACGGACGCGTGCGTGTGCGTACTTGCGTACGTAAAAAATAAAAAAATAATCTTTATTATAATTTCTTAGTTACAAAACAGGAACAACAAATAGGAACGTGTTCGCACATTCTATTTGCTATATTTTTACGGTGAAGGAAAACATCGTGAGGAAACCTGCATATCGTAGCGATTTTTAAAGAATTTCTACGGTATGTAAGTCCGCCAACCCGCACTAGGCCAGCGTGGTGGACTATATGGCCTAACCACTCTCAATCGATTCTCTCGATTGTAGAGTAGGCCCGTGCCCAGCAGTGGGAGGTATATGGGCTGATAAAAAAAAATTGCTATAGATTAGACTCGTTGCTCAAGTCTAGTAGCACCCAAAGTTGACTGGCCCCCGACCCGCGTCAAAACAAACATCAGTCGTAAAATAGTCAGTATTACCATACCTTAAGGTCGTTAATAACGCTCTTGACGAGCACGAAGGTGACGTTCCCCGAGTCAGCGATGTTGAGGTAGGTGGACGCCTTGCACAGCTTCACGCACGTCACCACCGCGGCTTCGATCATCTGCTTCGAGTTGTTCTGCGGGTCTGCCAACAATATACAGGTGATCTTGACATGTACTACTTAATTTAACCCACATGTTTCTAGTCACCCAAGGTAACATTGCATATACGTACATACATAAACTCATACCTTCTTTCCCAGAAGGGGTAGGCAGATGTTCCCTGGTAGTAACCAGGTACCCGCGTTTCGCCTTGTTTGTTTCGTCCCAGGATGTGATAGGGGGCGAGCCTATCGCCATATCGGGCACAATTTCAGGACTCCTGATATTGAATTTTTCTATACATTATCAACCAGCAGACACGAATTTATGTGAATGAGAGGGGACACACAAGGGGAAACGTGGTGATAGCACCTCTGCCTACCCCTTCTGAGGAAAAGAGGTGTTTATGTATATTTTTAATTGAGATACTCACTGAGTCCCCTCTTGACGGCGTCGATGAAGTGTTTCTTCTTGGTGTGTCGCGGGCTGCAGGGGGCGCCGCTGTCCGCGTTCACTATCTCTTCTAGAACTTTCTGCAACAACCATCAACTGTTAGTGAGGTGACTTTGCAATTTTTATTTGAAAATTAAAAAAACAATCCTAAAGCAAACAGTACTAATAGGGTATACGTCAGACGCAGCTGTCTACATGTTCACGGTTGTCGCGGGTTCAAATCCCAGAGCACACCTCTGACTATTCGGTGTACTGTGTGTATTGATAGTCAATCACCACACATTTTAACGGTGAAGGAAAACATCATGAGGAAACCTGCATACCGTAGCGATTTTAAAGAATTTCTGCGGCATGTAAGTCCGCCAACACGCAATAGGCCAGCGTGGTGGACTATATGGCCTAACCGCTCTCAATCGATTCTCTCGATTGTAGAGTAGGCCCGTGCCCGGCAGTGGGACGAATATGTGCTGATACAATACAAAGATAGTGACTCACCAACATCTGAATGTCTCCTCCCAAACATACATACATACATACAAACATTGATGTTAAAATACAATACCAAGTTTAAAGCAAAAAGTATATGGGGCATTTCACGTGAAGCGGACAACCAAAAAAAAATGAGGTCATGAATTTTGTTTATACTCCGGTCAGTTATACTTCTAGTAGACGTGGATGTGTACACACATTATTTTTTTAGCATAAAGCTTTATTGCATAGTTATGAGCTTTTAAAAGTTTACCAAGAATTAAGTCACGAATTTTTGGATGCTTATTATCTGCATCAATTAATTTGTAAAAATACTAAAAATATATTGTTTCTTAAAGTTAAAAAGTCGAAGTTTTTAATTTTTTTGTCGAATTCTAAATTTGAATTTTTTTACGTAGAGTAAACCGGAAGTGAACATTTCAAATCGATATTTGAGTAACTTCGACACTTTTTTTGTTTAATATTTTTACCTGAAATGAAAGCTTTAAACATATTAATTCTTCACAAAAAAAAATAAAACGTGATCCCCAATAGTTTAAGACTTAGAGCATATAGAGTACATACACATAGCTATGAGCACTTTCTAAGCGATCGGGTTTATGCGCTAACATGCTAAAATACTACGATATTAATATTTTATTCCTTCATTCTAACCTGCAAAAATATAAAAATAAACGATTTCATTAATTCTTCACTAAAAAATTTAAGCATGATCGCCAATAGTTTAAGACTTAGAGCGGTTTTATTGAGATTGAAACAGTTTTAACTAAAATAGAGATTTATTTTGTAATTTTTACTATTCGCACTGCCACTAATTATATTTACTCATAAGCCCTCATTGGTTTGATGCATGCAGTTGTTTAGTTCCTGGAACGGTGATAGCGGAAGCAAAACGGACTCGTAGAAAATCTCGCTCTTGTTGAATACTTTCCTTCGAGCAGTAGTAAATAGAAGTCTCATTCATATAATATTATAGGTATAGAGATAGCGTTATTCGTGGACTGTAAGCTTGCACGGGGTGACAAACGTTTAAGGTTTCCCCCAAGACCGTCACATGGCCTTATTCCATGAGTGGTGGCATGGAAGTGTAACTGTGCTTCTATCTTAAAATTTTGGTTGTAGTGAAATAGGTTCACAAAATTGAACCTATTCTTAAAATGTTGGGGAGCTCCGTCTGTAATGTATTTCATGACAGAAACCACAATTTTATGCTCATCATGGTTTTATGCGCATAAATTCGATTGCTTATAAAGTGCTCATAGCTATGTGTATGTACTCTATATGCTCTAAGTCTTAAACTATTGGGGATCACGTTTTATTTTTTTTTGTGAAGAATTAATATGTTTAAAGCTTTCATTTAAGGTAAAAATATTAAACAAAAAAAGTGTCGAAGTTACTCAAATATCGATTTGAAATGTTCACTTCCGGTTTACTCTACGTAAAAAAATTCAAATTTAGAATTCGACAAAAAAAATAAAAACTTCGACTTTTTAACTTTAAGAAACAATATATTTTTAGTATTTTTACAAATTAATTGATGCAGATAATAAGCATCCAAAAATTCGTGACTTCATTCTTGGTAAACTTTTAAAAGCTCATAACTATGCAATAAAGCTTTATACTAAAAAAATAATGTGTGTACACATCCACGTCTACTAGAAGTATAACTGACCGGAGTATAAACAAAATTCATGACCTCATTTTTTTTTGGTTGTCCGCTTCACGTGAAATGCCCCATATATTGGTCAAGGTAGGGAGAACCCTAGAACCCGTTGGATGGGAATCCAAATGAAGTCTTTACGAGGGGTCTTCACAAAACTTGCGATATTCTATTAAGCATCATAGTTTTGGGTATGAACTTACAGGGTTCAAGACCAGAAGCATAATCTGCAGCGGCCACATGGCGACCCTGGACTTCTTGTTGTCCGCGAAGCTGTCGTGCAGGATGTCGAACAGCGAGTCGCAGCACTTGCTCAGCTCCTCGTTGGGACGGCACTGCACCTCCGAGAACTCCTGGGGACCATACAACCGATATTATGAAGCTGAAGAGTATGGTTGGAGAAGTGCGTGGTGGCCTGTTGGTAAACGTACCAGACGCTGCCAATATGTTCACGGTGGCCGCGGATTCAAATACCAGGGCACACCTCTGACTTTTCGGAGTCATGTGTGTAATGATAGTCAATCACCACACATTATAATGGTGAAGGAAAACATCGTGAGGAACCCTGCATACCATAGAGATTTGCAAGAATTTCTGTGGTTTGTAAAGTCCGCCAACCTGGACTAGGCCAGCGTGGTGGACTATATGGCCTAACTCCTATCAATCGTACTCTCGATTGTGGAGCAGGTTCGACTATTTTATGACTGTCTCCGTGGCGTAGTTGTACTACGGTATGATTACAAAGCTGAGGTCTCGAGTTCGAATCCCGAGTCGGACAGTGATAATAATTTTTTCTATAAATTATCAGCCCGGAGTCAGGAATTTGTGTCCGATATGGCGGTAGGCTCGCCTTTTATCACATCATGGGACGGAACATAAGGCGAAACGTGAGCGTCCTGGTTGCACCTCTGCCTACCCATTCTGGGAGAAAAACGTGATGTTTATGTATGAATTTATTTTATAACCAATTTATCGGAGACTTATTACTGAAAATGAGTGTTAAATAAGGGGGTAAGTGGAGGGGAGGTTACAGTACCTGTGGGTAAGTGTCCATCCAGTTCCATATAGCCTTCTCCAAGGAACTGACCAGCACCACGTGAGCTGACTTCCTCGGCATTCTGAACTTCTGTATTGATTCTGTAACAAGACATTCATATAAGAAGAGTTTTCGACCATTGAAATAAATAAATACACCCAATAGTGACACACCTAATCCTGACCCCACACTAAGATCGAGTCTTGTGTCGTGTATCAGGAACTACGAGAGACTTTTCGGTCTCACAAACACCCAGACCCGAGACAAATACCTGTGGAACACACAAACATTTGTTTCGGTGCGGGTATCGAACCCGCAGCCTCACGTTTCACAGCCGTCATAAACAGTAGACCTTGGTTTGACTAAAATTTATTTAATCTCGATAGAATGATGGATCTAAATGAATTCGGGTGTCAAGAGTAGGGCCTCTAATCTCATATTAAATACCTTTTTTTATTGAAATGCATGGCGAGACGAGCATGCCATTCTCCTGGTGGTAAGCGACACAACCGCTCATGGACAGTAGCAAAACCAAACACCATGAATTACAAAACATAAGCCTCATTATGTCCAGTAGTTACTCATTTTGTCGTATAACATTTTGCTCTCATAACAACTACATATTGTATTCAAAAATCGACTAAAAAGCCAGTTCAATTCATATCAATGAAGGCTTTAAATCATTCGTGAAAGTAAGCGTCAAAAAGTTAAAAATGTAAACCAAAACTGCGATATATTCCGATTTTTTTTTATTTGACAGCCTCCGTGGCGCATTTGGTTAGACGCCGGCTGTGAAACGAGAGGCCGCTATGACCCCGCACACAGACAAATGTTTGTGTGTTCCACAGGTATTTGTTTCGGGTCCCGGTGTTTGTGAGACCGGAAAGCCTCTCGTAGTTCCTGATACCCACGACACAAGACTCGATCTTAGTGTGGGGTCAGGATTAGGTGTGTCACTGTTGGGTGTATTTATTTATTTACTATTCGTTAGTATATCCAGATACTCTCAATATATTTAAATATAAAATTTAATTTATTTATTTAATTTTAAATTTTATTTAATAATATTTAATGATATCGTTATTCTATTCTGCAGTTATTTTACTTTTAAGTTTATTATTTTTATGTTTAATAATTTTACTTAATCATTAATTTCTATTATGAATGTTGATTCACGCCTATAATTGGCAAGTAGACCAGGTCTAAAATTGTATAAGTTTAATTTGCATGTTTTGTCTATTTTGCTGTTGGTGTGTCTTATGATAATAAATAAATAAATAAATATCTCACGGTGGATACTCTACCTGCGCCCACCATCAGGCGGATGGTAACCACGTAAATTAAATTAAATATGTATAGAGGCATTAACTTACCTGTAAGTAATCTTATCAATCGCAGTATATCTACATTGATGTGTTGTATTAACTCTATGTCTGTATAGTCGGGGTTTTCCTCTGAGCTAGAAGATAATTCCTGTAACAAAATTGAATGTTTTCAAGTACTTCTGATAAATTAACTTCTTTAATTCTGTAGGTCTGACAAACGAGCAAAAAACGGCTCAACTGGGGGGTTACTCTATGATCTGATACTAACTCGAATGTTCGGACGTTCTACGTCTGAAGTTATAAGCTTTCCACTTCTAAAATTCGACACTATTCTCTATGACATTTATCATTCACTCCGAACTAAGTCTATGGTTACGATATACGATAGATAATTCGAACATTTTGTGGAGTATCTAGGCACATTCGTACCGTTTTACATGCGACGTCCGAACATTCGAATTTCCGTTTCGGATTATAGTAACCCCCCTGATAATAGTGACGGCACTTGGATCGTAGACGCGTTGCCGGTTTCATCAAATGTGAGGGAAAATGGAAGAAAAAACTACTAGAGGTAAGAGACTTGAGGCATCTAACCTTTGTTGTTTGAAATTTTACTGCAGCAGCGGCACGCTACCATGGTCATTTTGGCAACAATAGTAAGCTGAAAAATACCGAGTTTTGTCGTAAAGTGGAAGTGTTAGAGCCACGCTGTTGTCAGTCATGACTCAGCATGAATGGGCAAGCTCGTCCGGAGCGGTACCACTGTCTCACAGCAAATCGACGTGAAGCGACAGCTGGACTGCCGCGTTTCGTGACCAATACCCCTTTCCTCTTCCCATCCTGTTTCCTTCCCGCTCTCCTCCCCATTGGGCCGGCAATACATCCATGATCCAAGCGTTGTGGATGTTCATGGACGGCAGTGATCACTTACCATCAGGTGACCTGTTTGCTCGTTTGTCGGACCTATGCAATAAAAAAACATCCTTATATTCAACTGCATGCCACTATTGACAACTATGTACCACAATTACCTCCTCCAACATCGATAAAAAATAATACGAAACTTAAAAAGCCGACAAACGTCAAAACGACCCTTATAGATGTTGCTAGTATATCCTTTATTCTTTCTCTTTCTTCAGTCACAGGAAGACCACTGCTGAACATAGGTCTTCCCCAAGAACCCCCATATCGACCCGTTGGAAGCGGCATCCAGCGACTTCTTTCAACCTTAACCAGGTCGTCCGTCCACCTTGTCAGGCGTCCGATACAACGCTTGACTGGCCGAGGCCTCCACTCCAGAACCTTTCTGCTCCAACGGCCATCATTGCAATAATAAAAAACTTTTGCATCAATTTAAATGTCTGCAATTTTTTTTTATCAGCCCATATACGACCCACTGCAGGGCACGGGCCTCCTCTACAATCGAGGGTACGATTGAGAGTGGTTAGGCCATTCAGTCAACCACGCTGGCCTAGTGCGGGTTGGCGGACTTACATACCGTAGAAATTCTTTAAAATCGCTACGGTATGCAGGTTTCCTCACGATGTTTTCCTTCACCGTTAAAGTGCGTGGTGATTGACTATCAATACACACATAACTCCGAAAAGTCATAGGTGTGCCCTGGGATTTGAACCCGCGACCACCGTGAACATGAAGGAGCCGAGTCTGGTCCGTTACCAACAGGCCACCACGCACTTCGTTTGCAAATAGGTGTCTTATAAACCAGTAAAATAGCATTATTCCTGTTATAATTAAATGCATTACTTACTTGAAGCCTAGCACTTATCCTGTTGAACACAGCGTTGAAGAAGTTGAGGCTCAGCGCGAACAACACTTTACTGGCCAACTGTCGCAGCACCGTGTTGTTCACAACGCTCTCGTTGCGAGTGTCTGCGGCCAATACGACAATCTAGTTGGTGTTTATTTAACTAGTCCAGAGATGACGAACCAGAGGCACGCAATACATTACAAAATTCATTATGCGCTTATAAAAAATATCTACTTATTAAGAAAATTCTCTCAAAACAAGAAAATACATTCTGCGCTCATTTGTTATTGTAGTTCAGATAATTTTGTCCCAATAATAATGAAATAATTGCCTCGGTGGCGTAGTTGTACTACGGTATGGTTACAAAGCTGAGGTCTCGGGTTCGAATCCCAGGTCGGGCAAAGTAATATTGGGTTTTTCTTTTCATTATCAGCCTGGAGTCGGTAATTTGTGCCTTATATGGCGATAAGCCCCCCATCATGAGACGGAACACATAAGGTGAAACGTGGGTGTCCTGGTTACAACTCTGCCTACCCCTTCTGGGAAAAAGGCGTGATGTTTATGTATGTATGTAATAATGAAATCAAAGTTATTTAACGGCACCTCTGTGGCCTTATAAAACGTTTCTTTATAAAAAATTGCACGTTGATACATAAAGGTTCGGTACCCCTGGACTAGTACGATTTATCGAAAACTACTAATTGCAATGACCACTTGTGGACAATTTGGTGGAGGAATGACAAATGAGTGAGGATGGAATTAGATGGAATGGGATGAGGTTGGACTGTCTGAAATTGGACTATAAAAAAATATAATATACCCAACAGTTTATACATAGTTTTATTTCGAACACGACATTAATATCGAGACTTTAGTCGTAGGTATCAGATACTACGTCAAACTTTTCGTTTTCATAGCGCCTGGATCCGAAACAAATACCCGTGGACCACACAAACAATTGTCTCGGTGCGGGGATCGAACCCGCGATTTTTCAAATGTTTCTTACCGATCATTACTTCAACTTCACTTGAACCGAAATACAAATTAAATTTCATTGTTGCCAACCTAGTCTTGGCGCAGTTGGTTAGACGCCGGCTGTGAAACGTTAGGACGCGGGTTCGACCCCCGCACCGAGACAAATATGTGTGTGAACTACAAGTATTTGTTTTGGGTCTGGGTGTTTGTGAGACTGAAAAGGCTTTCATAGTTTCTGATACACGACACAAGACTCGATCTTAGTGTATGGTCAGGACTATGTATGTGACAGTTGGGTAAATTTATTATTATTAATATTATAGTAACTTTATTCTCCTATTAACAAATCCACTCACCTATAAACTGGCAGACTTCCCTCAACAGTATCTTGACATTCATCGCCTCGTCGTATTTCGCGGTGTCCTTGGGCTGTGAGCTGAGGCATATCTCCAGGGTGTCGAGCACGATCACCAGGCTGTCGTGGTAGCCCTTCTCCAGCTCCGTTTGAGGACGGTTAACGCTGCTTGATATCGTTGGTTGGTACTGGAACAAATGTGGTGTTTTAAAGGCTGAAGACGAACAGAGATATCTAGGAAACCAATCCAATCCAATCCATCAGCCAAAGGAAGTCCACTGCTGAGCATAGGCCTCTCCCAATAATTTCCACAGTGACCTGTTGGAAGCAGCCTGTATCCAGCAACATCCCGCAACCTTTACCAGGTCGTCTGACCACCTAGTGGGTGGGCGACCCACAACGTGATCTAAGAATACAGCAATCATATTATACATCCATTTCAGGCAGTTTAAGGCTTCAAGCTCTGGAATTAACTCCCTGCATCGTTGTTTCCTGAGCGCTATGACCTGTCCTTCAAACGAGGCTTAAAGAGAGTAATCTCCTTAAGGTAGGCAGCGACTTTGTTGTGCTGGACCTTGGCGCTGCGGAGGTCTATGGGCAGCGGTAGCCGCTTTCCATCAGGCGGGCCGCTAGCTCATCTGCCTATCAATCCAATCCATCAGCCAAAGGAAGTCCACTGCTGAACATAGGCCTCCCCTGATGATTTCCACAGTTGGAGGCAGCCTGCATCGTCTGCCTATAACGGCAATAAATAAAAGGCGCAACATACAGTAATGGCAGTGCATTAACAGAGAGCATTACTCACCAGCTCATTAACACGTTGAAGTATCTTGGTGAGTCCAGATATTACGAGTGAGAACCGATGTCTGCTGATCTGCACGAGGCACGCCTTGCACTGCTCCTCATTGATGCGCGAGTGGAGGTTCTGAGCGCCCGTCTTGTATGGCAACTGAGAAATTAATATTTGTGTTACTAATTTCTGCCTTGTAAAGTTGTGTAGTTTTGACAGCCACCGTCACGCAGTTGGTTAGACTACTGCAGCCCATATACATTCCACTGCAGGGCACGAGCCTCCTCTAAAATGAAGACTATGTTGAGAATGCATATTCATAGTGGTTGCGGGCTCAAATCCTAGGGGACACCTCAGAATTTTCTTTCCTTTTCTGATATGACTTATGGGTGTATTATTATTGCTGATCTAGGATTAAAGAACATTGCACAATTAAATTTTGTCTTTGAAACAATATGGCAATCTGTAAGTCACAAGAGCAATTTGGTAGAGACGATTTATCGAGATAGTGTATACTATCCTATATGCTAATATGGGGCATAATTCAACCAACCATACATCCTGTTTTGAAAGGGACTGTCACTTTTTCAGTCACCTGTCCCGTTGTCCCCAAACAAAGCTCCAGGTCTCAAAATTGTCTCGTTTTTCAGGGTTTAGTAAAAATTACGTCCGTTTTGAGTTAAAAAATAAATGGTATGTTTAAGCATGCTTAGTGTGTGTGTGTGTGCATGCCAAAATCCATAGAAAGGTGACTTTGTTTACATCTAACAAAACACTTCATAAACTATGTTGTTTCTAATATTTGTTTTACTGTACTGTACTGTATCAGCCCATATACTGTGTATGTATGTCCCACTGCAGGGCATGGGCCTTCTCTACAATGTATGACTTGGAGTGGTTAGGCCATTTAGTCCACCACGGTGGCCTATTGCGGGTTAGCATATTTGTTTTATTACACTTTAATATAACTAGGATAATCTAGGTTTATAAATAGGAAAAAACCTTTCATCGAGCTGTGCAAAGTTCTAGTCCCAGGAATATAGGATTTTAAAAATTATACAGAAAGAAAATATACCATTGGAGCCCTATCTTATTACGGCTGAAATAGCATTGTAGATGGAACATTAGAAAAAGAAGCAAAATAATGGTAGATTATTAGAACTGGGAACCGAACCTAGGTGCTTACAGTTAAGCGCTCTTATACACTGCTACTAGAGCTACAACACACCCCAATAAGTTAAAATAACATAGATGCAATTTTGCATAAAAATACAAGAAAACAAAATAAGTATCTGTTTAATTGTATTCATAATTTTACCACAATTTTTTGCCTTTTTTGACCAATTTAATTAAGTATCTCTAGTCATTAATTTAATATTTAAAAAAATCATGCAACCACGCTCTATTGCGTGGGAGTATTTAAAACTAAAAACCATAATTAAATGAATAAAAAGAACAATTCGAACATAATTTCTGACTATTTAAATAAAAAAATATATATTCGTTTGCCTTTCAATAGCAAAAAAATATTTTTTTAAACTTAGATATTACCAAATTAGGGTGGGTCGTAGGAAATAAATTGTAAGCTTGTTACGATAATTACCTGCTCTTCGAAACGCTGTATAAGCGAGTTCGCCCATTCGCCAGGCTTCTGCGTGCCCATTTTGTATAAAATTAACGTATTGTTTACATAAATAGAATAAAAACAACAAACGTTTCTTGTAGCTCCATTTCCTCTTTCGGTTTGCAAAAGCTACCATTGGTGGGTCAGGTAATCAAAACTATTATTACTATGCGAATACAATACTGATAGAAATACGAATAAACTATGAAAAAATTGCTAAATCCAACACAGCTCAATAGATAAGATAATATAGAACTGTGAAATGACATACAAATTGCTAATTTCTTGTATTTTACAATGAATTCCGGTATTGGATATTTTTTTAACAAATCCTAATTCAGAAGTTTTAGTATGGTATCCCAGTAAACTGTCAAACGAGAATCAATAAAATTATGGTCGCGTTCAAATTTGAATTAATGTTGTAAACAACTTTTGTCGGTTTTAACATTTTGTTTAATTAAAGAGGTTATTACTTTACATTTATTATTCGCGTTTTTTTTAATTTGTATTTCAATTTTAAGGCAAATTGTCTTTTAAAACTAATAAGATGCTTTTATCATAAGCGATCTGAAGGGAGATAAATATTTATAGTCCAATACAAATTTAATTAGAATTATTACTGAACTTTACCTTAATGTTGAATGCATTGAACGATAATTTTTTTAATTTTGAATTTAATATTTTAATAAAAACAAGAAGCGGACGCGCCCCAAGCGACACCCAACAACGCTTGACGTTTCTTTTTGACAATCATCATTGTCAAAAATAATTAAACAATTTTCGCAAATTATAAACAGACGTGTTCTGCAATTTAATATTTATTTCTTGTCGAATTTGGTGCTCAAAACTTCTTATTAGACATGATGGTAAGTGTTTCTGTATGTTGGCCATCATATCTGCGTTTATATGCAGTTTTCCACCTCTTTGAGGGGCGGTACCGATAAGCCTAAAAACTTGTTAATTCCATTAATTTCGTTAATTATCTGGTGGTTCATCGTCACAATGGGGGCAGTGAAGGTTATTTGAAAGTTTCTGATTAGTCGTTGTTGTTAGTTTCGCTGTATTAACTCTGATATGTTATATGACGTGGATATTTCATAAGTTCGGCAATGTTGCATCGCTTTGTTTTGTTGATAAATAATGCCCGTTATAAGATCTAGATTTTAAGCAACTCTTGTGGCAGCAAGAAGTTCTTGTCAGTAACAATATCACCTGTGCATTTGTATTTTTTCAGTCCAAATATCAATAATAATTTTCGTATATAAGTATAGGCATATGAATCACATTTTATCATAGAAAAGATAACACATACAGTGTTTTCCAGCTCTGTAGCAGACATCTATCGTAAAACTTGTTTACTTAATAAAATGTTGGTACACAATTTTTGATTTCAATAACAAGTGGTGCTATCTTGACTGCCTCGTGACTGCCTCGGTGGCGTAGTGGTACTACGGTATGATTGCAAAGCTGAGGTCTTGGGTTCGAATCCCAGGTCGGGCAAAGTGATGTTGGATTTTTCTATTCATTATCAGCCCGGAGTCAGGAATTTGTGCCCGATATGGCGATGGGCTCGCCCCCTATCACATCGTGGGACGGAATATACAAGGCGAAACGTGGGTGTTCTGGTAGCACCTCTGCCTACCCCTTCTGGGAAAAAGGCGAGTGTTTATGTATGTATGTATGTATGTGGTGCTATCTTTATTAAAGGAATGTAATGTAAAACTACATACTGTAAACTTATTAACTAAATGTACTAAAAATAATGTGTTATAAATTCTTATAGTAATGTTAATGAAAGAAGAGTTCAGTTCAGTTTGACAGTGTCCATGGTGCAGTTGGTTAGACACCGCTTGTGAAGAGAGGTCACGGGTTCGATCCCCACCAAGACAACTGCTTGTGTGAACCACATGTATTCGTTTCGGATCTGGGTGTTTGTGAGACCGAAAAGTCTTTCCTAGCTTCTGATACCCACAACGCAAGACTTCATTGATCTTGATGTGGCGTCAGGACTATGTATGATGCTGTTGGGTGGATTTATTATTAATATTTCTGCCTCAGTCGTTCCTGAAACTGCAACACAAGACTCAGTGTTAGTGAGGGGTCAGGACTATGTATGTGAGTGTTGGGTGTATTTATTTATTTATGCTGTGCTTGGTTATAAGCGCAGTATGGAATGTCCACCCACTAGGTGGTCAGATTACCTGATAAAGGTCACAGAGGTTACTGTGGAAATCATTGGGAGGGGCCTATGTCCAGCAGTGGACTTCCTTTGGCTGATGGATTGATTGGTTATACACCTCCACTGCACCCGATTGTAGATGTAAATGCAAACGTAATATGTAAGTGTATATGTAAATGCTTCAAAATAATCTTTCCTGCTCAGGACTGCGTGGAAGAAACGAACCATGACCCCCTGTCAGCCCCTCCGGCTTCGTCTCCGGCCATCGTGGACCCCAAGATGGAGAAGAAAAAGCCAAATGAAAATGTCTCACTCGCCGATAATAGTTTGCTGGTATGTCATGTTATTTGTAACTGATCTCCCTGACTGCCTCGGTGGCGTAGTTGTAGTATGGTACGGTTACAACGCTGAAGTCTCGGGTTCGAATACCGGATTGAGCAAAGTAATATTGGATTTTTTTATTAATTATTAGCCAGAAGTCAGGAATTAGTGGCTGATTTGGCGATAGGTTTGCCCCCTATCACGTTGTGGGATGGAACAAACAAGGCGAAACGTGGGTGTCGTGGTTACTACTATTAGAACCTCTGCCTACCCCTTCTAGGAAAAGGCGTAAGTCTATGTATGTATCCCTCTGAACTTTTGATTTTTGGTGAAGACATATGTTCCGTTCTTTTGTGTGTTTTAAGTTGATTATCATTCGTTTGGATGGGGAATAAAGTACTGTGAAATAGTCTGCTGGGAATTATTATTGTCTTACATTGGGCAGAGCTGTTTAAAAAAATAATATTTATTTATCCTTATTGCACAAGGAAATTATAACGAATTTCACACAACAGTATTATAATATTTTTCTTCACCATCACAGTGCATATACCAAGTAAATATGTACTATAAACATTAAACAAACATATCCCTAATGAATTAACTAATTAAACAAAGTTCTTAAAATTCTATATGCACTTATCCCATTAAATAAATGTATACATGTATGTACGAAACTCATATGCCTCAACATACATTATGTATGTATCGCCGAGTTTTAGCGGTTAAACTAAATCTATACTAATGAAGCTTTGTATCTGCCCATACACGTCCCACTACAGGGCACGGGCCTCCTCTACAACCGAGAGTACGTTTGAGAGTGGTTAGTGGTTAAGTCATATAGTCCACCACGCTGGCCTGTCTTTTACCATAGAAATTCTTACAAATCGTCATGGTATGCAGGTTTCCTCACAATATTTTCCTTCACCATTATAGTGAAAAATAAATTTATTACATAAATATACTGAATAAAATTCTCAAACCCCACAGGTGGACATATCCGATGCCCTCAGCGAGAAAGAGAAGGTGAAGTTCACGGTGCACACCAAGACAACGCTGCCTGAGTTCCAGAAGTCAGAGTTCATCGTGGTGCGACAGCATGAGGAGTTTGTGTGGCTCCACGACCGATATGAGGAGAATGAAGAGTACGCTGGGTATATTGTGAGTATCCGTAGTGTCCTGCTGCAGAAAGCTGGTTGAAAAACCTGAACATAGAAGTTTGATCTACGCAGTAGTACTGGTAGGTCCCTTATAAGTGAAAGGCCGCCTGGGTAGGTACCACCGCAATGTCTATTTCTCAGTAAAAAAGAGTAAAGCTAAAGCGAAAATGCTGTTACTATAACTCATAAAAGATACACTTTTTGTTCCAACATTTTATTTGCTATGGATAGTCTAAAAATATCAGTGATCAGACATTTTCAACATAAACCCCTTGGTCTACGGTTCAGATCCCGCCCGCGCCACCTCGTCCCGACTTCGACGCGTCGAGGGAGAAGCTGCAACGCTTGGGGGAGGGGGAGGGCGCGCTCACACGCGAGGAGTTCCTCAAGATGAAGGAGGAGTTGGAAGAGTGAGTAAATATTAGATATTATGTCTTTACATACTCTCTTTGTTTAGCCATAGGAAGTCCACTAAGAGACACCATACTGCAAGATATCATGGTGCTTTCACCGCTAAAGAAGCACAAAAAATATTTAAATAAATACACCCAACAGTCACATACATAGTTCTGACCCCACATTAAGATCAATTAAGTCTTGTGTCGTGGGTGTCAGAAGCTACGAGAGACTTTTCGGTCTCACAAACACACAGACCCGACACAAATATTTGTGGGTCACACAAACATTTGTGTTGGTGGGGGGATCGACCGAGGCCTCTTGTTTCACAGTCGTCTGACCAACCACGCCACGGAGCCTGTCAATGATTATTTATTTATGTAATACACAAAAACAGAACGAAAATAAAATTATGGTGTCACGAAACTGGGTTTCTATTTGACCGTGTAAGTGGTGAGTCTCTGAGAATTTATGTATTGTATTGTATTGTATCAGCCCATATACGACCCACTGCAGGGCACGGGCCTCCTCTACAATCGAGAGTACGATTGAGAGTGGTTAGGCCATATAGTCCACCAAGCTGGTCTAGTGCGGGTTGGCGGACTTACATACCGTAGAAATTCTTTTTAAAATCGCTACGGTATGCAGGTTTCCTCACGATGTTTTCCTTCACCGTTAAAGTGCGTGGTGATTGATTATCAATACACTCATGACTCCGAAAAGTCAGAGGTGTGCCCTGGGATTTGAACCCGCGACCACCGTGAACATGTAGGCAGCCGAGTCTGGTCCGATACCACGAGACCACCACGCACTTTTGAGAATTTATGTATGTATGAATTCTAATGCGTTATGATCAAGTCTATTTGTCAGCTCTCCTGCACTCATATATCAACTTCACAGTGGACTAATTTAGCAATTTCTACACTCTAACTAGCTAATATACCATGAGAGCCTCCGTGGCGCAGTTGGCTAGACGCCTGCTATGGAACGAGAGGCCGTGGGTTCTACCACCCCACTACAAATATTTGTATGATCAAATATTTGTTTTGATTCTGTGTGTTTGTAAGACCGAAGGATTCTTGTTTTTGATACTACACAAGACTCGATCATAGTGTGGGGTCTGTATGTGACTGGTAATCCACTGCCTCGGTGTCGTAGTTGTACTACGGTACGATTACAAAGCTGAGGTCTCGGGTTAGAATCCCGGGTCGGGCAAAGTGATATTGTATTTTTCTATTAAATACCAGCCCGGAGTCAGGAATTTGTGCGCGATATGGCGATAGGCTCGCCCCCTATCACATCGTGGGACGGAACACACAAGGCCAAACGTGGGTCTTCTGGTTGCACCTCTGCCTACCCCTTCTGGGATTAAGGCGTGATGTTTATGTATGTATACTTGTTCCAGTGAATACCTAGCAACGTTCAAGAAGACGGTAGCAATGCACGAAGTATTCCTGCAACGTCTAGCCGCTCACCCAGTGTTCCGTAGCGACGCACATCTTCGAGTGTTCCTGGAGTACGAGCACGACTTGTGCGCCAAGCCCAGGGGCAAGATGGACGTCATCGGAGGCCTAGTACGTACCTTACGCTACCTGAAACATAATATATACGCTCCTTTAATAGTAAGTTCAGAATAAGCTGCTAAATCAAATTCAAAAGTTCTTTATGTACGTATTTTTTCCCCAAAAACACTTTCAACTAAACACAACATCAGCTAATAATTTTTCAACTAAACATAATTTCAACTAGACATAACTTTAACAAGTGATTTTTCAACTAAACACAATTTCAACTGAATATAACATCAACTAATCACGTTTTCAACTAAATATAACTTCATCAAATCATTTTTTAACCCCATATGCAAATAGAGGTGTTATGAGTTGACCTGTCTGTGGTCTGTGGCATCGTAGCTCCTAATTGAATAGACTGATCATGATGCGTTTTTTAAATGATAGCTGATGCTATGGAAATGATTTTATTATGATACATGCTACAATTTATTATGATTCCTTCAAAATGAACAGTTTTCTTTCAATTTGAATCTTCCAGATGCGTTCAATGACGACAACAACGGATGAGATATACCTGGGCGCGACAGTGCGTGACGTCAACGACTTCTTCGAACAGGAGACAGCGTTCCTCCAGGAATATTACTCGCATCTGAAGGAGGCGGTCGCTAAGGTGGACCGTATGACTTCAAAACACAAAGGTTAGTGGATTTATATGGTATAGGTCCTTCCGTTTTGTGTATAAAAACATTCAAGTAAAAAAAATCACCTAAACATATTTTTAACCATATATAATTTCAACTAAACACAATTTCAACTAAGCACAACTTCAACTAAACACATTTTCAACTAAACACAATTTCAACTAAACAAACTTTCAACCAAACATAACTTCAACTAACACAACCTCAACTAAATATACAATTTAAACTAAACACAATTTTAAGTAAATATAATTTAAACTAAACCGAATGTCATTTGTAGCAGAGCTACGTTAATTTACATCACGTTTTCATCATCAATTTTACCAAATCAGTATTAAAACGTATTTATTTTTGCGATTTCCATATATCGCCGACTCATACATACATACATAAACACACGCCTTTTTACCAGAAGGGTTAAGCAGAGGTGTTACCAGAACACCCACGTTTCACGTTTTCGAACGCCATATCGGGCACAAATTCCTGACTCCAGGCTGATAATGAATAGAAAAATCCAATATCCCTTTGCCCGACCCGGGATTCGAACCCGAGACCTCAGCTTTGCAATCGTAGTACCACTACGCCACCGAGGCAGTCATCGCCTACTCATGGTGAATTTTATTCGATGATTGAAAAAGCTTCCCCTGATTGGAAAACATTTTTAAATATATTGTTTTGTTTTTGTACCATGTATTTATGTATGATTGTATGAAACACTTAGTACATTATTGTATGTGTGTGTGTAAGTATACGTATAATTGTATCTACCGACGACGACGTGCACAGACAGACAACCTGTTAAACATTATGGGCCATATTCTCAGATTTATTTGAAACCCATTTTAGCTATCGATAATTTTGTCTCCTTCTCTCTCTTTCTCTTCAGCCACAGGAAGTGCACTGCTGTTTTGTCTTTACTTTTCTTCGCTCAAACTGAATTCTAATCTCGTTCGAAATGTACAAAACACTCGATAGCTAAAATAGGTTTTAAATATGTCTATGAATAAATAAAAAAAAAAAAAGTTTATTTCTGAACCAACAAAGAATGTAACAATAAAAATGTTGCCATAATAACTGCATTAGTTCTAACTGTATCGCAGTTATTAGGCCCTCCTTATAACATTAGCTTTCATAGGTTTCATAAAATATGAGAGTTAAATTAACGTGATAAAATAATGTGACAAAATCTACAATCTAAATATAAACAGCCAAGAAAGTATGAGTGTAAGTGTGTGTGGGTGTGTGTGTGTGTGTGTGTGGGTGTGGGTGTGTGTGTGTGTGTGTGTGTGTGGGTGTGTGTGTGTGTGTGTGTGTGTGGATGTGTGTGAGTGTGTGTGTGTGTGTATGTGTGAGTGTGTAAGTATGTGTGTCTGTGTGTGTGTAAGTATATGGACGATACTATCATGGGGTAATATTAATTTCGTCTGTTGCAGAGGTGGCAGACGCACATATAAAATTATCTTCGTGCATCACACAGCTCGCTACGAGGGAACAGCCGCCCATGGAGAGGTTCTTAACGAGAGCCTCCGAGACTTTCGACAAGTGCCGGGTATGTACTGACATCATGCTCGTCATCAGCTTACACTGTCGTCATATTCGTCGCTTGTGTATGATCACAATCATAACCGTAAACGAGGTTACCATGATGAGTCTATTACATGCCCAATACCCCTTTCCTCTCCCTTTCCTGTTTCCTTCCCGCTCCAATCCCTATCTGATGGGTCGCAACACATCAATGATCCAAGTGTTGTGGATGTTCATGTGCAGTGATCACTTATCATCAAGTGACCGGCTTGCTCGTTTGCCGGACCTATGCTATAAAAAAAAAACATGACAGAGGTCGTTATCTTCGTTATCGAAGTCTTCATCGTCATCATAATTAACATCGCCATAATCATATCAAGCAATGTTGAATTTGACCACCTTCGTGGCGCAGTTGGGCGAACGCCGGCTGTGAAACGTAGGGCCGCGGGTTCGATCCTCGCACCGAGACAAATGTTTGTGTGAACCACAAGTATTTGTTTCGGGTCTGGGTGTTAGTGAGACCGAAAAGTCTCTCGTAGCTCCTGATACACAACACAAGACTCGGTCTTAGTGTGGGGTCAGGACTATGTATGTGACTGTTGGGTGTATTTATTTAAATAAACGAATTTAGTATACAAATGCATTGTTTCAGAAAATCGAAGGTCGCATGGCCTCGGATCAGGATTTGAAGTTGGCGGACACTCTGCGCTACTACATGAGGGACACTCATGCCGCCAAAGCCGTGCTGGTTAGGAGACTAAGGTAAGGTCGTCCGGGGTGGTCCCGTTATCTCACAGGAGATAAACGTGAAGCGACAGCTACACTGTCGCGTTTCGTTCGGTGAGTGACATTGCCGGATGCCCAATACTCCCTTTCCTCTTCCCATCTTTTTCCTTCCCGCTCCCCTCCCAATCTGATCTGATCTTGGCCGGCAACACATCCATGATCCAAGCGTTGTGGATGTTCATGTGCAGTGATCACTTACCATCAGGTGACCTGTTTGATCGTTTGCCGGACATATGCAATAATAAAAAGAAATTCCCTTATACATGTTTAATTAATATTTAAAAAGTCATCCATCCATCCAACCGCCAAAGGAAGTCCACAGCTGAACACAGGCCTCCCACAATGATTTCCACAGTGAGGTGTTGGAGGCAGCCTGCATCCAGCGACGTCCTGCGACCTTCACCAGGTCGTCTGAACACCTAGTGGGTGGACATCCCACGCTGCGCTTTCTGCTTCGTGGCCTCCATTCGAGAACTTTTTGGCCCCATCCGTCATCAGTTCTCTGTGCTATATGCCCCGCCCATTGCCACTATAATATAATTTTTAAAAAGTACTAGGTATTATTGTACATCTATTCATTTTCAGGTGCTTAGCGGCTTACGAAGCTGCCAACAGAAATCTCGAGAAGGCCAGGGCTAAAAACAAAGACGTGCATGCTGTAAGTATATCCCTCCCTTTCGCACTCACATAAATTATCAATATTCTGTCCTTGTCACTCTACACCCATGTGAAAATTGAATGTCCCTTTCGCACGTTATCACAGAAATTTAAAGGTTCTGAAACATTTTCCGTCTTTGTCTAACACGTCATGTTCATAATGTTTTCTTTGTCGCACGTCAAGCGAGACATTGAATAAATCACTTTTTTCCAATACTTTTTATGAATGTTTATATGTGCATATCGCATGGTGATTTTAATAACTGTTTATTTTGGTAATATAAAGAAAACAAATAAATTGTTTTTTTTAGTAATATGAAGACAACATTTCATTTTATCTATCTTGGTTTGGGTTTAGCTCAAGTTTAAGGCAATTATTGGGTTTTATTAATTGTTGATAAATGAAATAAATAATTCATATATTATACTATTTTACCCCATAATTAATTCCAAGAGTCCACTAGCAATAAAACTTGCACAAGTTGACTATTTCAAGTTGTTTGCACTGTGTAAATACACTGTAAGTCAATATAAAAGTGTTAGAGCCTCGCTGTTGTCAGTCATGACTCAGCATGAATGGGCAGGCTGATGGTACCACTGTCTCACAGGAAATCGACGTGAAGCGGCAGCTTGGCTGTTGCGTTTCGTTCGATGAATGAGACTGTCGGATGCTCAATACCCCTTCCTGTTCCCATCCTTTTTCCTTCCCGCTCCTCTCCCAATCTGATGGCTCGCAACACATCCATGATGCAAGCGTTGTGGATGTTCATGTGCAGTGATAACTTACCATCAGGTGACCTGCTTGCTCGTTTGACGGACCTATGCTATAAATATACTTATATAATTATATAATTTTTACTTTTTTGTTAAGGTTGTTTACATAAAGCAACCAACTTGAAGAATTTTTGAAAGTTTTACTGCTAGTATAAATAATAATATAACATTATATAATATGTTCTATACCATTCCGTAATACTATCATCCATATATATAATGTTTATTGTCTAACACGTTGTCTTTTTGTGCACGCTAAGCCGGTGGAGGTGCAAGAGGTAACGCACGCTTTACACACATACAACCATACATACACGCACATACAACACTGTCGATATTTCATACAATTATACACACACTCGTACAAGCACATTCAATAACATTGTGTATTAAATGTTTCATACAATTTACATACAACACTATTAAATGTTTTAAACAATTTTTTGAGTGATTTCATACAATTATACATTCATTCACATAAAATGCACTTACATACATTGTATAATGAATATTCCATATAATTTATGAAGAATGGAAGTCTTATAAATCAATGTGGATTATTTTAAAGGTGGCCTATGTCTATTAGTATTTATCTTATGTAATGGTTTCTTAGATTCACGTAAATGTTACGCATTGAAATAAAACGAATTCTTATGGATTTTATCGTGAATTTTATTTAATTTTTACATTTTCTAAATAAAAAAGTAAGTGTTAACGACGCGATCAATTAAATCTATCAATTAATTATAATCTGTGGCCGCGCGGCGCGGGCAACGCCATTTATTATCTGTATATCCGGTGTACCAGTTCCGGTGTCCGCCGACGCCGCGTGAGTCGCATGTCGCTAAATTTTCGTGTTGGCTGAACTGGCTGCTAGTTTTATTTAACTAGCAGCCAGTTCAGTCCAATATAATACATTAAACCTTGTACTATTTTAAATAAAATAAAATATATATAGGCGGAGCAGGCGCAAGCGGACGCGTGCGCTAAGTTCGAGCAGCTGTCCGCGCGCGCTCGCGAGGAACTCATCGACTTCAGGGCGCGCCGCGTCGCCGCCTTCCGGAAGAGGTAATGCACCTTATTACTATCAGTATAGTGTCTATTATTGTCCACCAGCAAATAGTTTATTTAAGAGATCAATTGTACATCTTATTTTTATTGATGTAAAGTCTATAATCGCATAATAAGTAATCAGTTATACTCCTTGTTAATATTGTATTTCATCTGCCCATATACGTCCCACTGCAGGGCACGGGCCTCCTCTACAGTCGAGAGTACGATTTAGAGTGGTTAGGCCATGTAGTCCACCACGCTGGCCTAGTGCGGGTTGGCGGACTTTTGCATACCCTAGATATTTGTACAAAACGCTATGGTATGCAGGTTTCCTCATGATGTTTTCCTTCACCGTTATAGTGCGTGATGATTGACTGTCAATACCGTAGATTTTAAAATGTAAAAGTCCGCTAACCCGCACTAGGCCAGCGTGGTGGACTATATGGCCTAACCACTCTAAATCGTACTCTCGATTGTAGAGGAGGCTCGTGCCCCGCAGTGGGACGTATATAGGCTGATACAATACAATACAATATAATACATACTGTATATTTTATTATTGCATACAAGGTATTATGTCCTTTTATAAAACTATTTGTCAACAGTCTCATCGAGCTAGCTGAACTTGAGATCAAACACGCGAAAGCCCAACAGGAGTTGTTCAGGAAATCGCTACAAGTACTGAGAGAGTGCCAGTGAGTAACTGCTAAACTACTACTAGGACCGTCAGCGGACCGTGATGTGAACGTTATAGGACCGTGATAGAAACGTATCAGACAAAAGTCCTTGGGAAATGTGATGTGAATAGTACATCATACAAGGCATAATTGGACATGTCTGAATAGAAAAATTTAATGAAAATATTACTTGTTTATTTTCTGTATTTAGTATAAAAAATATATATTATGATGTCTTATTGTTTTTTTTTCCTTAATCTTTTGTTTTATGAAATATCAAATCGATTGTCAAATTAAATCATTTGTTTAATATAAAATGTGTTTCATAATGTCGGATAATTTTTCATACATTTACTTTTTTATTAAAGGACCCGTCGACTTTTTTGTCTGATACGTTCATGTCACGGTCATATTACGTTCCGTTACAGCAGAGATCTTTAAAGTACTGGCGTATTCCATTTATCAATAATTCAATACAAGTGATTGTATAGGTATGATTGATGTAAATTGAATTTTATGTACATATTGGAAATATGGCGTATATAATTCAAAATTCCAGTTAATTTTCTGTATTTTTGTAATATTATTTCTAAGTTAAATTTAAACTGTTTTAATGGCATTATAGAGGTTAAAACTGAATATCTTAACTGATATTAAATTTGGGGTTGTTCTGTCATACTTTGGAAAGGCAATTAAATATGTCGGCAAAGTGAGAGGCTGCCTTGGTAGGTACCACCGCAATGTCTATTTCTCCCGCCAAACAGCAATGTAATCGCATTGTTGTGTTCAGGTTTGAAGGACATTGTAGCCAGGGTAACTACTGGACATAATGAGACTTAATATCTTATGTCTCAAGGCGAGTGCAGTGGAATGCCAAACATTGCTTTGTAATTCATGGTTTGGTTTTGCTACTGTCCATGAGCGGTCGTATTGCTTGCCACCAGGCGAATGGCATGCTCGTCTCGCCATTCATTGCAATAAAAAATAACGTCACGCTGCTGTGCACCGGGCTCTTCTACAATCGAGAAAAAGATTAAGTGGGGTTAGACCATATAGTCCACCATGCTGGCCTAGTGCGGGATGGTCACCTTGCCAAAATACATTTTAATTTAACATTAATATTCTATGAAACCCCATTAAAACAGTTTACATTATTAACTTGAATACAATGCGTATAGCTGTATTATTGAATAGATACTCTACTCCACCAAGTCCGTTGTCTATGGTTTTAGAATTGACAAGAAGTTTGCGTGTGTATGGGTGAATTGTCAAAGTCATGATAGGTCGTCTTCGATCTTCTGTCGCTGAATGCGTTGTTGTGCAAAGTAATATTTTTTCTATCTTAATATTGTGTTATATAGGATATGTTAAAACTATTAGATTATGAGTATAAATGCTTGTTATTTATATTATGATAACATATCAAACAATGCGTTAAATGGATATTTTTGAAACTTGATTTGTAGTTCAAATAGTAGTACTTCAGGTCACTGTGGAAATTATTGGTAGAGGTCTATGTTCAACAGTGTACTTCCTTTGGCTGATGGTTTGGATTTGATTGGATTTGTAGTTCCTTATTTTGCCACTCGTCAATTTAAGGTATAAGTCATCTATAATCTATTGGCGTGTGACGAAATTTGAAACAACAAATAAAATAAAAAAAATATCTGTTCATCGCATTGTTTGCGATGTGTTATTAGGGCCTCGTTCACCATCTTTGAGTAAACTGTTGATTAGTTACTTTTTGAATAACGTTAATTGCCAAGTAAAAGTGCCGAGTATGTTACGTCGATTTCACAAGTGAAATCAAGTGTCGAGTACTAACGTGCTGGTTAAGTGAATGACATAAAAAAATACAAGCAATTCGTTCAATATTACGTCAAATGTGCCCTGCCCTGCTGTGTCAACGTTTTTTTTTAATAAAAAAGGAGGTTGATATTTAAATAATATTTTAACCATCAAGTAAATACGCTAATGGCAGATGATGTTGCCAGTAAGGTACTGATTAGTGTAATCATAAGATTAGTGTTGCTGGAGCGTCGTGATATCGACATGAGATGTTACGGGTGACTTTAACTGATGACTAGCCTACTTGACGCTTTACTTGAAGGTGTTGAACGAGGCCCTGATAGTATTAACATGTCTAGTGTAATAAAATGTGAAGAGAGAAATTATATTATTACTTTACGACCCATAGACAAACGGAGTTTGTGAAATAGAACATCTATACTTATTTTGTACATCAGTATAGTTACAATTTATAAAGTATGAATTTATGTGGAAATCGTATCTACGATTTCTCATAGTAATATAAGCGCTGTATTTAAATATTAAATACGTATAAATATTGAGTATGATTATATTTTTTATTATTTTCTAAATAAATAAGTCTGCTTTTGCCGTTTAGAAGTAGTTGATTATTATATTAAGATATTACCCCAAAGTTAAGTAAATTGGGAAGATTATTTTCGAGATTTGGCATAGTCAATGAGTATGTGGGTAAACTTTGATTATTAAATTATAGATGTTTTATGCAACTCGAATTAATGAAATTGGGGTAAATCATGAACATTAAAAATTTTTTTTTTTTTTTGCGGTTATAAAATAATTTTGTTTTGGTAAATCTTGGTTTGTTTTTAAATTATAGATATTAAAGTAATTACTTAGAATGTAATTTTTTTTTTATTTAAAATTTCTGAAAATCTTTATCGTTTTTGTTCTGGAATATATCAAGTACTAATCATGTTAAGGTGCATAGATATTTTTATTATATATTTTATCGTTTAAGCACTAAGGACCAAACTATTATTTCTCTTACGTGTATGAATGTATGTATGTTCGTTGCTTTGTCTTTTAATTACTTAGTTTTATAATGGAATGTGTAAAGGTACTTGTATTATCAAATTCATTTTGTATGTTTCTTAAAAAGTGGGTGAAAGACGTCCATTTTAATTTGATTTTTTCTCTCGTTATTGCTTAGTTTTGTGAAATTTGGTACTCTGTGAGCTATATTGAAGGAACAATTAAAACATTATGTATTTCTTTGTTGTTATTTAAGTAAATAATTCAAAGATTTCGCATTGCACAGAACACAATTATAGATTTCCAAATTGAATGGGTTAACATGGTAAATAATTTTTAATACTCACCCAAAATATTTGAAATATGAACACGTCGACATAATATGTGATACCTAGAGGGTAAAAAACATGGGGTAGTTACCCTAAGCTCACGAAAATTGTTTGATTGAGCACCTGTTCGGCTATGCAAGATATAAATTTTATAACCAAAGTGAGTATGCATGTAAAAATGTTGTTAATTAAGGAAATATATGATTATCTATATAAATGATATGTTTTATTTGTGTTATCCCCAGTTATGGTAAATAGTGTCTTATGTAGTAAATTTTATTAAATTACAAGCTTAGTTGTCAATGCAATGGTGATTCTGAAATGAATAATTGATTTTATTTTTGTGCGGACTGCCTCGGTGGCGTAGTTGTACTACGGTATGTTTGCAAAGCTGTGGACTCGGGTTTGAATCCCGGGTCGGGCAAAGTGATATTGGATTATTCTATTCATTATCAGCCCGGAGTCAGGAATTTGTGCCCGTATGGCGATAGGATCGCCCCCTATCACATCGCGGGACGGAACATACAAGGCGAAATATGGGTGTCCTGGTAGCACCTCTGCCTACCCCTTCTGGGAAAAAGGCGTGAGTTTATGTATGTCTTTTTGTGCGGTTATAATCAATTTAGAAATTAAAAAATATATATATAACGCAGTCATAAAATGGTGCAATTTTTTGTTTTTTTTATTGGGACAAAAACGGTTACATGTTCATATCTTATAATGGTCATAATCTAAGCTGTTAAAAACACACATAACCCATATCATTCTCCACATATTGACATATTGTAATTATTTAATTTAATGTATACAGGGTATATCAAGACTGCTACCGAAAACGAAGCCAGGTGGTAGTTTTAGTGACTACAGACACGCTGCTACTAAAATTTTTGCAAAAAAAAGCGACGATTTCTTTTTGTAGTTTTTTAAATATTGTATTTTAATGGTAAATCCACAGTATTATAATGTCCTGGGACGGAATACACAAGCGAAACGTAGATGTTCTGGTAGCACCTCTGCCTACCCCTTCTGGGACGCATGATTTTTGTGCCTGTCTAAATGTCTAGCGTAACCGTTGCTATATAACAATAAAATATGCATGTTTAGTTGTGCGTGTCGACGCGTTGCCATAGCAACGGCTATTCCACAACAAGATACTCTCAAACTCCTACAATTGCAATAATTTGTAAAAACAGTGCAATTAAATGTGATATACAACTATGTAGGTAAGTCAGTGCTACTTCATTAAACGGGGCAAATCATAGACTTTTAAATAAACTAATTATAAAACACCTACGTCACGATTCTTGAAAATTCATTTTTAACCAAGAGTCATTTGGGGTAAGTCAGAGTTATTTGGAATTGATATAGGCCAATATATCCGCATATTTCAGTTGATTTATTCATATTTGGGAATAGTTAAAGCGTAGAGTGATTTAAAGCAACAGGCTAATAATTTGTGTCAATACGCAATAATGACGTGACCCATTTTGGAGGGAAATCTGACAAGTCCGTTCATACCTACTGTTCCTTATAATGGTTTCTTCAATTTACGCGAATTTTACACGTTTCTTACAGATTGTATCTCGAAATTATTGATCCACCCCGTGACCACGAAAGCTGTAGTGATCGAATCGTCGGGAAGTGAAAAAATACAAAAATTAGATCAAAATCGCGACAAAATCCGCAAGATTTCGTTTTATTTCAATACTGTTCTTTATTTCTTTCTATCTCATTAATTAATGTGTCTTATGTAGGTAATGCCTGATAGTATAATGCATGGCTTTTACCATACAAAAAGATTATTTTCATCGTCTTGAGTCAAGAAGTCAGTCAGTAGACCTTTGCCAATAATTTCTACAGTAATCTATTGTAAATGGCTTGCATCCAGCGACGGCTGTGTTTATTGTAATTTATAATATACTTATAGAATTCTAGACAATTCTAGAATACCCCATCACTAAACTGCATTGTAAAATCACAAATTACGTAGCTGTAAAGCCAAAATTTGATTTCTAATACGTATAGACCGAAGAAAACAATATCTACTCATGAAACCACAATTTAAAGCCTCTAAAAAGTATTTCTGTTCTATTGTAATTTAATTAAAAGTATTGATCACTTCACGTCAATACCTACTATTTGCGGGAGATTTCATTGCATTGAAACATTGTTTTAAGCTGTATAAAAGCACCTATTTTACTGCTGGCAGGTATCTCACATGTGAGAGGCCGGTTGAGTAGGTACCATCGCAATGTCTATTTCTTCCGCCAAACAGCAACGTAAACGCATTGTTGTGTTCCTGTTTGAAGGACATTGCAGCCAGACTAACTACTGGACATAATGAGACTTAACACCTTATGTCTCAGGATGTCTTCTTGTCTTCTATTCATTACACTTAAGACTGCCTTCTGTTTATCCTTTTCCAATATCCATCCCATGGTTGTCTGTAAAACATTGCCTTTGAGCGATAAGACCGCCAATTGTACTTTTTTTTTAAATGATTTCTGACTTTATTTGTTTCATTTTTTTATGTGCAATAAAGTGCATAAATAAATAAACGGCGAGCGCAGTGGGGTTCCACGCATTGCTTTGTAATTCATGGTGTTGTTTAATTATCTACTATTCATGAGCGGTCGTATCGCTTACCACCAGGCGAATGGCATGCTCGTCTCGCCATTCATTGATATAATAAAAACTCTTTACAATTTGGGTGTAATTATTTTCAGCTAACCAAGAGTCCTGTTAAATCAATATGACGTTGTTAAGGACGCGTTGGATTCTCGTATCGTTGCTAGGGACGATTACTGGAACATTCGGGAAGTGGGTGCAGGGGCACCTTGATACTAAAGAGGTAATTACTGTAAAATATGGTTAAAAATCAAGAGAACTTGGGAATATTAATATTTTATAATAAAAATATAGTTGCAGATGTTTTATACTGATATGGCTAAGCATCTACATTGTAGTGCAGAGAATAAATAAATACACCCAACAGTCACATACATAGTCCTGACCCCACACTAAGATCGAGTGTTATGTCGTGAACCAGAAATAAATACTTGTCACAAATATTTGTTTCGGTGCGGGGATCGAACCCGCGGCCTCTCGTTTTACAGCCGGCGTGGAACCAGCCACAGCGCAGTTGCCACACCGGCTGTGAAAACGACCGCGTCGCGCCGCACAGCTACGATCTCCTCACCGAGATAAATGTTTGTGTGGACTGATATTTGTCTCGGGTCTGGGTGTTTGTGAGACCGAAAAGTCTCTCGTAGTTTCTGATACCCACGACACAAGACTTAATTGATTTTATTGTGGGGTCAGAACAATGTATGTGACTGTTGGGTCTATTTATGTATTTATTTATTTATAATTTTTGTTATATTGTAAGTGATTATCTGTGTGTATTTTTTTTTGAATTCGCCCTGTTATGTAGTAATCGTTGATTTGTTTTTCTTTTCTTTTTTTCATTATTAAGTATATTTTTCCTTGTTTTTGTTTACGTGTGTGTAATTCATCTGTGTGTGTGTATGTGACTGTTGGGTGTGTTTATTTACTGTTTCTTGCTATTTTTCCTACACGAAACACTACCATAAGGTACAACCATCATGAATGTACTAATATTTTCCTCAGAACTGGGCGTTCCTCTCTCGTTTCTGCTTCCTCTCACTGGACGGACAGTTTGAATACCTCATTGAGTATGACAAGGACATGGGCATACCCAATCTATTATTATACTATGATGACGACTCACAGTGGCCTGAAGTTTACCACAGCAGCAAGGTATGAGAGTCAACGCCATAAGATTATCGCGTTCTGACAATGTTAACATACATACATACATAAACACACGCCTTTTTCCCAGAAAGGGTAGGCAGAGGTGCTACCAGAACACCCACGTTTCGTCTTGTATATTCCGTCCCACGATGTGATAGGGGGCGAGCCTATCGCCATATCGGGCACAAATTCCTGACTCCGGGCTGATAATTAATAGAAAAATACAATATCACTTTGCCCGACCCGGGATTCGAACCCGAGACCTCAGCTTTGCAATCATACCGTAGTACCACTACGCCACTGAGGCAGAGACAATGTTAACAGAATGCTTGTTTTTCATATCCTTACGATAAATGGAACGTCAAGCATTGCTTTGTAATTCATGGTTTGGTTTTGCTACTGTCCATGAGCGGTCGTATCGCTTACCGTCAGGCGAATGCAGAAACGGATTATCCCTAAGGCAAACTAGGCACGTGTCCAGGGGCGCGAAGTGACGAACGCGGCGCGCACGATTTCGGATATCTTCGTTTTTATGCAAAACCATCAACAATATAATTATGTTACTATAATAATAATAAATAATAATAAAAAATCTTTATTTGGCACAACATTATATAAGCTACATTTTTTATGCAAGGAGTGACAGTCATGTTAGTGCTTACATAAATTATAAAAGCTGCAATTTAACAGGGGGCCCCAAACTAGGCAGAGCCTGTATCTTGGAGACCAGTATATGTCTATTATATTTGTTCAATAGCTTAGTATTGCTCTTCACATAGTGATTTAAGAAAATAATAATGTGAAGTTAAGTACAATAAACTGATACGTTACTGATAAACATCATCTATGTCTTTATAAGTATGGCTGCTAGAGGGGCGCTTTGAGATGCTTGCCTAGGCCCCTGGGAGAATGGCATGCTCGTCTTGCAATAAAAAATTACAATTTACAAATCTTATTTAACGAATGTTTTGTCTTCTTCGCTCAAACTGAATTCAAAATGCGTTCGAAAGGGACAAAACATTCCATAACTAAAATAGGTTTATAACTGTCTATGATTACGTAATCAATAATTACAGACGTGCAGAGAGCGGGAGGCGGTGTTGAACAAAGCCGGTCAGAACCAGATCATCCGCCTGTCTCACTGGTATCCTGACACGGAGTATTCTGGATGTATCGTCACCAGGGCGAATAAGGAACTGCCTGCTTCTAAAAGGTTTGACTTATTTTTAAACGACTTAAACAAGAGAATATCACTTCGACCTGTATGTAGATAAAGAAATAAATACACCCAACAGTCACATACATAGTCCAGACTCCATATTAAGATTGAGCCTTGGGTCGTGGGTATCAGGAACTACGAGAGACTTTTCGGCCCCATAAGCTCTCAGACCCGAAACAAATACCTGTGGTTCACACAAATATTTGTTTCGGTGCGGGGATCGAACCCGCAGCCTCACGTTTCACATCCGGCATCTAACCAACTGCGCCACGGATGTTGTCAAATAATAAGATATATATGTAATTTTGTCACAATTGCACGGTTTTTGAATATGTTGGTGTATACCAGCTTCTGAACACGTGTGCTAAATTTCATATACGAGTATGTATGTGTGTTTGTATGTTTGCCCTCGCATATCTCAAAAAGTATATGTCGGAATTAAAAAAAAAAATACTGATATTTAAAAAAAAAAAGTTGGCATATTAAAATATTTTGTATTTATTAAAACATTAGTTTTATCTCTCTCTTTTTATTCCAATTTTGGAGTCGATTTAATTTAATTAAATTATTATTTTTAGTCTAGCATGAAGTAAATGCAATGCGCCTGAGGGTTATTTTGGAGCAATGGTAATAACAGTCAACGTAGCTACGAGTATTGTTAAGGGATATATTTTATCTTAATATTAACAGCCTCTTTTACTCTTGGTTACATACAGGATGTGGAATAATACATAGCGGGTTCGATCCCCGCATTGATATAAATATACATATATACTGCATACATACATAAACTCACGCCCTTTTTTCAGAAGGTTTAGCAGAGGTGCTACCAGGTCACCAACATCTCATCTTGTATGTTTCGTCCCACAATGTCATAGGGGATGAGCCTATCGCCATATCGGGCACAAATTCCTGACTCCGGGAAACGCATTGAAAAATCCAATATCACTGCCCGATACGGGATTCGAACCCCAGACCTCAGCTTTGTAATCGTACCATAATAAAAATAAAACTACGCTATCGAATGAGATACATGTTTGTAGGTATTATCTACAAATATATTTGTGATGTCTCTCTCGTAGTTCTTGACTCCTACGTCATGAGACTTGTATCTTAGTCTCGGGTTAAGACTCTGCGAGTGTGTGAATGTACGGTGTATAATGTATTACGTTATTATTTATTACGTCAATCCATTACGCCAGCATGCTTTGAAATCAATATATTAATTTTTCCACTCACCAATCTCACGTCTTAGCAACGAGAATGCAGCTCTGTTGTAGGATTAAACACAAGCACAAAATTCACCACAAACTAATTGAAGCACAAAACACTATTTGCACTAGTGTTCACACCATAAACAAATAAATACACCCTACAGTCACATACATAGTCCTGACACCACATTAAGATCAATTAAGTCTTGTGTCGTGTATCAGAAGCTATAAGAGACTTTGCGGTCTCACATACACCTAGACCCGAGACAAATACCTACTTGTAGGCCTCACAAACATTTGTCTCGGTGCGGGGAATGAACCCGCGGCGTCGCGTTTCACAGGCGGTCTCTTACCAACTGCGCCACGGAGGCTTTAAAAAATTAGATAAGAAATTCAAGAATAAATTGTCCACAGAACTATGGAAATAAGTAATAATAATTTGCAACACATTTTCCACAAAATTAAGTAAGTCAAGTAATTAGCAGGACACGTGTTACTCTCACGGCAGCACGCACAAGACTAGTGTCAACTCGGCTACATGCTAAATGACAGCTAACTACCTTCCAATTATATTGGTGATAAAAAATAAATGCGATGCTACAATACAAAGTAGGTACCTACTGATTGTGTGCTAAAATCATACTCTTCTAACAAAAAAATGTTAATGCTATCACAATATTCGTGTTAAACAAAGCAGATTAGGTTTAATAAAAGAGAGCTTTTAGTTACATCTTAAACAAGTTGTCACAGATTAGTTCTTCAGCTCGAAAATATTTTTATAATTAACCAATCGTTTCGGGTCATAATGGTATTATGGAATTGAACACACTTCAGTAGATTCGACTGCTAATGAGACAAATCAGAAATTTTAGATGTCAGGACCGTGTGTATGACTCTCTCTCTCTCTTCAGCCACAGGAAGTCCACTGCTGAACATAGGCCTCCCCCAAGGATCTACACATTGACCTGTTGGAAGCGTCCTGCATCCAGCTACTGTTTGACTACAGTAAATTAATTTAAATTCCTTATTTTTTCAGCACATCAACATCAAAATCTTTAACAACAGTCAACCCCTTTATAAAACCTAAAAACAATACGAATGCAACAAAATCGGAACCGCCACACGATCCACTGTATTACGACCAATTCTTAAAAACTACCACTGTCAAACCGAAAGCTACCACCGCCGCTACAAAATCTACCATTGCGGGAGCAAATTCTACCACTTGGTACGAATTGTTGCCAACTGATGATCTGAATGTTACCACCGCGTTTCCCGAAGATGAATTGTGGGAGAACATTGGCCCGGAAACGAATTCTAGTCGTTTTGGAAAATTAAAGGATGTGGAGATTTTGTTTAATGATCATAAGACTGGGGTAAGTTTACTATTTAAGGATAAATGGGATTTAAAGTTCAAGTGCGTGGTGGCCTGTTGGTAACGGACCAGACGCGGCTGCCTACATGTTCACGGTTGGCGCGGGTTCAAATCCCAGGGCACACCTCTGACTTTTCGGAGTCATGTGTGTGTTGATAGTCAATCACCACGCACTATAACGGTGACGGAAAACATCGTGAGGAAACCTTACCATAGCGAGTTGTAAAAAAAATCTATGGTATGTAAAAGTCCCCCAACCCGCACTAGGCCAGCGTGGTGGACTATATGGCCTAACCACTCTCGATTGTAGAGGAGTGAGACGAGACTCGACAGTGAGACGTATATGGGCTGTTACAGTACAGTAAAGGCTAAATTCTTTATTTGAAAGCATCAAATATCTTACACCCTTAATTCTTTGTAGTCAAAAAAGATTATTATTGAAGTTTTTATTAATATTACTGATGCGATTTCAAGTCTTAATATTGGCTTACCTCGACGCGGAAATCGAACTTTTGTCACTTTCAATCCAATCCAATCCATCAGCCAAAAGAACTCCACTGCTGGACATAGGCCTCTCCTAATGATTTCCACAGTGACCTGTTGGAGGCAGACTGCATCCAGCGACGTCCCGCGACCTTTACCAGTCGTTATGTCACTTTGGATCTCTATAATACGTTGACACTTAAACCAATACGGACACTTGGACAACTTAGATCAATGCGTATTTATACTATATTTATTTCAGCAACGAATAAAACGCTCGTCTTTCGAACTAATAGAGAGATATCGTCGACGCCGTCTGAATTCACAGTCGCAGAACTCCAACAGTCCAAGAAAGAGTGAGAAAATGGAGAAGCTTTTAGTCTCCTGCCATAATTCTAGAAGATTCCGATCGGCGAGGGAACGATGGTGGTTCATAGCGATTAGCAATTGTGACAGCAAGAAGGTAATAAACTCACGCTTTTTTCCATTAGGGGTAGGTAGAGGAGCAGGACACCCACGTTTCGCCGTGTGTTCCGTCCCTTGATAGTCCCCGCCTATCGCCATATCCAATCCAATATCATTTTGACCGACCCTGGATTCGAACACGAGACCTTAGCGTTATAATCGTACCGTTGTACAACTGCGCCACTTAGGCGGAAGGTAGCTCTTTGATATTGGCTCAACAAAGTGGTAGTCACTTTGTTACTTTGTGCTACTAAGTACTTGTCACTTTGTGGTAAACGCGAGATTGTACATTGTAATTGATTTCAATTTTTACGTGTTCTGCAGTTGGCGCCTTCAATTGTTACGCATGTATTTTGATTTGTTGGCTAGTAAAGTATATAAGCAAACTAGTCAACGTGTACAAGTACAATGAATATAAAGAAGCAAAGTCTAATACAGGCTTAGCCTAGTTTTGGAGCCCTGGCAATTGTTATTAGTTTAGTAATTATGTTATTTACATAGTTTTAAGTAATTGTAACGCAATTTGGTAAATAAATGTATTTTTATCATTATTTATTAATTATTTCAGGGTCTAGAAGTGAAGTACAAGTTTCTGATGACCAACGCGCCTGATGGTGACTTCTGGCACACGCATTTCTCCGCTGATGAATTTTGTGAGTATTGCAAGTTTTAAGCCAATCGTGCATTGTATTTTACGACCGTACGTAAATAATTAGTATTGCTGGACGTAGGTTCGCATATCAGTGCACACAACTCTGACTTTTCTGAGTTATGTTTCACTTTAAAGTTTCAGTAGTTTATCACATAAGTTACTATGGAAGGAGTACTAAGGAATGGAGTCGCTGGAAAGGTCTTTATCACCGAGATACTTGTGGATCAGTTTTAAACGTATTAGATGCCAGTCTAGTTTCAGATTTATGAAACTATCAATAACGCGTCTTAAGGCTCCCGCAAGGCCGCCATATAAAATTAATTAAGTGTCATCAAAATGAATGAAAAATATACTTTAAAGGAATTGATTCGTAAGGCCGCAGGCAGCGGAATAATAACATGTTCATCTGTAATTGCAGATAGTATAAGGTAACATTTACATAATGGTTTCACAGACTTCAATAATACGTTTAGATTCTCTCATAAAATTGTCATTCAGGAGTATGGTTTCACTGAGTTGCATAACATAGCAAGCAATTCTATATGTGTTGCAGCATCTCTTCTGTTGATTTTATATTTATTTTTTTATCATTACTTATGTAGGCAATTAACTTAAAGTCCATTAGACACATATGCGATTAGTTTTTCAACAGGCGTTTTTTTTGCTATGTCATTCATGTCATTTTTTATACAAATTATATACACCTTGAGACCGTGGTCGGCGAGTTTTATTTTTTGAACAAATCCTTCATGCTAACTGTGAAATGCGCAGCGTGGGACGTCCACCCACTAGGTGGTCAGACGACCTGGTGAAGGTCGCGGGACGTCGCTGGATGCAAGCTGCCTCCAACACCTCACTGTGGAAATCATTAAGAGAGGCCTATGTTCAGCAGTGGACTTCCTTTGGCTGATGGATGGATGGAACTGTGAAATTATTTATATTTAACACAATTCTATACAACATGCTATATAGAACCATATAGGATACGGTAAGTTATGTGAGAACCGTCGATCCGGAATACATACGTAAACTCACGCCTTTTTCCCAGAAGGGGTAGGCAGAGGTACTAACAAGGCACCCACGTTTCGCCTTGTATTTTCCATGATGGGATTGGCGTCGAGCCTATCGCCAAATCGGGCACAAATTCCTGACTCCGGGCTGATAATGAATAGAAAAATCCAATTTCACTTCGCTCGACCCGGGATTCGAACCTGAGACCTCAGCTTTGCAATCATACCGTAGTACAACTGCGCCACCGAGGCAGTCGATCCGCATTAGGTGAACAAAATAGACTATGTGAATGCTGAATAGTATCTACTATGTTGTTTTTTTTTAATCTTGCTCGGCTAAGGACATGTGCTGCTTATATCCGACAGCCTCAGACAGGTTAGACGCCGCCTGTGAAACGAGAGGCCGCGGGTTCGATCCCCGCACCGAAACAAATATTTGTGTGATCAACAAGTATTTGTTTCGGGTCTGGGTGTTTGTGAGACCGAAAAGTCTGTCGTAGTTCCTGATACGATACAAGACTCGATCTTAGTGTGGGGTCAGGACTATGTATGTGACTGTTGGGTGTATTTATTTATTAAGTTCAATATCGTTCAGATACTGTATTAACTATCATCAAAATTACCTCCTAAACATTCAACAACTAAAGGTTTTCAATCTATAAATGAGCCAATAAGTCTTTAAAACGTGTACATTATCAATTAAGGAAATCTATGCATTTACCACCCAAATACGACGATGATTAAAAAATTACAACAAATTTATCGCTGTGTTTTTTTTTAATTTTTAGTCGCATTGCGTCTGAAGTCACTGGTACCACCTGGCTTCGTTTTCGGTCGCTGCCTGGATATACCTTGTATAAGTTTTCAATCTTTTACAGACGTACTCCCAGTCCTTCTAGCCTACACCTTCGCGTACGTCATCGTGATGGTAGCAGTAGTGATGTGTAGCGTGGAGCTCAAGTCCAGGCACCTGCTCCACTCGACGTACAAGCTGTTTCTAGTGTCGATTGTGACGCAGCACACTGGAGTGATGATTCAAAGCCTGGCGTATATCAAGTACGCTGCCAACGGGGTCGGCAGCCCCGCTGTTGTTACTGTTGGTAGGTTTCATTATTCATTTATACTTCTAATTGTCAATTTTGTATTGGGTTTACGCAAATGTTACACTTTGACATAAAACGAATTCTTACGGATTTTATCGCGAATTTGATTTAATTTTTACATTTTTTAGTTTCCCGACGTTTCGATCACTTTACAGTTTTCGTGGTCACGGGGCGGATTGAGGTATTAGCCGTCCGCTTAGTGACTGTTACAATTTAACTTAATTTACAATTCGCATTCGCTCCAAAAACGTCGAGAAATTAAAAAATGTAAAAATTAAATCAAATTCGCGATAAAATTCGTAAGAATTAGTTTGAGTTCTAATAGCCAAGTTGTAGTAACAATTTTGTCAGCCGTAGCGCAGTTAGTTAGACGCCGGCTATGTTTTTTTTATTGTATAGGTCCGACAAACGAGCAAACAGGTCACCTGATGGTAAGTGATATCTGCACATGAACATCCACGAAGCTGGATCATGGATGTGTTGGCGGCCCAATTGGGAGGGAAAAAGGATGGGAAGAGGAAAGGGGGATTGGGCATCCAGCAATCACACTCACCGAACGAAACGCGACAGCTGGATCAGTGGATTTCGATTTCCTGTGAGACAGTGGTACCGTCCCGGATGAGCCTGCCAATTCATGCTGAGCCATGACTGACATCAGCGTCTATGTAACGCCGCGGCTTCGATCCCCGCAGGGAAACAAATATTTGTGTGGTCTGGGTGTTTGTGAGACCGAAAAGTCTCTCGTAGTTTCCGATACGACACAAGGCTCGACCTTAGTGTGGGGTCAGGACTATGTATGTGAATGTTGGGTGTATTGATGTATTAGAAATTCCAGGGCAGTTTTTCTGCGGTGTATCAGAGATGACGTTCCTCCTTCTACTGGTGTTGATGGCTAAGGGTTACACCATAACAAGAGGCCGGTTGAAAGTCGGTTTTACCGTGAAACTGACCGTGTTCATGTGTTGTTACGTGGTGACTTACATCGTCCTGTTTATATACCAAGCTAAGGTATGTAACATTTACAATTACACAAACTTTAAGTGCCCATACACGTCCCACTGCTGAGCATGGGTTAACCCTACAACTGAGAGTTTGATTGAGAAGGGTTAGGCCATGTTTGCCTGGTGTAGGTTAGTGGACTTAACATATCACAAGAAATATTGTGAAGACCTCTGTGATATCAGGTTTTCTCGCGATATTTTCCTTCACCGTTACTGTATCAGCCCAGATACATCCTACTGCAGGGCACGAGTCTCCTCTACGATCGAGAGTACGATTGAGAGAGATTGGGCCATATATTCCATCACGCTGGTCTAGTGCATGTTGGCGGAATTACATAATACAGAACATCATGTAATCGCTATACTATGCAGGTTTCCTCGCGATGTTTTCCTTCACCGTTTAATTGCGCGGTGCTTGACTATCAATACACATAATATGACTACGAAAAGTTGGAGATGTGCCCTGGGATTGAACCACAGTCCCGGCAGAAACGTCAGGTCTATTACCAACGGCCTTTATGCAACTAATTCTTGGTTGTGTCGGAGTCCAATGCTTCGCAGGGGCCGATTATGGGCTGATAAATAACAAAATATATTATGTAATGTACTAACAGTATATAATATTATATTTTGGTATCGTGCAAAACCTCCTCGATGAAGTCTTGATGGTATTATTTTTACATATTTGTTTCAGGTTTTTTTTTTAATTCCGATTGTTTTAAGTTTTTACACTCGGCTATTATTATTTTATTTATTTTCCTTTTATACCTTTTGTGCTTCTCTTTGTTTGTCTGTATGTTTATTGCAAAACTTTATTATGCAAATTTGTGACAAAACATACTTTCTATCTTTCTTGTTTCTTTCTTTCTCCTTTCATTCTTTCTTCTTTCGTTCTTCTTTCTTTCTTTCTTGGCCCTGTTCGACTCTATCATAGCTCTATGGTTGCAGGCTTTCGATCCAGGCGAAGTGTTATACCTATACGAAAGTCCTGCAGGCTACGGGCTCATAGTACTACGAGTTCTAGCGTGGTGTGTATTCGCATATTCAACATTTTTTACCGTCAGAAAATATCCAGAGAAGGTAAGGATTTTATAAAATTATCTCCATTGTATATACATACGTACATAAACTCACGCCTTTTTCCCAGAAGGGGTAGGCAGAGGTGCTACCAAGACACTAAGGTTTCGCCTTGTATTTTCCGTCCTGCGATGTGATAGGCGGCAAGCCTATCGCCATATCAGGCACAAATTCCTGACTCCGGGCTGATAATGACTAGAAAAATCCAATATCACTTTGCCTGAGCTGATATTCGAACCCGACACCTCAGCTTTTCAATCGTACCGTAGTACAACTACGCCACCCAGACAGTCAACTCAACAAACTCTTCAGCTTTAGCATATAAATATATATTAGTTTAGATTAGTAAATTAATGTTTTTCTTTTCAGAACATGTTCTACTGCCCTTTCTTCATCTGTGGCACTCTGTGGTTCTACGCGGGACCGCTGTTCATACTAACCGCTAACTCTTACATAGGTGAGTTTCTGTGCTTTTACATGTTCATATTTATTTATTATTCATGACAGCTTCTATGGTGCAGTTGGTTAGACGCCGACTGTGAAACGAGAGGCCGCGAGTTCGACCCCCGCACCGAAACAAATATTTGTGTGATCCTCAGGTATTTGTTTCGGGTCTGGGTGTTTGTGAGACCGAAGTCTGTGGTAGTTTCTAATACTCCCGACAAAGGACTCGATCTTAGTGCCGGGTCAGGACTATGTATGTGACTGATCGGTGAATAGATGAATGTATTCTTCGAGTATAGTTAGAGTTTCTCGCCCGTTCTTCTCTGCCGAAAACTGTCTTCGCAACTGCGCGATGAGAAAAAAAGCGACTAAATTAGGTTATTTGAATGATTAAGTAATATCTTAAAATATATATATATATCTCGTGTCACAATGTTTGTCCTCAATGGACTCCTAAACTATTTAACGGATTATAATAAAATTTGCACACCATGTGCAGTTCGATCCAACTTGAGAGATAGGATAGTTTAAATCTCAAATTATAGTCGCAATTTTAATTTATTGCTAATTATTTGTCTGTTATTATTTGACAGTCACAATCATCTGTTAACTCCAAATGATTCTAACAGATGTCGATACCTTTCGACTGGGTTGAGTAAGTAATCAATAGATGGCGCTGCTATGGTAAATCTACGAACGTGTCATATAAGCTACATTTTAACAGTATAATTACCACGTGTTGTTGACGCTATAAAATTAATTAAATTTAAAATAAGTAGTTCATTATACTTTAAAAAATCAATTTCGTAGTCAGAATTTTGGCTGAGCGGAAAGTTTTAGCAGGAATTTTGCAAAGTATTTGTGTTTGCGTATTTTTTAAATGATATTCGTCGTATTTTAGTGTTTATATAAGGCCTATCTACAAAATAAAAGCAATTACAAAAAATTTACAACTTGCCTATTTAGGCATTAAGGGATGAAATGGGATAAAGTGGGACGAACGCGATGAAACCGGTCGGATCCGGATTGCATTCGATGGGAAATAATGGGACGGGATGTAACAGAAAGAAAAGGAGCCAGATGAGATGGGATGGGATACGATAGGAAAAGGGATAGTAGGTACTTAGGTTGAGTTCAGGAGTACAAAAGTTTGAACGGGAATAAGATATTTCTGGTGTGGAGTGGAGTCTAAACATCTTAGCACCCAGGCGAAGCTGGGCCGGGCCGCTAGTGTACTATAAATGTTTCGAAGTATTTTACAAACGACTAGAAGCTTTTTCAGTGGACTTAAACCTTTTGTTCTCTTTAAATGTTTCTCTTTGTAAGGGCATTATCTCATAAATAACTATATATTGTATTGGCCGTTGTTTAATTTTTTATGCAATTACTCAATGCAGTTTGTATAATAGCCACCCGTTTTAAAACAGCAAAAGGTGTTGCCAATTCACAATGTGTAAATATTTCCATATCTGCAGATAAATGGGTGCGGGAGAGTGTAGTGACGGCTGTACTATTATTTATTGCATTTAGTGGTCACACTATGTTTCTGGTAAGTAATACATAAATGTAATATATATAATTATGTAATTGTTTTTATATACAATTTCAGTTATGGTTACAGCGATTATAGCGTGCTATTTAAATAAATAAAACGATTTAGTTTTGTAACTGATTATTAAAATTTTAAATCGAATGTGAATTTTCTCATTTATCCTTTGTCTGAATGTTTTATAATTAGTCCTGTTGCAATTTAGATCAATAAGTTAGTGAGTCCTATAAGTGTTCTTTCATATTGAGTTAGATAATTTTTTAAAGTATTGTTTACATATAAACCCTCAATTCACAAGTTTCTATAATTTATGCGCCTACTAATTTTCTCTCTGCACTATCCAAAGGTCGACTGGCAGATAATGCCTCAGGCATTAAGTCCGCCTTTATACTCTGTATAAAAAGTATAAATAAATAATTAAATAATTAGAGATAATGTTATATTTCATTAATTATTATAGAGTATTCTTTATTCTAGATGCTGACATTACCTGTATTTGCCAACAAGAACTTTCCGTACCATGTTAGAACAACTCAAATTGGAGTTATGGAGGTAAGCAATTATGAATATTAAATGTTTAAAACTTCATTAAGAAATGTAAAAAGTGACATTCGAGCTGTGTAATATGTCTCAAAGGGTTACCAAATAGAAGAATTTAGAAATACATACTAATGTACTGTATGCCCATATACGTCCCACTGCAGGTCACGAGCCTCCTCTACAATCGAGAGTACGAATGAGAAGGTTCAGTCCATATAGTCCACCACGCTGGCCTAGTGCGGGTTGGCGGACTTTACATACCGTAGAAATGATTACAAATCGCTATGGTATGCAGGTTTCCCCACGATGTTTTCCTTCACCGTTATAGTGCGTGGTGATCGACTATCAATACACACATGACTCCGAAAAGTTAGAGGTGTGACCTGGGATTTGGACCCGTGACCGCCGTGAACACGTTGACAGCCGCGTCTGATCCATTTACCAACAGGCCACCACGCACTTCTAGAAATACATAGTTGGTTGTAAACTGAGGACAATAAGTAATTAAAGCTGATGCTTAATTTTAGGTAACAGGCAGCTCAACTATTGACAGCTTCGGACACAACCCGTACCAGCCCGGCAATGGAGCAGCACAAACTGTCATCATTCCTTTAACCAGGTAGATTACTTTCCATGCACAGTTTTATATTAATTTATAATTATAATTATAAAACTATTTAATATAGTAAATTCACCCTAATGACTACCACTTAAAGCACATATTTCTATCAAGATGCAAAAAGATCTTCTTCTTCGATCGATCTTCAAAAATATATTTACACAATAAATTTAAAACAACCCAATATTGGAATGTCGAGAAATTGGAGATTTGCTGGAACATTTTGTCTTTCAGTTTCCCTATCCACTTTAAAAGGACAACAACAGTTTATATTTATTTTTATTTTTTAATTGTTAACTTGGCTACCCATTAATCATGTCGAGTTTATCTTAAATAGTTGTAAAATTAGAAATATTAACATATGTAACATATATAAGTAGAATTATGTACGACTATGATGTAATATTGTAACAACTGCTGATAAACCAATAAATTAATAAAAATATATACTCGTATATGAAGGTACTAGATACTTTAGCTCTTGTTTTTGTTACAGACGAACAGAAGAACTAATAGGCAACATGTACAGCCAATACATGGCGTCAGCACCTCCCATGTCCTTAGAAAACGAAACGCCAAAACTCAACGGAGTCTATAAAAATGGCGACACAAAGAAATACCTAATTTCACAAGACAGCACCGAAACAAACACTTCAGACGATATACGACCTTCCGTGGCTGAAGATAAAGAAATATTTACCGTGGAGAACCAAATTTCAAAAATGGAAAGCAACCACCAACCACCTTCAACCACTAGTTTAGTGTCGCCAAGTAAAAATTCTAATGCAAATTATAATAATAAACTGTCAGATTCAACTGACAATGATAAGAAAGTGTTACCAGTTAATCAGAATTCTACTAAATTGGTAGATAGTGATTTACCTGAAGCGGATGGTGTGGGGTCCAGAGATGATTTGCCGAACGTCATGAGGTCGAGAAGAAACATTCTGGAGCCTATAAAGAGGGAAGAAGCTGTTCCATCGTGGTCGCTGGCTAAAGGCCCCTGTGTGGTCAGCATGCTGAGAAAAACCTCAAGTGCTGAAAAGCCTGGTAAGTTTTTTTTATACTAGTCCGCCAACCCGCACTAGGCCAGCGCGGTGGAATATGTTCTTACCCCTTTCAATAGTATTCTCTAAGTAGATGAGGCAGTGCACTGTATCGGGACTTATATAGGCTGATAGTTACAGAGAAGTGACCAGTCTGACACCTGGTGGTAAGTGTTGGGTCCACGTAGGGTGTCGGTGAGAAACTACGACTATCTCCGACAGGTTGACAAAATTATGCCGGCTTATTCAAAACTGGATACCTAAATGGATTCCGGAACGCGACACGCTTGCGTGTAATTTTATGTCGGTCTTCATGACAGTACGATGGTCATTATCCAGGGAATTAGGAACGTTCTAGTAACAGCAAATTGGGGCACGTCTTAGACGCTAAAAAACCTATAGTATTTTATTTCCCGTCTCGTTTCCCGCATTTAAAGCAAACATGTTTATGGAATGGAATATTTCTAAGTTGTGCATATACATTTAGTTAAATCCACATTAAACTTAAATTACAAACATATATAAACTCACGCCTTTTTCCCAGAAAGGGGTAGGAAGAGGTATCACCAGGACACCTACGTTTCGTCGTGTGTAAACTTAAATTTTAAATTGTTAAAATTATATTAGAACATTGCGGATGATTTAGCGTCAAAAGCTAAAAAAAAACAAGTTTTACGGATTTTATCACAGTTTTGGTTTATTTTTAAATTTCTGATGTTTCGATTTTACTGCATCTCGGGCCGGTCTGTGATGTTAGTCATCTACAATGTTATTAAAATGATTCTATTTGAGTCATGTAACGTTCCCGTATAGATACGAAACTATTTTATAATTAGCTAGTATTGAGGCAACTGGTAATGATCAATTTTGATGTAGTAATTTTTACAAGTTTTCCCGTACTGCATTTCCAACAAGTTAGTAACTAAACGATTCTAGACTAAACAGGTTTTAAAATCCTTTAAGAATATGTTGGCTGTAAAGTCTTAAGTCTATGTTCAGCAGTGGACTTCCTGAAGTGGCTGAAGAGAGAGAGAAAGTCTTAAGCGTAGGAAGTTAAAGTATATAAAAGTAACTATAAAATACGTGAAACGTAGCTAATTTTAATTACTTTCGGTAAGAAAGTGGTATGCATTATTCCCAGGCGGTATTATTTCTTCTGAACGGTGAAAACACTAGTTTTTTGCCGGACAATCTACGGTCAAGGTTATATCGATTCGAGTCGCAATGGCACGTGTTACGTGGTGCAGCATTTAATGATAATCAGCTGAAACGGGTGACTGCGGGTTCGATCCTCGCCAAAAAAATGTTAGTAGAAAGAAAGGCCTACATTTTGATTTTTTAATTTTTTAAACCGATTGCTGTCTAGCTATTATAAATTATGACTGTTTTTACAGTCGTCAAAAAATATTGGTGGAATATCGTTGCAATTTTGCCATGTTTATTATATAAATTCTGTCAAAATTATTTTATCGATAATTATTTGACGACTGAAAAAAAGCCCTTAATGAAGCATTATCGAATTTCCACCCGTTGGCGATAATTTTAATTTTAATGAATAACAATAAATATTTTTTATAAAATGTATTAAATTCATATAAAAACATAACAAAAACACATATTTGGAGAATCAACGCTGTCAGACTAGAACCTCTTTGCTTAATGCCCCTTCTTGTGTCCCCAGCTCTTATGGTCTTCGTGTCCGCCCTTCTTGCCATGGTCGTGGTGATGATGCCAGTGGTCATGGTGACCTCCGTCCCCGTGGTGACCCTTATGGTCGTGATGATGACCCCCTTCAGCATGATGACCCTTCTTACCATGATGATGATGGTGATGATCGCCGTGCTTGTGACCGTGGTGGAAGTGACCACCTTTCTTGTACCCGCCTTCGTGGTGGTGACCACCGTAGTGTTCTTTGAAGCCTTTGTCGCCGTGGTGGTCGTGGAAGTGCTTGTCTTTCTTGAACTCATCGACTTTCTCTATACCGTGGTGACCTTTAGTGTCGTGACCTTTGTGCCAATGGCCGTGTTCTTCGTGTCCGTGGCCGTGGTCGCCCTTATCCCCATGATGGTGGTGGTGGTGGTATCCTTCATCGTGGTGATGGTGCTTCTTGTGTCCACCATGCGCGCCATGATGTCCTCCATGTCCGTCGTGGTGGTGATGCCCGTGTTTACCATGATGATGTCCGTGATGACCTTTATGACCTTCATCATGATGGTCACCGTGATCGTGATGGTGGTCTCCGTGGTGCTCATGGCCACCACCCTTGTCCCAACCATGCCCAGAAGCGGCCGCTTCGAGATCAGCTGACCTCTTCTCACGAATCTCCCAAGCTGATGCTAATGCCACGGCCAAAAGGCCAAAAGCCAGTAGTCTTCTCATGGTTCTGTTGTGAATGATGTCTTCCCTCCTACCGATGAATTTATATACGATTTGTCGCGACGTTTGTGCAACAATTTCGGAGTCAAGGTCATCGAACAATTGGCGAGTGATTTCTACTTCCTTCCACTTTGATTGCGATCATATTTGGTGATTCAATAGATCGGTAAAATTAATTAGTGTTGTTTTTCATTTTTTACTTCTTTGGTAAGTGAAGTAAGGGGTATCCACCGGAAAATATTTGGATTGGTCTATGCATATTGCATTATGTAACTTTTGCATGTTTCAGCATTTTTTTATATTTGTAAATATATGTACATACATAATACATAAACTCACGCCTTTTCCCCAGAAGGGGTAGGCAAAGGTGCTACCAGGACACCCACGTTTCGCCTTGAGTGTTCCGTCCAATGATGTGATAGGAGGCGAGCCCATCGCCATATCCGGCACAAATTCCTGACGGGCTTATAATGATTACAAAATCCAATACCATTTTGCCCGACCCGGTATTCGAATCCGAGACCTCAGCTTTGCTATCGTACAGTAGTACAACTACGCCACCGAGACAGTCCTTTTGTAATAGGTTCTGCATAATTGATTGTTGTAAAATAATACAATACTCTCCTGGTTTAAGCATCAACTGTAATTACCAATGTTGCACCGGCCATCGACATCAATGTTACAAAGTCTATGGTACCAGAATAAGGAATTACCAAATATGACTTATCGAGCGAGCGCCTTAGCGTATTCTACTGCTGCGTGTTTTATGTGCGTGATTCAGATCGCAACTTGATTGGTATTCACGTGTAAGCTTCTTGCATAGGAGTGACGTACAGTTGACTCGCAGACAGCTTAGGTGTAGCTCACGCGCTGCTTAACAATTACAAGAATACGATTTTGCACTCAGACGTAAATGTAATTGCAACTGCACCGCAACTTGATCGGCGCTTAAAAAAATTACGTGAATTACCCTACTGAACCCACGCTAAGATCGAGTCTTGTGTCGTGTATCAGAAACTACGAGAAACATTTTGGTCTCACAAACACCCAGACCCGAAACAAATACCTGTGGATCACACACGTTTCAGTGTTTCAGTGCGGGGATCGAACCCGCAGCCTCTCGTTTCACAGCCGGCGTCTAACCAATTGCGCCACGGAAGCTGTCGTTCAAATTAATAGACAATTTTTATCATAAAAAATTACGTGGGTTTGGTACGCATGTTTTATAGAAATAAACCGAATCGAATGTTTTATTGATAAACAATCTATTGCACGTTATAAAACAATAGTTAATATATTTTCCCAGGGCACACCTCTGACTTATCGGAGTCATGTGTGTATTGATATTCAATCACCACGCACTATAACGGTGAAGGAAAACATCGTGAGGAAACCTGCATACCATAGCGATTTGTATAAATTTCTATGGGATGTGAAAGTCCGCCAACCCGCACTAGGCCAGCGTGGTGGACTATATGGCCTAACCACTCTCAATCGTACTCTCGATTGTAGAGGAGGCCCGTGCCCTGCAGTGGGTTGTATATGGGCTGATAAAATACAATAATATATTTTGCAAAATATATAAAAAATAAATATATATATTTATTTCTTAAAAACACTTATTTACATTTTTGTTTTGCAACGGCCCCCGCACCAGGCGTACCTGTGTCACGGGCGACCATCAAATAGGATTACAATGGAGAATTGAAAGCAATAAGAATTTATTGTAACGATAAAAGAAAACAAAAGAACAAATATTAACAATAATAGAAATTTATACACAAATTTATATATATATTCTTAAGGATCAGAAGTTCATTTAATTATTAAAAACAACGAAAAAGAAATTGTAATAAACTTATCGACTATTTAATTACAAACAGAATTAAATCATATAACATTTAAGAAATAACTAAAGTCCCGCCATCCGTCACATCCGAGCTCCCGCGTAAACCCAAATAGTCCGAACTTCGAATGTATCGTCGTCCCTTTCACTCGCTACGTCATTGCGTCACGTGACTGACACGTGACACGAGGTGTTCCCGCCTCCTTAGCTGAAATCCTCTAAGAATATACAAATTATTATATTAAACACTTATTTAATTCCTACCACAATGTTTATCGGTGTTTATTTGACCTTGAATTCACTGTGGCCTTGACTTCAAGCTTGCGCGCATCATACTAGACTCCTCACCCCGTATCTCTGGGCGCAGTCAGAAATGGGAATTTCGATGACGTCTTGGAATGCTGCCCGCTTAGTGGATTTAGCCACAGAATTACCATTAATGATTATTTTCTTTTTTCAATGGACCTGGAAAAGCATTCATAAATTGGCAGCGTCTTTATTAAAAAAAAAAAAGAATTTAAAAAAAATAAACCAAATTCAAAAGTGTAATAAAAAGAGAGAAATAAAACTTATCTTTAATTAAACCTATAATACCTGAATATACAAATGCTTTTTTTGAGGCAAAAATAATTTTTGAAAACCGACTTGTACTTTTTGAGATATGCGTAGACAAACATACAAACATTTATGAAATTTTGCATACGTGTTCAGACGCTGGTATAGACCTACATATCCAAAAATCGTGTCATTCAATTCTGACAAAATTACATACCTACACATTGAATTGATAATCTTCTTTTTTTGAAGTCGATTAAAAATAAGTAACATTCTTCGTCAATCAAAATATAATAAATAAGTAGGTGATTGCACCACTTTTTAAAGGAGTTTTTCGTTGTTGTGGGGCCACATTAACAGCGCCCTTCATCGTGCGCAGAGTTATGAGGCGATGAGTTTATCTGTACCGTAGGCGGATGACGTCCGGTCACTCAACAGTCTCATGCATGTGACAGCTTCCGTGGCGTAGTTGGATCGACGCTGACAGTGAAACGAGAGGCCGCGGGTTCGATCCCGCATTGTCACAAATGTTTGTGTGGCCCACAAATATTTGTGTTGTGTTTGTGAGACCGAAAAGTCTCTCGTAGTTTCTGATACCCACGACACAAGACTTAGTTGTCCTTAATGTGGGGTCAGAACTATGTATGTGACTGTTGGGTGTATTTATTTATTTATTATTTATGTAAATCTATACTTAACGTTACCATATTTTCCTTCATTAAAACCTATTTTTTTCAAAACACAGACTCAGGAAATTACGTACAAACAAAAGACAATCTCAGGAGCGCTCATTATCTCGAAATTCACTTAAGTACTTAACTTGAATATTTGTGTGATCCAAAGGTTTCCGGTCTGGGTGAATGTCGAACCGAAAAGTCTCTCGTAGTTCCTGATACGACACAAGACTCGATCTTAGTGTGGGGTCAGGACTATGTATGTGATTGTTAGGTGTATTTAGTTATTACCAACCCTAGTCTTTTGTAAGGCCGTAGGAACCAAGATGATTAATATACATACATACATAAACTCACGCCTATTTCCCAGAAGGGGCAGGCAGAGGTTCTTCTGGTAGTATAACCAGACAACCACGTTTCGCCTTGCCTGTTTCGTCCCAGGATGTGATAGGGGGCGGGCCTATCGCCAAATCGGGCATGAATTCCAGACTCCGGGCTGATAATAAATAGAAAAATCATAACTTTGCTCGACCCGGGATTCGAACCCGAGACCTCAGTTTTGAAATCACACCTTAGTACAACTACACCACCGAGGCAGCATATGAAGGATATAAATTTGAAATTGTATACTTCCAGATGTCGCAGAAGCCAACGGGACCCAGAATGGTAAAAAAGTACCGCCAGTAAGGAACGGGTTGCCAAGTTCTGGTGAAATTTCTACCATCCACGAAGGACACATACAAAGCTACCAGAACAGTGTCAGCAAAGCTACCATAGACCTGTTTAGCGTTAACAGTAATAAGGGATAGCTCATAGCTGGAAACACTGAATGTGCTAGCCGTAATACTTACGGCCTTATTCTTAGCTACAACACTTTATTGCTTCTTCGCACAAACTGAATTCAAAAGTCGTTCGAAAGGGACAAAACATTGATAAAATGAATTTTCAAACTGTCTATCTACTCGAACGTCCCGACCGCTATAGTAGTTTGTCAAACTGACGTCAGCTTTTTAAAAATATACCCTATTTATACTTACATTAGGGCTGTCACTACATTGACATTGACAGTTAAAATATACCCTATTCAATCTAACATTAAGTTGACATTACATTGACAAACCTCTATAGAGGTCGGGACGTTCGAGTCGATAGACAGTTTGAAAACTTATTTTAAATTTCGAATGTTTTGTCCCTTTAGATCGAATTTTGAATTCAGTTTGTGCGAAGAATACAAAACATTCGATAATTTAAATATTTTTTTTAAATGGTTACGAATAAGGCCGTTAATGTTTACGTAAATGTTGAAGAATAACTTGTTTTTAAGGATTTTATCGTGGGTTTTCTCATTGAGCTAATATTACTAGTAGTAGCTAATACTAATACTACTATACAGAATATACCAAGACTGCTACTGAAAACGAAGCCAGGTGGTAGTTTTAGTGACTACAGACAAGACACCATTAAAAATTTTGCAAAAACATACGCGACGATTTTTTTGTAATGTTTTAAATATAATTGTGTTTGGGTGGTAAATTCATAGTTTTTTCTAAAATTATAATTTAAAGCGTTGCGTACTATAGCGTCTTTAAAAATAAAAGGGTGCTTTTTTTAGGAAAATGTACGTATTTACCACCCAAATACGATGATAGGAAAAAAATTGCAAAAAAAAATGTCTGTTACGGTAGCAGTCTTGATATACCCTGTATACAGGGTGGAATCGCTTAGCGTTTTGAAAATTGCGTAGTGTATTGTGTGTGAGAAATTAACGTTATATACAAGATTAAACATTGAATACTACTTAGTTTACAATGGTTCAAGATATCCCCAAAATACATATTAAACTTAATCACCCTACACATAAAAGTGCAACGTACCGATAAATACACGGCGGCGCGCATTTATGAGTCATGCCGCGCCACAGCTGACTAGCGAGGAGTGACCTTGAACCTACTTCGCGTCTATTTATCGGTATTATTATTCTTAATGTTACTTATTGGTAGGTTGTTAAGATTTGCATTTTAACATATTATTTTCATAACGTACCTATCTTAAAAAAGCTGGATTTGTTTTTATTTAAACCTTTGAATACATTAACCAAGACGTATTTATTAAATCTACTAAGTTACAACGCGTATGTGGTGATATGGATGCATGTTCCTGGACCGAAGTACCTTCCATATCAAATAGTGGCTGACGCCAAATCGACGAGCCGCTTGTCGTGTACTCCTCCTTGGATCTCTTTCAAAAAACTCCAGTATATCGTCTTCCAAACGAACGTTACGTAGTGGAAGGCCACGGATTCTTGCATGACTAGGAAGTCTGAACTGTCCATGGTCAAGCAACCTCTGATAAGTATTTAAAATAAGTCTTGTGCTGGGAACTCGTGAATTCAAGATCCCATTCCTGCGCAAAGACTGCAGATGTTCTGGATCTGCATACATACTTCTTGCACGATCCAAGTTTTTATTGGATCGGACATAGCATTTCATCATTGCCACATACTCAAGTTTCGTGTAATCACTCATTTACCGCAAAAACTAACCAAAAAACTATCGTACGTCGTCACTTAGTGCCGAATTTCGCGCGACTGGGGAAGTAGCGACATGCCTGGAAGGCGTCAGCGGCGCGGGAGCGGGCGGCGGGACGCGTTGTACTTGCGCTTGCGGCGGGGCGCGGCGGCTCGGTGTTACGGGCGGCTTCATCAAAGGACAGTTTTTTTACCTAGATTTAGAAATTTCTACTCGGATTCAAATTGTATAAAGTAGGGTAACAATGATATGTATTTGTAGAGATATTTTTATTTATTTTCATCTCTCTCTGAAAAACGTTTCTTTATGAATAACTAATTATAAATTAATAACTAGTGGCGATAAATTAATTTTACACTACATAAAAAAAAACAAAAAAAAAATAAGATAAGTATGCCAAAGGTTTCTAAGTCATGTACTTGCCATACACATTTTTTTTCGTGACGTTAAGCGATTGCACCCAGTATATATTATTATTTATATTAATTCAATGGGTTTTCTACAAACTCTGCCACGAAAACTGTAGTCTTCGAAACGTCGGGAAGGTGAAATCAACACACACATCACGGTTTATTCCCAGAAGGTGTAGGCAGAGGTGCTACTAGGACACCCACATTCCGCCTTGCGTGTTGCCTCCCATCATATAATAGAGAGCCTATCGCCATATCAGGCACAAATTTCTGGCTCCGAGCCGATGATGAATAGAAAAATCAATATCACCTTACCCGTCCCGGGATTCAAACCCGAGCCCTCAGCGCCCTCAAACGCTGAGCCACCAAGACAGTCATAGTCGAAATTAAAATACTTTTAAAAACTCCGCGATAAAATTCGTAAAAAATATTTCAATAAACTGGAGTGAATTAGGTATTATATCGAAACATTATAATTTCTGTGCGCACTGTATTATATACATATGTACATATGTATGTACATTCAGTAAACCAGTAGATTGAAACGCAGATGCGGATTAAATGTTGAGAGCGCCCTAGGCAAGCACCTCAAAGCGCCCCTCTAGCAGCCATACTTAAAAAAATTACTGACTTCGATAGAACGAGGAATTGTCTTATTGCATATTTTGTGATTGTTCTATGTTTTTTTTTTTTCTATTTATTACCGAGCCTAATCACAGAGTGATTATGTCGCTCAATTAGGGAACATTTACATTTTTTTTTCGTTCACATATTATATATATTAAGTAATTACATGCACATTAGATACAAAATCATGTTTAACTGGACTGATCTGAGGTAAAAACTAAATTGTAAAGTTTTATTAATAATTTTGTGTCTGGGGAAAGAGGTTTCGCTAATATAATGTTACAGTCAACCGATTCCTTCAAAACATCACTGCACTTGGTCGTGCGGATGATTGCACTATGTTGTGAATGAGTAAAATACACCATGTTATAACACAAAGGATCAGACGCAGATGATGTGTCTCATAAGTATGATTATAGCATTCGATGGTTTTGCATGAAACGAAGGTATCTCGCGCCCTTAAGCACGTGCGTAGTTTGTTTAGGGATAATCCGCCTTTGTTGAAAAGGGAGATGGTATTACGTGTGACAGAGACAGAAATAAAATTATAAGTTTATATTTATTTAATTAAGCATAATGTAATTAATTTTAAGAATTATCCTCTTTGTGTTAATACTCATGTTAAGTCAAATAATGTGTGGGATTTTCTAGTCATAAAAATGAATAATTCAGTAATTGTGTTTTAATTATTTTACCTTCAGCTATAGTAATTCTACTGTATAGACTGGAATTAAAAATGTCAGTGGCTGGAAACGGATAGAATTCACGCATGAAAATTCTGCATAATTGTTTGTTAAAACACCACTATTCTCGTTAATAAAACAAATCTTTGTTAAATATCTTTAATTGACAAATAAAATATTAATTATGATTATACTTTTACAGAGACCTAAATAAATTACACTGTGCCTTTACTCGTTATTATTTCATAAACAGCATCTGCTATGTTCTCCCCCATCTTTCTAGGAAGCGGTAACATCGTTTCAATCCACTTAGATTTTCTAACGAAGGATTTTTCGTAGCCAATCTTTCTGTCGATCAGGCAGGCCATGGCGTAACAAATTACTTTGTTATGTTCGACGCTGCAAGACAAATCTCTGTGGTAAGCCTGGGACAGGACTCTGCAGTATGGAAACAGGATGTAAGTCTTCGGCGGTGTTTGTGTTTCCCCTTCGTATTGCGAATAGTGGAAATCCGCGAGGGAGAACATAGCATCTTCTTTGTCTTTAAGACAAAGCTTGCTCCACAATTGAATCTCCGGTATGTTGTAAAGCTTGATTATCTGATCGAACATTTTCGGTATCCCCAAACCTGTGAACTCCAAGTGTGCTAAACACGTTGACAACAGCACTCGCTTCGACAGCCTTGCATTTGTATAATACGCATATAATATAAGCGTCATTATTAAGTCGTGGCCTTGTGGTTTGTTTTTCAATAGCGATTCTTCAGTAGGCAGCGTCTCACACAGCGGCTTGGGACATAATCTGAAGTAATCCTGATTAGTTTTGGGATTCTTCAGCGCGTTTACAAAACTCGAATCAGATTTGAATTTCCTCGCCATTAGAAGCACTAAGTACGTCACGTTCAAGTTCAGCTGTTGGTATTTTAACTCATCGTAGTTTGTGAGCAGGTCGTCAATGAGTTGCACTAGCTTCGTCGTAAACGGACTTTGCGGAGAAACCATGGCTGATTCATCTATTGATGGGAGCACTTCCCGGTCTCCCTTTTCGGAGAATTTGAATAGATTTTTCCGCGGATTGTTAAAGTCTCTCGCGTGGCACAGAAGATAACACACGCATTTACTGTCGACGTATGGGGTGCTATATAATTTTTTCACGCAGTATACGTAAGTTTTTAAATCGAACTCCGGTTGTTTGATCATTTCAAAATCATTTATCACCTTGGAATCGTCGAAGGGGTCGCTACTAACTTTCGTTTTCAAGAAATCCATTCCCAACGGTAAATTTTCATCTTCTATGGTCACCTCGGTCAGTTTCTCCAGTTCTTCAGTAGCACCTATCGATATGAGAAACTTCTTTTTCTTAGCAGCCTTCACTTTAGGCATATTCAATGTTTTTTCCTTGTCCCAATTAGAGATTATCGAATTAAAAGTTGAAATGGTTTTGTCCATTTTAAGTTCGTTGAAAGACTGATTTTCTGTGGTTTGTGAAGTCTCTTGAGCTCTTTGAATCGAATTGCGGTTGTATCGGGCGCAACAGTGAGCGGTTATGAGCGGATACAGCTGTACACTGATAATGGAACGGCAACGTACACACGTATATACTGGTGAATGAATAATGAAGCACTGACTAGCGACTGTGTGACTCACTGCAAATTCCGAGCGCGATTCAACGAATGTTGCCAGGAAATTTAAAATTACTGGACTCCAATAATTATTTACAAAATAAAATAAGCATGTAAAGATTTTAAAGAATTTTAGTGGTATGTGAGGTTTACTAACCCGCACTAGGCCAGCACGGTGGATATGACCTAAGCTGTTTTAAACAAACTTTCGGTTGTAGTGTCCGTGTAGTATGTTTAAATGCATCACTATGTAATGTGTATCCACATATATCTCATTATTAGTATCTATAGCATCTAATTATTTCCAGTAGTTACTCTGGCTACAATGTCCTTCAAACCGGAACACAACAGTGCATTTACACTACTGTTTGGCGGACGAAATGGACATTGCGGTAGCATAGTCACATATGAGAGACCTATCACTATTTATTTATTTATTATCTTCAAAATACTTAAATTTACGGAATATTTTAATACGTGGCAACACTGAAAGCTTCAACGCGGGATTTCCCGAATCGCAATGACTAATGGAGTATCAACCATATATTGTTGTAAATTGATCACAAATTACGACTATTAAAAGAACAGGAAATGTTGTATACTTCATTTTTTATAAAATTATGTTTGTTTTGTTCATAGTAATATGTATATATGCTCGATTAAATTGCAGTATGAACATTGAATTGCGGGGCAGCTTGATGATAACGGACCGTAGGCTGTCCGGACGGTGGTTGCAGGTTCGAATCCCTGGGCACTTTTAACTTTTCAGTCATGTGTGTATTAATAGTCAATTACCACGCACTATAACGGGGAAGGAAAACATATTGAGGAAACCTGAATACCATAGAGATCTTAACAAGATTGTTTATGATAAGAATTTGAAGGCCGCCAACCCGCACTAAGCCAGCGAGATGGATTATGATTTATGGCCTAACCCAGGGCCTCCAAAACTTACTTGTAGTTACTATGACGAACAATTTGACATTTTTAGTACGATCCTCGGTCCAGTAATACATACCAAATTTAATATTAGCCTAATATTAGGTTATTGTATGAGCCCTTATACGTCCCACTGCAGGGACGGGCCTCCTCTACAATCGAGAGTACGATTGAGAGTGTTAAGCCGTATAGTCCACCACGCTGGCCTAATGCGGGTTGGCGGACTTTTACATACCATAGAAATTTATACAAATCGCTATGGTATGTAGGTTTCCTCACGATGTTTTCCTTCACTGTTATAGTGCGTAGTGATTGACTATCAATACGCACATGACTCCGAAAAGTTAGAGGTGTGCCCTGGGATTTGAACCCGTGACCACTGTGAACATGTTGGCAGCCGCGTTTGGTTCGTTACCAACAGGCCACCACGCACTAATTATTAAAAAAACTAATTGGACGTAAATATTTTTTATTAGAAAATCAGAAAAAAAACGAATAATAGATAAAAAAATATATACATATTACCTATGGGAATAATTTGCTTGTTTTTCTGAGCACAGCTTTCCAAAACGTAGCTGCAGTGTCTCACTCGACTCAGTGACATCGACACACACGCCTCTGGGACAATGCTGCGATGCCCTAGGGCGTCGCGATGCATTTGGGAAGCCCTGGCCTAACCCTTTTCATAGAGGCCCGTACGTTGTACAGTGGAACGTTTATTTAATGTATCATTTTATTTGGCATTAACACATACATCATCCATCCATCCATCCATCAGCCAAAGGAAGTCCACTGCTGAACATAGGCCTCTCCCAATGATCTCCACAGTGACCTGCTAGAGGCAGCCCGCATCCAGCGACGTCCCGCGACCTTTACCAGGTCGTCTGACCACCTAGCGCCCACGCTGCGCTTTCCGCTTCGTGGCCTCCATTCGAGAACTTTTTGGCCCCATCGGCCATCAGTTCTCCGTGCTATGTGCCCCGCCCATTGCCACTTCAACTTGCTAATCCGCTGGGCTATGTCGGTTACTTTAGTTCTCCTACGGATCTCCTCATTAACACATACATACAATAAGTTTATTAAATTGGTATACAGTGTAAAACAAAGTAGCTTTCTGCTGTCCCTATGATGTTTAGATGTTTTAAGCTGATAACAAGTTATAACATGCGGTTGACGGACGCGGATGAGCGATAGAAAGTTCAAGGTCACATTTTGTTTTATTTTTTATAGCATAGGTTCGTAAAACGAAAAAGCAGGTCACCTGATAGTAAGTGATCACTGCACATGAACATCCACAACACTTGGATCATGAATGTGCCGGCCCAATTGGGAGGGGAGCGGGAAGGAAAAATTATGGGAAGAGGAAAGGGGTATTGGGCATCCGGCAGTCTCACTCACCGAACGAAACGCGACAGCATAGCTATCGCTTCACGTCGGTCTTCTGTGAGACAGTGGTGCCGTCCCGGACGAGTTTGCCCATTCATGCTGAGTCATTGCTGACCACAGCGTAGCTCTGCCATTATATATGTCACCGTAAAATTTTAAATACCGTTAGATTACAATCTATCTCGCGAGATTGTGAACTATCGAAAGATTGTGAACCGTAACATACTGCTTACAAATTAACGCATTATTTTGTCTCGGTGCGGGGATCGCCTCTCGTTTCACAGCCGTAGAGTTAGGTTAGGTTATAATACCTATATAATGGATTGTAATCTTCCGAAAATAATGCGTTAAATTGTAAGCAGTATGTTACGGTTCACAATCTCGCGAGATAGATTGTAATCTAACGGTATTTACAATTTTACGGCGACATATATATCATATCCGGATGACCTTGAATGTTCTAGCGCTCTTCAGCCGCATGTTATAATTTTTTTAAAGGTTTTAATCTATGCAGCATTTTCATCAATAGATTAATTCAGGAGGAACGTGCATAGGTATAGTGTTTTTTCTTAATTTTCATATTTCTGGTTGAGTGGAATTAAATTATTCTCTACGCGGGTGAAGCTGGCCCGGGGCGCTAGTATTTATTATCTATACTAATATAAGCTGAAGAGTTTGTTTGTTCGCCATAATCTTATGAATTACTGGTCCGAATTGAAAAAATATTTTATTATTGGTTAACCCGTTTACCTAGAAAGGCTATAGGGTATTTTTAACCCCGATATATATTTTAATAAATAATTAAATGCGTGTTGGCCTATTGGTAACGGACCAGACGCGGCTGCCTACATGTTCACGATGGTCACGGGTTCAAATCAGGGCACACCTCTGACTATTCGGAGTCATGTGTGTATTGATAGTCATCACCACGCACTATAACGGTGAAGGAAAACATCGTGAGGAAACCTGCATACCATAGCGATTTGTATAAATTTCTATGGTATTTAAAAGTTCGCCAACACGCACTAGGCCAGCGTGGTGAACTATATGGCCTAACCACTCTCAATCGTCCTATAGATTGTAGAGGAGGCCCGTGCCCTGCATTGGGACGTATATGGGCTGATACAATTAAATACAACGCAAATAATTCTCCACAGTCTTTATTTGACACTTATACATGGTAAGAACGTACAATATATTTATTTAGAAGAGTGGTATGTATGAAGCGATAACTATACTGATATTATTAAACTGAAAAAAATGTTTGTTTGTACGCGACAATCTCAGAAAATTTTGGTTCGAATTGAACATTTATTTTAGTATTCTATAGCCTATTTATCGAGGAAGGCTGTAGGCTATAACATCACGCTATCCCCAATAGGAGCTGGGCATCAATTAAAAATGTTACACAGACGAGGAAAATTAATTCTTGAAGAATTAATATCTACACCCGGGCGAAGCTGGGCCGGGCGGCTAGTGTAGACATAATTCTGAACCGATAAATATGTACAAAAAAAATTATTTAAATCACTTTTATATTATTCCCCATTACGCCTACAACGCTGAGGTCTGCGGTTCGAAACCGGGTCGGGTAGCCGTATTAGATTTTTCTATTCATTATCAGTCCGGAGTCAGGAATTTGGGCTCATATATAGACTCGTCTCATCCACATCGCGGGACAGAACCTACAAGACGAAAAGTGGGTATCACCTCTGCCTACCCCTTCTGGTATAAGGCGTGAGTTTATGTATAATTGTTTATCGATATCGCTTCATACATATGCATATTAATTATCTATGTATTCACACTACTCGTCCCATTTCTTAAATTCGAGGCCATCTGGGGGTTTCACCTCGACCTTCTCCTTGCCGACCTGATTCCAATTCGTACTTAGAACAGTACCTCCTGACTCAACCTGAAATTAAAAAACATATACGTTTATACTGGTTTCTTAGATTTATCGACTGCCTCGGTGGCGTAGTGGTACTACGGTGTGATTGCAAAGCTGAGGTCTCGAGTTCGAATCCCGGGTCGGGCAAAGTGATATTGGATTTTTCTATTCATTATCAGCCCGGAGTCAGGAATTTGTGCCCGATATGGCGATAGGCTCGCCCCCTATCACATCGTGGGACGGAATATACAAGGCGAAACGTGGGTGTTCTGGTAGCACCTCTGCCTACCCCTTCTGGGAAAGAGGCGTGTGTTTATGTATGTATGTGTTTATGTACATATGTAGATTTACGCGAATGCTCCCCATTGAGATAAAACGAATTCTTACCGTTTTTATCGCCAATTTGATTTAATTTTTTTATTTCCCGACGTTTCAATCAGTTTACAGCTTTCGTGGTCACGGGGCGGTCTAGCGGAAATTAAAAAATATAAAAATGAAATAAAATTTAACGATAAAATCCGTAAGAATTCGTTTTATTTCATTAAATACATTTATGTTTTTATAGTATAGGTATAGGCCAGCGTGGTGGACTATATAGCCTAACCACTCTCAATCGATTCTCTCGATTGTAGAGTAGGCCCGTGCCCAGCAGTGGGACGTATATGGGCAGATAAAAAAAATTAGTATAGGTCCAGCAAACGAGCAAACAGGTCACCTGATGGTAAGTGATCACACTCATGAACATCCACAACGCTGGATCATGGATGAGTAACCGGCCCATCAAATCGGGAGGGAAGCGGGAAGGATAAAGCATGGGAGGAGGAAAGGTGTATTGGGCATCCGGACATCCCTAACATAATAATTCTAGTGATCAGAAACCGAGAAAAGCCACAAACACCCGCCCGGATCGAACCCGCGGCCTTTTGTCTCACAGCCGTCTAACCGTAGTGTGAAGAAGCATCTCAGCAGGCCGGCATAATTGTATCGAATGGCATGGGACCGCCTTCTGATGCCATTCGATACTCTGGAGGGCATTTGCGCTTACCATCAGGTGCAGTGCAGTCATCATGCCGCGCCAGTGTAAAAAAAACCGACTGCGCCAAAGAGGATTATACTTACAAAGCTCTTGTTCATCGCTCGTCGCACCTCGTCCGACCCCTCGCCGTATATTTTCTGAAAGAGGGCGTTCAACGCCGCGTCCCCTTCTGGTTTTTCCTCCTCCTCCTAGAAAATAAACAGATTATTATTGACTTAAACGACAATAGGTGGTCAGACGACCTGGTGAAGGTCGCGGGACGTCGCTGCATGCAGGCTGCCTCCAACACCTCACTGTGGAAATCATTGGGAGAGGCCTATATTCTGCAGTGGACTTCCTTTGGCTGATGGATGGATGGATGGATGGAAACGACAATACTGTATCAGCCAAGACACGTCCCACTGCAGAACACGAGCCTCCTCTACAATCGAGAGTACGATTGAGTGGTTAGGCCATATAGTATATCACGCTGGCTTAGTGAGGGCGGACTGTACATACCATAGAAATTCTTACAAATCGCTATGGCATGCAGGTTTTCTCACGATGTTTTCTTTCACCGTTAGTGCGTGGTGATTGACTATCAATACACACATGAATACGAAAATTCAGAGGTGTCCCCTGGTATTTGAACCCGCGACCACCGTGAACATGTTGGCAGCCGCGTCTGGTCCGTTTACCAACAAGCCACCACGCACTTTTCAAACGACCAATAATGTATTAAAAAATATATGAAGTATTTATTGACGAAATCGATTTAACTAAACCTCCTTCTTGTCTCTGCCGCCCTAGTACTTTTTGCGTAATTTTGCTGTGGTTTCTTGTACTAATTGTACTCACCATTTTTTTCAAATCTTTTTCTATTTTGTCCCAGTCTTTTTTGAATATTTTCGGTGGCTGTTGGGGACCAGAGGCGTCGATTACGGCTGCAACAAAAAAAAAATTGTAAATAATTATTTTACAAAAATCAAAATATTTTTGTTTTATACGGGATGTTATGGTAAAATTAATTGGAAAAATACACAGATTAATAAATTAATTTGAAATTTCTATGGTATAGCCACTCGACATTAAAATAAAATAAATATAAATAAATAAAATAGTTCTAATCCCAAAATAAAATTAATTAAGTATTGTGTCGTTGCTATCAGAAACTACGAGAGACTTTTCGGTCTCACAAACACCCAGACCCAACACAAATATTTGTGTTGGTGCAAGATCGAACCCGCAGCCTCCCGTTTCACAGCCTAACCAACCACGCCACAAAGGCTGTCAATATGTAATATGCATAAAATAAACCCTTTGCTTAACTTAAATCGGTACCAACCTTGAGGTATAGCCTTGACTTTAACATCCCCCCCTTCACCCTCCAATTGGGGCCACCTCACACCCTCCTTCTTGCGCAGTTTCACCTCCAGCTTAGAGGGTGTGACTACATGGGAACACATGCAAGGGTCCACTTCATGCCATAGTTCTAGCTCTAGACTATACTCTGAGTCAGAGCCTGGAATTGCACTTGACACTGAAAGCTGAGGAATACATAATGATATATAATTATATATATATATATATATATATATGCTCGTCTCGCCATTCATTGCAATATATAGCATCCCATTCGCCTGATGGTAAACGATACGACCGCTCATGGACAGTAGCAAAACCAAACACCATGAATTACAAACAATGCTTGGCATTCCACTGCGCTCGCCATCCTGAGACATAAGGTGTTACGTCTCATTATGTCCAGTAGTTACTCTTAGCTACAATGTCCTTCAAAGCGGAACACAACAGTGCATTTCACTGCTGTTTGGCCAGAGAAATAGACATTGCGGTGGTACCTACCCAGGCGGCCTCTCACTATGAGAGACCTACCTACTAGTGATTATTATATTATAAACGTGACAGTTTGTAAGTAAGGATGTTTGTTACTCTTTCATGTAAAAATTACTGAATGGATTTTAATTTAAATTTGGTATAGAGGTAGCTGACACCTTGGAATAACACATAGACTACTTTTGATCCTGAAAAATTAAATGTTCCTGTGGGATTAACAAGGAATTCAAATATACATATTTGTTACTCTGTCAAACTCGAATGGATGGCATGGGAGGAGGTCGCCACTTCATCTAGCAAGTGGTCTGCCTACTTTTATTGATGGTCTGCTTTGTAAAATTTTCGTTATTTTCATGATTTAAATCATTTTGTAACTTAAGTAATAATCACTATATTGTAAACTGGTTTTGAAAAGAGCAACACTAGAGTTTCTTGCCCATTCTTCTTTAGTGAAAACCGCTTCCAAACCGGGTGGTAGGTCAAAAAATGACTGAATCTAAATAATGATGCACATTTTAATGGATTCAATAATTAATTTTCATTTTCATTTCATCAGGAACTTTAATCATAGCATTGTTTTATCATAGTTGTTTATTTTGGTAAAACTATTGAAATACTTAAATACCGCTGAAGCGTTACTTGCTTAATGCCAGTAGAAACAAACAAAAACTCACACTTCTTTCTCCATAGTTAACTTTGACTTTGTCTTTGGGCACATTTTTGAGGAGTATCGTGACAACCACTTGTGACTCTGTTTGGTACCAATCGTGTTTGATTTTGGGTTTCACTGGCTGAAAAAACAATTAAATTATTAAGTACTTGAGCTTAGTTAAAGCTGATACAGTATATGTCAAAATAAATACACCTAACAGACACATATAACTGACCACATATTAACATACAGTACGGCCGACGAGTCATGGCGTTGTGAACATAGCTACAGAACAATGTTTGAGCTCGTAAACTGAGGTAGAAAATACTTATATACAAAAATTTACGAATAAAAATAAAGTTTTTTAAAAGAACCAAATATAGTTAATGTCTTCATAAAATACTAAATTATGTTAGCGACAACGTAACGAAAGGATATCCATTTGCGCGAACTTCAGGCCGGCCTTAACTCCTTGGCTGTACTATACAAGCCTTGCATTGTAAGAACTCGAATCTAGTGGAGATATTTTAGTCTGCAGAAAGACATATTTACTAGTGGGTTCTCGTGTCATGAGAATCCAATACTATGAGAGATTTGAACATCTTTTAACTCCCAGAATCAACATATTGCATTTGCAGCTATTGTCGCAAAGTAACAATATGTTACAATCTGTGCATAATACTTTTAATTTTGCAGTAGTTGTTTAGTTATAGGGTTATTTTCACTCCTTATAAGTTACTTATAAAATCATATCACATTAGTTTACTTCAATTTATTTATTTATTAAATTCAAACTAATAATTTCCAAAATTAACATGTTGTAAACAAACTCTTCAGCTTTATATATTTGTATAAACTATAGATGATAACTGTTTTTTTTAAATCTTACTATTTAAATTGATGTTTAAATATTCAGTTAGATTAGACTTGTTAATATATTCAAGAAATGATGTCCGCCAAAGTGTACATATAACAACAATTATACTTCAACTGTGTTACTATTGCCAATGAATTCTAGCATAATTTCGTATTTGTAACATATTTGGCTCTTTATGAAAATATAATTATGCCTAAACTAAGATTTGGCAGCTTTCGTAGCAGAGCTGTTTGACAGCCAACTATGAAACTTGGGGCCACAAGTTTGGTACCCGCACTGGGACAAATGTTTGTGCAAACCACAAACATTGTAATTAGTTTGGATGTTAAGACTTAAAATGTCCCTCGTAATATATACTCAACACAAGACTTTAATAATCTTAATGAGGTGTCAGGAAGATATGTGATAGTTGTGTATAATTTGACAGCCTCCGTAGAGTAGTTGGTTAGATGCTGATTGTGAAACAATCAGGGCTGCGGGTTGGATGCCCGCACCAACACAAATGTTTGTGAGGCCCCCAAATATTTGTCGGGTCTGGGTGTGAGACCGAAAAGTCTCTCGTAGGTTCTGATACCCATGCCACAAGACTTAATTGATCTTAATGTGGGGTCAGAACTATGTATGTGACTGTTGGGTGTATTTATTTATTTTTATTATCTATAATTAAAATATTAGAAGTTCTACATTTTTACATGTTCATAAAATATGATTCTGATAAATTGTCAATACCATTATTTTTTAATATCAGTAGTACCATCAAAATATCAAATGAAAAGATAATGGAACTCTACATTTTGCCAAAATTTCAACTATAGTTATGATTTTAGCACTTTACACAACAAGCTCTGATCTATTTTCAAATTCTTTGTCCACAAAACGAACTAAAGTGCAAGTAATTGGAACCGGTAAACTATAGATAGGCTAAATTTGGTTTTTTATTGAAACAAAGGTATGTTGGAAATTGGAATAGAAATTTAGTGCAGTTACCTCCGATTTGTCCACTTCCTTGGTTTCGGACATTTTTTTGTTAAAACTTTGACACTTTTGAAAAAACTTGTTCCCAATTGGAATTTTTATTTATTTTCGTTCCAGGGATACAGTTCCACTCAGCGATTTTTCTAGACTGAACATGCGTTCGGAATAATTTAGGGGAACTAAAAAAGTAGGTCAATGTATGATAGATGAGTTGTATTTTGTCATAAATATTTATTTACAACTACGTATTAAAGTTAAAATTAAAATAATTAACATACACTTATTCAAAAATATAATTTGATGTCGTGTTATTATAATAGTTTTAATATCAAAAACTTAATGTACTTACTGACTACAAGGTTTTGAACGCACCATGAGCCCGTCCCTTGGCACGCAGATTATATACCGTCAGGTAATACTTTGAATTTACATTTTTATTTACCTATTTGCATCTTAAAGAGGGATAAGTATTTATTGCTGTAAATATAACAGAGTAGTAACTAAATATATAAAAAGCAACTGGCGAAAAAAGAGGTTTGCATATAATTTTTTACCAATAATACGTTTACGAAAATATTTTCTGCGTATAACGTAATATTATTTTGACATAGTTTTAAAGTCACTTGAATGAAATTAGAAATGGTATAAAAACGCGATAAATACGTTTTAGAAAAGTTTACACATCGGTATTATTGCAATATATAATGCAGGCAAGTTATAATTTTTCTACAGTAGCCAGGTTGCAAAGAAATCGTATTCAGTTATAGGTTATGTTTTGTAACAAAATATCAAAAATGATTTATGCATTAGGATATCCATTATGTATTATGTTGATTTACATATGTATACAAAATGTGTATCTATTTAAGTCGACAAGATTACGCCCAATTGAGCCTTTAATCCATTAAAAAAATATCAACTAAGAGTTAAAAAAATTTTTTTTTTTATTAATAAAAACATTTGCGCCCTACCAAAATTATGTAAATCTCTTGACTTTTTCTTCCTCCGGCCTTTACCCTTCATTTAAATGTGGTAAATGTAACTTAGTAGTATTTGACTTAATTTGCCATCTATCTCCAATGTCGAAAATGACACATACCTAAATAGTCCTGACCCTACTATAGATATAAGTGTAAAGTAATGGGTATCACAAGTACTTATAATTAAATTATTTCATTGTAATCTGTTTTAAAAAACAGTCAATAAAAAACCCATTGATTAAAAATTCCTAACTGATTTTTGGTGTATAAATAACAGTAAGTACGAGTTTGAGTGATGAAGATAAAACATTAATAATAAAAAAACACCCGACAGTCACATACACAGTCCTGACCACACACTAAGATCGAGTCTTGTGTCGTGGGTATCAGGAGCTATGAGAGACTTTTCGGTCTCACTATCACCCAGACTAGAAACAAATAATTGTGGTTAACCCAAACATTTGTTTCAATGTGGGGATTTAACCTGCTGCCTCCCGTTTCACAGTTGGTGTCCGACTAACTGCCAAGGAGGCTGTCAGATTTGATAACTAAAATAGATTTTAAATCTGTCTATGAATAATGCCTCTGATAATAAGGCCATATAAAAAGAACTAGATTAATAGAATAAAGCCATATGCCTTACATAGTATGCAATAATTTGTATGCAAATGACTTTGAGATGTAAACTTGTAATGTCATGTTTATGACAATATTGTTATCATTCGCAATCATGACTTACTTATCTTTCATTACTTGGGTGTAAATAAAATTATTATATACTAGCTTCTGCATGCAAATCCGTTTACGTGGTTATCTGTATAAAAAAAATGTCATTCTGCCCCATCCCGTTATATCCTGTCTTGTCATTCTCACTCAAGATATATAATCCAGTCCCATCCCATCCATTTGAGTACAAAAAAGTAACAAATATACCGGAGTTCCTCCTTCATCCCACGGGAACGCTACATTTTCTGGGATAAAATGTAGCCAAAGAGTTAATCCAGGGTATCAGCTACCTGCATAACAAATTTAATCTAAATCCATTAAGCCGTTTGTGAGTTAATCGCGCACAACCGCACAGACAAACAGACAGAAATTCTAAAAATAATTGTTTTGAGTTCTATCACGTTAATATAATCCACCCATATCAGTTTTTCTCATTTATCTTTCATGTACAGACATTAATTGGTTACAAATTTATTATATGTAAAGAAGATATGTGTTTGTAAGGATTAAAGGTACTTTTTAAAGTGAATTAGTGCATTTTTATCAGTTATTTTGTTGTGCTGATGTAAGAAAACCTTAATTTTGGTACTATTGCTGTTAATTTTACATGGTATATAGATGTAAGTAAAATATAAGAAGTTAATTATTGTAAAATAGTGTGCGGGCCACACTGAAAAAATATGCCTGGTGTCTGATAGATTTATTTATTTAATTTGGTATGTCAACAGTGCTATATATTAACCTATATAAAGAGTCCAATATATGGGTTGAAAGCTGATGTGTGCCAATTACAGGTGGACATATAATTCTTTTTTTATTTTTTTATTGCATAGGTCCAGCAAACAGGTCACCTGAGGGTAAGTGATCACTGTCGCCCGTTAACATCCATAAAGCTGGAACATGGATGTGTTACCGGCTCAATTAGGAGGGGAGCGAGAAGGAAAAAGGATGGGAAGAGGAAAGGGGTATTGGGCATCCGGCAATCTCACTCACCGAACGAAACACGACAGCTGAGCTGTCACGTCACGTTGATTTCCTTTGAGACAGTGACTGGTAACTGACAACAGCGTGGCTCTACCACTTCCCAAATATCTTATGAAGGAAACATAAATAAAAAATTGCTATTTTTTTTTCTGTTGCAGTATTGGACTCACAGCATATTAAGAAGAATAGTTAATTTAGCATCACAAAGTAGGTTTAATTCAACAGATATGACGAAACGGATTGCAGTATGCCAAATGACGGCAGTTGGAGACAAGGCTGCCAACCTGGCGATAGTGACGAAGTTAGTCTCAGACGCGGCTAAGGAGAATGTCCAGGTATTTATTTAGACATACATAAACTCACGCCTTTTTCCCAGAAGGAGTAGGCAGAGGTGCTACAAGGACACTCACATTTCACCTTGTATGTTTCGTCCCACGATGTGATAGGGGGCGAGCCTATCGCCATATCGGGCACTAATTCCTGACTCCGGGCTGATAATGAATAGAAAAGTCCAATATCACTTTGCCCGACCCGGGTATTTGTAGGGTAGTTTTTTTATTGCAATGAATGCCGAGACGAGCATGCCATTCGCCTGATGGTAAGCGATACGATCGCTCATGGACAGTAGCAAAACCAAACACCATGAATTACAAAGCAATGTTTGGCATTCCACCGCGCTCGCCATCCTGAGACATAAGGTGTTAAGTGTCATTATGTCCAGTAGTTACTCTGGCTACAATGTCACTACAAATTTTTGTATTGGATTTTTTAAGTTTTAGATTTTTTTAAATGTTATTTACAGATGATTTTCTTCCCAGAAGCCTGTGATTATATATGTGGTAATAAAAAGGATATAGTGAATTTCGCAGAGCCCATACTGGGTGGTCCTACTATGGGTAAATACAGGGAGTTGGCTGCGGAAAATAATGTATGGCTGTCTATGGGAGGAGTTCATGAGAAGGTTAGAAAACATTATTTATATGTCCTATTTTATATTGGTAGCCTAGTCTAGTTTTTACGTAATGTATGGGCTGTGGACCTGGCAGTCTTGAGTTCGGTTTTCAAGTCGGGTAATTTTCAGGTTTTCGGCTTGCGAAATCTTTTATGAGTAGTTTAAGATTTTGTGCCCAGCATCGCCTATAAATTTAGAGTTCGATAGAATTGACGAGGTCAAAAGTTAAGTCTGCCTTTATGACGCCATGTTACATAAACATGACGTCATAAAGCAGAGGTGCAACAAGTACACCCACGTTTCACCGTATGTATCCCGTCCCATGATGTGATAGGGGGTGAGCCTATCGCCATATCGGGCTCAAATTCCTGACCCCGAGCTGATAATGAACAGAAAAACCAATATCACTTTGCCCGACCCGGGATCAGAACGCGAAACCTCAGCTTTGTAATTATCATTTTTTTTGTATTGTATTGTATCAGCCCATATACGACCCACTGCAGGGCACGGGCCTCCTCTACAATCGAGAGATTGAGAGTGGTTAGTCCATACAGTCCACCACGCTGGCCTAGTGCGGGTTGGCGGACTTTTACATACCATAGAACTTTATACAAATCGCTATGGTATGCAGGTTTCCTCGCGATGTTTTCCTTCACCGTTATAGTGCGTGGTGATTGACTATCAATACACCCATGACTCCGAAAAGTCAGAGATGTGCCCTGGGATTTGAACCTGCGACCACGGTAAACATGTAGGCGCGTTTGGTCCGTTACCAACAGGCCACCACGCACTTTTAATACCAATAATGCGGCCAAAATAACAAAACTTATTATTTTCAGGACGAAAAAGACCCCACGAAAATGTACAACACGCACGTTATTATAGATAACAAAGGACACATAGTGCAAACATACAGGAAGCTGCATCTATTTGACGTGGAGATCCCGGAGAAGGGGGTCAGGTTGAAGGAGAGCGATTTCTCCCACTCTGGAAGGCATTTGGTTGCGCCAGTGGAGACCCCTGTCGGCAGGGTGGGTATGTCACATTTGTATTTAATTTGGAATTACAGCATAGTACGTTTCTCTCATTATATTCTTCCAATCCATCAGCCAAAGGAAGTCCACTGCTGAACATAGGCCTCTCCCAATGATTTCCACAGTGAGATGTTGGAGGCAGCCTGCATCCAGCGACGTCCCGCGACCTTCACCAGGTCGTCTGACCACCTAGTGGACGTCCCACGCTGCGTTCTCCGCTTCGTGGCTTCCATTCGAGAACTTTTTGGCCCCATCGGCCATCAGTTCTCCGTGCTATGTGCCCCGCCCATTGCCACTTCAACTTGCTAATCCGCTGGGCTATGTCGGTTACTTTAGTTACAAATTCTTCCACTTACTAGAAATCTTTGGAACCAATTGCCAGGACATTTCCGGACTAGTACGGCCAAGGGACCTTCAAGAAACGAGCGTATTCCGACCTTAAAGGGCGGCAAAGCAACTCCATGCTATGGTGTCGCAGATCTTCATGGGCGGCGGTGATCACTTACCATCAGATGGACTGTATGCTCGTTTACCCCCTATAACATAAGCAACAGATATTTTTTTATAGCATAGGTCCGGCAAACGTGTAATCATGTCACCTGATGGTATGTGATCACAGCACATGAACATCCACAACGCTGGATCATGGATGTTTTGCCGCATCAGATCGGAAGGGGAGCGGGAAGGAAAAAGGATGGGAAGTGGTAAGGGGTATTGGGCGTCCGGTGGTCTCACTCACCGAACGAAACGCGACAGCAAAACTGTCGCTTCACGTCGATATCCTGTGAGACAGTGGTACCGCCCCGGACGAGCCTGCACATTCATGCTGAGTCATGACTGACAACAGCGTGGCTCTGCCACCTCTAAAAATTATCTTCTCTTACATACATACATAAACTCACGCCTTTTTCTCAGAAAGGGTAGGCAGAGGTTCTTCTGGTAATGACCAGTTCACCCGCGTTTTGCCTTGTTCGTTCCGTCCCACGGTGTGATATCGCGCTTATCACCATATCGGGCACGAATTCCTGTCTCCGGACTGATAATGAAAAGAAAAATCCAATATCACGTTGCCCGACCCTGGCCTCGAACCCGAGACCTCAGCATTGCAACCGTACCGAAGTACAACTACGCCATCGAGGCAGTCAATATCTTTTCTGATTATCTTTATTGAAATGAAACGAATTCTTACGAATAATCCGTATAAATATCCGTATCCGTATAAATCGCGGATTTGATTTAATATTTAAACATTTTTTAATTTCCCGACGTTTCGATCACTTTACAGTTTTCGCGGTCACGGGGCGGACTGAGGTGTTAGTCATCCGCTTAGTGTCTGTTACAATTTAACTACCCTCAATTTACAATTTAAAAAAAATTTAGTATTTCAATGTTTCGCGTAAACCCAAGACAACATTATACATACATACATAACCACACGCCTTTTTCCCAGAAGGGGTAGGCAGAGGTGCTACTAGAACACCCACGTTTCGCCTTGTATATTCCGTCCCACGATGTGATAGGGGGCGAGCCTATCGCCATATCGGGCACAAATTCCTGACTCCGGGCTAATAATGAATAGAAAAATCCAATATCACTTTGCCCGACCCGGGATTCGAACCCGAGACCTCAGCTTTGCAATCATACCGTAGTACCACTACGCCACCGAGGCAGTCTCAGACAACATTATGATTATAGTTATTCCTCTATTGCAGGTATGTCGATATGCTATGACATGAGGTTTCCAGAGTTAGGCACGGCGCTGAGTATACTTAACGCGGAGATATTGACTTACCCCTCAGCTTTCACGCAGACCACGGGAGAAGCACACTGGCACGTTTTACTTAGGTGAGTTTATCGATTCTTGGTGATAATCGATTATTTGTGGTAGAATCGATTTTGGAATCGATTGTTTGTCATACGACCCCGACCATCTTGATTCTGTTTATTTGATTTAGATATAATAGCTAATACTTAGATTAGATGTTCGTGTCAACAAAACAAAATAAATTTAAATTTTGAAAGAAACTATCTAGGAATGTAATTTATAGTATTTATCGATTCAATGTGTGGTTTTAACTTGAACTAAATTATACAAATTGATTCAATTATAAATCGATTCGATTTTAAATCGGCTGTCTTACTAATTCAAACAAATTCAATAGACAAGTATTATTCAGCTTAAAATCGATTAACATTTTATATCGATGCTCAAAATCGATTAACTTACTAATCGATTTAAGACTTTTTTTTAAATTTTCTAGATGCAGAGCAATAGAGAACCAATGCTACGTCATAGCGGCCGCGCAGGTTGGCCAACATAACCCCAAACGGAGGTCCTACGGCCACGCGGTCTGCGTAGACCCTTGGGGCGAAGTCCTAGCCGATTGTGAGGAGGCTTCGCCCTGCTATAAAGTGGCAGAGATCTCGCAGGAGAAGTTGGCTGAAGTTAGAAGGAATATGCCTGTATTTCAACATAGAAGGTAGTTGTAAAAATGGGAAAAGAATTGAAATTTTATAGTTTGGATCTTGAATTGGCTCGGTGGCGTAGTTGTACTAAAGTATGATTACAAAACTGAGGTCTCGGGTTCTAATCCCGGGTCGGGCAAAGTGTTATTGGATTTTTCTATTTATTATTTCTACACAGACACGACAAACGATTAATAAAAAAACATTATTTTCAGAAGAGACGTATATTCCTTATACACCCTCTCACTACGCAAAGACCCCCTCCCACAACATTCGGAGGGGGCTGTCCGGGTGCCAACCCCTAAACCGGACAGCTCAGGCACTTCGGTCTCTTCGGACAGTGGCAATGTATTCGGACACGTCCGGATACCAGACAGCTGTGTGTTTTTCAAATCAAAGTTGAGCTACGCTTTCGTTAACTTGAGGTGAGAATTTCTTAAGCAGCAAGTTGACGTGATATATAAATTGTAAAAAAAAATATACACTCAACTTTCACATACATAGTCCTGACCCCACACTAAGATCGAGTCTTGTGTCGTATAAGAAACTACGAGAGACTTTTCGGTCTCACAAACACCCAGAATTAAAACAATTACTTGTGGTTTACATTTTACACAAATTTTTATTTATTTATTTATTTTTCAACTGTACAACATCTTACAGGTAAAACCTAATGCGATATTGACGCTTTATCTTACTCTTACAATTTAAGACTACGCTATTTAACAACATATAAAAAATATATAAAAATACAATGAAATATAAAATATAACAGAACTTAAAATATTATACCATTAAAAATGTATCAATTGTAACTAATTATAAACAGTAGAATCTTCTTGATTTCACTCAAAGAGCCTGAGAATATGTCTACTCTGTCATGAGTTTCATTAATTATTTTGATTATCCGCGTGATAGGTGTTTTCGCCAGTAAGTTGGTTCTGGCCACCGGTACAGCGAGTAGTTGTGGTAGCCGTCGCTTCCACACGTATCGGTCGGGAACACACAGGTTCAGATGGCGCAGTACTCCCGAGTTATGTGCTACACCACGCAGTAATTTTATTACATACGTTGCGAGTGTGAAATCCCGTCGTACCCTCAGCTCATTGTATCCCACCATACCCAATACGAATAATGTAGGATACATTAGAGGATAGAACGGGTAAACTCCGTATAATTTAAAATACAAGTGTCTTGTGAATTTATTTTGGACCCGCTCCAACATGACACTATAAAATATTTGTTTCGGTGCGGGGATCGAACCCGCAGCCTTCCATTTCACAGGCGGCGTTCAACCAACTGCGCCAGGAAGGATGTCAAACTTGTTTAGGTTAATGTAAAGTTAAATCGACGTGAAGCGGCAGGGGGTTACTCTATGATCCGAAACGAAACTCGAATGTTCGGACGTCGCACGTAAAACTATACGAATGTGCCTAGGTACTCCACAAAATGTTCGAATCCTCTATCGTATAGAGCCACCAAGTTATCTGTTCAGTCGGAAGTTCGGAATCGTCGCTAGTGAGGAATTGAGTATTGCCACTTTAAAAAAAACTTGAATTAGATTAGAGTAAATTAGAGAATTATATACACAGTTATGTATCTTATAAAATACTGTAGAAACGACACGGTAATATAACATTACCGTTGGCAGTGTTTTGGTAAAAAAAAAAAATGTGCATCTGCAGTAATTACCGTATATCTGATAACACTGGTTTAGTTCCAATTATGGCCACCTGAACAGATAAGTTGGTGGCTCTGTACGTCCTAACTATATACTTAGTTCGGGGTTAATGATAACTATCATAGAGAAGTGTTGATTCGAGACAAGCATTTGTGTCGGGTCTGGGTGTTTCGAGACCGAAAAGTCTCTCGTAGTGTCCGATACACGACACAAGACTTAATTGATCTTAATGTGGGGTGAGGACTATGTATGTGACTGTTGGGTGTTTTCATTTTATTTATTTATTTAATACTTTATTGTAGATTTAAGTGCGTGGTGGCCTCGTGGTATCCGACCAGACTCGGCTGCCTACATGTTCACGGTGGTCGCGGGTTCAAATCCCAGGGCACACCTCTGACTTTTCGGAGTTATGTGTGTATTGATAATCAATCACCACGCACTTTAACGGTGAAGGAAAACATCGTGAGGAAACCTGCATACCGTAGCGATTTTAAAGAATTTCTACGGTATGTAAGTCCGCCAACCCGCACTAGGCCAGCGTGGTGGACTATATGGCCTAACCACTCTCAATCGTACTCTCGATTGTAGAGGAGGCCCGTGCCCTGCAGTGGGTCGTATATGGGCTGATACAATACAATACAATTATTGTAGAATACAGATATACATATACGAAATTACACAATAAAAAATATAGTACAAAGTGTGTTTATTTATTTAAGTTATTTTGGTTAAGTTTTAAGGTTAAATAATTTATTTTAGATGTGCCATACCTGGTCACGTGCTGGTGGCTCCGATAAGAATGGCGGAGAGGAACAAGGACCTCACTGATGAAGAGTCTGAAGACTTCTTCAAATCCATCAGGATAGTGCAAAAGGTTAATTTAAAGCCTTATTCATACAGTTTTAAAACGTATTTTAGTTATAGTTTTTTAATTAATAAACAGACAAAAATGGCACACTTTGCAGTTGACAGCTGTTGACACTAGAATAAGGAAAAAGGATGTACATGACAAAACCAACTTCCTGCCACAGACTCAATAAAATAGAACAATAAAATGCAACGTATTCAATAATCTGCTTCGACTGCCTCGGTGGCGTAGTGGTACTACGGTACGATTGTAAAGCTGAGGTCTCGGGTTCGAATCCCGGATCGGGCAAAGTGATATTGGATTTTTCTATTAATTATCAGCCCGGAGTCAGGAATTTGTGCCCGATATGGCGATAGGCTCGCCCCGTATCACATCGTGGGACGGAATATACAAGGCGAAAAGTGGGTGTTCTGGTAGCACCTCTGCCTACCCCTTCTGGGAAAAAGGCGTGTGTTTATGTATGTATGTACCTATTCAATAATTATGTTGTCATTTTAACAGGCTGATTGCTTAGATGCTGGCTGTGAAACGAGAGGCCGCGGGTTCGATCCCCGCACTGAGACAAATGTTTGTGTGATCCACAGGTATTTGTTTCGGGTCCCGGTGTTTGAGAGACCGAAAAGTCTCTCGTAGTTTCTGATACGACACAAGACTCGATCTTAGTGTGGGGTCAGGACTATGTATGTGGCTTTTAGGTGTATATATTTATTTGTAATAAAGAAAATAATGTAATGATGATTGAAATATTATTATTATAGTTAATGGAGAAAGTTCACAACACTCAATCATGTACAATAACAATACAAGACGGAGCAGACGCGGGACAAACAGTCAAGGTAATGACAAGGTCAACAGGTCAAGGTATACAGGGTATATCAAGACTGCTACCGAAAACGAACCCAGGTGGTAGTTTTAGTGACTACAGACACGACGCAACAAAAATTTTTGCAAAAAAAGAGACGATTTTTTTTAATGTTTTGAATATTATTGTGTTTGGGTGGTTAATCAATCGTTTTTGCTAAAATTATAATTTATAGCGTTGCGTGTTATAGCGTTTTTAAAAATAAAAGGGTGTACAATGTTTTTTTAGGAAAATGTATGTATTTACCACCCAAGTACGATAGGATAAAAATACAAAAAAAATCGGCGCTTTTTTTCCAAAAATTTTAGTTGCATCGCGTCTGAAGTCACTAAAACTACCACTTGGCTTCGTTTTCGGTAGCAGTCTTGATATACCCTGTATAAAATTGAAGAGTTTGTTTGTACGCGGTAATCTCAGAAACTAGAGGTCCGAATTGAAAAATTCTTTTAGTGCTAGATAGCCCATTTATCGAGGAAGGCTGTAGGCTATATAACATCACGCTATGACCAATAGGAGCGCAGTATTCATGTGAAATTTTGCAAAAACGAATTCCCGACAAAAAATATTAGGTAACAGGGTAGTGCCAGATCTTCATGAAAATAAATCTGGATCAGCCCGTATACGTCCCACTGCAGGGCACGGGCCTTCTCTACAATCAAGAGTGCGATTGCGAGGAGTTAGGCCATATAGTTTATAAAAATAATATCCCATTTATTTATTTTAATTTAATTAAAACGGCATACACCAATTACATTAATTAAATGCTTAAATCTAATTATATCGAATATACTAAATCTAGACGAAATCAACAAAATATGAACAATATATAAAAATAAAAACAGTGCAGTAATGAAAATAGACTATAGTAACAAAAAGTTATTGTATTTATAATATTTTTTAATTTTAGCATCTACATTGCCACATAATGCCGCGAAAGAAGGGAGATTTTATAGAAAATGACTTGATATATCTAGAATTAGCTAAGCATGATCAGTAAGTATTCATAATCATTATATTATATTACATACATACATAACCACACGCCTTTTTCCCAGAAGGGGTAGGCAGAGGTGCTACTAGAACACCCACGTTTCGCCTTGTATATTCCGTCCCACGATGTGATAGGGGGCGAGCCTATCGCCATATCGGGCACTTATATTAATTATCGGGCAATTATATTATATTATCTTTATATAATCCATATTTGTATTTATTGTAACACTTTCATGATCGTAACCTGTTTTGTGTATATTTTTTTTATTTGGTTCACAAAACTGGACATACACAAAGAGCAACATACATGAATTTTTTTTCTAAAATAATATGCGTGTACATCCTACTCGATGTGAACACGACTTGCACTAAATTGTTACGTAATTGTAAATGAAAACATAAAATAACTGGAACATGAAAAATCTTTACATATTAACTAAACACTCAGCGACAAAGTTAAGGTGGAATATACTCTATGTAACTAAAATATGTTAAAATACAACAAAAATACAATGATCGATATAAATTTATGTCAAAGACCTAACCAGTAAACTAATAGATTTATAAAAGTATAATTTTTCACATATTATAATGAAAATTATCACTGCCATAAAAAAAAAAACTACAAATTAATGTATTAGTTTTTAACAAAAAAAATAGAGAAATGCATTTTTTTTTCTTTTTGATCTTAATTTTTAACGAAGGCAGACGTGATTTTAAAACTTTCATAATATTATTGTAAGCGCAACCTTTACAATATTACAATTTATAGACTAAAATACCCAAAATGATCTTCCCAGGTTCAAATCCGGACATCCGGCTAAGCCCGCGAGAAGTTTAGAAGAGATGACTCAAGAAGCGAAGTTGTTAAGAGAAGAAATGAATAAAATCATCAAAGATAACTTGTTAAGCAGATAATAAAAATAATCCTTAGGGTCTTGTTCACCACCCTCAAGTAAAGCTCCAAGTAGCCTAATCATCAATTAAAGTTACCCGTAACAAATGTCGATTTCACGACGCTCCAGTAACACTAATCCTATGATTACACTAATCAGTACCTTACTGGCCACATTGTCTGCCAATTAGCGTATTTACTTGATGGTTAAAATAAGATTCAAATTTTAACCTCCTTTCTTAATTTTTAAGAAAAAAAAACACGTTAATACTTCAGCGGGAGGCAAGGCGGGGTCATTTGACCAATGATAAAGAAATTTAATTATTGCTTTTGACGTAATATTCTACGAATGATTCGTACATACAAACATAATCGTCACGCCTGTATCCCATAGGGGTAGGCAGAGACTATGGATCGCCACTTTTTTCGATCCTGACCTACTACTTTCGCTTCATCCACTTTCATCAATCTCTTCATGCATGCTCGTCGGTTCAGGGTACTTTTGACCTGACCCTTGTTGAGGGTATCACCGATTTGGATGGTGTAGGTTCGGTGCGGTCGACCCCTACCGACTCTTCCAATGATTCGTTCAATTTCGTATGTCATTCGCTTAACCAGCACGTTGTTACTCGAAACTGTTTAACTTGTGAAGTCGACGGATGATACGGCACTTTTATTTGGCAATTAAAGTTAATCGAAAAGTAACTAATCAACAGTTTATTCAAAGATGGTGAACTAGGCACTTACTCTTTCATACCATGGACTTTGAAATATTTGCATCTGTGTCAGCCCATATACGTCCCACTGCAGGGCACGGGCCTCCTCTACAATCGAGAGTACGATTGAGAGGGGTTCATACATCAAGTTTAGGGGGGTCATACATCAGTTTGCCTAGTGCGTGTTGCCGGACTATCAATTGTATTGGGGATATTTCGACAGCCTCAGTGGCTTAGTTGGTTAGACGCCGGTTGTGAAAGATCACGGGTTCGATTCCAAGCGACAAATTTGGATCCACTACTATTTGTTTCGGGTCTCATAAAAAGTAATCGAGCATCATAGACTAAAAATTTTCAAATCGAAAAACATAAATTTGGATTGCCTAATTTCGGAATCGAACTCACGACTTTCTATATTTTAATATATTTATTTATACATTATTTATTGCATACCACATACATCAAAAGGAAAAAAATAGGAAAATTATGCGGTTTAAATTACTTAATGTGTTAAGGTTCATGGTGACACTGTGGGATGATAAGTCTAGGTTGGGAAAGGACAATAGTATTATGTAAATAGGCCGTTATGTCTTTGCCACTTAGAATTACTTAACAATGTATATTAATAATTATACAGGGTATATCAAGACTGCGACCGAAAACGAAGCCAGGTGGTAGTTTTAGTGACTACAGACACAATGCAACTAAAATTGTTGCAAAAAAAGTGACTATTTTTTGTATTTTTTTCCTATGATAGTATTTGGGTGGTAAATACATACATTTTTCTAAAGAAATAATGTACACCCTTTTATTTTTAAAGACGCTATAGTACGCAAGGCTTTAAATTATAATTTTAGCAAAAGCTATGGATTTACCACCCAAACACAATGATATTTAAAACATAAAAAAAATAGTTGCGTTTTTTTGCAAAATGTTTAGTTGCATCGTTTCTGTAGTCACTAAAACTACCACCTGGCTTCGTTTTCGGTAGCAGTCTTGATATACCCTGTGTTATGTAATGTATAGATAGCCTTAGTATATTAGTGAAATATGTCAATATAAAAAAATAGTGTCCGAAATTAGTTTTTCAGCCGAAACCGAAACCGAAACCGAAACTTATTAAAATTATTTAAAATTACAATTATTTACTAAAATTCACTGTTTCTTTTTAATTTACTAAATAAATTTATTAAATAAATGTAAAATAAAAACAGTTATTATATTTATATTATCAGCCCATATACGTCCCACTGCTGGGCACGGGCCTACTCTACAATCGAGAGAATCGATTTGAGTGTGGTTAGGCCATATAGTCCACCACGCTGGCCTAGTGCGGGTTGGCGGACTTTATCGTAGAAATTCTTTAAAATCGCTACGGTATGCAGGTTTCCTCAAGATGTTTTCCTTCACCGTTAAAAATAAAAACAGTAAATTTTAGTAAATAATCGTAATTTTAAATAAACTTCGGTTTCGGCTGAAAAACTAGTTTCGGTCGGACACTAAACAATACGGAAGATAGTGAATTGTGAAATGATAAAATTGTAATCGATAGTAAATCGTCATAGTGAGCCACGTTTTACTGGTGGTAGGTTTCTTATATGAGAGGCCGCCTGGGTAGGTACCACCGCAATGTCTATTTCTCCCGCCAAACAGCAGTGTATACGCATTGTTGAGTTCCGGTTTGAAGGACATTGTAGCCAGCGGAACTACTAGACATAATGAGATAAACATCTTATGTCTCAGGATGGCTAACGCAGTGGAATGCCAAGCATTGCTTTGTAATTCATGGTGTTTGGTTTTGCTACTGTCCATGAGCGGTCGTATCGCTTACCATCAGACGAATGGCACAGTCTCGCCATTTATTGCAATTAAAATTTCACAGCTTCCGTGGTGCAGTTGGTTGGACGCCGACTGTGGAACGGTAGGCCGCGGGTTCGATACCCGCAGCGAAACAAATGTTTGTGTGAACCACAAGTATTTGTTTCGGGTCTGGGTGTTTGTGAGACGGAAAAGTCTCTCGTAGCTCCTGATAACCACGACACAAGACTCCTAGTTTGGGGTCAGGACTATGTATGTGACTGTTGGGTGTATTTATTTAAAAAACAATTAATGCCAATTTCCAATAGGTCAATGTGCAGATCCTTGGGGGAGGCCTATGTTTAGCAGTTGACTACCTGCGGCTGAAGAGAGACAGAGAGAGAGAGAAAGAGATAAAAAAAACCTAAACGCGACACGTGGCTCACTATGACGGCTCCTTAACTGCCGTGTACGGTCGACATCCGGGCGGATGCGAATATCCTACAGTGAATACATTTATACTAATCTATAGTAAGGAAATAATGTAAATAAACTATATTAATAAATTGTAGTTTTATTTATATCGTTTGTGTACTGTATCAGCACATATAGGTACGTCGGCACGGGTCTTTACAACCGAGAGTACGATTGAGAGGGGTTAGACCATACTGTGCTGGTCTAGAGCGGGTTGGACTTAATATAAAAATGTTAAAATTTCTGATATGCGGTTTCCTCACAATGTTTTCCTTCATTAAATAGAGATGTGTCCAAGGTTTGATTTTAAGCAGTATTTACTGGTTCCTAAAAATATCGCTTATAAAAAACATGAATATGAAAACAGAATCTAAATTAGCTGTAAATTGACTGAGATATTCATATTTTTAATAGTACGGTGGGGAATTCGCTTTCTCTTTCGCACGCGTGTACCTTATGGAGGATGAAGTCACGTCGTGCATGTTTTTTTTTGTTGAAGAGGAAAAGCTATTAAGCTCCCCTTTCGTTACCCCGGAGGAGGTGGAAAGGGGTATGTCAGTGTCTCTGGCCTTCCAGCCCGGATCAATGCGGATTTGTGGCCAAGCTGGGTCCCTACCAAGCCTACGCTAACCTCTTGAAAACCGTCACACGCATAGTGGGCGGCACCGGACATCCCAGGGTGAAAGGCACCCCGATTTACGTCCGCGTAACCGCCCCGCGCATAACCATCGCGCATCCTTCTTTGATGACGTCGTGCATGTTGCATCCTTTTCTGTGTGCATGTTGCAATAAAATATCGATATAAACTACTAAGTACGTGATATAATATCACTAGAAAATTTTCATGTCCACTCGGGAACAGCAGTGTTCAAATTAACTCACTTTTATTCCGATACGTCGCAAAAAACTCCACGCAGTACAAAATCTATTCAGACATTGTCAATTACCATCGTCCGTAACTGGACAAAGCCTGTCCCTGTCACTCTAATGCAATCGTGCTATCTTGCCTCTCATTCTACTGGACAAAGCCTGTAAACTTCACTGAATGCGAGCTATAATGAAGTTAGGCGCGAGCGGTGACGTTGCGAAATCTGATTTGTATGCGATGCTGACGTGTGGATTAGACTCTATTAGAGGCGGCATTGTAAACAAAATCTAAACGCGGGACTGAGAGACAAGACCGTGACTGCATCTAAGTACGTGGTGTCCTGTTGGTACCACACCAGAGGGGTTACTCAATGATCAGAAACGAAACTCGAATGTTCGGACGTTCGACGTCTGAAGTAAGTTATAAGGTTTCCACTTCAAAAATTCAACAATATTCTCTATGATACTTATCATCCACTCCGAACAAAGTTTATAGTTAGGACGTACGATAGAGGATTCGAACATTTTGTGGAGTACCTAGGCACATTCGTACAATTTTACGTGCGACGTTCGAACATTCGAGTTTCGTTTCCTATCATAGAATAACCTCCCAGACCCGGCTGCCAACATGTTCATGATGGTCGGGGTTCACATCCCAGGGCACGCCTCGGATTTTTCCGATATGTATATTGATAGTCAATCACCACGTACTATAACGGTGAAGGAAAACATCGTGAGGTAACCTGCATACCATAGCGATTCGGAAGAATTTCTTGATATATAAAATTTCACTAACCCGTACTAGGCCAGGTAGACTGTAGGTCCTAAACTTATTATATTTGTGGAGTTTTAAATTTTTATATACTTAGTATGAAACATCTGAGTCTATAATAACCACCCAACAGTCATACATAGTCCTGACCCCACATGAAGATCAATTAAGTCTTGTGTCGTGTATCAGAAACTAACAGAGACTTTTCGGTCTTACAAACACCCAGACCCTAGACAAATACTTGTACTCACAAATATTAGTCTCCGTGCGGGAATCTAACCCGCGGCCTCTTGTTTCACAGCCGGCGTCAAACCAACTGCATCACGGAGGCTGTCCAAGTCTAAAATGTCTACTTCTGTTTCTGTCTCTTTCATTATAACGCAGTCGCAATATCTTCCCTTTCGCTTCACTGTAGCTAGCTACGATACAACAAACATACACAGAAACAAGCGTACACCACTCCACATTAAAGCCTTATTTACACGGAGAGTCACTCACGGCGCGAATCGTATGTGATTATCGCATCACATAACCGCCATAGATTATGTTCTGACAAATGTTTACACGATGCAACTTTTTTTATCCTTACGATAATCGTGTCTTGGAGGCGAGAAACTCTGCCCGTGAAAATGGGGCTTTAATTCGGCGGTTAAAAATTAAAATAAAATCGCTATGTCTCGTAACCGAGACCAAACAAACGTAATATGATTTTCCACCTTTCATTAAATTAATGCTGGTAATATCTGATCATAAATGGGATTCAGTATTTCATTCATAAGCAAAAAGTACTTTTTTATGAAGAAATAAGAGGATTTTTTAAACCACACTCGGAGTAAATGAAGTGCGATGAAATAAAGCGGTTAACATTGCTCTTTTGTGTTGTAGATTCAATCAGAAAGGGATCGTTTTGATGGTATTTTTGTATGTATTTTTGTATTGCATAGGTCCGGCAAACAAGCAAACGGCTCAAGCGACAGTAAAGCCCCATTTACACGGGGAGAGTTTCTCGCCTCGCTAACACAATTATCGTAAGAATATAAGAAAGTTGCATCGTCTAAACATTGTCAGAACACGATAATCTATGGCGGCTGTAATGCGATAATCGCATACGATTCTCGCGGCGAGAAATTCTCCTCGTGTAAATTGGGCTTAAGTGATCACCACCATACATAAACATCTTTTTGTTGCAAGGAATGGCGAGACGAGCATGCCATTAGCCTGATGGTAAGCGATACGACCGCTCATGGACAGTAGCAAACCAAACCATGAATTACAAAGCAATGGTTGTCATTCCACTGCGGTCGCCCTGAGACATAAAATGTTAAGTCTCATTATGTCCAGTACTCTGGCTTTTTCTGCCCTCCTATTGGCTGAAATTTGACTGGTTATCCAACATGCACGAATTAAAAATAAAAGAAATAGTTTAGAGCTAAGTGAATTCTACTCAAACTTATTTTAGACGAATAATAATTAAACATACTTTCCGTTACCAACGGAATTTACAGCAATTTGTTGTTTAATTATTAATTAAATTTTCACTTATATAGCAGCGCTACCAACATTACGAACAAAAAAATATCTACGTGTCTGAAGACGTAAAATGCAATTGTATGACAGCGTTCCTCTACGTTTTTTAAAACGCAAATGTACATATGACATCGTTCCCTTTATATTATAAATACTCAAAGTTGCTCGGTAATTGGGGGGTTAATTACCTAAAACAAAAGCCCAACGTTTGAACAAACAAATTGCGGGACCCAACATTTGGGAAATACCCTGTAACCGACGTTTTCACGAGGCCGGGTGGCGCAGTCGAGTAAATTTTATAATTTTACGACAACGCACCGCCATATTTCGCAGGCTCGTAAAATCCGGGTCAAAGGAAGCTTTGTTTAAAGCCTTATTCAATTGGAGTTCTTTAATTGAATATTTTTGATACATACATAAATATCACGCCTTTATTCCAGAAGGGGTAGGCAGAGGTGCAACCAGGACACCCACGTTTCGTCTTATGTATATGTCTTAGGTACGTCCCATGATGTGATAGGGGACGAGCCTATCGCCATATCGGGCACAAATTGAAAAATCCAATGTTACTTTGCCCGATCCGGGTTTCGAACCCAAGAACTCAGCTTTGTAATCATACCGTAGTGCAACTACGCCGTCGAGGCAGTCGTTTTAAACGAATGTTTTAGATGTTAAAATAAATTAGGTATTGATTAATAATTTATCAATTATAATTATTTATACTTTTCTAATTTAAGTAGATTTATGTGCTATTCTATTATTTTTAAATAAACTATTAAGCATTATTATGGTAAATTTAATACGCGAAGGAAAACATCCTGGGGATACTTGAATAAAATAAAGATAAATGACAAAAGACATCATGTTTTAGATAGCCTCCGTAGTTGAATCTATTAATATCCGGCTGTAAAACGTGAGGCCGCAGGTTCGAGTCTCGTTCTAAGACAAATATTGGCCCCACATTAGTTTGGATATAGCTGTAGTACGAACAAAGTCTCTCGTAGTTTCTGATACCTAAAAACTGTATCTTAAAATCGAACCTGGGCCTTCAGTTTTACAAGCTTTCATCCACTGCGCTACGTAGAGTCAAAGTATAACATCCAAAACACACGATTTTACATATTTTAAAACAATACTTGGATGAATTTTACATTTTGTACAGTTAAAATGTTTACTTTTTCAAGTTCGTAGAAAGGGTAAAACTGAATTCAAATATGGGATGTTTTCGTTGCTTTATTCCACATTCATACCTACTGTAATATCTGTATCTGTATCAGCCCATAAACGTCCCACTGCAGGGCACGGGCCTCCTCTACAATCGAGAGTGGGATTGAGAGGGCATAGGCCATATTGTACACCACACTGGCTTAGTGCGGGTTGGCGGATTTTACATACCATAAAAATTTATACAAATCGCTATGGTATGCAGGTTTCCTCACGATGTTTTCCTTCACCGTTAGTGCGTGGTGATTGACTGTTAATACCCACATGACTCCGAAAATTCAGAAGTGTGCCCTGGGATTTGAACCTACGTACACTACACTGTTTGACGGACACAAACTGTAGAAAACATGGTTCAAATCGCTACGGTATGCAGGTTTCCTCACTACGCTTTTATTAAATTAGTAATTGACTATCAATACACATTTTACATGTTAAAATTAGTGTCCGACCGAAACTAGTTTTTTAGTCTAAACCGAAACTGAAATTTTTTTTAAATTACGATTATTTACTAAAATATATTGTTTTCTTTTTTTCACATTTATTTAATAAATTTATTTGGTAAATGTAAAAAAACAATTAATTTTAGTAACTACTCGTAATTTTTGAATAATTTCAATAGTGTCCGACCGAAACTAGTTTTTCAGCCGAAACTGAAACCGAAACTTATTAAAATTATTTAAAATTACGATTCACTGATTACGATTACGATTACGATTATAATTACGATTAAAATTCACTGTTTTTTTTTACATTTACTAAGTAAATTTATTAAATAAATGGAAAAAAATAGTGAATTTTAGTAAATAATCGTAATTTTAAATAAATTGCAGTTTCGGTTTCGGCTGAAAAAGTAGTTTCGGTCGGACACTAGTTAAAATGCTTCTGATAAGAAATCACTTAATACTACATCTACAGGGTATATCAAGACTGCTACCGAAAACGAAGCCAGGTGGTAGTTTTAGTGACTATAGACACGATGCAACTAAAATTTTTGCAAAAAAACGCGACTTTTTTTTTGTATTTTTTTTTCTATCACCGTATTTATGTGGTAAATACATACATTTTCCTAAAAAAATAAAGTACACCTTTTATTTTTAAAGACGCTATAGTACGCAAGGCTTTAAATTATAATTTTAGCAAAAACTATAGATTTACCACCCAAACACAATGATATTTCAAATATTACAAAAAAAAAATAGTCGCCGTTTTTTTGCAAAATTTTTAGTTGCATCGTGTCTGTTGTCACTAAAATTACCACCTGGCTTCATTTTCGGTAGCAGTCTTGATATATACCCTGTATATTACTAGAAATATATACGGAACCAAAGCTTACATGAACCGTTGAAGGTTTACATGTCGTCCTTCGCATCCTTACTCAGTCAGTCAGCCGCGTTCAGAGCGGTCGGTCGTTTCGGAGTGAGTGTAGTGGCAGTGCTGTGTATGTGATTATTTTGCCGGCCCTCACACTACTGGCAATAAGGTAGGATTAGTATAAGTTTATTATTGATATTTGGTATGTTTTACGCAACTTTTTATAATGTTTTAAACGAGAAATAAGTTCTTTGCAGAGTTGCAAAGTTAGTTGTGATTTTTTTGAATATTAGACATTTTTGTGAAGGTATTTTGTGATTTATTTAAAAATAATTGTGAATATGTATTTATTTGCTTTAAAATTCATACGGTTTAGTGATTTTGTAAAGGGGAAATATTTAAAATTTAGATTTGGTTGTTTTAAAAGTGTTTTACGAGTTTAACAATTTAATTTTCATATTTTTTGAAACGGCTTTCATTTAGTACTATTGCATTAAAAAAATGAACGCATTAGATTGTATATGTTTTGTGTGGGTATTTAATATTGAAAAAGGATTTCTTTTGGGCTCACAAATAGGTATTGATTTAGTTTTATGCATACATACATAACCACACGCCTTTTTCCCAGAAGGGGTAGGCAGAGGTGCTACTAGAACACCCACGTTTCGCCTTGCATATTCCGTCCCACGATGTAATAGGGGGCGAGCCTATCGCCATATCGGGCACAAACTCCTGACTCCGGGCTAATAATGAATAGAAAAATCCAATATCACTTTGCCCGACCCGGGATTCGAACCCGAGACCTCAGCTTTGCAATCATACTGTAGTACCACTACGCCACCGAGGCAGTTTAGTTTTATGATTGGTATTTATATAATATTATTAAAAATATCTAAATTGTAGTAGGTACCCGCAATTTTAAATTGCCGAAAGGTAAACCAACTTTAAAAGCCAACCATATTTAAAAGATTATGATTAAGTTGTCATATGCAGAATTGTTTGCGTTTAAAAGCTCCTTTGTTTCAAAATATCTTTAGAGTGTTCTTTGGTTTAATTAAATTATATTAATAAAAGTACTTTGATGGTTAATGTTTTCAACGGTAGTAGGAATTTCTGATACCTTGGTAAAAATATTATATCATTTTTTAATAAATACGAACTTTAAGAAAAACCTATTTTACTCTTTATCAACCATATGCATGCATACAAAACATGTGCTCATGCCTGTACTCACAAAAGAGTAAGCAGATGCAATGTCGCTCACAGTTTAAACTTTTTTCCGTCTTATGTGATAGGGGGCGAGACCATAGCCATGCCGGGCGTAAATTCCGGTTCCACTAAATTTATATGAGAATTTCATATGAAAAATCCATACCAAGAATAAACTATTTTTAGTAAAATAAAATTAATATGCTTCGAGGATATTTGACTGCCTCGGTGGCACACTTGTATTACGGTATGGTTACAAAGCTAAGGTCTCGTATTCGAATCCTGGGACGTGCAAAGTGATATTGGGTTTTTCTATTCATTATCAGCCCGGAGTCAGGAATTTATGCCTGATATGGTGATAGGATCGCCCATATCACATCGGATGGAACATACGGCGAAACGTGGGTGTACTGGTAGCACCTCTGCCTATCCCTTCTGGATGAAGGCGTAAGTTTATACAGGGTGTATCAAGACTGCGACCAAAAACGAAGCCAGGTTTAACAGTTTTAGTGATTATAGACACAATACAACTTAACATTTCTCAAAAAAAGCGTCACGGAATTTTTTAAACAACATCGTCTTTGGATGGTCAGTACCTAGTTTTTCCTAAAATTATAATATTAACCCTTTTACCGCTGTCTTTAAAAATAAAAAGGTGTACATTATTACTGTAGCAAAACAATGTTTTTACAACCCAAATTGTATCAGCCCATATACGACCCACTGCAGGGCACGGGCCTCCTCTACAATCGAGAGTACGATTGAGAGTGGTTAGGCCATATAGTCCACCACGCTGGCCTAGTGCGGGTTGGCACAACCCAAATACATTAAGCAAAAAAATTGACGCTATTTGTTGCGAAATTTTGAGTTGCATTGTGTCTGAAGTCACTAACTACCACCTGGCTTCGTTTTCGGTCGCAGTCTTGTTATACCCTGTGTACATAACATAAACACACGCCTTTTTCCCGGAAGGGGTAGGCAGAGGTGCTACCAGAACACCCACCTTTCACCTTGTATATTCCGTCCCACGATGTGATAGAGGGCGAGCCTATCGCCATATCGGGCACAAATTCCTGACTCCGGGCTGATAATGAATAGAAAAATCCAATATCACTTTGCCCGGCCCGGGATTCGAACCCGAGACCTCTGCTTTGCAATCATACCGTAGTACCACTACGCCACTGAGGCAGTCACCCTGTTTACGTTGTAGAATACACAACACGCTACAGTTGTCAGTGATCGATAAAATTGTTAGTATCGTACCGTGATTCATCAGCTTAAATATTCTCGGTAAATTGCTTGAGGACAATTACTTGGAATATTTATATTCCGTTTCGAAATGGCTGAAAAGGAAAGCGTTTTGGGAGTGGTAGAGCCACGCTGTTGTCAGTCATGACTCAGCAGGAATGGCTCGTGCGGGATGGTACCACTGTCTCACAGGAGATCGAATTGAAGTGACAGCTGTCGCGTTTCGGTGAGTGAGATTGGCGGATGGCCAATACCCTCTTTCCTCTTCCCATGCTTTTTCCTTCCCACTTCCCTCGCGATTTGATATCAACACATCCATGATCCAGGGTTGTGGATGTTCATGGAGTGATCACTCACCATCAGGTGATCTGTTTGCTCGTTTGTCGGACCTATGAAATAAAAAAGGATGGCTTAATTGTGTGACTATTAATTTACTTGTAAATATATCTCGTTAAATATATCTCGTGAAGGAAAACATCGTGAGGAAACCTGCATACCATAGCGATTTATATAAATTTCTATGGTATGTAAAAGTCCGCCAACCCGCACTAGGCCAGCGTGGTGGACTATATGGCCTAACCACTCTCAATCATACTATGATTGTAGAGGAGGCCCGTGCCCTGCAGTGGGTCGTATATGGGCTGATACAATAATAAAAATACAATATCTCGTTAAGTAGATGCTTTATTTGAATAACACTGCCTTTAACATGAGGTGCATTGAACTTTTAAGCGCCACGGAGAGCCACGCGATTTCTCGCGACCAAAGTCGTATGCGATTATCGCATGATATGACCTCTATAGAATATGTTTACACGATGCAACTTTTTTATATCCTTACGATAATCGTATTTTGAGGCGAGAAACTCTCCACGTGTACATAGGGATTTAGTTTATATAAAAATCCAAGAACCATATACTTTAGTTTATTACAGAGAAAACAAAGACTAGCTTTTGAAAGTAAAAAAGGTTTAATGGTAAGTGATTAAAACCAACAATGAGTTAGAAATCAACAGGGTATTGCGCTTAACAGCTGTAGAAACAATACAATATATAAGTAATCTGTTTATGTTAAAAAAAAATCTTCACTTACTTTGCTTGTCTGTTTGTTTATAAATTTTGTATTTGTTGCGCTAATGTTATTTTGTAATATGTGCTAATGTTATATATATTATGGTAATTATTGTAAATCTATGTCATCCTATAACATATTTTATTCACTTGTTATGTTTGTTAAAGTTGTAAAAGTTGTATGTTGTAAAAGTCCGCCAACCCGCATTAGGCCAGCGTTGTGGACTATATGGCCTAACCACTCTCAATCGTACTCTCGATTGTAGAGGAGGCCCGTGCCCTGCAGTGGGTCGTATATGGGCTGATACAATACAAAAAATATGTTTGTTAATTCAATAATATTTCTTGGTTCCCAAAATACAGGCTTGCCTAGTTTGAGGCCAATAGATTTGTGAATGATTGTACATCTCTAACTGATATGAATAAAAAATATAAAAAAAATACATACATACATAAACACACGCCTTTTTCCCAGAAGGGGTAGGCAGAGGTGTTACCAAAACACCCACGTTTCGCCTTATATATTCCGTCCCCCGATGTGATAGGGGGCGAGCCTATCGCCATATCCGGCACAAATTCCTGACTCCGGGCTGATAATGAATAGAAAAATCCAATATCACTTTGCTCGACCCGGGATTCGAACCCGAGACCTCAGCTTTGCAATCATACCTTAGTACCACTACGCCACCGAGGCAGTGAAATATTATAAAATCTATTGGCGTGCGGCGAAATTTGGAACTACAAAAAAATTAAACAATATCTATACAACGCATCATTTATTAATGTTTTCATAATATAATCAACAAGGATTTATACTCGTAATCTAATATTATTAACATGTCCAACGTAATAAAATGTAAAGAGAGAAAAACGATTCTTACTAATTGCCAACAACGCTTTTGACGACAAAAGATCGTGGTCGATCTGTATCAAATCAGTTAGGCAACGCGACATTACTTTCAAGCAAACCACGAATTGACAGCCTCTGTGGCGCAGTTAGACACCGTCTGTGAAACGTGAGGCTGCGGGTTCGATCCGCGCACCGAAACAAATATTTGTGTGATCCACAGGTATTTGTTTCGGGTCTGCGTGTTTGTGGAACCGAAAAGTCTCTCGTAGTTTCTGATACACGATAAAAGACTCGATCTTAGTGTGGGGTCACAATGTATGCGACTGTTGGGTGTATTTATTTTATTTATTTACTTTAAAAAATCAAAAATAATCCTTCTCGCTCCCCTCCCGATTAGGCCAGCAACACATCCATGATCCAGCGTTGTGGATGTCCATGTGCAGTGATCACTTACAATCAGGTGACATGCTTGTTCTTTTTTCAGACCTATGCAATAAAAAAAGTACAATTGGCGATCTTATCGCGCTAGGCAGACAACAGACAACAATGGGATGGACATAAGAAAATGTGAAAGAGAGGGCAGAGTAATAAAGCTGCAATAAATAAACCTAATTCAAAGGACAAATATTACTGTTTAAATGCATTATTTATTTAATCTTTATTGTACACAAAAAAATATTATAAAGACTTTCTTCTTTCTTCTTTCTGGTCGTTCCCTCAATGCTGAGGATCGTGCCTGTATGTCAATCTTCTCCACTCGGTCCGGTTCTGCGCCATATGTACCGCTCCCTGTATCTGGCCTCCAGTCACCTCCTTGAGTTGGTCCACCCATCTGATGGCGCTCTTCCTCTAGCGCGCTTCCCCTGCCTTTGTCCGAGAGTGATGAGTTTCTCCAGGCTGTGCAATGGGGATCGAATTACCAAAGAAACTCCGGATCCTTTCCTGGCATGTAGTCAGCAGGCGCTCGGTGACCCTCAACTCTTTGAGGATGGAGATATTGGTATAAAGACATAACATTAAAAAAAAGTACAAAAGGCGGTCTTATCGCTTATGAGCGATCTCTACCAGACAACCTTTGATTATTTAGGTTTGGTTCATAGTTTTTTATTTACATAGTTGTCGGAAGTAGTTAGAACTTAAATATCAAGTAGTTTGTGCAATGGTACAAAATACTTGATATTTACGTTACAATTAATCAATTAGAAATTATTTGTAAAATCCTAATTAATCTAACAATAGTGTAAATCTTCGACATAGTAATATTATTTCTTGTACGAAATAATTGTAAATTTTGTGGCAAAGGTTGTATTTTAGCTTCATGTATTTACATACAGCGTGGTGGCCTGTTGGTAAACGGACCAGACGCGGCTGCCTACATGTTCACGGTGGTCGCGGGTTCAAATCCCAGGGCACACCTCTGACTTTTCGGATTCATGTGTGTATTGATAGTCAATCACCACGCACTATAACGGTGAAGGAAAACATCGTGAGGAAACCTGTATACCATAGCGATTTGTATAAATTTCTATGGTATGTAAAAGTCCGCCAACCCGCATTAGGCCAGCGTGGTGGACTATATGACCTAACCACTCTCAATCGTACTCTCGGTTGTAGAGGAGGCCCGTGCCCTGCAGTGGGTCGTATATGGGCTGATACAATACAATACAATTTACATACATACACATCACGCCTTTTTCCCAGAAGGGGTAGGCAAAGGTGCAATCAGGACACCCACGTTTCGCCGTATGTGTTCCGTCCCATGATGTGATAGGGGGCGAGCCTATCGCCATATCGGGCACAAACTCCGGGCTGATAATGAACAGAAAAATCCGATATCACTTTGCCCGACCCGGGATTCGAACCCGAGACCTCAGCTTTGTTATCATAACGTAGTGCAACTACGCCACGGAAGCAGCACGTCATGTATTTATTTTATGTAAATGTTGAATTCCGATTTTGCTTTATTGGCGCCCAACATGGTGTTTCCAATCGGTTGTAAATTAGCATAGGAAATGTTTGGGCAATCGTCCAGAAGGCTAGTGTATTGTTTATGGATTAAAACACTTAGGGCCTTATTAATAAACTCGGATGAGCGAAGGATTAACTTTAGTCCAAGGCTTTAGAATTGACTCGATTATTTTTAATAGCGAGGTATTCACGACTTTATTAATAAACACGGAATTGCATAGAGGGCTAGGCAACGTATTGTAGTTGCATTATTCAATATTGTAGTCAAATTAATAGTCAAAATAATCGAGTCAATTCTAAAGCCTTGGACTAAAGTTAACCCTTCGCTCATCCGAGTTTATTAATAAGGCCCTAAGGTCCGACGCCCCTATTGGGACAAATATTTGTGTGATCCGCAAATATTGGTTTTGGGTGTATATGTATATGTGTAGCCTCCATGGCGCAGTTGGTTAGACGCCGCCTATGAAACGAGAGGCCGCGGGTTCGATCCCCGCACTGAGACAAATGTTTGTGTGGCCCACAAACATTTGTCTCGGGTCTGGGTCTTTGTGAGACCGAAAAGTGTCTCATAGCATCCACGACATAAGACTCAATCTTAGTGTGGGGTCAGAACTACTCGTATGTATGTGACTGTTGGGTGTATTTATTTATTCCCGAACGGCACGTTTTCAGCGTTCTTTCTTACCACGCACGTGTAAGCTCTGGAATGAACTCCCTGCATCGGTGTTTCCTGAGCGCTATGACCTGTCCTTCTTCAAACGAGGCTTAAAGAGAGTACTTTCCTTAAGGTAGGCAGCGACTTTGTTGTGCTGGACCCCTGGCACTGCGGAAGTCTATGGGCAGCGGTAGCCGCTTTCCATCAGGCGGGCCGCTAGCTCGTCTGCCTATAAAGGTTTAAAAAAAAAAGAAAAAAAATTATTTATATTATGACTGAAGTTTGTGATGACCTGCTGGATGAATTTGAATTAAATGTGCTCGATGTAGGTTTGGCTCAAAGCGTTTTTTCGAATCCAAAGTCTACTATTGATAGGAAATTATGCCGATTATCAATAATCACCTAGTAGCTGTCCTATTATTTTAGTTCAATAATTGTATTATTAATACAGCGTAGTTGTACTAAGGTATGATTACAAAACTGAGGTCTCGGCTTTGAATCCCGGGTCGGGCTAAGTGATATTGGATTTTTCTATTCATTATTAGCCCGGAGTCCGGAATTTGTGCTCGATATGGCGATAGGCTCGCACCTGGGACGAAACAAATAAGGCGAAACGCGGGTACCTGGTTACTACCAGGAGAACCTCCGCCTACCCCTTCTGGGAAAAAGGCGTGAGTTTATGTATGTACGTAAATAATTGTATAGATTAGACTGATCTAATCTACAATATAACTGAACATTGTTGAAATAATTTTGGCTGTTTTATGTGTATAAAGATACGATGCGGTTGGCATGCCCTTCTTGGACAAAATTTAAATAAGAATAATTAAAAAAAGATTGCGACCTTTAGTAGTTTTTTTCTTCTTCATTTTACGTGACTTATTTCGAAATATTTATTGTTTACTTGTTTATTTAAATATTTATTCTACACAAAAACAATATACATGAATAATAAAGTAAAATTGACGGTCTTATCGCAAATAAATTGCCCAGGACTTTATGGCTGGCACTGCGATATTCTTGTCCATTAACATTTGAGAAGCATCGACAAACTAGACTCATGTTGACCCCTGCCTACTCCTTTGATGATATAACCGTGAGTTTATGTTTACCTCTTAACCCTTCACCGATAAAAGCGTGTATGTGTGGAAATAGCTTATTGAATGCAGCAAATAACCCTTCAATGGATTGAAAGTCGACGGGGCGCAAAATACCCCGCACAGTTTGCTCACAATAACTGAATTATTTGCTCTGTGGGTTGTATTTTTTATTAGCAATGACTGGCCAAGCAAACGACCTTTTATAATACTAGGTTTGTTACGTGGTTTTGCTCGTATTAAAGTCTGTCTGTATCAGTATCAGCCCTTATACGTCCCACTATAGGGCACGGGTCTCTTCTATAATCGAGAGTATGAATGAGAGAAGTTAAGCCATATAGTCCACCACGCTGGCTTAGTGCGGGTTGCTGGACTTTACAAATTAAGGGAATTATTACTCTATTATAGAATCTAGTATAGAATCGCTATATTATGCAGGTCTCCTCACGATGTTTTCTTTCACCGTTATAGTGCGTGGTGATTGACTATCAATACAAATGACTTCGAAAAGTCAGGGGTATGCCTTGGGATTTAAACACGCGACTACCGTGAATATGTAGGCAGCTGCTTCTGGTCCGTTACCAACAGGCCACCAAGCACTTTTAGTTTTCAAATTGAAGCGGAATAGGAATATAAAATAAAACACCACTTTACGTTCATTTTAACGAGTGTCGAAAGCCGTTCTTTAAAATAACCAAAATTATGCGTAATTTCGACTCATCAATCTTCATTTGGGCCGTTTTGGATAACTCGGAATATAATTTTAAAAGGTTAGGCAACCTCGGCCCTTCAGTCCGAACATTATTTCGCAAAATCCCGCCGAATTATAAAACGAATATTTACCAACCAATTTGCTTCAAATGCCGAGTGAATTTGTAGACGTTGAAAAATGCGTTATCTTTAAAGCGTCTCAAGTTAATCTGTAGTATGCAGGGTATATCAAGACTGCTACCGAAAACGAAGCCAGGTGGGAGATTTAGTGACTACAGACAAGATGCACCCAAACACAATGATATTTAAAACATTATACAAAAAATCGTCGCTCTTTTTTGCAAATTTTTAGTTGCATCTTGTCTGTAGTCACTAAAACTACCACCTAGCTTCGTTTTCGGTAGCAGTCTTGATATACCCTGTAAATTGACAGCCTTCGTGGCATAGTTGGTTACACGCCGTTTGTGAAACGAGAGGCCGCGGGTTCGCTCCCTGCACCGAGACATTTGTTTGTGAGGCCCACAAATATTTGTCTCGGATCTGGGTTTTTGCGAGACGGAAAAGTCTCTCGTAGTTTCCGATACACGACACAAGGCTCGATCTTAGTGTGGGGTCAGGACTATGTATGTGACTGTTGGGCTGTATTTGTTTTATAATTTATTTTGCTCGTATTATTGACATACTATATAATATTATGTGCCACTATTTTCTTATATTTTTACTCAAGGATTTGTTCAACAACTAATTGCGAATATGAACAGACCGCGCATATAGGGTATAGTCTTCGGCGAAATGAACGTAAAATTATGTTCGACAGTATGCAAATATCATCTGGAGTTGTATATTACACGGACCTAGTGGCGACTAGAACGAATTTCCGTGCTTTCACGCGTTTTTGCCATACCTATTACTGGACTCAAGTATAACAGCTCACATAATCTACTATCCATCCATCAGCCAAAGGAAGTCCACTGCTGAACATAGGCCTCTCCCAATAATTTCCACAGTGACTTGTTGGAGGCAGCCTGCATCCAGCGACGTCCCGCGACCTTTACCAGGTCGTCTGACCTAGTGGGTGGACGTCCTACGCTGCGCTTTCCGCTTCGTGGCCTCCATGCGCGAATTTTTGGCCCCACCGGCCATCAGTTCTCCGTGCTATGTGCCCCGCCCATTGCCATTTCAACTTGCTAACCCGCTGGGCTATGTTGGTTATATTAGTTCAGTTTCCTTTTTTGCTTTAGCTCACATTAAATACAGTAATTTGATCCGTGGTGCTTTACAGCTTCTCTGTTGTAAAAGTCTTGTCATCCGAGGTTATTTACCTCTTTAGTTCATTGTTTTGCCACCCGCTTTGTTACGGAGGGTAGTGGACAGAAAAGATTTCCAACTCCTATTAATTTAACTTTATGATGAACTTCGTTGCGGGTTAAAGACAAGTTAGATTTTTCCGGAGACGTGCTGAGTTTCAATGCTTGGTGTCATTACAATGCGTGCTGTTGATCCTGGCTTACAGGAGTTGCAGTGGCGGGTGTGAGGGCGGGACAGTCTCCTATTGTAGGATTTGAAAAAAACTGATTTATACACATTACAGTAGGTATTATCTCGCACGAGATAATAAATACAAGAAGAATAGACTGTATCAGCTCATTTAAGTCATTTGCAGGGCACGATTAGGTAAGAGATTTTAGGCCATATAATCCACCACGCTGTTCTAGTGCGGGTTGGCGGACTTAACGTACATACACACATACATACATAAACTCACGCCCTTTTCCCAGAAGGGGTAGGCAGAGGTGCAACCAGGTCACCCACATTTCGCCTTGTGTGTTCCGTCTCACGATGTGACAGGCCTATCGTTATAACGGGCACAAATTCCTGACTCCGGACCGACAATGAACAGAAAAATCCAATATCACTTTCCCGATCCGGGGTTCGAAAACGAGACCACAACTCATCCTTTTTTCTTCCCGTTCCCCTCCTAATTGAGCCGGCAACACATCTATGATCCAGCGTTGAAGAAGTTCATGTGCAGTGATCACTTACCATCAGGTGACCTGTTTGCTCGTTTACCGGACTTATGCAATAAAAAGCTTTAGAATCATACCGTATTACAACTGCCACTGAGGTATTTACATACATAATACATACTATTTTTATTTATTTCAGTAACTTATAACCCTCGTCACCTTGTAACAAAGGCCAACAATTTGGCTCAGTTCTTCAATGTCACTGCATGAGACTAGTATTACAGGCGCCAGTTTGTAAATCCATAATTCAAGGATCTACTGTCTTTGAAATAAAACGAATTCTTTCGCATTTTATCGCGAATTTTACCCGTGACCACGAAAGCTGTAAGTGATCGAAACATCGGGAAGTTAAAAAAAGTAAACATTAAATCGAATTCGCGATAAAATCCGTAAGAATTCGTTTTATTTCAATTTGTAACATTCTAAATTTAAGAAACAATTATCTATTATATCTGTTATTTGAAGTAAACGCAAATTTTCGTACGTGCTGTGTTATTTTTGAATCCCGGGCAAAGTGATATTGAATTGGTCACACGTCGACCCCAGAGGATAAACAGAGTACAGGGACGTATTTAAGGCAATGGGGCCTGTGACCCCCTGTGTAATAAATTATGTTGGTTATATAATATATACACTGCCTGGCGTAGTTTTACTACGGTATGATTACAAAGCTGAGGTCTCAGGTTCGATGACGGCTCAGGCAAAGTTACATTGGATTTTTCTATTCATTATCAGGCCGGAGTCAGGAATTTGTGCCTGATAAGGCGACAGGCTCGACCCTATCACATCGTGGGACGGAACAGATAAGGCGAAACGTGGGTGATCTTGGTAGTAACTAGGAGAACCTCTGCCTACTCCTTATGGGAAAAAGGCGTGAGTTTATACACGTAATGGTGTCTTGGGTTTACGCGAATGTATACAGATTGAAATGAAACGAATTCTTACGGATTTTATCGCGAATTTGATTTAATTTTTAAATTTTTTAATTTCCCGACGTTCGATCATTCGATTTATATACGAATGTAATACACACTATGTATGTATGAAAAATAAATAAACACGATTTATTATATGTATAATCAAGTAATTCCATTATATGGTTACTGGTGGTAGGTCATATGTGAGAGATTTCGGGATTCGAACCGAAGACCTTAGCGTTGTAACCGAACCGTAGTACTACGCCACCGAGGCAGATATACGAGTATTAGTCAAATTTAATTTTCTCTTTTTTTCTTTGTTGGTTCCAATTTTCTCGTGCGCCAAGAAACTTGTTTTTCAAGGAAATTAATTTTCACATTAGTGTTTCGTTGAAAGGGGTCGTTGGGGTCGCTAAGTGTGTTCCGGAGAACCAAAGTGACCCCGAGTTAGAAGCCTTGGCAAGCGGATTCCGAATTTAACTTCCGCGGAAGATAATTTGGTAGTTTCCTGAGAACGTAGGATGGTGGTTTAAAAACTAGATGTTTTAGTCAAGGAAACTACGAATTATTGTTTCATAACTAAAGAAAATTAATAGACATTTGAGCATGCAGCGTAGACATGACAGTTCGTAGTTTTCAGAGAGTTTTAAAATGAATAAATAGATAGATACACCCAACAGTCACATTATAAATTAAGTCTTGTGTCGTGGGTATCAGAAAATATAAGAGACTTTTCCGTCTCAAACAACCAGACCCGAGACAAATACCTGTGAGCTTCACAAATATTTGTTATATTATATTTGTTCGGGGATCGAACCCACGGCCTCTTGTTTCACAGCCAGCGTCTAACCAACTGCGCCACGGAGGCTCTTCTGTTCGGTACGCAGGAAGAGGAAGTCAGTAGTTTAGAAGACATTGTTTATGGTTTTCTCAATTTTGATACTTATATTAACACCATACTCTGCAACAATGGCGACCACTTGAGTAAGACTTGCGACCCCACAGGGGACCCCAAGCCATAGATTAAAAAACACTGGCTTAAACAAATATATAATACCGAAATATAAATAATTTTTGCACGCCACAAGGCAAAATATACTGAAACTAACTACTTATATGTGGGATTGTTCCGTTAGGGTCAAAGTGAATACAACGATCGTCCAGAATATCTTCACTTTTTATTAAATCTTTTCTAGAATACGTCTTTCGTCTTACGTCGTTCGCTATCGTTCCTTTGTGCCACACTCCAACTTCTTAAGCATACACTCTTAAGCATATACTCTCACTCTTTCTACTTTTAGTACTTTCACCCGTCATCTCTTTCAGACAAACCACGTTCCAGCCATTCGTCTTACGTTCCATTTTACTCATCTTCTATCATAACATTAAAATCCTAAATTTATATTATTTAAAACCTTATGATTGTACCTACTTTTTGTGCAAATAAATGATTTCTGATACGGATTCTGAAAATTATTCAATGCCTTTACAATATACCAAAACAGAACATTAAGATCTGAACATACAACAACAATATGCGTATTACAATGGGCGGTCTTATCGCTTATTGCGATCGCTTTAAACCTTAAGATGGGCCGTATAATGGAAGATATTATCATTTATAATATAAGGGGAAGGATTAAACAAGGGTTTTCAATACTACATACATACATAAACTCACGCCTTTTCCCAGAAGGGGTAGGCAGAGGTGCCCCAAGGCCTCCATGTTTTTTATTTATTTATTTTTGCACCAAACAGGTTACACTATTGAAGCCGTTACAATAATTACAAATAAGATTTTTATCTTAATAATACTGACTGCTTCGGTGGCGTAGTTGTACTAAGGTATGATTACAAAACGGAGGTCTCGGGCTCGAATCCCGGGTCGGGCAAAGTGATATTGGATTTTTCTATTAATTATCGGCCCGGAGTCAGGAATTTGTGCCTGATATGGCGACAGGCTCGCCCCTATAATCGTGGGACGGAACAGACAAGGCGAAACGTGGGTGCCTGGTTACTATCAGGAGAATCTCTGCGTACATATTGTGGGAAAAAGGCGTGAGTTTATGTATGTTTGTATCTTAATAATAACCCAAAACTTGTGTTTCCCGAAGAATACTAAAATACATACATACATACAAAATTTTGCCTTGTGTGTTCCGTGCCGCGATGTGGTAGGGGGCCATATTGCCATATCGGATACAAATTCCTGCCTCTGGGCTGATAAAGAATAGAAGAAGCCAATATCTCTATAAGTGGTCTAATTTTGAATCTATACTTTTTTTGGGACGCTCGGAAAATTATAGGAGTTAATTTTTTTACGATGGGAACACCGACATCGAAAAAGCGACATGATTAAGTCTCAAGTACCAGGAACGCATAAAGTTGGCGGAGATACTTTTGTTCTAAATAAATAAATACACCCGACAGTCACATACATAGTCCTGACCCCACACTAAGATCTAGTCTTGTGTGGGAATCAGAAGCTACGAGAGACTTCTCTCACAAACACCCAGACCCAACACAAATATTTGTGGGCCACATAAACCTTTTGAGTTGGTGCGGGGATCGAATCCGCGGCCTCTCGTTTCACAGTCGGCGTCTAACCAACTACGCCACGGAGGCTGTTGTAGTTAACTTTCTGTGGGAGATATTAGCAAATTCATTCCCTTGCTCGTTGGTTCGAACCTGAGGCCTCAGCGTTGTAATCTTACTACAACAAGGCCACTAAGTCATTCATTTATTCGTTTACAATAATCCTTTGTGCTTTTTCATTATCGACACGCTTTCGAAACAGTCGAAATATTGTTCTTGGTATTTTATCAAGTTGTTATCCGCTGTTAGTTATTAAATATAAATGCGTGTCTGTTTGTCTTTTGGTGTGTGGTGGGCTGTTGGTAACGGACCAGACGCGTCTGCTTACATTTTTTTTACAAGTGATCCGGCAAACGAGCAAACAGGTCACCTGATGGTAAGTGATCGCTGCACATGAACATCCACTATGCTGGATCATAGATGTGTTGTCGGCCCAATTGGGAGGGGAGCGGGAAGGAAAAAGGACGGCAAGAGTAAAGGGGTATTGGGCACCCGGCAATCTCACTCACGCAAAGCTGTCGCTTCACGTTGATCTCCTGTGAGTGAGTGGTACCGCCCTATACAAGCCTGCCCATTTATGCTGAGTCATGACTGACAACACCGTGGCTCTACCACTCTTTGTGACCGAAAAGTCTCTCATAGTTTCTGATAGGACACAAGACTTGTTACTGGAGTTAGAATTGTGACTGCTGGGTGTTTTTTTATAGCAATAAATGGCGAGACGGGCACACCATTCGCCTGATGGTTCGCTTGATATGACCGCTCATCGACAGGAGCAAAACCACACACCATGAATTACAAACAATGTTTGGCATTCCACTGCGCTCGCCATCCTGAGACATAAGGTGTTAAGTCTCATTATGTCCAAGTTACTCAGGCTACAATGTCCTTCAAACTGGAACACAGCATTAACACTGCTGTTTGGGAGAAATAGACATAGCAGTGGTACCTACCCAGGCGGCCTCTCACATATGAGAGACATACCACCTAACAGCGTATAGTTTTTCCTGTTATCCCCTTATTCCCGAGAGAATTGTTAATTATGGCCCCTTTTCCATACGCCATTCAATCAGCCGATGTAGATGCCCCATTTGATAACCGAAGTAATCTAATTCGCCAAAGTAATTATTTAAGAGAAAGAACAGAACATTGACTAATTTAATATACGCTGTCGTGTTTCATTCAGATTTCACGGTAGGCAGCGGTCTGTTTATGCCCCTGGCATTGCAGAGTCAAAAGTAATAAAAATATATATTTTTTTTGTATTGTATCAGCCCATATACGACCCACTGCAGGGCACGGGCCTCCTCTACAATCGAGAGTACGATTGATGGTTAGGCCATATAGTCCACCACGCTGGCCTAGTGCGGGTTGGCGGACTTACACACCGTAGATTTTATCAAAATATAGATTTAAAAATATAAATAAAAAATGAAAAATGAGCAGCGGAAACCGCTTACTATCAGACGGGACGCTAGCTCCTCTGCCTTTCACGGCAAAAAAACGCATTTTGTATTTTTAAAGGTTTATAAAATAACTACACTGCGCTTGTTGGTGATTGAACCCCATCCCGTCCCATCCTGTTATATCCCGTCCTGCCTTATCATTCTCACTCAAGGCATGTAATCCTGTCTCATTTCATTCATGTCGAGTTTTAAAAAGCAACTAACATATTTGAATTCCTTGCTCATACCACGGAAATTATTTTTGCAAGATAAAAAGTAGCCTATGTGTTAATCCAGGGTGCCAGCTACGTCCATACAAAATTGGTCCGAAATTGGTTCAGCCGTTTCTGAAATTAGCGTGTACAAACAGACAAAAATTATAGCATTCACTGTTTTGGGTTCTATTAATAAAGAAATAAATACACCCAACAGTCACATACATAGTCCTGACCCCACACTAAGATCGAGTCTTGTGTCGTGGGTATCAGAAGGTACAAGAGACTTTTCGGTCTCACAAACACCCAGACTCACTCATGAAAGTCACTAAAACTACCACCTGACTTCGTTTCCAGTAGCAGTCTTGATATACCCTGCATGTATAGATTAAGATAATTATTTTGATTGTCCTTGCGCTTAAAATATTCAAATCTATGTAAGTATGTCAGTGTACTCCAAAACGCGACCCTATTCATAGTAGAAATTGAATTAACAAGTTCAAAATGTCGGGACGATACAGCCAACGGAGCATTTTCGGAATATTTTGTACAATACGGTCGTTATTTTTAAGTACTTAAGTGAATTTCGAGATAATGAGCGCTCCTAAGATTGTCTTTTGTTTGTACGTAATTTCCTGAGTCTGGGTTCTGAATAAATGAGGTTTTAATGAAGGAAAATGTAAATAAATCCACCCAACAGTCACATACATAGTCCTGATCCCACATTAAGACCAATTAAGTCTTGTGTCGTGGGTATCAGAAGCTACGAGAGACTTCCTAGACCCGAGACAAATACTTGTGGGCCTCACAAACATTTGTCTCGGTGCGGGGATCGAACCCGCGGCCTCTCGTTTCACAGGCGGCGTCTAACCAACTGCGCCACGTAGGCTGTTAAAAATATGGTAACATTAAGTATAGATTTACATAAATTTATGTGGTGTGTGAAGTTCGCCAACCTGCATAAGGGGGTTACTCTGTGATACGAAACGAAGTGCGTACGTTCGACGTCCAAGTAAGTTATAAGTTTTCAATTCTAAAAATCAATACTATTCTCTATCAGCCTTATTCATAGACGGATTTAAAACCTATTTTAGTTATCGAATGTTTTGTCTTCTTCACTCAAAATTATTTATAAAGTCGTTCGAAAAAGACAAAACGTTCTATCACTAAAATAAGTTTAAAATCAGTCTATGAGTAAGGCTGTATGATACATAAATTACTCCAAACTTAGTCTATGGTTACGACGTACGATAGAAGGTTCAAACGTTTTGTGGTTTACCTAGGCACATTCGTACAGTTTTACGCGACGTTCGAAATTTCGAATTTCATTTCGAATCATAGAGTAACCCTCGAGGTCAGCGTTGCAAAGAAATAAGTTATCATATAGTAATCTCGATAAATCTAATAAGTGCGTGGTGGCCTGTTGGTAACGGACGAGACTCGGCTGCCTACATGTTCACGGTGGTCGAGGGTTCAAATCCCAGGGCACACTCTGACTTTTCGGAGTTATGTGTGTATTGAGAGTCAATCACCACGCACTTTAACGGTGAAGGAAAACATCGTGAGGAAACCTGCATACCGTAGCGATTTTAAAGAATTTCTACGGTATGTAAGTCCGCCAACCCGCACTAGGCCAGCGTGGTGGACTATATGGCCTAACCACTCTCAATCGATTCTCTCGATTGTAGAGTAGGCCCGTGCCCAGCAGTGTGACGTATATGGGCTGATATAAATAAATAAAATAAAAAATAGTAATCTAGATTTGTCCAGTTCCTCTGTCGTTAAATATGTCTAATTTATTTTGTTTACAATCACAGATTATTTCATTTTAATATACAAAACTCGATTTTAGTGCGGGGTCAGGACATATGACTGTTGGGTGTTTTTATTTATTTTATTTTTAATTAACATAATAATTAAACGATTGAAAAATATTTTAATAAGCTTGAAGCTATGGTGTTACAAGGTGGATGGACGACCTGGCTAAGGTTGCAGGAAGTCGCTGGATGCTTCCAACAGGTCGATCTGGAGATCCTTGGGGAAGGCCTGTGTTCAGCAGTGGACTTCCTGTGGCTGAAGAGAGAGAGAGAAATAACGACTCAAGACACTTTTCTTTATAGTATACTGAACATATATGTATGTGTCTGTGTACCATGTTATATGTTCAAAATTAGTAAATGTATGTCGCATTTGATCTAAACATAGAAGTCCTCAGGGACAGAAATCGATTAAAATCTCAGAATGACGGTAAAAATGTTGCGGGTGAATCGCAAAATCGGTTTGTTTTATAAATGTCCGGTTTCTTAGACAAGTATAAAGTCGATTTTGAATAAAGGAGTAATTTTATCACTGGCTAAAAATATCTAATACTAATTGGAAATAGCGTATCTTAGATATAATATTGACTAACGTCTGTGTTATGGCGATAGGCTCCCTATCACATCGTGGGACGGAATCAACATGACCAAACGTGGGTGACCTGGTTACTACCAGGAGAACCTCTGCCATCACTTCTGGGAAAAAGGCATGAGCTTGTATATGTTTATGTAGCGACTGTGTTGTTTCGGCATTTGACTCTCGACTAATACTACCACCTGGCTTCGTTTTCGGACGCAATCTAGATATCCTGTATAAAGGACAAGGAGATACAAAGCCACTACAAGCTACATTGACACATGAATAACAAAAGGGGAGCTACGTTTAATGGATACAACAAGTCAGCGTTCCGAAGAGCAATTAAGTCCATTGTAACGTAAGGACTTCAGTTAAGATAGCCTGCTGTTTCGGGTTCACTAAAATAGTCTTGTAAATTATTGCTTCACGAAGTCACAGCGTTATCATCAGCATGAACTAAAAGGGTTGGGAACAAGTTTCTTTTATATTTTTTATAACGGTGTCTTGGGTTTACGCGATGTTACACAGTGAAATAAAACGAATTCTTACAGATTTTATTGCGAATTTGATTTAATTTTTACATTTTTTTAATTTCCCGACGTTTCGATCACTTTACAGTTTTCGTGGTCGCGGGGTGGACTTATTTTTTTTTTGTCGACATGATGAGAAAAAAAGGTTGTTTGCCTGATTCTGGGAACATTATTCAGTAATCTGTATCAGTCCATATACGTCTCACAGCAGGGCAAGGACCTCCACTACAATCCGGAGTATGCTTGAGACGGGTTAGGCTATATAGTCCACCACGCTGGTGCGGGTGCGGGTATGGTATGCATGTTTACTCACGATATTTTCCTTCACCGCTATAGTGCCAGGTGATTGACTATGAATACACACATGAATCCAAAAAGTCAGAGGTGTGCCCTGGGATTTGAACCCGCGGCACCTTGAACATGTTGGCAGCCGCGTCTGGTCCATTTACCAACAGGCCACCACGCACATTTGCCATCAGGTGTAGTGCTATTAATAACAATTTCTTTGTTACATAATCAAACAGTTTCAAAAAGTACGCAAGACTAGCATAATTCCTTACTCATTGCGTTATATTATTTTATATTAAATCATAATTATTTCTTAGATTTACGCGAATGTTACACATTGAAATAAAACGATTCTTTACAGATTTTATTTCGGAATTCGTTTCGTTTTAAAAAAAATTATCCACCCCGTGACCACGAAAGCTGAAAAGTGAAACGTCGGGAATATGGAAATGTAAAAATTTAACCAAATTTGGGATAAAATTTACAAAAACAAGTTTTATTTTAATGCGTAACATAATAACCATAACCACACTTCAACTATCAAGATGAGTCAAACGTCTACTAAATCCCTTGTTAATAAAACACCAAAAGCCTTTCACATCCAACCTTTAGGTCCGTCAAAAATCTTAGCCTTTTCGCAAAACTGCTGATTTCGCACATCCCTACATCTGTATAATCAGTCATTCGAAAACTTCCACCCGATTGCTCCTGTGCTAATGCTTGAGGAGGCGATTCGGGAGTTATCGGGTTTCAGAGTGAGATAATGAAGAAAAGGATGGGTATAGGATGTATGTTTTGTCTTAGCGGTGTCTTTGATCATCTAAAATCTAATGGCGTTTGGCGAAATTTATACTGCCAGCGTGTGGTCGCGGATTCAAATCTTATGGCACACCTGTAAATTTTCCGAGTCATGTGTATTAATAGTCAATCAGCACGCACTATAACGGTGAAGGACAACATCGTGAGTAAATACCGTACAAATTTTAAAGAATTTCTAAGCTATATAGTCCGCCAACCCGCATTAGGCCTGCGTGGTGGACTGCACTAATCCAATCCAATCCATCAGCCAAAGAAAATATACTGCTGAACATAGGCCTCTCCTAATAATTTCCACAGTGAGGTGTTGGAGGCAGCCTGCATCCAGCGACGTCCCGCGACCTTCACCAGGTCGTCTGACCATCTATTGGGTGGACGTGCCACGCTGCGCTTTCCGCTTCGTGGCCTCCATTCGAGAACTTTTTGGCCCCATCGGCCATCAGTTCTCCGTGCTATGTGCCCCGCCCATTGCCACTTCAACTTGCTAATCCGCTGGCCTATGTCGGACTGTACTAACCCCTCTCAATTGTACTATCGATTTTCTCAGAGGGTCATGCCCTGCAGTGGGACGTATACGGGCTAATACAGTAGGGTAATCCACGTAATTTTTTGACGCACCGATCAAGTTGCGGTGCAGTTGTTTACGTCTTAGTGCAAAATGGTATTCTTGTAATTGTTTAGCTGCGCGTGAACTGCACCTAAGCTATGCGTAAACTGCGCGGGTGCTGCGCGTCAACTGTACGTCAGTCGTATGCAAGAAGCTTACACGTGAATACCGATCAAGTTGCGATCTGAATCACGCACCTAAAACACGCAGCAGTAGAGTACGCTAAACCGCTCGCGTGACGCGGACTTGACGCGAGCGTATCTGACAGCGGTTGTCAAAATTACGAGAATACGAAAAGGTCTGTTTTGATCGAAACTTAACTGCAACTGCACTGCAACTGAACTTATTTAATTACGTGAATTACAATACAGATATACGTGATAGTACCGCGTTTTTTCTTAATTTCCCTCAACGTCTCCCGCAGATTGAGTTAATCACTGGTGTACGCGATCACTAAGTGCTAGATAATTGAAAAACTTTCCTCGACACTGTCTGGTTCGTGCAAGTTATGAACTGTTGGAGGATTACAATATATTATTGAAAATACTACGCCTTCTGCTCGGAGACTGACTAGGTGGCGTAGTTGTACTATGATATGGTTATAAGGCTGAGGTATCGGGTTCGAATGCCGGGTCGGGCAAAAAGTGACATTGGTTTTATTGAACATACATTAACATGAACAGTACTAACTTAAACTTACATACATACATAAACACACGCCTTTTTCCCAGAAGGGGTAGGCAGAGGTGCTATCAGAACACCCACGTTTGGCCTTGTATATTTCGTCCCACGATGTGATAGGTGGCCAGCCTATCGCCATATCGGGCACAAATTCCTGACGCCGGGCTGATAATGAATAGAAAAATCCAATGTCAGTTAGCCCGACCCGGGATTCGAACCAGAGACCTCAGCTTTGCAATCGTACCGTAGTACCGCTACGCCGCCGAGGCAGTCTTAAACTTATAACTAAAAATAATGTAGATACAATCGGCGGTCTTAGCTTTAAGCGATTGGCAGTAATCTTGAAATGGACAGTAATTCACTAATAACCATGCATTATATACAAATAACTTATGATACTATGATGATACTTGTGAGCACAATTACTTGTGAGGTCCACAAGTACTTGTGTCGGGTCTGGGTGTTTGTGAGACCGAAAAGCCTGTCGTAGTTTCTGATACACGACACAAGACTTAATTGATCTTAATGTGGGGTCAGGACTATGTATGTGACTGTTGGGTGTATTTATTTATTTATCAGAACGTCCACTACTGGAAATAGTCTACTGAATTTTTTGCTTCACGAGACCAATATATATTTTGACCTCCATATCACCGAGAGTTAGTTAAAACGCTCATTTCGAAAGCAAAATAAAGCCTTTCGGAAATAACGGCAGACCCATAACACTCAGAGATTTATCAGCTCGGATAACGTATCTGATATGAAATTGTTTTTCGCGACTGATAAACGAGCTTCGCGTCGATGCGAGCCGAAATACAATCACTGTTACTTCTTGTACTCGTATATATATTTGTTGTCCTAATTTTTGTTCTAAGGGCTTTTTTATATCAATAAATACACCCAACATGCATGATACAAAACCGTTTAGTACAGAACGTTATCGATTTGTACAAAAATATATGGTATGTAAAGTCCGCCGTCCCGAATTAGGCCAGCGTGGTGGACTATGTGGTCTAACCTCTCTCAATCGTACTCTCGATTGTAGAGGAGGCTCGTGCCCTGCAGTGAGACGTATATGGGCTGATACAAAAAAGTACCTATTACGTTCGACACCATAAATGCTGAGTAAACTATGCTATTTATGTATATGTATGCTGAGAAACAATATTAAATGTTGTGTATTGCTTAAGTCCGGTAAACATGGAAGTGTCACGCTGTTGTCAGTCATATTGGGTCTCCGGCAATCTTCGGCAATCTCCGGCAATCTCCGGCAATCTCGTCGAAGGAAGTGCGTAAGAAAATTGACACTACACGGTTTTCTGGGGTATAGTGGTGGACAGCCTCCGTGGCGCTGTTGGTTAGATGCCGGCTGTGAAACGAGAGGCCGCGGGTTCGATCCCCGCACCGAAACAAATGTTTGTGTTCACATGTATTTTTGGGGGGTGTTTGTGAGACCGAAATGTCTCTCGTAGTTTCTGATACACGACACAAGACTCGGTCTTAGGGGTCAGGACTATGTTAGGACTGTTCGATGTATTTATTTATTTATTGATAGTCAATCATAGCACTATAACGGTGAAAGAAAAAATCGTGAGGAAACCTGTTGTTGAATGAATGAATGTTTTTCCTTTCTGTGTGCAGTTAAGAATAAATAAATAAATAAACCTGCATAGCATAGCGATTTGTATAAATTTCTTTGGTGTATAAACCGCAACGTGGGACGTCTACCCACTAGGTGGTCAGACGACCTGGTGAAGGTCGCGGGACGTCGCTGGATGCAGGCTGCCTCCAACAGCTCACTGTGGAAATCATTGGGAGAGGCCTATGTTCAGCCGTGGACTTCCTTTGCTTATGGATTTGGAAAGTCCGCCAACCCGCACTAGGCCAGCGTGGTGGACTATCAGTATAGTTGGTGAAAACTGCTTTCCGAACTGTGTGGTAAATATAGTTACAGTAAAACAAATCAGTTTAATGCAAATGTCTGCGCTCGTTCGATAGTGTTGCTGATATGATAAGGCTTTCACATTATGGTTGCGAAATGTGGATGAAACGCGAGGCTTGTGTGTAGATTACTGATGCATACGAATTGTAACCTCAAAAATAAACGATATCGGTTGTATTGTTTTAATTGGTAATCTTAATGTTAAGTACATACCTACATACATGAACATCACGCCTTTTTCCCAGAAGGGGTAGGCAGAGATGAAAGAGACGCACGTTTCGCCGTGTATTTTCCGTCCACGATGTGATAGGGGGTGAGCCTATCGCCACATCGGGCACAAATTCCTGACTCGCTGATGAAGAATAGAAAATTCCAATATCATTTTTGCGCGAACCGGGATTCGAACTCGAGACCTCAGCTTTGTAATCATACCGTAGTACAACTACGCCACCGAGGCAGTCATATCTACAATACTATAATGTTCATAAAGCGCCATTTACACGGAGAGAGTTTCTCGCGGCGAGAATCGTATGTCATTATCGCATGACTTAAACGCCATGAGATTATCGTGTTGTGACAATGTTTACACGATGCAACTTTTTTATATCCTTACGATAACCGTATCTTTGAGGTGAGAAACTCTCCCCGTGTAATTGGGGATTTAGAAATTATAAAGATAACTAAAAAACTTAAAAAAATATTATCATTAAAAAAGGCACTCTTTTGTGTGGCTGGTGGAAAAATAACTTAAAAGCACTTTAAAATTGTGTTATGAACTTTAAAAACTGTTCCGAAAATGATCTAAATGCTTTCCATTTAAATGTAGAGTTACGATCAAAATTCATTTGTCACAGCGCGGTCACAGCTACCAACCGACCATTTGAATACATTTTGATACTTAGAAGTCCAAGCTACGTCTTCGATCATAACAGAAACCTGTATTTTACAATCTATTCTAGATACTAGGTCATCTAATCGATGCGGACCTCGAGATATCAAAATAGAAAAATAAACGTCGCGAAAGGTCGTTCGAAGATACTGTTACATAACCAATACTTTTATACATAACACACATAAACACACGCCTTTTTCCCAGAAGGGGTAGGCAGAGGTGCTACCAGAACACCCACGTTTCGACTTGTATATTCGGTCCCACGATGTGATAGGGGGCGAGCCTATCGCCATATTATACAAATTCCTGACTCCGGGCTGATAATGAATAGAAAAATCCGATATCACTTTGCCCGACCCGGGATTCGAACCCGAGACCTCAGACAATCATAGCGTACAACTACGCCACCGAGGCAGTCCAATACTTTTATAGGATGAATCTTCTTTTAAAAGTGATAGACATTGTAGTAAACTTGCACCTTTCTACTGTATTATTAGGAAGGTGCTCCTCTCTGGTACCTTTCTCTCACTCTTCACCTACAAGAAGTCCACTGCTGAACACAGGCCTTCCCCAAGGATCAACATTCACCTGTTGAAAGCGGCATCCAGCGACAGGAAAAAGGCGTGTGTTTATGTGTGTTTGTATGTTGTAAACTTGTTTTGAAAAGAGCAACGCCAGAGTTTCTTGCCCGTTCTTCTCTGGTGAAGACAGCCTTGTGAACCGAGTGGTGGTACAAAAAAAGTGAATGAATCTAAATAATGTATGACAATTCATGGGCTTATTAAAATATTTTCATTTCATTTCATTTTAATAACTTGCCATCAGGTGATCTGTTTGCTCGTTTTCCGGACTTAACTATACTAATATATAAAGCTGTACAGTTAATTTATTTGTTTGTTTGTACGGGCTAAACTCAGGAAATACTGGACCTAATTGAAAAGTTCTTTTAGTGTTTGATAGTACATTTATCAAGGAAGGCTGTAGGGTATTTTTTATTCCAGGAAAATATGTAGCTGGATTTCTGTCCCGGAAAAACTTTTTCAAGAGGGCTAAACTGCGAGCATTACCGGATCAGCCCATGAACGTTGCACTGCAGGGCACGAGCCTCCTCTACAATCGAGAGTACGATTGCGAGGGGTCAGGCCATAAAGTCCACCACCCTGGCTAGTGTGAGTTGGCATTACTCGTACAATAGTAAAAACAAAAAATAATTTTGATACTGTTAGTAAATTCATACAGGTAATGTCTGTTCTCTCTTGCCAGCATTACGTACCGCCTTGATTTAGAAAGGGCCGTAAATATTACATTGGTCCCAAGAGATTCTCTCGATATTATGACCTTTTGTTATTTATATAGAAATCTAGATGCGTCTATGTTAGGTTGGTGAAATTCTTAATATAAAATAAGATTGTGTCGTGTTAATAGTATAAATCTAAAAGAGACTTATCATTGGTAGATTTTTTATATGTGAGAGGCCGCCTGGGTAGGTCCCACCGCTATGTCTATTTCTCCCGCCAAACAGCAGTGTAAATGCACTGTTGTGTTCCGGTTTTGAAGGTCATTGTAACCAGAGTAACTACTGGACATAAAGTCCGCCAATACGCACCAGGCCAGTGTGGTGGGCTATATAGCCTAACCCTTCTCAATCGTGCTCTCGATGGTAGAGGAGTATGCTCTGCAGTAGGACGTACATGGGCTGATACAAAACATTACATTAAATTAGAACTCTTAAGTTTATAACTTGAACCGCTTACTAACCACTGGGTTGAGCTCAATTTCACTTTTTTGTTCCAATGGAAGTTTTGGGCCATTTTGAATCTCTCGTGCCTACTAATTTTATATAGGATGAGTCCTTAGGGTAGTTAATGTAAGGGACGAAATCCAATTTCTGCTTGTTAGGCATTTATAATGGTTTTACTGTAGGTCTGATTGCCTTGGTGACGCAGTTGTACTATATTAAGATTACAGCGCTTAGGTCGCCGGTTCGGATCCCGGGTCGGGCAAAGTGCATTATATAAACTCTCACGCCCATCTCTTTTTCCCAGAAGGGGTAGGCAGAGGTGCTACCAGAACACCCACGTTTCGCCTTATATTTTCCTTCCCATGATGTGATACGAGGCGAGACTATCGCCATATCTGGCACAAATTTCTGACTCCGAGCTGATAAAGAAAAGAAAAATCCAATATCACTTTGCCCGACCCGAGATTCGAACCCGAGACCTCAGCTTTGTAATTATACCGTAGTACAACTGCGCCACCGACGCAGTTGGGCAAAGTGGTATTAGATTTTTCTATTCATTATCAGCTCGGAGTCGGAAATTTGTGCCCGATATGGCGATAGGCTCGCTCCTATCACAGGAGGAAAACACAAGGCGAAACGTGGATGTCCTGGTAGCACCTCTGCCGACCCGTTCTGAGAGAACGAGAAATATAAAAGAATAGAAGAGAAAGAAAGAGAAAAGGCAGTTCCGTGAAGTGAGGAATTAACTTACAATGTGTATCCATATCTAATATTACCGTATTTATTTCCTCACAAAAGACCTTTAAACATACATACATACATAACCACACGCCTTTTTCCCAGAAGGGGTAGGCAGAGGTGCTACTAGAACACCCACGTTTCGCCTTGTATACTCCGTCCCACGATGTGATAGGGGGCGAGTCTATCGCCATATCGGGCACAAATTCCTGACTCCGGGCTAATAATGAATAGAAAAAACCAATATCACTTTGCCCGACCCGGGATTTGAACCCGAGGCCTCAGTTTTTGCAATCATACCGTAGTACCACTACGCCACCGAGGCAGTCCTAGGAAGACCTTTAAAAGCCAATGAAAATACGACGATGTTTTCTCAATTCATATAAATTGAGGCCACTTGTAAAAATTGGGGTGTGTAACATTACGACGAAATTGGGGCGTTACGCAACAATGTTATCTTTGTTTTAAGTTATTTTTTGTTTGGATCTCTAAAGCTAGATTAAAGTTAAAACTTCAAGAACTAAGGATTGGATGAATGTAAGATTTTATTTATTTATTATTATATGATGTGAGGCTCGGCGATAGAGATGAATAAAACAACACCAATGCTGAGTATATACTGATCGTTTTAATATAAATCAAAGGATTAAATACAATAAAATATAAAAGAGTATAAAACATGTAGAGTGCACATCACAATGACACACCAACAGCAAATAGACAAAACATGCAAATTAAACTTATACAATTTTAGACCTGGTCTACGTGCCAATTATAGGCGTGAAACAGCATTCATAATAGAAATTAATTATACAATAAAATAATTCAACATAAAAATCATAAACTTAAATTTATTTGAAAGTAGTATGTCAGGATCGAGCAAAGTGGCGATCCATAGTCTCTGCCTACCCCTATGGGATACAAGCGTGAAGATTATGTTTGTATGTATGTATTTTTAAGTAAATAATCAGCTATGTTGATTTTAATTAAAAGCATTTGTTCTTGGTTTAAAACTCTTTTCTTCAAACCTCTTTATATATTCTAGTATTCATGTGTTCCTTAAATAATTATTTATTATATGATTTGCTATTTTCGTGTTCTTATTATCACCTCGCACTTTAACGGTGAAGGAAAACATCGTGAGAAAACCTGCATACCGTAGCGGTTTTAAACAATTTCTACGGTATGTAAATCCGCCAACCGCTCTAGGCCAGCGTGGTGGACTATATGGCTTAACCACTCGCAACCGATTCTTTCGATTGTAGAGTAGGCGCGTGCCCAGCAGTGGGACGAATATGGGCTGATACATTATCAGCCTGGAGTCAGGAATTTGCGCCCGATATGGCGATACGCTCGCCCCCTATCACATCGTGGGACGGAAAATACAAGGCGAAACATTGTTGTCCTGGTTGCATTTATACCTACCCCTTCTAAGAAAAACCCGTGTGTTTATGTATGTATGTATGCATGGCTAAATCATCTCAAGCTACTTTCCTGGTGGCGTGAACATCTTTTTTACAATTTAAAGACAAAATTATGTCGGCTTAATCAAAACCGGGTACACACAGTCTTGACTCGAAAAGACAGCCTATAAAAAACACAAGTTTTCCACCATCAGAGCAGAAATAAAGTCTCAAAAAATTCCACCCCAATTCCACTGTTTACCCTATAAAAAATAACGCGACCGAAGTTCCCAAATGTGACTCAGAGAATTCAAGTAGAAGGTCAAGTTTTGTGCTTGTTCGTCTGTCCCTAGAGGCGACAACGGTCGGCGTTGTACACAAACGACGCGTTTCATAAAATATTATGTTTATTTTGTTGATAAAATCTAATATTAGTATATTTAGTCTTGCGTTTATTAAAGTGAAGATACGAGAATTGCTCACGAACGGCAGAATCGTCAACTTTAAATTTATGATAATACCATATCTCAATATCATCTTGTATAATCAATATTGTCCCATAGACTGCCTCGGTGGCGTAGTGGTACTACGGTACGATTGCAAAGCTGAGGTCTCGGGTTCGAATCCCGGGTCGGGCAAAGTGATATTGGATTTTTCTATTCATTATCAGCCCGGATTCTGGAATTTGTGCCCGAAATGGCGATAGGCTCGCCCCCTATCACATCGTGGGACGGAATATACAAGCGAAACGTGGGTGTTCTGGTAGCACCTCTGCCTACCCCCTCTGGGAAAAAGGCGTGTGTATATGTATGTATGTCCAGAACTCGGAATCGGTATGCATTATTCTGCCAATGCAATGTAATAGTAAAAAAACTTTCAGAATAATTAAAAGTTATCATTATATGCATATAGAAACGCAATATTGAAGCTTAAAACATACAGACATGAAACATATTGTGAACGCAAATTCAACACATCAAAAGACTAACCAACTATGGACCATTAAAACGAACACCATTACATTGATACACAAATATACATGACAATACGACCCAATTACATACCCCAATTTCGAATGAAAGCATATACGCATTCAAGTTATATGGATCGATAGTAAAGGGTTGCCAACGGTTAGTTTTACAAGGATAGTTTTATTTAGATCTCTATAACCTATCTGTAATTGAAGGTTGAAGGAAAACATCGTGAGGAAACCTGCATACTGTAGCGATTTTAAAGAATTTCTACGGTATGTAAGTCCGCCAACCCGTACTAGGCCAGCGTGGTGGACTATATGGCCTAACCACTCTCTATCGATTCTCTCGATTGTAGAGTAGGCCCGTGCCCAGCAGTGGCACGTATATGGGCTGATAAAAAAAAATATCTTTGAGATCGAGATTAATGTATGAATACTAATATACAAATCTATCGAGTCTGTTTGAACGCGCTTATCTCATGAATTACTGGTACAAATTGCTAATTTCTTTTGGTGTCGAATAGTCAATTTGTCAAGGAATGTTGTAGGCTAAATAACATCACGCTATGACCAATAGGAGCGGAGCGTTATTGACAAATGTTGCTAGAACTGTTTCCCTGTCATAGAGTAACTGCATACGGGCGATATAGGCTGATACAGATACACTGTCTTTATGCATGCAGTCGCTGCCAGCCCTTAGTGAAAGTCCTGCCATCTGGCCAGAGGACTGGGCCCCGTGGCGTACCTTGGGAGAGGTCTATGTCCAGCAGTGGACTGCAACGGGCTGATGGCACATTGTCTTATTTTGGTGATTAGTTTTGTCGATTCTAAGGACACATCCATCCATCATCCATCCATCAGCCAAAGGAAGGCCACTGCTGAACATAGGCCTCTCCCAATGATTTCCACAGTGACCTGTTGAGGGCAGCCTGCATCCAGCGACGTCCCGCGACCTTTACCAGGTCGTCTGACCATCTAGTGGGTGGTCGTCCCACGCTGCGCTTTCCGCTTCGTGGCCTCCATTCGAGAACTAAGGACACAACATGTTATAAATCAGAAAATTGGTTAAAACCTAATTATCTCAGAATTTGAGTTTAAATATGCCTTTTGCAAGTATGAATGTTTTTTACAGACTTATATACATAAACTCACGCCGTGTTTTAAGGGTTAGGCAGAGAAGAACCGGGACATCCACGTTTCCCCTAGTGTATACCGACCCACGATGTCGTAGCGGGCGAGCAAAAAGTCTTAACTCCTTGCTGATATATAATCAATAGAAAAATCCAATATCACTTTACCCGACCCGGGATTCGAACCACAGACCTGACCGTTGTAATCGTATCGTAGTACAACTGCGCCACCGAGGCAGTCACATTGTGAAATGTTTTAAGTATTAAATAAAATGTATTTTAGAACCTTATAATTTTATTATCTATTTATTTATATATGCACTTTATTGCACACAAAAAAATCTATAAGTACAGTCAGAAATCATTAAAAAAAAAGTATGATTGGCGGTCTTATCGCTCAAAGGCAATGTCGTACAGATAACCATGGGATAATTGGAAAAGGATAAACAGAGGGCAGTCTAAAGTGTAAAGAATAAAAGACAAGAAGAAGTATAGTAATTACAAGTAGTAAAAAAATACACTTAAGTTATATATATATACATACATACACACACAAATACATACATATATAAATATGTAACAAAATACCAGTGCATCCAAATAGGATAAGATCCATATTCCAATCCAATCCAATCCATCAGCCAAAGGAAGTCCACTGCTGAACATAGGCCTCTCCCAATGATTTCCACAGTGACCATGATTTCCAGATCCATATTACTTGGTACAATTTTTGAAGGCCAATAAATAATCGATTTTCGTGAGGCTATATTTTCGTTCTTCGACGCTTCGGGGAAAATATTAGATAATTGAGTTACTTTCCCGATTTTCGTTGTGATGGCTACTAAAGTGTTGTGAAAAGGGTATTTTTATTATTTACATCATTGGTGTAAGAGTAGTACATATGTACATACTTATACAGGGTATATCAAGACTGCTACCGATAACGAAGCAAGGAGGTAGTTTTAGTGACTACAGACACAATGCAACTAACATTTTTGCAAAATAAAGCGACGATTTTGGCCGCCTACATGTTTACGGTGGTCGCGGGTCCAAATCCCAGGGCACACCTCTGACTTTTCAAAGTCATGTGCGATAGTCAACCACCACGCACTATAACGGTGAAGGAAAACATCGTGAGGAAACGTGCATATCATAGCGATTTGTATAAATTTATATGGTATGTAAAAGTCCGCCAACCCGCACTAGGCCAGCGTGGTGGACTATATGGCCTAAACCTTCTTCATCGTACTGTCGATTGTAGAGGAGGCCCGTGCCCTGTATTGGGACGTATATGGGCTGATACATAACATACAGTAAACAAATTATTATGTATTAATCAAGTAAGAATAACAAAGTTAAAGCAACAAAAATAAGACGAACATTGTCCTCTGTGATTTGATACAAGGGTAGCTTTTTATTATTTTCCTTTTCCCCTAATAACCTCATTCGTAACACGGGGTGTAATATCATTCTTTATTATGCTCGGAAGATTGTTTTTCGCGTGGTGGCTTGTTGGTAACGAACGCGGCTGAAAAGCGTGGTCGCGGATTCGAATCTCAAGATACTTATGATTTTTCGGAGTGTATATTGAAAGTCTTGACTGACTCGCTTGCGCAGTGGTATTGCGATATCATTACAAAGCTTAGGTCTCGGGTTCGAAGCCCAGGTCGGACAGAATTATATTAGATTTTTCTATTCATTATTAGCCCTGAGTCAGGAATTTGTGCCCGATAAGGCGAAAGGCTCACATCGTAGGACGGAAAATTCAAGGCGAAACGTGGGTGTCTCGCCTACCCCTTCTGGGAAGAGGGCGTGAATTTATGTATGTATGTATTGAAAGTCAATTACCAAACACTTTAAGAGCGAAGAAAAATACCGTGGGGAGATATGCAAAATACAGGTACAGAAATTTTAAACCAATTTCTATGGTACGTAAAGTGCGCTAAACCGAGTTAGGCAAGTGTGGTGGACAATGGCCTAACCCTTCTCAATGAACCTCTCAGTCGTAGAGCAGGCCAGTGCCCAGCAGCGTTCGATAAAGGGCTGATACAGTACAACATTATATAAAATTATTAATAATTAAATATAAAATATTTTCATTGAAATAAAACGAATTCTTACGGATTTTATCGCGAATTTAATTTAATTTTTTACATTTTGTAATTTCCCGACGTTTCGATCACTTTACAGTTTTCGTGGTCACGGGGCGGACTGAGGTATTAGTCATCCACTTACTGACTGTTACAATTTAACTGTTTCAGTTAAATTGTATATAATATTTTCTTCAATAATTCATTTCACTTTCCCATAAGCATTTAACTATAATGTCTATATCACAGAAATATATCCTTCGTCTTAGAAACGAGTTGGAGCCATTAGCCCGCTTATTGCAGCCGCTGTGAGGCATTAATCTTAACGCACCCCCACTACCCTGTTTAAAGCTTACACTTCAGTTTTATAGGGAGAGAGCTTCTACGAATATGCTCGACTGCCTAGGTGTCGCAATATATAAATAAATATTTTTATAATTCTAATAAATATATTTTTATACATATATACATAAACTCACGACTTTTTTTCCCGGAAGGGGTAGGCAAAGGTTCCCTTGGTGGCAACCAAGACACCCACGTTTCGCCTTGTGTGTTTCGTCCCACGATGTGATAGGGGGCGAGCCCATTGCCATAGCGGGCACAAATTTCTGACTCCGAGCTGATAATGAATAGAAAAATCCAATATCACTTTGCTCGACCCGGGATTCGAACCCGAGACCTCAGCTTTGCAATCGTACCGTAGTACCACTACGCCACCGAGGCAGTCGCGATAAAATCCGTAAGAATTCATTTTATTTCAAACAGACCGACTTAAATCTATTGCAGCGTGGTTAAACATTTAATTATTCAGGGTCCGACAAAGCTGTTTGTCCGTCGCTAGTTGGCTGAACTACTTAATTCAATTTGAAGAAAGCTTTTACTCCGTATTTTTAAATCCTCTTTTGTTCGGCTTCGAATGTTTTGCTAATTTAACAGATGGAATCTATCTATGTACAGGATGTTGGCATCAGATGACAACCACCGTGTACCGGTGTAACAGCCGCTATATTGAGCCACGCGTGTTTTTTTTTTGTTGTAATGAATGGCGAGACGAGCATGCCATTCGCCTGATGGTAAGCGATACGAGCGCTCATAGACAGTAGCAAAACCAAACATGAATTACAAAGCTTGGCATTCCACTGCGCTCGCCATCCTGAGACATAAGGTGTTCAATAATTAAATATTAAATAAATTAAATACACCCAACAGTCACATACATAGTTCTAACCCCACATTAAGATCAATAAAGTCTTGTGTCGTTGGTATCAGAAGCTACGAGAGACTTTTCGGTCTCACAAACACCCAGACCCGACACAAATATATGTGGGCCACACAAACATTTGTGTTGTCCGGGGATCGAACCTGCGGCCTCTCATTTCACAGTCGTCTAACCAACTACGCCTCGGAGGCTGTAATTAACGGTGTTAAGTCTCATTATGTCCAGTAGTTACGCTGGCTACAATGTCTTTCAAAGCTATGCGTTCACACAGCTGTTTGACGGAAGAAAATGTCAGGTTTAATTAGCCTGTGTTTATCCGGGTTTCGAAGTCATTGGCTTATAAAGTGTCTTAGTACAAGTACGCCACCGAGGCAGTCGGCAAGCAAAAGATAGGCCAGAAAACTAGTTTAACCCAAACCCATTGTGTATTGATAGTCCACGCACTATAACGGTGAAGGAAAACATCGTGAGGAAACCTGCATATTATAGCAATTTTCAAGAATTTCTATGGCATGTAAGGTCCGCCAGCCCGCACTAGGCTAGCGTGGTGGACTATATGGCTTAACCCCTCTAAATCGTACTGTTATAGCCTAGGAATGTAAGGCTTAATGCCTAAGTTAGCGCTCTATTTATTATTACATTGTATCCATTTGATTCCTTAGTCATATTTTCATTCTCGAGCTCAGTCTTCGTCTCGTTCCCGAATTGAGCGGTTGTCTTTAAATCATTTAATAATCGATTGTATTTTCTTTCAAAATAATTATTTTTCTTTTTTAAAAAGTGAATTTTATTTCCCGGGCTAACAGTACTCTCGATTGTAGAGGAGGCTCGTGCCCTACAGTGGGACGTATCTGGGCTGACACAGTACAGTACAGTACCCAAACCCACGGTCTCTCGTTTTAAAGATTCATATCCACTGCGCCACAGTATTATAAAGAATTAAAACAATTTCAACAAAGGAAGACAAGTTCCTAAGAATGTTCAAGTGGAAAGTAAAGTGTTCTTTTAAAAGAAATTGTAAGTTTACAACATTTTTCAACGGAGATCTAAGATATTTTATTTATGTGAGGTTACAGCAAGGAATTTATACAGGGTATATCAAGACTGCGACCGAAAACGAAGCCAGGTGGTAGTTTTAATGACCACTAAAAATTTTGCGTAAAACGCGGCAATTTTTTTGTGATATTTCAAATATCAATGTGTTTAGCAAAAACTATTTTTTTACCACCCAAATCCATTGATATTTAAAATGCATTGACATATATCGTACGTAGTACATTATAACTCAATGTTAAAATGTCACAAAAAATATTGTAGCGTTTTTCACAAAACTTTTAGTTGCATCGTGTCTGTAATCAGTACAACTACCACCCGGCTTCGTTTTCGGTCGCAGTCTGGATACACCCTGTGTAATACGTTCATATACAGGTTGATCTCGACATATGGTATTTAATTTAACCCACATGTTTCTAATCGCCCCAGGTGACGTTGTACAAATTGCTAATCTAGGATGCCAGCTATCTCTTTACCCAATTTCATCCAAATTAACCTAGCCGTTTATGTGTGAAGAGGAAACAAACACACAAACTTTCGGTTATTGTTATAAGTGCGTGGTGGCCTGTTGGTAACGGACCAGACGTGGCTGCCTACATGTTCACGGTGGTCGCGGGTTCAAATCCCAGGGCACACCTCTGACTTTTCGGAGTTATGTGTGTATTGATAGTCAACAACCACGCACTTTAACGGTGAAGGAAAACATCGTGAGGAAACCTGCATACCATAGCGATTTGTATAAATTTCTATGGTATGTAAAAGTCTGCTAACCCGCACTGGGCCAGCGTGGTGGACTATATGGCCTAACCACTCTCAATCGTACTCTCGATTGTAGAGGAGGCTCGTGCCCTGCAGTGGGTCGTGTATGGGCTGATACAGTAAGGATGTATGATTCTTAAATTATTATTATTAATTGTATTGACAAATAACCTTGGAGTATTTCTAATATAGACGAAGCACTGTCATATATTTACGTCTACAAAAACGTAGGTATTTTTTTGATTGTGCTATATTCATAAAAATTGAACTATTTAACAACAAATTGCCATAAATTCCGATGTTAACAGAAAGTATAATTAGTTATTATCAGTCTAAAACGAGTTCGAGTAGAATTCAATAGCCGTAAACTATTTTTTTCAGTTTGTTTTTTAAATAATTCGTGCATGTTTTTTTTTTAATTGCTTAGGTCCGGCAAACGAGCAAACAAGTCAACTGATGGTAAGTGACCACTGCCGCCCATGAACCTCCACAACGCTGGATCACGAATGTGTTGCCGGCCCAATTGGGCTGGGAGCGGGAAGGAAAAAGTATGGGAAGAGGAAAGGGGTATTGGGCATTCGTGCATGTTGGACAACCTGTCAAATGTCAGCCAATGGGAGGGCAGAAAAAGGTGGCCCGGCACCGCCATTTTTATCTACGTTTTTGAACTACCAGCGCTCCCTCTATATTATAAATGCTTTAACCAAATAATAAATTATCGAAAAAAAGATAATAATACTAAAACCTTTCTACAATAGTAAGTATAGGTCTTCAAATAACTAATGGGTTTGGGGATATAAGAAGTATTGATGTGGTAAAATTATTTTAAGAATTAATACCAATTACTTTATTCAAAGGATCTTAAAGGACTGCGTGGTGGCCTGTTGGTAACGAATCAGACGCGGCTGCCTACATGTTCACGGAGGCCGCGAGTTCAAATCCCAGGGCACACCTCTGACTTTTCGGAGTGATGTGTGTATTGATAGTCAACAACCACGCACTTTAACGGTGAAGGAAAACATCTTGAGGAAAGCTGTTATAGGTAGCGATTTAAAAAAAAATAAACATGATATGTAATTCCGCCAACCCGCACTAGGCCAGGGTGATTGACTATATGGCCTAATCACTCTCAATCGTGCTCTCGATTATAAAGGAGGCTCGTGCCCTGCAGTGGGACATAATTATATATGCTGATACAATACAATACAATAAAGGACTGACAAGGAAGTGGGGTTCTGTTGTAACAGACCTGACGCTGCTGCCCAGATGGTGGTGGTTTGAATCCCAGGGCACACCTCGGACTCTTTTTGGTCATGTGTGTATTGATGGTCAATCACTACGCACTTTAATGGTGAAAACATCGTGAGGAAACCAAAGAAAATCTCTATGGTATGTGAAGTCCGTCTATCCGCGCTGGGCCAGCGTGATATTATAATTTTATCAATAACTAGGGATTTACCTTCCAAACACGATGATAGTTAAAACATTGCAAAAAAACCTCTCGCTCTTTTTGAGAATTTTTTAGTTGCATCGTGTCTGTAATCACTATAACTACCACCTGGCTTCTTTTTCGGTAGCAGTCTCGATATACCCTGTATATCTTTTCCGTGACTTTAATTAAAATATAATTTAAATATTTCTACGGTATGTAAGTCCGCCAACCCGCACTAGGCCAGAGTGGTGGACTATATGGCTTAACCACTCTCAATCGACTCTCTCGATTGTAGAGTAGGCCCGTGCCCAGCAGTGAGACGTATATGGGCTGATAAAAAAAATAAAAAGTAAAAGAAAGTAAAGTATAAGAATTTTCACTCTCGTCATACCAATATAAGCTGTTACGTAACATTTTAAGTTTTCAAGCTGAAATCTCCTTTGACGAAACATACAATTTCTTTAGTGGGAATGTTATAATTTTTCCTTCGTGCTTGGAATTGCATTTTTATTTCTGTGATGATTTTAAGTATTAAATTATGGAAAATTTTGCCGGCACACGTGTTCCTTGTTAGTTGTTTTTTAAATGCCCGGAATGAGCGAGTCAGCACTTGCTGTCCGAAAGGCGAGAGATACTTTTCCGTTGCTGATTGTGAAAAGTTCGCCAGCACGAGTGCTTATTGCTACTTCTTTTTTTAATAGAGTGAAATGAGCAGGCCGGCAAAATTACGTCGAGTGACGAGATATATTATCGGTTGCTAATTGTAAAAAGTTTGCCGGCACACGTGTTTATTGCTACTTCTCTTTTTAATAGAGTGAAATAAACGGGCCAGCATAATTTTTGTGCCACACTAGTGCGGGTTGGCAGCTCCCTTATCAGCATCAGTCTTATCATCAAAAGCATCACAGTCAATTCAGCAAGTCAAAACAAGACAATTTCTGGTCCTTCAAGCCGGATCTCAACTGCCGTATCCGACATTCCTACGCTGGGTAGAACAGTAATTTGTTGAAGAAAGCCAGCTGTAACTGCGTTTTGTCACGCCACTGGACCGAGTGTATCGTGTCTATTAAAAGACAGGGTATTGATCACGAAGTTATTAGGTGTGCCCTTACGTTCCAACTGATTGGGAAGGAATTCTTTTGGAATGCAAGTTTGGCGGTAATTGATTTGTGGGATTTTTACTGTTACTGTATCAGCCCATACACGACCCACTGCAGGGCACGAGCCTCCTCTACAATCGAGAGTACGATTGAGAGTGGTTAGGCCATATAGTCCACCACGCTGGCCCAGTGCGGGTTGGCAGACTTTTACATACCATAGAAATTTATACAAATCGCTATGGTATGCAGGTTTCCTCACGATGTTTTCCTTCACCGTTATAGTGCGTGGTGATTGACTATCAATACACACATGACTCCGAAAAGTCAGAGGTGTTCCCTGGGATTTGAACCCGCGACCACCGTGAACATGTAGGCAGCCACGTCTGGTCCGTTACCAACAGGCCACCACGCACGTGGTGATTTTTAATTGAAATGAAATTCGTTTATTGGTCACGTACGCAATTAGATAGATCTTATGACAAGTCAGTACATATAGAACTTTTTTTCTATTTACAAAATATTTGTATAGTACTATTTATATTATTGTTTATTATTATTAATTGTTTATATTAGTTTATAAAAAAGTGCGTGGTGGCCTGCTGGTAACGGACCAGACTCGGCTGCCTACATGTTCACGGTGGTCGAGGGTTCAAATCCCAGGGCACACCTCTGACTTTTCGGAGTTATGTGTGTATTGATAGTCAATCACCACGCACTTTAACGGTGAAGGAAAACATCGTGAGGAAACCTGCATACCGTAGCGATTTTAAAGAATTTCTACGGTATGTAAGTCCGCCAACCCGCACTAGGCCAGCGTGGTGGACTATATGGCCTAACTACTCTCAATCGATTCTCTCGATTGTAGAGTAGGCCCGTGCCCTGCAGTGGGACGTATATGGGCTGATAAAAAAATATATTAGTTTATATTAGTGTAGTAAATATGTATATATAAATTTAAAAAATACACCCAACAGTCACATACATAGTGCTGACCCCACACTAAGATCGCGTCTAGAGAGAGAGAGAGAATCAGCCCATATACGCTCTACTTCAGAGCGCGATCCTCCTCTACAATCGAGGGGTTAGGCCATATAGTCCACCACGCTGACCTAGTGCGGGCTGACGGACTTTACATATCATAGAAATTCTTGCAAACCGCTATGGTATGCAGGTTTCCTCACGATGCTTTCCTTCGCCGTTATAGTGCGTGGTGATTAACTATCAATACACATACGACTTCGAGAAGTCAGAGGTGTGCCCTGGAATTTGAACCCGCGACCACTGTGAACATGTTGCCCCCCATCTGGTCCATTATCAGGACACCACACACTTTCTTTGATTCATAGACAGATTTAAAACCTATTTCAGCTACCGAATGTTTTGTCCCTTTCTAACGACTTAAGAAATCACTTTGAGCGAAGAAGACAAAACATTATATAACCAAAATTGGTTTTAAATCTGTCTATGAACAAGGCCGTTTGTATTTCCAATCCAATCCATCAGCCAAAGGAAGTCCACTGCTGAACATAGGCCTCTCCTAATGATTTCCACAGTGACCTGTTGGAGGCAGCCTGCATTCAGCGACGTCCCGCGACCTTCAAGAGGTCCTATGACCACCTAGTGGATGGTGGTTGTATTTATCCTCCTATAATATAAAAATAAAATATAAAACTATCACTTTAATATAAAAATTTAATATAAAAATCGACATTCCCTTGCGGACGACTTTTAAATTCAGTTTGAGCGAAGAAGACAATGATAACAATGATGATGATGATAACTGATGACTGATGGTCGATGAGGCCAGAAAGTTCTCGAATCGAGGCCACGAAGCGGAAAGCGCAGCGTGGGACGTCCACTAGGTGGTCAGACGACCTGGTAAAGGTCGCGAGACGTCGTTGGATGCAGGCTGCCTCTATTAGGAGAGGCCTATGTTCAGCAGTGGCCTTTCTTTGTCTGATGGATTGGATTGGAAGAAGACAGAACATTCGACAACTAAAATAGGTTTTAAATATGTCTATGAACAAGACCGTTTGTATTTATCCTCCTGTAATAATCACTATGACATAAAATCCAAAGTTTTCACCAGAAACTAAAGACTGAACTGCTAAATCCGTCCAATTTGTACAATTCAACTGATACGCATCACTCACATCTATAAAACTAGCGTAGTTTCTGAACAAACAAATTTATTTACTTGTTTTCACCGCGAGAATTCAAGGACTTTCGATGTTTTTACTTGGGAGGGAATAAAAGGACCTATCTTGACTTTTTGGCTAATCTCGTACTTGGCATTTAAGAATTATGGTATTAGTGTCTTTTGGGTATTAATTTTGACAGCCTCCGTGGCGCAGTTGGTTAGACGCCGGCTGTGAAACGAGAGGCCGCGGGTTCGATCCCCGCGCCGAGACAAATGTTTGTGAGGCCCATAAGTATTTGTCTCGAATGTTTGGCCTGGGTGTTTCTGAGACCGAAAAGTCTCTCGTAGTTTCTAATACCCACGAAACAAGACTTAATTGATCTTAATGTGGGGTCAGGACTATGTATGTGACTGTTGGGTGTATTTATTTATTTATTTTATGATTACGTATTTGCCTGCCCCGGTGGCGTAGTTGTACTACGGTATGATTATAATGCTAAGGTCTCGAATTCCGGGTCGGGAAAAGTGATATTGGAATTTTCTATTCGTTGTCAGCCCGGAGTCAGAAATTTGTGAGCGATATGGCGATAGGCTCTCATATCACATCATGGGACGGAACTTACCATACGAAATGTGGGTGTCATAGCAACACCTCTGCCTACCCTTTCGGGGATAAAGGCGTGATGTTTATGTTGTATGTAATTACGTATTTGACACGTAACAAATGCAAAAATGGTGTAATTTGTAATCGAATAAGTTTCGATTCGACCTGTATGTACTATGTAATATTGTAGGAAGTGCACAGATTTTCAAAATGTTATTTGGGCAATAATTTCATGCTTTTAAAGCAATAGTTTTGTAATTATAAAAAAAAAAATTGCCGTCAGACAACAATCAAAGAAAAAATATTTTCTTCAAAGAAAATTTGCGATGTATTTACAGTGAGTGACATTTGTGCGGATAAAGGGGATGCCAATTTCCCTGTGTAGAGAGTTGAGGGAAAAAAAATTCAAGTCCATACATACATACATAAACTCACGCCCTTTTCCCGGAAGGGGTAGGCAGAGGTTCCCTTGGTAGCAATCAAGACACCCACGTTTTGCCTTATGTGTTCCGTGGTGCAAATACGCCACCAAGGCAATCAATATAAAATATTCGAGTACATAATTAAAGAGTACTAATTCGATGTCCCAGCCCGGTAATTGAGCTTAGGTCTTTCCACCCAATCAATAAAGTAATGTAACGATGGGATAAATGATGGTGGATTACACGTGGTGGCAAGGTCAGTTGATGGCCCATTTCGTCATCCACTCCGTACGATCGATCGCTAATGAAATTATACTTTTTCAAGTGCCATGGCTTTTAGCCACGCCATATAGATAACTAATTTAATTGAAGAGTTTGTTGGTTATTTATTTATTTATATATAGTTTTTTTCAAGAACTTTGTTTTTTTAAAGCTAATTAAACAAAGAACTTGGTTAAAAATGATTAACATTTTTATACTGGAAAGAATAAGGTTTGGCTATTAGGTATGAAAAATTATTTGAGACAAATGTCCACCACGAGCACGCCTACAGACGTCAATTCTTTCTAGTGTCCGACCGAAACTAGTTTTTCAGCCGAAACCGAAACTTATTAAAATTATTTAAAATTACTATTATTAACTAAAATTCTCTGTTTATTTTATATTTACTAAATAAAATTATTAAATAAATGTAAAAAAAACTGTGAATTTTAATAAATCATCGTAATTTTAAATAAGTTTCGGTTTCGGTTTCGGCTGAACAACTAGTTTCGGTCGGACACTAATTCTTTCATCAAAATTTTCAATCACTTTTTGGCACAATGGCTGGTTTATTTCCTTAATTACGTCATGGATTTTGAGTTTTAAGGCTGAAATCGATTCGGCTCCGTATAGACTCCGTCTTTAACATAGCCCCACAAAAAATAATCAAGTGGTGTTAAATCACATGATCGGCTCGGCCAGTTAACAGCCCAATATTGTGAAATTATGCGATGGGGTTTAGTTTGCAATAAATTCATTTTTTCGGTGGGTGTGTGACTTGTGGCATCGTCTTGTTGGAACCACGTATCAGTGATATCCATGTCATTATAGACCAAAATCGAGTAATTAAAATGTCTCTATAGCGTACTACATTGACCGTAACCGCATTTCCACATTATGTACCGAGCCTATCAACTCATTTATTGACCAAATTCTTAATAGCGGCCTCAGAAAGTCGATTATGTTGACCAAATATATCACAAATTTTACGAAATGTAACTTTTACGTATCCATTTTCATAGTAGAATTTTATCATTTCAATGCGATTTTCGTGTGAAATTGAATTCATTATAACGATTGCTAAAGCTTCTACTCCTGATATGTCTAAATACTAAATTTCAAAACTGTTATGTACTTCCGATTTGCCTCTACTGAAAAACAAACTTCTTGTAGAAAAAGCCTATACACTAAAACAACAGATTAATTATTTTTCAACAGTTACATTCGGATATATATACCACTTAAACGAGTACACAACACTTTAGATACATTTTCTTTTTTGTATTGTATCAGCCCATATACGACCCACTGCAGGGCACGGGCCTCCTCTACAACCGAGGGTACGATTGAGAGTGGTTAGGCCATACAGTCCACCTCGCTGGCCTAGTGCGGGTTGGCGGACTTTTACATACCATAGAAATTTATACAAATCGCTATGGTATGCAGGTTTCCTCACGATGTTTTCCCTCACCGTTATAGTGCGTGGTGATTAACTATCAATATACACATGACTCCGAAAAGTCAGAGGTGTGCCATGGGATTTGAACCCGCGACCACCGTGAATATGTAGGCAGCCTCGTCTGGTCCGTTACCAACAGGCCACCACGCACTTAGATACATTAAACTGAAGAAAACTAAAGCAAGGAAAAGTTATACTTCGATTGAAATAAAAAGGAAAGAAAAGAAAAACAAATCAACGACTATTACATACCAGCATAAATTAACAAAAAAAAAACTATCAATGCAACTAGACAATACAATTTAACTTACGTAAAGAAATCAACAAATCGGGAGGAAGGCTGGAAGAAAAAGGTTGGAAAGAGGAAAGGCAAACGAGCAAAGTCGCCTGATGGTAAGTGATCACTGCCGCCCATGAACATCCACAACGCTGGATCATGGATGTGTAGCCGGCCCATCAGATCGGGAGGAGAGAGGGGAGGAAAAAGGATGGGAAGAGGAAAGGTTACCGGGCATTCCGAAATGTAACTCACCGAATGAAACGCGACAATGCAGCTGTAATTTCACGTCGTTCTCGTGTGCGACAGTGGTACCGCCCCGGACGAGCCTGCCTATACATGCTGAGTCATAACTGACAACATGTCCCTAACACTTCCTAAAATGGGTTGATAACTATCAACTGGTACTAACCAGAACGGTCTGTCCATTCATGACTAACAGCGTGGCTCTTACACTACCTAAAATGGGATGATATAGTACCAGAAAAGGTCAAATCTAATAAAATAGTCATTATAGACTCAACGGGCGGTCAGCGGAACGATTACTGCTTGCCCATTGTGCATAATACATAGCGTGCCGCGGTCAAAGCTTTTAATTTTTGATAAGACGCCTGCCATTGTCAGAAATGGCTACCGACTGTTATACTGAGCCGAGAGACCGAAAGATGGTAAATTCTCGTAGTCTATGCAGGGTATATCAAGACTGCTACTGAAAACGAACCCAGGTGGTAGTTTTAGTGACTACAGACACGATGCAACTAAAAAATTTTCAAAAGAACACGACGATTTTTTTTTATGTATTAAATATCATTGTTTGGGTGGTAAATACATAGTTTTTGGTAAAATTATAATTTTAAGTCTTTCATACTATAGCGTCTTTAAAAATGAAAGGGTATATAGTTTCTTGAACTTGTGCGCCTACTAATTTTCTCTCTGCACCATCCAAAGGTCGACTGGCAGAGAATGCCTCAGGCATTAAGTCCGCCTTTATACTTTGTATATAAAGCATAAATAAATTAATAAATATACATATTTTTTTTAGGAAAATGTAAGTATTTACCACCCAAATACGATGATAGGAAAAGAATAACAAAAGAAAAAAAAAATAGTCGCTTTTTTGCAATAAATTTAGTTACAGTGTGTCTGTAGTCACTGAAACTACCACCTGGCTTCGTTTTCGGTAGCAGTCTTGATATACCCTGTATATTGTTCTGGAGTGGAGACCGCGTGTTGGCAAACGTAGCGTGGGACGTCCTCTGGTCAGATCTGACGACTTGCACAAGAGGACCGGCAGCGACCGGATGCATAAAGCAGCAGACCGACTCTGTAGCGTACCGCGGGAGAGGCCTATGTCCAGCAGTGGACTGCAACGGGCTGATGATAATTATGATGATGATGAATACTCTATTGTATCAGATCATAATCAGCCACTTCTGAACACGAGTCTCGTCTACAATTGAGAACGATTGAGAGGGGTTAGGCCACAGTCCAATTATGTACAATATATACAATCTTGCAATACAATTATGCCGGCCTTTTCTAGACCGGAATAACGTTCCGCTTGAATCATTAAATTTATTAATGAAAACTGCATAACATATTAATTCGTTGCGTAGTTTAAAACATCTAGGCGTTCATAGGGACAATATTAAGTGACTTTGTTTTATACTATGTATAGAATCGACAGCCTCCGTGGCGCAATTGGTTAGACGCCGGCTGTGAAACGAGAGGCCGAGGGTTCGATCCCCGAAACAAATATTGGTGTTGTCCACAGGTATTTGTTTCGGGTCTGGGTGTTTGTGAGATCGAAGTCTCTCGTAATTTCTGATACGACACAATGATGGGTTATGGACAAAAACACCAGATGCAAATGAAATAAAGAGATTTATTTTTAAGGAGAACATGAGCTAGCACAGTTACAAAAGGAAGAGAGAACCATAGAGCTGCGAAGCAATTATTTATAACCATATTCCATAGACAATTGTCAATGTCACTGTCAAATCATAAACGTACATTTATTGTTTGTTTACATTTCTAACACTGGCCCTTAAACTTAACAATAAATGAAAAATACGTAAATTACTGGCCCTCAATACTAACATCCATACATAATAAGTAGATCTAAATTAAATACTGTGACAAAGTATAACACAATGTGCCATAAATTGAGTGAAAACAAATATGACAATAACTTATAAATAATATCAACAACCCATTATAAACATGTTTTCTGTTATCTATTGTAAAGAAAAATTACATTTCAAAACTTTATAACCACAACACTATGCAAAAAACAAAACTATCAGCACTTGGCTATACATATCATTACAACACCATGAGTAGGTACATAAATAACTCAACTCAAATACTAAATTGAAACATAACCATACCCAGAAGGTATTCAACTATGAAACACATTTATCTACTTACACCAAAAGTTACACAATACATAAACTCAAATCTTTAACAAAATTATCATGTTTCTCTTTAGTCAGAGGTTTAGTTAGTATATCTGCAACCATCAAGTTTGTTGACAAGTATTTAACTTCTATTACATTTTTACTTATAATATCTCTAATGAAATGATGTCTTACATCTATGTGCTTAGTTCTACTGTGATACATAGAATTAACAGTCAATTTTTGTGCTGACTGATTATCATTATACAAACAAACTTTTACATCTTTATCTAACAATTCTTTCAAGAAATTACGAACACATAATGCTTCTTTGCATGCATCAGATAAGGCCATATACTCAGCCTCCGTGCTGGAAAGGGCAACCGTTTTTTGTTTCCTACTTTCCCATGAAATAGGAGATTTACCTATCATAAAGACAAAACCAGTGTATGACCTACGATCTACTTCATCCCCAGCCCAGTCAGCATCAACATAGGCTGTGACATCTAGTCCTCCTTTCTGAAATACTAAAGAATAATTCAAAGTACCTTTGAGATAGCGTAGGACACGTTTTGCAGCTTTCCAGTGACTTTCTGAATAAGATTCATTGAATTGACTGAGTACACTTACTGCGTGAGCAATGTCAGGCCTACTGCACACCGCTACATACATAAGACAACCAATGAGATTCCTATAACAATACTTATCGTCCTTTTTATCACATTTTTTCAGTTTTGACCCTGTTTGCATGGGAGTTTTCGAAGGTTTACAATCAGTCATCTGAAAATTTTCTAAAACTTTTAATATGTAACTAGATTGATCAAGAGTAATTTTATCTTTACTTTTACAAACTCTCATGCCTAAAATGTGATGAACAGGACCAAGATCTCTCATTTCAAACTCACTCATTAATTCTGTTTTTACTTTATCCTTTAAAACTGAATTACTGATAGAAAATAACAAGATATCGTCGACATACAAAGCAATAATTAACATTTCACTTCCTGTTTTCTTAAAATAAACACAGGGCTGTGATGAAGTTTTTCTGAAAAACATTTTCTTTAACAAAACCTCATTAATCCTATCATACCACATTTTAGATGCCTGTTTCAGTCCATAGATGGCTTTGTTTAATTTATAAACCATATGTTCTTTTCCTTTTACTTTAAAACCATCCGGCTGTTCCATATAAACATTTTCCTCAAGATTACCATTTAAAAATGCGGTTTTTACGTCTAGATGATCAATACTCATATCATATTCTGCAGCAATCGCAAGTAGAGTTCTAATAGTGGAATGTCTCATTACTGGAGAGAATGTTTCCTCATAATCTACTCCATATTTCTGAGTGTACCCTTTTGCTACAAGGCGAGCCTTATATTTTAACAATTCCCCATTTAGACCAGTCTTTCTTTTAAAAACCCACCGACACTTTATAGGTTTTTGACTTTTAGGCCTTTCCATAAGTGTCCAACACTTATTTGTATTAAAAGACTCATACTCATCTGACATGGCTTTTTTCCAGTCAGCTGCCTCGGGACTAGATAGTGCTTCATCCACAGTCTCTGGTTCATCATTACTGCATAATTTCTTCACCAACAGTACTGAATGCTGCACTGCTTCAGTATCTTCATAGGAAGTGTCTGTAGACAACTCCTCCAAGGTCGATTCACCTGGAATGTATGTGGGATCATCGGGACTATTTGACTCAAGCGAGTCATGTTCACTGTCCGAGTCATCAACTGTAATTGTGCTAATTCTGTTGCTTAATTGGTCATCAGATGTCCCTGCAATCACAGTAGATGGCTCTGACAGTCCATTGGACAGCATTTGTTGTTCATTTTCACCCACTGGTTTAGGAAAATAAACCACATCTACATCAACCGCAATATCACTACTGGGGCTCTTAAAATTATCATCATGTGACCTATCTTTATAGAAACAATTTTCCAAGAAAATCACATCTCTGGCTTTAATATACCTGAAAGAATCTGAAGGATCCAGTAACCTGTAACCTTTCGTATTTTCACAGTAACCGACAAAAATATATGGTTTAGATTTTGACTCTAACTTATTTTTACGATTATGTGAAACAGCATAACATAAACATCCAAAAATTCTTAAATGGCTTATGTTCACCTTTTTATTACTCCATTTCTCCTCAGGCACGAGTCCAGTTATAGCCTTGGTTGGTGTTCTATTTTTCAGGTACACAGCAGTGTTGACTGCCTCTGCCCAGAATTTGTTATCCAGTCCAGCATCACGTAACATGCATCTCGTTTTTTCTACAATAGTCCTGTTAGCTCTTTCTGCCACACCGTTCTGCTGTGGGGAATATGGGACTGTTGTATGATGCTTAATGCCATTCTCTTTCAGGAACGTCTCCATTCTAGAATTAACAAATTCACCACCATTATCACTCCTGAGAATTTTAATTTTATGGTCAGTATCATTCTCTACCAATGCTTTAAAATCCCTGAAATGATTAAAAACCTCATCTTTTGTCTTTAGGAAATACACAAATGTTTTCCTTGTGTAATCGTCTATAAAAGTGAGAAAATATCTTGCTCCACCAAGAGAAACACACGGCATGGGACCACACAGGTCTGTGTGTATCGGGCCTAAGACTTCAGTAGCCCTACTATAAGACCTTTTGGGAAAAGCCTGCCTAACCTGCTTACCCTCGATACACGCTAAACAAGGAACAAAACTATCAGAATTATATTTGATACCTGAGACCATACCTTTATGTAATAGTGCCATGCTTCTTGAATTTAGGTGACCCAACCGTCTATGCCACGTGTCCTGAGATGTTTCCTTGTTTACTACATCATTCTGTGGCTCTGATGTAGATACCTGACTATCTACAGCACTACAAAAAACAAGATTATCACCCATTTCCTTACACGGAGACTGAGCAATAACATCAAGTTGATACATGCCATTGATCAACGATGCAGTTGCTAAAACTTCATCATAATCAGATATTACACACTTACTTTCATTAAAGACTACTTTATAACCTTTAGCGACTAAGGTGCTCACAGACAGTAAATTAGTTGTAAGATTAGGTACATGATATACATTTTTAATTGTCCTAACACAATCTTTTAAATTTACTATGACATTACCTTGCCCTGATGCCCACAATTTCTCACCATTTGCAACACTTACTTGTGATTGTTTACCATCGACAAAATCACAAATAACATTTTTATTGTTGCACATGTGAACCGTCGCACCACTGTCTACATACCACACATCGCGCTGGATACATGCTGACAGTGCCGACAACAGAGCTTTGTCGTACTTCTCCACCTTGTCCTTTGTCCCCGCTTTTTGGTCGTCTTTGTTCTTCTTCTTTTTAGAACACTTTAGTTTGCAGTCTTTAATAAAATGTCCAGGCTTATTGCACCTAAAGCACTTGAGTTGCTTCTTGGTAGCTACGGCCAAAGCTGTCACTTCCTCAGTCTTGTGAACACGCCGCTCATACTCCTGTAGTAACTAGGCCTTAACATCATCGCTGCTCAACTTGGTACTTGAGTTCTCGAGGGCCATTATCAAAGGATCATAATCATCTGGCAATCCACTTAGCATAACAATGGCTAAGAACTCATCGTCGAGCGGCTCTCCAATGTCCGTCAATTGTTGCGATAAGTCCGTTAGTTTCAGTAGGTAACTATCCATACTTTCACTTCCACTGTATTTAGTGTTAAACAGTGATCGCATCAGGCCCAGCCTGCGAGATAAACCTTTACTCTCGTAGGTTTTGCTCAAGTTTGTCCACGCCTCTTTTGCATCTTTAGCGTTTCTTACATGTGAAAAAGCAGTTGAACTTACTGACAAACTTATTTTGGCCAGCGCTTTGAGTGATTTCTTCGCGTAGTCCGAAGCCTTTGTGTCTACTTCTCCTTCCACGTACTCCCATAATTCCTCCTGTATGAGAATCATTTTCATCAAGAATTTCCACGTAGAGTAATTTTCTGCTCCGCGCAATTTCTCGATTGGTGTAGAAGTATAAGTTACGTTGGCTGACATAATGGACGCCGCCAACAACCGATACAATGGCGAACGGCGATTACAGAGTTGGCGTCACTCACGCAATACGTTTTATTGCGCCAAAATAAATAATTCAACTGTTATTACCTCGTGCCCTGGGCCCATAACCTGATGGGTTATGGACAAAAACACCAGATGCAAATGAAATAAAGAGATTTATTTTTAAGGAGAACATGAGCTAGCACAGTTACAAAAGGAAGAGAGAACCATAGAGCTGCGAAGCAATTATTTATAACCATATTCCATAGACAATTGTCAATGTCACTGTCAAATCATAAACGTACATTTATTGTTTGTTTACATTTCTAACACACAAGACTTGATCTTAGTGTGGGGTCAGAACTATGTATGTGACTGTTGGGTGTATTTATTATTATTTATTTAGTTAGTTATAGATATCATATGTAAATTCTACGGTGTGTAAGTCCGCCAACCCGCACTAGGCCAGCGTGGTGGATTATATGACCTAACCACTCTCAATCGTACTCTCGATTGTAGAGGAGGCCCGTGCCCTGCAGTGGGTCGTATAAGGGCTGATACAAAAATATATATATATATATAGATATGCAATATACTCAATCAAGACGCCCTTTACCAGTGAAAACATCACGAGGAAACCTAGAAACCGTAATGATTTGTAAGAATTTCTATGTCTAAGTCTGCCAACCATCACAAGGCCAACGTGGTTGACTGAGGCCTAACCCTCTCAATCGTACTCTCGATTGTAGAGGAGGCGTTTGCCCTGCAGTGGGACGTATATGGGCTGATAGTTATACGATGATTGCTATATGGCGGATACGAAAATCCTCGAAAAAGGCTTTGTCATTTCTGATGAAGTTTTGTTAAGCAAATTATTTCCAATATTTTTCACTGTCAGAGCTTTGTAAAGGGTTATAGTGAAGTAGGGTTGTCGATGCGAAAATTCGGATATGGGTCGGATATTTTATTAATAGAATGCACGTTTCGGATATGATATTATTTCGAAAATCCGCTACGTATGTACATTATATACAGTGATGTAACGATTCCGGTTTCTACATCAAAATTCTTTGGGAGAATCTGATAGATCTAGATTGTATTTATAAAAATTAAATTCAATACATAAATGTTTCATAATGTAAAGTCGACATCGATACTGTTTGAAACTTAATTGTATTTTTTCTATTAATTATCAGCACGGAGCCAGGAATTTGTGCCTGATATACAGGCTCGTCCCCTATCACATCGTGGGACGGAACACACAAGGCGAACCGTGTGCTGTTAACACCTCTGCCTACCCCTTCTGTACTTCAGTAATACTTAAAGTATGTACAGATTTAATAGATTCGGATATTGTCAGATATCCGACACTACGGATACAGCGCTACATCCCTAGTATGAACGTATCCGCGTTACCGTGCCTTGGACAGTAATGAAATCAGTCATTTGATTCCAACAATTCCAGGAATAAATCTATTCCTGAAAAATAACTTTTTGCAACTGCCAATGGAAATTCCAAGGACTGGAAAATGTAAATATAGATTACGCGTATCTAGAATGAGGTCAGGTTTTAAGCAGTGACGTCATAATTTAAGTGTGGTAGTTCTGGAAAGTCGTAGGTTTGAAACCAAAGCATAATAGCTCTGATTTTTTGAAGTGACATACGTACATTTATAAGTCGTACAGCACACAGTCGTAAAACACAGACCTATTCTTCAATCGAGAGTTCGATTTAGAGAGGTTAGGCCATAGTTCACTACGCGTACTTTTTATACGTCTTAAAGCACGATAGTGGCCTACTCTTCAATCGAGAGTTCGATTTAGGGAGGTTAGGCCATAGTCTACGATGCTGGCCTAGTGCGAGTTAGCGGACTTTACCTACCGTAGAAATTCTCACAAATTGCTATGGTATGCAGGTTTCCTCACGATGTTTTCCTTTACCGTTATAGTGCGTGGTGATTGACTATCAATACACACATGATTTCGAAAGGTCAGATATTCTCATATATTTACAATAATAGCATTACCTTTCTAAATAGTAGTATCTTTAACAACAGATAGCCTCCGTGGCGTAGTTGGTTAGACGCCGACTGTGAAACGTGAGGCCGCGGGTTCGATCCTCGCAGAACAGAAATGTTTGTGTGGCCCACAAATATTTGTGTCGGGTCTGGGTGTTTGTGAGATCGAAAAGTCTCTCGTAGCTTCTGATTTCCTCGAAACACTCGATATTAGTGTGGGGTAGTCAGGACTATGTATGTGACTGTTGAGTGTATTTATTATTATTTTTTGCTACAAAAATGCAGCGAAATATCTCGACACATATTGAAAACTTCGATATCCAATACTTATAGAAATTTTCTGTATTACCGAAAGTCTTTGCTTTGGTCACACGTCGACTCCAGAGGATAAACAGAGTGCAGGGACGTATTTAAGGCAATGGGGCCTGTGACCCCCTTTGTAATAAATTATGTTGGTTATATAATATATACACTGCCTGGCGTAGTTGTACTACGGTATGATTACAAAGCTGAGGTCTCAAGTTCGAATCCCGGGTCGGGGAAAGTGATATTGGATTTTTCAATTAATTATCAGCCCCGAGTCAGGAAATTGTGCCCGATATGGCGATAGGCTTGCCCCCTCTCACGTCATGGGACGGAATACATACGGCGAAACGAGGGTGTCCTGGTTGCACTTCTGCCTACCCCTTCTGTGAAAAAGGTGTGAGTTTATGTATGTATTATGTAAATTTCGCCAACTCGCACTAGACCAGCGTGGTGGAATATACGGCCTAACATCTCAACCCATAGTAATAGAAATTGATGGTCAATCACCACGCATTACTCATATACCGGTGAAGGAAAATATAATGAGGAAACCTGCATATTACAGACGATTTTCTATGGTATGCGAAATCTGCTAAATTGCATTTTGTCATGATGAATGGCCTAAGCCTCCTCAATCGAATTCTCGGCTGTAAAGGAGTCCCGTGCTAAGCAGTGGGTGGTTATTTGTAATACAGTGGACTCTAGTACAGCTTTGAAAGTGGTAGAGCCACGCTGTTGTCAGTCATGACTCAGCATTAATGTGCAGGCTTGTCTGGAGCGGTACCACTAACTCACAGGATATCGACGTGAAGCGACAGCTCAGCTGTCGCGTTTCGTTCGGTGAGTGAGATTGCCGGATGCCCAATACCCCTTTCCTCTTCCCATCCTTTTTCTTTCCCGCTCCCCTCCAAATTGTGCCGGCAACACATCCATGATCCAGCGTTGTGGATGTTCATGTGCAGTGATCACTTACCATCAGGTGACCTGTTTGCTCGTATGCAATGAAATTAATAATAAATTACAATACATAATAGATAAAGGGCTCACGTTATGTTACGTCAAGCTGTTAAACTCGACCTAAATGTGCTTATAAATTATTCCATACGTATAAATTATTAGTTGTAATTATGCGCAGGGGAACTTTCCGTCTGGCATTTACATGAATCGATATGGACGATATTTTGATATTTAACAAAGCGAATAACTGTATGTAAGTAGTTATAGTTCGCTTTAACCCTCATTCACACATACAGACACACACACACGCACATTCGCCTTTTATTACTTTAAACCTAACTTTTTTTTTTTGTATCAGCCCATATACGACCCACTGCAGGGCACGAGCCTCCTCTACAATCGAGAGTACGGCTGAGAGTGGTTAGGCCATATAGTCCACCACGCTGGCCCAGTGCGAGTTAGCGGACTTTTACATACCATAAAAATTTATACAAAACGCTATGGTATGCAGGTTTCCTCACGATGTTTTCCTTCACCGGTAAAGTGCGTGGTGATTGACTATCAATACACACATAACTCCGAAAAGTCAGCGGTGTGCCCTGAGATTTGAACCCGCGACCACCGTGAACATGTAGGCAGCCGAGTCAGGTCCGATACCACGAGGCCACCATGCACTTCTCAACTCTAACTTTAACCTTGAAATAATATTTGGCTCGGGTCTGGGTGCTTGTGAGAGCGGAAAGTGGCTCGTAGTTCCTGATACTTACGATGCAAGATTTGATGTTAGTGTGGGGTCAGGACTATGTATGTGACTGTTGGGTGTTTTTATTATTATATTTCGGCCAAACCAAACGAAGCATAGGGACCCACGTAAAATAACACATAGCTGACGTCAAACACCGACGCTCAACGAAGTCTGCAGTTGCTGAACACATAGAGGAAGGCTCCAAGCACTACCTTCGTTTTGACCAGCCCCAAGTCTTCGCCAAAGAACACCGTTTCCTGCCCAGGATGTTTCGCGAGGCTATTGAAATTAAAAAACATCCAAATTTCAATAGAGAAGATGGCTTGATGCTTGAACCAGCATGGGATCCCAGTCTACATTTGATTAAATCGGAACCCAAAAGACCAACTGCCAGACCTCAAGACTCAGTGAGCTTCTTCTGCGTAAATAGGATCGCAAATACTAATTAACTATTTAAATTAATAATTGTAAATTAAGGGTAGTTAAATTGTAACAGGCACTAAGCGGATGACTAATACCTCAGTCCGCCCCGTGACCACGAAAACTGTAAAGTGATCGAAACGTCGGGAAATTAAAAAAATGTAAAATTTAAATCAAATTCGCGATAAAATACGTAAGAATTCGTTTCATTTCAATGTGTAACATTCGCGTAAACCCAAGACACAATTTTTTTTTGTATTGCATCAGCCCATATACGACCCACTGCAGGGCACGGGCCTCCACTACAATCGAGAGTACGATTGAGAGTGGTTAGGCCATATAGTCCACCACGCTGGCCTAGTGCGGGTTGGCGGACTTTCACATACCATAGAAATTTATACAAATCGCTATGGTATGCAGGTTTCCTCACGATGTTTTCCTTCACCGTCATAGTGCGTGGTGATTGACTATCAATACACACATGACTCCGAAAAGTCAGAGGTGTGCCCTGGGATTTGAACCCGCGACCACCGTAAACATGTAGGCAGCCGCGTCTGGTCCGTTACCAACAGGCCACCACGCACAAGACACCATTATCCGAGCCAAATACTTGTCGTTCAAACAAACATTTGACTCGGTGCGGGGATCGAACCCGCGGCCTCTCGTTTCACAGCCGGCATCTAACCAACTGCGCCACGGAGGCTGTCTAATATCTATATATGACTGTTGGGTGTATTGACATTGTAACACTATAAGTAAATCTAGTTTTGTTAATGAATGACCCCCCAAACCGAATTCGTGATACAGGTAAAGAATTTTCTACCCTCGAGAGATTTTCGTTAATCGGATTTCGTGTGTTCATATTTAAACAGATATCCGGACGGCTTACAAAATGTATGGGCTGCGGTTTGGGACGCTTTCACAGTACCCTGGCTATTTCTGAGCTCTTGTTATTAATAAAAGAAGTAAGATGTGGATGAGGGTAGGCAGGGTTCCGTATAATATAATATTTATTTATTTATATACACTTTACAGCACAGACTTTTAAATTGTTAGAGCCACGCTGTTGTCAGTCATGACAGAGTGAATGAGCAGGCATACTGGCTCGGTGGCGTAGTGGTACTACGGTATGATTGCAAAGCTGAGGTCTCGGGTTCGAATCCCAGGTCGGGCAAAGTGATATTGGATTTTTTATTTCATTATCAGCCCGGAGTCAGGAATTTGTGTCCGATACGGCGATAGGCTCGCCCCCTATCACATAGTGGGACGGAATATAAAAGGTGAAACGTGGGTGTTCTGGTAGCACCTCTGCCTACCCCTTCTGGGAAAAAGGCGTGTGTTTATGTATGTATGTATATTTTAGTTATCAAATGTTTTGTCTTCTTCGCTCAAATTGAATTCTAAGGCCGTTCGAAAGGGATAAAACATTCGATAGCAGAAATAGGGTTTTGAAATAAGGCAGAAAATGTGTGGTGGCGTGGTAGCGAAGGACTGGATGGGGCTGGCAACATGTTCACGGCGGTCGCGGGTTCAAATTCCAGGGCACACCTCTGACTTTTCGGAGTCATGTGTGTATTGATAGTCAATCACCACGCACTATAACGGTGAAGGAAAACATCGTTAGGAAACCTGCATACTATAGCGAATTGTTATCATTTCTATGGTATGTAAGTCCGCCAACCCGCACTAGGCTAGCGTGGTGGTCTATATGGCCTAAGCACTCTCAATCGTACTCTCGATTATAGAGGAGGCTTGTGCCCTGCAATGGGACGTATATGGGCTGATACAGTGTAGTACAATACTGTCCTTACCAATATTATAAACAAAAGTTTGTTTAGCTTCAATGCCTTAACTACGTAACAGATCATCATGCAATTTTGTATGAATTTTGAATAATTCACGCTTTACAAAGTACAGAGTCGTGGTTTAAATGTGTTACGTTACGCTGTGGAGTGACGTAATCACTTGTATCACGACATCTAGCGTTTTCTGACATTTACGCGCGGAAAAAATGCCAATTTATTATGACGTAACAAAGAATAAAAACGTACAGTTGAATTGAGAACGTCTTCCTTTTTTTGAAGTCGGTTAAAAATAGATTTTTATGGTACTTACCGGTTGGACATTTTTTTAAAATTTGTTTTTACCTTAGGATCAACTTAAGTTACTTTTCAAAAAAGAGTGAAAAACCCTATTTTCTAATGTCTTACCATGGGACGGATAAAAAAATGATAAACAGACGGCAAAGTGTTTGGATATAAGCTATAATAAGTTTAGTTTTTTTGAAAGCTCAAGGTTTCCGCTTCAATGAAAGCTGTCGTTTCCAAATGGTTAGAACCGAGAGATTGACAGGCGCCCCGGGTTTATATATAAATATATTGTACAAAGTGCGTGCTAGCTTGTTGGCAAACGGACCAGGCTCGTTCACGGCGGTCGCGGGTTCAAATACCGTACCTCTGACCTTTCGGAGTCATGTGTGTATTGATAGTCATTCACCACGTACTAACGGTCAAGGAAAACATCGTGAGGAAACCTGCATAACTTAGCAATTTGTAACAATTTCTATGGTATGTAAAGTCCCCCAACCCGCACTAGGCCAGCGTGGTGGACTATACGGCCTAACCATTCTCAATCGTACTCGTGTCCTGCAGTGGGACGTATATAGGCTGTTTTTTTTTTTTTATTTATTAGGATCTCCAATAAAGAATACACTTTACAAGCTTTGCTATTGTAGTGTTGCAGTTTAAACATTGTGTTTCTTCAATTAGAGGAGATCACAACATGCAATAATACTGTACAACAGGAAAGAACTATGAAATAACTTATCTATAAACTATCAAAATTAAATTAAAATTGAACGACAAAATTGAAAGACAAAATAGGAACCAAAATATTTAAACATGAAAAAATAAACAATATTAAAGAGAAAACAAATATAAATAGATACAGATATATTATACTGTATTTATTTACTGTAAGGTAAATTATTTAGTACCATCTGTGTTTAATCCGTACAAAATATTGTGAATTGTATATGACGTTTTTATTGTAACTGTTTTATACTATACTAGCGGTCGCGCTCGGCTTCGCCCGTGTGCAGATAGTATTTGAGTCTACATCAACAGAATATTATTTCGCGTACTAACTGGTTTTATATTTAAATTTAATGTAACCGCCGTCGATTATATTGCTTTTCTATCCTGTCCCGTTTTATCCCGTCTCATTCTGTCCTAAATGAAAAGCTTGCTATCCTATCCGTACCTGTCCCGTACCATCCATTCGAGTTTTAAAGAGAAGCAAGTATGTATATTTGAATTCCTTACTCATCCCACGGGAACACTCAATCCGTTCGGGATAAAAAGTAGTCTATGTTTTAATCCAGGGTGTAAGCTATCCCTATACCAAATTTCATCAAAATCGGTCGAGCCGTTTTTGCGTGAAAGAGTAAAAATTTCCATACATACAAACTTTCGCAATAATAATATTAGGGAGCAGTGGTAGTTTTCCTAAAATTAAAACATAAACAAAATTTGCTTATATTTGAAAGTCTCCAAAATTGATTAAAACGCTTGCTGTGGAACTTCATACGTACATAAGCATCACGGCTTTATCCTAGAAGGGGTAGGCACACGTGAAACCAAGACACCCACTTACGCATTTTGTGTTCCATCCCGTGATGGCGAGCCTATCGCCATATCGGGCACAAATTTCTGACTCGGGGCTGATGTTGAATAGAAAAATTCATATACTTTGCCCGGCCCGGGATTCTAATCCGAGACCTCAGTTTCGTATACGTACCGTAGTATAACTACGCCTCGTAGCAGTCAGGTCGTGATTGTTAATAAAATTTGTTTTTTTTTCAATGACTTATTTAAAATATTCCTAACAAGGGAATAATAAGTCTCATTTATTTTCTAACTACATACATAAACACACGCCTTTTTCCCAGAAGGGGTAGGCAGAGGTGCTAATAGAACACCCACGTTTCGCCTTGTATATTCCGTCCCACGATTTAATAGGGGGCGAGCCTATCGCCATATCGGGCACAAATTCCTGACTCCGGGCTAATAATGAATAGAAAAATCCAATATCACTTTGTAGTTTCTAACTACTGCACAAAATAAATAAAACACACGTCAGAAGGAATAAAACAGTTCTCCACAAAGTCCACAATACATAATTGAGCTCGTTCAATTCTGGTAATGAGAAAAATGAGGATGCTCCCCCGAGATCCGCTTTGATAAAGCCGAATTTATTATGAACGGTGTGATCTGTAATTGGCTTGTGCGCCTATTAACGTCAGTCACTTGGGAATCCAGACTTCTTTTGGTAAAAGTGAATGACCTAAATCTAGATTTTCGTTTTTTTACTTCATTGTTTTAGCGATCGAGCAAACGGTTCCATACAGCCAAAGGAAGTCCACTGCTGAACATATTTTTTTGTATTGTATTGTATCAGCCCATATACGTCCCAATGCTGGGCACGGGCCTACTCTACAATCGAGAGAATCGATTGAGAGTGGTTAGGCCATATAGTCCACCACGCTGGCCTAGTACGGGTTGGCGGACTTACACACCGTAGAAATTCTTTAAAATCGCTACGATATGCAGGTTTCCTCACGATGTTTTCCCTCACCCTTAAAGTGCTAAATACATTATATAATATAGATATATACTAGACTGCCTCGGTAGTGTATTTGTATTACGGTGCAATTACAAAACTGAGACAAAACATTCGATAACTAAAATAGGATTTAAAATTGGTCTATGAATAAGGCTGATAGAGCTTGAGGAATACATTACTACTGCATCAATCTTAAAAAAAAATTTGTAAATTATAAATAAATACACTTAACACTCACATACATAGTCCTGACCCCACATTAAGATCGAGTCTTGTGTCGTGTATCAGAAAATACGAGAAACTCTTCGGTCTCACAAACACCCAGACCCGAAACAAATACCTGTGGATCACGCAAACATTTGTTTCGATGCGGGGATCGAACCCGCAGCCTCTCGTTTCACAGCCGGCGTCTAACCAACTGCGTCACGGAGGCTGTCAAATTATAATAATATATTAAGACGAATTATACGACGATTGTGTAATCATAATTCCTCTATTCTTTTCCAACATCATGTACATTTATACCAGCGCTCTCTACACATACAACTCGCATATTAAAACTGTATAAAACGTTACAACTTGAATAATCGCGGCGTGATAATATTCCGACTCGGCCATCCTTCACATCAGCCGTTGACAACTCCGTTCTGTATTCAAATCCTTATTCTATTCTTCTTAATATAACTGCCAGCAACATCGTTATGCTCAAATAGGTTGCTTTACTCATCGCTTAGAAAAATCACCCGTTACAAATATAAATTATTTAAATATGCATAATGCCACCTAGTTATTAGATATCAGGAGCAAAACTTGTGTATCATAACACATTAACACATTCGATCGCACTAGAAGAGCTCACACTAAAACTAAACATAATTGCGATTTCGTGGGCTGTGGCGCCACTTACTGTTTTGTACTGAATCAGCCTATATATGTACGTCCTACTGCAGGGCACGAGCCTCCTCCACAATCGAGAGTACGATTGAGAGTGGTTAGTCCTTATAGTCCACCACGCTGGCTTAGTGCGAGATGGCAGTCTTTACATACCGTATAAATTATTACAAATCGCTATGGTATGCAGGTTTCCTCACGATGTTTTCCTTCACCATTATAATGCGTGATGATTGACTATCACCAACACACACACTCCGAAAAGTCAGAGCTACTTACAGCGAGTGGTGAATAAAACTCCAAACAAGATTGTAGAGCCACGCTGTTAGACATTTAATCAGCATGAATGTGCAGGCTCGTTCGGGGCGGTACCACTGTCTCACAGGTCGACGTGAAGTGATAGCTTAACTGACGCGTTTCGTTCAGTGAGTGAGATTGCCGGATGCCCAATACCCCTTTCCTCTTCCCATGCTTTTTCCTTCCCACTCCCCTCCTGACTTCAAGAGCCGGAAACTAATGATAAAAGCGTTGTGGATGTTCATGTACAGTACACTCAGGTGACCTGTTTGCTCGTGAGCAGTTCATAAATGATTTTGAGACGAAAAAGTCTCTCGTAATATCTGACACACGACACAAGACTCGGTCTTAGTGTGGGGTCAAGAATACGTGAGTGTCTGTCGGGTGTATTTATTTTTAATTTATTGATCGCTGTCACTGCAGCCCCACCCATTCGTTCAATCTAAGTTTCTCTTCATACTGCTTACATTTGCTCTAGTTAGTTGCACTGGTAAACAGGATTCTATGCAGTTTTGCTATCGGTGAATCAATTTAAGTTCTAATTACTGTTGATTAAAGTTTATTTTACTTTGTAAATATATTTTATAGGAGTGTGAAATACGATTTTCATTCAAGTTTAAACTACAATGCACATACTAAGGTAAGTATACTACGGTACGATTACAAAGCTGAGGTCTCGGGTTCGAATCCCGGGTCGGGCAAAGTGATATTGAATTTTTCTATTCATTATCAGCCCGGAGTCGGGAATTTGTGCCCGATATGGCGATAGGCTCGCCCCCTATCACATCACGTAACAGAACACACAAGGCGAAACGTGGGTGCTCTGGTAGCACCTCTGCCTTCCCCTTCTGGGAAAAAGGCGTGTGTTTATGTATATATGCTTCTTGCAATTCATTTAAAAGCATATTTTAAGCTATAACTTCTATATTACTTTATCGTATTCCGTTCACTATTGGAAAGCGCTCCGCTCTTTGATTCAATATCCTCAGATCGAGTTAGGGCATTGGTTTCATAAGTGCACTAGATTTTGTCACTAATTCAATACTGCATATAGTGCTTGGGCTGGTATGTTCACGACTATCCCTGAAAGGGTGGGTAGGGTGCATTAGTACCGCATGGTTTGTTGAGCTTGTTTAAGTCTAGATTATGTAGGAGGAGACTGTAAGAGCCTATTAATTATTATGACAAATTACATTGGTACAAAAGTGACATCGAATCAATAACTCGCCTGACTGGAGATTCGAACCTAGGACCTTTGGATTAATAGCGTAGACAGTTTTAGTGTTTTGAGGGGTCCATGGAGTGATTTTAAGAAATTTGTCGTGATAGGGTAATTAAATTGGAACCATATAGAACCTATAGTAAAATATATGAACTCACGCCTTTTCCCAGAAGGGTAGGCAGAGGTTCTCCTGGTAGCAACCAGGACAACGACGTTTCGCCTTGTTTCCGTCCCTCGATGTGACAGGGTCGAGTCCATCCCCATATCGGGCACGAATTTCTGTCTCCGGGCTGAAAATAAATAGAGAAATCCACAAGGCACTTTTTCTAAAGTCTCAAAAATGTAAATACATTAAAAACATAACGTAAAATATTTTTTCAAAAATACCTCCCTACCAACCCTGAAATACACGAATACTTGCCAACCCTGCAAAATGATACGTCAAGAGCTCGCATCGCAAAAGAAAATGTCAAATATGTGATTTCCTTAAAATGTCTATCAAATGTCATAGGCGAATGAGAATTGCGGCCCCGCGTGGCTTCGACCGTGCAGATCCAATTTCAAGATACCTGATGTATTTTTTTCCATCGAAATGTCGATGGGGTGGTATTATTAGTGCTGCGAGAATTTTTGAAATGTCGATAGTGAGATTTAAGTTTTCTAGATATTTTCTTACTCGATAAAATTATTGCAATGCATTGGTTTATGTTACAACTCTCTGTTTACCACTCTCAATCGTACTCTCGATTGTAGAGGAGGCCCGTGCCCTGCAGTGGGTCGTATATGGGCTGATACAATACAATACAATTGGTTTCTTTAAAATCGCCATGGTATACAGGTTTCCGCACGATGTTTCCCTCACCGTTATAGTGCGTGCTGATTGACTATCAATACACACATGACTCCGAAGCATTTGATTTGATTCCGGGATTTGAGCCCCCGAGCACGGTAAACATGTAGGCAGTCGCGTCTGCTCCGTTACCAACAGGCCACCACGCACCCCTGCTCTAATGTAATATATCTAGATATAGAAGTTTCAGAAAATGATGTTTAAATATTAAAAGACTGTTCATCGCAACCCCGCGTTCCCGATTGAATAGTTTTACTATGAAGACATTATTAATAATTCATGCAATCAGAACCGAAGTTGAAATGTTCAAATATTGCAAATTGTAGCGTTCGGTTATTTTACTGCTGTGTAATTTACTGATATTCACTGATTTTATACATAAACTCACGCTTTTCTCCTTCCCGCAGCACTCCCCGAACATCTCAAATTATTTTTAGCAGATGCAAGGGAAAGACGCAAACTCAAATGTAACTTTCAATTGACTGATAAGAAAGTAAATAAAATCTAAACGTATGATATTACAGAGCCACTAACTTATCTGTTCAGGTGGCCATAATTGGAATTAAACCAGTGTTATCAGATATACGGTAATTACTGCAGATGCACATTATTTTTTTTACCAAAACACTGCCAACGGTAATGTTATATTACCGTGTCGTTTCTACCGTATTTTATAAGATACATAACTGTGTATATAATTCTCTAATTTACTCTAATCTAATTCAAGATTTTTTTAAAGTGGCAATACTCAATTCCTCACTAGCGACGATTCCGAACTTCCGAGTGAACAGATAACTTGGTGGCTCTATAATTCTAAATCCATATGCCATAATAGTGAAGTTTAACGCGCAGTAACATTGTATGACAGTATTTCCGTGCAGAGATGAGATGGGCAGTGGAAGCCAATAGGCATTCACACTGTTTAGAGCAGAATGTAGGGCGATATTAGAATTTTTCAGCTTTGGAAACATCGGAAAATGTTTTACTATGAAACATGACACTGAGCGATTTTTTTATCGACTTCAAAAGAATAAGCTAGGGTACTTAATTTCTAATTAAGTGCGTGGTGGCCTGTTGGTAACGGACCAGACGCGGCTGCCTAAATGTTCACAGTGGTCGGGGGTTCAAATCCCAGGGCACACCTCTGACTTTTCGGAGTCATGTGTGTATTGATAGTCAATCACCACGCACTTTAACGGTGAAGGAAAACATCGGGAGGAAACCTGCATACCGTAGCGATTTTAAAGAATTTCTACGGTGTGTAAGTCCGCCAGCCCGTACTAGGCCAGCGTGGTGGACTATATGGCCTAACCACTCTCAATCGATTCTCTCGATTGTAGAGTAGGCCAGTGCCCAGTAGTGGGACGTATATGGGCTGAAAAAAAAATGATACTAAAGCGCCATTTACACGGAGAGTTTCTTGCAGTATCATAAGCAATTATCGCATGACATAACCGCCATAGATTATCGTGTTCTGACAATGTTTACACGACGGAACTTATTACATCTTATAATTTGGTTAATTATAATTTTGAAGTGGTTTTAATTACTTTTCATTGTTAAGTTTCCATTAATTATTTAATCTAATAAGTTACACAAGTAGCACAAACTATATTTTAAATACGAATGTATTGTATTGTATTGTATCAGCCCATATACGACCCACTGCAGGGCACGGGCCTCCTTTACAATCGATAGTACGATTGAGAGTGGTTAGGCCATATAGTCCACCACACTGGCCTAATGCGGGTTGGCGAACTTTTTACATACCATAGAAATTTATACAAATCGCTATGGTATGCAGGTTTCCTCACGATGTTTTCCTTCACCGTTATAGTGAATTAAATAGTGAAATACGAATGTCGCATCATTGATTTAGTAAACACGGTTTGGTTTGATAACAATGACGGTCCTGGTTTCAATTCCCAAGCCAGGCACTCCCAATTTTCCGAATTTTTCGGTTTATACCTCACATGCTACGTACCTGGGACGGGTATATTTGCGGGCCGTAAAAATACATATTTGTGAGCCGTACAAACATTTGTCTCAGCGCGAGGTTCGAACGCGCGGCCTATCGTTTCACAGCCGGCGTCTAACCAACAGCACATCGTGCTTTATTAAATTATGATAATTAATTTTATTTAAAAATATTCAGACCTCAAAGTCACAATGTTAATAATTAGAATGCATAGTTTATTCCTACAATGCAAGGGCAGTTTACGATAATGCATTTTTTGTATAATTAATTTCCATTATGAGTGTTGTTTCACGCCTATAATTGGCAAGTAGACCAGGTCTAAAATTGTATAAGTTTAATTTGCATGTTTTGTCTATTTGCTGTTGGTGTGTCATATAATAACAAATAAAATAAATAAATGTAATTTGATTAAACCTAGCACGAAAATCCCTCATTCTCCAAGCGCAATTACCAAACATAACACGACCGCTGTGCAAATACATATGAGTGTAGTGATCATTCCATTGCTCTGTTTGTTCTGCTAATTGAATGCGACATCTCCCGGATACTGCAATATATTGTCTGTAGATTATACTTTATATACTACAAAGTAATTATAATATAAAATAGTACTTATAGTACATAAAATATAAAAAAGAAAAATATGTGTTTGGCTGAATCTTCGGCTTCGGTTTCAGCCACATTCGGCCAGAAATAGACCTTAGGATTCAGCCGAAGTATGCTGAAACTTTGACCAAAGTCGAATGTGAATGTCAATAATTGTAATTTATTTCCAACTAATTAAAAACTGTGGTAATACATAAGAGAGCAGTAATTATTCCATTGCTCTGTTTGTTCTGTTAATTAAATGCGACATCTACCGGATACTGTGAGATATTATCTGCAGATCATAATTAATATATACAGGGTATAACAAGACTGTATAGTATATCCTGCGCTCGCCAACCCGCCTGCCAAGCGTGGCGAGTATCGGCAAAAACCTCCAGATAGATGGATATCAAGCCTGCTACCGAAAACGAAGCCAGGTGGTAGTTTTAGTTACTACAGACACGATGCATCGATTTTTTTTGCAATAGAAAGCGACGATTTAATGTATATATATATATATTAACCGGTTTCTCAAGACACGCTTAATTTGAGAACCCTTGCAATATTATCTTGTGTATAAATAATAATAATAATCCCTTGCTATTCCGTCTCGGTGAGCGCAGGCCATTATTTTCAAATATTTCTTTTTGTTTTTTTTTATCAGCCCATATACGACCCACTGCAGGGCACGGGCCTCCTCTACAATCGAGAGTACGATTGAGAGTGATTAGGCCATATAATCCACCACGCTGGCCTAATGCGGGTTGGCGGACTTTTACATACCATAGAAATTTATACAAATCCCTGTGGTATGCAGGTTTCCTCACGATGTTTTCCTCAACCGTTATAGATATATTTTCAAATATAGATTAGGTTATTTATTTTCAACAAAAAGGGTTAGTATTTGACTGAATATTTCGCTTTGTTTTCAGCCATCTTCGGTCAGGAAAACTACTTTCGGTTTTGGCTGTAATGTGCTGAAGTTGTGGCTAAACCTAACGAAAAATTGTCTTTCTGAGGTTTACTAGCAGCAACGTTTTAGGGTCTCGGAAATCTTACTCATGGGAAGAAACGCTATCGCAAATCCATATGCAATCCACAAGTATATGTTTCGAGTCGGGATGTTTGTGAGACCGAAAAGTCTCTCGTAGCTCCCGATACCCACGACACAAGACTCGATCTTAATGTGGGGTCAGAACTATGTTTGTGACTATTGGATGTATGTTTTATTTATCTACAGCAAACCTCTATTCCTGGACTGGATAAATCCAAAAAATACACGCCTGTGTTAATTGGCCGTATATACCCTGATACCAACGAATCCAATATGAAACACGGGCGTTTTCGACCCGAAAATGGCTGAAAATTTCATGCAAATTTATTCAGTGTCGCACAAAGTAACGAGCGACGTCCAATCGCACGGAACCGGGCAAAAAGTTGAGCCTTTGGTCTTTTTAACCCGTCACGGAAATGTATAAATGTCCACTTTCAAGCCTCGGGCGAACTGTTGCGTTTTGGGGCCTTTTGTATCCTATTTGAAGTGTGTTTAGGGGTTAAAAGAGGTGTTTTAAAAGTCGTTTTTTGGTCATGTTCGTATCAACTTGGGAAATAAGTAATTAACATTATAATATACTGTCGTGAAAAATGTAAAATGTGTCGTTTTTGGTTTGAAATTTGCAAGTATTTGTATTTGGTTCGGGGCAGGCCGGCATAATTGTACCAACCAGCGATAGATGGGTATTTTTCGCCAATGGATTTTATATATAAATTACATTTTGTTTACCTAATTTTAAATATATTAATAGTACATTGTATCATTAATTTGTATCAGCCTATATACGTCCCACTGCAGGGCACGGGCCTCCTCTACAATCGAGGGTACAGTTGAGAGGGGTTAGGCCATATACCTACTACATCACGCTGGCCTAGTGCGGGTTGGTGGAATTTTCATACCGTAGAAATTCTTTAAAATCGCTACGGTATGCAGGTTTCCTCACGACGTTTTCCTTCAGTGACTGTTATAGTGATTTCATTGACTATCAATACACACATAACGAACATAAACTCACGCCTTTTTCCCAGAAGGGGTAGGCAGAGGTGCTACCAGGACAATTACATCAACACGCGACGCCCCCCAGATTAGGCGACGCCGCAGGGTGCCGCGACTCACAGTTTGAGAATCCCTGTACTAAAGAGTTCAAGTTAAACTAGCCTGAGATTTCCATTTAGACAATCGATGGGCGGAAATTTCCTAAATATTTGGTATAAAAAGTATTTAAAATGTAAGTCATTCATCCAAACATTTGTCGGCATATCCGAACATTATTTTCGTTCGGATGACCTTTATACAGGGTGGATTATTCACGGGTCAGTGACAGGGGGTGTGCTTCGGTTATCATGTTTATTTAAATTAACACGTGCTTAGAAATGAGAGAGATCATTGAGTTTTATATATATTTTTTTATCAGCCCATATACGTCCCACTGCTGGGCACGGGCCTACTCTACAATCGAGAGAATCGATTGAGAATGGTTAGGCCATACAGTCCACCACGCTGGCCTAGTGCGGGTTGGCGGACTTACATACCGTAGAAATTCTTTAAAATCGCTACGGTATGCAGGTTTCCTCACAATGTTTTCCTTCACCATTAAAGTGCGTGGTGATTGACTACCAATACACACATAACTCCGAAAAGTCAGAGGTGTGCCCTGGGATTTAAACCCGCGACCACCGTGAACATGTAGGCAGCCGAGTCTGGTCCGTTACCAACAGGCCACCACGCAATTTTTATATTATACTAGCGGAAAAAAATCATTTTTTGCCATATCTATTTTTGGAATCCATTATAACAGCTCACATAATAGGCCTCATTTAAATGTAATCATGATTTGATCCGTGGTGCTTTACAGCTGGCTTCTCTGGCTGTAAAAGTCTTTAAGCAAGGTTATTTATCTCTCTAGTTCATTGTTTTTGTCACCCGCTGTGTTACGGAGGGAAGTGGACAATAATTTATTTCCAACTCCTCCTATTAATTTAACTTTAAGATTAATTTCGTTGCGGGTTACAGACAAGTTAGACATTCCCGGAGACTCGCTGAGCTTCAATGCTCGGTGTCATTACAATGCGTGCTGTTGATCCTGGCTTACAGGAGTTGTAGTGGTGGGTGTGAGGGACAGTCTCCGTGTTATACTAGCGGCCAGGCGAGGCTCTGCTCGGGTGCAGAGATTTCTTAAATCATCCTCATACCAGAAACATCCCCCGTGTTAGCTTTTGTATATTAAAATTTAATCTATATATCATACATATATAAACACACGCCTTTTTCCCAGAAGGAGTAGACCGAGGTGCTACAAGAACACCCACGTTTCGCCTTGTATATTCCGTCCCACGATGTGATAGGGGGCGAGCCTATCGCCATATCGGGCACAAATTCCTGACTCCGGGCTGATAATGAATAGAAAAATCCAATATCACTTTGCCCGACCCGGGATTCGAACCCGGGATCTCAGCTTTGCAATCATACCGTAGTACCACTACGCCACCGAGGCAGTCTATCTATATATCTATCTATATATCATACCGTTCTCTTTACTTCCTTTGCCATCTTTTCCGCTGTTCGCGTTTAACCAACTGCGCTACAAAGTCTGTCAAATTCATTCTGTATATATAGATATTTGTGTACCAGAAATAAATCCATCGAAGCGTGGCCTACGCGTTCATTACACATCGGATAATTTTTCCAAGTCGTTAGATAATTCGTGAGGCTGTTCATTAACTTCTATTCATGGGGAAACACGTCATAGACGGTTTTAGAAGGAAATCCTTGGAACATATTCATATTCAGCGTCAAAGGTTAATTGTAGCTCGGTGGCACAGTTGTACTGCCGTATGTGTTGACCATCAGATCGGGAGGGGAACGGGACGGAAAAGGATGGGAAGAGCTGAGGGGTATTGGGCATCTGGAAATTATTGCGTCCCGGTTTGAAGGACATTGTAGCCAGCGTAACTACTCCAATCAATCCATCAGCCAAAGGAAATCCACTGCTGAACATAGGCCTCCCCCAATGATTTCCATAGTGACCTGTTGGAGGCAGCCTGCATCTAGCAACGTCACGCAACCTTTACCAGGTCGTCTGACCATCTAGTGGGTGGACGTCCCACGCTGCACTTTCGCTTCGTGACCTCCATTCGAGAATACTACTTGATATAACGAGACTTGACACCTTATGTCTCAGGATGGCGAGCGCAGTGGAATGCATAGCGTTTCTTTGTAATTCGCGGTGTTGTTTGGTATTCCTACTGTCCATGAGCAGTCATATCGCTTACCATCAGACGAATGGCATGTTGGTCTCGCCATTCATACTAATAAAATAGACCAAAGATTATAATGGTATGGTAATGATAATCTCTCAATCGTATTCTCGATTATAGAGGAGGCTTGTGCCCTGCAGCGGGTCGTATATGGGCTGATACAGTACAGTGCTAAAATATAACACAATCAATATTAAATTAAGACCTATTTAAACTGTCTTTACGTCACAAGCGTTCTTTACCATAAATATTCAACGTCGATCATTATGACCAATTACTAATCTACAATTTCGAATTCCCTAAATTACAAGGCCATCATAAAGCAATTACTGAAGTTTAGTTCGTCAAAGACAAATTAACAATGGAATAATTTAACATAAATTGTATGTAGAAGTTTTCTTTTTTAGACTGCCTCGGTGGCGTAGGGGTACTACGGTATGATTGCAAAGCTGAGGTCTCGGGTTCGAATCCCGGGTCGGGCAAAGTGATATTGGATTTTTCTATTCATTATCAGCCCGGAGTCAGAAATTTGTGCCCGATATGGCGACAGGCTCGCCTCCTATCACATCGAGGGACGGAATATACAAGGCGAAACGTGGGTGTTCTAGTAGCACCTTTGCCTACCTCTTCTGGGAAAAAGGCGTGTGTTTATGTTTATTATCTTTTTTAGATTTCTTACTGAAACGAGAAACCGCACTGGGGCAGCGTGGTGGGCTATTTTTTTTATACAATAGGTTCGATAAATGAGCAAACAGGTCACCTGATAGTAAGGGATCACTGCCGCCCATGAACATCCACAACGCTGGATCATGGATGTGTTGCCGGCCCATCAGATCGGGAGGAGAGCGGGTAGGAAAAAGGATGGGAAGAGGAAAGGGATATTGGGCATCCAGTAATTTCATTCACCTAACAAAGGCCACAGCTCAGCTGTCGCTTCACGTTGATTTCCTGTGAGAAAGTGGTACTGCCCCGGACGTAAACTATTAATTCGTTGTTAGAACTGAGCCTCAACGCAAAATTCCAGACTTTATTTTTATTTTTTTTTGCGTTAGGTCTAATCTTCAAATTTACCACCACCGGAACCAACTAGATTTTGAAAGTGATGAGAAAAAAGTTTGGAAACCTCTGATCTATACGCATATAAATAATTGATCAAATACGATTGACAAAACCATCCAAGAATGTTAAAAAAGAAAATCAAACATAAAGAATTGAATCGTATCTCCACTCTGTAATCCTTTTGTATCCGTAACAAAAGATGCTTGAAGTATTCAATTTTATTATATTTTTATAACTCAAAGTCGCAGTTACAATAGACAATGTATGGAGAACAGTAAGGCATGTTTAATTCAAATAGGCGATTATTATCTTCGCCCAGATGTTTCATTTCACGAAGTCATTTGTCTATGATATTTTTAATAGTTTATATTTGTTGTTGTCAGCCTCCATAGGGCAGTTGGCTAACCAACTGCCCTATCTATCATATGATACCTATACCTATCTACATCTAAATGTCTGCTGTGAAATGAGACGCAGCGGGTTCGATTCCCACACCGAGGCAAATATTTGTGTGCTGTGTAGTGTAGTGTGCGTGTGGTCTTTTTTTTTTATAATTCAGTTGACATTAACGATTCGGCATAAAGTCCTTTAGGATCCGAACGTGTGACCTCATCTACTCAAGCCACTAAAGGCATTCACGTATTCAAGTTGTCTCAATTCCAACAAGATTTTAAAAGCTTTTTCAACACTGACAAAAACCTTTTTGAATATTATCTTAATTCCAAGAAGACTAAAAGATTTTTTCAATACTGCCAAAAACCTTTTTTGAATATTACATAACCTTTTTTAAATAAACACGTCACGCGCCACCAAAAATATGACTAGAAAGTTCCATACATAAATATTTGAATACGCGTGCTCTGTTGATATTCCGTGGTACTCCGAATGTAATGGATGTACGGTTTTAAGAAAAATATTTTATTTTTCGCGGTGTTTTTTGACATCTCAAATGAGCAGTTGTGCTACGCTACGACTAAAATACTGAGGTCACGGGGTCGAATCCTGGCTCAGGCAAAATGATATTGGATTTTTCTATTCATTATCTCCTTTTAAATCCATCCCATGGTTGTCTGTAAGACATTGTAGAGCGATAAGACCGTCAATTGTGCTTTGTTATGATTATGTCTATATAAGTTTTTTTATTAATATTTGTATACAAAGATTTAAATAAATAAATATCTGTCCTAAGTTATGAACTTGTGCCCGATATGGCGATAGGCTTGCCCCCCATCATGGGACGGAACACACAAGGCGAAACGTGGATGTCCTAGTAGCATCTCTACTGGTCTTGGCTGACAACAGCATGGATCTACCACGTATAAAATAATAATAATGTTTTGTTTCTTCCTCTGGAAACAGAAATCGTGTATACATATTGTTTTATTTCGGTTCGGCAATATAATTACACGTCCTCTTTATTATATAATTCTTTTTTTTACACTTTTATACATATATAAAAAAACAATATACATATAAAAATATTAAAAAACGATTAATCCTTCAGTGGCGAGGCTTAAGACCCAAGCCACCGCTGGTTAGGGATCCACAGTGAGGAACCTCCTCACTATGCGTGCCGTGTCCAGCAATACCGCCTTTCGAATCTGGCTCTTGACCCAACGACCAATAGAGAGCCTATGGAGATGATGGTCGAGGCTCTTTAGTATCAGTCAGTATTTTTTTATAATTACACTTATCGTTATATTTATCAATTATGGTTATATTTTACCAATCCGCACAAGGCCAACGTGGTGGACTATATGGGCTAACCCCTCTCAATCGTACTCTCGATTGTAGAGGAGGCTCGTGCCCTGCAGTGGGACATATCTAGGCTGATATAGTACAGTACAGTTATATTTTTTAAGGGGAAAGTGGGCAGAAAAGTTTTTTTTGGTAGGAATGAAAACTATGTATTTTCTTTATTGTAAAACTTGCTTCTATCTGTCTTCATCCACAGGAAATCTAGTGCTAAACACAGGCCTAAGCAAACCAGCTTGGCTGCTAGTACAAAATATCACAAATTGTCAATTTAATTTATATTTTGAACTGCCATACTGTCCTCCTATTCTCTTTACGACACGGTACCTGGTACAATGTTGTTCGACTATTTATTAAGTAATAAAAAATACGAGGGTCGCGGCCAATGACTTAACATAACCTCTGCAACAACCCTAAAAACAGTCTAAAAGATACTACAAGAGTTTGACCGTTAATAGGGGTGGTTGACTAAATTTTTTAAAATCGGTCTTATTCATATATAGATAAAACCTATTTTAGTTATCGAATGTTTTGTCTTCTTCGCTCAAACTGACTTTTATATTCGTTAGAAAGGGACAAAACAATCGGTAACTTAAATAGGTTTTAAATGTGTCTTCTTTGATTTGTCCGACTAAGGCCGTTTCTATATTGTATTTCGTCCCACGATGTGGTAGGGGCGTGCCTATCGCCGTATCGGGCATAAATTCCTGACTCCGGGCTGATAATGAACAGAAAAATCTAATATCACTTTGCCCAACCCGGGATTCGAACCCGAGACCTTAGCTTTGTAATCAAACCGTAGCGCCATCGAGGAAGTCCTAACAATAAAATTATAGATTAAATAATAAATAAATACACCCAACAGTCACATACATAGTCCTGATTCCACATTAAGATCGAGTCATGTGTTGTGTATCAGAAACTACGAGTCATTTTTCGGTCTCATAATCACCCAGACCCGAAACAAATACCTGTGGTTCACACAAATATTTGTTTCGATGCGGGGATTTAACCCGCGGTCCTTCACTTTACAGCCGGCGTCTAACCAACTGCGCCACGGAGGCTGTCAAATAATTAAAAATGTATTTAATAAAGAAATAGACCGAGTAAAGTTTGTTCGGCCGAATCAAAACGAAATCGAGGTCTAACTATTTCGAACTAAGCAAGACAAAACGTGGACCTTGGGGCGATGTTGTAGAGTTGCCCTCAATTTAGTATCGATATTCTATCGATACTATTATATCGATAATCGATGATATAATTTATTTTTCTATCGTCATGTACATATTATTTACATGGGAGAAATTAACGAAAACTTGCTGTATGGGGCCTTTGTAAAAGCAAAAAAGCCAAAACGAGTTTGACCGTTTATAGGGGTGGTTGACTAAGTTTTTAACCACTATCGGCCTTATTCATAGACATTTAAAACCTATTTTATTTATTCAATGTCTTGTCTTCTTCGCTCAAACTGAATTCTAAATTCGTTAGAAAGGAACAAAACAATCAATAACTAAAATAGGTTTTAAACGTGTCTTCTTTAATTTGTCTGAATAAGGCCGTATCTATATTGTATTTCGTTCCATGATGTGATAGGGGGCGAGCCAATGGCCATATCGGGCACAAATTCCTGACTCCGAGCTGATAATGAATTGAAAAATCCAATATCACATTGCCCGAAACGGGATTCGAACTCGAGACCTCAGTTTTATAATGTGTGCAGGTTCCCTCGCGATGTTATCCTTCATCGATGGAGAAAAATAAAAAAATCGTTTATCGATATTGTACCCCATCCCTAAAAAACTTTTTAACAAAATTAATGATGTGAACTAGCAATTCGTTACCTAATTAGACCCCACCTTAAACTTTAGTATTGGGAATCGATTTTGAACTCGCGTCAGTTCGTAGTTTCAATGTACAATGAAACTAATTTTACGACCAATTTAATGAGACCTCTGCGGTGCACGAAACTAAGTTTGGAAGGGGGTCAAACTGAATTGGGTTGATGACGAAAATTAGTTAGTTTGCGATTTAGAGTGTACTTTTAAAACTGTTTTATTTATTTATGGGGGAGCATATTTTAGCATTCGAGAACTTTTTGACCCCATCGGCCATCAGTTCTCCGTGTTATGTGCCCCGCCCATTGCCACTTCAACTTGCTAATCGCTGGGCTATGTCGGTTACTTTAGTTCTCCTACGGATCTCCTCATTTCTGATTCGATCTCGTAGGGAAACCCCGAGCATAGACGACGAAGCGGAAAGCGCAGCGTGGGTCGTTCACCCACTAGGTGGTCAGACGACCTGGTAAAGGTCGCGGGACGTCGCTGGATGCAGGCTGCCTCCAATTGGTCACTGTGGAAATCATTAGGAGTGGCCTATGTTCAGCAGTGGACTTCCTTTGGCTGATGGATTGATTGATTGATATTTTTGCATTGGACTTCTTATGGCAGAAGAGAGAGAAAGATGTATTCGGCCTTATTCATACACAGTTCTAAAAACAATTTTAAGCGCGATTTACACGGGGAGATTTTCTCGCGGCGAGAATCGTATGACTTTATCGCATTACATGACCGCTATAAGATTATCATGTTCTGACAATGTTTACACGATGCAACTTTTTTATAATATCCTTACGATAATCGTGTCTTCGAGGTGAGAAACTGTCCCCGTGTAAATAGGGCTTAACAGAAAAAATATCTCGCACAATCGCCTTCATTAAGACAAAACATTATTATTTCTAAGATAAGAATAATATAGCGAAGTCAATTACGTCATTGTGTCGCTTAATTAACGAACGACTTTTAATTTCCCTTTGAGCGAAGAAGACAAAACATTGGATAACCAAAATATGTTTTAAAACTGTCTATGAATGAGTGATTGTATTTATGTGTTCTGCTTAAGTATTAATGTATGGCGAGACGAGCGTGCCTTTCGCCTGATGGTAAGCGATACGACCGCTCATATACAGTAGCAAAACCAAACACCATGAATTACAACGCAATGCTTGGCGATCCAATGCACTCGCCATCCTGAGATTGGGTGTTTCTGCGATTGAAAAGTCTCATAGATTCTGATACGACACAAGACTCGATCTTAGTGTGGGGTCAGGACTATGTATGTGACGGTTGGGTGCATAGTTAAAGAAATGAAAACGAAAATAATTTATTGAATCTGTAAAAATGTTCAACATGATTCAATCATTTGCTATTCTACCACCCGGTTCGGAAAGCGGTTTTCACTAGAGAAGAACGGGCAAGAAACTCTAGTGTTGCTCTTTTCAGAACCAGTATAATACAGTGATTATTATCTACAAATGTTACAGGTTTAAATCAGAGCAGTTCATTAACAGTTAGTCATAAGCAATAATTTAATTATTTGTTATTTCTTTTGTTAATATAAATATGATAACGTAGATACGGCTGAGTGAAGACAAGTCGCCCAGAACGAAGAAGAATCAGTGCACTTTTTAATCAACCTAGCAACAGGTTATTATTTTTTATAAAACAGCGTACACATACGTGGCTACAGCGAAATTCGTTTTAAATTGTCTCCATAAATTACAGCGTCTTTGCACAGATGAATGAAATATTAAAAGAAAATATCAACGTTTGAATTGCTCCGACATTTTGCTTTCAACAAAATTGCTTTCGCATAATTGATGCGTTACTTAAGATTATTAAAAAAGTCTACATTTTCTTATCGAGGTTTGACAGTCGTGGCGCAGTTGGTTAGACGTCGGCTGTGAAACGATAGGTCGCTACGTTCCTCACAAAGAGTAATGTTTGTGACTAGGGGCCGACCCGGCGCCGCCCGGTGCGGATACTTTTTGAGTCCAGTCTACATCAGCAACATATTATCAGTTCCCGTCGTGTTGTTTATATTCGATATTTTTACTTTTTTGTTTACTGTACTGTATCAGCCCATACACGACCCACTGCAGGGCACGAGCCTCCTCTACAATCGAGAGTACGATTGAGAGTGGTTAGGCCATATCGTCCACCACGCTGGCCCAGTGCGGGTTGGCAGACTTTTACATACCATAGAAATTTATACAAATCGCTATGGTATGCAGGTCTCCTCACGATGTTTTCCTTCACCGTTATAGTGCGTGGTGATTGACTATCAATACACACATGACTCCGAAAAGTCAGAGGTGTGCCCTGGGTTTTTTGTTTATACAAGTAAATATTACCATTTATTTCTGAGTTACCTGTGCTATTATGTCTACATATTTTAGCTTTAAGAATACAAATGTAGTTTCTCATTTAAGTGAATTTGTAATTCTTTTGAGAAACAAATTATCTTAAACTCAATGCCGTCCTCTGTACAGCTTTTCTCTGTCCCGTCCTGTTGTATCCCGCCCCGTCCCGTCTCATTATCCATCAAGGCATGTAATCCAGTTCCATCCAATCCCTTTGAGTTCAAAAGATTAACAAATATATTTGAATTAATTGCTCATCCCACGGGAACACTATATTTTTCGGGACATAAAGTATCCAATATGATAACCCAGGGTGTCAGCTATCTCCACACTAAATTTCATCAAAATCCGTTTAGCCGTTTCTGAGTTCATCGCGCATAAACAGACAAAAATTCTAAAAATCATTGTTTTGGCTTTTATTACGTTTATACAGTCCGTCCATAACAGTTTTTCAAATATCTTCCATGTACAGACATCGATTGGTTACAAATTTATTATATGTATAGATATAGAGGATATACACAAGTATGTTTTTCAGGTCTGGATGTAGTAGGACTAAAAAGTCTCTCATAGTTTCTGACATACTATATTAGTAATTATAATTATCAAACCTTTATGACGACTGACTTCAAGATTACAAGACCAATAAGCATTAGGAATGTCTAGAAAATTGAAAACTTTGGAGGTCGTGTCGTTCAAACACCGAATTGAAAGCGTTTTTAAAATTGCCTTGCAAGATTAATGGCGCTTGGGTGAAGTTAAATCAGAGTGTCTTGACCAATTGTAATATTTTTCAGTCTGTTTTCTGTTTAATGTATGTATTATAACTATATGACTTTTGTTCTTGCTCGTTTATCCATCCCGTGGTTGTCTGGCAGAAATTGCTTTGAGCAATAAGACCGCCACTTGTACACATTTTTTTTCTCCGTAATATTGTCTACTTTTTATGTATCTGGTGTACATTAAAGTGTTAAATAAAATAAACATCATGTATTAACCACTATACATCTCAGTGTAGGGCATGGGTCTCTTCTACAATCCAGAACACGATTGAAAGGGGTTAGGCCATATAGTCATTACGCTGGCCTAGTGCGCGTTGGTGGACTTTACGCACCATAGAAATAACTTACAAATCGCTACGGTATGCGGGTTTCCTCACGATGTTTTCCTTCACCGGTAGAGTGCGTGGTGATTGACTATCGGTAGTCAATACATACATAATTTTTGTACATATCCAGTTACAATCAGCCCGGCATAATTGTGAAAAATAATCATCTTTTATTTATTATTAAGTTTATTCTATTTGTCCTGCATTAAGCCCCATTTACACGAGTAGAGTTTCTCACCTCGCAGAAACGATTATCGTAAGGATATAAAAAAGTTGCATCGTGTATACATTTGTCAGAACACGATCTATGGCGGTTCTTATGCAATAATCGCATACGATTCTCGCCGCGAGAAACTCTCCCCGTGTAAATAAGGCTTTACACTTGCAATGAGATTATTATAGTCATATTAACGTTTAAAAAAAATCCACGAAAAAATACCTTTAACCTTTGACTCAAGAATTGAGACATTTTGGAAATTATTTTTCCAATCCCGGTATTTGCGTTGTGTGTTTAGGATGTTCTGTTGTATGTAACACAAATATTTGTTGTTGATCTAATCTGTGTTGTTTTAGGACAAGCTTGTTGTTATTTAATGATTTTAATGTAACAGAATATAGTAAGAGCATGGATTTATTTGGGGCCAAAAGTTCTTGAATGGAGGCCACGAAGCGGAAAGCGCAGCGTGGGACGTCCGCCTTCTAGGTGGTCAGACGATCTGGTGAAGGTCGCGGGACGTCGCTGGATGCAGGCTGCCTCCAACAGCTCACTGTGGAAATCATTGGAGGAGGCCTATGTTCAGCAGTGGACTTCCTTTGGCTGATGGATGGATGGATTTATTTATTAATGCATGGTTTTGGCTTTAGTATTTTTAGATTGTTTTCCTGATAAGATGTTTTTTTATACAATAGCTCCAGCAAACGAGCAAACAGGTCACCTGATGGTAAGTGATCATTGCACATGAACATCCACAACGCTGGATCATGGATGTGTTGCTGGCCCTTCAAATCGGGAGGAATAAGAACCCGTCCTTTTTCCTTTTTAAGAGGGAAGGGGTTATTGAGCATCCGACAATCTCACTCTCCGAATGAAACGCGACAGCAAACCTTTCGCTTCATGTTGATCTCCTGATAGACAGTGGTACCATCATGGCCGTCCTGCCCATTCATGCTGAGTCATGACAGACAACAGCCTTGCTCTACCACAAACTCTACCATGGAGTCACTTGTGTTTTAAAATCATCAAAGTTTTCGATGAAAGTTCTTTTACCATACATACACACATAAACTCACGCTTTTCCCATGAGGTGTAGGCAGAGGTGCAACCAGGACACCCACATTTCGCCTTGTATGTTCCGTCCCACGATGTAGTAGGGGGCGAGCCTATCGCCATATCAGACACAAAAACCTGATTTAGGGCTGATAATGAAAAGAAAATACGATTACTTTGGCCGACCTGGGATTTGAACCCGAGACCTCATTTTTGTAATCATACCGTAGTACAACTACGCCACCAAGACACTCCTTTTTCCATTCTCTATTATTTTATATTCTGTAAGGCCTCAAAAAGTCAGCGTGTGTTAAAAGGCCTACAGCGCAAATACGCTTAAATTGAGCGTCGGTGCGTTGACAAACAAAAGAAAAGCGTTGCCGCATAGGGGCGCTTTTGTTCCATGTAAGGCTGCGAGGTTTGTATGAGCGGAGCGGGGAGGTAATTATTTTGTATTGTATTGTATCAGCCCATATACGACCCACTGCAGGGCACGGGCCTCCTCTACAATCGAGAGTACGATTGAGAGTGGTTAGGCCATATAGTCCACCACGCTGGCCTAGTGCGGGTTGGCGGACTTTTACATACCATAGAAATTTATGCAAATCGCTATGGTATGCAGGTTTCCTCACGATGTTTTCCTTCACCGTTATAGTGCGTGGTGATTGGCTATCAATACACACATGACTCCGAAAAGTCAGAGGTGTGCCCTGGGATTTGAACCCGCGACCACCGTGAGCATGTAGGCAGCCGCGTCTGGTCCGTTTACCAACAGGCCACCACGCACCACACGGGGAGGTAATCATATGGAATGTATTTTGATGGGTGAAATAGGGTGTTTTTTTTATATTAGCACGATAAATGCCTATGGTGTAGCATGGTTTTGGAAGTGGCAGAGCCACGCTGTTGGTAGTCATGACTCAGCACGAATGGGCAGGCTCATCCTAGGCGGTACTGTCTCACAGGAAGTTGACGTGAAGCGACAGCACAGCTGTCGCATGTCACATTTCGGTGAGTGAGATTGCTGGATGTCCAATACCCCTTTCCTCTCCCTGTTCTCCCCTCCCTATTGGACGGGAGTGATCACTTACCATCTGGTGACCTGTTTGCTCGTTTGCCGGACCTGTGCAGTAAAAAAAAATTGTTTGCGCTGTGCAGTCTGGGTATCAATCGACGTGAGATGTTCCTCTACCACCATTGCTTTTTTTAAAAATCGCTATGGTATGCAGTATGCAGGTTTTCTCAAATGTATTCCTTCAGCGTTATGGTGCTTGTTGATTTACTATTAATACACATGACTGTCTTTCTCCTTCTCTTATATCCATCTCATGGTTTCCTGGTAGAGATCGCCATAGTGCAATAAGACCGCCATTTGTACTTTATTATTTTATCATCTCTATATACTATTGAGTTTATTTTTACTGTTTACAATAAATAATAAAAATATATAAGCAAATAAATGACGCTGAAAAGCCAGTAGTGTCCCCTGGAATTTGAACCCGCGACAAGTGTGAACATGTAGGCAGACACATCTAGTCTGTCACCAACAGGCCATCACGCACTTTTGCGATATCGACTTAGACCACTCTGAATTCCATTCGACATAGACACTGCAAATATTTTTATCATTATTTGGATTGCCGGAGGCCCAATGCTCTATTTTTGCTCTCGTATTTTTCTTTCTTTTTTTTTTTACACTGGCACGGCATAATGACTGCACTGCACCTGATGGTAAGCGCAAATGCCGTCCAGACAGAGTATCGAATGGCATCAGACGGCGGTCCATGCCATTCGACACAATTATGCCGGCCTGCTGAGATGCTTCTTCACACTACGGCGGAAGGACCCAGGATTATAGGAAGGAGGGAACACGTGTGACGGCAAACAATTCCACAGCTTCACAGTGCGGCACAAAAAAGAATTTGCGAACTTTTTAATTCGCGCCGAGATTTTAAAATGATTAAATACCATATATCAATGGGTGATACTGACATATGGTATTTTATTAAAATCACATGTTCCTTACCACCCTAGGTAACATTGAACCAAGTTTGAAAAAAATTGCCGGGTAGTTATGTCAAAAATCGAATTTTAGTTTTCGAGGATTTTAATCAACCTGGATACTAATAGGCACGAGTCTTTTTACGGCTAGGTAAGTTCCCAAACCATTCTGAAGGTAAGCTAAGCGGTAAAAATACACCTATCCATGAGGAGTGGCCAAAAATACACGTATCCATAAGGGATGGTGAAAACTAAAATCCGATTATTGACAAAAAATCGTCTAAGATTTTTTCTTTAGTACAATGTCACCTGGGGTGATTGGATGCATGTGAGTTAAAATACCACTTGTCAATCCAATGACTTTTTATCAGCGTAGGCACGTCGCCTACCATAGATCGATTAAAGAGTAATCACTAATCAATAAGACTGCGACGCCCACCTAAGATCGATTAAAGGGTAATCACGTAATCAATAAGGTGAATTGTTAGGCTTTTTTGCGAAAATAATATTCGCTTCCGCTCCCGCTCCGCTCGTCCCCAACCTCCTTACACTACCGCAGGTGCGGGGAGACGGGGGCGATCCAGGAGCCCAACACGACCGACTTAAATTGAGTGCTATATATAAGTTTTATTCGTCCTAATTTCGGAAGAACTTTCGTTCCGTCAATTAGATCGCCTGCTTTGCAATGAAATTTTAAGCAGGGTAATTGTTTGGGTAGTATGTCCCACTGGGGAGAATGGGGTGAAATGTCTGTTAAGTTAAGAATATTGTTTTTGGGTTTAATGATGAGTTTTAATCACGAAATTTTTCGGACTTTCCGTTTTTTTTTAATGCATATTATTGGAATGGAGTTGGGCAGGGCATGTAACTCGAATGCATCCAAACCGTTGGGCCAGGCTAGCTACAAGCTGGATTCCCACGAATGGCCGGAGAAAACGCGGAAGACCAAAAATGCGGTGGAAAGACAAGTTGGATGCATTCGCGTCAAAATGGCAAGAGCTCGCGGAAGACAGGGTCGAGTGGAAGAAAAAAGGGGAGGCCTTTGCCCAGCAATGGGACACATTATAGGCTACAATTTTTTTTTATTGGAATCTAGTATAACAAGTTAGACATTCCCAGAGGCTCGCTGAGCTTCTGTGCTCGGTGTCATTACAACCTTGGCTTACAGGAGTTGCAGTGGCGGGTGTGAGGGCGGGACAGTCTCATAATTTAGGAGTACCTATCGGCTTAATTTATCATAAGTCGGCGTATACGGGTTGACACTGACATCCGGTATTTAATTAAACAGTATAATTAAATGGTTTTTAATTAAAAGGGATAGAACATTCGATACCTAAAATAGGTTTGAAAATTGTCTTTGAATAACTTTAGTTTTTGCTAGCTTATCCATCCCATGGTTGTCTGGCAGAAATTGCTTTGAGCAATAAGACCGCCACTTGTACATTTTTTTTTGTAATTTTTTTCCACTTTTCATGTATTTGGTGTACAATAAAGTGTTAAATAAATAAATAAATAAGGCAGTAGAAAATTATACCATCAAACGCTGTTATTGATCTTGAATTTGAATTTAATTCCGGCAGTTGCGTTACCAACGTCTTAACATCCAAACTACGAGCCCTCAAACTGTTAATCCTACGCGAAAAGATTTGCCGGAAAGTTATAACTTCCTTCGAAATTTTAATTAATAATTAAATTAAATCTAATGGCTTAAGGATCAAATTTGTTCCCATTGAATCCTTTGCAGACGTGAGACTTTTGGAATAAAATATATTATAAATAACATTTTTTTAGGACTGCCTCGGTGGCGTAGTGGTACTACGGTATGATTGCAAAGCTGAGATCTCGGATTCGAATCCCGGGTCGGGCAAAGTGATATTGGATTTTTCTATTCATTATCAGCCCGGAGTCAGGCATTTGTGCCCGATATGGCGATAGGCTCGCCCCCTATCACATCGTGGGACGGAATATACAAGGTGAAACGTGGGTGTTCTGGTAGCACCTCTGCCTTCCCCTTCTGGGAAAAAGGCGTGTGTTTATGTATGTATTATGTAGCATTTTTTTTCGCGCCGCACCGTCAAGCTGTGGAATGGTTTACCGTCACTCGTGTCCCCTCCTCTAATAAATAAATACACCCAACAGTCACATACATAGTCCTGGCCCCAGGGTAAGATCAATTAAGTCCTGTGTCGTGGGTATCAGAAACTACGGGAGACTTTTTGGTCTCACAAACACTCAGACCTGAAATAAATACCTGTGCGCTTCACAAATATGTGACTCGGTGCGGGGATCGAACCCGCAGCCTCTCGTTTCACAGTCAGCGTAATGTCTGTTTCCCCCGCCAAACAGTGTAAATGCACTGTTCTATTCCGGTTTGAAGGAAATTGTAGCCAGAGTAACTACTGAACATAATGAGACTTAAAATCTTATGTCTCAGCATGGCGAGCGCAGTGGAATGCCAAGCATTGTTTTGTAATTCATGGTGTTTGGTTTTGCTACTGTCAATGAACGGTCGTATCGCTTAACATCAGACGAATGGCATGCTCGTCTCGCCATTCATCGCAATAAAAAAAATTGCATCGCCGTCACAATGTCTCTTGTAATGTAACATACACAACTGTCGTTTGAACAAACGACCAAGTATGGAACAAATGTTTGTTCAAATGCAATCGTCTTTTCATGAATATTAGAGTTGCAATGGCGAGTCTAAGGGTGGGACAGTGATGTATTCCTGAGGCCAATGAACCCTTACTTTTTTATAAGAAAAAGTGACTACAACATTTGACAGTCTCTGTTTTGCAGTTGGTTGAACGCCGACTGTGAAACATAGGCCGCGAGTTCGATCCCCGCATCGAGGCAAATTTTTGTGTCTTCCACAGGTATTTGTTTCGGGTCTGGGTGTTTGTGAGACAGAAAAGACTACTAACCGTATCGCATTTAAAATGAAGGTTCGTGATTTACTGCGAAAGGAAGTTGCAGAATTAACACATTAGTTTGTTGCTATTTATATAGTATATGTATGTGTATATATGTATATATCTCATCTATATGTATTATATAACGTGTATATATATATATATATATATATATATAATGTATATATTATTGTCTTCTTTTTTTTTTCCTTTTGTTGTAACTTTTAAATAATTATTTATACGCCCACTTCAGCTCATCTCTGCATCACCCAAAGGTCGGCTGGTAGATAATGCCTCTGGCATTAAGTCCACCTTATATACAATGTATATGAAGTATAAATAAATAAATAAATAAATAAAAAGACTCTCGTAGTTTCTGATACACGACACAAGATTAGATCTTAGTGTGGGGACTATGTATGTGACTGTTGGGTGTATTTATTATTATTATTTATTTATTTTGGAATATAAATTGTGCTCAGTATGGCGATAGTCTCGCCCCCTATCACATCTTGGGAAGTAACTTTGATTAATTTTTAGTACCGTAGTGTCATATCTGCTTACCATCTTGAATCTGCAGGCGTTCGTATACAGGGTGATTTTGACATACGTTATTTAATCTACACCACTTGTTCCTAGCCACCTCAGGAATCATTGCAGCAAGTTTGAAAAATACCTACTTGGTGGTTTTGTCAAAAATCGTGATTTTAATTTCCAAGGCCTTTGATGAATCCGTATAGGTACGATTCTTTTTAAGACTTAAGTAAGTTCCCGTACCGATCTGAAGGTCAGCTAAGCGGAAAAATACTCGCATCTATACAGGGTGGCCTAAAATCGTGAGAACTAAAATCATAGTTTTTGGCAAAAAAGAATCTCCAATTTTTAAATTTTGTACAATGTCACTTAGGGTGATCAGAAACATGTGGGTTAAATTGAGTGACATATGTTAAAATCACCCTGTATATATACGGTAGTCGGAATCCGGGCGGAAGTACACAAAAGCAGCCCGTCTGCATCGGTTTAATGCCTAAATAATAATTTCTTATTTGATTTTGTAGCAGCATTTTCTCGAGTAAGTTGGCCGAATGTGTAATAATTTCTGTAATTAAGTTTTCGAATTAATACTCAAGTTTGAGGTTTAATTAACGTTGTAATTTCATAAGGACGGAGGGGAAGAGGGGGATTTTGTGACGTAATCGTTTTTAAGGAGATCATATTTTTCGCCGTTCCCACGTTATTTTTTATTGCTTTCGCAGGCAGACGAGCATGCGGCCTGCCTGATGAAAGCGGTGACCGCCAGCAGTGGGGTTGTAACTATGTATGTGACTGTTGGGCGTATTTCTTACTTAATAGTTCTGTGGTATTTCTCATACATACATATACATAATCGTCACGCCTGTATCCCATAGGGGTAGGCAGAGACTATGAATCACCACTTTGCTCGATCCTGACATACTACTTTCGCTTCATCGACTTTCATCAATCTCGTCATGCATGCTCGTCGGTTCAGGGTCCTTTTGACGTGACCCTTCTTGAGGGTATCACCGATTTGGATGGTGTAGGTTCGGTGAGCTCGACCCTTACAGACTCTTCTATTCACCCTCGCCTTGTATATTTGCTTGGTTCCCAAACCACCCAAATACGATGATAGGAAAAAAAAATACAAAAAAAACATCGCTTTTTTTGCAAAAATTTAAGTTGCATTTTGTCTTAAGTCACTAAAACTACCACCTGGCTTCGTTTTCGGTAGCAGTCTTGATATACCCTGAATTTTATTAATAATTCGTCAAGTGTAAGATATTGTTCTAATGCTGTACCCTAGCTCCTGAACTTTAGATTCTTTTGATAGGCAGAAATCGAGGGCCATTGTGTACCAACTTGCTCCGAAATTAAACAGGCACCGCTTATTCACTTGAGAATAGGGACGAGGAAAATCCTTACAAAGTGTCGGGCCTTGTTCAGAATGTGCTTACAATGTTGCGTGGCGCATATTTTTAAAGAATCTTTGTAATCTGGGTTATGGTGGCAGCTTTGAGTGGTAATGTTTTGGCTATTAATTTAGCTTGTTGGTGGATAAAGGCGATGAATGAATGGCGAGACGAACATGCCATCAGCAAGCGGCATCCAGCGACTTCCCGCAACCTCAGACAGGTCGTCCGTCCATCTTGTACCACCATAGCTTCAAAAGCTAATTAAAATATTTTTAGATTATTTGATTATGTTGTATATTATAATTAAATAATCTGTAATTACAAACAAAATGAATTGGAATTATATTTTTTTTATTGCAATGAAGGCGAGACGAGCATGCAATTCGGCTGGTGGTAAGCGAAACGACGGCTCATGGACAGTTGGAAAACCAAACATCATGAATTTCAAAGCACTGTTTGACATACCACAGCGCTCGTCATCCTGAGACATAAGGTCTTACGTCTAATTATGCCCAGTGGTTACTCTGGCTACAATGTCTTTCAAACAGGAACACAGAGTGCATTTACACTGCTGTTTGGCGGGAGAAATAGACGTTGCGGTGGTACCTACCCAGGCGGCCTTTCACATATGAAAGATCTACCACCAATATACTCGTAGTGTGATAAGACCGCCATTTGTACTATAATGACTTATTATCTATACTATTATGTTTATTATGTACAATAAAGAATAAAAAATAAAGTATATATATAAAAGTGCGTGGTGGTCTGTTGGTAACGGACCAGACGCGGCTGCCAACATGTTCACGGTGGTCGCGGGTCCAAATCCCAGGGCACACCTCGACTTTTCAGAGTAATGCGTGTTTTGATAGTGAATCACCACGTACTATAAACGGTGAAGGAAAACATCGCGAGGAAACCTGCATACCATAGCGATTTTAAGGAATTTCTATGGTATGTACAGTCCGCCAACCCGCACTAGCGTGGTGGACTATATGGCCTAACCACTCTCAATCGTACTCTCGATTGTAGATGAGACTCGTGCACTGCTAAGGGGCGAATATGGGCTAAATTTACATATATACATTTTATTACATCAACAGTCGTAATACATAACAAACTTAATACATTTGTGGTAAAACTAGGCATATAAGCAAGAAATCTTTATTAATATTTGAAACCACAAAAGGTTATTCTTCAAGTGGTTCCCTGTACTTTGCATTATTTATAACTACATATGGCGTAGGTTAGACGTAAATAACTTTAGTATTTAACTGGAGGTTAAATTAATCTTGTTAAACTTTTATTACTGTTTTAACATTTCTAATTTAACTTTCTGATTTTTTATATTAATATAACAGCCTCCGTGGTGCAGTTAGATACCGGCTGTGAAACGAGAGGCTGCGGGTTCGATCACCGGGGCAAATGTTTGTGAGGCCCGCAAGTATTTGTCTCGAATCTGGTTGTAGTGAGACGGAAAAGTCTCTCGCAGTTTCTGATACACGACACAAGACGATCTTAGCGTGGGGTCAGGTATATGTATGTGACTGTTGGGTGTATTTATTTATTTACAATAATGTCCATTGGGGGCACTATTTCGTGTCACTATAGAAATTGATTTGTCTAAAATCTAATCACATATACTGAAAAAAATAGACTTCTACCGGTCCGACCTGATCTCGCCTGGGCTTATGTCAAGTCCAATCCATATTGATAATCAACTTCTAGTGGTTTGACCTGGTCTCGTACAATTACTCCAGTTACCCATTTTTTTACACTGGCCCGGCATAATGACTCCACTGCACCTGATGGTAAGCGCAAATGCCGTCCAGAGTATCGAATGGCATCAGACGGCGGTCCCATACCATTCGATACAATTATGCCGGCCTGCTGAGGTGCTTCTTCACATACGGCGGAAGGACCCTGGATTAACTGGACAATTAATCTCTCTGCAACCCCTCCAAGTATATCCTATAACCTATAACAGAAATTCTGGCCAGCCTATAAGATAGCAAAAAATTGTAATTCTAGAAAATGTTGTCTACAAAAGGTCCAACTAATTTGAAAACTTCACACTTAAGAGCGAAAATAAGCCCATCAATATTTCTATTTTGAAGTGTAAGCCGTTACAGATAAGGTTCAAAATCAGAATGCGTCGATTTTCCTTTTAATTTTAAAACACAAACACAACAATAAAAAATAATTGTTGTTGTTTAATATTACAATTTCCAATCTTAAATGGTATTGAATAAAGTTTGAAATTGTATAGCATATTTTTATGATAGTTATTCTGTAAGCATAAACTTGCAAATCAGCATGGCTTTTGTTTTTCTATTTTGAACATTGCCCCCTAGACACAAGGTTGAAATTCAATTGTAGTTTGTAATGCGAATGATTTTCAACCCTACGCTGGTAATGTAAGGTTGAGATTCAAATGTGATGATAAAAACTAGAAAGTTCAATATAAATTTCTCGCAGGTCCCACGATGTGACAAATGTGTGTGTTTTTCTCATTTCAGTTCGGTTTTTCTTCCGATATAAGTTTGATTATGAGATTTGTTTAATAAAACATTTATAAATAGTCACGGATCGGAATATCTCATTTCACATTGGGTTATTTAACAGAAAGATGGGTAATAAGATATGAAAAAATCATACATACATAAACATCTAAAAATGAACTGAAAATGAAAATAATTTATTGAATCCATTAAAATGTTCAACATTATTTAGATTCAGTCATTTGTTTCTACCACCCGGTACGGAAAGCGGTTTTCACTAGAGAAGAACGGGCAAGAAACTCTAGTGTTGCTCTTTTCATAACCAGTTTACAATATCGTGATTATTACAAAAGTTACAAGTTGGTCTAAATTAGAGTAGTTCATTGATAATTTGTTATAATTTGCATCACGCCTTTATCGCCGAAGGGGTGGGCAAAGGCGCAACCAGGACACCCACGTTTCGCCTTGTGTATTTCGTCCCACGATGTGATAGGGGGCGAGCGTATCGCCATATCGGGCACACACTCCTTAGTCCAGGCTGATAACGAATAGAAAAATCAAATATCACTTTACCCGACCCGAGATTCGAACCCGAGACCTCAGCTTTGTAATCGTAGTATAACTACACCGAGGCAGTCCACAAAAAAGTCCTAGTATAAGGTTCTAAATACCTTTATCCTTTACGATAATTCTTTGAATTTCGGCGTCTCACAAGCCCCGCATGTTATGTTCATTCCGGGATGTTTGATCCCCCATTACGTCTACATTGTCATGTTATAGTACTCTTGTGGTTCTTTTTTATATTTTCAACCTACTTCACAAAAATTAGTTCAACCTATTTGTTCAAGATCATGAAAAAAAAAGATCTTGAACAAATAATTTATTGAATGTATGACAGTAAGAAGTGCATTAGTTACATTTTTATGTACATACGTATATATAACTTAAGTGTATTTAAATATTATTACTATTTTTTTTTACTATTTGTATTTACTATACCTTTTCTTGTTTTCTATTCTTTACACTTTAGACTGCCCTCTGTTTATCCTTTTCCAATTATCCCATGGTTGTCTGTACGTCATTGCCTTTGAGCGATAAGACCGCCAATTGTACTTTTTTTTTGGCCTCACCACTCTCAATCGTACTCTCGATTGTAGAGGAAGCCCGTGCCCGGCAGTGGGACGTATATGTGCTGATACAAACATACAAACTGCAATAGGTTTTCTGTGGTCGAAACCGATTTTCATAATTATATCATAACAATGAATTAAAACACTGACATAACCTGCAGAGACTAAACTCAACTAAAAGCAAATTTCACCCTAAAATAATATCTATTAAGGGTTGGAGTATTCGCGTAATTGAATTAACCAACCCTATTATATAACTACTAATTTTAATTGAATTGCGTAATGTTCAATTATGAATTTAATAGTTTTACCGCTGGTGGCTATTTGTATAATTCGATAGCAACTATTTTATTAAGTTTATTTTTGTACGCAATTAATTACAGATTTTAATTAAAAATTCTATAATGGTGTCTTTGATTACACTGAAATAAAACGAATTCTTACGGATTTTATCGCGAATTTGATTTAATTTTTACATTTTTTTTAAGTCCCCGACGTTTCGATCACTTTACAGCTTTCGTGGTCACGGGGCGGACTGAGGTATTAGTCATCTGCTCAGTGACTGTTACAATTTAACTACCCTTAATTTACAATTATTAAATAAAATAGTGTTTAATGTTAAAAAATGTTTTTTTTTTCAATAAAATTTCCATATTCTTAATCTTACAGCCTTCTTAGCGCAATTAGTTAGATGTGCGGCTGTGAAACGAGAAGCTGGGGGTTCGATCCCCGTACCAAAATAAATGTTTGTGTAACCCACAGGTATTTGTTTCGGGTTTGGGTGTTTGTGTGAGCGAAATGTCTCTCGTAGTTCCTGATACAAGACACAAGACTCGATCTTAGTGTGGGGACTATGTATGTGACTGTTGGGTGTATTTATTATTATTATTTATTTATTTTGGAATATAAATTGTGCCCAGTTTGTGAGACCGAAAAGTCTTTTGTAGTTTCTGAACCACGAACCAAGACTCGATCTTAGTGTAGGGTCAGGACTGTGTGTGCGACTGTCGGTTGAACTTATAAATTATGCATTTTCATGTAACATAGTATTATAATAATTCACATAAAGAGAACGGTGAAGGAAAACATCGTGAGGAAACCTGCATGCCATAGCGATTTGTATAAATTTCTAGGGTATGTAAAAGTCCGCCAACCCGCACTAGGCCAGCGTGGTGGACTATATGGCCTAACCACTCTCAATCGTACCCTCGATTGTAGAGGAGGCTCGTGCCCTGCAGTGGGTCGTATATGGACTGATACAATACAATACATAAAGAGATGATATATACTAACGAAAATAAACAATGTTTTATATTAATAAACATTCAAGTAAATCTAAGAAAACATTATGAAAATCATCCATTATCCACCCATCAGCCAAAGGAAGTCCACTGCTGAACATCAGCCTCTCTCAATGTTTTCCACAGTAACCTGTTGGAGGCAGCCTGAATCCAGCGACGTCCCGCGACGAAAATAAAACGAAAATAATTATTATGAAAATATACATTAAGAAATAACTTAATTAACTTAATTGAAAGTGCGAATTACATACAATAAAAGATTAACTAAATTATTCTTTTATATTTCAGGTAATATTTTCACCACAGTAAATTAAACGGTAAGATTTTCATACTATCCTTACTATGAACATAACATCAAAGATATTTTCCCGTGTTGTAGTGTGAACAGACCTTTACAGAAAATATATCTCGTACAATTCTCCTGCTCAAGATGTGAACAGAGCTTTACAGAGAGAATATCTCTGACAATCGTCTTTATCAAGATGTGAACAGACCTTAACAGAAAAAATATCTCGTATTATTGTCTTCATTAAGATGTGAACAGACTTTAAAGCGTCATTTACTCGGGGAGAGTTTCTCGCGGCGAGAATCGTTTGCCACTATCGAATGACATAACCGCCATAGATTATCGTGTTCTGACAATGTTTACACGATGCAACTTTTATATCCTTACGAAAATCGTTTCTTCGAGGCGAGAAACTCTCCCCGTGTAAACGGGGCTTTAAAAAAAAAATGTCCGCACAATCGTCTTCATTAAGACAAAACATTATTATTTCTAAGACAAGAATAATTAAGCGAAGTTAATTACGTCATTGTGTCTCTTAATTAACAGCAATTAATTTAGCAATGTGATTAATTATTTTAATTGTTAAATTAAGGGCTCATACAGACTATTGTTCTGATGGCTGTATGTATGGATTTGAAACATGACGTCACAGGTTTGATACTCTGGTAGACCATTGTTCTACATTTTGAAAAATAATTTAGTATAAGCTTTGAACCGTGATGTCTTAGTTTTGATTCTCAGATCCGGCAATTTGTGTGGGCTACGTATCGTGTAGTTCTAGGCTCGATTCCCAAGTCGGTAACCTATTTTGGGTATTTCTTTTTTTGTTTGAAAGTTGAAGATATTAGGTCAAAATAGGAAAAATAAATAAATAAATCTACCTTGACTTAGCCTACTAATGTTTTAAAAGTAATAATGACGTCATATCTCGCCATTTCTCTTGCATAACTAACCTGTGAAAATCGGTGACGTCACAATTCATATTCTGCATACTATGTATTTGTTACTTACCACAGTATCTTTGAAATATTTATAACATACATAATCTTGAAAAGGATAAAAAAATGTGTCATTATGTATAAAACCCTTTAGTTAAAAACAAAGTGTTTAATGTGGATAATCCTAAAAAAATAATTTTAAATCGTGGAATGTAATCTTTTATAGGTAACTCTTAAACTAAACCTAATGCAAAATGAACCATTGGAATCCCATAAAATTTTGAGGAGTTTTACTCTCCAAGGCCGAAGATATCCTTGGTTTGACCATTTTTTATAGGACCTGTGAAGTGTACGCTGCGAAAAAAAAAAGAATTTCCGAAATAGGTTCAGACGTCTTCGAGTAGTCAATGAACATACTTAAAAAAAAACTAGAAAAAGTCCGACGAATTGAAAACCTCATTTTTTTGAAGTCGGTTAAAATAATTTAAAATATCGCAATTTCCCTCTAAGGTCAAAGTTAGCCCTTTTGCGTCCCTTTTTAATACAAAAGTGATATCTGAAACAGTTTCATAAACCCTTTGTCGCTTATCTTTATTAGTTAAACTGCAGCCTATGCTGTTATCTGACTAACTTTGTACAAGGCCTATTGTTTAGTTAAAACCTTGTTTTGTATTATACTGAGGCGGACAAACTGTTGGCGAGTACAAAAGAGAGCAATAAGAGCGGGAGAAAAGATAGTGGTTGTGTGGGAGTGACAAAGACAAAATATAATGGCGGTACAGTACTGTCAAAATTTGTGCTCGTATACTATTCACGCGGGAAGAGTGGGAGGGGTGATTGTAATTGTGTGAGTGAAAGAGAGACAAACAAAAATGGCGATACAGAACTGTCAAAATCTGTAATAGATAGACAATTTTACTGAAATAAAAAATCATTTTAATTTCGAAATCAATTTCAACTGAATTCAAATATGTTTGAATAACATATCGGAAACGGAAATCGAACCCGCCATCAAAAAACATCTACACCCAGGCAAAACTGGGACCAATTATATGATAAACCTACCATCAGAAAATATATTTTCTTTATCAGCCCATACACGTCCCACTGCAGGGCACGAGCCTCCTCTACAATCGAGAGTACGATTGAGGGGTGTTAGCCCCTCACATAGTCCACCGCTTCTAGAGCGAGTTGGCGACCTTACATACCATAGAAATTCACACAAATTGCTATAGTATGCTTGTCTCTTTACGATGTTTTCCTTCATCGTTATAATACTATCATATTTCAAAGTTAGTTTTCGTCGTATAAAGATATTGTACATACTCCGTAACTTGAACAATGTGTAACATGCTTTATACTATATCCTACAGAGTTAATGGAAAATAAATATAGGGCAGTAGAAGGGGAGGGGCGGTCTAGATTTCTAGGTTAATGTCGTTCAGTGTTCTTTTTATTTAACACCTCTGTAGTATGGATTTTGTATTCTATTTTTCTATGTAATTAAAATGATAGGGTTCAAATATGGAAGAAAAGCTTTGTGAATATTGCAATGAATTTAAATGTAACAAAATTTAAAAAAAAAACTTCAGTGACGCGTAGGTTAGACTCTGGATATGAAACGAAAGGCCGCGGGTTCGATCCCCGCATCGTCCACAGATACATGTTTGTGTAGTCTGCAAATATTTGATTTGGGCTGGACTGGAGCGAAAATAAAAAAAAACACACACATATACTTACATAAATAACCCGCCTTTTTCCCAGAAGGGGTAGGTGGAGGTGCAACCAGGACACCCACGTTTCGCCTTGTGAGTTTCGTCCCAAGATGTGATAGTGAGCGGGCCAATCGCCATATCGGGCACAAATTCTTGACTCCGGGCTGATTATGAATAGAAAAATCCAAAATGACTTTCCCCGACCCGGGATTCAAAACCGAGACCTCAGCTTTGTAATCATACCATAGTACAACGTCACTGAGGCAGTAAAAAAAAAGATTTGCCTAAATAAAAAAAGACACAAAATGTATTGTGTGAGCTGGGAATTTAATACGCCTTCATTATGAAAGCGTATATGCTACCACCAATTTAGCGTCATGTCTCGAGATATTTCTCATAGAAAATTACTACAGAATTTCATTCTTGAAAACTAAGTATAAGTTTAAAACTTCAACAACAGAATGTGAGACGAGGCAGCCCTGAATGTGAAACGGCAGAAGACTTAACTTTTATATGTTTCTTCGATGATTAAACTGAAGTTTGTAAGTATTGCGTCATGCGTTCGATAGGGCTGTACTTAACGAAGCGTTTATATTTTTTTATTACAATGAATGGCGAGACGAGCATGCCGTTCGCCTGATGGTAAGCGATACGACCGCTCATGGACAGTAGCAAAACCAAACATGAATTACAAAGTAATGCGTGGTATTCCACTGCGCTCGCTATCCTGAGACATAAGATGTTAAGTCTCATTATGTCCAGTGGTTACTCTGGGTGCAATGTCTGGCTAAACAATTAAATATACGTTACTATCACTTGACTGCCTCGGTGGCGTAGTGGTACTACGGTATGATTGCAAAGCTGAGGTCTCAGGTTCGAATCCCGGGTCGGCCAAAGTGATATTGGGTTATTCTATTCATTATCAGCCCGGAGTCAGGAATTTGTGCCCGATATGGCGATAGGCTCGCCCCCTATCACATCGTGGGACGGAATATACAAGGCGAAACGTGGGTGTTCTGGTAGCACCTCTGCCTACCCCTTCTAGGAAAAAGGCGTGTGTTTATGTATGTTATGTACTATCACTTGTAGTCCTGATTTTCCGTCCGCAAAGTCTCTCGTAGTTTCTGATACGTCACAAGACTCGATCTTAGTGAGGGGTCAGTACTATGTATGTGACTGTTGGGTGTATTTATTATTTTTTATTATAATATAATAGTATTAACATGTACAATGCAATAAAATGTTTTTTTTTTGTATCAGCCAATATACGTCCCACTGCTGGGCACGGGCCTACTTATAATGTTAGGTTACAAGGCGATAGAATATCACATCGTGTTACGGAAAATACAAGGCGAAACGTGGTGTCTTGGAAGCACCTCTGCCTACCTCTTCTGGGTTAAATGCGTGATGTTTGTGTATGTGCGAGTGGGTTAGATTACAAACGAGCCTAAAAGCAATTAAAATTTGAATACAGACATGAAAATGTCACATCCAATTCACATATACATCACGCGCGCCCTCTACTGGAACAAATGTCGCCCCTAATTTGAGCTCTTATTAGTTTGCCTTATGTTATTTACATCTGTCGTACCATTTGTAATTCTCATTGTATTTTTAATTACTATGTCCTTTGAAATAAAACGAATTCCTGCGGATTTTTTCGCGAATTCGATTTAATATTTAACATTTTTAATTTCCCACGTTTCGATCACTTTACAGTTTTCGTGGTCACGGGGCGAGCTGAGGTATTAGTACTGTACTAGTCACTGTAAAGTGATCGAAACGTCGGGAAATTAAAAAATGTAAAATAAATAAAATTCGCGATAAAATCCGTAAGAATTCTTTTTATTTCAATGTGTAACATTCGCGGTAACCCAAGACATATAATACTATGTCCTTTGTTCGTATCGAGTTTAGGGTTAACACGAAGGAAAATCATCATCATCATCATCCCGTTGCAGTCTACTGCTGGACACAGGCCTCTCTCAAGATACGTCACATACATCACATAAACTCACGCCTTTTTCCCAGAAGGGGTAAGCAGAGATGTAACCATGACACCCACGTTTCGCCTTGTATATTCCGTCACACGGTGTGATAGGGGGCAAGCCTATCGCCATATCGGGCACAAATTCCTGATTTCAGGCTGATAATGAATAGAAGAATCCAATATCAGTTTGCTCGACCCGGGATTCGAAACAGAGACCTCAGCTTTGTAATTGTACTGTAGTACAACTACGCCACCGAGGAAATCATTAAACTTTATGCGTAATAAGGCAACATTGTTGTATTTATGTATGACAGCCTCCATGTCGCAGTTGGTTAGACGCCGACTGTGAAACGAAAGGCTGCGGGTTCTATTCTCGCCCTGAAACTAATATTTGTGTGAACCAGAGGTATTTGTATCGGGTCTGGGTGTTTGTGAGACCAAAAAGTCTCTCGTAGTTTTTGATACCCACGACACAAGTCTCGATATTAGTGTGAAGTCAGAACTATGTATGTGGCTGTTGGGTGTATTTATTTATTTATTATTATTTATTTATTTATTATTTGTTTACGGTGGTCGCAGGTTCAAATAACAGGGCACACTTCTGACTTTTCGGAGTCATGTGTGTATTGATAGTCAATCACCACGCACTATAACGGTGAAGGAAAACATCGTGAGGAAACCTGCATACCGTAGCGATTTGTATAAAATTCTATGGTATGTAAAGTCCGCCAACCCGCATTAGGCCAGCGTGGTGGACTATATGGCCTAACCACTCTCAATCGTAGAGGAGGCCCGTGCCCTGCAGTGGGTCGTATATGGGCTGATACAATACAAAAAAATATTTATATTTATTTCCCAATTATAACCCTATAAAACTTAAAACAAACATAAACATAATATATCCAAATCTTACTTTCAAACGGTTTAGGCTGAACAAAGGTCGTTAACATGTTGGAATGCTAAATGAAATCGCTCTGTTAATGGCGTGAAAAAATTTGCTAAACAACTACGAACATTTACTCTGGAATGTAGTTTTGCTGTACGATCGCATGTTTAATGGTTTAGGTGAGAAATAAAACGGGTAATGACTTGATATAATGTGAGTTGGTTTGAATTGGTTATTGTATCAGCCCATATACGACCCACTGCAGGGCACAGGTCTCCTCAACAATCGAGAGTACGATTGAGAGTGGTTAGGCCATATAGTCCACCACGCTGGCCTAGTGCGGCTAGGCAGACTTTTGCATACCATAGAAATTTATACAAATCGCTATGGTATGCATGTTTCCTCACGATGTTTTCCTTCACCGTTATAGTGCGTGGTGATTGACTATCAATACACACATGACTCCGAAAAGTCAGAGGTGTGCCCTGGGATTTGAATCCGCGACCACCGTGAACATGTAGGCAGCCGCGTCTGGTCCATTACCAACTGACCACCACGCACTATTGAATTGATATGTGTTACAAAAAATAATCCACTCGCGTTGCAAATGAAAAGAGAATTAACATCGACAGCCTCCTTGGCGCAGTTGGTTAGACGTCGGCTGTGAAACGAGAGGCCGCGGGTTCGATCCCTGCACCGAGACAATTGTTTGTGTGATCCACAGGTTTCGGGTATGCGTGTTTGTAAGGAAAAATCTCTCGTATTTTCTGATACACGACACAAGACTCGGTCTTAGTGTGGGGTCAGGACTATGTATGTGACTGTTGGGTGTATTTATTTATTTAAAAGAATGCCATCCACCGTAGTGATTCTTCGAATTATATCCTGTGTCTAAAGCTTTGACTATTTCGGTATGATTTCGTTGTTCTGCAATGAACTACTTTATAAGGGTGATATTAAAATATAGTATTTTATGAAAACCACAAGTTTCTAGCCACCCCAGGTAACATTGTACCAAATTTGAAAAATTGCGTGGTAGTTTTGTATAAATTCGCGATTTTAGTTTCCAAGGCATTTGATTAACCCGTATAGGCACGATTCTTTTTACGGCTCATGTTAGTTCCCGAACCGAACTGAAGTTCAGCTAAGGGGTAAAAATACTCGTATCTATACAGGTCAGCCAAAAATCGTAAAACAAAAAATAATCATCGAGTTTTTTCAAATTTTGCACTATATCACATGGGGTGATGAGAAACATTTGGGTTAAATTAAGTAACTAGGCAATATTACGCTGTATAATATCCACTGTATTTGCTATCAAGTATATAAGTCACTATGTTGTATCAGAAAAAAAAAAAAACAAAAATTAAATTGGCCGACCTGTGCATTGAACCCAGATCCTCGCAGTTATTAACAGTACCTAACATAGAAAACCCTGAGACAAATTACTTTATAACATGCAGTCGTTTGATGTCAGATTATGCCGTGCCAGTGAAAAAAATCATTGAGACATTTATTATACTTAAAAATTCATCAAATAAAACAGAATTTCATATACCCTAGTCAAAAATTAAGCAAATTTTTCCATCCTTTGAGCGTGTGCATAATTGCAACTCCCGGCTTACGTGCAAGAATTTCTCTTGTGTGAATTCGTACAAGATTCTTGGAATTGCCAGACCGCTTACTGTTCCTAGCGTTTATGTTAACTTAGGATGTAAATATTTATAGTTATATATATATTGTGATTTTAACATTTAATAAATAATAAATACACCAAACAGTCACATACATGGCATATATACCCATGACTCCAAATAAAAAGTGTGTTTTGGTATTGAACCAGCGACCACCGTCCCGACAGATCGTATCGATTTTATTACCAACTACATACATACATACATAAACACACGCCTTTTTCCCAGAAGGGGTAGGCAGAGGTGCTACCAGAACACCCACGTTTCGCCTTGTATATTCCGTCCCACGATGTGATAGGGGGCGAGCCTATCGCCATATCGGGCACAAATTCCTGACTCCGGGCTGATAATGAATAGAAAAATCCAATATCACTTTGCCCGACCCGGGATTCGTACCCGAGACCTCAGCTTTGCAATCGTACCGTAGTACCACTACGCCACCGAAGCAGTCAATTTATTCAGTATATTCAGTTATTACCAACTAAATAAACAAATATAAATATATACACCCAATCGTCACATACATAGACCTGACCCCATCAAGATCGTGGTGTCGTGTATCAGGAACTACGAAAGACTTATTCTCACAAACACCCAGACCAGACACATACCTGTGGATCAAACATACATTTGTTTTGGTGCGGGGTTCGAACCCAGGGCTGCACGTTTCATAGCCGGCGTCTAACCAACTGCGCCAATGAGGCTGTCAATTTAATTGACGCCAATACTTTCTCATCACCCTAGATTTCCCACTGCGCTCGCCACCCTGAATCGTAAGATGGTGTCTCATTATGTCCAGTAGTTACTCTGGCTACAATGTCCTTCAAACCGGAACATAACAGTGCATTTACACTGCTGTTTGGCGGGAGAAATAGACATTGCGGTGGCACCTACCCAGGCGGCCTCTCACATATGAGAGACTTACCAGTAAAAAATCTGGCCTTGTCTTAGAAGGTTAAAAATCTGCGACATTATTTTCTAAATTGATTTCCAGTTCATTTACTACTATTATTCTTATGAAAACTGTACTGTATCAACCCATATACGTCCCATTGCAGGACAGGGGCCTCCTCAACAATCGAGAGTATGATTGAGAGTGGTTAGGCCATATAGTCCACCACGCTGGCCTAGTGCGGGTAGGCAGACTTTTACATACCATAGAAATTTTTACAAATCGCTATGGTATGCAGGTTTCCTCACGATGTTTTCCTTCACCGTAGTGCGTGGTGATTGACTATAAATACACATGACAAATGAAATCTCTCATGAAAAACGTAATAGAATTTAAATTGCACGCTCGTAGTAGGGGAATTCATTTAGCTAACCACATCATTGCGTCTTGTAGACAATGTCGCGACAATGGTAAATTACGTGTATTAAAAATATGTGTAGTAATTGTTAAGACTACACGCGCCTGCCTCGGTAGCGCAGTTGTACTACGGTATAATTAAAACGTTTAGGTCTCAGGTTCGAATCGCGTGTCGGGAAAAGTGGTATTGGATTTTTCTATTCATTATCAGCCCGGAGTCAGGAATTTGTGCCCGATATGGCGATAGGCTCGCCCCCTATCACATCGTGGGACGGAATATACAAGGCGAAACGTGGGTGTTCTGGTAGCACCTCTGCCTACCCCTTCTGGGAACAAGGCGTGTGTTTATGTGTGTATGTATGGTGTTTCTTTTCTTAAAGAGACCATCAGACGATCGACCTACTCGTCATTCTTTTAAAAAACCTTGTATAGAACCCCCCTGTATCATGGTTATCTAGGCTAATTTTCACCACGCTGTAATCTCCGTTCTTCCTCCGTAGGATATTAAAGTTGAGTTTAAAGTAATGGTTATTGCGTTACCGGCGCTAATGCTGAGAAAGCGTCACATTACAGTGAAGAAAGGTTATAGGACAACGCACTGTGCCTGCAAATTGCAAATAACTAGGGAGCGTCCGCTCTCTTTAATCTGTCTTTTTTTATACAATAGGTCCGGCAAACGAGCAAACAGGTCACCTGATGGTAAGTGATCACTGCACATGAACATCCACAACGTGTTGCGTGTTTTTTTTTTTATTAAATTTTAACGGCTATGGATACAAGTCCTTTTAGCCAACGTGCTGCGTGTTGTAACAATAAGTTGCCAGCCTAATTGGGAGGGGTGTGGGAAGGAAAAAGGATGGGAAGGGGAATGGGGTATTGGGCGTCCGGCAATCTCACTTACCGAACGAAACGTGACAGCCAAGTTGTCTATCTTTGTCAATAAGTAAGGATAGCTGCCATTAGTATACGTCAATGCATTTTTACGTTTTATTAAAGATATATTTATAGATGGACACATCAATTATCTATTATTTTAAAAATAAAACTAATTTGTAGTAAATCGCAAATTTGGTTTGATTGTTCCATTTTTTAACTTCTCGACGCGATGTTTCGGGGCGGACTGAAAGCTGTAAAGTGATCGAAACGTCGGGAAGTTAAAATATGTAAAAATTAAATCAAATTCGCGATAAAATCCGTGGGAATTCGTTTTATTGCAATGTGTAACATTCACGTAAATTAAAGAAACGACTACAATTTTTTATTAAATTATAAACTAGAATTACCAACTGGCGAGATTTAATTATTAAATTATTATTTAATTATTTAATCGCTGGATGCAGGCTGCCTCCAACAGGTCACTGTGGAAATCATTGGGAGAGGCCTATGTTCAGCAGTGGACTTCCTTTGGCTGATGGATGGATGATGATGGATGAGATTTAATTGCAGTTATCTGACATTAATCGCCGCAATTATGCCGGCCTGTTCAAAATCTTATTATTAACTGCAACACTTAACTTACGTCTGTCTTATAATTTTGCCCGGTCCAGCTTCACCCGGGAGCAGATACCTACAAATTCATCCACACCAAAAACTTCCTGAGAATAATTTTTCCCTGGTTTTACATTAATCATTGATGCTCCGCTCTTATTGTCATAGCGTGATGTTATATAGCCTGTAGCATTCTTCGATAAATGTGCTACAACAGTATAATATTTTTTACACTCGAACCAATATTGAAATAAAACGAATTCTTACGGATTTTATCGCGAATTTGATTTAATTTCTACATATTTTAACTTCTCGACGTTTCGATCGCTTTACAGCTTTCGTGGTCACGGGGCGGACTGAAATTGCATTTTTATTGCAATGAGTAACATTCGCGTAAATCTAAGCAACCACTACTCGAACCAATAGTTCTTGAGTTTATCGCGTTGAAACAAACTCTTCAACTTTATGCGGGCTGGAACGTGAGGCCGCGGGTTCAATCCCCGACCAAGACTAATATTTGTGTGTTTCACAAGTATTTGTCTCGGGTCTGGGTGTTTGTGATACCGAAAAGTCTCTCGTAGTTCCTAATACACGACACAAGACTCGATCTTAGTGTAGGGTCAGGACTATGTATGTGACTGTTGGGTGTATTTATTAATTATTTTTATAGTAAAATATGGAGCTTAATAAAAGCATACTAAAACGTCGTCCTTTGTAATTTGATCTCACTTATTAAAGGCTAGAATTAAATCGTTTTTTCCTTTTAAATCACCGCTTCTTGTGACAAAGAGATTTTTATTACGTTCGTTAGGGTTTTAATTGTCCCGTATAAGGTTTCAAAGAGTGTCTGCTCTGTGTAATTACTCGTCTTTCAAAGATTAGTGGATTTAAAATAGTGGAAGCATGGGTATTAGCGTTTTGGGGTAAATTTTTAGAGATTCCCTACGTTTAGGTAACGTTAGACGAGGATCTTAAAGAGGGATTTCGCGTATTATTATGGTCAATGTGTTTCTTAATAATAAAAAATAAAATAAAATAACAAAATAAATAAAAAAATCCATGCATGCATCGGTGGCGTAGTTGCACTACGGTACGGTTACAACGCTGAGGTCTCGGGTTCGAATTGCGGGTCGGCCAAAGTGATATTGGATTTATCAATGCATTATCAGTCCAGAGTCAGGCGTTTGTGCCCGATATGGCGATAGGCGATAGGCGTGGGATGGAACAGACATAGCGAAGCGTGTGTGTCCTGGTAACTACCAGGAGAACCTCTGCTTACAGTTTTCCTTCACCGTCATCCTAGTAATTGATTACCTCCCCCATTACATACATACATAAACTCACGCCTTTCTCCCAAAAGGGATAGACAGAGGTGATAACGGCACAACCACGTTTCGCCTTGCGTTCCGTCCCACAATGTAGCCAGAGTAATTATTGGACATAATGAGACTTAACACCTGATGTCTCAGGATGGCGAGCGCAGTGGAATACCAATTGCTTTGTATTTCATGGTGTTTGGTTTTGCTACTGTCCATGAGCGGTCGTATCGCTTACCATCAGGCGAATGGCATACTCGTCTCTTTATTCATTGCAGTAAAAAAAATTAATAGGGGGCGAGTCTATCGTCATACGTACTCATGACTCCGAATGAAAAGTGTGCTTTGGATTTGAACCAGCGACCACCGTCTCGATAGATCGTATCGATTTTATTACCAACTAAATAAATAAATATAAATAAATACACCCAACAGTCACGTACATTGTCCTGTTTCCACATTAAGATCAATTAAGTCTTGTGTCGTGGGTATCAGAAACTACGAGACTTTTCGCTCTCACAAACACCCAGACCCGAGGCGAATACTTGTGGGCCTCACCAATTTGTCCTGGTGCGGGAATCGAACCCGCGGGTCCCGTTTCACAGCCGGCGTCTAACCACCTGCCACCACGGAGGCTGTCGAACTGGCCTTTTTAAGTCCTCTATTGCAACACTCGTGAAATGAAACGCGTGTTGGTACTCTCGGATTTGAACCAGCGACCACGTGCATAGCGGATAGCATAAATTTTATTACCAATCCAATCCATCAGCCAAAGGAAGTCCACTGCTGAACATAGGCCTCTCCCAATGATACTAATGATAATTAATTACCAACTGCTCTTTAAATAAAACAGCCTGTATCGTAAACAATTAATTGTTAATAAAGCAAAAATAAATAATTAATTGTTGACAAGTATAATGGGAACATTCTCACCGGGTATGGTACGGGGCGGTCTTTTTGATTAATTTTAAATATGAAATATTCATATTTAATTTATTAATTTCTTATTTTATTTGTGTTTACATTTTTATGTAATTTGTACTGTTTGTTTTATGGTGTCAAGATCTATTTTTTTAAATAATATTTTGTGTTCGTTATGATCTATTATTTTTCGACACTTTCTCAATTAATTTCATAAGCTAAATAATCAAGTGTTTGTAAGCCGTGTAGATGTAAAATAAACTCAATTGAATTATTTTTTCATTAATTGTTATCCGCTAGACAATTCCAGAATTCAATTCCGTTTGAAAATTTTGCGAATCCGATCCTCTCTACGCGATTCCAATTTTCCACTCCACGTCAATACGTTCGGTGCGGTATCAATTGCAACGCAGCTCAGTCTGAAAAACGCCCACAAGTGTTTGTGACGGAATGTAATTGAAATTTAACGAGTGTTTTTCTTAATGGCTATTTAATAAATAAATACGTATTTAATAAATACTACTGCCTCGGTGGCGTAGTGGTAATACGGTACGATTGCAATGCTGAGGTCTCGGGTTCGAACCCCGGGTCGGGCAAAGTGATATTGGATTTTTCTATTCTTTATCAGCCCGGAGTCAGGAATTTGTGCCCGATATGGCGATAGGCTCGCCCCCTATCACATCGTGGGACGGAATATACAAGGCGAAACGTGGGTGTTCTGGTAGCACCTCTGCCTACCCCTTCTGGGAAAAAGGCGTGTGTTTATGTATGTATGTGTGTACGTATTTAATAAATAAGTGTCTGCCCATATACGTCTCACTGCAGGGCACGGGCCTCCTCTACAATCGAGGGATTGAGAGTGCTTAAGCCATATAGTCCACAACGCTGGCCTAGTGCGGGTCGGCGGACTTTGCATACCATGAAATTCTTACAATTCGCTATGGCATGCAGGTTACTTCACGATGTTTTCCTTCACCGTTATAGTGCGTGGTGATTGACTAGCAATACACACATGACTACGGAATGTCAGAGATGTGCCCTGGGATTTGAACCCGCCGCCACCGTGAATATGTTTGCAATCTCGTCGGGTCCGTTACTAACAGGCCACCACGCATTTCAGTACAATATCATACAATACAAACATAAAATCACGCCTTCTTCCCTGAAGGGGTAGGCAGAAGTGTAACCAGGAAACCCACGTTTCGCCTTGTATTTTCCGTCTCAGTATGTGATAGGGGGCGAGCCTATCGCCATATCGGGCACAAACTCCTAACTCCGCGCCGATAATGAATAGAAAAATCCAATATCACTTTGCCCGAGCAGGGATTCGAACCCGAGACAACTTCGTAATCAGACCGTAGTACTACGCCACCGAAGCAGTCAACACATTTACAATGACAATATAATGTATTTTAATTTAATCTAATTTAATTTACTCTATTATCTTACAAATAAAAACAAAATTACTAAGTAAACAAACATTTAGCATAGCCTCATAAAACCAGCGACTTGTAATGCTATCAACCCCATTAAATTAATAACCATAGCGAAATGTAAAGCAACCCTTAGTTTACGAGTGACGTTAATATGTTTCTCGAATTCTTGGTATATGGCATGAGATTTTATCGTCACATATTACGCTTGTTTTAGAGAGGGTAGGCTGAATTATTAATAAATAAAAAAATAAATAAATACACTCAACAGTCACATACATAGTCCTGACTCCACATTAAGATCAATTAAGTCTTGTGTCGTGGGTATCAGAAGCTACGAGAGACTTTTTTTCGGTCTCACAAACACCCAGACCCGAGACAAATACTTGTGGGCCTCACAAACATTTGTCACGGTGCGGGGATCGAACCCGCGGCCTCTTGTTTCACAGGCGGTGAAACCAACTGCGACACGGAGGCTGTCAAATGCATATAATTTGATTTTACTACCTTACTGGTAGGTCTCTCATGTGTGAGAGGTTGTCTGGGTAGGTACCACATGTCTATTTCTTCTGTCATGTGAATGCACTGTTGTGTTCCGGTTTGAAGGACATTGTAGCCAGAGTAACTACTGGACATAATGAGACTAAACGTCTTGTCTCAGGATGGCGAGCGCAGTGGAATGCCAAACTTTGCTTTGTAATTAATGGTGTTTTTTGGTTTTGTTAGTGTCCCTTATAAGCCTTAAAAGCCGACAACGCATCTCCATGCCCTAGGGGTAATAAATAAATAAATACACCCAACAGTCACATATATAGTTCTGACCCCACATTAAGATCAATTTAGTCTTGTGTCATGTATCAGCTACGAGAGACTTTTCGGTCCCACAAACACCCAGACCCGACACAAATATTTGTGGTCCTCACAAACATTTTTGTTGGTGCAGGGTTCGAACCCGCGACCTTTCGTTTCATAGTAATCCCGGAGCGCCTCTGGCCCTGGAATGTCCCGTGTCGTCCATAATGCGTGTGAAGGTCACCGATAAGTTTGTAAGGTTTTGTTACGCTCCCAGCCCAGCCACAATCCGCAATGTGCCGGGCTAGAAGGCCAGAGACACTGACTTACCCCTTTCAGCCTCCCCTGGGGTTCCGAAAGGGATGCTTAATAGCTTTTCTTCTTGGACACAAAAACAGATCGGTGGTGATCACGTAACATTAAATAAACCGTATTAAATCAGAATTAGAAATCATTTATTTGCACAAAGTTCCAGTACATTTTGCAATGTCGCGTGCAAAAGTTAATATTTCGATAACTATAAAAAATAATAACACAAGCGTCTTATATTTATATTGCCATAAAACATCAAAGTAGAATTTAGTATAAAGTAAATAGAAAAAAATACACAATTATTATGTACTATTTAACTAAAAATATACTCTAGTAATAATTACAAAAATAAACAAAACAATAAAACAAAGTAACATTATTTCACAAAATCATCTTTTAAAATCTAATATGGAATAATAACACTTATCTTATAACAATTTTGTCAGTTCTCATTATTATTTACGGTCAATTCTTCTAAGTGATGTATTTTATTATTTGTTATCCCATTGTCAAAATACTTTTTCTTAGTTGTTTTGTAATTACCGGTATGCAATATTTTTTTGTAATGTGATCTTTGATGCTCCTTTGCCTCCCATAATATAACAAAAATTCTACCATAGAAACAACGAAGAATAAATACATTTTGAAACACTTATTAGAGTAACAATAAGAGCTATTTTACGATGGCTTTATGATCGCGTTTACTGCCAGCTCGCAGATGACAAGATTGTGACCCTTTATATTACAAAGGGCTTTGACGTCATCAAACAAATTCCCTTTAACTGCCTTCATGAAGTCGAGTGGATTGAAATGTTAAAATAAACAAAGAGAGTCTGTTTGGTGACAACTGAAATCCAGGGTTCAAATACCAAGTTAGTTAAATTGATTTATTTATATTTATAAACAGTTTTACTGGGCTGTTGGTAACGGACCAGACGCGACTGCCAATATTTTCATAGTGGTCGCGGATTCAAATCCCAGGACACACCTCTGACTTTTCGGAGTTATGTGTGTTGATAGTCAATCACCACGCACTATGACGGTGAAGGAAAACATCGCGAGGAAACTTGCATACCGTAGCGATTTTAAAGAAATTCTACGGTACGTAAAGTCCGCCAACCCGCACTAGGTCAGCGTGGTGGACTATAAGGCATATCTCTCTGAATCGTATTCTCGATTGTAGAGGAGCCCGTGTCCTGCAGTGGGACGTATATGAGCTGATACAGATACAAATATTTGTCTCGGTGCATGGATCGTGGCGGCTTCTCGATTCACAGCCAGCTAACCTACGGTGCCAACTGTATCAGCCCATACACGACCCACTGCAGGGCACGAGCCTCCTCTACAATCGAGAGTACGATTGAGAGTGGTTAGGCCATATAGTCCACCACGCTGGCCCAGTGCGGGTTGGCGGACTTTTACATACCATACAAATTTATTCAAATCGCTATGGTATGCAGGTTTCCTCACGATGTTTTCCTTCACCGTTACAGTGCGTGGTGATTGACTATCAATACACACATGGCTCCGAAAAGTCAGAGGTGTGCCCTAGGATTTGAACCCGCGACCACCGTGAACATCTAGGCAGCCGCGTGTGGTCCGTTACCAACAGGCCACCACGCACTACGGTGCCAAAGGCTGTCAATATTCTTTGGCTAAAGAGAGACCCACAGATAAGGAAAGTGTGTGTGTAAGAGAGAGGGAGATAAGTTGTTAGTGTGTTTTAAATAAATAAAATACATTTAAACATCAGCCTAATGAAGGATGGTTGGCAATTGAATTACGCTGTCGTGTTGTGTTTGTCCAGTTCTAAATTACCCCCTAATGCCTTTGTAAACAAGTCTCTGCAAATATTGTAGGGTTGATAGGTTGTTTTAAACTGATGGTAGTAAAACTACCATATTTCATGATGGTGGAAGATGTCTTAGTTACCTATGGTATTATGGTTAAGTTTCTGGTAAAGCCTGTTTGTACAAATTTTTTATTGGTAGAGCCACGTTGTTGTCAGCTATGACTCAGCATGGGCTGGCTCGTCCGGGGCGGTACCACTGTCTCACAGGAAATTGACGTGAAGCGACAGCTCAGCTGTCGCGTTTCGTTCGGTGAGTGAGATTGCCGGATGCTCAATACCCCATCCTTTTTCCTTCCCGCTCCCCTTCCAATTGGGCCGGCAACACATCTATGATCCAGCGTTGTGGATGTTCATAGGCGGCAGTGATCACTTAACATCAGGTGACCTGTTTGCTCGTTTTGCCGGACCTATGCAATCAAAAAAATCACGTATCGGTACAATAAGCTGTTAGTTTTCAACCAAGTTGAAATGCAGTATCCTGTGCTATAAGAGACTACCCACTGAAAACACCACGGTGGGCGCCAAGTTTAAGACTGAATTAAAAATTACAGTTTTTTCATGTTATTGTGAAGACCAATTAGTACACTAGTTAAAAACTTATCTTTACACGATCCTAGAAGTTACTGGTTCAACGTCAATTGATTAATAATTTCATTCGTTGCAGATATTTTCTTGACTCAATATTTCTAAATAATTAGCGTATTTAGTGCTAAAGAGGCTTTTAAGTACTTAAAATTAGAGATACCAAAGTTAGTGTTAACACTTCGAGATGTTGCCAACGAGAAACCTCTTTGAAAACAAGACTAACAAAGAATAATTAAGGGTCGTAACTTTAGCAGTTTGAAAGCATAGAAATTAAGCATTTCTTGACAACCCTGACTTAGGCCCTAATGGCCTTATTGTTGATTTTATCATAATTAAACTATATAAAGTTTTGGAAAATAATTACTTACATAAATAAATTATTAATTATTTATCATCACACATATGTCCAGTTATTGTTAAATATGGGGACTGTAAAAGCTGTATCTTTATCAGCCCTTATACGTCTCACTGCAGGGCATGGGCCTCTTTCACAATCGAAACTACGATTGAGAGGGGTTACACCATAATATAGTCCATCACGCTGGCCTAGTGCGGGTTTGCGGACTTTACATACCGTAGAAATTCTTGAAATTCCCTACACTACGCAGGTTTCCTCACGATATCTTTACCGTTATGGTAAATGAGATAAATAAGTATACCCAACAGTCATATACATAGTCCTAACCAGAAACAAGCAACTTGACGTAGTTCAAAGACAGTTGCTAGGCAACTAGCAACTGACGCAAGTCAATACAACTGATTCTTTCTTCGAGTGCAGCTACTAAAAACTGACGTCGATCATCGAAACTTACAACTAGAGTTAATGAATGGAGAGACGAGAATGCCATTCGCCTGATGGTAAGCGATACGACCCTCATGGACAGTAGCAAAACTAAACACCATGAATTACAACACTATGCTTGGGATGCCACTGCGTTCGCCATCCTGAGACATAAGGTGTTTAGTCTCATTGTGTTCAGCAGTTACGCTGGCTACAATGTCTTTCAAACCGGAACACAATAATGCATTTACACTAATGTAAGCGTATTGTTTATGTCTGCGTAGTTTATTTAGGTTATAAAATGGAAGCAGCTAGTTGCGAGTTGCATGTTGCCGCAATACGGAGATCAAACATCAGATCTAGGTGTTTGTGGGACCGAAAAGTCTCTCGTAGTTCCTGATACTCACGACATAAGACTTAAATAATCTTAATGTGGGGCCAGGACTATGTATGTGACTGTTAGATGTATTTATTTAAATATTGCATGTCTGCACAGCGTCTAAGATACAAAGATCTTGTGACAAGTATCAGGAACAACCACAGACTTTTTGAACTAACACTCAGACCAGCAACAAATACTTGTTGCCCATACAAAATGATATCTAATATATCGAACGCTAAGCCTCTCGTTTCATAGCCGACTTAACCAGGAGACCGTCCCGCCCTCACACCCGCCACTGCAACTCCTGTAAGCCAGGATCAACGGAACGCATTGTAATGACACCGAGCATTGAAGCTCAGCGCGTCTCCGCGAATGTCTACTTGTCTAATCCGCAACGAAGTCAATCATAAAGTTAAAGTTAAGCCGACTTAACCAACTGCGCCACGCAAGGCCCAATTCAAATTCTAATCACGAAAAAATGTAAAAACATTCTCAAGATAACACAATTAGAAAAAAACCGCCCTCACTACACGTCGACTTTTTTAATTCAAGCAAGAGATACCGCAGATAAATTCCCAGAGAATTCCCCTTTGGAAGGAAACGGCGGCCGTTCTCATTATTCCGACGTGGATTAAACTTATTAGGTTAATTGAAAAAACAAGAGATCTCCCTGTAGGTTCTTGGTTTGATCGAAATTTTTAAGTTTCGGAAACTAAATAGATTTAAGTGTGTGTAGATCAGTACAGTTCTTAGATTATAGGAGTTTCTCGCATCGAAGATACCTTTTTCGTAAGGATATAAAAATGTTATATCCTTACGAAAAAGGCCTCTTACGAAGACGACTGCCTCGGTGGCGTAGTGGTACTACGGTATGATTGCAAAGCTGAGGTCTCGGGTTCGAATCCCAGGTCGGGCAAAGTGATATTGGATTTTTCTATTCATTATCAGCCCGGAGTCAGGAATTTGTGCCCGATATGGCGATGGGCTCGCCCCCTATCACATCGTGGGACGGAATATACAAGGCGAAACGTGGGTGTTCTGGTAGCACCTCTGCCTACCCCTTCTGGGAAAAAGGCGTGTGTTTATGTGTTTATGTGTGTTATAAAAATGTTGCACGTTGTAAACGTTTGTCAGAACACGATTATCTATGGCGGTTATGTCATGCGATAATCGCATACGATTCTTGCCGCGAGAAACTCTCCTCGTGTAAATGGCGCTTTAGTCTCACTGCAGGGCATGAGGCTTCTCTACAATCGAGAGTACGATTGAGAGGGATTAAGGGAGTCGGCCACGCTGGCCTAGTGCGGGTTGGCGGACTTTACCTACCATAGAAATTTATACAAATCGCTATGGTATGCAGGTTTCCTTACGATGTTTTCCTTCACCGTTACAGTCCGTGGTGAATGCTCAAAAAAACAAAATGTCACCAGAAATATTGTGTATTTATTAAATTTACAAAATAACATTCAAAATAGACTTATCAATAATTAAAATAATAGAATTAATATAAATTAATATTACATCATGAGAGGTTTTTGCCGGTACTCGCCACGCTTGGCAGGCGGGTTGGCGAGCGCAGGAGGGGACTCGAGTTGATGACGCTGCTGCCCGTCATCAACCGGGGAAAGGAAATATAGTTTGTGGGTAAAGGATATTATGGGAAAGGAAAATATGGCCTGTAGGAGTGGATACTGCAGTCACGGACGGTAAGGTTGGTAGTGACTGCCGTAGCTCGGGGGGCCGAGGTCGCGTACTCGAAGCACCTATTCTAGGACAGGCCATGGCCACTAGATAGGAGCATCCCTGGCCGATGCCAAAGCGCAGCGTGGGACGTCCACCCACTAGGTGGTCAGACGACCTGGTAAAGGTCGCGGGACGTCGCTGGATGCAGGCTGCCTCCAACAGGTCACTGTGGAAATCATTGGGAGAGGCCTATGTTCAGCAGTGGACTTCCTTTGGCTGATGGATGGATGGAATATTACATACATAAACACACGCCTTTTTCCCAGAAAGGGTAGGCAGAGGTGCTACCAGAACACCCACGTTTCGCCTTGTATATTCCGTCCCACAATGTGATAGGGGGTGAGCCTATCGCCACATCGGGCACAAATTCCTGACTCCGGGCTGATCATAAATAGAAAAATCCAATATAACTTTGCCCGACCCGGGATTCGAACCCGAGACCTCAGCTTTGCAATCGTACCGTAGTACCACTACGCCACCGAGGCAGTCGAAATAATATTATAGATCTACAATCTTTCGGCGTCCGAATGCGTTGTTGTCATGCTGTTGTCGAAATATAAGGAACAGTTTTTCTCTCCTCGCATTTTATTATTTTGGACATGTTAATATTATTAAATTACGAGTGTAAATGCTTGTTGTGAAAACATATCTTAAACAACGCGTATAATAGATATTTTTAAAAGTTTAATTGTAGTTCTAAATTTCGCCACACGCCTATAGAATTCAGTTAGACGTCGGCTGTGAAACGAGAGGCCATGGATGCGATCCCCGGACCAAGACGTATGAACCAAAAATATTTGTGCCGTGTCTGGGTGTTTGTGAGACCGAAAAGTCTCTCGTAGTTTCTGATACGACACAAGACTCGATCTCAGTGTGGAGTCAGGACTATGTATGTGAATGTTGCGTGCATTTATTTAATATGCATTAAATATATATCATTTACAAGAAACATACCAGAAAAATAATTTTATCGACCAAAGTTACACGAAAAACTCTTATTCAAAAGGCAGACAATTTATCACGAAAAATCCGCGCCAACAGCCGTGATTATAAAAATAATTGTTCTCATAAACGGGTAGGGGTGGAGGGTGAACCACCCCACAATTTGTCGACGTCTGTGTCGATGAGTGTGATAATTGATTTTTACGTTCATGTACTTTTTCTGCGTGTGATGAAGCAGTTAATATGCTGACATTTTTATACTAGCTTTTTTCTGCGGATTCACTCGAGTATTTAGAATAATAAGTAAAAAAGTGAATAATCACCACGGACTATAACGGTAAAGGAAAACATCGTGAGGAAACCTGCATACCGTAGCGATTTGTAAGAATTTCTATGGTATGTAAAGTCCGCCAACCCGCAATACGCCAGCGTGGTGGACTATATGGCCTAACCCCTCCGAATCATAGTCTCGATTGTAGAGGAGGCTCGTGGGCTGCTGCAAATAAATACACCCAACAGTCACATACATAGTCCTGACCCCACATTGAGATCAATGAAGTCTTGTGTCGTGGATAGTAAGCTATTACACCGCCTGGGTAGGTACCAGCGCAATGTCTATTTCTCCCGCCAAACAGCAGTGTAAATGCATTGTTGTGTTCCGGTTTGAAGGGTATTGTAGCCAGAGTAACTATTGAACAAAATGACACTTATCTAATTGGCGAGTGCAGTTGAATTCCAGGCATTACTTTGTAATTCATGGTGTTTAGTTTTGCTACAGTCCATGAGCGGTCGTATCGCTTACCATCAGGCGAATGGCATGCTCGTCTCGCCATACGCAACTATAAATGAAAACTTATACTTATCTATCTATACATATAATACATTTCTAACCGATCGATGTCTGTACATGGAAGATAAATGAGAAAAACTAATATGGGGCGACTATATTAACGTAATAGAACCCAAACCAATTTTTTTTTTAATTTTCGTCTGTTTGTGTGTGCGGTTGAGCGCGATGAACTCAGAAACGGTTTAATGGATTCCAATGAAATTTGGTATGGAGGTAGCTGACACCCTGGATTAGAACTTACGCTACTTTTTATCCCAATAAATGTTGTGTTCCCGTGGGATGAGGGAGGAATTCCGACAAATTTGTTACTTTTTTGTACTCAAACTGATGGGATGGGACTGGATTACATATCTTGAGTGAGAATGAGACGGGACAAGGCGTGATATAAGGAACGGGACGGGACGGGATATTTTTATAAAGATAACCACGCAAGCGGAGTTGCGAGCAGAAGCTAGTTACATAATAATACACTGCACCATAAATGAACGACTGCCTCGGTGGCGTAGTGGTACTACGGTACGATTGCAAAGCTGAGGTCTCGGGTTCGAATCCCGGGTCGGGCAAAGTGATATTGGATTTTTCTATTCATTATCAGCCCGGAGTCAGGAATTTGTGCCCGATATGGTGATAGGCTCACCCCCTATCACATCGTGGGACGGAATATATAAGGCGAAACGTGGGCGTTCTGCTAGCACCTCTGCCTACCCCTTCTGGGAAAAAGGCGTGTGTTTATGTATGTTTTTTTTTTTATCAGCCCATATACGTCCCACTGCTGGGCATGGACCTACTCTACAATCGAGAGAATCGATTGAGAGTGGTTAGGCCATATAGTCCACCACGCTGGCCTAGTGCGGGTTGGCGGACTTACATACCGTAGAAATTCTTTAAAATCGCTACGGTATGCAGGTTTCCTCACGATGTTTTCCTTCACCGTTAAAGTGCGTGGTGATTGACTACCAATACACACATAACTCCGAAAAGTCAGAGGTGTGCCCTGGGATTTGAACCCGCGACCACCGTGAACATGTAGGCAGCCGAGTCTGGTCCGTTACCAACAGGCCACCACGCACTTATGTATGTATGTACTATAAATGAAATCGATTTTAAACTATTCAAAAGCCCGATCGTCCTCTCTGAATAAGCAAATATTTACAGTCAGGGTGAAATTGGATCTTGCCGCATTGAATGCGTGCGAATTCCCGTCACGATTTCGACTGACTGTGAAATACTGGGTTTTGAAGTAAAGCCCTGCTGTAGTTTAAACTTGTGGAAATGGGTCGAATTAGGAAATATACTTTGTTTTGTATTGTCTTACCCCATAGCGTGGTGGCCTGTTGGTGCCAGACTAGACGCGGCTGCCTACATGTCCACGGTGGTTGAGGGTTTAAATCCCAGGGCACACCTCTGACTTTTCGAAGTCATGTGTGTACTGATAGTCAATCACCACGCACTATCACGGTGAAGGAAAACATAGCGAGGAAACCTGCATACCGTATAAATTTTAAAGAATTCCTATGGTGTGTAAAAGTCCCCCAATCGCACTAGGCCAGCATGGTGGATTATATGGCTTAACCACTCTCAATCGTATTCTCGATTGTACAAGAGTCCTTTGCCCTGCAGTGGGACGTATATTGGCACTCTCAATCGTACTCTCGATTGTAGAGGAGGCCCGTGTCCTGCAGTGGGAAGTATAACGGCTGATACACAGATTAAAACGTTAACTAAATTTTATCCCCCCACAAGCAAATCCACGTTCAAAAGTTAGTTCAGAATGAAGCGAATCTAAATCTCGTCGCTGCATATAAATCAAGACAGATCTGCTTAGCGGTGACTGCTGTTATCGCGCGCATTCAGACGCGACCGCTGAAATACATGCAATTACTGGGTCAATCTGGGTTTCAAGATGAGTTAAATTGTATAAATGCTTTGATATTTATTTGAGCTAGTAGGAAATTTTACAGCTTCAGAGGCGCAGTTGGTCAGACACCGGCTGTAGAATGAGGCCGCGGATTCGAGACAAATGTTTGTAGGGTCCACAGTTGTCTCCAGTGTCTGTTTGTGAGACTGAAAAGACTTTTAGTTTGTGATGCACGACACAAGACGCGATCTTGTGGATATATTGATATTTGGTTATTTTTTTTTATTGATTTTTTTTATGAATAACGAGCATGCCATTCGATACTATCGCTTATAGACAGTGGCAAAACCAAATAACACCATGAATAACAAAGCAATGCTTGGCATTCCTCTGCGCTCGCCATCCTGAGACATAAAGTAAGTCTCGTTATGTCCAGTAGTTGCACTGGCTACAATGCCCTTCAAACCGGAACATAACAGTACATTTACACTAATGTTTGGCGGGAGAAATAGACATTGCAGTAGTACCTACCCAGGCGGCCTCTCACATGAGAGATCTACCACCAGTAAGGTTATATTTTGGTTTCGTTTCCAAACGCGACCAACAGATGTCGCTGTTCTCCTAGCGGCTCAAACAAATCAAAAAGCATTATGTAAACACATTGACTACCCACTTCACATTAAATGTTCGCGGCAAACACGCTGCCTGAATATTTATTAAGGGTAGCTGATATTGGATTGGATGTGGGGTGTAAATTATTTTAATTGGATTCTGATATACGATAGTAAATTAAATCTATACATAGAGGGTATATCAAGACTGCTACCGAAAACGAAGCCAGGTGGTAGTTTTAGTTAGACACGATGCAACTAAAAGTATTGCAAAAAACCGTGACGAATTTTTTTTGTAATGTTTTGATATCAGTGTTTGAGTGGTAAATGCATACATTTTATTATATAGGTCCGGCAAACGAGCATAAAGGTCACCTGATGGTAAGTGATCGCTGCACATGAACATCCACAACGCTGGATCATGGGTGTGTTGCCGACCCAATTCGAAGAGGAGCGGGAAGGAAAAAGGATGGGAAGAGGAAAGGGGTATTGGGCATCCGGCAATCTCACTCACCGAACGAAACGCGACAGCCAAGCTGTCGCTTCACGTCGGTTTTCTGTGAGACAGTGGTACTGCCCCGGATGTGCCTGCCCATTCATGCTGAGTCATGACTGACAACAGCGTGAGTCTACTTACAGCACTTTTTGTGCGTCAATTGTAAATAAATAACGAGGACCGGTTGCCTCGGCTCTGTTATAGTACCTACCACCTATTTACCTACCTTTTATTTCACCATTTTCACCAACTGTGCCACATCAAACGTGTTAGTACTTTATATTCCGGCCAGAAACACACATACGTCATTCTTCTTTTATCCTAATGACATTGAGGTTCCCAGAGCACTGTGCCGTGTGTCGCGGGACAAGGGGGAAAGGGGAGGCAGAGAGGAGGGGGAGGGGAGGGTGCGTTGACACTCTCTGTGTAGAACGTGACTTGAATGGGTATGGGGAGATAAGCATTTGTAGTTGGTTTGCGCGGTTTTCGGAGTTTTGTGAAGTGTCCGATGGTGTAGTATTAGAGATAATAATAATAATGAAAACTCTTTATTTAGCACCTGATATAGTAACATAAGTCATTCATAACCTAAGACTTAAATGCTAAAAATCGGCGGTCTTATCGCTAACAGCGATCTCTTCCAGACAACCGTGCCTAAAGAGGAAACAATAGATAAATATGGACGGTGCTTTTATAAGAAAAACTTATACATACGATACATAAATACAATATAATAACAATAATAATTATAAAAAAAAAATTAGAGATGTGAAGATACGACTTATTACGACATGAATGCTGCTTCAATGGAAGTATATTAAAATTATTGTCTCCGTGGCGTTTTGTCGGTTCGATTTCCGCTCCAAGACAAATCTTTCAATGGCCCACATTTTTTTGGGCTGTGAGTGTAGTAAGATAGAAAATTGTTTGATAGTTTCTACTTTTTATAACAAAAAAACAACTTGTTTGGTAGAGGGGAGTCAGAAAGACGAGTTTTGTGTGTATGTATTTATTTATATAAAATTAGGTCTCGTATCAACATTTTCAAATTAATATTAAAACTAAATGTGAAAATAATATGTCCCATTTAAGTATATTTAGCCAAAAAATATCCAGTCGCTATACAGTATGATTCAATTATTTGCGTCGTTGCAACTGCTGACGCAATACTCTTAATGTAGTTTTAATAAATGTTAAATTTCCACCAATTACTGTTACAACCGCAATTATTTAATTAAGACTTTTATTGTAGTTTGGTTAGGTTCATTTTGTATTAACAGATATTTGAAGCCTATTATGTGTGACGCAATAATCCAGACGTTATCGATCTTGGAAGTGATGGAGCCACGCTGTTGTCTGTCATGACTCAGCATGAATGGGCAGGCTCATCCGGGGCGGTACCACTGTCTCACAGGAAATCGACGTGAAGCGACAGCTCAACTGTCGCGTTTCGGTTGGTGAGTGAGATTGCCGGATGCCCAATACCCCTTTCTTCTTTCCATCCTTTTTCCTTCCCCCTCACCTCTCAATTGGGCCGGCAACACATCCATGATCCAGCGTTGTGGATGTTCATGTGCAGTGATCACTTACCTTCAGGTGACCTGTTTGCTCGTTTGCCGGACCTACCTATGCTATAAAAAAAAAGTTATGGGGTACTTACAAATCAGTCAATTAGTGGCGCACTGCCACTAGCAGGGCACATATTACAAAGAACTGATGGCCGTTGGGGCCGAAAGGTTCTGGAGTGGGGGCCACGTACAGGCAAGCGCAGTGTCGGACGCCCGCCTACAAGGTGAACGGACAACCTGGTTCAGGTTGCAGGAAGTCGCTGAATGCAGGCCTCTTCCACCAGGTCGATGTGGAGATCCTAGCGGAGGCCTATGTTCAGCAGTGGACTTCCTGCGGCGAAACAAATGTCGAAATATGTAATGAAAATAAATAAATACCCTCAACAGCCACTTTCATAGACGTATGTCGTGGATATCAGAAACTACGACACATTTTCGGTCTCACAAACACCCAGTCCAGAAACAAAAATGATCACACATTGGTCTCGGTGTGTGGCCCGAACTCGCGGCCTCACGTGTCAGCCGGCGTCTAACCAACTGCGGCACATATTATAAATCAATTAGTCGTTTCACTGAATTCCTTATTGAGTAAAGTGCTAGCGACGCGCGACGCAATGGCTTATTATTGAATTATAACCGTCGAATGCCAGACGAATGACGTGCTAAGTATCTGTTTCAATTAGCTTCTGATACGTATCATACGCAAGCTAATTTACAGTAGGGTGTACATTACATTTACATACATACATACATACATAAACACACGCCTTTTTCCCAGAAGGGGTAGGCAGAGGTGTTAACAGAACACCCACGTTTCGCCTTGTATATTCCGTCTCACGATGTGACAGGGGGCGAGCCTATCGCCATATCGGGCATAAATTCCTGACTCGGGGCTGATAATGAATAGAAAAATCCAATATCACTTTGCCCGACCCGGGATTCGAACCCGAGATCTCAGCTTTGCAATCATACCGTAGTACCACTACGCCACCGAGGTAGTCTACAATTTTTCTAATCGAACTAGTTTTGACATTACCCCGCACAAAGAAACAAACTCTTTAGCTTTATATATGTATATATTTTTGCATAGAAGTATAGATATTGTTAAAATGTCTCTTTCTTTACCGTCAAACCGCATGGTAATTTAAAAAAGAAAATAATAATTCAATTTGTATCTCTCTGAACTTACCCCCGTGTATTGAACTTTATAAAAGCTTTTCAGCGGGAGCTTTTAAACCGTTTAGCCGTCAATTGTTGGACAGTATCAATTCGACGCACGGAGCTTACGGACAAAAGCTCGTATTGAAAACGTACATTTATTTAAAGTTCATGATAAACGCAACGCCATGCATTTAGTTTTTTAATCCTGACTCTACAAATAGTGTCGATTGGTTACAGATAATTAGTTACAAATAATCTTTTTGTATCAGCCCACATACGTCCCACTGCAGGGCACGGATCTCCTCTACAATCGAGAGTACGATTGAGAGGGGTTAGGCCATATAGTCCACCACGCTGGTCTACTGCAGGTTGGCGCACTTTACATACAATGGAAATTCTGCAATGCATCTCGAATCAGTAGAATAAAAACGAACCCTTACGAATTTTTCGAAGCACATAAATGTGTTTTTCCTCAAGAATCATACTCGTATAAGACAGTAATATTATTGGCAATATACCGGCCAATCTCCAATTCGTTGGTTATTGGCCGAGCGTCTGATAAATAATCATTGTATCCATAATTACTTACGAATTAGTTACGTAGTGCTTGACTTGTTTCATAAAGCCGAATTTTTGTGAGACCGAAAGCCGAAATTTGTATTTTTTATATATTTTACGTACAGGTATGAAAAAGGTCTGAAATAAATTTTTATTATTATAATTTACTTGTCCTTAGACCGCACTTATAGTTCAAAGCGTAGTCAAACTACGTAATAATTAATTGTTTGAAAATTAAGGACAGGTTTGTATAAATCATGCTTTTTCAACCAAAATCTCAAAGGTCGATTTCTCATTTTAATTGAAGCCAAGACCTTATCTTTTACAGCAACATTGGCTCTAAACCAATTAGGTACTCCGAATCACTTTGATTAAGCAATAAAAGAAAAAAATATTCCAAAACGAAATTCTAAAATTTACGGTGGACCGCTGTAACTGTCCCCAACTAAAGGTGTGGGTGGAACGAGTTGTGAGCAAAATAAAATAATATTTCGATCCGGGTTTCGAACCCGGAACCTCAGAGTTGTAATCGTGCCATACAACTATGCCACCGAGGCAGTGTAAAGTGCATCAATCTCTATTAAAATAATGTGATTGTATTTTTAATTTTCTAAAAGAGGTGGCACCAAGAAGGCTTCCAATCGTGAAATAATTTAAGAACAGAAAAAAAATCATATAAAATATGAGTACAAAATGAAAGCCTCCGTGGCGCAGTTGGTTCAAAGCCGGCTGTGAAATGCGAGGCCGTGGGTTCAATTCCCGCACCGAGACAAATGTTAGTGTGAATCACAAATATTTGTTTCGGGTCTGGGTGTTTGTGAGACCGAAAAGTCTCTTGTAGTTCCTGATACACCACACAAGAGTCGATCTTAATGTGGGGTAAAGACTATATATGTGACTGTTGGGAGTATTTATTATTTAAAATAAAATATAACTCCCACAAAAATAGATAAAAAATATTTTAGTAGAATCAAGTCGTGTTTCGCCCTTGTAAACGTGGGTTGGGCAAAAAGTCATTAATATAAGATGTAACGCACAAATCAAAAATATAAATATTACGAAAATGTATTACAAATAATATCGAAAGTAGAATTGAGGCCGAATTTAATGTATGAGTAACACACTACGCCGTACCCCGTAGTAAATCGTAGCGCTACGCGGTGCTACGAATCTTTATTTATCGTAGCATTTTTATTTAATTTTATCGTTTTTTGTGATATATTTTATTTAGTACTTTTATTATAAGAATCGTGCTATAACGAAATGTAAAAAAATCTGTGGTATTTAAAGTCCCAACGTGGTGACCTGTATGGCCTAACCCTTCTCTTTTGAAGAGAAGGCCCAAATCCTGCATTGGGACGTGTATGGGCTGATATAGCTACAGACAGCAGGCATGCGTCTATGTGAGTTTGTGTGTAACTTCTTTTTGTAAGATAAAAGGAGGGTTAACTCCCATTGTTAGGCTTTCTAGTGGAATGTCCATCCCTAAAATTGAATAACTTCGTGTCACCCTAGTTATCAATCATACGTCATAAGGCGGTGTAAGCCGGACCCTTGTCACTGTGGCAGTGCCGGATTTAGGCGGAGGTCGGGGGGCACGACCCTCGTCTAGACGTGAGAGGCTTATTAAGCGTGATATATGGATATTTAATCCTGGTGGCAAACGGATATGAATCGACGTAGTCTTATTGTGGTCGTGGTAATATTGGGTCTGAATAGTGTTGGATTATTGAGGTTTGTATAAACACTAACCTATATCGTAAATTGAAGGCAAAGATTTCACCGTGCGTCTCGACTGCCTCGGTGGCTTAGGTCTCGGGTTCGAATCTCGGGTCAGGCAAAGTGATATTGGATTTTTCAATTCACTGTCAGCCTGGAGTCAGGAGTTTGTGCCCGATATGGCGATAGGCTCGCCCCCTATCACACTGTGGGACGGAAATTACAAATTTGCCTTCTGGGAAAAAGGCGTGAGTTTATGTATGCATGTATGATTTCACCGTAATACTTAGACCGGATTCGTCATCATAATTATGCCGGCAAATATAATTGAACAAAATAGTTCTGTCCACTCAGTAAAATTAATTCTGCATCAATTTGATCAAACACATTTTTTTATATGCTATAGAATGTAATATGTTCACGTCTCAATATCTAAGTACCTCTCTGTACACATTGAAGCGTCGCTTTATTGTACTTATTGTGATCGTTGTACACAAAGGCGTTACGTAAGGCGACTTACGCTACGTACGGCGGGGCCGGATTTAGACTAAGCACTTGGGAGCCACACCCTCTTATTGAAAGTATTTTAACATAATAATGGAGTGGATTTGAAGACCCGTTTCTATATTATTTTGTTCATGTTTTGATATCGAGTTGACATGAATGATGTTCCTAGTTGTTTAGTGATGTTTTTAAATAAAAGCGATCTTGAATAAGTAATTAAACTGGCTAGAATAAGTGTCGATTGGCGAGAGGAAATTGTAGTTATCTCTTTCTTTACTATTAGGTGTAAAATAAATATTAATATATAAACCATTGCACATACTCCTAGCTCCTATGTATATAATGCCAAAACTTTTATGTCCTGTATCACAAAACACATGACTCAAAACAAATACTTTTGTATGAGAATCTTTTTGATACGGGGTCAAAGGACAACAGGCGTTTTAACCACACTAGCTATGTCTAAAAAAATGACATAGCCCCCCATAATAAACTCCTAAATCCGTCCACAAAGTCACATGGTGAACCAGCGTTCAAACAAAGGAATCCTGATCAATAACATCGTTCAGAGCTAGTTAGAGCTGTGACGTCACCGTGTCTAGAACTAATTACGTCACTAGTTCTTTCTCGAGTTATTGCGTGCGTAAAACTGGAACACAAAGATATAAAAAATAAAGGATTATTATACTGGTAGGGGACGGACTGAGACGGCTGTCACGGGTTCGAATTTCATGTTATGACATTTCGGAGTAATGTATGTATTGATAGTCAATTGTACTTTACGGTGAGGTAAAACATCGTGTGGAAACCTGTATAATATAAAATTCTTGAAAAGATTTTCCATGGGGTTTGTAGTCCACCATCTTGTATTAGGCGAGCGTGGTGTACGGCCTAACCCTTCTCAATTAAACTCTCGATTATACTTTTGATAGAGAAGTATAAGACTGAGCTTGGGATTGAAGTTTCTTATTTCTGACACATGACATGAGACATATCTTACAGGCCATTAACACGGTGAGAATTTCTCGCCTCGGAGATACGATTATCGTAGGTTATAAAAAAGTTTCATCATGTCAACATTTTTTTATTGCAATGAATGGCGAGACGAGCATGCCATTCACCTGATGGTAAGCGATACGACCGCTCATGGACAGTAGCAAAACCAAACACCATGAATTACAAAACAATGCTTGCCATTCCACTGCGCTCGCCATCCTGAGACATAAGATGTTAAGTCTCATTATGTCCAGTAGTTACTCTAGCTACAATGTTCTTCAAACCGAAACACAGCAGTGCATTTACCCCGCTGTTTGGCGGGAGAAATAGACATTGCGGTGGTATATACCCAGGCAGCCTTTCTCACATTAGCGACCTACCACCAGTAAAAAGATAAACACAATAGTTTCTAGTAATTGTTGCATGCGATAATGGCGTACGATTTTCGCCCGAAATCAGGCGAGAAACTCTCCTAGAATAAATGGGGCTTAAAGCGCCATTTACACGGACAGAGTTTCTCGCGGCGAGAATCGTATGCGATTATCGCATGACATAACCGCCATAGATAGTGTTCTGACCAATGTTTACACGATGCAACTTTTTTATATCCTACGATAATCGTGCCTTCGAGGCGATAAACTCTCCCCGTGTAAATGGGGCTTTAGTGTGGCGAGGACTACGTGTGTGACCGCTGGATCACGAATGTATTGATCTATAAGTAAATCATCATCCATCCATCAGTCAAAGGAAGTCCACTGCTGAACATAGGCCTCTCCCAATGATTTCCATAGTAACCTGTTGGAGACAGCCTGCATCCAGCGACGTCCCGCGACCTTTACCAGGTCGTCTGACCACCTAGTGGGTGGACGTCCTACGCTGCGCTTTCCGCTTCGAGGCCTCCATTCGAGAACTTTTTGGTCCCATCGGCCATCAGTTCTCCGTGCTATGTGCCCCGCCCATTGCCACTTCAACTATAAGTAAAGACGATTCAAGATTAAGTAGATTCCCATCTATTGAACTTAACAAGTGAATTCTGAAGCGCTATCGAGTTCGGAATCTAGTGAATTATTCAATAGTTGCACCCTCGACTTAATGTCTGTATTTTTGTTCAGGACGAGTTCGTGTAATTGAATACCTGTTCAAGTTGAGAAAGTTAAATTGGTTTAAACCTTGCAATTTTTTTTTTTTAAATAAGACCAGAAAACCAGCAATCAGGTCACCTGATGGTAAGTGATCACTGCAAATGAACATCCGCAACTATGGGATTATAGATGTGTTGCCGGACCATCAAATCGGGAGGGGAGCGGGAAGGAACAATATGGAAAGAGGAAAGAGGTACTGAGCATCCGGCGATCCCAATCACCGGACTAAAAGCGACAGCAAAGCTGTCACATTACGTCGATCTCGTTCAAGACAGTGTTACCACCCCGGACGAGCCTGCCGTTTCATAATTTCGCCTAAGCCCTCTCATTCGAACTATTGGTTGTAAAAAAGCCCCTGGTTCTATAATTGGATAGATTATATTAATATTAATTTTAATAGTGAAGTAAAATTACATGCAGTTTCAATTGTTTTCAAAATCAATATTATGCTTCTTTCAGATGAATTGACTATCTACAATATTTAAGATTCTTTTTCTCCATGTATACCCTGGGACACCCTGTATAATTAAAAATCTATGTTTTTTTAAATATAGTGCTAGTGTTAGATTTCACGGTGACAGAGTAGATTTAATTAGAAAGGAAGATGTTGTAATGATCAGCCAAAGATTGTATTATAAAAACCTTTGTAAATTCGTGATTCATCGACTTCACCTGTTATTTCAAGAAACCTTGAGTAGATCTTTATATGTAAGGAAGAAATCAAAATCACGGGTCAACGACTTATAAAATTCGCTTATAACGAAGGTCTATGAAAAGGCTCTACTTCTGAATTAAGTCAAATTACATTAAAGTATAATTTTAAGGGTTAATTCCACCCTTATGTATTGTTAAACGTCCCTTAAGACACATGGACGCAAGCTTTTATTATATATTCATATAAGGATGTGTGATGTACTACTTCAATGTACATGACAAAATGCTTAAGTATAGTGATGTGACGTTTATCGATGTCGATAAATTAGACTTATTAACACGCTTTTATTAGCTATGCCTCTATTTGAAGTTGATTTTCGAGCACTTCAAAGCGTCGGATTGACTTAAAGTTGGGTCTTTTATTAAAGCGTGTTTTTTAGTGTTTTAAACTGTTATTTTTCTATTTTCTACTTTTATGGCTATAGCTTTAAGTATTTTTTTATTTCTAATAATACACGTTAAGTAATTAGTTGTATAGAATATATACATGCAAATATTATTATGTATTAAAACGAACTGATATGTGTCCTGGGATTTGAACCCGCGACCACCGTGAACTTGTTGGCAGCTGCGTCTGGCATGTTACCAACAGGCCACCACGCACTTTTGTTTTTATTTAGTTAAAGTATACAATAATAATAATGACTGTCCGTACAAGTCTCTAGTTCGAATCCCGGGTCGGGCAAACTGAAAATGCATTTTACAATTCATTATCAGCCTTAAGTTAGGAATTTGTGCCCGATATGGCGATAGGCTCGGCCCCTATAACATCATAGGACGAAACATACAGGGCGAACAGTTGTTGTCATGGTGCCGCCGCTGCCTACCCCTTCTGGGAAAAAGGCGTGAGTTTATGTTTTTTTTTTATCAGCCCATAGGTCCCACTGCTGGGCACGGGCCTACTCTACAATCGAGAGAATCGATTGAGAGTGGTTAGACCATATAGTCCACCACACTGGCCTAGTGCGGGTTGACGGACTTACATACCGTAGAAATTCCATGAGTTTATATATGCATGTAAAATAAATAAGCAGAGACAATAAAATTAAATATCGATATTCCACGCGCACATCCCTACGTCAAAGTTTCCAAGAGGCTGGGTCGCCGTTAATGGATGTTTGTTTTAGATTGACATGGTCGCGACCCTAGCATAACATTTCCTATTCATACTAAAGTGTCAACTCGGGAGTACTCGTAATGTACGATGGAAATACGTACATACATAAAAACACGCCTTTCTTCCCAGAAGGGGTAGGCAGAGGTGCTACCAGAACACCCAGGTTTCACCTTTTATATCCCGTCCCACGATGTGATAGGGGCGAGCCTATCGCCATATCGGGCACAAATTCCTGACTCCGGGCTGATAATGAATAGAAAAATCCAATATCACTTTGCCCGACCCGGGATTTGAACCCGAGAGCTCAGCTTTGCAATCATACCGTAGTATCACTACGCCACCGAGGAAGTCGGTGGAAATAATTTGAGAATCTGTATACAGGGTATATCAAGACTGCTACCGAAAACGAAGCCAGGTGGTAGTTTTAGTAGCCAGACACGATGCAACAAAAAATTTTGCAAAAAACGCGACGATTTTTTTTTCTAATGTTTTAAATATCATCGTGTTTGGGTGGTAAAGCCATAGTTTTTGCTAAAATTATACTTTAAAGCCTTGCGTTTTATAGTGTCTTTAAAAATAAAAGGATGTACATATTTTTTTTAGGAAAATGTGTGTAATTACCACCCAAATACGATGATAAGAAAATAAATTACAAAAAAAAAATCGTCGCTCTTTTTTGCAAAAATTTTAGTTGCATTTTGTCTAAAGTCACCAAAACAACCACCTGGCTTCGTTTTCGGTAGCAGTCTTGATATACCCTGTATACATATATACATAAATATAACGCCTTTTTCTTCGTAGGTAAACAAAAACAACAAATGCGTGGTGGACTATATGACCTAACCCTTCCCACTCGTTCTTTCGATTGTAGAGGAGGCCCGTGCCTTGCAGTGGAACGTATATGGGCCAACACTGACAGATCATTATACCGCAATCCCAAAAAAAAAGTAAAACTCAATCATAGCTCGAATGACGAAATGCGTGAAAATTTAAAACGCATTTCCGGAAAATCGTTTCCGGACGGAAAGCATTTCCCGGTGAATTTTACGCCCGGGTTAATTGGGACGTGTTTGGTGTTTTACATTTTAATCCGGATAAAAACACACCCGGCATGCCCCGGATTATCCGTATGTTGGTTCGCGCTTAATTTCTGTAAATAATCGTTGGGAGGCTTAAAGTGGCTTTTGGTTTTATGAATTAAGGCTGGATAATAGTAATTCAGCCCATTTACGTCTCACTGCAGGGCACGGGATCTTCTACAATCGAGATTACGATTGAGAGGGGTTAGGCCATAGTCCACCACGCTGGCCTAGTGTGGGTTGACACATACAGATAACATCATATACAGACGTATTATACCTATATATGTGTATATTATGTAACAGACATTCTTGTAAAGAACTCTTAAATATTTTGGAGATTTCCTTAAGATGTTTTCATTGACAATTAAAACAAGATAAAATTAATATAAAAAGTTCCTAAAACAACGTTTCATACCATGACCGTACATACATACATAAACACACGCCTTTTTCCCAGAAGGGGTAGGCAGAGGTGCTATCAGAACACCCACGTTTCGCCTTGTACATTCCGTCCCACGATGTGATAGGGGGCGAGCCTATCGCCATATCGGGCACAAATTCCCGACTCCGGGCTGATAATGAATAGAAAAATCCAATATCACTTTGCCCGACCCGGGATTCGAACCCGAGACCTCAGCTTTGCAATCATACCGTAGTACCACTACGCCACCGACCATAACCGTGCCATGAACGTATAAGGAAAATATCTTTATTTAAAGTATATCTACAACTACTATATACGGTACTACTATATACAACGCTACCCACTGGACGGTTCCATCATCGGCCGGTCATGTTTCGTAGTAATTGATATAAAGATGTATACATTGCCTGATACGTTCCTAGCACGATCATGGTATGTTACTTTGTATTGGCCAAAGGCATTTACAAATCTACCCTCTTATAGATGAGTGCGCCCAGAATTGAACCTGCGACCTCCGCTTAACGTTTTTTCACTAACCTAACCTCTTATAGAAGAGTGCGCCCAGAATTGAACCTGCGACCTCGTTTTTCTACTACCTAAAATACCGTTTACAGGAATTGAGTTTTATAATTAACTTACGTAAAACGAATCTAATAAATGAATGTAAAGTTACTGAAATAAACCGAAAACGCCATTAAAAATATATCGTGCCAATTATTTTAAAAGGTATGACACGTGCTGTCAAATTAATTCTATCCTTTGGGAGGTAGTCAGCGGAAATACAAAAAGAGGGAAGACATTAAGTCCCGTGGGTTTTGGAAATGTAGGAACGGACATTTTTATTTTTAACTAGCTTTTGCCCGCTACTCCGTTTGCGTGGTTATCTTTATTAAAAAGATTCCCATCCCGTCTCGCCTCGTTGTATCCCGCCTCGTGAAGTCTCATTCTCACTCAAGATATGTAATCTAGTCCCATCCCATCCATTTGAGTACAATAAAGTAACCGATATATCAGAATTCCTCCCCCATCCCACGGGAACACTACACTTTTCGGGATAAACCTCCAGGGAACACAACATTCTAGAATTTCTGTCAAAGAATCTATAAACTGGTGTCAAGGTCTTATATGTGAGGGGCTACCTGGGTAGGTACCACCGTAATGTCTATTTCTCCAGACAAACAGCAGTGTAAATGCTCTGTTGTGTTCCGGTTTAAAGGACATTGTAGCCAGCGCCACTGCTGGACATAATGAGAACATCTCATATCTCAGAATGGCGAGCACAGTGGAATGCCAGCATTGCTTTGTAATTCATGGTGTTTGGTTTTGCTACTGTCCATGAGCGGTCGTATCGCTTACCAGGCGAATGGCATGCTCGTCTCGCTGTTCATTGCAATAAAAAAACTCACATAAAACTCGTCAAGGATCTAATGATGTTATGACGTAGTATTTTCTATGACATGACGCAAATAGCGAAGCTGTGACGTCATTGTACTAAACTATTTTTAGAACAACCCTACAGGATATTTAAATGCAAGACATTGTTGTATTATATTATAATAAATAAATAAATTTGTGACCTATATATGAGTCGCGTTTCTTCATTCTGAAAAACGAAAATATTGTATTAAATTCATAAATTATTCTTTTTCTTTTGTGTCAATGGCTCAAATGACACATGGTTATTTAAAACTACAGTTTCCCGGCCTAGAAGGTCGCTACATTTATGGCAACGTCTGTTGCCTTGATCATGTCCCTTCTTGTGCAGGTTGTAGGGCGAAATGGGCACATAAATTATACAACCTGCACTAGGCCAGCGTGGTGGACTATATGACTTAACCCCTGTCAATCGTACTTTCGATTGTGGAGGAGGCTCGTGCCCTGCAGTGGGGTGAATTTTTTCCTATCATCGTATTTGGGTGGTAAATACACACATTTTCCTAAAAAAAAATGTACACCCTCATATTTTTCAAGACGCTATAGTACGCAAGGCTTTAAATTATAATTTTGGCTTTACAACCCAAACAAAATGATCTTGAAAATAATACAAAAAAAAATTCGTCGCGTTTCTTTGCAAAATGTTTAGTTGCATCGTGTCTGTAGTCACTGAAACTATCACCTGGCTTCGTTTTCGGTAGCAGTCTTGATATACCCTGTATAACATATTTATATAACATTGTTGTATAAAAATGTGATATTCTTAATAAATCAAGTAAGCCCGAGTTCGCAAGTAATGCTCCTTTATTGACATTTGTTAGCGAAGTTCCCTTTTGATATGCAAATTGGGAGTCACTGGGACTTCAGATTAGAGGCGCGTCGTTTTTGAGATGTATAGAGATTGGCCTTGTATTACATTAATCGTGATTGTTGTGATTTATCTTTGAAATACTCTGATGAGAGGACATGAGTTCGAGGCCTTTTCGAGTCAAATGTTTGTCTGGGTGTTTGTGAGACCGAGAAGTAAATAAATAAATACACCCAACAGTCACATACATAGTCGGGTAATATTAGAAAAAATTGTACAGTCACCAAAAAGAAACAAATATGATTTTCGTAACAAAAATGAGAAGTGTTATAAAAGTGAAACAAAATGGAAGTAATAGGGTTATTTCGCAATGTAGGTAAATTCAGTTTTGTTTTTATTAATTAATGAACTAATAAATTACTAACAAGATAACGTGGCTCATTCTAATAAAATTCTTAAGTAACACTACAAAACTCTTGAAAAAATAACAATCAGCTTTCAAATATGGAAATAATCAGTGAATATCTATTAACAGTCTCATAATAATATATTGGCACATTATAACATTTCTATAGCCACACTGAAAGAGTTCTAAATAGATGCTTTAACAGTTTTTAACAACTTATAATTTGTAACGGGGCAGTAAGAGCACATATCCTAAACATTGTAACTAGGGAAAACAATTTTAGTAAATTATCCATCTGATAAACCTACTTTATTGCAAAATATCGGTAGTTGGAAGGATTAATAAGAAACTAACTTCCTTATCTGTTAGGTTAGGTTAGCCGCGTCTCAACAAAAACTATAAACAAAGATGTGACGTCACAGACAGGCAACGTAAAAGGTTAAAATTTAAATTGGTGTAAAAAACCCTTTACTTCCTTTTTGTTGCCTCATTTTTGTTACGAGACGAATAAATTGTGACAAAAGGAATTAAAGTCATATGTTTAATATAACCTCAAACAAAATAAAATCTTGCAAACGGTGTTTTGATTATTTTTGCGATTACATTTATTTAGGCGATAATAATACTACATTTATACGGCTACACAGTATTTACATCACTTACCGTTTTGATATCCAGCTAGGACACAAAAGGAACTTTGTAATGTTGAATGTATTCACCACAGCAATAAGTACACAACTCTCAGCAAAAAGCACGCCGCAAAATTGCTGACTGATACTATTTGACGTTATTTGATTGGTTGTTGACTACAAACGCACGGTCGCCGATAAAAAAAATTAAAACCTATTAAATGTTATTGTTATAAAATAGAATAACAAAAATGAAGAGTCGCGAGGATGCAGATTTAATGTAACTTAAATCATCCAATTCTTTTTTTTTCCGAAAATCTAGGAGTTCTAGATAGTTTTAGTAAAACTGAACCTAATTTTAAATTAAATGTAGAACGTAAGTAGCAAGTCAGAAAATAATTATTGTTTTGTAACGCGCACGTTTTTGAGGACAGGTTTTTTACTATGGGAGAAATACGGTACCTAGAAACTAAAACGTGAATTTAAAAAACTATAAGTGAAATCTAGAATGGATAATCATAATATACATTCAGAGTACAATTATAACTTAAGGTAGACATTAATAACAGAAAGATTCACATAAATATTGCCAGAAACTAGCATGGACATTTTATCACGTAGAAATGTACAATTTTTTTTAATATTACACAGTCTTGACCCCACATTAAGACCGAGTCTTGTGTCGTGTATCAGAAACTACGAGAGACTTTTCGGTCTCACAAAGACCCAGACCCGAAACCAATACTCATGGGTGAACCATGAACCACAAACATTTATTCCGATGCGATTTTTAAAATCTTGTAGTGGGAGTAAAAGAAAGAGATGCAAAACGTAATTAGTGACGTCACTAGTCTTCATATGCATTACAGTGTGTGCGTGTGAAATAGACGGTAAGATGCCTGCATTACGCTCCCACTTTTTTTAACACTAATATTTGCCTCATTTTACTAGATACTTTTCTACAGTTTTCATATATTTTTTATCTTATTGGTATTTGTGTTTAAACGCAAAATAATAAAAAAAATCGATCACAGTCAAATACCATGTTGCGCGCTGATCAATACTACACTGTACTCGATATCAGATGCTAATTAATAACAACTAGAAAATATCGTGAAAGGTTCCACACTGAAACTACCAGCTAGTACGGACTTAAGCCCTGGCTCAAGCTAAGGTGTCTGTGACAAATGGCTCAACGCAGGGGCTTAACGATCGTAAAGCTGCTGAGACTCATTGGGGACTTAACTGATATTAACCTTGCTGAGTAAAGGTGGTTTGTTAATGTGTTGAATGTACGATCTGTGGTAAGATGATGGATAGAATGTGTTTAAAAATTCAAAGTGACAGCTTCTGTGGCGCCGTTGGTTAGACGCCGCCTGTGAAACGCTGCGGGTTCGACCCCCGTGACGAGACAAATGTTTTTTGTTGTTCACAGGTATTTGTTTCGGGTCTGGGTGTTCGTGAGATGGGAAATTCTTTAGTAATGTAACATGGCAAGCCCAGTGTCGCACTCCCGCTTACAAGGTGAACGGACAACCTGGTTAAGGTCGCAGGAAGTTGCTGGATGTATGCTTCGTCGTGAGGACTCTTCTACAATCGAGAATTCCGTTGATCGGAATTAGGCCATATACCACGCTGCCCTGGTGCGGGTTAGCAGTCTTAGTAGTTCCTTTAGAATAATTAAAGGACTACTGCGACTCAAAAGTCTCAGTATTTTCTTTAAGGAACAAGTTAAATTACACTGTTTTCTTCCTTATTATTATTTATTCATTATTTTTATCGACACACGCTAACTTCGGCTTCGCTGTGCTATAGTCCTCACGAAGTTTTCTTTCACCGCTAAATTGCTTGGTAATTTACTATCAATAATTTAACCTATAGAGTAGAGAGAAAATAGGTCAATATCATCCTCGCTTGATCCTGTATAGATAAAACGCCCAATTTATCAAGACCCCCCGAAAATTTATGACAATTCGTCCCTGCATGAGGGTCACAAAAAGGTCCCGAATTTTCTAAGTGATACTGATAAATTGGCCGATCCCTTACGTGATCAAAATGACCGGACAACTTACGCTTGGCGGTTATTAAGTTTGGCGCAGGGAGGTATTTCAGGCTATGGGGGTCATTGTGTCAATGTTGGTTATTCAAAAACTGTAACCGGAAGTGTCAACCTTGTATTATATTATTGTAACTCTACCTATTAATTAATTTTTATGATTGATTTCGTTCCGAGTTAAAGACAAGTTAGACATTCCCGGAGATTCACTGAGCTTCAGTGCTCAGTGTCATTAGAACGTGTGCCACTGCTGATTCTGGCTTACAGGAGTTGCAGTGGTGGATGTGAGGGCGGGACAGTCTCTAAATATTATATTAAAAATAAAAAATAGTATCTTAGACAACAATAGGACTACGCCTGTTCGATCAGACTTTTTTTATTGCAATGAATGGCAAGACATGCATGCCATTCGCCTCGATACGACCGCTCATGGGCAATAGTAAACCAAACAACACCATGAACTACAAAGCAATGCTTGGTATTCAACTGCGCTCGCCATCCTGAAGCATAAGATGTCAAGTCTCATTATGTGCAGTAGTTACTCTGGCTTTAATGTTCTTCAAACCGGAACATAACAGTGCATTTACAACATTTACCAAATAATAGTGGTGGGAGAAGTAGATATTGCGGTGGTACCTACTCAGGCGGTCTCCCACGTATTACCTACCACCAGTCTTACATACTTTTGACCCCACACTAATATACTAAGTCTTATTTCGTTTATCAGAAACTACGCGACTTTTCGGTCCCACAAACACCCAGACTTGAGACAAATATTTGTGGTTCACAAGTCTCGGTGCGGCGATCGAACCTGCGGCCTCTCGTAGCACAGCCGGCGTCTAACCGACTGCGCCACGGAGGCCGTACTTCATGAAATTAGACTGTTTCCACTAGTTAATTCAGTGGTAGGTATCTCAATTACTTTGACTAGCACGAACACAAGTAATTTCTAGGAAATAAAGAGCTTCCTGGAACGGATTATTATGAACATATTCTCCGAAATGCCTACAAATATCGAGATCGGTATTGCAAATGAATTCGTGCTAATTACACATCCCAAATGAGTAGAATCTTATTATCTTTCTCGATTGCATATTTGTAATATTATTTTAATAATTGTTAATATATTACAATATGATGTAATGATTACATTTTAATTACATTACTTACAAAAAAAGTCAAAGTAAAGTTAGGATTGATGTTTTAAATTAAACGAAAAAGAGGTTTTCTTTTGACAGCCTCCGTGACGCAGTTGGTTGGACGTCAGCTGTAAAACGCGAGGCCGCGGGTTCGATCCCCGCGCCAAAACAAATGATTGTGTGAACCATAAGTATTTGTTTCGGGTCTGGGTGTTTGTGAGACCGAAAAGTCTCTTGTAGTTTTTTACCCATGACACAAGATTCGATCTTAGTGTGTGCTCAGAAGTCAGAACTATGTATCGGACTGTTGGGTGTATTTATTTATTAAAAATACCACATTATTCAACGCGGGGGGTCCGTGTCCCCATCGAATCCCCTAACTCCGGCCCTGTCTCGTACAGACTCAACTTTACACGAATTCCTTATACATAAAAGCGAAGTTTAAATGCACTCAGTTAGCAAGTTGGAGCCAATTTGCTGTCTACATGAATTTATTGCTGAAACGTTCATGTTCACTTTAGCCTGTACAAGACATATTGTATTAATTTTTATTCTTGTATGTATGTATCAGCCAATATACGTCCTACAGGGCATGAGCCTCCTCTACAATTGAGAGTACGATAGAAAGTGGCTACGAGTGGGAGTGGGCTGTTCGTAAACGGACCAGCTGGGACTGGCAATATGTTCACGGTGGGCGCGGGTTCTAATCTCAGGGCACATCTCTGATTTCTCGGAATTATTTGTGTATTGATAGTCAATCACCACGCACTTTAACGGTGAAAGAAAACATCGTGAGGAAACCTGCATACCGTAGCAATTTTAAAGAATTTCTACGGTATGTAAGTCCGCCAACCCGCACTAGGCCAGCGTGGTGGACTATATGGCCTAACCGCTCTAGTTCGATTCTCTCGATTGTAGAGTAGGCCCGTGCCCAGCAGTGGGACGAATATGAGCTGATAAAAAAAATCGCTTTCATAATATTTATCAAGACTACTTTGTACAGTCTACAAACAATATTTTGCTCAGCAACATTTATAATTAAAATGATTACCCCCGTAATCTCTAAAGGAATGAGAAAAAATATTATTACGGGCCGGGCTAAGCCGCCCTCGATGCTCTTTTGATTAGCAATTAAGGGTTGAATAAAGGGTTCTCGTCTTTACCCTTACAATTTAATAGAAAATATAAGAGGACGTTTTGAATGAAAAATAATGAAATGTAAGGAAAAACTCTTGGGAAATTTTATATAACATTACGCTATGACCAACAGGAGTGGAGCAGTCGTGAAAAATGTTGCATGAGCTGGGAAATGTTATTCCTTTTGTGAGCTTCCGTTGCGTGGTCTGTGTAAATGGTTGAACTTACGTAACAATCATGTAAGAAGTGATTGTTCCTGAAAAAGAGGCTTTTTTGTCGTAAAAAAGTATGTCTATCTTTTTAGGTTGGTTCACTATAACATTTTTAATGGTAAGCAGATTTGCTTAAAATAATGTTATGCGTTATTTGTGAGTAGGTTTTATTCTTATATTAATTCTCATCCAAAATAAATAAGTTATTTATTACAATTATTAACTTTGAACAATGTTGCCCATTGTAATTGTTGATTTATCTGTTTTAAAATATCTCCGCTGCAAAATAGTCCGCTAACCCGCATTAGGCCAGCGTGGTGGACTATATGGCCTAACCACTCTCAATCGTGCTCTCGATTGTAGAGGAGGCCCGTGCCCTGCAGTGGGTCGTATATGGGCTGATACAATACAATATAATGTACAAGTATCGTTGGCGTATTTTTCTCATGAAATAACTGAATGGGACGGGGAAAGCAGTTTAAATGGCTGTAGTTACGTTGAGTTTAAATATAAAACAGTTTGTACGCGAAATTACATCATGATGGTGATGACGCGAAATGTCTCTGATTTGGACTGAAGTCAAAAAGTATCTGGGCGGAGCCGCGCCGGGCTGTTAGTGCAAATATATATTTTATAATAGATCATTTTCCTAGCACTTCTTTGTATTTTTGACGTAAAGTACACCTCATTTCGGTGCCAATTCTCATACTAATGAGGGCGTATTTTTTTAATAAAATACCGTCGCCTATTTCGTTACTGCGGCCTGTCATATTTTACTTGTGGTACAATTGAAAGGAGAATTATTTTTTTGGTATCTGTAGGAATGCATCTCGTCTGTCTTATGTCTGAAAAAGGGGAATGGAATCGTTGGGTTTTCAGATTTTAGGAAAAATTTAAAGTCTTACATTTTCATTGGATTTTTCTATTCATTATCAGCCCGGAGTCAGGAATTTGTGCCCGATATTGCGACAGGCTCGCCCCTTATCACATCATGGGACGGAACACGTACGGCGAAACGTATACTCGTAATATGTATGATTATTAGTTGCAGAATTAACACATTAGTTTGTTGCTATTTATATAGTATATGTATGTGTATATATGTATCTATCTTATCTATATGTTATATGTATTATATAATGTATATATTATTGTCTTCTTTTTTTTTCGTTTTGTTTTAACTTTCAAATAATTATTTATACGCCCACTTCAGCTCATCTCTGCATCACCCAAAGGTCGGCTGGTAGATAATGCCTCTGGCATTAAGTCCACCTTATATACAATGTATATGAAGTATAAATAAATAAATAAATTATTCAAACTTCTAATCTTATGCAAAATGGACAACCCGACCAAAGCTGTATTTTTTTTATTAGGTTTGTCAACAGTTATACAATTAAATTTAACATCAAGAATAAAACATAAAAACAATCTTGCATAAATTGTACAACTAATTAAAAACAAACACAACATGCACAAAGAACTTTGAACCCACCACCCAAAGATTTCAACCTCTACAGTAAAATCAATGCAAGGAAAATCATCAATCACTCTGGAATATCTACATATTTAATTCACCAAATCGCTACGTCGCTCAACTTAAGCCACAAACATTCTCAGACTCTCAAACAAGGCTTTATAAAGTTGGCAATGGCAGCATTCGTCTCGTGTATTCGTTACGGGAGTGCGTGCTCCCGGACTTTTCATTTGGGACCCGCTTGGGAAAATTTATTCAGGAAAAGTTTCTGTGACATCCGTGGCTGGATGGTTACAAGCTGTGAAACGACGCTGCGATCCCAAACACAGGCATAAGCCGCGTTTACACGGGGAGATTTTCTCGACTCGAAGATACGATTATCGTAAGGATATAAATAAATAAATACAGCCAAATACATACATAGCTATCAGCAGGCATACCAGGCAACATATCAGGAGCTACGAGAGACTTTTTCGGTCTCACAAACACCCGAAACGAATACTTGTGGTCCACAAAAACATTAGTTTCGATGCGGGGATCGAACTCGCGGCCTCTCGCGTCACAGTCGGCGTCCAACCAACTGCGCCACGGAGACAGTCAAAATATATAAAAAAGTTGCATCGTGTAAACATTGTCACAACACGATAATCTTATGGCGGTCATCCCGCCAAACAGCAGTGTAAATGCACTGTTGTGTTCCGGTTTGAAGGACATTGTAGCCAGTGTAACTAATGGACACAATGAGACTTAACATTTTATGTCTCAGGATGGCGAGCGCAGTGGAATGCCAGGCATTGCTTTGTAATTCATGGTGTTTGGTTTTGCTGCTGTCCATGAGCGGTCGTATCGCTAACCATCAGACGAATGGCATGCATGTCTCGCCATTCATTGCAATAAAAAAAACTCCCGATAAGTGGATATACTGCTTGTCCTTACTACCAGTTACTTCATAATTTGTTATAGTTTGTACAAATTATTATGAAAACTATTTCCATTTTCCTGTAATAAAGACTTAGAATTTTCATTCTCGCATAATTATCCACCCAAGGCCGTGTTACACTATGCAAATATTGTCAATTTGTCGTCCTACCCTCCATTTTGCGGCACGTGAGGCTCGTGTTAATACGGGGGGACATCGGTTCTCAAATTTGCATAGCCCCCTTTAATCCGAAGTGGTAGAGCCATTATTAAAAGCGTTAGCTATAATGTAGTTATCTTGGACTATATTGATAGCTTCCGTGGCGTAGTTAGTTAGACGCCGACTGTGAAACGAGAGGAATACCTATATGAAGATTTTTTATTGCATGGGCCCTGCAACTGCACAAACTGTTCATATCATCAAAATTGTTATTTCACTTAGATTTTCTGAGACAGTGATATATCGGTCGATCCAATTCTTTATAAATTATTAAATACACTCAACAGTCACATACATAGCTCTGATCGCACATTAAGATCAATTCAATCTTGTGTCGTGCGTACCAGAAGCTACGAGAGACTTTTCGGTCTCACAAACACCCAGACCCAACACAAATATTTTTGGGCCACACAAACATTTGTGTTGGTGCGTGGATCGAACCCAAAGTATCTCGTTTCACAGTCAGCGTCTAACCAACTACGCCACAGAGGCTGTCAATCTTACCATCAGCTCTACAAAATTCCCAAAAATGGGGCTTCACGCTTTGACAACCACTGTCCAAGCATTACAAATTCATCCACACATGCTCTTTGTGAAATCATTTCTAATTAAATGCTCGTTGCGTGACCGGCTGGGTTATTAATGATGGTGTTTTTACCTTTCTGCAGCCGCAGGTCAGTGTGCTAGGTTAATTAGATTGTATGAAATTCATGCACGACTGTGTTTTTTTATCGATTCCAGCTCAAGGGGTAGATAGAGGTGATATTGCTACCGCTAACAACTCTGTACTGTACTGTAGCAGCCCTGATACGTTCCACTGCAGGGCACGAGCCTCCTGTACAATCGAGAGTACGATTGAGGAGGTTAGGCCATATAGTCCACCACGCTGGCATTTTGTGGTTCGGCGGATTTTTTTGCAAATCGCTATGGTATCCAGGTTTCCTCACGATAACCCGCTGAGGATATTTCCCTCCCAAAATATTATAGGGCCTGCCTCGGCGGCGCAGTTGTACTACGGAACGATTAATAATCTGAGGTCTGAGGATCGAATCCCGGTAAAGTAATATTGGAAATTTCTATTCATAATTAGCCCGGAGTAAGGAATTAGTGCCCGATATGGCAATAGGCTATCACATCGTGGGATGGAACACACAAGGCGAAACGTGGGTGTCCTGGTACCTCCTCTGCTTACCCTTTCTGGTTTAAAGTCGTGAATTTATGTTTTTATTTCACCATTGTTTATGGTGGTCACCATCCTACCACGACTATCCTGCCATATAGTACGGTACCTATAAGTTGTCAAGATGGTGACAATTTATCATATTATTAATTGTCACAGGATATTCACCTACCCTCTTGGTCCTTAAAATGTAGTCGTAATGATAAAGTTGTGAAGCTATTCAGGTTAACGATACATTTTTACGTGGAGCGTAAAATTTATGATTTTACATAAAAGTGTAACTCCGTTTTATCGATTTATTGTACAGTATGCATGTTGGCATGTATGGCATTGTATGGCATGAAAGTGCGTGGTGGCCTCGTGGTATCGGACCAGACTCGGCTGCCTACATGTTCACGGTGGTCGCGGGTTCAAATCCCAGGGCACACCTCTGACTTTTCGGAGTTATGTGTGTATTGATAATCAATCACCACGCACTTTAACGGTGAAGGAAAACATCGTGAGGAAACCTGCATACCGTAGCGATTTTCTACGGTATGTAAGTCCGCCAACCCGCACTAGGCCAGCGTGGTGGACTATATGGCCTAACCACTCTCAATCGTACTCTCGATTGTAGAGGAGGCCCGTGCCCTGCAGTGGGTCGTATATGGGCTGATACAATACAATAAACAAAAATGCATGTTGAAGCAATTTTATTCGGGAATATAGTAGTCTTAGTTCGTTAAAGCTATGATGTAGCTTGCTTGTGTTTTTTATTCGTTTTTATTTATATGTTTTAATTCTTGATGCCTCCGTCGCGCAGTTGGTTAGACGCCGCTTGTGAAGCGAGAGGCCCTGGATTCCGATCCCCGCACCGAAACAATTTTTTGTGAGGCACACAAGTATTTGTCTCGGGTCTGGGTGTTTGTGAGACCGAAAAGTCTCGTAGCTTCTGATATCCAAGACACAGTTAATTGATCTTAACGTGGGGTTATCTATATATGTGACTATCGGGTGTATTTATTTATTCTTCTTATTTCAATGTGGATATTTTTGTATCGATTTTTAGTACAGATCTTGTTGCGGCTAAGAATTATGAAAGTAATTAACGCATATATAATAAATGAGGTTTTTAAGCATAATAATCGTAATTAATAGGTTAGCAGTAAAATGTTTGATTTTACGCTCGAATTTAAAAAAATGTCCAAAACTTGCCAGTGGTGGAAAATTATTTTTCCCGAGGAGTTAGCACCATGTAAGATGGGGGAAAAGTTACCGAAATATGTTACGATTTACTTTCATTCTGTGTATATTGGGTTTCGAAAAGCCGACATTATTATTCCGACCGGGGGATACTCTATGAAGATCTCTAGCGAAAGGTAGCTGGCAGATGCTGGATGCGACAAGCCGAAGACAGGGTGAAATGGCACAATTTGGAGGAGGCCTATGTCCAGCTGTGGACAATAAAAAGCTGATGATGACGATACTCTATGAACTGCACTCAATGAGGTGCATTGCCACTCTATCATGACTCTACTTAGACTACAAGCTGTATTTACTGTAACACTACTCCCGAAGACTTTGTGAGATTTCTCAAAAGTTTGCAACATAGCTTTACCTGGAACTTTACGTGTCGCAGCTTTAAAAGCTGTCTAAGCTTATTACAAGTTGGATGATCGCTCGTTTGTAAGACTCTTCAAACTCTCCTTTGGCAATGCTGATGTTTCAGCACGTTTTGTAATACTCGTAGCTCTGCCTTAATTAGTTTTGGAGAGATAGTGGAAAATTATTTTGTAAGCAAGTTTTTTCGCATAAGAGAAAATGGTAGAGCAACGCTCTTGTCAGCCATGGCTAAGAATGAATGGGCAGGCTCGTCCAGGGTACCACTGTCTCACAAAAGATCGACATAAAGCGACAGCTTCCCTGTCGCGTTTCATTCGGTGAATGAAACTGCCAGCTGCCCAATACCCCTTTCCTCTTGCCATCCTTTTTCCTTCCCGCTCCCCTCCCAATTCGACCGGCAACACATCCATAATCCAAGCGTTGTAGATGTTCATGGGTGGCAGTGATCACTTACCATAAGTTGACCTGTTTGCTCGTTTGCTGGACCTATGCTTTAAAAATAAGTTCATGCTTCTATGCATGAAAACGTAAAAAGAGATGTCACTGGGACCTCAGTATATATATATATATATATATATATATATATATATATATATATATATACTCAGCCTGTCGCCGTCCACTGGTGGCCTGGTAGGCCTCCCCAAGTAAGCGCCAAGCATCTCGGTCTTGAGCAGCCGTCATCCATACTTACTCAAATTTATTTCTGACCCAACATTTTGGTCGCTATGACCATGACGTACAAACCAATCATACCCACGCAACTCCCATGATATTTTTCAAAAATATTTTTGTAAAATTCACTCGACTTGGGAATTTTCTTTATCCTCAGGACCTTTTGGTTTACAGCCCGAACAAGTTGCTAGTATGCCGGGGACGCGACCCTTTTATTTTCGACTTTTTCTTTTTTATATTATTCATGTAAAGTCCCAAGTTTTGTAACTTCGTTGGCTTATATACAGTTACGGTTGGGTTAGGCGGCGGCTGTGAAACGAGAGACCGCGGGTTCGATCCCCACTTCGATACATATGTTTGCGCGGTCCACTAGTATTTATTTTGGGTCTGGGTGTTTGTGAGACCGAAAAGTCTTTCGTAGTTTTGATACAAGACACAAGTTTTGACCTTAGTGTGGGGCCAGGACTACGTATGTGACTGTTGGGTGTATTCATTTTAACGAAAACAGTATTTTTAATTGAAAATATGTCAAAAAATATTGTTTTACCTACATTAATGTATGCCATGTCGGTTTGTTTGTTAACTTGTGTTGAAGTTTGATAAATTCATTTCACGCCTCAACACCCATGACAAAAGTTTAAATTGTCTGAACCCATATAGTTTTAATGCTAACATACAAATGAACTCAGGTTTGAAATTGTCTAAAACAAAAATACATTATCATATAATATGAGTCACTTCAAAACTAAAAGCTGTTTCGCCCTTACAGCTGCCACTGTAACCTCTATAAGCTAAGATGGACAGCATTTTAATTACACCAAGCAATGCAGCTCCGCGAGTCTAAAGGAATATTTAACATGTTTGAATTCTCAAAGAAATTAATTAAATAGTAAAATGAATAGAAGAACACAGAAATAAATTAATATGAAATACCTCCTTTTCAAAGCTATGTTTATTAACTATGATTTCACACACTGACTGGAATCACTTACAATCCCGATTTCACTATAATATGTTTGCATCTGGCAAGCACACGCATCTTCCTACTATTTTAAACCCCTCGCTACTCCCAGCCAGTGGTTATAACAGCCTTTGTGGCGCAGTTGGTTAGACGCTGTGAATCGATAGGCCGAGGGTTTGATCCTCGAACTGAAACAAATATTTGTTTGATCCACAGTTATTTGTGTAGTGTCTGGGTGTTTCTGAGAACGAAAAGTCTCTGAAAATCTGTAGTATAATCCAAATATAGTATGTATAGACAATCGACAGAAATATTACACTCGCTTTCGTGAAACCAGACATACAAAAAATTACCCCTAAACGCGACTCACTGATGTCACTATGAAAGGATTTCCACGATAGTGCACAGTCGCTATCCGGTCGTATGTGAATACCCTGCCAGAAAAAAGCTCAAAAGCTCCGAAATTAACAACGTAAGCTCACGCGTTTGCAAATTAAACACGGACCAGTAAATAAACCGCTGGACTGAAAGCTCTGAATTTTTTATTGAAGCGCCGGAGCTTTTTCATAAAGCTTTTGGAATGTACGAAGCTGTACATATTGTTTGGTATGAATATGTTATTTATATTTTCCGTCTGAATGTGAGGTTATTTAATGTTTTATTAGTTTTTGTATGGTATTTTGTAAATATTGTAAATTAACTGCCTCGGTGGCGTAGTTGTACTACGGTACGATACAAAGCTGAGGTCTCGGGTTCGAATCCCGAGTCGGGCAAAGTAATATTAGTTTTTTTTATTCATTATCAGCCCGAAGTCAGGAATTAGTGCCCGATATAGCGATAGGCTCGCCCCCTATGACATCGTGAAACGGAACAGACAAGGCGAAAGGTGGGTGTTCTGGTTGCGCCTCTGCTTACCCGTTCTGAGATAAAGGCGTGATGTTTTTGTATGTAAGTAAGTTTATTTTTTGTATTAGGTACAACATAACAGTTCGACACTGGCCCACAAAAAGTGCATAGCCGTGAAGAGAAAAAAAAACATAACTGCTTTTTTGAGTCATGTATGTGTTGATAGTCAATTACTTACTTTAACGGTGAAGAAAAACATCTGAATATAACAGAGACATTAAAAGGTTGCTATGGCATGTGAAGTTCCATAACTGCGAAACATTATTGAAAGTGCGTGGTGGCCTGTTGGTAAACGTACCAGATACGGCCGCCTACATGTTCACAGTGGTCGCGGGTTCAAATCCCAGGGCACACCTCCGACTTTTCGGAGTCATGTGTGTATTGATAGTCAATCACCACGCACTTTAACGGTGAAAGAAAACATCGTGAGGAAACCTGTATACCGAAGCGATTAAAAAAAAAAGAATTTCTACGGTATGTAAGTCCGCCAACCCGCACTAGGCCAGCGTGGAGGACTATATGGCCTAACTACTCTCAACCGATTCTCTCGATTGTAGAGTAGGCCCGTGTCCAGCAGTGGGAAGTATATGGGCTGATGATACATTATTGATATTTGAGATCTGAATATATATTTCTTATATCTGGAATGGGCTGCCTCGACTAGGATGTTACAGTTGTCTTACAACATACCGATGTAAAATGATGAATGTTAATTAACATAACATTAACATGAAATGCTCGTCACAAACACGGCAATACTCATCGTGTTCTGATATAATACCACCGCTGGTCTTTCGATTAGCCGCTAGATGGCGCCACGGTTACCTTGTCGGTACTCGGTCGACTTATTGTGGTTTGATTAGTTTAGGTTTGGTTTGTGGGACCTGTGCAAATAAAAAGAGGGATCTTTAAAAGAAAATCCAATAAAAACTATTTTAGGTCGATAGGTTTGCCCCCTATCACATTGTGGGACGAAACACACAAGGCGAAACGTGGGTGTCTTGGTTGCTACCAAGGGCACCTCTGCCTACCCCTTACGGGAAGAATAAAATTTATGTAAAAACGATTTTTCAAGAATTCCTTTATTTTAAAACGGACCCCTAAAATCTTCCCCAAGAAAAACACTTCCTCAAAAGTATTATTTGATACAAGCAATCAAAACTTGTTTGCAAAGTGAGCAAGTTTGTTAATAAACGACGCGACCGACTTAGCGTAAAAAATATTTCGTGTTACGATTACATAACAGACAATGTATTGTCTATTTCTTAAACAAATATTTAAAATAACTAAATCACGATTTGTGATATGTAATATGCATCGCTTCAATATTGTCTGTCTGAAAATATATGTTAAAAAACTAAAAAAATGTTGTATTATGTAATAGATAATGTATGTCTGTATTTCTTAGAAAAGTAGGTAAAATTAAGAAATAAAAACGAGTTGTTACTTTACTAGCTACGATGGCACAAACAGACATACATATAAAGAAATACACAGATGTAATTTTTTTTTTCATCAGCCCATATACGTTCCACTGCTGGGCACGGGCCTACTCTACAATCGAGAGAATCGATTGAGAGTGGTTAGGCCAAATAGTCCACCACGCTGGCTTAGTGCGGGTTGGCGGACTTACATACCGTAGAAATTCTTTAAAATCGCTACAGCATGCAGGTTTCCTCACGATGTTTTCCTTCACCGTTAAAGTGCGTGGTGATTGCCTATCAATACACACATAACTCCGAAAAGTCAGAGGTGTGCCCTGGGATTTGAACCCTCGACCACCGTGAACATGTAAGCAGCCGAGTCTGGTCCGTTACCAACAGGCCACCAAGCTCTTACAGAATACAGAAGTAAGTTTTTATTTATTAAAAACCACGACATTCTTATCCAATTCAAAATCATGATATTGTTTATTCCTCTATCCTCCATACATTTTCTTAAGTGAAATATAAGTGCAATATGTTTCTAAAATCAATGAAATTCACAATGTGTAAGTGATTTATTTTAGTACGCTTCTGACGTAACCCTTCTGAGTATCTACCGAGATAGAGCTGTGTTGTGACGGGCGAGTTTGCTTGAACGTTCACTGCCTGGGCAAGTGACTTGACAATATTACGACACCATACGATACGTATACTTTTTTCATAAAATGGGAGCAAACAGGTCCCTTGATGGTAAGTGGTCACTGCCGCCCATGAACATCAACAACGCTTGGATCATAGATACGTTGCCTATCCTACAAATTGGGAGGAGAGCGGGAACAAAAAAAAGAAGGGAAGAGGAAAGGGATATTGGACATCCGTACTCTATAGACTGATCCAGATGTAGTTTTATTCAAAAAGTCATGCATACGTAATGTCACGCTGTTGTCAATGAATGAGTATATGTAATATTACTAAGACTCACATTTCGACAAGCTTATTGACATTCTAAGATACAATGTTGGGCACAAATTCCAGCCTCAAGCAACTCCTAAGACATTTTTAAAGCCAAAAACTACGGCTAACTAACATACGGCTATGTGTTTAGCCAGAAAACCTTGCTATTGTATATTAATAATTATAAAATAAATTGCACATTTCTATTACAATGACAATTCAAAAGTCAGTCTATGCATATATTATTTTTCAGTGGCCGTAGAGTGGCCAGAAACACAACACCTGCATTTCACTCACAGTACGTATTACCATAAGATTATTAAAGTGGTTTTTAAATATAAATATTCACAATATAATATATACCCACATGTAACCACAGGTATTTGGTTCGAGTCCGAGTGATTGTGAGACCGATAAGTCTCTCGTAGTCTCTGATAACTGTGACACAAGGCTCGATCTTAGTGAGAGGTCAGGACTATGTAGATGACTGTTTAGTGTATTTATTTTTAGAATCTCCTTGTCTTTTATTATTCTTTCAGGGCCTTATTAATAAGCTCGGATGAGCGAAGGATTAATTTAAGTCCAAGGCTTTAGAATCGACTCGATTATTTTGAATAGCGAGGTAATTACGACTTTATTAATAAACACGGAATTGCATAGAGAGCTAGGCAACCATCGTATTGTAGTTATATTATTCAATATTATAGTTAAAATAATCGAGTCAATTTTGAGGCCTTGGACTTTAGAATAAAATGATTCCAATGATTTAGTGGGGACTGCTAAGTAGTTCAAATTGAGTCCTCCTCCTCCTTGCGTCGTATTCCTCAGCATTTAGGATCATCTCCTTCCTTCTGTATCATTTTGTCTCAGACGAGCTGTCTCCATTTGCTTCTTTTCCCAGCGGTGTGAAGGGCGCTATAAATTGAGTTTGTTTTTCAAGAGTCACCCTGATCCCACACTAAGATTCAGTTTTATAGACTTTTCGGCATCACAAACACCCAGACCTGATACAAATAGTTGTGGTTTTCACAAACATTTGTGTCGGTGCGGGGATCGAACCCGTGGCCTCTCGTTTCACAGCCGGCGTCTTACCAGCTGCGCCACGGAGACTGTCAAAGTTTACCGTGACTAATAGGTATCTAGCAGTAATGCTGGCTTTCACGAAATATAATATACACCGACTTAATCTGAAACGCAACACATTAGCGTTGGTTTATTCGATGGGTTTTCAACCATAATCCATGATTATTGCTATTTTGGCGAACATTTATAATACTACCATCTACCATCAGCGTAATATTATTTTCTTTTTATAAGGATAGCATGCATTTTTTTAAAATTATAACTGATTGCGTAGTGTAGGGTAAAATGAGTTATTTTCGTAATTAAATAACAAATACGCCCAACATTCACACACATAGTCCTGACGCACATTAATATCGAGTCTAGTGTCGTGGGAATCAGAAGCCACGAGAGATTTTTCTGTCTCACAAACATCTAGTAGACCCAACACCAAAACAAATATCAATCTCACACTAGCGGCTATTGCACGCCAGCTACTTGTCCGCCTCGTGCAAGTAATGGCGCCAGTAAACTCCCCGGTGCAAACGCGCGCGGGTCGATGAGAGCTCCCGTCGCATAGTACCGCAGTACATTCTAGTTTTTGCCGCCAGTTCCCAACTTTCTGGGTCTGGACGTGTAACGGTATATTGCTTTATTGTATTTGATGCTGGGAATTCTGTGCGGTCTTATATATTGAGAAATACGAGCTACGAATAAAATATGTTAGAGTTACGTAACTTCGCGTATGATGAATTTTCCTTACATGGGAGTATATGGCCAAAGGTTATTTTCAGTCAAGTAGAGTGAATGATAGTTGTCAAGGAATCAGTAGGAATTCATCTGCTTGACCGAGGTGGTGACACGGTCTCATAAAAGTCTTGGTGAAGCAAGCTTACTATCGTGCTTCCTTCGGTCTAATATTTCTTTGTTACTCCCGTTTTTTTTTTTTGTTCTTCAGAAGGAAAAAGGCGTCTTCCCACCTTAAAGTCTACGCATCTCCATGTCCTATAGTGTTGCAGATGTTCATGGGTGGCGATGATCACTTACCATCAGGTGAACCTTATGCTCGTTTACCCCCTATATCATAAAAAAAGAAAGAAAAGGGATGACCTTTTAACGTCTATATTAATAAGCCGACGCATCTATGATTCAATTGCTGTAGATATTAAGTGTAGTAACCACTTAAGACTCGTGTTTAAGCCCCGGGGTGAGTAGTTTACTGGTGGTAGGTCTCTTATATGTGCGAGGCCCTCTAAATAGGTACACTGCAATATCTATTTCTCCCGCCAAACAGTAGTGTAAATGCACTGTTGTGTTCAGGTTTGAAGGACATTGTAGACACCGTAACTACTGGACATAATGAGACAAAACCGTATGTCTCAGGATTCAGTGAAATGCCAAGCATTGCCTTGTAATTCATGGTGTTGTTTGGTTTTTCTACTGGCCATGAGCGGTCGTGTAGCCTACTATCAGGCGATTGGCGTGATAGTCTCGCCATTAAAAGCAATAAAAGAAACAGGTGAGCTCTTTTCGTTTTCCTTGACAATAGAACAAAGAACAAAATACTGTACGAGTATTATACATTTACAAAAGTGAGTTTGTTTGTTACGTTATCACGCCTGAATTACTCAATCGATCTTTAAAATATTTTGCATATACTGTTGGGATATGTAATAATAAAAACACTTGTTCTTGCAGTTTTTCGTATATTTCTTCCTTTATACACACTTTCCAATCACTTTTCCTTATTTAACGCAGTTAGTGTTTCTTGAGATGTTCACTCTTTGAATGTTCACAGCATAATGTCCAGACAAATTAATGTCTCTCTTATATATATATTCTCTCGAAGGTACAAAAATAACAAACTTAAAACATTAAACATGTTTCATAAATCCATTTGTGTTTGTAAAATAATTAAGAAATACAAAACATTTTATAAAAATATGTAACACAATATAATACATATAAATTAGGATAAAAGAAATAAATCAGGAAATCTATTTACCAAAATGCAAACACATTTATATTATTAAAAGTAATTTTACCTACATAATATTAATAAAACTAACAAATAATACTACCGGCATAAGATGATCCTAACAATACGTTGTCGGAGGTATAGAAAAGGACGTAGGGTATTTTTTGGTTTAGAAACACATACAAGGTATTCTGCAGCGATAGAAAAAATAATTTTGCTTAGATGAACTATGTTCGTCTCTCGTACAATCCAGCCTACCCTTTCTAACTTCTACACTTTTCTGTTTTCACTGATTTAGCCTTTTTAACCGACTTCAAAAAAGTAGGTTCTTAATTCGTCGGAATCGTTTTTTTCTACTCTACTGTATTAGCTTATATACGCTCCTCGTCAACGCACGGGCCTCCTCTACAATCGAGAATGCGATTGTGTACAATTTTGTTTCTTTCTTTATAAATAACCTCCTATACCTTGGCAATTCGAACAGTAAAATTTTGTCAAGTAAAATCCCTAATAGTTCGTTTTATTTCAATACGAATTTTTATTCATTTTCTTTATAAATATAAATAGGTAGCTAGACAATTCGGACCTTCCAACTATTCTATCGTTTGCGAAACTTCCACGCTCAGAATACAAATACCTTCTCGCATAGTTTTTCAATAACAGCGCAAGAAATGCTGAGAAATAGGACAGGGAACACGTCACGTGATTTTGTTTGCCTGTAGCTGAGAGGGACGAATTTCGGATTTAATTTGGGGGGTTATATTGTATTTTTTTCTGGGTCCGGCAAGAGAGTAGAAGGCTTAAGCCATGATTGACGTAATTAATGAAATATTGTGAGAACTTTATCAACTCAAAACTGGAGAGGAAAAAAAGCTTAAGAGATGATGATTGCTGTCGTTAATGAAATTATATAGAATCGTTATCAGGCGCTCAAAACTGGAAGGGAAGGGAACGCAATTGCTTTCGGCGATCTTATCACCGAACAAAACATGATAGCAGAGCCATTGTTTCACATATTGTTTAATTGTATTATGGACGGTTTATTGGAACAGTATTGAATAATTTTCAGCCACAATATTTTAGTGTGGTAAGGGAAAATGTTACAACAAAAATAAATGATAAAATTAAGAGACCAAAACGTATCAGTAACTTAATTTCATGCATTTTAAATTTTGAATATTATCAACGTGGGTCTGGACCCCCCATGATATCCCCAAATCCGCACCCGGCAGAACGCATAAACAAGGTATCCCGCAAAGACGTTGGGAAAATAAACGATGTTTTTCTTACATTTACGCTGTTGCGATAAAATATTAGTATTGTATGTAATAATAAGCGGATGACATAATAAAAGGCTTTTTATTTTGCACTAGTTTCTGCTCTTGGCTTTGTTTGTATTTTTTATAATGACACGATTGCGTCGGTGTAGTTGTATTACGGTACGATTACAACTGAGTTCCCGGGTTCGAATCCTGGGTCGGGCAAAGTTATAATTTTTATATTCAATATCGGCCCGGAGACAGGAATATGTTCACGATATGGCGATAGGCTCGCTCCCTATCACATCATGGGATGGAAGTACATACATAAACTTACCTCTTTTTTCCAGAAGGGCCAGGCAGAGGTGCTACCAGGCTACCCACGTTTCGTCTTGAATGGTTAATCAAACGATGTGATAAGGGGCGAGCTTATCAATGTCGAGCACAAATTTCTGACTTCGGGCTGGTAACGAATAAAAAAATCCAATATTACTCTGCCGGGCTTCAAACCTGAAACCGCAATATTGTAACCGTACCGTAGTACAACTACGCCACCGAGGCAGTCTAATTAGAGGACTTCTTAATTCTTCGCTTACAAAAACTCTTTAACAAAACTTGCCTCAATTTAGCAAAAGAGCAACATTAAGTTTTCTTTGTCATAACGCGTTGTTCTAGAAAAATTAAAATAAAGAAAACTTAATATAAACAAGAGTTGCACGCTGACCCCACATAAATTGGCTGTAGTGTCTGGGGGTTTACTCTATGATCCGAAACGAAACTCGAATGTTCGGACGTTAGACGTCTGCAGTATGTTTTTGATTTTCCTTCAGATTTTTCTTCTAAAAATCAACACTAAGGTCTATGATACTTATCATTCACTCCGAACTAAGTCTATAGTTAGGACGCACGATAGAGGATTCGAACATTATATGGAGTACCTAGGCACATTCGTGCAGTTTTGCCTGCGACGTGCGAAGTTTCGAGTTTCGTTTCGGATCACAGAGTAAGCCCCCTGGTCCGAAGCGAGGTAATTGGCGTACTGGGTACACGCCAAGCGGAATATGATAGTTATGGTTCTGCGTGAAGGACATTTTATTGGATGTAAGGTCAGCTGTTATGAACTTTAAATTATGATAGGTACTTGACCCGTTTGTGTGTTTATTAAGTGTATGTATTTGTAAGGCCCCGATATAACCAAAAAATACTGTTACAATTTAGATGAGCTTTTCATTTTGGATACCTAAGTCGTTTTTCGATATAATAATTAAATTTTGTTGTTTTTTTTTAATAACGGCTTTTTTATGGCTTTTGTTTTGTCACTGTACACTATTATTTTAAAACCATTAATTGGTTCTTGAATTAAAAACCGTTTATCTTGGCTACTTTCCTCAGTGTAGCATGCGCTGATCGCTAGCTGCGGAATGTGCGAAAGTGTGTTCTTACGTAAAGGTCATTAATACACCCAAAGTTTAAAATAAATGAGTCAATTTTGTCGATCGTGCAACATCCATAAGTATATTGTGAGAATTAAAAAAAAAGTTTTTTTTTTGTAATTTATTTCATACCTTCACTTACATGATTATTTTTCACCAAAATTTTAATTAATCGCGATCTCCGAAACCGCGTTAACCGAAACCGCATACACCGAAGCCGCAGTAACAGAGGGATTACCATATTAATATCGTTTATTAACATAACTTACATTTGGCAGAATACCAGTCGGCCCGTGCATTGTTCTGTGCTCTACCCGACGTATTTTGAACTCTACCCCTTTGTTTTAAGGTTACAATTTGTGTGAACTCTAATCTGTGGTCGAGGCTAGCCCCTTTTATTGTTTAAAGGCCTTTGTTAACCATCCAGCGAATTATAAAGACCGGATTAAGTCAAGATTCAAGAATTTTAATGGGATCAAATCGTTATTAAGTAATTTGAGCTGGTAAATTTAGGTCATTAAAGCTACAACATGAATTTTGCGCCAACCCGTACTAGGTCAGCGTAGTTGACTATACGGCCTAACCCCTCTCAATCGTACTCTCGATTGTGAAGGAGGCTCATACCTTGCAGTGGGACGTATATAGGCTGATACAATACAATATGACTCCTAAAGTCCGAGAAGTGTGCCCCGGATTCGAACCCATGACCACCATCTCGATTTAAGGCGTCCAGTTTGCTACCAATGCAGCACTTATGTATAAAAACGATAAATAAAACTATATCCGATGAAATGCCCATATCTTTCTGAAACAATAAATATTGTATTCTGTGAATCGATAAATCAAGCACTTAACTGTTTAAACGAGCGCCTGCATATTGTAAGATAATTGTATTATTATTGCTATAGCTCAAAATCAGAAAGATTTGTCCATATTATTTATATATGACCAAGTTTTCTACTAGACCAAAGCCAAGTGAGTCAGCAAAGTGCATTAGTGCCTCAATTCGACATAACCATTAGATTGAAATACATAAACATCACGCCTTTATCCCAGAAGGGGTAGGCAGAGGTGCAACCAGGACACCCACGTTTCGCCTTGTATGTTCCGTCCCACGATGGGATAGGGGGCGAGCCTATCGTCATATCGGGTACAAATTTCTGACTCCGGGCTGATAATGAATAGAAAATCCAATATCACTTAGCCCGACCTCAGCTTTGTAATCGTACCGAAGTACAACTACGCCGCCAAGGCAGTCATTAGATTTACCTAAGCCTATACAGACATACATACCCAACAGTCACATACATAGTCCTGACTCGACACTAAGAGCGAGTCTTGTGTCGTGTATCAGAAACTACGAGAGACTTTCCCAAGGTCCTTGTCTCTGAAGATGGTGAGACATCCAAATTTGTTTATTAAGATCTAACGAGTACAAATAGGCCTCCTTCAAGGATCTCGTTATTTATTTATTTATTTATTATGCAACATTAACATTACGCTTAGAATTTTCACGACAGCCTTGGTGGCGCTGTTGTACTAAGGTATGATTACAAAACTGAGATCTCGGGTCCAAATCCCGGGTCGGGCAAAGTGATATTGGATTTTCCTATTCATTATCAGTCCGGAGTCAGGAATTTGTGCTCGGTATCGCGATAGGCTCGCCCCCTATCACTTCCTGGGACGAAACAGACAAGGCGAAACGTGGGTGCCTTGTTACTACCAGGAGAACCTCTGCCTATCCCTTCTGGAAAAAAGGCGTGAGTTTATTAATGTATGTATGTACAATTTCATATTCAAATCATATTAGGTATACATATATGTATTTTTATGGTAAACATAACAATTATACAAATCGCTATGGTATGCAGGTTTCCTCACGATGTTTTCCTTCACCGTTATAGTGCGTGGTGATTGACTATCAATACACTCATGACTCCGAAAAGTCAGAGCTGTGCCCTGAGATTTAAACCCGCGACCACCGTGAATATGTAGGCAGCCGCGTCTGGTCCGTTACCAACAGGCCACCACGCATGGAATAAATTTCTAATGTATGTAAAAAGTCCGCCAACTCGCACTAGGCCAACGTGGTGGACTATATGGCCTAACCACTCTCAATCGTACTCTCGATTGTGGAGGAGACTCGTGCCCTACAGTGGGACGTGTATTTTTTCCTGATACAGAATTCTTTATTAGGTCAAGATATCACAGTCAAGTCGGACATCTAATGAACTGCTCTGATTTAGACCAACTTGTAACTTTTGTAACAATCACGATATTGTAAACTGGTTTTGAAAAGAGCAACACTAGAGTTTCTTGCCCGTTCTTCTCTAGTGAAAACTACTTTCCGAAGAGGGTGGTAAAAAAAAATATTACTGAATCTAATTAAAATGTTGAACATTTTAATGGATTCAATAAATTATTTTCATTTTCATTTTCATCAACTAATAATAAATATCTTCTCTTACAGATCACAATGAAGACGCGTGACATTGTCCTGATCACGATCCTCAGTTGTTCCGCATTGGCGTTACTCTTCGCACTCGCGGTGTACCTGTTCGTAAGACGCAGGAGGAGAAAGAGAGAGGACGATGACGACACCAGCTGCGCTATAAGGTGAGTGACCATTTCTTTGACCGTAGGAAATAAGAATACCTAAATTAAGGTCTTTAAAAGTGGTAGAGCCACGCTGTTGTCAGCCATGACTCAGCATGAATGGGCAGGCTCATCCGGGGTGATACTACTGTCTCACAGAAGATAGACGTCAAGCGATAGCTATACTCGTACTGTCACGTTCCGTTCAGTGAGTTGGACTCTCGGATGCCCTATACCCCTTTCCTCTCCCCATACTTTTTCCTTTCCGCTCCCCTCCCGATCTGATGCGGCAACACATCCATGATCCAAGCGTTGTGGATGTTCATGGGCGGCAGTGATCACTTGCCATCAGGTGACCTGCTTGCTCGTTTGCCGGACCTACGCTATAATTAAGGTTAATACTGTAATCATGAGATTTATACCGAAAAACATATATGATTTAACCAACAATTAAAAAATAAAAAACGATTTATAAGAATTAATAGCTGACTCCAATTTTAAATTGTAAAAGGCGATTTGCTTTACACACAAATATTTCTCAAAGTTTCCGTGTTAAAGCCACGCGTGCTAGCTTAAGATACAGCTGGATAGTTATCACCATCATAAGTGATCCACGTATGCCTAAAGTTCTTTCTCTATTTAACTGTCTTCTCGTATATTTCCCTCATTAAGTTCTGAAAGTTTTACAACAGCTCGAGTAAAAAAGCTCTACGAAGACTGTTTCGCGGTTACTCGCCGAACGAGCTTAAAACTTGGCCGCAAAGTTAACAATAACTTAAATGTTTTGTTATCTAAGCGCGTTCTAAGTTGCAAAGTTAGTGTAAGTTAGATTAAGTTCGTGACTGCGGTTACCTGTGACTTAGTAAATTTAACATTATAATTACTATTTAAATATGGCCTTTGAGGTTATAGAGCTGACGTGACAGTTTTATCGACTCGTTCTTGGTTTCAGAATCTATTTTACTATACAGGGTGTATTCAGAAATTAATCGGAAACGAAGGCTTAGTATTAATAATTTCAAACAGATATTTATCTGTATCAGCCCATATACGTCCCACTGCAGGGCACGGGCCTTCTCTACAATCGAGAGTACAGTTGAGAGGGGTTAAGCCACATAGTCCCCCACGCTGGCCTAGTACGGTTTGGCGAACTTTATTTACCATAGAAATTCATTAAAATCGCTACGTTATGCAGGTTACCTCACGATGTTTCCTTCACCGTTGTAGTGCGTGATGATTGACTATCAATACACACATAGCTCGGAAAAGTCAGAGGTGTGCCCTGGGATTTGAACTCTCGGCCAATGTGAACATTAGCTGTTGCGCCTTTCCAACAGGCCACCATGCAAATTCAAACAGAATGCAATTAAAAATTAAACAGTTGAGTAGCAGGCCGTATGTTGACCCTTAGCGCCAGCAGATTATTTGTACCATTGCGTTTTGAAAAAGAAAATATGCAAGATATTATTTTAGCAAAAGCAAGATGTATGACGCTGTGATGCGAGGGGCCGTGGGTTCGATCCCCGCACGGAAACAAATGTTTGTGTGTCAATGTATTTGTTTCGGGTCTGGGTGTTTGTGAGACCGTAGTCACGTAGTTTCTGATACACGACATAAGACTCGATCTTAGTGTGTGATTTATGTATTTAAATGTTGGGTGTATTTTTTTATTTATAAATATAATTATCCACTCAAACACGATCATGGGTTATTTTTTTGTTATTAATTTTCATTTTTTTTTTTGCAAAATTTCGAGTTGCATTGTGTTTGAAATCACTAATACTACCAAGCAGCTTCGTTATCGATCACAATCGTCTTATTCATTTCATGTTCATTATTCGACATTTCAACATTTATTTGACGATAAAAACATGACGTATTGTTTAAAATAACAAAATATATTTTCCCAAGACAATCCTTAAAACAGCAAATAAAATATTATCTTTTAAACTGTTGACAATAGGTGCATTCACCCTAAAAAAAGAAATTAAACCAACAGTCGTCGAGACAGAAATATAAAACGTACATTAAATGTTCTAAAGTATTATCTTGCTTTTTCAAAGTAAACATGAGGTATTTGTTAAACACAATTTTTATTAAAAGTCCAATACTGTCTATGTTGAGGACATTTACCCTTACATGGGAATAACTTTTATAATGATTAAAATGTTGTTTTTTGTTTTTAAAAGCAATAAGCCCAAATATTTGTAATATTATAAATAATAAATAATAAACAAATCAATACACCCAACAGTCACATACATAGTCCTGACCCCACACTAAGATCGAGTCTTGTGTCGTGGGTATCAGAAACTACGAGAGACTTTTCGGTCTCACAAACACCCAGACCCGAAACAAATACCTGTGGATCACACAAACATTTGTTTCGGTGCGGGGATCGAACCCGCGGCCTCTTGTTTCACAGCCGGCGTCTAACCAACTGCGCCACGGAGGCTAATACAATTGTAATAGTTTTATTTTCTCGTGTGTTTTGTTGCATAAGATAAGGGATATTAATGTTTATTTTTATTGGAATTTACAGCAAATATAATACTGAAGTTTTATTTAATTATATATGTTACTAGCCAAACCTGATCATAGGACAAACTCATTTCACCTAGGCAATCTAGTCCTTCCTTCACGCGATAGGACAAACCAGTATAGGCTAGGCCTTTAAAGTACCTATTTCTTTTTCATTCCTATATATTTTACATACATATACGAAAACATCACGCATTTTTCCCAGAAGGGGTAGGCTGAAGTGCTACCATGACACCCACGTTTCGTCTTGTGTGTTCCATCTACACGTGATAGGGGGCGAGTCTATCGCCATAACACGCTCAAATTCCTGACTCCGGGCTGATAATGAATAGAAAGATCCAATATCGCGTTGTTGATATACATATTTTGTTAATTATCAATTTAATTGCGGGTTAAAGTCAAATTAGAGAGATTTGAAGTTGCAACGATCATGCTACTCTATTCTGTAAAACTAGAGTTACACTGCCAGAGCAAATTAAAGTAATACCCAGTCTTGTTATAGTAAATAGAGGCGAAAATCCTAAATCACCCATGCAAGCCTTCACAAACTTCGTCTTTGTATGCGCAAACAAGATCGTAAATTGTAGTGTTGACGAGTCGCTCGGGAAAGTTCGGGAGTGTTCGTGTGTTTCCGGAAATGACGAAAACAAGATGCTTGATATGTCTTAATGTTCGACAAACATGCAGTGACTAATATTCAAATTGGCAGTATAGCCATGTGCGTTGTGGCCTGTTGGTAACGGACCAGACGCGGCTGCCTACATGTTCACGGTGGTCGCGGGTTGAAATCCCAGGGCACACCTCTGACTTTTCGGAGTCATGTGTGTATTGATAGTCAATCTCCACGTACTATAACGGCGAAGGAAAACATCGTGAGGAAACCTGTATACCGTAGCGATATGTAAAAATTTCTATGGTATGTAAAGTCCGCCAACCCGCACTAATTCAGTGTTGTGGACTGTACGACGGCCTCTCTCAGTGGTACTCTCGATTGTAGAGGAGGCCCGTGCCCTGCAGTGGGACGTACATGGGCTGATACAGACATAGATGTGACTAAGTTAACTTACAACCTAAGAGTATATAAATATAAAAAGAGAAAGCGCTGTCATACATCTGCGTCTTCAAAAACGTAGATATTTTCTTGTTCGTAATATTGGTGAAAATTGAACTAATTAGTTAATAACCTTCTACAAAGTCCTTTGATAACCGAAATTTAATTTAAATATTATCCGTCTAAAACGAGCTTGTGTTGAAATACCCAAAAATTATTTTTTTACATATTTCTTTTTCAAATAATTCGTGCATGTTGGACAACCTGTCAAATGTCAGCCAATAGGGGGGCAGAAAATGGCCCGGCACAATTTTCATCTACGTTTTTGAATAACCAACGCTCTTTCTATATTATAAACACTCTAATGCGACATCAAAATCAAATAAAATATGAAAAAAACCTACAAAACTATTTCGAGACGTTTTTATACCGTCAATATTTGAAAAATTAAATTAGTAAACAGACAGAGCCAAGCCTTATACGTTCACCTTTGCGTACCCTTCGGGATGTTACGTAACCCGAAACTAGACACTTCAGTTCGCAAATAACTTTTACAACTTTGTTTGTGACATGGTGACGTCGGGGAAAACATGCACTAGGGTAGGAATGCGGTTCTGTCTGTGATTTTTTATTATTATCGAAATAAGTTTTTTTTTAATTTATTTATTGTATTGTTGACGGCCTCGGTGGCGTAGTTGTACTACGGTATGATTACAAAGCTGAGGTCTCGGGTTAGAATACTGGCTCGGGCAAAGTCATATTAGATTTTTCTATTTCATTATCAGCCCGGAGTCAGGAATTTGTGCCCGATATGGCGATAGGCTCACCCCCTATCACATTGTGGGACGGAACACATAAGGCGAAACGTGGGTGTCCTGGTTGCACCTCTGCCTATCCCTATCTGGGAAAAAGGCGTGATGTTTATGTATGTATTGTTGGTATTACAACTTGTTATTTTATTTATTTATGATTAGTCAATTTATTTAATTTCGATTTTTTTCCTTTCATTTTCATTTTTTAAATTGCGATAAATGAAATGAAATATTCAAAAGCACCACATTATAACATTATAAGGATAATATTTTAAGCCCAATGAGCACTAGAGTTTTCAAAATATTATATTTCCTATCATAAGTAATGATTTTATTGAAGGAACGCTTACACAGTGGCTCAAATTGGAAATAAAATTGAAAACCTCACGATTAACAAGACAAACTTATTCCCACAAGACATACACCATGTTACCAGATACCCAAATTGAAGCAACAATTTCGAAGCCACATTTCCTGTAGCAAAATTGGCGACGGCCCAAACCCTTTCCACCCTCCACGAAGGCCGGCAAAGTTGTTACGATTCCCCAGGTATTACCGCTTTGCATGTTCCCTCCTTCCGGCAACATTTACAAAAGATAAATTAAGTGCAGGTGCAGCGCAGTCATTGGTATTTTCCGATAATTGAAGGATAGCCATTCTGGTTAAAGGGTAACGTATTAAAGTCTAAATAAACGAAAGGCTGTGTTTTTGCATATTTCATCTACTTTTAATTGAGATACCACAGTAGCCGCTGGATGCAGGTCGCTTCCAGCAGGTCAATGTGGAGATCCTTGGGGAGGCCTATGTTCAGCAGTGGACTTCCTGGGGCTGAAGAGAGAGCTACAGAGAGTAGCGAAGAATTATTTTTTAAAAGGAAAACCTACACCCTAAAATATGACATAAATGATGATACCTAATACATTACATCTACGCACAAAAGGAAAGCTGTTAGGAATCGAGTTGTATGAATTTTCACCTACAAAATACTTTAAAATACATACATACATACACGCCTTTTTTCCCAGAAGGGGTAGGCAGAGGTGCATCCAGAACATCCACGTTTCGCCTTTTATATTCCGTCCCATGATGTGATAGGGGGCGAGCCTATCGCCATATCGGGCACAAACTCCTGACTCCGGACTGATAATGAATAGAAAAATCCAATATCACTTAGCCCGACCCGGGATTGGAACCCGAGACCTCAGCTTTGCAATCATACCGTAGTACCACTACGCCACCGAGGCAGTCACTTTAAAATAGAAAGTCAATATCATGCATTTCTAAATAATTATTTTCTTATAAAAACAAATTTTATTTTTTGTGAAAAATGAGCTCTGAAAATCACGCTGATAAATTGGATTTTTCCAAAGTGATTACTTTGACTGTCACAATGAATCATTCAACTCGATTTATTAAAGTAATATTTTATTTATTTCATATTGATTCAATAGTCATTGAAAGGCTTATAGATTGATAGTATAGTAGTAATAGCTAATAAAAAAAAATTAAATTCGAATTCAGGACGAAATTCGATTTGATACTAAAAATGATTATAATTTGTTTTGATAACAAAACATTATGATGTTACTTGGTAACTTAGCACACATTGTTTTGTCCTTTTCAGCACTGACAGAAATACAATTATGAAAAAATTGCATAATTTGTTGGACAGCATAAAATTTTATGAAACATGTCTATTTTTATAAAATTGCTAGGCCGCTGCTCACCCCAGCTTCGCCTTGGTGCAGATATTGTTTCATCCTATGTTCATCAGGGATAATGTAGGATTCTAATAGTGAAAGAATTTTTCAAATCGTTCCCGTAGTTTCAGAGCCTATTCAATACAAACAAACAATACAAATCTTGCCTCTTTATAATATTAGTTTAGACTAATATTGTTCGGCCACAAGAAAGAGCGAGAGAAAGTATAGTTCACGGCTTCGCCCGCGTGCAAGAGTTTTTCCAGGATAGAAGCCCTGCAATATTTTATTTTTATCTTTGTTTCTATATATTTTCCTGGGATCAAAAGTACCATATTGGAGCCTTCCTCGAAAATTAGACTAACACTAAAATAATTTTAATTCGAACTTCGAATTCGAAGTTGTTTAGGTCAGATGAATAAGTACACCCAACCGTGATATATATAGTGTGCCGTGTATCAGGAACTAAGAGAGGGTTTTCGGTCTCACAAACACCCAGACCCGAAACAAATTTCTGTGGATCACACAAATATTTGTATCGGTACGGGGACCGAACCCGCGACCTCTCGTTAACAGCCGTCGTCTAACCAACTACGCCACGACGGCTCTCACATTAGCGCGTTCATACAAACAAACTCTTCAACTTACATATTAGTATAGATTTGACTCTATCCCCACTTATTTGATTAAACATTTATACAAACAGTCAACTTGACAGTACAAAGTTATTATAGCACTATGAAGACAATCAGTTAAGTGCTTCAAAAGTTAAAGTTATGCTAGCACTGACAAACACTCAAAGTTTTATATATAAAGAACTTATCAATCGATAGAGCAGTGGTTCTCAAAGCTTGGGATAATGCTCTCGTTGGAACTGTAGGCTTCCAAGGGAGAATGTAGGGATCGGAGTAACACTATTATTATCAAGAGAATTATTAGTATTTTTTTAAAATCTTGACAGTACTTTAAGAGACACTATAATGTTTCTCGTAGTTTTTTATTCTTGAATCAGACTTGAATCATTGTGTTACTTTTGGTCATTTGCAATAAATAAATCATGAATAATACAACTATCTTTTCAGCTAAAAAATAAGCTGTTCAAAAAAAAGGATTTCATAATAAGGTTTTTAAGAAGCTGTTGTTTAAGACACTGTTAAACAAAATTCTGGATAACTAAAGGGGTTATTTCCAAAGGGGGCGACGCCCAAAGTTTGAGAACCTCCAAAATGTACTGACTGACTAGAATAAAGACTCCAAATGGACCATTTGCAAGACATTATCGCAACTGCAATCAGAATGGGGTTAATTGACCGATTACCAGTCCCTTTACAAAATTGTGACTATTTTCTCCAAGATTAAGTCTGTGTCAGGATGAAAGTAATGGCGGTCCTTACTCAGTTGAGATTTATTAGATGCTTTGTATTTGAAAGGGCTATTGTGAATTTCAGCCTATTTGATTGTGGTAGAGTATTTGAATTCTTTCGTAAAAAGACCTATCATTTAAAACCCAAGAAGCTTTAGTTGCATTGTGTCTAAAGTCACTAAGACTACCACCTGGCTTTGTTTTCGGTAGGAGTCTTGATATACCCTGTACAGGGTGTACAGGGACATTCATATACGTCCGTACGTACGTTCTGTAGCAGTTCATATACGTCCCACTGCATGGCACGATTCTCCTCTACAATCGAGGGTACGATTGAGAGGGATTAGGACGTATAGTCCACCACGCTGTTAAACGAGTATATACTCGTTAAATAACGAGTATATACTTAATTACATACATATGTATGTAATTAAGTAATTTGCATTCAATAACATAGATCAAAGGCCATCCCGTTATTACTCTACAAGCATAATTTAATGTCCCTACTCACCGCAGACCGACGAAAGATTTATGATAATGAAGATTACCCTAAAGTTAAAGGTGAGGCGATAAAAAAGGGACGATGTGAATTGGAGACATTCCCTATGGGTTCCGTAGCAATAAAAGTTAACTATAAAAATATTTTTATTTAAATAAAATCATGGTCGGGCCTGTTGGTTTGTCTATTTAAAAGTACTACTTTACTGGTGGTAGGTCTCTTTATTGGGAGAGACCATCTGGGTAGGTACCACTGCAACGTCTATTTCTCCTACCAAACAGCAATGTAAACGCATTGTTGTGTTTCGGTTTGAAGGCATTGTAGCTAGAGTAACTACTGGACATATAATGACACTTTACAACTTATGTCTCAGGATGAAGGGCAGTGGAATGCCAAGTATTGCTTTGTAATTCTTGGTGTTTGGTTTTGCTACTGTCCATGAGCGGTCGTATCGCTTACCATCAGAAAAATGGCATGCTCGTCTCGCCATTCATCGCAATAAAAAAAACTTCGTGAATTTAATTATTTATTTATATGTTTTACTATATGCATGCAGTCGCTGCCGGCCCTCTTGTGTAAGTCGTCCCACGATCTGGCCAGAGGACGTTCCACGCTACGTTTGCCAACACGCGGTCTCCACTCCAGAACACGCTTACTCCAGCGGTTATCTGTTCTTCGGCATATGTGGCCAGCGCAAGCAGCAGACCGGGCTCTATGGCGTACTTTGAGAGAGGCCTATGACCAGCAGTGGACTGCAACGGGCTGAGGTTGATGATGATGAATACTGTATTGTATCAGCAAATAATCGGCTACTTCTGAACACGCGCCTCCTTTACAATCGAGAGTACGATTGAGAGGGTTACGCCTGAGTCCACTACACTGGCCTAGAGCGGTTTCCCGGACTTCATATACCATACAAATTTATACATATCGCAAATTTTTATGGTTATAGTGCGTGGTGATTGACTATCAATCTATTTGTAAAATTTTCAGTAGCTATACCAACGAATATATTGTAATAATTTTGCTGTAGGAACTGCTGACGCAATACTCTCTGTGGTTTCAATTAGTGTCATGTCGACATACGATACACAGATGGCCTTAATAGCTATACTAGCTTTTGATAGCGGCTTTACCCGTTTTAATATATAATTTAATAACAGCTGATGAATACGTCCAACAGTCACATACAAACATTTGTGTTGGTGCGGGGATCAAACCCGCGACCTCTTGGTTCACGATCGGCGTCTAACTAACTGCGCTACGGAGGCTGTTTATGATTTGACGGTCGATTCCTTTATCGATGAAAACAAGAAACCTCCAGTTATGAAGGAAAACATTCTTGTGCTATTTTTCGGAAAATACTTATTTTTTTTAGATGAAAAGCATCCCATAGCCCTTTCCGTACCTATGATAACGTGTATGCAAAATAATTTTGTGACGATCTATTGAGTAGTTATGGCGTGAAAGATTAACAAACAAAGGTTAACAGACAATTATTAGTAAGAATGAATGTGTAGGTGCTACCAGAACATTCACGTTTCTCTCCTGACTCCAGACTGGTAAAGAATAGAAAAATCCAGTACCATTTAGCACGACTCGGGACTCGAACCCGGCTTGAGACCTCAGCGTTGTAATCATACCGTAGTACAACTACGCCACTGATGCAGTCAAAATAAAGATTTATGACGCAAATATTAATGTATTAATAATTTAAACGCAATTTCTGAGAACAAACCATTCATTTTAATATCACGGGCGTGTAAATAAAGGATTTAAACTCGATAGCCAGGTTTCATGGAAATTTTCAAGGAAAAATATTGTTACAAGGTAAATATATGTGATAAATAAAGCACATTTTTATTATGAATTTAATATTTTATATCAAACACTAAAATTAGTACGATATTTGTATCCGCCCCTATAATGACTATCATTATCAGTTATCTATATTGTGCGAACCGACAGCAGAAAAATCATTTTTGTGTCGGCCAAGATTTTTTTTTTTATATGGTGCCGCTTGTGAATGTTCTTTAAGTCACTGAGAGCTGCCGTTGTTCGGAAAGTGGCATGAAATCGGAAGCGAAGTCGAGGGAGGTAAAAAGGTCTGCAGCAAAGTGATACATACATAATTAGCATCATCAACTCGTTGCAGTCCACTGCTGGACATAGGCCTCTCCCAAGGTACGCTACAGAGCCCGGTCTGCTGCTATGCATGATGGATTACCTAATTGATTTCGTTGCGGGTTAAAGACCAGTTAGATATGCCTGGAGACTCGCTGAGCTTCAATGCTCGTTGTCATTACAATGCTTGCCACTGTTGACCTACACACAGGAATTACAGTGGCGGGGGTGAGGGTGGGACAAGGAAAATTAAAATGAATATTAAGACAAGTAATACGACGTTTGTGTAATCATAATTCCTCTATTCTTTTCCAACATCATGTACATTTATACCATATGAAAAAATATTAAGCTCGCATATGAATAACTTTGTAAAACGTCACAACTTGAATAATCGTGGCGTGGTAATATTCCGACTCGGCCATCCTTCACATCAGCCGTTGACAACTCCGTTCTGTGTTCAAATCTTTATTCTATTCTTCTTAATATAACTGCTAGCACCATCGTCATGCTAAAATAGGTTGCTTTACTCATCGCTTATAAAAATCACCCGTTGCATGATTTTAAACCGACTTCAAAAAATAAGGTGGTTCTCAAATCTACTGTATGTTCTTTTTTTAATACTACAGTATTAATCAAGCCTTCAGGGATTACGTACGGAATCCTAAAAAGTAGGAAACCCTTAAAGAGAGAACTGTGGAAAAGTTATGAACAATTGTTCAAACTTGGTTCATTATACACAAAGTGTTAGGAGAGAAATAAGAAAGAGGGTTTTACTCTATGCAATTTTTTAACCGACTAATTATGTCCAATAGTTACTCTGGCTACAATCTCCTTCAAACCGCAATACAACAGTGCATTGACACTGCTGTTTGGCGGGGGAAATAGACATTGCGGTGGTACCTACCTATGTGGTCTCTCACATATGAGAGACCTACCACCAGTGGAACAACTTAGAGATTTTAAAAATATTTTCTAGAATATTTACTGCACTGTAATGTATCAGCTCAAAGTCACCCACTGCTGAGCACGGTACTCTACAATCAAAAGTTCTATTGGGAAGGCTTAGGCTATACCCTGGCCTAGTGCGGGTGGACGGACTTGACGTATAGAAAGCCAAACCGCACTAGACCAGTGTGGTGTACTATATGGCCTAATCCCTCTCAATCGTTCTCTTGTTTGTAGAGGAGGCCCGTGCTCTGCAGTGGGACGTAGCTGATACAGTACAGTGCAGTATAGACTCTAGAAAATCTTGTTATAATCTCTAAGTAAGTTCACTGGTTTCTCATATGTGAGAGACCGCCTGAGTAGGTGCCACTGCATTGTCTATTTCTCCCGCCAAACAGCAGTTTCAATGCACTGTTGTGTTGCGGTTCGAAGGACATTGTAGCCAGAGTAACTACTGGACATAATGAGATTTGACATCTTATGTCTCAGGATGGCGAGCGCGGTGGAATGCCAAGCATTGCCTTGTAATTAATGGTGTTTGGTTTTGCTACTGTTTAGGAGCGGTCGTATCGCTTACCATCAGGCGAATGGCATGCTCGTCTCGCCATTTATCGCAAAAATGTTTCCTCGCGAAGTTTTCTTTCACCTATATAGTGCGTGGTGATTGACTATCAATACACACATGACTCCGAAAAGTCCAAGGTGTATCCTGGGATTCATCATACTTTGTAAATACTTTATCACCATAGCACTTAGCATAAGGCGCATTGCAATCATTTTGTCGTGCCGGCAAAAAATACTATAGATTTCTAACGTAATAAAACTACTGTTTTTACTACCTTTTAAAATTGCTAGGTAAGTTTTCAGAATAGCTAGAAATTGCTTTAAAATATTGTGGAAATTTCCTTGTAATATGGTAATCGGAGAACATTGCAATAAATACAAATAAAGTTGTTCGAAATAGTACTCTAAATACACAATACAGAGTTTACATTCATCCAAGCTTTTTGAAATAAAAAAATACATTCACACGAAATTGGAAATTACATTTTTTCAGTCGAAAAATTATGGCGTATTAAAAATTGAAACGCTCCGTGATTTTTTGGTATGGACTTTAATTCCTGATAAATAGGGTTTAATTTTCAATGCCAAACAGCCTTTTTCGATTTAAACATCTGAGATTTCATTCGACATTACCAATTCATTGTACGTGACCTGCGTTATTTATTCTTTGTTTGTGGTTGCGTAGGCAATAGCGTAGCGCCGTAGCGTTTGCGTAGCCGTACCGTAGCGTTTAACGTAGCATTTCTAAATTTTGTAGGGAGATAAAAGTTGTTAGTATAGAAAGTTTAATAAGCATAATATGAAAAATAATGTGAAAATCTATTTAATATGATTTTCATATATACAGCCAATTAATCTTTTATTAACTGAATACCATAATATTGTTAAGAGTTTTATTCAGCCATAATATATAATTAGCGGGAAGTACACAAAGGCGATTTATTGATTAACTACATAAAATTATATTATTTTTTAACAGGTGAAATTTCATGTTTGTAATCACCGTGAAAATTATGAAAAACCCGTTACCTTAATCCAAAATACGATTGAGATAAAACGTAAAACAGAATTTTGAAATTTTTTTAAAACAGAATATTTGGAATGAACATGTCTGCAATAAAATAACAAATAATTTTACCCGAATATGTGTTGTTGAATAAAAAAAATAACTAAAACAAAATATTTTGAGCAAGTTCAGTTGTAAAGTCTCAACTAGGTCATAAATATTCCAGACAGCTCCCTGAAGGAGGTCCCGCGGGACTTCAGTCAATTCTACGTTTACACCCTTTATAGGGGCTGGGGTAGTCAACCCTTTTTTATGTCATATTTCAGAATTATTCTTTGTTTATTCAAAATAGGTGACCTTGAATTGCAAGAGACTAGATTATGCTCGCGGGTTTGCTTGTGAATTTAGAAGACTCGAGAACTTCGAATCGAGAAGTGTTTTTTAGTATACGTATGCTATAAAAAAGTTGCGTTGTGTAAACATTGTCAGAACACGATAGTCTTTGGCGGTTATGTCATGCGATAATCGCATACGATTCTCGCCGCGAGAAACTCTTCCCGTGTAAATTGCGCTTAAAACTGGCTTCAATTTATTTTAGTTTTCTTGTATTTAAGCAACATTTTGTAAGAAACTATTAAACAATAATTACTAACTTATACACGACTTCAAGTAAAAAGTATGCAAAATTACCCAGTTACTCTTCGTCAAAATTAACTTGTTTTAAATTTAAAATTGTCTTTCCCCTTAAATTACAACTTAAGTAACAACTTCCAAGTTTAATTTCACTAGAGCGCTTAACTTAGACATTATTGTGCCAACTTACAACAACTTAGCCTTACTTAGCCAAAATTTCAGCTCAAACTGCAGTCAAGAAGTGCTTAGAACAAAATCGCATCTGAAATATTGTTTGAAACTATAAGAATTGTTTTCCTAAGGTACAGCTTTCCAACTTTCCATTACGATGTTTATATAAAATCTGTGTCTGTGTTAGTCCATACACGTCCCACTGCTGGGCACGGGCCTCCTCTGTAATCGAGAGTTTGATTGAGGGGGGTCAGGCCATATAATCCACCACGCTAGCCTACTGCGGGTTGGCGGACTTTACATACCGTCGGAATTCTCTAAAATCGCTACGATGTGTAGGTCTCCTCAAGATGTTTTCCTTCACGGAAAAGCTAGAGGTGTGTCCTGGGATTTGAATCTACGACCACCGTGAACATGTTTGCAGTCGCGGCTGGTCCGTTTATCAACAGGCCACCACGTACTTCTGTACAATATAGGAAATAAAAAATAAAAAGGTCAATTTTACTGTTAATAGAATTGTGTAATAATCATTAAGTTTTAATAACATTCTCGTCCATCCTCTTCCCCTCCCCCTTCCCAAGGCCTGCGGGAAGGAAACCATAATCAGTTTTCCCCTCGTAAAAAAGGTTACTTTAGCTGAAATCAATTAAAAGACTTCATTTGTTGCATAACTTTGTTGAAATATATTTAATAGAAAACTGACATTGGCCGATTGAAAAGTCTGCCATTATGAAAATCAACAAAGGAATATAATACATTTATTGTTTCGTGAATTAAAAGAGTAAAAAAAATATATTAATCCTTTTTTCAGTTACTCGTTTGAAAATACAGCATCGTGTAGATTTTTACATGTCAAATGCAAATAAACAAAAAATCTCAACAACGTTTTATATACAGGGTATATCAAAACTGCGACTGAAAACAAAGCCAGATGGCAGTTTTGGTGATTACACGGTGAAGAAAAACATCGTGAGGAAACCTGCATACCATAGCGATTCGTATAAATTTCTATGTTATGTAAAAGTCCGCCAACCCGCATTAGGCCAGCTTGGTGGACTATATGGCCTAACCACTCTCAATCGTACTCTCGATTGTAGAGGAGGCCCGTGCCCTGCAGTGGGACGTATATGGGCTGATACAGTAACATACCTTTATCTGAACTGCGCTTCACTTATCAGCAGGTGGACTATAGTATATGGACTGATACAATACAAAAAAAATACGCAATGCAACAAAAAAATATCAGAATAACAGGTTTCTTTTAGCAATTTTTTAAATATCATCGTGCTTGGGTCTACGTAAGAATGTACCATTGTGTCGTTAAAAATAACAAAGTAGTATATTATTATTATTATTATAGGAAGACGACGTATTTACTACCAAAATACGAAGATAAGTAAAAACTTACATCAAAAACAATCGTTGCTTTTTTTTTGCGAAATTTTAAGTTCTATTGTGTCTGAAGTCACTAATACTATACCTGACTTTGTTTTCGGCCGCAGTTTAGATATACCCTGTATAAATAAATAAAAATTCTAGACAAAATTTCATAATTTTTTTCCGTGTTTGGTTCTTCAAAATTTACTCATTACTCAAATCGGTTTCTCTCTCGACAGAGAAGGTAAAATAAACAAACAACAATGAATTAACCATAACGTAATAAATAATTAATTTCTCCCCATTCCTCGTTTCCATGGTTGTCTGTAAGATTGCCTTGAGCGATACTATCGCTATTTGTGTTTATTACATAAATATACATACTATATCTATACATATAATATTTTTGTAATCGATCGATGTCTGTACATGGAAGGTAAATGAGGAAAACTGATATGGGGGGACTATATTAACGTATAAGAACCCAAAACAATGATTTTTAGAATTTCTGTCTGTCTGTTTATCGGTTTGTTTAACTTAGAAACGGCTTAATGGATGAAATTTGGTATAGAGGTAGCCGATACCCTGAATTCATACTTAGGCTCCTTTTTTTCTCAACAAATGTAATGTTCCCGTAGGCAAACGTGCTACCAGGACACCCACGTTTCGCCTTGTATGCTCCGGCCCACGACGTGATAGGAGGCGAGCCTATCACCATATTGGGCTCAAATTCCTGAATCAAGGCTGATAATGAATAGGAAAATCCAATATCACTTTGCTCGGTCCGGGATTCGAACCGGAGACCTCAGCTTTACAATCATACCGTAGTACAACTACGCCACTGAGGCAGTTATGAATATCCTATCGGAAAACGGTGGAAAACCTATTCATATATGCACAGGTTGATCCTTATGCTCCCTAATTGTCCTAAAAGCGGGCAAAGTTCAAATTTGTGTCAATTAGCTAAAAGTCTGCCTGCGTACCTTAATATTTAACATCTATATGAAATAAAGTTAATTTCGTATTGTTGCAGTTATACCTATCGGGAAACTTGGAAAACTCTACCTTAACCTAATGAAATAAAGTTCAAAATGACTTGTACGTTTTAGGCTAAGGGTATAGGAGGTTGTAACCTAAAATCGAGCGTTGGATTTTGGACTTTAAGTGTGGAAAATTAAGGTAGAGTTTTCCTTGTGGACGTTTTTGAGCAGTATGTTTCAGACGTTGCTGAATTTAGTCTATCCGTGAATTTCGAAGGCCAACGTTGTATTCTCGCTCGCCGGGCCTTGTTTATGTATTTGGTATTTATATCAAGTTATACGGGGTGTTTCGTAACCGGCTCTATCTACATGGTGTTTTAAATTGCGGAAAAAAAAATTAAGTGCGAAAAACTATTTTTGTAGCTCAAAATCCGTAGTATTTAATTATATCACGTTTAACCTATCCTGGGACTGCGCAACTGGATCCAAATTTCTATATTTTGAGACGATTTAAGTTCGAAAATATTCTTTTATATTTTTTGTAGTCGACGTTTTGTAAGTTTATTTTTTAAAAACTTTGTGTGGAAGTTTAGTGTTACAAGTGCTTTTTAAAGAGTTCAAAGTGACGCCTTTTGTTTGCGAACGGGTCCTCACATTCTGCCAAGATTTGACCCTCAATATGAGTCTGAGGAGGTAAGTAAATTATATTTATTAAGTAAAAATATACTGGTTATTATATAGACGATAATATTAATTATAACCACATAAATGCGACTGTAGTTATTGTTATCAAAGATATTAAGTTTTATTTAAGGGATATTTTATAATAAATATATTGCTTTTACATATAATTATTTCACATTTAGTTTGCCACACTTGGTTTTTTTTTTAATTTTGATGTGATACAAAATTTTAATTATTTCACATTTAAATTTGTCACATATGAAAATTTCAAAATAAAACGATGTGATACTAAATATATTTTTAAAGTAATTTGATTGACTTTAGCGATTATATAGTATGATAAATTGTAATAAAACGAACTCTTACGGATTTTATCGCGAATTTGAGTTAATTTGTACACTTTTTTAACTTCCCGATGTTTTGATAATTTTGTAGCTTTCGTGGTCACGGGGCGGACTCGTTTTATTACAATATGTAATCGCGTAAACCTAAGACACCATAAGTATAGTAGATTTAAAAACAATATATTTTATCATTTACTTCGTATAAACATATTGATTTTACTTCTTAGTATCTTTTTTTATTTTGTCGGTGCCAGGATCCGATTTTGGCGCAACTTAAGCCATTTCGCCTGATCTTTCACGTCCTCGATTGTAGCATTGGCACTTAATTTAACAATTCTAAAGTGTTTTCAAAGTCTTGTAACCAATACTTATTTTTCGAGAGCTCTTTGTCAACATCGTTGTTGTTACATATAACTTGGTTTGTTATTTGTATTTTCTCATTTGCTGAGTTCATTTGTTTTTAATATTGTGTAGTATTTTAGTATTTAATTATTATACTAACGCATGTTTTAATTAGTCTCAATAAGAGTTTAAAAGTGTTTTGATTTATATCACGGTCAAAGTTGTATACTTAGGGATCCTTATGATCAGTATGTATCGGTGTCAGCTAATTCTTTACCAAATTAAAGGGTAATTGGTTCGGCCGTTGTTGTAATCATACCTTAGTACAACTACGTCACCTAGGCGTGAGTTTATATACGAGTTTTATTTTGTAAACAAATTTAAGTATTGAATTCACTGTCAACATATTTGGTATATGATTGCAGTCCTGCCTGCCTCGGTGGCGTAGTGGTACTACGGTACGATTGCAAAGCTGAGGTCGCGGGTTCGAATCCCGGGTCGGGCAAAGTGATATTGGATTTTTCTATTCATTATCAGCCCGGAGTCAGGAATTTGTGCCCGATATGGCGATAGGCTCGCCCCCTATCACATCGTGGGACGGAACATACAAGGCGAAACGTTGGTGTTCTGGTAGCACCTCTGCCTACACCTTCTGGGAAAAAGGCGTGTGTTTATGTATGTATGTACATATGTATGATTACAGTCCTTCTAGTTCAGGAAATTATAAGTAGGACTCGATTTTCAAACCGGAATAGATTGACATCGTATGTCTGGATGTTTGCATCGGATATTAAAAATCTCACTCCAAATTTTTCATTTACACTGAAATGCTCACGATTTATTTCTGAGAAAGGGTAGGCAGAAGTGCTAGTACAACTCACAGATAGCTTTACTCCGTCAAAGATGTAATTGAAGGCGAATTAATTTGACATAGTGGGCGCAATTTTCAGTCATGGGTAAATCATAATATGTCATTTTTCAAACTAAAAAAAACTCATACAAGTGCGATTGTTTGATTTGGGAATTAAAAAATCGAACTTATAAACACACAAGACTAAATGTGACTTTCAGTTTTAGACTGACGACTCAGACAGAATTTTCTTTACATTCCAAAGTCTCTCGTAGTTCCTGATACACGACACAAGATTCGATCTTAGTGTGGGGTCAGGACTATGCATTTGACTGGGTGTATTCATGTTTTTTTTTTACACTGACTGCACTGCACCTGATGGTAAGCGCAAATGCCGTCCAGACAGTGTCGAATGGCATCAGACGGCGGTCCCATGCCATTCGACACAATTATGCCGGCCTGCTGAGATGCTTCTTCACGCTACGGCGGAAGGACCCAGGATTATAGGAAGGAGAGAACACGTGTGACGGCAAACAGTTCCACAGCTGTTTTTAAAAGAAAAACTCATACACATTTTTTTCCAAAAGTCGCAGCTTAAAATACTGTGACTCTACCACATTACATAAATTAAAATTTCGACGTTTCTTCTACACCATAATAACATAATCCAGGAAATAACTTAAACACTTATTGGTTAAACTTTCTACTCCGAAGAGTTAAATCGGTTCGCCTGCCATTTGGCAGAGGCACCGTCGTTCCGCGGAATCGTGCAGTATCTACAACGATCTTGGTAATTGTCTAATAAAATCTATAAGGCTACGAACAAGGATAGCGGTAGAAGAATGCTTTTTCTGACAATTTGAAAACAAGATTTGAATATAAAAATACGTATTTTGTTGGTTTTGGTTGGTTTGTACGATTTTGGTTGTCTGGAAGAGATCGCTCTTAGCGATAAGACCGCCGATTTTTTGCATTTTAAGTCTTAGTTTATGAATAACTCATGTTACTGTATCAGGTGCTAAATAAAGAGTTTTTATTATTATTATTTTATTGTGGTTACAATATGATAATTGTATCAGCCCATATACGTCCCACTGCAGGGCACGGGCCTCCTCTACAATCGAGAGTACGATTGAGTGTGGTCAGGCCGTATAGTCCACCACGCTGGCCTAGTGCAGGTTGGCGGACTTTTACATACCATAGAATCCTTTTTGATATGCAAGTTCACTTAAGATGTTTTCTTCCACCGCCAACGTGTACTGTAATTGACCAATACATGTGGCTCCCGACACTTTTGGAAATGAAAATAATTTATTGAATCTCTAAAAATGTTCAACATCATTTAGATTCAGTCATTTTTTATTCTACCACGCGGTTCGTAAGCGGCTTTCACTAGAGAAGTACGGGCAAGAAACTATAGTGTTGCTTTTTTCAAGACCAGTTTACAATACAGTGATTATTATCTACAAATGTTACAAGTTTGTTTAAAGTATAGCCTCAGAGTAAAACCTGCGACCACTAACTTGGCAACCGCGGCCGAGTCGTTACCAAGAGTGCAATATGCTCTCTGTAGGCTTAAATCCTCGCTTCAGACCGATCATCTTATTATGTTTAATTATCGTAATATATAGTGTATTATAATTACGTTATTTATCGTAGTGTATAGCGTTGTACTTAAGTTACATAAACATACATAAACTCACGCCTTTTTCCCCAGAAGGAGTAGGCAGAGGTTCTCCTGGTTACAACCAGGATCACCCACGTTCCGCCTTGTCTGTTCCGTCCCAGAATGTGATAGGGGGCGAGCCTATCGCCATATCGGGCACAAATTCCTGACTCCGCGCTGGTAATGATAGAAAAATCCAATATCACCCGAACTTGAGACCTCTGCGTTGTAACCATACCGCAGTACAACTACGCCACCGAGGAACTCGAGTTGTACTTAAGTCAATAATGACAATATCGCATAGGTTTATATCTGCAATTATATTGTAAAATTGATTAATACATAAATAAATAAAATTTTCTCCCGACTGTGTGATCATCATTGAAGTGGCAATGGGCGGGGCACATAGCACGGAGAACTGATGGCCGATGGGGCCAAAAAGTTCTCGATGGGAGGCCACGAAGCGGAAAGCGCAGCGTGGGACGTCCACCCACTAGGTGGTCAGACGACCTGGTAAAGGTCGCGGGACGTCGCTGGATGCAGGCTGCTGATGTGTGATCATTTGATAATTACTGTCATAAGCTATGACAGATAATTGACACATGAATATATAGGCATGTTGTAGTATTAGGCAGAGTATGCACAATATGCGCAGAAGTTCAGGCAGTCTGTAAAAAAAATCCTACTGCGATAGTACAGCCATTTTTCCTTTCTTTCTAGTTTAAATAATCTATTCTTGGTGCATAATAAAGCACAAATAATTAAATATCTGGTGCATTAGTATTAGTGTGTATCAGCCCATATACGTCCCACTGCAGGGCACGGGCCTCGTTTACAATCGAGAGCACGATTGAGAGGACCTAGGCCATATAATCCACCACGCTGGCTATGCATACACAGCCTTAATTATCTGACCCAATTATGTCGAAATTTTGTGCATGTGTTGCACAGATATTGAGGTTGTATGTATGTATGTATACTAAGTATCAAATTCGTGTTAATTAACTCTGCACGCTGTACTGATTTGATTACGGGATGTGAAATGTTTATTCTAGACTGTTTCGGTGGCGTAGTTGTTCAACAATATGGTTATAACGCTGGGGTCTCGGGTTTGAATCGCGGGTCGGGCAAAATGATATTGGATTTTGTTATTAATTAACAGTCCGGAGTCTGGAATTTGTGCCCGATATGGCGATAGGCTCGCCCCCTATCACATCGTGTGATTGAATACACAAATCGAAATGTAGGTGTTCTAAATGCACCTCTGCCTAACCCTTCTGGGATAAAAGCGTGATGTTTATGTACATATGTATGTATACCATAGAGGCCCATTCACAAGTTTGTGAAGGCTTACGCATAAAAATAATTACGTCTTTGTGAACTCCGTGTTCATTAGGCTGATGTGTGCTTTCACGGTTTTGAATGCAATTGCGCTTTATGATTTGCAAACTGTGGCCTGGGGATTTTCTCACGTTGGATTTAAAAACATTAGAAAACAACTATTTAAGTGTTAAAAAAAATTATGACTGGTTCGAAAAAAAAATATTTTTTATAGCATAGGTCCGGCAAACGAGCAAACAGGTCACCTGATGGTAAGTAATCACTGCCGCCCATGAACATCCGCAACGCTGGATCAAGGATGTGTTGCCGGCCCAATTGGGAGGGGAACGGGAAGAAAAAAGGATAGGAAGAGGAAGGGGCATTGGGCGTCCGGAAATCTGACTAACTGAACGAAATGCGACAGCTGAGCTTTCGCTTCACGTCGATTTCCTGTGATACCGTGGTACCGCCCCGGTTGAGCCTGCCCATTCATTTTAAGTCATGACTGATAACTGCGTGGCTTTACCGTTTCCAAAATTATCTGTATCTATTACTTTTGTAAACTTTAATATATTATTTTTGAAATATAGCTTAACTTATCTTTATATACTTATATATTTTATGTGTACGTGCGTATGTCACTGAACTCCTCCTAAACGGCTGGACCGATTTTGATAAATTTTTTTTGTTCAAAGGGATTCGAGAATGGTTTAGATTCACAATTTGGTCCACTGAAAAATGTTTTTTATTTTAATTTTCATAAAAACGGACCAGATGTTACAGCCTATTAAAAAGTTTGAAATGTTAGGATTAAAGACGTGTGTACAGAACGTCTGTCCGTTCGCTAGTATCTATTATAATTCTTAACCATTTATTTCCCAAAATATGACGCAAAACGCTGACACATTTTAGTAAGAAATACGGACCATTATTCCGGTCCTTAACGGAAATGTAGGGGCTTTTAAAAACCGTGAAGATGTGGTTACGTGGGCAGCAATATTGTAGAAATTTATTAGTGATATTTCGTTGAATTTATATTCTATATTTTGCTATTGTTGCCGTGGAATATTTTCTTTTTTACACCTAAATTGTTGGAGTAAATGGGTTATTCAATATAAGTTCTCGGACTTAGGTTTCAATTGTGTAAATCTAAGTTTTTTTTTATTACCAAAGTATGAACGCGTGAGCGCTGTTGTGTTCCAATTAAGCAGGTATCGTAACAATTTTCCACATTAATAAACACACCCAACAGACACATACATAATACTACGGGAGACTTTTCGATCTCAACACCCAGACCCGAAACAAATATTGTGGCTCACACAAATATTTGTCTCGATGGGATCGAACCCGCGGCCTCTCGTTTCACAACCGGCGTCTAACCAACTGCGCCACGGAGGATGTCAAAATTATTGCCACTATCATTTTCGTTCAATCATTCCTAATTCGATCACAAGACATTAGATAATACGACCCTAAAAGTATATACGTTTATTGACCCGAACCTTTCAAAACGGAGGGCAATAAAATATTGAGGCGCAGCTCGTAAACGCAACAACTTTTATGTCAAAGCTAATGCGGGAAAGTTAAGGAAAAACTACATTTTCCTCGAGGAAAACACGAATCGGAATTGACTTAAGACCCATCGGAATCTGCAGAGTCACTGCAGTCGAAAGCTTTCTAGCTTTTGTGGACGTTTTTGCGAAGCTTTTGGTAGAGCTTATATTTATTTAATTGGGGATTTTTTATTCAAATGTTAGGTTGTATCGAATTGTGTTGGAAAATAATGTCGATTGAAGAAAATTGGTCTGATGTTAAATTGTTGCTTGAGTAAATAGTTCTTTCGATTTTATTTGATTCTACAAACGGTTCATATCGAGAGATGTTTTAGTAAAACTCGATGAGTTTTTGAGGAGCTGTTGTTTCAAACACCTGTTATGAAACGACATTTTGATTTCCGTACAAAAAAAATATATTGCCATTCAAATACATTTGGTTCGGGTTTGATTGACGTGTGTGACTATGAGGTGTTTTTGTTATTATTTTCAAGTTTCGATAACCTATCTAAATATTTTAGGGAGACCATAGAGAGAGGACACATAACCATAGGGAGGCAAGTTGCAGATCAGTATAAGCTGAGTCACTACTCATTATTGTACTGACACTCAATGTTTTGTCCTTTTGTAACACTCTCTCTATCCCTCTTCAGCCACAGGAAGTCCACTGCTGAAAATAGGCCTCCACCAAGGATCTCCACATTGACCTGCTGGAAGTGGCCTGTATTCAGCGAACTAATTGTAATTATGTGTATTTCTCGCGTCAAACAGCTGTGTAAATGCACTAACTGTAACTACTGGACATAATGAGACTTAACATCTTATGTGTCAGGATGGCGAACGCAGTGGAATGCCAACCATTACTTTGTGATTCATGGTGTTGTTTGGTGTTGCTACTGTCCATGAGCGGTCGTATCGCTTACCATCAGGCGAATGGCATGCTCTTTTTGCCATTCAGGGCAATAAAAAAAGACTAATTTGAAGCAACACATTGTTTTTTTTATTATCTTTAATATTAAATTTTTACGTATCACAAGCTTGTAACTATGACTGCTTAATATTAGGTAATTATTCCCAACATCGGCAATATAAAACGAGACCCTGATTTACGACCTTACCCCCCCCTCTTTTTCCCCAAATCCGATGAAAGGTCCACTCAGCAGAGTAAAATATATATTCAAGTCACGCTGAGCTGTTACATAAACTATGACCGTTCACGTTTAGCAAAAATGTACGTACGCTCCTTTAAGTAATTTAATTCCAGCCAGTTCGGGCTTAAGTGGCACATTCGTCCCATCTTACTTATTGGACCAGACAGTGACTATATTGGGAAGATACCTAAATACTACATTCGTAGTTTTGACAAACATAAATGAAAGAAAACACATTTATTTGTCACTTATCACATGATAAATATTATATGAACGCATTCCATCTAAAGAATTTCTACGGTATGTAAGTCCGCCAACCCGCACTAGGCCAGCGTGGCGAACTATATGGCCTAACCACTCTCAATCGATTCTCTCGATTGTAGAGTAGGCCCGTGCCCAGCAGTGGGACGTATATGGGCTGATAAAAAAAAATCTATCTAAAGTTCACCAATCCGCACTAGGTCAGCGGGGACTATATGGCCTAACCCTTCTGACTGACTGACATACCGTAGAAATTCTTTAAAATCGCTACGGTATGCAGGTTTCCTCACGATGTTTTCCTTCACCGTTAAAGACAATTAGATATAGTAGGAGTATATTTGTCACTATTCAACAATTACTGTACTCGATAGTGGAAAACACGTCATAGTAACCCATGCTACTGTGTCGCGTTTTGGTGCTGTGTTGATTCGATTTCCAACAGCAGGCATAATTGTTTCTTTCAATGAAGAAAGTAATCCCTCACGAATTACAAAAATGAAAACCGACTTCAAAAAAACATTATAAAGTAAAAAAAAAACAACAAAGTGAGAAATAAAATCTATTTCATTGTACTTTCTACACGTTGATTAGTTTGCTTATAGACTTTACTAGCCATAAAATCAAAATACATGCGTAACATATTGAAGGCGGGCCGTCAATTACCAAACGCGTAGGACCTATCTTAATATATATAAATCTCGTGTCACAATGTTTGTCCTCAATGGATTCCTAAACTACTTAACCGATTATAATAAAATTTGCACACCATGTGCAGTTCGATCCAACTTGAGAGATAGGATAGTTTAAATCTCAAATTATAGTCGCAATTTTAATTTATTGCTAATTATTTGTCTGTTATTATTTGACAGTCACAATCATCTGTTAACTCCAAATGATTCTAACAGATGTCGATACCTTTCGACTGGGTTGAGTAAGTAATCAATAGATGGCGCTGCTATGGTAAATCTACGAACGTGTCATATAAGCTACATTTTAACAGTATAATTACCACGTGTTGTTGACGCTATAAAATTAATTAAATTTAAAATAAGTAGTTCATTATACTTTAAAAAATCAATTTCGTAGTCAGAATTTTGGCTGAGCGGAAAGTTTTAGCAGGAATTTTGCAAAGTATTTGTGTTTGCGTATTTTTTAAATGATATTCGTCGTATTTTCGTGTTTATATAAGGCCTATCTACAAAATAAAAGCAATTACAAAAAATGTACAACTTGCCTATTTAGGCATTAAGGGATGAAATGGGATAAAGTGGGACGAACGCGATGAAACCGGTCGGATCCGGATTGCATTCGATGGGAAATAATGGGACAGGATGTAACAGAAAGAAAAGGAGCCAGATGAGATGGGATGGGATACGATAGGAAAAGGGATAGTAGGTACTTAGGTTGAGTTCAGGAGTACAAAAGTTTGAACGGGAATAAGATATTTCTGGTGTGGAGTGGAGTCTAAACATCTTAGCACCCAGGCGAAGCTGGGCCGGGCCGCTAGTACCTTATATAAATTTAATAAATAAATAATAAATACACCCAATAGTCACATACATAGTTCTGACCCCACACTAAGATCGAGTCTTGTTGTCGTGGGTATCAGAAACTACGAGAGACTTTTCGGTCTCACAAACACCCAGACCCGAGACAAATACTTGTGGGCCTCACAAATATTTGTCTCGGTGCGGGGAACGAACCCGCGGTCCGACGTTTCACAGGCGGCGTCTAACCAACTGCGCTACGGAGGCTGTCTATTTAAATTTCTACGTTTGGTACTTGGCGACCCGCCTACCATATATTTTGATTTATTCGCTAGTTTAGACTTTTCGTATTATTTGACGCATTACGCAACACAGCTCTTGCGACCCAAGATCCCGCTGACCCAAAACCTTTGTGTATATGATTGAAGCATTGTTTCCCTTTGATGTGAATAATTTACCAAGTTCAAATCAACAAAGGGGTTCGAAATAGAATTGGGGTTGTCAAATGACCCGTACTGGACAGGACCGAGTATGATGCGCGCTCACTCATCTCATTGTCAGTAATTGGCTATCTGATTAAGTCTTTGTAGGGAAAATTAGATAAAATGCTTGAAATAAAGTGGTTGATTGAGTGATCTTATTATCCCTTTTTTTAATTATGATATTTGAAATGAATGATTGAAGTTGACTGCCTCGGTGGCGTAGTGGTACTACGGTATGATTGCAAAGCTGAGGTCTCGGGTTCGAATCCCGGGTCGGGCAAAGTGATATTGGATTTTTCTATTCATTATTAGCCCGGAGTCACCAATTTGTGCCCGATATGGCGATAGGCTCGCCCCCTATCACATCGTGGGACGGAATATACAAGGCGAAACATGGGTGTTCTAGTAGCACTTCTGCCTACCCCTTCTGGGAAAAAGGCGTGTGGTTATGTATGTTATGTATGTATGATTGAAGTTTAAGAACTTAAGGATACGACCTAGTTGAGCTATCAAATTTAGCAATATGGAATGAGTAATGGAACTAAGCTTTATCAATGGAATGATGGACTTAATTCTCTCTCTCTCTCTTGTCAGCCTCAGGAAGTCCAATGCTGAACATGAGGCTAAATAAATCGATGAGGCACATTAATTTGGCATTATAGTTTATTTCATTATCAAATTACTACTGGTGGTAGGTCTCTCATGTGTGAGAGGCCGCCTGGGTAGGTACCATCACAATGTCTATTTCAACCGTCTAACAGCAGTGTAAATGCACTGTTATGTCCCGGTTTGAAGGACATTGTAGCCAGAATAACTAAGAGACTAAACGTTTTATGTCTCAGGATGGCGAGCGCAGTGGAACGCCAAGCGTTGCTTTGTAATTCATGGTGTTTGGTTTTGCTACTGTCCATGAGCGGTCGTATCGCTTACCATCAGGCGAGTGGCATGCTCGTCTCGCCGTTCATTGCAATAAAAAAAAAAATAACCTAATTAGTTAATTATACAGAATGAATTTAATGAACTAAACGGAATTATTAAACTGATGAAGAATTTATTATTGATCAAATTACCTAATTGAACGAAAGTAACGAATTAAATTAAATGGATGAAATTTGCGAAGCGGTCTTTATTTTTGCATTAAACTCGTATTACAATATTGTATGCACACGTAACACTAAACGAAATCACTGAAACTAACCAGATTACAAACCGATTTTTAAAAATTTGTTAATACAAAATAAATATCAATAAAATCACAAATATAAATCATTGAACAAAATTACTTAATTAAATAATATTACAGTACTGTACTGTATCAGCCCAGATACGTCCCCTGCTGGGCACGAGCCTCCTCTACAATCGAGAGTACGATTGAGAGTTGCTAGACCATATAGTCCACCACGCTGGCCTAGTGCGGGTTGGCGGACTTTACACCATAGAAATTCTTGCAAATCGCCATGGTAGGCAAATTTCCTCACGATGTTCTCCTGCACCGTTATAGTGCGTGGTGATTGACTATCAATACACGCATGGCTCCGAATAGTCAGAGGTGTGCCCTAGGATTTGAACCCGCGACCACCGTGAAAATGTTGGCCACCACGCACTTCAAATAATATAAGCATATATTTATTAAGATTTTCAAGCCATTTCAAATCTCATAGTACCGATCAAGATTGCACGTGTATTTACCAAGCTACAATCGTTTTAAACTGTATTTAATAACAGTCTACAAACGTATTCAACTGTATTTATTATCAGACTTCTGTACAATCGTATTCAGCTGTATTTATGACGTAGTTTCCAGAGCCAAACCGTATCATAACGCAATAATGCCGACTACGATGGACCAAGAGTTTTATTGCCTCTGCCATTTTTATTTATTTATTGCTCTATGTAGAGACCCATTTGGGTGAAGGTTATTCGAATTGGGCTTGTGTCTCTACCTGTGTTGTGGAGGTAGAGACGTTTTAACTTTGAAGATATTTTTGTCTGTTTTCTTTATAGTTTATTTAAGCTGCGTTTTGTATTTTAAGATGTATAATTTATATTTTAACGGTGTTATTACAAAAAAGTTAAACGCGCAATGAACACGTGACTAGAAATTCTTCAATTACAAAACCATGTTTAAGCATTGGTTAGAGTTAAACATGGTTTAAGTATTGTTTATATTTAAGCACAAGCCGATGGTTTAGCGCATGTTTAATGTTAAAACCGTATAAATCATTTCGACTTTTGTATGGTCTATTTTCTGTGACTCCAGTTATACACACTTTAATTCCATCCATCCATCCATCAGCCAAAGGAAGTCCACTGCTGAACATAGACCTCTCCCAATGATTTCCACAGTGACCTGTTGGAGGCAGCCTGCATCCAGCGACGTCCCGCGACCTTTACCAGGTCGTCTGACCATCTAGTGGGTGAACGTCCCACGCTGCGCTTTCCGCTTCGTGGCCTCCATTCGAGAACTTTTTGGCCCCATCGGCCATCAGTTCTCCGTGCCGTGTGCCCCGCCCATTGCTACTTCAACTTGCTAATCCGCTGAGCTATGTCGGTTACTTTAGTTCTCCAACGGATCTCCTCATTTCTGATTCAAAGTTTAATTATTAATGGGAAAACATGCTTACTTTTTTTGGTTGTTTAATGGTTGTTGAGATAAATTATGTTTAAAAACTGTTTTATAATACATAGTAAGACAATACTTTAGACGGAGTGTGTAGAGTTAGACACTGTTTAGCTAAACACTTGTTTAAATTATTTTTTTGTAATTTTTAATGTTTAGAAGGAAATTAAATATATTTCAAATGTAATTTCAGTAAGACATCAATAAACGAATAAAAGATTACAATACGCTTGATTCTTGTTAGTAAATATAATTCAACTTATTGGAGTAAACACTCGCCAGTCGATAACAATGATGAGGTATCCGGTTCGAATCCCGGGTGAAGTGATATTGGATATTTCTAATCATTATCAGCCTGGAGTCAGGAATTTGTGCCTGATATGGCGATAGGCTTACCTCCAATCACATTGTGGGATGGACCATACAAGTTGAAATATGGGTATCCTGGTCTCTGCCTACCCCTTCTGGGAAAATGACGTTTTTTTTTTTTTTTTTTTTTTTTTTTTTTTTTTTTTATTCTGGCACGGCATGATGACTGCACTGCACCTGATGTTAAGCGCAAATGCCGTCCAGACAGAGTATCGAATGGCATCAGACGGCGGTCCCATGCCATTCGACACAATTATGCCGGCCTGCTGAGATGCTTCTTCACACTACGGCGGAAGGACCCAGGATTATAGGAAGGAGGGAACACGTGTGACGGCAAACAATTCCACAGCTTCACAGTGCGGCACAAAAAAGAATTTGCGAACTTTTTTGTTCGCGCCGAGATGGTTTGAACCGTCAAGCTGTGGCTTCGCAAGCCAGCACGCGTGGTTCTGTTAAGGAAAGGAGAGGAGGGGATCAAACTAAACAATTCCTCAGAGCATTCACCGTGATACAGACGGTAGAACACGCTTAGAGAGGCAACATCCCTCCGCAACTGTAGCGACTCTAAGTTGCTCGTAACGTCTGCATCATTTACAATGCGGATGGCCCGCCGCTGCAAGCCATCCAAGGCATCGAGTAAATACTGGGCGGATCCATCCCAGAGGTGCGAACAGTATTCCATACCCGGCCGAACCTGCGCTTTATACAAGCGGTATAGTTGACCGGGCGTGAAAAACCGACGCACCTTGTTCAGGATTCCGACCCTGCGCGATGTGGCAGATATTACGCCCTCGATGTGATTCCTTGGATTAAGATCACAGCGGATATCCACACCAAGGATACTCAGGTCATTCCGCATTGAGAGGGGAATACCCTGAAGATTGGGGAGGGGAGAGAACGGGGATTTTTTGCACGTGAACGCACACACCTGGGTTTTCCTGGCATTGAACTCAACCATATTCCTGGAACCCCATGTAGAAATGAGATCCAAGGACCGGTTGAGCTCAATGACAAGATCTTCGCGCCCGCTCACAGTGCCGTCACGGCAACCTGGGGGCCCATAGCAGTATCGCCCATGAACCGTGCTGTCATCTGCATAGCAATGAATGTTGCCGAGCGACAACATATCATTGATATGCAGAATAAACAGGGTGGGCGACAGTACCGAGCCCTGTGGAACTCCGGCATTTACCGACATGAGCGCCGAAGCGTGTCCGTCAACGACAACACGCATTCTACGCCCATGCAGAAAGCCAGAAATCCACGAACACAAGTTGCCGGGCAGACCGTATGCCGGAAGCTTGGAGAGAAGACCACGGTGCCAGACCCTATCAAACGCCTTGGCTATGTCGAGGCTCACAGCAAGAGCCTCGCCACGCCGGTCAATCGCTTCACCCCAGCGATGCAGGACAAACGCTAGAAGATCACCCGTTGATCGGTTGTGACGGAAACCGTATTGTCTGTCACTGATCAACGAGTGATCCTCCAGGTAGCGGACCAATTGAGCGTTTATGATCCGCTCCATGACTTTGCACATCACTGAGGTGATAGCGATAGGGCGATAATTGGTAGGGTCTGACCGATCACCCTTTTTGGGGATCGGTTGCACATTGGCCTCCCTCCAAGATTCCGGCACAACACCTGTGCGGTAAGACGCTCGGTAGAGGCGTGTCAGTGCAGGAGACAGCTCCGCTGCACAAGCCCTTAAAACCACCGCCGGTATTCCATCCGGACCACTGGCTTTCCGGACATCGAGGGATCGTAGCTCATGCCGCACATCACACTGCCTGATGCGAATATCAGCCATTGAGAAACCGCAATCAGGCAGCGTGAGCGGCGTCTGGGAACCACGGTCCTCGAGGCGGGAATTAGCCGCAAAAAGATTTGCCAGTAAGGTGGCTTTCTCTTGCGGCTTATGAGCCAGTGATCCTTCCGGGTACTTCAGTGGTGGCAATGTAGGACGGCAGAAGTTAGACTGGACGGCCCTGGCCAAACTCCAGTAAGCACGACTGCTAGTTGGGTGATTGGCCAATGCACGCCCAATGCTACAAACGCGCTGGGCATCCGCTCTAACGTAGGCCTTCCTGCAGGCCTTGGTGGCTCGGTTATAAGCTTCCTTGAGGGAGCTGATATTGGGATCCTTCTTGGCGCGACCCCTGATCCAAGCGCGATACGCCGCTTGCTTGTCTCCGACAGCAACGGCGCATGCACGATTGAACCAGGAGCGTCCACGGCCCTTACTGGCGATCTCAGAGGAAGGAATGTAGTATTCCATACCTAGACTGATCTCGCCAGCAATAGCGTTGGCACTCGCTGAAGGATCTTTGCCCTCAAAGCAGCGCTGCCGCCAAGGGATGGATGCGAAATATTCCCGCATACCATCCCAATCCGCCGACGAGTAGTGCCAGACCCTTCGCTTAACCTGCACGGGACGTGGAGGTGAAGCGAACGGTACTGACGACCCGACCAGGCAGTGATCGGAGGTGCCCAAAGGCGCACTAACTGTCACACGATACCCGGCCGGGTGACTCGCCAGCAGAAGGTCCAGCAGTGAAGGCGCATGACTCGCCACATCCGGGATCCTGGTGGGCTGGTTTACCAGTTGTGTCAAGTCATGAGTCAGAGCGAATGCATGGGCAGCCCTGCCAGCATGATCAGTCTTAGAGGAGCCCAACCACAACTCGTGATGTGCGTTGAAATCCCCCAAGACCACCATTTCGGCTGACGGGAACTGCACCTGCGCGTCATCTGTCGCCCGGCTAAGGTACCTGAACAGCCGAGTCGTCTCATCATCCCCATTGTGCGACCTGTAGAGGCACACGTAGATGCGGCTCAGGGAACCAAGATCCACGTGCACCCACAGAGCGGAGAAGGAAGGGTCCTCCATGCAGCGCAAACGGCGACAGCAGACGTCCGACCGAACATACAAGCATACCCCGGCTTTAGGCTTGAAGTTTTCTTCAAGCGAATAACCGGGGTACAGCAAGTAGGAATTGTCAGCCGGACAACGAATCTGCGTCTCCGTCAAGAAGAGCAAAGCAGGCCGGGCCGTCTCGAGATGGTGGTGGACGGCATTGAGGTTCGTATGGAGTCCGCGGATGTTGGCGAACTCCATAGTGAACGCGGTGGTGGGGTTATGCACCGCTGAAGGACCTGCTCTCTTGATTTGCACTGTCATGGGTTCGGGATGGGTTTGGTGAAGAAGCATCGAGAGACTTGAGTTCGGGCACTAAGAAGACCGAATGGGTACCGGGACGAAAGAGTCGATAGGAGGCGAATTGATCCGCCGGACGGAAGGGCCCCCGTACCCTCCCGGGATGGGCCGCCGGGACCCCACATCCGGTCACCAACCGGCACGACGGACCCACCCAAGATTATGCGCGGCATGGTGAGGCAGCCTCTCGTGGTGGTTAGCCACAATTGGGCCCCTGTACTGTACCGCGGGCGGCCAGCGGACAACCGTTTCTACGGGTCTCCCTGGCCGACGGGTCAACACTCCTCCCACCGACAACGAACCGAAAATACCCACAGGGTGCAACCTCATGCCCGGACTCAAGCCCCTCGAGAAACCGGCGGAAAACGGGCTGATCCCGGAACGCGAACCCCCTGCGGGGATCACTATGGCGGTATTTACGCCACGTTGATGGTGGTCGCTACCCGGGCGGATATACATCCTACCACCGCGAACTGTGTCACTCATTTGGCACTACCCAGGGGTCACGTGTAGGGAAACTAGAGTCAAAGCCTACGGACGCGAGTGACATTAACCCCCAAACGTGACGTGAGCTTGTACGTGTGTGTGAACTTTATTTAAGCGTTACATAACTAAGCTGTTTTTCCCTCGAAGATATTATGCGAAAGTTCGCCCATAATTTATAACTTTTCCTTACATTCTCGAACTCTATAGAGATTATTGGTAGAGCCATCGAATTATGAATAAAAGTAGGTATTCAAGTCTTTTGGAAGAGGATTTTTGTATATATGTAGTTAAAGAGATATCGATCATGTCAGGGCTCTATGGAAATTCTTGTAAGAGTCCTATTTTGGCATAGATTTTCTGAGATTAAAGATGATTACTGTAGGTCTTATTATTATGATGCAGGCTGCCTCCAACAGGTCACTGTGGAAATCATTGGGAGAGGCCTATGTTCAGCAGTGGACTTCCTTTGGCTGATGGATGATGATGATGACTGTAGGTCTAGGAAGTGGCTTAATTAAATGTTTAGTTAGGAATTAGCTAGTACTGTACCAGCCCAGATACGTCCCACTGCAGGGCACGAGCTTTCTCTACGATCGAGATATGATTGAGAGAGTTTAGGCCATATAGTCTACTATGCTGGCCTAGTGCGGGTTGGCGGAGTTTACATACCATAGAAATTCATGCAAATCGCTATGGTATGCAGGTTTCCTCACGATGTTTTCCTTCATCATTATAGTGCGTGGTGATTGACTATCAATACACACATGACTCCGAAAAGTCAGAGGTGTGCCCTGGGATTTGAACCCGCGCTCACCGTGAATATGTTGGCAGCCGCGTCTGGTCCGTTTACCAACAGGCCAAACAAGAACTTTAGCTAGTTACGTAACGTAAAAAAGTAAAATAGTCAGCATAATTCAGTTTCTCGTCGGGAGATAGATATTGATGGCAGATCTCTCATATGTGAGAGGCCGCCTGGGTATATACCACTGCAATGTCTATTACTCCCGCCAAACAGCATTATAAATGCACTGTAGTGTTCCGGTTTGAAATACATTGTAGTCAGAGTAACTACTTGACAAAATAAGACTTAAAATTATGTCTCAGGATGGCGAGCGCAGTGGAATGGCAAGCAAAGTTTTGTAATTCATGGTGTTTCGTTTTGCTACTGTCCTTGAGCGGTCGTATTGCTTACCGTCAGGTGAATGCCACGCTCGTCTCGCCCTTCATTGCAATAAAAAAATACCACTCTAAATTATTTTAATTATTAATTAATTAACCGATTACAAACCGCCCCTAACAAGGGATAGATTAAAAAACAAATATTACATACATATCGTTTTATGTTCATAAGTTGTGTCTTGGTTTAGGTAAAATTTTAATATCGCGACATTTCGAAAACCCAAAATCATTTCATAGATCAGTTTGAGGAGTTGACAATCCGTAAAGTGACGATAAAGGATCGTTTCGAAATGTCAGTAGTTTATTATTAAACCAAGAATGACATTTTTATTCATGCATAAAAGCCTTATTCGTAATTATTAACTGTTAGCGTCATATCTAAGAAAGTTTTTTGTTCGTTTTTATTGTAGCTTAAATAAACGTTGTTATCTAACTATCTATTATTCCCTAATTATATGTAAAAAAAAATATGTTAAAACATTTAATTTCAAATACAAAACATCAGCTAAACTAACAAATCCAGATTATAAAACCAACAATAGCTCTATGCGGAGTAAATCTCCGTCGGACGGCTGTCGATACTCTTATCGGCTCATACATAAATCAGCGCTAAATGCGACGTATCGAGGCGTACATGATACCTGGTTGTACCTGAATGGAGTGATTTATGTAACCTACGCTTATATACAGAGTGATGTTGAAATCCATCCATCCATGAGCCAAAGGAAGTCCACTGCTGAACATAGGCCTCTCCCAATGATTTCCACAGTGAGCTGTTGGAGGCAGCCTGCATCCAGCGACGTCCCGCGACCTTTACCAGGTCGTCTTACCACCTAGTGGGTGGACGTCCTACGCTGCGCTTTCCGCTTCGTGGCCTCCATTCGAGAACTTAACTTGATGTTGACATGTGGTACTTCATTTAAACCACAAGTTCCTAGCCACTCAAGGTAACATTGTACCATGTTTGAAAAAAAAACAGATTGGTAGTTTTGTCTAAAATCGCGATTTTACTTTCCAAGGCCTTTGATCAACCTGTATAGACACAATTCTTTTTACCGCTCAGGTAACCCGAACCAAACTGATGGTCAGTTAAGCGGTAAAAATATTGATTACTGTACGGTGTGGCCAAAATTCGTGAAAACTAAAATCACATTTGACAAAAAAACATTTCCGTTTTTTTTTACAGTGTCACCTGGGGTGATGGGAAACATGTGGATTAAATTAAGTAATATGTGTAAATATCATCCTGTATATGATTTATCGTTGTTTATGTAAAACCATTTTAAATTATGTAACTCATTTATCATTTTAACAGTGTGGTAGACGATTGATAAGTCGGCTTAATTTGACTTCAATTTTTTTAACAATTAGATTGTTTTTATTTGTCACATTTTCTTCATTAGTTGGATTGGATTGTTGACTGTGACGTCTTGAGTTCAAATCCAAAATTGGAAAATATTTTATGGAACTTACAATTTGATAAACCTCAAATGAATTTCCCGGGACTGAAATCTAAGCCGGGCACAGTGTCTCGCCTCCTATGGCATCGTGGGATGGAAATAAACTCGACATGGGTACAATTGGCAACTCTGCCTACCCTATCGAGAAAACAGGTGTTGCTTTATACATGTAAATGTATTCTGTTTCCTGGCGCATTGCGATAAAACGTGGTTTAGTTTTAAATGAGGAACCAGGGATTGGTGCATCGCGTATCCGTGATATTACGCAGTGACGTAATTCAGAAATTGATAGTCAATTACCGCGCACTCTAACGGTGAAAGAAAACATTGTGAGGAAACCTGCATACCATGGCGATTTGTGTTTGTGAGACCAAAAAGTCTCTCGTAGTTTCAGATACTCGATCTTAGTTTGGGGTCAGGATTATGTATATGACTGTTGGGTGTATTTATTTATTTATATGAAGTCCGCCTAGCTTTAGACCAGCGTGGTGTACGGCCTCAGCCTTCTCAACCGAACTCTAGATTGTAGAGAACTCCCGCACTAAACAGTGGCCAATCATGAGCCCAGAAGTAATAAAATTTGTACCCATTTTATATAATTATAAAGAAATTTTCACTCATACAAGATCAGAAGGCACTTAGTGAACTCATTACTGGCGGGATATTGGCTTATGCGCCAATTACGCGCACATAAAACGCAATGAATTAGATCATGGCTTTGTCTCCTAAGGGTGGGTAATAGGGGTGCGGATAGTTTCATCGATTTTCTACTTTTCCTGAGTTTAACAGGGTGGGTAGGGATCTTTTGGTATTGCATTATTGGCTTGTGGAGTTGACAGGTGTTGAGTTGTTTACCTTGTATGAGTTTTGGTTAGATATGGAAATAAATTGCATTTTAAAAACTTACCTGGCTCGTAAAAAGAATCGTGCCTATACGGGTTGATCAAAGACCTTGGAAACTAAAAATCACGATTTCTGACAAAACTAACATGCAGTTTTTTTTCAAACTTCGTACAATGTTACCTGGTGTAGCTAGGATGTGTTTAAATTAAATACCATATGTCAATATGACCCTTTATTATCTATTGACTTATCATAAGATACCATTTCATTTCAATTTTGAACCAAATTTTTGAAATTTGCAATTATGTTGGCAAGACCCTATAATAGTGGCTTACGTTTCAAATTACGTAAATTGATACGAGTTTTTCTCCTTTTCATAAATGAAAATCATAATAAATGTAGCCATGATGCCTCAATAAATTATAATTATTGTGTCGGCTCCACATCGAAAACGATATATTTTTCTAAACATTCGTAATCTAACAGACATTTCCCAACCTTTTATCGTTCATAAATCATAAAAAGCGTTAAGGAACGTATTGCGTAACAGACGGAAACGCGTAGCGACGTGCCCGCGTAGCGTGTTCGTAGCAGCTGGGCGTAGCACGCGTAGCATAAAGTCGCTTTTACACGGGGAGAGTTTATCGCCTCCAAGATACGATTATCGTAAGGATATAAAAAAGTTGCATCGTGTAAACATTGTCGTAACACGATAATCTATGGCGGTTATGTCACGCGATTATTGCATACGATTCTCGCCGTGAGAAACTCATCCCGTGTAAATTGCACGTAAATTATGAAGTTCTTTATTCATTCTTTTTCGCTCAAACTGAATACAGATGTTCGAAAGGGACAAAACATTCGATAAAATTGATTCATATGAATAAAGCCGTAAATGTTTTAATAAAATAAAATACCTATTTACTTTTTAATTACTTTAGTTTTTTATTACTTTAGTCTGGTTAGGGTTGCGGGAAGTCGCTGGATGCAGGCCACTTCCAACAGGTCAATGTGGAGATCCTTGGGGGCGGCCTGTGTTCAGCAATGGACTTCCTGTGGCTGAAGAGAGACAGAGAGTCTTTTATTTATAAACTAATTCTCCTAATAATTTCAACTGTGTCATTGAAGGAAACTAAATTCAATTTGGGCGAATTTATTTTTGTAAATAGTTTAAAACTCTTTGGTTTGTTGAATGATAAACATAATTTGAATGGTTATATCATCAATCAGGATTTAGGGATATGGTCCAAACTTTTTATATTACTCTAAGGGAGCACTTACCTATTCTATTTAACAGCCCGGAGTCAGGAATTTGTCCCCGATATGGCGATAGGCTCTCCTCCTTATACTGTGAGACGGATCACTTAAGGCGAAGAGTGAGAATCCTGGTTGCCAAGAGACCTCTGCCTATCCTTTGCGAGATAAAGGCGTGGATTTATGTATGAAAGTATAACTAAACATCCAAAAATAAATCAGTCAACAACACTATAACCAAAGTCTTAATCCAAGTATGTTCCAACATAGCCCAAAAGAAAATTCTACATATACAAACACATGTATATATGTAGTTTGTTTACTTTTCAATAGACAGATGTCAGTGACAAATGTCGCCCCGGCGCCCCTGTGTTATTAGCTTATTGCGTGACGTGGCCTGGGTCATGAGCGGAGCGGGTAGCGGGTTTAATTTTGATAATATATACTTTTCTTCCATTTTTTTTTCTTCTCGTCCCGCTCCCGATTTTGAAAGAAAGACTAAAAAAATATTGCTATCACAATAATAATATTAAAAAAGAAAATACGAAAGTAGAAGACAAAAGTATACACAATAATAAATTACAGTAATAGCAGACGATAAGTATTAAATTACAAATATTGCGCCAGCGATGGAGCCTCTCATTTAGCTGTCTGCTGCTGATTTGATGGTCCCGCAACACATCTAAGATCCAAGCGTTGTGCATGTTCATGTGCAGTGATCACTTACCATCATGTGACCTGCTTGCTCGTTTGCCGGACCTATGCAATAAAAAATATGTATATACTAGCGTGGCGGAGTTACAGTCATCGCTTTGAAGACTAACTGGTTTAACACCAGTCGCCCAGGTCTATATGCAAAGTATTAGTCACCACAAGGTGGACGGACGACCTGGTTAAGGTCGCAGGAAGTCGCTGGATGCAGGCCGTTTCCAACAGGTCTATGTGGCGATCCATGAGGGAGGCCTATGTTCAGCAGTGGACTTCCTGTGGCTGAAGAGAGAGAGAGAGAAAATATTAACACCGGGCTCCGGAGCTCAACCAGTTTATAAGCCACACCTGATTGTCTTTAACCCCGCTTCAAAGTTACTGTACTGATAGGTCTATAATAGCTCACTGCTGGCCACGGGACTCCATAGCTGAGAGTACGATTGGGAAGGTTTACGTTTTAGGTCCACCACGATGGCTTAGTGCGGGATGGCGGACTTCACATACCATAAAACATCGTGTGATCTATATGGTAAGCAGGTCTCCTCACGATGTTTTCCTTCTTTGTGTGGTAAATGAATTACATTACACACATGTTTTCGAAAAGTTAGATGTTTGCTCTATGATTTGAACCCCCGATCAACGTATCGGCAAGCGCGTCCCGGCCTTTACATACCTTATCGTTTATTAATATGCTTCACGCATAATAAATAATAATAAATACACCCAACAGTCACATACATAGTTCTGACCCCACATTAAGATCAATTAAGTCTTATGTTGTGGGTATCAGAAACTACGAGACTTTTCGGTCTCACAAACACCCAGATCCAACTCAAATATTAATGGACCACATATACATTTGTGTTGGTGCAGGGGCCGAACCCGCGGCCTCTCGTTTCACAGTCCGCGTCTAACCAACTACGCCACGGAGGCTGTCAAACGCATAAAACTTAGTCCTGTGTAATTAATATGACATTGTCAACATATCCAAAATCCAAACACGCAAAGTATAATCTTAACTTGGGCATATACTCGTGTGAAGCGCGGCACAATGTATAACTCAATTTGCAAATTACTCCGCTAGCTACTGCGACGTAGAGTCGGGTAGAGTCGAGTATACGTAGAGTATTTACGTGTCTCTAGCATCGTGAAATGATGTATCACATGAAGCCTAGTTTTCATTTTGTTGTTGTTGGTCGTAGAGTTGGATATATCGAAGTTTGTCGAACTATAGTCGTTAGTTGGGCTGATCTAATAAGCAAGACGCTATCCAATAGCCATGACTATCCCAGAGGCACTGTATCTGGCAGAGGACCTTCAAGCCTGGCGATCTGTCCAAAACTCGACCAAGTGACAGGGGTCACGATCCTCAGCATTGAGAGAACGATTAGAGAGAGAGAGTATTTAGTGGGACGGGCGACCTGGTTAAGGTTCAGGAAGTCGCTGGACGCGTGCCGTTTCCTGCAGCTTGACGTGGAAATCCTTGGAGGAGGTCTATGTTGAGCAGTGGACTTCCTATAGCTATAGAGAGATTGTCCACTGCTGAATCCTCCTTCACAATCAAGAGTTTGACTGACAGGGATTAGGCCAAAGTTTACCACGCTGGCCTATTATAGAAAATCTTATTAAAAACTAAAATAAATGCACATAATTAGACATAATTATGTTTTTGTGTAACAGAAGTTAGTAGTACAGCCCGCTGCTTCTCCGTTGACAATATATAACTCAATTGACAGCCTCCGTGGCGCAGTTGGTTAGACGCCAGCTGTGAAACGTGAGGTTGCGGGATCGATCCCCGTATCGAAACAAATATTTGTGTGATCCACAAGTATTCGTTTCGGGTCTGGGTGTTTATGAGACAGAAACGTCTCTCCTAGCTTCTGATACCCACGACACAAGACTCCTGTCAGTCAGTGAGTATTATGTATGTGGCTGTTGGTTGTATTTAATTTTCAATTTGCAAATTACTCTGCTAGCTACTGCGACATAGAAACTGGGAGAGTCGAGTACACCGACGTAGAGTATTTATGTGACTCTATAATTGTGGAGTGAAATTTAGTACACGTCGTCTAGTTTTCAATCCGCCACTAGTTTAACTCTATAACTAGTTAGTATAACTCTGTCAAGGTTAATTGAAATGTAGTCTGGAGTTTGACTCTATCATTGTTATTGTACTGAAGCTTTGAAGGACATTGAGGCCAGAGTAACTACTGGACATAATGAGGCTAAACATCCTATGTCTTAGGATGGCGAGCGTAGTAGAATACCAAGCATAGCTTCGTAATTCATGGTGTTTGGTTTTGCTACTGTCCTTGAGCGGTCGTATCGCTTACCAAAAAAGAAAAAAAAATCAAATCATATTCACGATAAAATCCGTAAGAACTAGTTTTATTTCAATGTGTAACATTCGCGTAAATCTAAGAAACCATGATAGAAAATTAATACTCTCAACCGAACTATCGGTTAAGCCCCATTTACAAAGGAGAGTTTTTAGAAAGTTAGAGAATGTTAAGTAGAGTTTTTTAGAAGAGTTTAGGGAAAAAAAGCGACAGTTTTTTGCATTGTGTCTGAATTCATCATTCAATTCAATACTATCAGCTGGCTTCGTTTTCGGCCGCAGTCTGGATATACCCCATATAACTAAAATACGTTTAAAATCAGTCAATGAATAAGGAAGTTAAACTTCAATCTAAATAATGCACTTTCCAAAACGCCCGCTACAAGACAATTGAAAATACTTTGGAAATAAACAACGCAACTGGGACTCGAAGAGCTGAGCCGTGTGAACCAAACGGGCGAACTTTAACAAGATTTACAGGATGAATGTTTCAAAACTAGTTTTATGGTACGCTTTACAATTCTATTATTTCGTTTTGTTTAAGTAAGTTACAGCTATGTATATATGTATTTGTATCAGCCCATGTACGTCCCACTGCAGAGCACGGGCCTCCTCTACAATCGAGAGAACGATTGAGAAGGGTTAGGCCATATATTAGGCGATCTATAGGAGAGGCCTATGTTCAGCAGTGGGCTTTCTGTGGCTGAAGAGAGAGAGAAAGTCGCCGTCGAGCTGTGGAATTGTTTGCCGTCACACGTGTTCCCTCCTTCCTATAATCCTGGGTCCTTCCGCCGTAGTGTGATGATGCACCTCAGCAGGGCGGCATGTATCGAATGGCATAATCTCCGTCTGATGCCATTCGATACTCTGTCTGGACGGCATTTGCGCTTACCATCAGGTGCAGTGCAGTCATTATGCCGTGCCAGTGTAAAAAGAAAGAAAGAGAGAGAGAGTGAGCTAGATCCGGGAATCAAACCCATTCTACATTACCACTAACAAGTGTATCGCTAGTATTATATGATGATGTTTTGCATCAAAATAAACACAATATACCAACATTCCCTTCGTGTAAACAATAACGCATGACTAAGCAGAAATTGATGAAGTTTACGCAACGTGTTAAGATTGATGGATTTATTTTGTTACGACGTAGAATGGAAATCCATTCAGTAAATTATAGTTCAAATGACATATGGGTTTTGGTGAGGTTTTTAAGGGTTAAGTTGGTGGTACAAACATTATAAGTACTTTAAAGCACCTTTGCTGGATAGAAAAGATAATTGTTTAGCAATAGGGATATTTCAAATGTTTGATTTTGGACATTGGTTCATGCTACTAACAAATATCGTACATAAAAAATCTATACATATAAGAAATTTGTAACCGATTGATGTTGGTACATGGCAGATAAATGAGAAAAACTGATATGGGGAAATATATTAACGTAATAGAACCCAAAACAATGATTTTTAGAATTTTTGCCTGTTTGTCTGTTCGGTTGTGCGCGATGAACTCATAAACGGCTCAATGGATTTCGATTATTTTTGGTATAGAGGTAGCTGACACCCTGGATTAAGACTTAGGCTTTTATACTTTTTATCCCGAAAAATTTAGTATTCTTGTGGGATGAAGAGTTCCGATATATTTGTTATTTTTTGTACTCTAATGGATGGTATGGGACTGGATTACATATCTTGAGTAAGAATGAGACGAGACGAGGCGGGATATAACGGGACGGGACGGGATGGGTTTTTTATAAAGATAACCACGCAATCGAAGTTGCGGGCAGAAGCTAGTATTAAATATATTTGTGACATAATCTACTATATAAAAATAAGTCGGGTTTTCCTTCCTGACGCTATAACTCCAGAACGCACGAACCGATTTCCTCGGTTTTGCATTCGTTGGAAAGGTCTCGGGCTCCGTGAGGTTCATAGCAAATTCAGGATAATTTTCAACAGAAAAGCGGGAAAATCTTTTTTCACATACAGCGCAATGTTCGTTCCCATACTCCTCCGAAACGGCTTAACCGATTCTTATGAAATTTTATATGCATATTCAGTAGGTCTGAGAATCGGCTACTATCTATTTTTCATACTCCTAAATGATAAGGGTTGTCCACCCCTAACATTTAGTTTTAATTTTTTAGACAAATTTTATATTTTTTATTTTTATATAATGTGGCACTAAAAAATACATACAACCCTAAATTTTCACCCTTCTATCACCAACCCCTAATTTTTATTAGTCGTTTTAGTAATTAATAATTTTTTATCCCGCTCGATAACTTATCCATTATCACTTGGTAAGTTATCCCCTCCATGTGTCTGCCGGTGTCACTTCTCACGGAGTAGGGATGACAACGAAGATGGTCTCCTATTTATCTCAAACAATAAGCCTTCTCTCACTCCCTCTACAGTTTTCGCCTATTATTAGTGTTTATGCTTAAATAGCAAATGCTGGCTAATGCTTACGAGCTAAATCATATTAATGCACTACGGAATTGTATATCATAAAAGATCGATAAAAAGTCCGCGATTTACATATTATAAAAAAAAATGTACTGTTTACCAAGGTATTTTATACAAAACAGTATAATTCATTATCAAATTGAATACATGACATATGTAGGACATTTAATGTTTATCAAAGCTGCCCTTAACAGATTTTCATTAAAATCTTAGGAGATATTAGAGATTTAAAAAGCGGAGGCCCAGCGGCTGGCGAGCCGTAAGTTTCTTTCCAGTTATCAACGGTCGGCGATCACGGGGTGTGCCGTGAGCATCCGTGAGCAAATAGTGCATCGATGACCGCATTGATATTCTAAATGCATAGGCGAAATAACTAGGGTAGATGAAAGATTGCGATAAGGCGAAATGTAACGGCACGGGTTGAGTCCAGATAGGATGCGACGAGAGAGGACGAGACCGGAAGGGAAGGGATGAGAAGTAACGGGACGAGATGGGACGAGACGGTACGGGACGGGAGAAGACAGGACGGAGCGGGGAGTGACGGGACAGACGGGACGGAGCGGGATTGATTGGGTCATAGTGAGAAGAAAAGGGACGGTAGGATAGCTTTAATATACAAGAGTTTGTACAACAATTAACATCAAAATATATAGTGGAGTAGAGTAGAGTGGAATCAAAAAATATCTGCACCCAGGCGAAGCTGGGTCGGGCCGCTAGTTTAAGAATAAATAACTTAAGACCCATATGTCTCCAAAATGAATACCAATCTAACTAATCGTATAAGATAAATCCGACTGCCTCGGTGACGCAGTTGTACTGCGGTACGATCACAAAGCTGCGGTCTCGGGTTCGAATCCCGGGTCGGGCAAAGCGATATTAGATTTTCCTATTCATTATCAGCCTAGAATTAGGAATTTGTGCCCGATATGGCGATAGGCTTGCTCCTTATCACATCGTGGGACGGAACACAGAAGGCGAAATATGGGTGTCTAGTTGCACCTCTGCCTACCCCTTCTAGGATTAAGGCGTGATGTTTATGTATGTAGAAGGTAAATCTTAATCAACGCGAAAACATAACCCCTTTTCCGCAATCACGTATACTCCATTAGATTATTGGTGAATCCAACAGAAAGGTTTTGCACCGAAGTTTTCTCCCGAGTTGGGGAAAGTTTTCAGTAATCTCCAGAGATATTAGTTGGGGCGATCCAATACGTTGCTGCGTAGATTTGCTGATCTTTTTGTTTCGGTTTGAAAGATGATTTATGTTCTGTTATATTTATTTTCATATTTTATGCTGTATTAGGCCAGATACATTCTATCTCTTTCACATTGCCGATCTATGGTATATACTACATCTATTGTATTGTATTGTATTGTATCAGCCCATATACGACCCACTGCAGGGCACGGGCCTCCTCTACAATCGAGAGTACGATTGAGAGTGGTTAGGCCATATAGTCCCCCACGCTGGCCTAGTGCGGGTTGGCGGACTTACACACCGTAGAAATTTTTTAAAATCGCTACGGTATGCAGGTTTCCTCACGATGTTTTCCTTCACCGTTAAAGTGCGTGGTGATTGACTATCAATACACACATAACTCCGAAAAGTCAGAGGTGTGCCCTGGGATTTGAACCCGCGCCACCGTGAACATGTAGGCAGCCGAGTCTGGTCCGATACCACGAGGCCACCACGCACTTTTTACGCACTACATCTATGCCTTATACGAATATCCATTAACAGTACACGGCCGGGGTCTGTTGAATTATCTACTCGAGTGAAATGTGTCGCGAATGTCATCGGGGTGGGTAATGGACGTTTTGAGTTCTGTGTTCAAAATTATTATGGGAACCCCAGAAACCCGTACACAAACTAAAATTACGTCATCCACGTTAAAATTGTTTATAAAAAGAAAACTACTGAGCCAAGCCATGTACATTTTTTATAGGTCCAAATGGCAATTACATACATACATACATAAATACACGCCTTTTTCCCAGAAGGGGTAGGCAGAGTTGCTACCAGGACACCCAGATTTCGCCTTGTATGTTCCGTCCCACGATGTGATAGGGGGCGTGCCCATCGCCATTTCGGGCACAAATTCCTGACTCCGGGCTGATAATGAATCGAAAAATCCAATATCACTTTGCTCGACCCGGGATTCGAACCCGAGACCGCAACTTTGCAATCGTACCGTAGTACCACTACGCCACCGAGGCAGTCAAATGGCAATTATTCTGCATCAAATTAAAGCATCACGTAAATCGAATCTTAAATCTCAGCGTATCTTTGTATAGGTATATAAATAAAAAAATACCATTCGAATTGATAACTTCCTCCTTTTTGCAGTCGGTTAATTATTTAACTTGAAATTGTGTGCTTCGGTTTTGTTATACTGCCTCGTTAGCATTTTTCTTTTTTTATTGCATAGGTCCGGCAAACTAGCAAACAGGTCACCTGATGGTAAGTGATCACAGCACATGAACATCCACAACGCTGAGTCATGGATGTGTTGGCGGCCCAATTAGTAGGGGTGCGGGAAGGAAAAAGGATGTGAAGATGAAAGGGTCTGAAAGTGCATCCGGCAATCTCACTCACCGAACGAAACGCTACTTCAAAGCTGTTGCTTCACGTCGATTTCCTGTGAGATAGTGGTACCGCCCCTGATGAGCCTGCTTATTCATGCTGAGTTATGACTGATGTCAATCACTCAATCACCACGCACTATAACGGTGAAGGAAAACATCGAGAGGAAACCTGCATACCATAGCGATTTGTATAAATTTCTATGGTATGTAAAAGTCCGCCAACCCGCACTAGGCCAGCGTGGTGGACTATATGGCCTAACCACTCTCAATCGTACTCTCGATTGTAGAGGAGGCCCGTCCCCTGCAGTGGGTCGTATATGGACTGATACAATACAAAAACATGACTGATGTCCTACGGTACAATTACATCGCTGAGGTCTTGGGAATCCAGGGTCGGGCAAAATCATATGTGCACGAGGTCGCGGGTTCGATCCCCACTCCAAGACAAAATATTTTTGTGTGACCCGCAGGTATTTGTTTCTGCTATCCACAATGCTATGCTACAATATATAACATAAGTTTTTATCTGTAATTATTATTAATGTTGATGTAACTCTTTAAGTTTGTTTTTGTGTTTTATAGTAGCCAAAATAAACGTTTTATCTATCTATCTATCTATCTATCCATGCCACAGGACTCAATGGTAGTGTGGGGTCAGAACATTGTATGTGACTGTTGGGTGTATTTATTATTTATTTTTTCAGCAGCTCCTTTAATCTTTACTATGTCGTCTAACAAGCTTGTAAATAGCTACCTTGTAGGTAGCTACGTATGTCAGTGTATTTTCCTCTCGATAACTTTTCGGTCGCATAGATAATCAGTTAGCCAATCACAAAATTTTAAATTGAATTTTGTGTTAACCCTCATTTTGGTCGGTTCAAGTGGAAATCGCGTTTTAACTAATCAAATTCCTTTAAACATTTACATCGTACTATTAATTTGAATTTCTGCTTCGAATTGCGAAATTCTAGTCAAAATTTGTTTAATATTAAATTGGATGTTCGCAAACAAACCAAACATACAAACTCATATTAAATTAAATTCATCTGAATTATGTAAATATATAACTGAAATAATTTTACAACTTTTTATCTAAAAAGAGCCCTAGCTTTTTAGGTATATAACCCTACTAATATAATTTGTGAAAAAATGTTATTTTGTGTCTGTATGTTGTTTTCTAAGTGCCTCGGTGGCGTAGTTATACTAACGTATGGTTATAAAGCTGAGGTCTCGGGTTCGAATCCGGGGTCGCGAAAAGTGATATTAGATTTTTCTATTCATTATTAGTCGGGAGTCAGTGTGTTATTGTGCCTGTTATGGCGATAGGCTCGCCCAATATCACGTGGGACGTTGTTTTAGATTTATTAGATCTCTAACTATTATCAGTTATAAATAATTTGGCCTAACCTCTTTCAATCGCACGCCATATAGTCCATCACGCTGATTTAGTGAGGGTTGGCAGACTTCTTTTACCATAGCAATTCTTGTTTTCTATGGTAAGTTTCTAGACATTTGAGTGTTTCCTAAAAGCATTCAAAGCCAAAACTAAACAATTTAAAACTATTAATTAAACATAAAAATAACTTAACATTGAAAATACCCAAAACCACATAGACAGACCCACGGGAAAAACCTAGTTTCATCAAGATAATTATATATAGAGAGGACAATACCCCGCATGCCTTTGCTTAAATTCGGGTCGCATTCACGCCTGTTGGAACAAAAGGCCCTAGGAAATTCGATTATATACGGATAACCAGCGAACTTGGACATCGGCATCGCGTTGGAACGTGATGTTCCTCCCAATTAATCTATTGATTTTAGCAATGTTTTATTTCTTTTTATTTCGTAGTATATTATTGTCCTCTCTCTCTGTCTCTCTTCAAAATTTTTTTTTTGTACAAAAAAATAATAACAAAACGAATATCTATCAAGCCTTTTTTGCAGAAGGGTAGGCAGAGGTGCTACCAGGACATCCGCGTTTCGCCTTACGAATTCCATCCTAGGATGTGATAGAGGGCGAGCTTATTGCCATATCTTAGGATATGGCAATAAGCTGCTCCAGGCTGATAATGAATCGAAAAATAAAACATCACTTTGTCCGTAATGGTTTCTTAGATTTACGCGAATGATACACGTTGAATTTTATCGCGAATTTCATTTAATTGTTATATTTTTAAATTTCCCGACGTTTCGATCACTTTACAGTTTTCATGGTGACGGACCATGGGTTCTGGACTACTCTACTGACTGACGGTCGGACTGAGGCGTGATCACTTTGTCCGACCCGGGACTCGAACCAGAGACCTCAGCGTTTTAATCCTCTCTCTTTTTAGTCACAGAAAGTCCACTGCTGAACACAGGCCTCACCCAAGGATCTCACAATTGACCTATTGAAAGTTTTAATTCCTACTGTAATACAATAGCGCCACTGAGACAATCAAGTAATTGTTGCGCATTATTTCCATTATATTTTACGAGTCCCCTTTGGGAGTGTTATCGCTGGTCCGATGGACGAGCGTTATGTTGAATACGCAAATGATATTATGTAATGTACTCGTTCTGTAGTAATAAGCAATTTGCAAACAGAGCGTAGCAGTTTCACGGTGAAGGAAAACATTGTGACGGAACCAGCATACCATAGAGATCTTAACAAGATTCTCTAGGTTTATCAGGTCCTTCAAACCGGAACGCAACTATACGTTTACACTGCTGTTTGCGGGAGAAATAGAAATTGCGGTGGTACCTACCCACGCGGCCTCTCACATATGAGACTTAGATAAGCCTGTTCTGAGAATTACCAAATAAAATCACTGAAATCTTTTATATAGTACTATTGGTTCCTACAAACAGTTTTTAAGGAGCAAATCTAAGAAAATACAAGCTTACCTAGATCTTTTAATAAATGTGTATATAAATTCTGGATTTCAAAATCGCTCTACTGGTCCGCAAATCGCGGCTGGCTTTGCCCAACTAATTTTAGTTAGGGTTCCTGTACTAAAAAGAGAAAATTGAAACCATATTGGTTCGCTTTGTTGCTCATTAAAAACCTATGAGGTATTTACCATTGATGTAGTCATGAAGGGTAAGCCAAAAGATGTCACAACCTTAGCGAAGGTCTATATGTGAGTTTGCCGGATGCAAAATACCCCTTTCCTCTTCCCATCCTTTTTCCTTCCCGCTACCCTCCCTTACTGGATGTTCATGTGCAGTGATCACTTACCATCAGGCGACCTGTTTGCCCGCTTGCCGGATCTATGCAATAAAAAAAGATGTCAGCGCGGTCACTTTGCCGTATAATCCAGCCTAAATACATCCCAATGCAGGGCACAAGTCTCCTCTACAATCGAGAGTACGATTGAGAGGGGCCATATAGTCCCCTACGCTGGTCTAGTGCGGGTTCGTGGACTTCAAATTTCATAGAAATTATTGGAAATCGCCATGGCATGCAAGTTTCCTCACGATGTTTTCTTTCGACTGTTAAGTGCGTGGTGATTGACTAACAATACCTTAAGACTCCGAGAAATCAAAGGTGAGTTCTTGGATTTGAATCCACGTCCATTCTTCTGTGGTCGCGTTAGGTCCGTTATCATTGTCATGTCTGTAAAAAAATACAGAAACCGAATTGCGTCTCATTCGCGCTTAGTTGTTTTTTTTGTCAAGAACCCTGAGCGCGTAAGTCGAAATCGTACTTAACTGGATTTTTTATCAATAAATCATTGGTCTCGGGCCATAAAACAAGGAGCGTTTATCGTCTGGCCCATTATTCACGTCTCAACAATATTGGGTTTCTATTTCGGAAAGTTTGCTTTGGAAAGTTGCTATTTTTCTTACATTAAGCGCTGTTTTTCTATGTAAAGCCAACCCTTGCCTTAAGGGCTGTTTTGTGTATGAAGTATCACATACTAATATTTTAGATGCGAAAGTAAATATTATGTTGCCCTTAGAAAAAAAAACAGTAAAATTCCTATTTTTTTTCCTATGGCAATGGATGCCGATGTCGACAATTCTGTCAATGTATTCCTAATGTTAATATTCTATGGAGATAGCATGGGACGTTTCTTTGGACAGAAAGACAGTCAAAAAAATGTTTTCTTCAAATCATACCATCCATCATCTATCCATCAGCAAAAGAAAGTCCACTGCTGAACATAGGCCTCTCCCAATGATTTCCACAGTGACCTGTTGTATGCAGCCTGCATCCAGCGACGTCCCGCGACCTTTACCAGGTCGTCTGACCACCTAGTGGGTGGACGTCCTACGCTGCGCTTTCCGCTTCGTGGCCTCCATTCGAGAACTACCAAATGAAATCAAATCATACCACACAACAAGAAATACAGAGAAGAAATAAATGTACATTTGGTAAAACAATTGGCGGACTTTATCAAAATTGTTGCCGCGACTTTCATACGGCAATTCTTAATAATTTGCAAGCGCCATCTCTGTAGATATGTTGCAACTACCAGTGTAACGTTTACAGAAACGATTCATAGATGGCGTGGAGATAAATATTTTTATCTTAGAGCCATCTCGTAACCGTAATTGACGCCCCGAGAACAAACTACTTGGTTCAGATATATTACGGCGGCTTCATGAAAGATGGCGTTAAAGGTCACTACTTATTTCCATACTGATAAGAAGTGATAATTTACTAGACTATCGTAGTAATTTTACGTTTTATTTTATATTTTTAAGAAGATTTATGCGTATTGATTTTGTACACATAAATCATTTTATATTTTTTATCGGTTTGAAGGACATTGTAGCCAGAGTAACTACTGGACATAATGACTTAACATCTTATGTCCTAGAATACCATTGATTTGTAATTCATGGTGTTGTTTGGTTCTGCTACTGTCCATGAGCGAACGTATCTGTGACTGCTCTTGGATAGTTAAGATTTGAAGGAGCAAGCTTATCTTTATACTTCTATTCTTAGATCATCTTTTTGTCCGTTTGAGAGACCGAGACAAATATATACCTACAAATAAAACACTATATCACACAAAAGATCGACGTGAAACGATAGCTATGGCGTCGCGTTTCGTTCAGTGTGACTGCCAGATGCCCAATACCCCTTTCCTCTTCCTATCCTTTTTCGTTCCCGCTCCCCGCCCAATTGGGCCGACAACATCCATGATCCAGCGTTGTGAATGTTCATGTGCAGTGATCAATTACGTCAGTTGAACTGCTTGCTCGTTTATTGGACCAATGCTATATAACAAATTAAAAAATCTGTTTCGGACCTAGATATTGTAAGACCGAAATGTCTGGTGATATCTGTCATGTTACGAAGTGTGGAGTCAGTACTATCTATTGTATTGTATTGTATTGTATCAGCCCATATACGACCCACTGCAGGGCACGGCCCTCCTCTACAATCGAGAGTACGATTGAGAGTGTACTATCTATGTTTAGTTTAATTTATTGTAAACGCTTTGTCATATGCTGTATGTTTACAATATAAATATATTTATAAATAAATAAGTAAAATTAATCCATCGATACATCTTGTATCCAATGGGTTTACTTAAGGAATAGAATCATAGGCAACAATCACGACCGTTGACTAATTATGGCCGTAAGTCACAAAGATTTTGCGATGATGTTTAACTGAATGTTTCAATGTGTGACATAAATCGTGACTGAATGTTGGGTGTATTTATTTATTTGCTTGTTTCAGAGCGGACACGTCATCGAGTGATGGGGGAAGAGAGAAGAACATCACCCGGCTGAACGGATTCCTCAGCCTGAAGACGCCGCTCATCAGCACCAAGACTCTTGGGTAAGTCTAGAATATTTGACAGCTTTGAATCATCGACGACGGCGCATATTTAAATACTTTTATATTATAACTGATGAAGAAGGCCTTAATATTATGGATAAATAAATCGTAGGTCTTTAAACAGCTTTTATTATTGTGATTGAAGAAGATCCTGGTTTTGGATGAAAAAAGTCAAAGAGAATATTTTAAGAATATTATAGGAAAACAATACGAGTATTTTTTTCAGATTTAGGGTATAAACCGGTTATGATTTTTTTTAAAAGCAGATGTTTATTTTTGGTAATAGGCTATAAAGATTTTAGGATTTTTTTATATTATGCAGCTATTTCAGATTTGGCAAAGCAGACAAACAAATTTTAGAATGAAAATGTGAAATAATTACCTTATATATTCCAAAAAACAATATCGTAACCAATATGTCGTTTTGTGTATTCGTAATCAAAAATAATTCCAATTTAATATTTTACACAATTTAGTTAATGCAAAACATAATATAAAAATTAATTACATAACCGAAAAATCTGTGATATTATTAGTAGCGCCATCTACACACCATACCGCGAAACTTGGTTTACATTGTCACGTAATATTACGTATAAAATCTGACAGATGTCGTTGTTTCAAATTTTCTTCGTATTTATTTATATCTAAAATAATGTTACGTAAAGGATTTTTGTACCAACACCTACAGCATAACCTCCTAAGTGTATTGAAAATAATTCCTTATGCATTTCTGCTAAGTTTATTAACAGAAAATTTGAGTCATGTATACAGGATACCCAGACAACGACTGAAAACGAAGCCAGTTGGTAGTATTAGTGACTTCAGACACAATGCAACTAAAATTTTCGCAAAATAAAGCGACAATTTTTTTTTGCAGTAATTTTTTAAATATCGTATTTCCAAAATAACGTCCTTTTTTTATTTTTAAAGGCACAGGGGTACGCGAGGTTTAAAATTATAATTTGTACAAAAACTTCGGATTTACCATGCAAACACGTCGATATTTTAAAAAAAGTAAAAAATAACCTGTCGCTTTTTTTGAGAAATTTCTAGTTGCATTGTGTCTTTAATCAGTAAAACTACCACCTGGCTTCGTTTTCGGTAGCAGTCTTGATATACCCTGTACAACAAACTAATGGCCTATAGAACGCAATAATTGTCGATTATTAACCAACAAGTACTGAGAGAAAGCGTCTTAAAAGCCAAAAAATTTTTTTTTTTACCCGTGAGCTGTTAGATAAAGAAAATGTATGTTCATTTTCTTTATCTTCCATTCTTAGTATTCAGCCATCTGTGTGATGGAAAACACTGACATACAAATGAAAAAACTTTCCCAATCAACGATTATTACTTACATGTATATGTATTCAGTACAAAGTTACTACGTAGTAATTTGTCTACGCTTTGCTACGAAGCTACGCAAAGGTTGCTACGGAGCTACGCTCAGAGTTTTCTTTGAGTATTGAAATTAGTATTAAGTTACATGTTTCCTTTGTGTGTCGAAGTTCTCTTTGTTATTTAGACTATGAAAGGTCTAGGCGAAGCGCGGCCGGCATAATGATTGCAACTGAGTGTTTTATCGTCGCAGTTTCGTTTGTAAAGCGTTTTTATATAATAGATAAGCCGTATGAGACTAGTGGGAATATGTGATTTTTGTGTTTCTGGGCACGATTCCCATGTCTGTGCATCTATCTCTCGCTCTCTCTTTATAAAAGATGACTCCTGCAGAACCTGATTCGGCTATTTCGTAAAAAATAAATATTTTGATTAATAATATTGACGCAACAGTATACACAACAAATTGACTAAAATTACCTAATGTCTTGGGTTTACGCGAATGAAATAAAACAAATTCTTACGGATTTTATCGCGAATTTAATTTAGTTTTTTACATATTTTTATTTCCCGACGTTTCGATCACTTTACAGCTCTCTTGGTCACGGGGCGGACTGATTAAAAAATGTAAAAAACTAAGTTAAATTCGCGATAAAATCCGTAAGAATTCGTTTTATTTCAATAAAATTACCTAATTATAAATTCAGTGCAATAAATAAAGAATATCCATTGATGAGAAAATATCATTTTCATATTCTTCCGCATGACATTTTAAATAACATTTTAAATAATAGTTTGAATTTAAATTATTTAATTTTAATTTTGTATTATAATACCAGCTATGTATGTATATTATTTCAATGTTAGTTCTAAATTCAGATTACATTTAATTTTATTAAGTATCAGCCCATATACATCCCACTGCTGGGCACGGGCCTACTCTACAATCGAGAGAATGATTGAGAGTGGTTAGGCCATATAGTCCTCCACGCTGGCCTAGTGCGGGTGCGTACTTTCGATTGTAGAGGAGCCCCTTCCCTGCGTACGTACATACGAGTATATGGGCTGATACAGTACAGTAATTGTCGATGGTGTATGTAAATAAATAAATCGCATGCACCGGTTGTAACAAATGTGTCGGCCTGCTCAAATTACTTCACAGTTTACCTCTCACCAATTAACATATTTGTCACCACATCTTCGTCTATCAGGTGTGCCAAAGAATTGAAACGTAAAATATTATTTTCTAATAGAAATCAAGTTGGAATTGAATCATTTGCTACTGTTGTCAATCATGCGAAACGTTCGTTTGGTTCGGAATTTTCTACGTTTTTTCTTTGATGTGTTTAAGTGTGGCGCAAGGTTAAAGTGACAGCGATTGTGAAATTATGTAGCCTGTACTTCTCTTCTCCAGATTATCAAGAGGGATACATTTGGGAATACAGCAGTTTGTAATCTCTCGGTATATGTATCACATACGCCCCACTGCAGGGCACGGGCCTTATGCACAATTGAGAAGAGTTAGGCCGCGTTACTGCCTCGGTGGCGTAGTGGTACTACGGTATGATTGCAAAGCTGAGGTCTCGGGTTCGAATCCCGGGTCGGGCAAAGTGATATTGGATTTTTCTATTCATTATTAGCCCGGAGTCAGGAATTTGTGCCCGATATGGCGATAGGCTCGCCCCCTATCACATCGTGGGACGGAATATACAAGGCGAAACGTGGGTGTTCTAGTAGCACCTCTGCCTACCCCTTCTGGGAAAAAGGCGTGTGGTTATGTATGTTATGTTAGGCCGCAGTCAACCACGCTGGCCCAGCTCAGGTTGGCGGATTTCACGCACCGTTTTACTAGTCAACATCTTTACCATATGTATCTTTCGACACGTTGTTCTTTTTCACTTAAAGTAAGTGTTGAATAATTATGACTAACTAAAATAACTCATGACTACTTGACTCCGAAAAGCCAAGTTTGAGATGTGTAACCTACGGAAGTGTAACCAATACGCTAACCACAAGATTATATTCGTATCGAACACGAGCAAAACATATGTAAATTCGACCTTTTTTAAAGTGAAATTAATTAGAAATAATTTTATAACATAAACTATAGAAAAACAGCAATATTTTTTTTATCATAATTTAACGCTTGTCGCTTATAACTTGAGTGATAGCTACCTTAGACATCTCGTAGATTTGAGAGCCGTAAAGTATTTTCGACGCGGTCTGCGTACCAGACTGCGCATTAGGGAGAGTATATTGTGACTCAAACAAGCGTAGTTTACATACATAAGCTCTCGCCTTTTTCCCAGAGAGGGTAAGCAGAGGTGCAATTAGGACACCTACGTTTCGCCTAGTGTATTCCGTCCCATGATTTAAATAAAAAATGTAGTAAGTATTATATCAATGTATAAAATCTGCTAGAGTACATGATGGCCTGTTGATAAATGGACCAGACGCGGTTAAGAACCTGTTCACAGTGGTCGGAGGTTCAAATCCCAGGACACACTGAATTTTCGGAATCATGTGTGTATTGATAGTCAATCACCACGCACTATGGCTGTGAAGGAAAACGTCGTGAGAAAATCTGCATACCACAAAAATTTATAAAAAAATCTTTAGTATGTAAAGTCCGCCAACCCGCACTAAGCCAGCGTGGTGGACTATATGAGCTAACCCCTCTCAATTGTAGAGGAGGCTCGTGCCCTGCAGTGGGACGTATATGGGCTTATGTAGTACAGTATAAAACGTGTATAGTATTTTATTTAATTTTGGGATTATATTGAGACTCCTTCGGGGCAGTATCAATAGCAAATGATTCACACTCTAATGCGAGCAGTCTCTTAGCGACACTAGCGCCGCTTTAACACGCAACAGAACTTATCAGAAACTTAACAATGAGGAGTTGGAAATAAGTGATTGTTCATATGAATTTTATTTATGGAAATATCAAATGATTTTCTCACAGTAAAACCGACGGATCGCCACAGTTTTAGTTAATCAGTGAAATATATTTATTGACTGCCTCGGTGACGTAGTTGTACTACGGTACGATTGCAAAGCTGAAGTTTCGGGTTCGAAGCCCGAGTCGGGCAAAGCGATATGGGATTTTTCAATTCATTCTCGGCCCGGAGTCGAGAGTTTGTGCCCGATAGAGCGATAGGCTCGTACGCTTTCACATCGTGGGACGGAAACTACAAAGCGAAATGTGCGTGTCATGATGGCGCCTCTGCATACCACTTCTGGGAGAAAAGCGTGAGTTTATGTATGTATGTATGTATGAAATAAATTTATTTCTATTTACAATTCGCTTTTCTATACTCACGAGGTAATGAGTACAATGGGCTCGATCATAAGAACCTAGCAAGCCAAATACGGCAACAGTTATCAGCAAAAAATAATTTTGTTTTAATCAACTAAAATCGCTTCCGCTTATGACCATACCCTCTCCACATTGCGACTGAAACGGATTCGTTTACCCACGTATTTCAGTCATCGAATTTCTCCGACGAAAATATTACAACTGTTGAAATTGAACAAAGAGATTACGAAGTTACTAAAGAAAAACATCAATGATTTTTACCTCTTATTTCACTATAACGGTGAAGGAAAACAACGTGAGGAAAACTGCATACCGTAGCGATTTGTACCCAATTATATGGTATGTAAAGTATATATATGTAAAGTCCTGATGGCCGATGGGGCCAAAAAGTTCTCAAATGGAGGCCACGAAGCGGAAAGCGCAGCGTGGGACGTCCACCCACTAGGTGGTCAGACGACCTGGTAAAGGTCGCGGGACGTCGCTGGATGCAGGCTGCCTCCAACAGGTCACTGTGGAAATCATTGGGAGAGGCCCATGTTCAGCAGTGGACTTCCTTTGGCTGATGGATGGATGATGGAAAGTCCACCGACCCGCACTAGCCCAGCGTGGTGGACAATACGGTCTAATCCCTCTCATTCGTACTCTCGATTGTAGAGGAGGATTGTGGAGGAAAATGACCGTATTTTTATTGCTATGAATGCCGAGACGAGCATGCCATTCGTCTGATTTTAAACGATACTGGCGCTCGTGAAAAATAGCAAAACCAAGCACCATGAATTACAAAGCAATGCTTGGCATTCCACTGCCCTCGCCATCCTCAGGCATAAGATGTTAAGTCTCGTTATATCCAGTAGTTACGCTGGCTACAATGTCCTTCAAACAAGGACACAACAATGCGTTTATATAGCTGTTTGGCGGGAGAAACAGATCTTGCGTTGGTACCTACCTAGGCGGTCTCTCACATATAAGAGACTTACGACCAGTAAGTATTTACTATTACGTTGCTAAAGGGTTGAGTTTTAACACCATAAAACAACTACAATATTTGACATTAATTTCAAATTGACACGTCCATCCCTTTCTAAGAAAACGACCTTGGCAGATAACGAAATCATCCAACAAAGGTTTCTTTTTACTATTTTAGTCACGGAACCCCAAAACTAAATTATCTTCAAAGTCACCGCTTAAAGCTAGAAACTAAATTCCCACGCACCATTTCCCAGAATTTTCGTGGAAACTCTGTACAAGTAGTCACATTTTCCGAGAGTAATGTAAAATTCATGGAGAAATCAACATTACGCATCCCGTCTGATTGTGGTCGGTTCACATCGCACGACTTTGTGGGGGGGTGTGAACTGACTTTTTTATGCAGACGAATGTAATTTTACAGAAAGTACCTAATTGAGAATATTTATTCATATATATACATACTTATATATACTCACGCCTTTTTCCCAAATGGGGTAGGCAGAGGTCATCCACAGGACACCCACGTGTCGCCTAGTGTGCTCCGTCCCACGATGTGATAGGGGACGATTCCATTGCCATATCGGGGACATAACCCAGACTCCGGGCTGATAATTAATAGAAAAAATCTAACATCACTTTGCCCGACCTGGGATTCGAACTTGAGATTTCAGCTTTGTAATCATACCACAATTACAGTGGGGTACATCATAGTACAATTATCCCACCAAGGCAGTCAGAAACGAAATCCTGGCTCGGGCAATTTTTCCATTAATTATTAGCCCGGAGTCAGGAATTTGGGTTCGATATGACGATAGGCTTGCCCCCATGGGACGGAACTCAAAAGGCAAAACTGTGTCCTGGTTGCACCTCTGCCTACCCGTTCCGGTTAGAAAGGTCGTGATGTTTATGTATGTTCAATTTCTAGCAGGGTGGCAAAATTGTACCTATTGGCTACCTAATAAATATGCACTGAATTCCATCAAATCGGGTAATTATTAGTATAAAAATGTACATTCTAATTATGTTTTGTAACTTTAAATTAGCATATAACAAAGATCCATCTCCCAAGGATTTGTATGGAGATTTTGAATAATATAATTTATGCAAATTTGAATCTTGTGCCATTGCAATAAGAGAGACGTGCATATAATGAATAACAAACTCGGTTTGCAATTTATTTATAAAGTTTTAGTTTGTTTGTGCGACATACAAACTGAAAGAACATCAAGCTAATGTACTGATCGAATGTTCAATACCCCTTTCCTCTTTCAATCCTTTTTCCTCCCCGCTCCCCTCCCAATCAAGTCGGAGACACATCCATGATTCAGTGTTCTGGATGTTCATGGGCGGAAGAGATCACTAAACTCAAAACAAAAGAAAACATACTTACCTCGCTGGAGACCTGAGCCATTGAGGCGCTGGATACCTGTAAAGGAAAAACAGAGTAGTATATAGTAGGTCAAATCAAATTTAGATTAAATTATTTTTTGACAAAATAAAAATTTTGCTGTGACGAAATTAGGCAAATTAGTTTGTAAATGGTACATAAGGATTTTATTGTTATTATTGATTGTGATTATTATTATTAATTGACTATTGTCCCATGAAATTAACTTTTAATCTATACTAAAAATAAAAAAAAAAAAAAAAAAAATATTTGATGATTTATCTAATTTAAAAATTTTATATTCAGCTATACTTTTTATCATTATCGAATGACTATTGTCTCATGTAATTATTAAATTTTTATTGACCATTGTTATTATTAATATTATTATAATTAAGAATTTAAATTTTAAATTGCTGACTTGGTAAACGATTTATTGACGGAATTAGAACACATTACATTTAAAATAATTTGACTCCCCGATACTTAAATAATTCAATATGTCCTCCACCGGGAGACCCACATCAAAAAATATAGCCGCCCCAAAAACAAACCGGTCAACGCGACTGGGTCGCGAGACAGCAAACCCTGCGCAGGCGCCCGCGATTGTGATTGATGCGCCTGGACTGCGCCCGGAAGAGGACGAGGGTTTTACTTCGGTGCAGGCCAGTGGGGCGATGTGCACCCGAAGGCTCTCGTTGGCCGATGAGCTAAGGGGAGCACAGACCCCTGGCGCCTCAGTTTCGCCGTCGAGGGCGTCTGCAGAACTTACTGCAGACAGAAGCGACGAGTGTCGATCGGTGGGTGGGAGCGATCTCTCGGGGTCCGTAGGCGCGGCCACTGGCGAACGACCAAGCCTTGGGGGAATACTCGCCGATTCGGCTCAAAGGGCGAACAAAGCCATACTGGAGGCAAAAGAAGCCCTGGAGTCGAAGGCGGCGGGAAACCTCAAGAAGGAGGTCCGGGAGATGGTCGTAGACCGCCTCCATTTGCTCTACGAGCTCATCCTTAAATTGGCTGAGTCTCGTACTAGGCTGCAATGGGAGGCGAGCGTCGCCAGGACCTCCGCTGCCCGGGAAATGGAAGTGGCGGCGAAAAGACACGCCAGAGCAGTTGAAAAACTGGCTGGCGACCTCGGAACCGCCACAAAGGAGGTTGCGGCCAAGCTAGAGGGTCTGCAGAAGGAGGTGAGCGCGGCTCGCCTGATGGTGGCACACGACGTGGTGTCATCTTTGGATGAGACGCGCTCACTTATCATAAAAAGGCAGCCCACCTCTCTTCCCGAATTAATCCGTGGGGAGTTTAAAAAGATGAGGGAAGAGCTCGCCGTGGCACCACTCATGGACCGGGTGGAGGAGGACCGGCTGATGGGCGCGTTGGAGGGCCTCCGAGAGGAGATCGCGGAAAACACGCGAGTTCGGCGAACCTATGCTGAGGTCAGCGCGGCGCCACCCGTTATTGCTAAACCCAGCCCATCGGCGCCTTCCCACGCGCTGATAATCTCTTCGGGGGACCCCAAAGCCACATCTGATGACGTAATAAAGAGCATTCAGGCCGGCTTGGACCCCCGTGCGGAGGGTCTGCGCGTGGAGAGGTGCCGGAGGGTGCGTGATGGCAAGGTGGTGCTGGGCCTCTCAGCAAAGTGCGAGGCGAATAGGGTCGCGGAGGTTTTAAGGAAACGGGACCTTACCGTGACCCAGGCGCAAAACAAGAAGCCCCTAGTGGAAATAGCTGAGGTACTCGCCTTTAATTCCGATGAAGACATTATTGAGTCCCTGTGGACGCAAAATACACACGTCACGCAGGGACTTAATAGGTCGGAGGAAACTGCGGAAGTTCTCTTTCGCAGAAAGGCGAGAAACCCACTGGAAAGCCATGTAGTCCTGGAGGTAACTCCAGGACTATGGAAAAAGCTCACCAGTGCAGGGCTAATCTACGTGGGGCTCCAGCGAAGGCCAGTGAGGGACAGATCCCCACTAGTCCAGTGCTCTCAGTGCCTGGGTTACGGGCACACGCGCAAGTTCTGCAAAGCTGCAGAAAGAATCTGTTCTTTCTGTAGCGGAGCACATGCGGGTGATTGCCCAGCCCGCGCCGGAGGTGAAAAGCCAAGGTGTACCAACTGCAAAAGGGAGGGCGGCCGCAACCAGGCGGATGATCACACTGCTTTTTCTGACAGCTGCCCGGTGCGCCAGAAGTGGGACGCCATAGCGAGATCGCGTGTGGCGTACTGCTAAAGGCGCCACGGACAGCTGTCAGGAGCTCATAATTATGCAGGCAAACCTGGACCGTGCCAGATTGGCGACTGCAGAAATTATGAGTGCAGGTGTGCGCCAGGGAGCGGCCGTCATCCTTGTGCAGGAGCCTTATGTTGGCGCAAAAGGTGAGTTGGCGGCGTTGGCGCGCGGCCGAGTAGTGCAAGCACACCCGACCGTGCGACTCGGGCCCAACAAAGCCGCTATAGTTGTGCTAAATGACGCACTGCGCCTAACGATGGATCCTGCACTGCAGTCGGAAACCTTGGCTTGCGCGCTCCTCGAAACCAAAGACGGTCACATCGGAGTCATCTCCGCCTACTTTCCGCCCGAGAGCGATGCTTACACCCTGGCCGCCTTCAGATCACAGTTAAGTGAACTTGAGGCCGCCATGTCTAAGCTGGGCGGCGGACGGTTGGTGGTCGGGGGTGACTTCAATGCTTGGAACCGATGGTGGGGGAGTGAGCGCGATGACGAGCGTGGCGAAATGCTGGCAGACTGTTTTGATCGCTATGATCTAACAGTCCTAAATGAGGGGGATGAGCCGACCTTTGAGGCGTGGAGGCGGGGCCGAGCGTGCTGCAGTCACGTCGACGTGACTGCATGTGGCGCTGCCCTGCTCCCGCGCGTCATGGACTGGCTCATCGACCCGTCTTTAACGTCAGCACAGCACAAAACGCTCGTTACTCGCCTTTCGGCGCGGACATTGCCTGCTCCTCCGCGAACCAGAACTCGGAAATACCGCACAAGGAACGCCAACTGGGAAGTCTTCCAAGACACCTTATCCGGAGAGCTGAGATCACGAAACCTCACTGTGGAGACCATGGACGCCCTGCAGCTGCAGGAGGGCGTGGAAGACGCAGCGGTAGCTTATACAGCGGCGGTAACGGCGGCGTGCGACTCCGTACTGTCTCCACTCTCGGCACCGCGCCCTCGGCCGGACCCCCCCTGGTGGAACGCAGAGCTGCGCGCAAAACAAAAAGAAGTGACCACCAGGAGGAGACGGATCCGGTGCGCGGCCCCGAGACGGAGACAGCATGTGGTCCAGCAATACCTCACGGCATTGCGGGAGTATAAGGACGCGGCGAGAGCCGCCCAAACTGCCAGCTGGAAAGCACTTTGTACGACCTCGGAGCGGGAGAGCATGTGGGACGGAGTGTACCGCATCCTCCGCACCACGGAGCGACGCAAGCCCGATTGCCTTCTGCGAGCCGGAGATGGCCAAATGTGCACGCCGGCCGAGTCAGCTCGTCTGCTGGCGGACCATCTCTTCCCAGATGACGACCCGCAGCAGGATTCTCCTGAACAGGCTGCGGTCAGATTGTCGGTCGGGACAGAGGATGCTCTAGAACGATGTGGACCGGACGACCCGGAATTCACGGCAGCCGAGCTGGCTTGGGCGGTGTCCACCTTCTCACCAAAAAAGGCACCAGGACCGGACCACCTCCCAGCAGACGTGTGCGCGAAGGCAATCGGTGCGGACGAGGGCTGTTTCCTAGCCCTCGCTAATGCAGCACTCCGCTTAGCGTGTTTTCCCGCTCCCTGGAAACGTGCTGCCGTATGCGTCCTACCAAAGCCTAACAAAAAGGATCCTGCCCACCCACGCTCCTACAGGCCGATAGGATTGTTATCAATCCTAGGCAAAATATTAGAAAAGATGCTGGTGGGCAGGCTTCGCTGGCATCTTCTGCCAACGATGCACAAAATGCAATATGGCTTTATGCCCCAGCGCGGGACGGAGGACGCCCTCTATGATCTAGTAAGGCACTTAAAAACAGAAAGAAAAAACAAAAAAAAATACCATCCTCATATCCCTGGACATAGAGGGCGCCTTTGACAACGCCTGGTGGCCGGCCATAGAGCTGGGCATTGTTGGTAGGGGATGCCCGCGAAACCTTTATGGCTTGGTACGCTCCTACCTGCAGAATAGGACTGTAGAGATCCTCTACGCGGGAGCCGTCCATGAGAAAACTACCACGAGAGGATGCGTGCAGGGCTCGATAGCGGGTCCCACCATGTGGAACCTTGTACTGGATCCTCTGATCAGAGAGGTCTGGGGACTCGGGGTCTACTGCCAGGCGTTCGCCGACGACATAGTTTTGGCCGTTTCCGATAAGGATATCGGGAAGGCCCAGGACACCGTAAACCGGGTGCTCGCCCACGTACACGACTGGGGCCAGAAAAATAAACTCAAATTCTCAGCGGAGAAAACAAATGCCATGTTAATCACCAGCAAATTAAAAATAACGGCCCCAGTCGTGTGCATGGCTGGGCACCAAATCCCAATGGTAGGTAGGTTCAAGCTGCTCGGGGTTGTGCTGGACGACCGCCTGAATTTTGGACCCCACGTGAAAGAAACTTGCCAAAAGGCCATGAACATATATAAGAAATTGGAGCGTACCGCCAAAGTCACGTGAGGTCTAAATCCGGAGATCGTCCGCACAATCTACCGAGCGGTAATTGAGCCCATCATTCTATACGCGGCGAGCGCTTGGGGGTCGGCAGTGGATATGCGGCGTGTGGAGAGCCTCATGAGGGCAACTCAAGGCAACTTTGCAAGGAAAATTGTCAAAGGATATCGAACGGTCCCTCATGTAGCCTCCATTGCTATCGCGGGTCTGCTGCCAATAGACTACCGGGTCCGAGAAATAATAACCTTACGCGAGGCGAAGCATGGTGGGCAAATCGCCGAATACCCGGGTAGGTGTATGGAAGGCAAAATTCCGCCCACCGAGATGACACACCCCGCTGGGTGGCGGCCGGTTTCGTACACCATTATGGACCAGTGCGCGGACGCAAAAGTGGCCGAGTTGGGGGCGTCTGGACCGTGCATCTACACCGACGGCAGCAAAATAGAAGGAAAGGTAGGAGCTGCGCTTTCGGTCTGGAAGGGCGGTGCAGAGGTAAGGACGAAGTCCTTCAAACTAGAATCCTTTTGCACCGTGTTCCAGGCCGAAATGTTTGCTCTCCTGAAGGCGGCGGAATTAGGCTGGGAACTAAAAGAAAAAACGATCAACATACTGAGTGATAGCAGGTCCTCACTGGACCTGCTACAGCAAGTCAATACCACTAATCCCGTCGCCTTCAGGATCCAGCAAAGCATAGGAAAACTTGCTGCTGTGGGTGTAGATGTGCGCCTGTACTGGCTACGCGCCCACGTCGGCACGGCCGGAAACGAACGTGCCGACGTGTTGGCAAAAAAAGCGGCGCTTGGCAGGAAGACAGCCCCTGACTACGACCTGATATCGGCTTCGTGCGCGAAGGGTGCTATCAGGAGGGAAAGTATAAGAAAATGGAACAACGAATATTTACAGTTAATAAGAAGTAAACACCTGGCTCATTTCCTTCCTGATGCACCCTCCGCACACGCTTATGCAAAAAATATATCGCAGTCAGCACTAATGACACAAATGCTGACTGGGCACGGAGGTTTCGGGCAGTACCTCCACAGGTTCGGGCTTCGCGAGACACCCTGGTGCACTTGTGAGCCCGGGACGATGGAGGACGTTGCCCACGTCCTCCTTGCGTGCCCTCGCTTCTGCGCGCTGAGATACCAGCTGGAGTGCGAGACCGACTGCGACCTAACTCTGTCAGCACTGCCGGGTCTGCTGTCAAATCTAGAAACAAAAAACAAATTTGTATTATTCTGCAAAAAAATCGCTAAAGCTGTCTGCCGGGAAAATGGGAGCACGGCGAACTGGGACATTTAAAACCTGCTATACGTACTATCTCATAAATTTTACCACTTCTGTCAATAAAAATATTCTGTATAAACTGTCACTGCTATCCTATTTAATGTATTTTCACTATTTCAATTGTATAATTTTATTATTTAAATTAACCTAGTTCTTAGAATTTCTTATAAACTTATAATACTATTTATAGCACCTATTTCTTTTCTAATGTTGGTAAAAAATATTCTCGATTGTAGAGGAGGCCCGTGCCCTGCAGTGGGTCGTATATGGGCTGATACAATACAATACAAAAATTTCTTTTCTAATGTTGGTAAAAAATATATAGTAAGGTACCAGGATAAGCCATAGGAAATATGTAACTGACAATAAAAGGGGAAAAAAAAAAAAAAAAAAAAAAATTGAAAAACAAATAAAACGAAAAGAATGAATAAAATATGTGAAAGGAAGAGAAGCTAACAAAGAAAAAGAAACAACAAGTAATAAGACTTACGCTAACCCGAATATTGTCAGAGGTAAAATGTAAATGTCTTATCCTGGATATAATAAGTGTCCAAAATCCCTGAAACTCTCAGGGGAGTCTAAAATCAATTAATTAAAAAAAAAAAAAAAAAAACATCAGGTGATCAGTTTGCTCGTTTACCGGACCCAGGCAATAAAAAAAAACAAAAATATCTCTGGAGGAGAAATGGACTGACTTGCACTTCATGATCGAAGATGTGTTTACTGACAACCTCCGTAGCGCAGTTAGGTAGACGCCGGTTGTGAAACAAGAGACCGCGGGTTCGATCCCCGCACCGATACAAATGTTTGTGTGGCCCACAAATATTTGTCTCGGTTCTGGATGTTGTGAAACGGAAAAAGTCTCTCGTAGCTCCTGATACACACGACTTAATTGATCTTAATGTGGGTCAGGACTATGTGTGTGACTTTTGGGTGTATTTATTATTCTCATAAACTAAATGTCAAATAATTAATTGCACCGTATTGATTATTAATGAACTATTTGGTAAAGAAAAAAAAATTGCCTGTGCCGTAAAAAATTAAAGATTTTTGCTGTAAAAACAGCTGAAATCGAGTATATATGTAGTTTTATAAATAAATTATTTCTACCCCCATCACACTTCCCTTAGGAAATCCTTGTAATGATAAAAAGTATGAACAGCAAAAATATCCGCGGCCATAACCTAATTTAGATAAAAGTGGCAACGACTTAAGGGGTTTCGCGGGATTGTGGCCTGACCTTGATGTTATCCAGGCTCCCTTTATTATTATAAAGGGTAAAGGATTTTGCTTAATATTTTTGTTGTGAACTATTTTTTTGTCATTGCATTCATTTCTAGGTTTTCTTGGTATTTTTCTGGTGAAGGTCGCGGGATGTCGCTGGATGCAGGTTGCCTCCAACAGGTCACTGTGGAAATCATTGGGAGAGGCGAATGTTCAGCAGTGGACTTCCTTTGGTTAATGGATTGGATTGATTGAATTTCTTGGTATAAGTGAGGAGTACAAATTAAAGTATAAAAACATGTTTTATTTTAATATAATATTTTAATTACGAATATACATTAAAAATGATATGGAAAACATAAAAGGATTTATTGGCTTAAAAAATATTATTGAATTTATCGACAATTTATGAAAATTAAAATGAAAATAATTTATTGAATCCACTTAAATGTCCAACATTATTTAGATTCAGTCATTTTTTTATCTACCACCCGGTTCGGAAAGCGGTTTTCACTAGAGAAGAACGGGCAAGAAATTCTAGTGTTGCTCTTTTTAAAACTAGTTTACAATACAGTGATTATTACAAAAGTTACAAGTTGGTTTAAATCAGAGCACTTCATTAATAATTTGTCATAATTTTCAAATAACATATATTTTTAATACAAATATGTTTACGTTATATTTTAAGCGATTCTAACTTTCTTCTCCGATTATGTCCGGCAAGTCTATTATAATCTTTTATTACACCTTCGACAAAATCGACACACAAAATCTACGAGCTGTGGATAGTACAAATGTCACTCCTACCTACCCCCTTGAGGGACAAACAGGCGTGATCTTACGTATAAGCCTACAAATTATAGTTCCAAAGACTTACGTAATAAAACAATTGTAGTTAAAACAAATGGATACATTTCCAAGGTTCCTAAATTCAGCTTTCCTTTGGGAAATCAGTGGAAAATTAAAGATAATACTATAATATTTAATTCAAGCACAATGATTAAATAAAATGGGTGTTGTTGTTTAGACCGCCTCAGTGGCGCAGTTGTACTACGGTATGATTGCAAAGCTGAGGTCTCGGGTTCGAATCCCGGGTCGGGCAAAGTGATATTGGATTTTTTTAATCATTATCAGCCCGTAGTCTAGTACTATGGAGTGGGGTAAGACCATATAGTCCACCACGCTCGCCTAGTGCGGGTTGGCAGACTGTACATACCGTAGAAATTCTTGCGAAACGCTATGGTATGCAGTTTCCTCACAATGTTTTCCTTCACTTTTAAACGCCATTTACAGGAGGAGAGTTTCTAGCGGCGAGAATCGTATGCGATTATCGCATGACAACCGCCATAGTTTATTGTGTTTCGACAAACGTTTACACGATGCAACTTTTTTATATCCTTGCGATAATCGTATTTTTGAGAGGAGAAACTCTCCCCGTGTGAATGGGGCTTAATAGTGCGTGGTGATTGACTATCAATACCCACATGACTCCAAAAAGTCATAGGTGTACCTTAAGATTTAAAACATCCACCACGACCCAAGTTGAAGCAGACATCAAGTCACGATCAAGAGACAGGACATTCAGCCGTCGAGTGATCATGAGATGATCAACATGACAGTAGTAGAGCGAAAAATAAACATATTATAGAAACAATTGACGCTCTATAATATCTGCCTATCACACCAAGACACAAGCTTGAATATGTAACTCAAAACCCATTAACAGTATGTAGAGATCTCCAACTGAATTTGAATAAAATTTCAATTCAACCCTATTCCACGCTTCGTTAGGGCCGGTTGTACCCAAGACACATGTGGATTTCAATCCCGTTCATGTAATTTAATGATAAGGGTTAAGTCTTTTAATCATTGAGAAACCTAGTTTTAAGGAAATGAAGGTAGAAATTAAATTATGTATAGAATGGTTATCTACTATTTTTTATATAGGTTATATTAAGACTGCAACCGGAAACGAAGCCAGGGGGTAGTTTTAGTGACTTTAGACACAATGCATCTAAATTTTTTGTAAAAAAAATCCGAAGATTCTTTTTTTGTATTTTTTTTTGTCATCGTATTTGTGTGGTAAATACATACATTTTCCTAAAAAAATAATGTCCACCCTTTTTTTTAAAGGCGTAATAGTACGCAAGGCTTTAAATTATAATTTTATCAAAAACTATGGATTTAACACCTTAACACAATGATATTTAAACATCACAAAAAAATCGTCGCGTTTTTTTTTGCAATTTTTTTAGTTGTATCGTGTCTCTAGTCACTAAAACTACCATCTGGCTTCGTTTTCGGTAGCGGTCTTGTTATACCCTGATTATAAACATCACACCTTTACCCCAGAAGGAGTAGGCAGTGGTGCAACTAGAACACCAACGTTTCGCCTTATGTGTTCCGTAATATGCTGTGATAGGGGGAACAAGCCTATCGCCCTATCAGGCACAAGTTCCCATGGTGAAAATAATTTAATATTAAAAATGTAATATACTGCACGCTACTGTATCAGCCCAGATACGACCCACTGTAGGGCACAAACCTCCTCTACAATCGAGGGTACGATTGACAGGGGTTAGGCCATATAGTAAGTAACCGAAGAGAGTTTAATAAAAAAATAACATGTATTGGAATAAAAGAATATGTTTCGTGAAAAACATCGCTATTAAATGATATAATTTTAAACATCTAGTTGATCTTTTAGTAGGAAGAATGCTTTGTAAAGCAAGAGGAGATTGTTAAGGTTAAGTTAAACTCGCTTTGAATTCTTAGCAATTTGTGAAACATGGCTACAGTTTGCATCAAGAATTATGGAATAAAAGCATTTTTGTGCTCCGTAATTATTTTAATAAAATATTTGTTGGAGGTTAGGCCATTCAATGGTAAAAAACTCGTTATAACGAAACGGTGTACCAGACCGGCATAATTGTGTCAGTTGATACATATCAACTACCTACACAGGTAGATTGTACTTTTTACAACAATTATACCGATTAGTAGCATCGTATGAGACGAAATTCTCATATTTATAAGTTACTAGTGGTCGGCCCGGCTTCACCCGGGTGCAGATAGTTTTGGAATGTGACCGCCGTCGAATATATTGCTTTTCCCGTTCCGTTAAGTCTCATCCCGTTATATCCTGTTCTGTCCTATGTAATTCTGTCCCATGAAGAAAAGCATGTAATCTTGGCCTATACTGACCTGTAGCAAATATATATATATATATTGTTATGTCCGTCTCCCAGGTCCAATGTATCTTTATTTTAAATTTAATCAAAATGGGTTCAGCCGTTTTAGAGTGAAAACGGAACATACATAGGTACATACACAATTTCGCATTTATGATATTAGTAGGGATGTTTGTATTTAAATGCTGGTATACCCTATTACACGTCAGATAAAATAAAACAGAATTCGTGCCCAACATGGAGATAGCCCCTATCACATCGTGGGACGGAACATACAAGGCGAAATGTGGGTGTCCTGGTAGCGCCTCTATCTACCCTCTCTGGGAAAAAGGCGTGAGTTTATGTATGTGTATGTACAAACTAAAACACGATTGCACTACTCATCAATTTGTTAGTACGTATTTCCTATAGTTGTTTCTGTTGTCCCTCAGTATTTTCATTTTCTATTGTTTTATATTGCACATTTTAATATTTTGTATATATGTATGTAGTATATTGGCCTAACCACTCTCAATCGTACTCTCGATTATAGAGGAGGCCCGTGCCCTGCAGTGGGTCGTATATGGGCTGATACAATACAATACAAAAATGTAGTATATTTATTTATGTAGTTATTTTACTTTTTAGTAAGTACATATATGTAATAAATGTTTATATTTTTTGCATATTTATGTCAGATACATCATTAGTTTTTTTTTTTTTTCTTATTTCACTTTCTTGGCTTGTCTACCCCCGTTTTCCTAGTTCCATTCACTCCAGTCCATCCAAAGGTTGTCTGAAAGATATCGTTGTCAGCGTTAAGATCACCAATTGTACTGTGCATTTAGTTTAAGTGTTTTGTTTTGTATTTTTATGCTGTACAATAATCCAATCCAATCCATCAGCCAAAGGACGTCCACTGCTGAACATAGGCCTCTCCCAATGATTTCCACAGTGATCTATTGGAGGCAGCCTGCATCCAGCGACGTCCCGCGACCTACACCAGGTCGTCTGACCACCTAGTGGGTGGACGTCCCACGCTGCGCTTTCCGCTTCGTGGCCTCCATTCGAGAACTTTTGGCCCCATCGGCCATCAGTTCTCCGTGCAATAAAGTGTATTAAAGAAACACCATTGCTAGCAGAACTAACGAGCCGTGTGTATCGCATGCAAATGTTATCAATCTTAGTTATCTAACTGGCAGTTGGAATACATATTACCGACTACGCTCTACCACTGCATAGCTTTTGAGACAATTCATCTTACAATTATGCCAAGTCAAGACCAGTTGGTACGTGTTAGACGATCTAAGTTATATTGTATACAGGGTATATCAAGACTGCTACCGAAAACGAAGTCAGGTGGTAGTTTTACTGACTAGATACAATGCAACTAATTTTTTTGCAAAAAAGCGACGATATTTTTTTGTTTTTTTTTCCTATCATCGTATTTGGGTGCTAAATACATACATTCACCAAAAAAATATATATATATACATCCTTTTACTTTCAAAGACGCTGTAGTACGCAAGGGTTTAAATTATAATTTTAGCAAAAAACTATGGGTATACCACCCAAACACAATGACATTTAAAACATTACAAAAAAAATCGTTGCGTTTTTTTGCAAAAAAATTAGTTGCATCGTGTCTGTAGTCACTAAAACTACCACTTGGCTTCGTTTTCAGTAGCAGTCTTGATATACCCTGTATAATTAATATAAAAATATTGGAGAAGTCAAATAAAACGGAATTAACAAAACGCTACTATTGTAATAGATTCCATAATTCACCGGCCCGCGTGCGTTCGACATGATTAATGAAGCCATATATTTGAAAAAATAATTAACTGCCGACGTAGCTTGTTCTAGATGTTACTCTGAAAGAAGCTGCTTGTAAAGTTATATTAGCTGTATATAATATTATATTTTATGATGGAACGAGGCTGTGAAAAGATATATACACTATGTTGGTTACAAATTGGCAATATTTCGTAAATAAATAAAATACTACTAGACATTAGCAAGGTTCATAAATTTAGCTTTCCTTTGGGAAATCAGTGGAGAATTAAAGATAATACTATAATACATAATATTTAATTCAAGCATAATGATTAAATAAAAAGGGTGTTATTGTTTAGACCGCCTCGGTGGCGCAGTTGTACTACGGTATGATTGTAAAGCTGAGGTCTCGGCTTCAAATCCCGGGTCGGGCAAGTGATAAAGGATTATTCACTATCAGCCCGGAGTCAAGAATTTGTGCCCGATATGGCGATTGGCTCGGCCCCTGTCACATCGTGGGACGGAAAATACAAGGAGAATCGTGAGTGTATATATGTACAATATTTGTGTAGTCTGAGAAAGGCCATATATTTTTTAATTATAATTAGTTACGAGCAACAAAGAAGATATTATTAAAAATAATTGTCGCAGGGAATCTTTTTTTTTAAAGCCGTAATACAAATTTTTATATTTTCTTAACTCGGACTAACTTTTCTTAATTTATTATACAATTTAAAATTTTAAAATTTTTTTCACGAAAGTTGCGCTTTAAGCAAAAGTTTTAGTCATTTGTCCATATAAAATCTAGAAAAAGTCCAGTACTAATTTCTAATCTAGTTTTTAAGCTAATGTGTGTCTAGATAAGGGCGTGGTTCTTATTATAGCGTATATAATTCATATATAAATAAATAAATACAACCAACAGTCACATACATAGTCCTGACCCCACATTAAGATCAATTAAGTCTTGTGTCGTGGTTATCAGAAACTACTAGAGGCTTTTCGATCTCCCAAACACCCAGACCCGACACAAATAACCGTGGATCACACAAATATTTGCCTCGGTGCGGAGATCGAACCCGCGGCCCTAGGTTTCACAGCCGGCGTCTAACCAACTGCGCCACGGAGGCTGTCAAATTAGTAGATCGGTTATATTATTTTATACTAAAATTTGACACGAATACTGCGTAACTAGATGCTGATAAGACATTAGTATTTTTCCAAAAATGATAATTATATCTATTATAGGAGTACATAACATATCTAGACTGCACTACATATATATTACCAAGCAGTAAAGACACTATGTTAACAAGCAAAGCAAAAATATCATATTTAAACTTTGCCTTAGCATCACACAGAGATTGAACCTGCAATCTATGTATCTATGTTTAAAAACACTATCGAAATAACAAACTAGAATTTGAAAAATCTATCTTCAGCACAAATAGGAACACGTTGCACTGTCACAATTAATCGTCAACATAATATTTACTCATTATCATCATCCATCAGCCAAAGGAAGTCCACTGCTGCACATAGGCCTCTCTCAATGATTTTCACAGTGACCTGTTGGAGGCCGCCTGCATCCAGCGAATTATGGATGAAATTAATTATTGTAAATTAATCCGTGGTGTAATTGGATGGACGCCGACTATGAAACGAGAGGCTGCGGGTTCGATCCCGGCACCAATACAAATGTTTGTGTAGGGTCTGGGTGTTTGTGAGACCGAAAAGTGTCTCGTAGTTTCAGATACCCACGACACAAGACTTAATTGATCTTAATGTGGGGTCAGAACTGTGTATGTGACTGTTGGGGTTAAAAAAAAAATTTGATTATTATTAATATCAAAATATTTACTCAACAAATATCCAAATATTTATTAACATCCAAGCAAAAATACCCAGTTAACCGCTACATCCCCCGCTCCCCTTCCACCTCGCTATCACACCCCGCCCTGTTGTTCCGGTCCGAATCTCTTTAATCTCAGCGCCACTACATTATTTTGCCGGCTACAGATTACCAGAGTTAATTAAATCTCTGTTTAGGTTTCTTTGATAATATTTTTCTTAGATATTTTTGCAAAAGCTTAGCCTTATTATTTACGTGACATTAATTAACTAAAGTAATTACTTTTATCAGATAAGATATTATTAAATTTAGTGAAAAATAATGAAATTACTACCTAGTTTATTGTTTAACACTTAATGGTTATAAACAATAGATCATGGGCCCAGGCCCAACAAGTATAAACAAACAAAGACATACAGAATGCCAGTAACATGAATATAAGTAAAAATAAACATTTTGGATATAAACAACATAGTTATGGTCGCAAGAAGTCAGTGGATGTTGCTTCCAACAGGTCGATGAGGAAATCATTGAAAAAGGCCTATTTTCAGCAGTGAATTTCACGTGACTGAAGATACGCTATGGCTGATTAAAGTACTTTGAAACTATTTAAAAGTAATTCGTAAAAATAGCACAATTAGACCACTTTACAGCTTTCGTGGTCACGGGCCGGACTGAAGTGTTGGTCATCCGCTCAGTAACTTACAATTTAACTACCCTTAATTTACTACTTATGTCCTAGCAGCACCTCTGCCTACCCCTTCTGGGAAAAAGCCGTGAGTTTATGTATGTTTGTAATTTACAATTATTATATTAAAAATCTTGTTTATCTTATATTTTATGGAATAAACATATAAGTAAGTTAGAGCATTATGTACCAGAGTTTCAAAGGTAGTTTCCTTACTCTTCCCAATCATGAAATCCACAGTGGGACATACATTCTGTAATACATACACCTAAAGGCAAAAATTATTAAAATTCCTATACACATTGCCCAAGCTCAAATCAGGATCTGACCTTGCTCTGGTTGTAATAAGCTTTGATTTTTGTCTCCATTTTCCTACGGAAAACAAAGCACTATTTATAACTGAAACAATGGTTCTCAAAGAACGCTCGCGCCCCCGGGCCATCTGTGTCTCGCCTAGGGGTGCTACCTATGGTTAAATTTTTGTTTGTTTTTTTTTTATAGTGGCTTAGTGAGTACAATGTATGTGATCGTACCTGTCATGGAATTTAAATAGAGAATCCACTTGTACTCGTAAAAGCGGGTTATATTTCGCTGGTTGACACAATTATGTTATTCTAAACCTCATATTATATTCAAATTTAACCAGAAACGCAAGAAACTTTCACGGGTAGCTATGAAGGTTTTTCTATCATCTCCTTATACAGTGGTTGCTGTAGGCACTAATAATAATCTACTAGCTAGTAGAAAGGTGGGTGGACGTCCCACGCTGCGCCTTCCGCTTCGTGGCCTCCATTCGAGAACTTTTTGGCGCCATCGGCCATCAGTTCTCCGTGCTATGTGCCCCGCCCATTGCCACTTCAACTTGCTAATCCGCTGGGCTATGTCGGTTACTAGGTGGTCAGACGACCTGGTAAAGGTTGCGGGACGTCGCTGGATGCAGGCTGCCTCCAACAGGTCACTATGGAAATCATTGGGAGAGGCCTATGTTCAGCAGTGGACTTCCTTTGGCTGATGGATGGATGATGATGATAGTAGAAAGGTCTCTGGCAATCTAAATAACTCTATGAAACGCAAATATAACGCTGTTACTTTCTGTTGGTTTTCTGTGAGACAGCAATATAGGTCAAGCTAACCTTTTTGATTCGCTTTAATAAGCTTCAGCGAGTGTTACTTATTTTTTACTCAGTAAAAAAACAGTAAAATAAAAAAAAACTGTCTAAAACTAACCAAAGAAATTCTACGCGTCCCAGTCTGTATCCTTGACATTATTAAACATTCAGTTATTGACCACATACAATACATGCTGTCTCTTTGTCGCTCCAAAACAGGCGTCATAAATAAAAAAGGGGCTTTAAATTAAAACTGCGAACGCAAGAATAAAATTACACCGCTGACACAGGGGCGTCATAAAGTTTGACAACCATTGGACGAGAGTATGAACCCTTATGTAGGTTTTTAATTTACACTCGCCAGAGGGCGTGCAATTGCTGGCGATAAATTCTTAAGCATTCTACCACGCGAGTCTAGTATTTATGAACTAGTTTTCTAAATCTATGTTTTTGGGGCTTTAGTTTTCACTTTTTTTTTTCAGAAAATGTGTTAGGTATTAGACACGTGACGTAATAGAAGGAGAAGAATATTTTGGTTTGAATCAATCAATTACTTCGATAAGTTATAAGGAGCGTAATAAAGAATTATGCATTGTATTTTGAAATGGTTTGACGTTTCTAGTATGATCATCTTTTTTTATTTATGACCGATACGACTCATTTGTGTGCGGGCTAGCAAGTCACCGTTTTGCCTCAAACATTAATTAGACAAATAAATAAGTACACCCGACAGTCACATATATGTATGTACATATGTGTGTGTTAATGTATATGTCAAACATTGTTCGTTTGTTCAAGCAATCTTTTTTAATATTTGTTTATTTGACGTTTCTTTTATTTAATGAGCTTAATACAAATACAAGCGGTTTTTCACTTCTTCATACCGAACTCATTCATTTCATAATTAATACATAATTATTTTTAATAAACACATTGAATTAGCCACATTTTCAAATAACCACCGTTCCCAAGGCAGTACGCTTTGTATCAGAATATTAATCATGAATAGTGCACCACGTCGGGCGCCATTAGCTGTTGGCGCCCACCGTGGTTTTTGTTCCCTATCGATAATAACTACTAGCTATTAAATGCACATTGACCTATGACTCCTTCGGTAGCGCAGTTGTACTACGGTACCATTACCACGTTGAGATCTCGAGTCCGATCGGGCAACGTGATAGGTATTGGATTTTTCTATTCATTACTAGCCCGGAGTCAGGAATTTGTGCCAGATATGGCGATAAGCTAGCCCCCTGTTACATCGTGGGAAGGAACAAACAAGGCGAAACTTGAATGTTCAAGGTAGCAGTGGTGAAGGCTCCATATAACTCGATTCCCTGCGGCTTACCTTTTGTAATTTATCATTACACTATAAACAAGCAAATTTTTCAAAATTATTTATGTAATATCTAAACTAATTTTATTCAACGACATCTGTCGGCCACATAGGTAAATATTACTGCGGAGGCGCATAGCAAACACGTAATTAGATTGCGCCGCGTTGCGACCTCTGGCGAATTACTGCCAAAATTGTTCGGCTTATTGAATAACAATGGCGCGGCCCGTGCGCCGACCGCCCGCGTCGGCTGCATGTTACGCATTGGTGTGACATAGTTGTGTATTTCGCAATTAATCACGCAAAATTGTACCTTAAACTGATAATAATTTAAGGTTCAATTTCCGTTAAAAAGGCAGGAGGCATGCTAAGATTCTTCAGCATTTTGTGTGTTTATGTGTCTATTTGTGTAGATATCACTGCATTTGTAAGTGTTGTATTAACATTTTGACAGTATACGAGTATTAGCTGGTTCACGCATTTAGTTTTTAATGGTTTAAATTACAAAATGTACATAAATATTAATAGTATTATTATGTTGTAATGGAAATTAATAATTGTGAGGGACGTACATGTTTAGATTGTCAATTTCGGAAATAACGTTACGTTAGATACGTTAGATTTTAGGAAGTGCTCTACTACTAATAATACAACTAATAAAAGCGCGGCTAACGTACTTTTTAACATTGTATCTAGATCATTGATTTTTCTTTATTAATCTTATATTCACGTGCGGTTTAAAAATATACTTTTTTACTTTTCTCATGATGACATTGCAACTTTTGTATATTGGAAATATTAAAATATAATTGACGACCGCAGTACGTAGATGCCATCATACGAAATACAATCGTTTCGTTTGGTGAGTGAGATTGTCGGAGGAATAATTTGCTGGCGGTTGGATATTCGCAAACGTCCGGATATAAGGATACACGTACATATTATGTAAATGTGTCGCGTTTCGGGCTAATTCTCTGAAGCATCTCACGATAAGTTGATCTACTCAATCCGGATTGCACTATGTTTACTATCAAGTATCAGTCGCATTGTCTTCCCTATGTAGGGGCAGTAGGTATAAACAAAATAAACACACTTATTTCGCGTATTGAGCTTCGGCTTCCCTTTTTTAAAAAATCACCCTTCGCCACTGCAAGGTAGCACCTCTGCCTACCCATTCTGGCAAAAAGGCCTGAGGGTATGTATGTATGAACTATGAGTTTAGCGAATCAGTCCATAAGCACTCACTGCTGGGCACAGGACTGCTATGCAACAGAGACTTTAATTGAAAAGGGTGATAGTATCGATTTAGTATAATTGTTTTTTGTTGGTGGATGTTAATGTAATTAGGCTGTTTTCATGAAATTAGGCTTAAACATTTCAGTCAATTTAAATAAATATGTTCAAAGCTAAAATACATTGTTTGTCTCCACACTGAGACACTCTTGTATCGCGGTATCAGAATTTAGGAGTGATTTTTTGGTCTCAGAAATACCCAGTTCCAAAAACTAGTTTGTGTGTTTGTTTCCGCGCAGATATAAAATCCAGGGTTTTTCGTAGACTACTGCCAGCGTTTAAAACATGTGAGCAAATTCGGTAAGATTATTTGTATACATCCTTCACTTTCACATTTATAATATTAACAGAATTATTGAATATCTACTGAAAGAGCAGACTCGAGAAAGGGAATATATAGTGGGGTAAAAGGTAAATAAAACCCTGAGAAACAAAAGACTAGGGGCGCACGCAGCTACAGATATGAATGGTGGGGCCTTAACACCCTATCAAGTACCGTCAGCAGGTAAAATGGAATATGTAAACAAAATGAATACTCCTAACAGTTACATATTATTGTTTGACAGTTTGCGTGGCGTTGGTTAGACGCCGGCCGAGAAATATATTTAGGCGATTGTAATTATTCAATGATATGGATTGTTGTCTCGTTTGCATAACTTTACATGAAAAAAGATGTGTTTTACTGTTATTTATTGTAACGGGTTTTTTATAAGCTATGAGTAAAACAACCTATTTGAGCATGACGATGTTGCTGGCGGTTATATTAAGAAGAATAGAATAAGGATTTGAATACAGAACGGAGTTGTCAACGGCTGATGTGAAAGATCGCCGAGTCGGTAAATTATCGCGCCATGGTTATTCAAGTTGTAACGTTTTACACAGTTTTAATATGGGAGTTGTGTGTGTAGAGAGCCCTGGTATAAATGCACATGATGTTGGAAAAGAAAAGAGGAATTATGATCACACATTCGTCGTATTATTTGGAGTTATTTATATAAAAATGCATCAATGACAGTCACTTTTCCTGCCATCGGTACCTTATGACGTAACAGCCGGTGTCTCAGTTTATTCCGGTTGAATATTTCAGGGCGTAATTACCGAGTCTTTTCAGGCATTCTCCGCCGCAGTCGGCCTTAATTTGACGCCTCTGGGTAGGTGTAGGGCGGTAAAGGGACCAGTAATGCAACTGGACTGTACTTTAGCTGTGACTTGATGTTGGGTAGGTGCAAATTTTCATAGAGATGTCACAAAGGCGTCGTAGTGAAATATTGTGTTCTTTTGTTAGTCGTTATTGTAATGGGGTGCTGTGAATCAAATGTTTGATAGCCTGTTGGTACACGGCAAGTCGCGGCGGCTTAGGTGGTTGCCAGTTCGAATCCCAGGGCATACCTCTGTTTTTTTAAATCATTTATATATCGATAATTATAAATTACCACACATGTTTACGGAAGAGGAAAACATCATAAAGAAACCTAATATAGAGTTCTAAACAACATTTTCTGTGGTATGTAAAGTCCACTAAAGCACACTAAGCCAGCTATGAGCTAAGCCCTTTCAATCGATCTTTCGGTTATAGAGGAGTCACGTGTCTTACAATGAGAGTTATATGAGCTGGATTTTTATTGTAATTAATGATGTAGTAATTTTTCAATATACTATTACAGTACTAGTACGTACCAAGATATATTTTAAATTTTTGCCTATCCCTTATTTTTTTTTTATTGCATAGGTCCGACAAACGAGCAAACAGGTCACCTGATTTGAAGTGATCACTACCGCCCATGACCATCCCCAACGCTTGCTTCATAGATGTGATGCCGGCCCTTAAAATCAGAAGGGGAGTGGGAAGGAAAAAGGATGCGAAGAGCAAAAGGGTATTGTGCATCCGGCAATCTCACTCACCGAACGAAACGCCACAGCGAAGCTGTCGCATCACGTCGATTTCCTGTGAGACAGTGGTACCACCCCGGACGAGCCTGCCCATTCAGCAGTGTGGCTCTACCAAACATTTTTAACCTACTGTCAACGTTTTACTACGCCAGTGCAACCCAAGGGACTGTGATTTGTGAAGTGAATTCTTAAGGTTTCGGCCGTTTGTGATTACTATAGCGCGCAATTAAACGCTCGGAGAATTTACACGATTATACCGAGAGATTTTAACGTAGATATTTTTATTACATTTGTGAATAGCGTAAATAAAATAAGCTGGCTTTTATTTGATACCTAGATTGTCTTTTCAAGTCCACTTTTTTTACTCTTTCTCATCCCCTTCATGTCTTTCTTAATGATACCGAAAAATTGTTTTTCCTTCAAAGCCTTCGTGGAGACCTATGTTGATAGTAAGCGTAGTTGAATTCAAAGGGAGTAGCTATCACAATTATGTCGGCCTAGTAAAAATGTATATACTAAGGCAAAAGAAGTGCGTTGGTAACGAACACGACTGCCAAAATGTTCACGGTGGTCGCGGGTTCAAACCCTAGAGCACACCTCTGACTTTTCAGAGTCATACATAATCACACGCCTTTTTCCGAGAAGGGGTAGGCAGAGGTGCTACCAGAACACCCACGTTTCACCATATATATTACGTTCCACGATGTGATAGCGGGCGAGCCTATTGCCATATCGGGCACAAATTCCTGACTCCGAGCTGATAATAAATAGAAAAATCCAATATCAATTTTCCCGACCCGGGATCCGAACCCGAGACCTTAGCTTTGCGATCGTACCGTAGTACAAATACGCCACCGAGGCAGTCTATAGTATAGTATATATATATATATATAAACACGTTTCCTTCAGTAAATTCGCATGAAGTGAGAATTGCCTTCACATCACTATTCAGGAATTTACCCACTGTCACATACAGAACACTGGTATTTGCGGTCTCTTTGATACGCGACCGAGCTATCTCGAACGGTATTACGAATAGTAGCCATAATGGTTTAGTAACAATATGGACTGCGAACCGTGAGGACCTAGGGTCGAGAGCCAGTTCGGAAAATTCACTTTGTGTTTTATTTTAGTCATCTTGTAATTATTTTTCATTTGTTTATCACTCAGGAAAAATACAAGTTTTCTAGATGAAAAGTAGCCTATAGCCTTTTTAGTATCCTTGACTATATTTATGCAAAATTTCATGAAGATCGGTTCAGTAGTTCAGGCGTGAAAGCGTAACAAACAAACACACTTTTATTTTAAATATTAGTAAATATTATGTTCAAATAACACCTCGTTTTATACCAAAAAAATCTAAAACACCGTATAATTTAAAAAGCGAAAACCCAAAGGTATGTAGGCAATAATGAGATAAATAAGGGATGGAGGGTGCTAACCCGATTTGTACAAGGCCGGACGATTTGTCAGGTGTCCTTATCGCAAATTCTGTTATAGCTACGTGTTACACAGAGGTAGATCTGAATAGATGACGCATGTCTACAGGGTATATCAAGACTGCGACCAAAACAAAGCTAGGTGGCAGTTCTAGTGATTATAGATACAAAAAAAGTCTCAAAAAAAAGCGACAATTTTTTTTTTATATCATCCTATTTGGATGGTAAATCCCTAGTTTTTGCTAAAATTATAATTTAAACCCTTGCGTGCAATTGTATTTTTAAAAATAAAAAGGTGTACATTATTATTTTGGGAAAACTATGTATTTACTACCCAAATATGACGATAAGTTAAAAATTACAATGATTTTTAGTCGCATTGTATCTGAAGTCACTAATACCACCTGGCTTCGTTTTCGGTAACAGTCTAGATCAGCGGTACTCAACCCTTCTTTTATACGGGCCACAAACACGTTATAATCATGGTTTTGCGGGCCGACTAATGCATCTCAGCGCGCTGGGGTTATCCAGTTAACGATTTTTTAGTCGCCCAGCGTACAGTTTCTATGAATGCCACGAAATTTAAAATGATTTTCTATATATTTGCAACCTGCATGCGGCCCGCGGGCCGCAGGTTGAGTATAGCTGGTCTAGATAAACCCTGTATTATATCGGCTCGACATAGGGACTGCAATTCCTGATGGTAATCGCAGTGCGGTCAATGCGGTCACATTCGTCGAATAACCGACAACCGTTGGGGTAGACCTTCTCGAGTGGAGACCACGCCTCAGCAAGTGGAGTGTAGGACGCTCTCCGACACGGTGGAACGACGATATTCGTAAGTTGGCTGGTAGCGGTTGGAGACGGTGGGCTGAAGATCGAACCCAGTGACGTGACATAGGAGAAGGCTATGTCTAAATAAGAAATAAGTGACTTATTGAAATAAGTGACTTAAATTTGAATATTTTTCTTTATGTGTTAATCAGTATTATTTTCTTTTTTTATTGCTTAGGTCCGGCAAACAAGTAACCAGGTCACCTGATGGTAAGTGATCACTGCCACCTATGAACAATCGCTGGATCATGGATGTGTTGCCGGCCCAATTGGGAGGGGAGCGGGAAGGAAAAGGACAGGAAGAGGAAAAGGGTATTGGGCATCCGGCAATCTCACTCACCGAACGAAACGCGACAGCCAAGCTGTCTCTTCACGTCGATTTCCTGTGAGACAGTGGCACCGCCCTGGATGAGCCTGCCCATTCATGCTGAGTCATAACGGACAACAGCGTGGCTCTACCATTTATAAAAAAACTCTAATAACCTCTTGAGTTTAACAAGAAATTTGGTTAGATTTTGAAAATAAAACCATATATTTTCTTGCGACATCTATTTAAATACTGGTCTGTGTTCACGGTCGGATGTGTGTAACTGGGTTAATCAGAGGTACATTTCAGTTTAATATTATCTTTATAGTTTGGTTTTGTGAGACTGAACGGTGTCGTGATATCGGATATTATATATTTATTTATTTACTAAAGGTGGACGGAGGTATTAGTCATCATAACTACCCTTAATTTACAATTATTAAATTAAAAAGTTTATTGGTTTTTGCGATCGGATCGCAAAAGTCCGCCCCGTGACCACGAAAGCTGTAAAGTGATAGAAACGTCGAAACGTTAAAAAATGTAAAAATTAAATCAACTTCGCGATAAAATCCGCAAGAATTCGTTTTTAATGTGTAACATTCGGGCAAATCTTAGAAACCAAAGACATGTTTGCATATTCCTTTAGAGATATAGGCTTCAGCTGTTTTATTTTTAATACATTCCTGTGACAATGAATGATAAACTTAAATTAAGATGTTTTGAATATGCATAGCCTTACGAAGAACAATGAAGAATAATTAACATTTTATTTTGGACATTTTTATGCATTGAACGACGTTTTGAATTTACAACAGATTAAAACATTTAAAGACTTTCAATTTTTTATATATTCAAGATTTAAACCCGTGGGGTAGATAGGGAGCATAGATTGTTATGAGCTAAACAAATGAGAGAATTTAGGCCAAGAATGGTAGAGGCTTCCTAGGTAGATATCACTGCAATGTCTATTTCTTCCGTCAAATAGCTGTGTGAATACACTGTTGTATTTCGATTGAAGGTCATTAAATAATAAATAAATAATTCATAGTATTGCAATGTACTGTACTGCAGGGCACGAGCCTCCTTTACAATCGAGAGTTCCATTGAGAGGGGTTAGGCCACCACGCTGGCCCCGTGCTTGTTGGACTTTTCATACCATAGACCATTTTGTTATCATCTCTATAGTAGGCAGGTTTCCTTACATTTTCCTTCACTGTTAAAGTGCGTGGCAGTTGATAAATAGGATCCTCTTAAGTGTTCCTATCAGTCAGTAATCCTATCTTAATTTCGGCTATTTCTAAAGGCCTATTTTCGTATCCGAGCGCCCATCTTCAACAGATATATATCTACTGCAATTTCCTATTAATTAATCAAATAGACATTTAGGTCACTCCCCTTTGTAGAAACAAGGTTTTACTTCGTGTCTAGTTTAGTTTTGCTATAACACGTTTTTATATAGAATGTGGGATAACTTTTTATTGTGTATCTATGCTTATTTATTTATTTATATATTAACTGGACATAGTATGGAAAAGAAAAACAAGTATTACAACTACATAATATAAAGTACAGATGGCAGTCTTATCGCTCTGGGCGATTTCTTACAGTATGTTCTATGCCTGTAAATACATACATAAAATCACGCCTTTATCCCCAAAAAGGTTAGGCAGAGGTGCTACCAGGTCACCCACATTTTGCCTTGTGTGTTCCGTCCCACAATGTGATAAGGGACGAGCTTATCCCCATATCGGGCACAAAGTCCTAACTCCGGGCTGGTAATGAATAGAATAATTCACTATCACTTTGCACGGCCTAAGATTCGAATCCAAGACCTCAGCTTTGCAATCATATCGTAGTACAACTGTTCCACCGAGGAGATTCTAGATTTTTCTATTCATGATCCGCCCGTATTCAGGCATTTGTGCCACATAATATGATGGTAGGCTCGCCCCCTATCACATTGTGGGACGTAATGTACACTGCATCTCAATGTATGATCCAGAGGTTTGGATGTTCATGGGCGGCAGTGATCAGTTACCATCAGGTGATCTATTTGGTCGCCGGAACCTATGCAATAAAAAAGGCGAAACGCGGGTGTCCTGGTAGCACCTCTGCCTACTCCTTCTGGGAAAAAGGCGTGTGTTTATGTATGTAAAAGTGCGTGGTGCCCTGTTGGTAACGGACCAGACGCGGCTGCCTACATGTTCACGGTGGTCGCGAGTTCAAATCAGTCACACCTCTGACTTTTCTGAATTATGTGTGTATTGATAGTCAATAACCACGCACTTTAACGGTGAAGGAAACCATCGTGAAGAAACCTGCATACCATAGCGATTTTAAAGAATTTCTATGGTATGTTAAAGTCCGCCAACCTGCACTAGGCCAACGTGGTGGACTATATGGCCTGATCACTCTCAATCGATTCTCTCGATTGTAGACTAGGCCTGTGTCCAGCAGTGGGATGAATATGGGCTGATACATACATACATACATTATGTATGTAATATGTATTAAGTTACTTTTATATATAAAATACTTTCAACCATTTTCATATCTACATTCAGCAACAAAGCTTGATTCATTTATATGCAAATACTCGCATTATTCTCACACAGTGTTTTCTATTGAAAAACTTCATTGATATGCAAAATGTATATGACTTCAGTTCTCAATAGTTGAAAGGGCACAAGTGCATTACAATGTTTTGGTAGACACGACCTTTCGTCATAAAGATTTTATAGCTTATATTATGAGATGGCCGCGTACTAGGCCAGCGTGAACTTTGGCCTAACCCTTGTCAATCGAATTGACGATTGTTGACAAGGTCTGTGCCTTTCAGTGCGACATAAATGGGCTGGATTATTATTTTTATTATCAAAAATTTGTATCACAAAATATTTAGATACGTCCCACTGTTGGGCACGGGCCTTTTTTAAGAAAATAATGGCCTCCTTCCCGCAGGCTTTGGGCGAAGGCCGGAAAGTGGCCTACTCTACAATCGAGAGTACGATTGAGATGGGTTAGGCCATATAGTCCACATAATAAGTGACTTATTATGTGTAAATTTGAATATTTTACACCATTCGATAAAAGTATTATTCTCTTGATTTTAATAAAATGTGCAGTCTTCGAAACATAGCCGTGCATATTCCAAACAAAACAATAGTACTAAGTCTTTTATTTTTATTGGAAACTGAACCGTGCAATTGGAATTGGAACAAAACAACTTGTTTATGTCTATGGAGAGATAAAAAGCGGTGACATAAAAAAGTTATCCCTTTTTTACTATCTTTGTCTATGGATAGCTGGGCAGTGATTTATAATTACAATAAGACTGACAGTTAATACATTAATGCATATAGAAGTGATTTAATTCACGTCCTTAAATGAAGGTTAGAATTTCCTATCTGTATCAGCCCATATACGTTTCACTGTAGGGCACCGGTCTCCTCTACAAACGAGAATACGATTGGTAGAGGTTAGGCCATATAGTTACATACATACATACATAACCACACGCCTTTCTCCCAGAACGGGGTAGGCAGAGGTGCTACCAGAACAACCACGTTTCACCATGTATATTACATCCCACGATGTGACAGGGGGCGAGCCTATCGCCATATCGGGCACAAATTCCTGACTCCGGGCTAATAATGAATAGAAAAATCCAATATCACTTTGTTCAACCCGGGATTCGAACCCGAGACCTCAGCTTTGCAATCATACCGTAGTACCACTACGCCACCGAGGCAGGCATATAGTTACAATTTTAACAAATTCAAACTGCATTTAATAGTCGCACTCAATATTAACCTTACATTAATAATTAAGTCTTGTGTCGTGTATCAGAAACTATAAGATATTTTGATGCCACGAACATCCAGACATAAAACATACAGGGTATATCAAGACTGCTACCGAAAACGAAGCCAGGTGGTAATTTTAGTGAGTTTAGGCACAATGCAACTAAAATGTTTGCAAAACAAAAGGCGATTTTTTTCCTATCGTATTTGGAAGGTAAATACATAAATTTTCCTAAAATATTTGTACACCCTTTTATTTTTAAAGACGCTATAGTACGCAAGGCTTTAAATTATAATGATATCAACAACTATGGATTTACCACTCAAACACAATTATATTTAAAACATTAAAAAAATCGTCACATTTTTTTGCAAAAATTTCAGTTGCGTCATGTCTGTCATTTCAGTCTCTAAAACTACCACCTGGCTTCGTTTTCGGGAGCAGTCTTGATATACCCTGTATGCATAACAAAATACTGGGTTATGTTCGTTACCATGCTCAATAGCTGGTTACAGCTTACGTACTATTATGGGCGTATGTGGATATGTCGGATCAATTCGTAGGTAATCACAATCTTACTCACGGAACGCGAGACAGTCTCCACGCTCACACAGCACTCTTTCCTGATGCTGCTATTTCCTCTCTTGATCGCAACGAACCGTTCTGCTAGCTCGCAGACCTTTGAGATGCTCCTGACATTTTCTATGAAGCCCTTGACATCTCAAATCACTATGTAACGTAGATTCTGTCAAACGCCTATAGAGGGCGTTGGCGTTCCATTTTTAAAAATCATATCGATGACGACTTACTAAAACGCCATTTATACGTCGTAAACGTATGCGATTATAGCATGAAATAACCGCCATAGATTATATTGTTCTGACAAACGTTTACACGATGCAACTTTTTTATATCCTTACGATGGTATAATTATACGAGGCGAAAAACTCTCCCCGTGTAAATGGGGCTTTATATACGAATATTTTAATAAACAAATGTACTCATCAGTCACACAATATGAGTCATTAGGATTAGCCTGTATTAGTTACAGGTAAGCGCAGTATCGGACATCTACAAGGTGGAAGGACGACCTAGTTAAGGTTGCAGGAAGTCCCTGGATGCCGCTTCCAACAGGTCGATGTGGAGGTCCTTGGAGGCCCATGTTCAGCAGTGGACTTCCTGTGGCTGAAGAGAGAGAGGCGATTAGCCTGTGTCGTGTATCACAAACTACGAGACACTTTTCATTCTCATACTCAGATTTGAAACATATACTTGCATGGCAAACATTGTCTTTATCCAAAAATGAAACATACAGTTTTCCTTTCAAAAATGTACATATTAAATATCTTCACGAAGACTGCGGATCAATTAAAAAATCTTTAATTATTCAGTAACAGAATACACAAAAACACACGTTATCTAGTTAAATAATAAATAACATCTACGCAGTTCAGTTTTTGTAAATCAAACCAATTTATGTTTATTAAAACGACAAAAATCATAACAGAACAAAAGAACAACACATACATTCAATAGCAGTACCAGAACCCTATATCATACAAAATCCAACCATTCATAACAAAAACAAACGAAAATAAAAACCCCGAACTATCTCACACAAAAATTCGCTAACATAAAATCCGTAGCCGTAGCTACTTGCTACGCGCAGGGCTCAGTGCTACGACGGCTACGGTCCGCGACGCTCGCGCTTCGCTGTCTCTCTCTCTACTGTGTTTTCTTCTCTATGTACAATAATACACAAGTTATGTGTTCTGTTATGTTTTGTGTGCTAAGTGTTTGAAACGTTTCCGTTATGTAACAGGTACTGTGTATTATAATATATAAGGAATACATGTGAAAGAATATTGCCCTATATATGCAGATTGGTTGGTTGTTCGCGCGCATTTTTGTGGCGGCCGACGTTGCGATTGCAACTGGCGACTGTTGCGTAGTCGTTTTTGGGTCACGCACGTAAATATGACCCTTGTAGAATTGATTTGTGTGACCTCTGCGGGTCGGTACTGACACAAAGGATGACTTGTTTCCGCACACACATATCTGCGACTTTTCATTGACATTCATTTATTTAAACACACACACACACACACATATGAATATATGTGAATCTAAAATAAGATACTTAAAATCTCATTTTCACAGAATAAAGATAGGAAATGTTTAATTCCTATAGTACTAGAGCTACCAGTAGTGGGTTGCCTGGGTAGGTACCACCGCAATATCTATTTCTTCCGCCAAACATTAGTATAAATGCACTGTTGTGTTCCGGTTTAAAGGACATTGTAGCCAGAGTAACATAAAGACACTTAACATCTTATGTCTCAGGATTGCGAGCGCAATGAAATGTCAAGCATTGCTTTGTAATTGATGGTGTTGTTTGGTTTTACTACTATGACTACATGAGAGACAGTGTCACTTACCATCAGGCGAATGGCATGCTTGAGAAACAAATGATTTAAAATATCGTCATTTTCACACAACAAAGAAAAGAAATGTCGAATTGTTATGATACTTGAGTTTATTATATATATAGCACATAATTTCAAAAATTTGCAAAGATCAAAAGGTATTTCTTATTTATAGTGACAAATTTCACCAACAGTAGCTTAAAGCGTACATGGCTTGAACTTGGAACTGAAACATACAAATAACTTAGTTTTATTTCGGATATAATCCTCTTTAGGTAAAAGAGGTTTAAAAGTTAGGATATATAAATAGTTACACGTATATTAATGTATATTTATTTATACAAAGTGCTAAATATATACCAATGGCCTTATTCATTGACAGTTTTAGAACCTATTTTAGTCATCAAATGTTTTGTCCCTTTCGAACGACTTTTGAATTCAGTTTGAGCGAAGAAGACAAAACATTACTAAAATAGGTTTTAACAATGTCTATAAATAAGGCCGTAAGCTGTAAATAAATACGATTTTAATTTTAAATCAGTTCAGTTCTAATCCTAAGGCACAACTTTGACTTTTCCGAGTCATGTGTGTATAGTCAATCAACACGCACTATAACGGTGAAGGAAAACATCAAGAGGAAACCTGCATAACATAGTGATTTGTATAAATTTCTATGGTATGTAAAGGCCGCCAACCCGCACTAGGCATTGGAGTATGAACTAAGCTTTAAATCGAATCGTTGTAAAGGAGTCCCCTGCTTAGCAGCGGGAGTATAGGGGATGATATATCGACCTGTTTTATAATAATAATCATACTTTATTTATTGCACAAAAGACATATGTATGACAATAAAAGAATTAGTAAGTTTCAGTCCCATTCCTATGTAAAGATCTTCCGTTTACATATATGGAAATGGAATAACATAATTTATTTATTTAGAACCAAAAAAGTGAAAAAAAAATGAAAATAATTTATTGAATCCATTAAAATGTTCAACATTATTTAGATTCAGTCATATTTTTTTTCTACTACCCGGTTCGGAAAACGGTTTTCACTAGAGAAGAACGGGCAAGAAACTCTAGTGTTGCTCTTTTCAAAACCAGTTTACAATATCGTGACTATTACAAAAGTTACAAGTTGGTCTAATCAGAGCAGTTCATTGATATTTTTTTATAATTTGTAAGTGACATATAAATGTTCTCCAATTCTTTTTTCTGCCGCACAGTCAAGCTGTGAAACGGTTTGCCATCACACGTGTTCCCTCCTATAATCCCGGGTCCTTCCGTAACGTGAAGAGGCATCTCAGCGGGCCGGCATGATTGTATCGAATGGTATGAGACTGCCGTCTGATGCCATTCGATACTCTGAACGGCATTAGCACTTACCATCAGGTCCAATGCACTGTGCTGTGCCAGAATAAAACAAAAATCAAGTGTAAAAAATCCTACAAGTCTCAACTTAATGCGGTATTGATGATATAATTTTACTAAATATTTGACTCTACCCTATTTAATATTAATTAGTATAAACATAAATAAAGTATTGAAATCCTCTTTTGTACTTTTTGGTATATAAAATGTTCTATATAATTCATATTGTATTGTTGGCATTTGACTAAAATAATTATAAAGACATACCAAAAACCTAAGCGTCTTGAAAAGCCAACCATATGATTGACGCTTTCATTTTAAAAATCTCTAATGGAGTTAAGAAATAAGACTGCAAAATTGGCAATATTAGAGACTGTCCCGCCCTCACACCCGCCACTGCGACTCCTGTAAGCCAGGATCAGCAGAATGCATTTCATTACACCGAGCATTGAAGCTCAGCGAGTCTCTGGGAATGTCTAAATTGTCTCTCTGACGCATTTTGTCACTTTTGTGCACAAAGATACATATATTCTGTATAAACTCATATCTGTCCCACTGCAGGGCACGAGCCTACTCTACAATCAACACAATTGAGATTGGTTAGGCCATATAGTTCACCACGCTGGCCTAGTGAGAGTTGGCGGCCATTACATACCGTAGAAATTCTTTAAAATCGCTATGGTATGCAGGTTTCCTCACAAAGTTTTCCTTCACCGTTATAGAGCGAAGTGATTGATCAATACATCTTTATGTGTATTAAAATAAAAGTATTTTTACATTGAGATCTCTATTTCTACGTCTTGCAAATATTTTGTGACTGCCTCGGTGGCGTAGTGGTACTACGGTATGATTGCAAAGCTGAGGTCTCGGGTTCGAATTCCAGGTGGGGAAAGTGATATTGGATTTTTCTATTCATTATCAGTCCGAAATCAGGAATTTGTGCCCGATATGGCGACAGGCTCGCCCCCTATCACATCGTGGGACGGACTATACAAGGCGAAACGTGGGTGTTCTGGTAGCACCTCTGCCTACCCCTTCTGGGCAAAAGGCGTGTGTTTATGTATGTAAATATTTTGACATTTAAATACACTGACGTATAATATGCGTACAATATTTCGCATTATATATACGGATGGCTTGGATGGTCCCACGTTAAGACCTCTCATTGTTCTCAATATTAAGTCCTTAATCACAAAAGCGTTCTACAATACAGTTATTTGTGTTAAACCTTCAATAGACTGTCGTTATTGTTTACTAATTTAGAAACCCTTACCAACTTCTTGTACTATTTTTGGATTTTTAATTATTAAAGTACATGCATACATACATACATAATCGTCACGCCTGTATCCCATAGGGGTAGGCAGAGACTATGGATCGCCACTTTGCTCGATCCTGACATACTACTTTCGCTTCATCCAGATTCATCAATCTCTTCATGCATGCCCGTCGGTTCAGGGTACTTTTGACCTGGCCCTTGTTGAAGATATCACCGATTTGGATGGTGTAGGTTCGGTGAGGTCGACCCCTACCGACTCTTACATTCACACTCGCCTAGTATATTTGTTTAGTTAGTCTCTTTTCATCCATCCGCTCTACATGACCAAACCATCGTAGCATTCCTTTGTCAATTCTCGTCACTACATCCTCTTTCACTCCACACGTTTTCATCACCTCGCTATTACGCAATTAGTAAAGTACTATTTAATAAAGAACTATATGGGCTCACCCCCCTCAATCGTACTCTCGATTGTAGAGGAGGCCCGTGCCCTGCAGTGGGACATATATGGGCTGATATCGATACATACATACATAAACTCACGCCTTATACCCTGACGGGGTAGGTAGAGGGGCTACCAGTGTAGTGTCGCTTTTTTGTGTGTTCCGTCCTAGGACGTGACAGCGGCCGTATCTATCGCTATATCGGACATTTTTTTAAAGTATAATATAATATTTTATCTTTTGCATTTTTACTATTATTACACTTAAAAGAGTTTGTTTATTAAATTAAATAATAGTTTAAAAAACTAAAAAAAACGCTTTAGTAAAATGCCCAACTAAAAAAGTAGAAATAATTGATAATCAATTTAATATAAAAAAGAATAGTGAAATACATTTATTCTATGGTTAAAATGCTAGGGTGCTTGAGGAAAAGTAATTGTTGTAAGCACCCCACGCTTTCTAACAATAAAATGAATGTATTTCACTATTTTTTTTTAATTTTAATTCTTCCCGTTTTTTTTCCTTCCCATTCCCCTCCCGACCTGATGGGCCGGCAACACATCCATGATCCAAGCGTTGTGATTTTCATGGGTGGCAGTGATCACTTACCATCAGGATACCTGTTTGATCGTTTGCCGGAGTTAAGCTATAAAAAAAAATTAAGTGAAAATTTTATTTTTTAAGTAAGACAAAAGAGTCATTAGCTTTATAACTAAGATCGCTGAAGATCAACCCAAAGGGATAAGACAGGATAGGATGGTGAGGCTCGGTAACGGTAAGTCTAAGGCCAGGATAACCGAAAAACAGGGTGTTATGTCAGGTAACGATGTCTTAAAATGTTTCTAAAATATCAAGTTATGTTGAGTCAAAACCTACAGAGTGTCTCGGTGGCGTAGTGGTACTACAGTACAATTGCAAAGCTGAGGTCTCTGGTTCAAATCCCGTGTCGAGCAAAGTGATATTGGATTTTTCTATACATTATCAGCCCGGTGTCAGGAATTTGTGTCCGATATGGCGATAGGCTCGCCCCCTATCACATCATGGGACGCACCACATACGGCGAAACGTGGGTGTCCTGCTTGCCTCTGCCTACCCCTTTGGGAAAAGGGCGTGATATTTAATTATGTATGTAAAACCTACACGATCAAATAAGATATATTTTCAACCTATATATATTTAAATTTCTGATAGCAAATATCGGGAAACATTCTAGACAGAGAAGTGAATTCTATTCTAGAAATAGAATAAATGTTTGATAGAATAATATTTGATCAATAATAAACTTTGTGGCATGTGTGACTGTTGGGTTTATTTATTTATATCAATATGAATTCCCTTCACGTAATTTAACTAAACTGCCTCGGTGGCATACTGGTACTATCACATCGTGAAACGGAATATACAAGGCGAAACGTGGGTGTTCTGGTAGCACCTCTGCTTACCCCTTCTGGGAAAAAGGCGTGTGTTTATGTATGTATGTAATTTAACTAAACCTAGAGCAGCATTCAATAGCTTACATAATCACAAAGACAAGATGCCTTAACAATATTGGTTCGGAGAGAGAATTTAATATGCTTGCATTGGACCTTCGAACTTATACCGATACCAAAATATTCGATATAACTGCCTTGGTGGCATAGTTGTTATGGTACGATGGCAAAGCTGAGGTCTCGCGTTCTAACCCCAGGTCGGGTAAAGTGATATTAGATTTTTCTATTCATTATCAGCTCGGAGTCAGAAGTTTGTGCCCGATATTTAGGCTTGCCCTATATCACATCATGGGATGGAACACATAAGGGGTGCCACGTGGGTGTCTGGTTGGACCTCTGCCTATCCCTTCTGGCAAAAAGCCGTGCGTTTATGTTACGTATAAAAAAATGTATCTGTCTGCCTACCCCTAAAAGATAAAAGCGTATCTGTATCCATCGAGATATAAGCTTGATTGATTTTCATTGCGCGAGCAATATCGTCCAAGTGTTAGGCACTTCTGTAAAATTGGACCGAATGTGAGAATTTTATGGCTTTCTCGTCGTGTGGTTGATTTGATTGGACGGTCGTGTGGATAATATTTTATGGCGAGTTTGTAGTATGTACTAACATTTTTTTAACATTGAAGAGTATACAGATTTGATTTAAAAATATTACTTAAAAAATTGAATACATAACATAAACACACGCCTTTTTCCCAGAAGGGGTAGGCAGAGGTGCTTACCAGAACACCCACACTCCGCCTTGTGTGTTCCGTCCCACGATGTGATAGGGGGCGAGCCTATCGCCATATCGGGCACAAATTCCTGACTCCGGGCTGACAATGAACAGAAAAATCCAATATCATTTTACAAAATATGTTGCTGGCTAAATATAACTTTAAAATAGAAAAATTGGTCGTCTTGTTTTGAAAAAAAATAAGAAGTTAAATCGATTTCAGTTAATACAGTTTCAGTAAAAAATATAATCTTAAACTTTGATTGTCTTTGTTTAAAATTAAGAAATAAAAACGATTTCAATAAAAAAAAAATTACAACCTCACATATTAGATGTATGTTTTTAAATAGAACGTGAATAGAAAACTGAAGAAATAGAAGCTTAATGAGAGTACTCTCCTTAAGGTAGGTAGCGACTTTGTTGTGCTGGACCCCTGGCACTGCGGAGGTCTATGGGCAGCGGTAGCCGCTTTCCATCAGGCGAGCCGCTAGCTCGTCTGCCTATAACGGCTATAAAAAAAGCTAATTTTAATAAAAATTTATACAACTTAAAAAATATTGTTGAAATCAATTTTTTTTTCAATCTATTTCTATTTGCAATTGATAGTAGGTCGCATTTACACACTCGAATGTAATTTCTAAAAAATGAAATAAGTAAAATAAATATCAATATGAAGTATTATGACCTAAACCTATTGAAATTTTATTTTTCAACGTATACTTATTTCAAAGCTTGATTTTTTTTTATTGGAGCATTATTCAAATTATAATCTATATTTTGTATGGAGGTAGCTGTTACTATAGATTAACACTCAGGCTACTTTTTACCCCGAAAAATGTAGTGTTCCTGTGGGATGAGGAATGTATCCCGATATATTTGTTACTTTTTTGTCACCAAATGGATGGGATGGGACAGGATTACATATATTGGACTGCCTCGGTGGCGTAGTGGTACTACGATATGATTGCAAAGCTGAGAGCTCTGGTTCAAATCCCGGGTCGGGCAAAGTGATATTGGATTTTTCTATTAATTATCAGCCCAGAGTCAGGAATTTGTGCCCGATATGGCGATAGGCTTGCCCCCTATCACATCGTGGGACGAAATATGTCTACCCCTTCTGGGAAAAAGGCGTGTGTTTATGTTTATGTATGTACATATCTTGGGTGAGAATGAGACGGGACAGAGCGGGATATAACGGGACGGGATGGGATTTTATTATAAAGATAACCACGCAAACGGTGTTGCAGGCAGGAGATGGTTTATATTAAAATACAAGCAACCGTCTGCCTAACCCAATAACCTTTTCTAAAAAACATATGTTTTGAGTTCCCGTTCAGTGTTCAATTTATTTATTTATTTATTTGGAACACCAACAGCACAGTATACATAATAGTGTTATAATAAATGTAACAATTGTTCTATACAAGTACACGTGCCAATAATAGGCGAACACAACATTTATATTAACATTAATTATTTTGTACAAAAATAAATATTTATCTACAAACCCAAGAAACAAAAAGTATGGTAATAGAGAGAATAAACAAAATATATAAAAATTGTAAAATAAAATGTAACAAAATATTAAGAAACAATAATTTCGCCGACCTATTGGTTATGTGGCAACAGTTCGTAACATAGGCTATAAGCTATACGATATTTGGCTCAATTTTCAGGAAGGAAAATCATTTGTGAGATTTTCCTTTTAAAAATCTTATGTATGTTTCCTAGCATTATTTGTACATTATACATGGCTATTATAAACTCGCCTATTATCACAATTAACAACAGTAATATGAAAATTGAAATACTACGGTAGAAAAATAAGTAATCTGTATTAATGTACATAGATACCAGAACCTGAATTCAATAAATAAATAAATACTAATTAATATACTGGCTATATGGCCCAACCATACGCAATCGTACTCTCCAATGTAGAAGAGGCCCGTGCCCTGTAGTGGGACGTATCATCATCATTTATTCAGCTGTTTCCGTCCCCTGCTGGACACAGCCCTCCCAAGGTACGCCTGGAAGGTCTGCTGCTTTATGCATCCAGTCGCTGCCGGCCCTCTTGTGCAAGTCGTAGTGGGACATGTATGGGCTGATAAATACAACGAAACTAACTTGACAAATTGTCAGTTACATGTCTACCTACCCCATCAACGATACATCCATTATACAGGGTATATCCAGACTGCGACCGAAAACGAAGCCAGGTGGTAGTATTAGTGACTTCAGACACATGCAACTAAAAATTTCGAAAAAAGTGTAATTTTTTACTTATCGTAGTATTTGGGTATACATCGTTTTTAGAAATTAATAATATACACCTTTCTATTTTTAAAGACATAATAGTACATAAGTGTATAAATTATAATTTTAGCAAAACCTAGGTATTTACCAACCGAACACGACGATATTAAAACAAAATAAAAAACCTTTCGCTTATTTTAAAGAATTTTAGCTGCATTTCCGAACACGATGTAATTAAAAAAAATCCTGTCGCTTATTTTGAGAAATGTTAAGTTGCATTGTGACTGTAATCACTGAAACCACCGCCTGACTTCGTTTACGGTCGCAGTCTTGATATACACTGTATACTAAGTAGGCTTCCTTACATTTTCCTGCACTGTGCAAGTGCGTGGCAGTTGATAATAGGATCCTCTTAAGTGTCCCTATCAGTCAGCAATCCTATCTTAATTTTGGCTATTTCTAAAGGCCTATTTTCGTATCCAAGCGCCTGTATTTCACGTAATGTTGACTTGGTTACTCAGCCTCTTAGCTATAAATATTAACATATCCTACATGGTTACTTACGCACAGTATTGCTTATTCAACGCTCAATTCATGAAACTTATGTCTCGGCTTGCAGAAATGATCTGAAATTAGGTCGACCGTCGTATATTAATGTTACATAAGCTCACGTCTGTCCCCAAAGGGGTGGGTAGATGTGATATGGTCTATATTTCGGGCGTGGATTTCCGCCTTTTATGTGAAATGTTAGTCCACCCACTAGGTGGTCAGAGTACCTGGTAAAGGTCGCGGGACGTCGCTGGATGCAGGCTGCCTCCAACAGGTCACTGTGGAAATCATTGGGAGAGGCCTATGTTTAGCAGTGGACTTCCTTTGGCTGATGGATTGGATTGATGGGAAATAATGGTAAATGAGAGCAGTGCAGGAATGGAGACCAAGAGCTGTTATAGAAACCGGGGCAGGCTGTTGATGAGGTGGACCGAGGACCTGGTCCTCGTGGAAGGATCTGAATGAGGATTGCCCAGGACAGAACAGACTAGCGTGAAGTACAAGAGGCCTACACTCAGCTTTGGATGGATACATAGGCTGAAGGAGAGAAGAAGATGTGTAAAAGAGCGAGGCCATGCTTTTCTATATGTATATAAAATTTTGATCTAAGACACCTCAGATCTATAAAACATGTACTTTTGCCATTCACACATTAATTTGTAATTTATTAATGTCGGCCGAGTTTTTACACCGAACTAATATTTTCGGACGACCGCCTAAAATTACTTGCCTACCTCTCGGGAGCAGTACTTTTTCTGGGTGTAAAGTACCTTATGTCCTTTTCTGTATCCCTAACAATGTGTATACAAAATATCGTGATTTATTTATTTATTTAGATACACCATCGACAGTTACACATATACAATAAAATACGATTGACTAATAACATTAGACATTGCGTACTATCATTTATTTTTTATTTTTTTATTCTGGCACGGCATGATGACTGCACTGCACCTGATGTTAAGCGCAAATGCCGTCCAGACAGAGTATTTACAATTACAGGTGAATACAACATTCTTGAAATAACTGTTGAAACAGATTATTGATATTAATTACATTGGATTAGCATTTTTTTTTATTAGTCCATATACGTCCCACTGCTGGGCACAGGCCTACTCTACAATCGAGAGAATCTATTGAGAGTGGTTAGGCCATAGAGTCCACCACGCTGGCCTAGTGCGGGTTGGCGGACTTACATACCGTAGAAATTCTTTAAAATCGCTACGGTATGCAGGTTTCCTCACGATGTTTTCCTTCACCGTTAAAGTGCGTGGTGATTGACTATCAATACACACATGACTCCGAAAAGTCAGAGGTGTGCCCTGGGATTTGAACCCGCGACCACCGTGAACATGTAGGCAGCCGCGTCTGGTCCGTTACCAACAGGCCACCACGCACTGCACACAATAGATTAGCATGCAGAATTAAAATTAAATATATTGAGTATTTAGAACTAAATTGAAATGATATACAAGGTATTAGAATACGAAATTAAACATTAAATAATTACAAATCAAACTATTATTGAAATTGTTATTAAAAATGTCATGCAGAAGAAAATGTATACATAATTATAAAAATAAAAATAAAAAATCACTCGGTAAAATATTATGGCGCTTATAAAAATCACAGATACAACCTGACAAGCAATTAAGTAGTATATAACGACTTAAAGGTTGCAATGGTGATTGGTTGAGTAGTTAAGATATTAAAGCGAAACATACTTACGATAAATTATACTCAACAAGCGGCCCGGCCCGGCTCCGCCCGAGTGCAGATACACTTTTTTGAAAATTTTCTATCGCCTATGTTCATCGGGGGTAAAGTAGGATTCTATTGGTGAAAGAATTTTTCAAATCGGTCCAGTAGTTTCAGAGCATATTCAACGCAAACAGACAATCAGTTTCCTCTTTATAATTAGTTTGGATTTTGTAAAATCAAGGGTCTATGCTCTAAAATCGAACTTGCGACTTCTCTGTAAAAAGTTTGCGCGTCTTAAATCCGTCCGTCTCAAAATGTTTTTTGCGGAATCCAAATAAAAACTGTTTTTTTCATATCCTCTTACTTAAGCGCCGCAGCCTTATCTTTCATTAGAGTATAATGGTATATTTTCTTTATTTCGTTTTCTTTTGGGGTTTCTCGAGTTTAGCTTTTTATTATATTTTGTTTACTTATTTGTTGTAAGTATGAAAGCGACTGAAAAACGAGAATTTTTATGCTTAACTAAAATTAGCACGTGGCTTTGCCTGCGTTATTTTGATAGCTCGGAAACAGGGATTTTCTAGACATCAGAGTTTTCCAATGTGTATTTCTACCATTCAGTCAATAATCTATATAGCCAAACCCCTCTCAATCGTGCACTCTATTGTAGAGGAGGCCCGTGCCCTGCAGTGTGACGTATATGGTTACAGATACACTCATTAAGTTGCAATTGATACATAACAAAAATCCGAATTTTCACGACGAAATACCACATATTTTCGTAAAATCGCCTAAAGCCCCATTTACACGGGAAAATTTCGTGCGGTGAGAATCGTATGCCATTATCGCATGACATAACCGCCATAAGATTACCGTATTCTGCAATATTAACACGATGCAACTTTTTTATGTTCTTACGATAATCGTGACTGCCTCGGTGGCGTAGTGGTACTACGGTATGATTGCAAAGCTGAGGTCTCGGGTTCGAATCCCGGGTCGGGCAAAGTGATATTGGATTTTTCTATTCATTATTAGCCCGGAGTCAGGAATTTGTGCCCGATATGGCGATAGGCTCGCCCCCTATCACATCGTGGGACGGAATATACAAGGCGAAACGTGGGTGTTCTAGTAGCACCTCTGTCTACCCCTTCTGGGAAAAAGGCGTGTGGTTATGTATGTATGTATGTACGATAATCGTATCTTCAAGACGAGAAACTCTCCCCGTGTAAATGGGGCTTAATAGTTATCTTTCTATTCCTTGGGAAAAGTATTTTTTCCTGAATGAAAAATATGCCAGTAGGCTCCTATCCCATCGAGGGATGGAAAACACAAGGCGAAACGTGGTAGCCCCTATAGATAGAGGGGCTACCAGGATAACCACGTTTCAGAGGTAGACCTTTTCTGGGAAAAAGGCGTGAGTTTATATACTCGTATGTACTTGTATGAAAAATGCTAAATATCTTTTTTAGTAACGTGTATGCAAAATGACAAAATCAAAAGACTGTAAAATATAAAAATACTCTGTCAATACAAATTTAATTTAAAAACTGAAGATTGAAATATTAAAACTGCGATACGGAAGGAGGCCGAGCAAAGACCTCGAGTTCTTGCGAAATACTTCAAAGGGAATTCGACTTTATATTCGAAATTGCTGTTCCACGCTTGTTTATTGTTTCAGTGAATTTATTGTATTGATTTTTAAGTATATTTCAATTTTACTGTATCAGCTTATTCAGGCTGATATTGACTAATTACTTAATTAAACCTACATGTTTATCATCCTAGGTGGCATTGTACAAAATTTGAAAAGAATCTGATATGATTTTTTGTTAAAAATTGTGATTTTTGGTTTTACGATTTTTGGCCACCCTGCATAGATACGAGTATTTTTACCGCTTAGCTGATCTTCAGTTTAGTCGGAAATTTACCTGAGACGAAAAAAGAATCGTGCCTTTATGGGTTGATCAAAAGCCTTGGAAACTAAAATCGCGATTTTTGTCAAAATGCTATGCGGGTTTTATCACTATGCTATCCTTCGCAGTTATAGTGCGTGGTGATTGCCTATCAACACACATGACTCCGAAAAGTCAGAGCAGTGCCTTGGGATTGGAACCCGCGACCGCCGTGAGCATGTAGGCAGCCGCGTCTGGTCCATCACCAACAGGCCCCACCCATTTCGGATATAAAGTCTTTAAATACGTCTCTAAAACATTTTCTTTTTATTTTTATAAATATGTTCTTCTCGCTCACCAAGATGGTCTATTAATTTCAAATTACTGCATTTCTAGCGAGCTTCTCGACTTCCTACATTTCCATTGGAAATTATTGGAGCTTGGAAATTTATGCTGAAATTATTTTACTGAGCTTAATTAAAAAAGTGATAATTTCGCTCTAGTCAGAATGCAGTATAAGTAGTGCTATTAAGATGGAGGTTTAAATCCCAGGGCACACCTGTCATGGATATTTTCGGAGTTATGTGTGTATTTACAGTTAATTACACACATAAATAAACTCACGCCTTTTCCCAGAAGAGGTAGGCAGACGTTCTCCTGGTATTCTGGCACCCACGTTTCACCTTGTCTGTCTGTCGGGGGCAAGCCTACCGCCATATCGGGCACAAATTCCGGACTCCGGGCTGTTAATGAATAGAAAAATCCGATATCACTTTGCCCAACCCGGGATTCGAAGCCTTGTTACAACTACGCCACCGAGGCAGTCTGCCACAGTCAATTTCCTCGCGCTTAAACGGCTAAAGAAAACATCGTGAAGAAGCTATATACTTGGCAGAGCCACGCTGTTGTCAGTCAAGACTCAGCATGAATGTGCAGGCTCGTTCGGGGCGGTACCACTGTCTCACAGGAGATCGACGTGAAGCGATAGCTTTGCTATTCGCGTTTCATTCGGTGAGTGAGATTGCCGAATGCCCAATACCCCATTCCTCTTCCCATCCTTTTTCCTTTCCCTTTTCTTTCAAGGGCCTGCAACTCAACTATGATCCAGCGTTGTGGATGTTCATGGGCGGCAGTGATCACTTACTATCAAGTGACTAGTGGATCTATAGCAATAAAAAAGAAACTATAGGCTATGTTGGAAACTTACGTACTACGGATATTCTCATAACTGATTCGATCTCGTAATTTTAAAACACAGCTCTCAATTCATAATTACATTATATTATTACTACAAATAAATTGAATGTACAACATCATTTATTGACTGTTTTCAATGAAAATAAAATACCAATTTATTTTCATGCAAGCCTGTCTTTTGACGGTGAATGCCCGCCATTTGCAATGCATACTGTAATGAAGTACTGATCATGTTAATTTTGATCGCGTGCATTTACATTTCAGATGAGTAGTGATGTCGTGTTAAGTCAAATTGTATACAGCTCATATGCGTCCCACTGCAGGGCATGAACCTTCTCTACAATCGAGAGTACGTTTGAGAGGGGGCAGGCTATATCTTTTTTTAATAAATAAATTATAAATACACCCAACAGTCACATACATAGTTCTGATCCCACACTAAGATCGAGTCTTGTGTCGTGGGAATCAGAAGCTACGAAAGACTTTTCGGTCTTACAAACACCCAGACCCAACATAAATATTTGTGGGCCACGCAAACCTTAGTGTTGGTGCGGGGATCGAACCCGCGGCCTCTCGTTTCACAGTCGGCGTCTAACCAACTACGCCACGGAGGCTGTCATATAGATCACACTATCTACTACATACCATAGAAATTCTTGCAAATGGCCATCCCGAATTTATACATATAATAAATTTGAAACCGATCGATGTCTGTACATCCTAATATTATAAACGCGAAAGTTTGTGTGTTTACTTCTTCACGCTCAAACGGCTAGACCAACTTTGATGAAATTTGGCATGGAGGTAGCTTACACCCTGGATTAACACTAAGGCTATTTTTTATCCAGAAAAATCTAGTGTTTCTGTGGGATGAGGAAGGAATTCCGATATATATGTTATTTTTTGTACTCAAAGGGATGGGGTGGGATTGGATTACATGCCTACAGTGGAACGGAGCGGGATATCGCCTTGTCTGTGTCCCGCGATGTGATAAGAGGTGAGCCTATCGCCATATCGAGTGCAAATTCCGAGCTTCATATAAGGTTTAAAAAAAGCTATTTCCGTTTCGAAATGTCATTAATCTCTTTATGCAAGATCGTAGCGTAAGAGCACCCGTTATTTTACCGTATTTTACCCCTATTTCGTGACGTAACATCAGATGCGATCGGCAAAGTGATGTATTAGAAAGCGCTCTTTTCCCTTTCATGTTTATGATCCTTTTTCGTAATATATATGTATATGTTATATACGTAGTACGTAGATCAACATATCTTTGGGGTAGTAAACTTGCCAAATAAATTAAAATATTCTTGAAAGTTTATATGAAAAATGTTAGAATTATAAATGAAAAATACCTCTATACACTGGTCTCAATAAATAAATACACCCAACAGTCACATACATAGTCCTGACCCCACATTAAGATCTATTAAGTCTTGTGTCGTGGGTATCAGAAACTACGAGAGACTTTTCGATCTCACAAACACCCAGACCCGAGAGAAATACTCATAGGCCTCACAAACATTTGTCTCGGTACGGGGTTCGCACCCGCAGCCTCTCGATTCACAGCAAAATATAAATAAATAAATAATTTACGATCTGATGAGCTGTTTCCTCTTTTGCCGTACGTATTAACAAAAAAATAAAAAACTTCTTTCAAAGAGATTTAAAGTGATAAACGCAACATAGATACATTGATAATATTGATTAAAAACATGTTGGTGACCCATAAAAATAAAAAGAGGGCAGAATTTTCGAGCATATAACAGACTCAGATAATATTTAGATATTCCTTTACATTTTTATACAGGGTATATCAAGACTGTGACCGAAAACGAAGCCAGGTGGTAGTTTTAGTGACTACAGACACGATGCAACTAAATAAATAAATTATGTGTGTCTTATGATAATAAATAAATAAATATTTCTCAAAGAAAGCGATAGGTTTTTTGCATTTTTATTAAATATCATGACTGGATGGTAATTTTTGATTTCTTAAATTGTAATTTAACCCCATGCGTATCATTGTGTCATTAAAAATTATTATTTTGGGAAAACGACGTATTTAATATCCAAATACGACGATAAGTAAAAAAATACACAAAAAATTGTCGTATTTTTTCGCGAAATTTTTAATTGCGTTGTATCTGAAGTCACTAATACCACCTTCGTTTTCGCTAGCAGTCTTGATATACCCTGTATAGATATTCCCTTACAAGTTTCTCTCAATATAATGATACAAACATACAGACCTTCACAAAATCAGTCCAATTCATCCCATGCATATAAATCAAATCAGCTGTTTCAGTACTATTCAACAAATTTGAATTCAATTGCATGAGAGCAAAGATGTACTGTCAATCAGACATTACGCCGCGCGCGTATTTAGTGCCTTTTCATCGCATCGAATACGAGACACGATGAACTGTATATACGTATATGTATGGTGTATAGTTTAGACTGCTTCAGTACGTTGTTGTACTACGGTATGATTGCAAAGCGGAGGTCTCGGGTTCGAATCCCGGGTCTGACAAAGTGATATGCATTTTTCTATTCGTTATCAGCCCGGAGTCAGAAATTATTACCTGATATCATCTATCACATCATAGGACGGATTATATATGACGAAACGCGGTGGTTCTGGTTGCACCTCTGCCTACCCCTTCTGGGAAAAAGCGTGATGTTTATTAATGTATAATTTTGCTTACTTTGTAAACACAAAAATATAAAGTTGAATAGAGATGATGTGATAGTGGGGAGATTTGAGACGGGTATATACAACGTTTGCATATGGTGTAAAAATAGAATTAAACTTAATATTAAAGCGATCAAGTTGTTTGATTTTCTGATTGCTACATAAACTCACGCCTTTTTTCCCCAAAACAAGAAGGACATGCTACCAGAACACCCACGTTTCGCCTTGTGTTCAGACAGTGTGACAGAGGGTGGGCCTATCGTCATATCTTACTCAAATTCCTGGCTCGAAATACAGATACAGATACACAACAATTTATTGAACACCACAAAGGACAGAGACAATAAAACATAGAAAACTTAAAAAATTGTGCACAATTGGCGGTCTTATCGCTATAAGCGATCTCTTCCAGACAACCAAACGATAGAATGGATCATACGACAAGAAATAAATAAAAGTGAGCATTTATATGATAAAGTAGAATTATTAGCACTAGGAAACAAGATAAATAAATATATGAAACATAATGTATTGTAACAAAATAATTCATAGAAAAATCTAATAATTTTGTCCGACCCGGGGTTCGAACCTTGAACCGCAGCGTTGTTATCGCAGTACAACCGCGCCATCGAGGCAGTTAGATACGACGAGCTTCAGATGCTCTTTCAATAGATACGACATTGAATAGCTGGAATGTCGCTTGTTATTTTGAATGCAAATTCAAAGCGGAGTTTGTTGATTCAAACTTGAAGTCAATTATGGGCTGATTGTGAGCTGTTTGTATACAGAGTACATTGCGACCGAAAACGAAGCCAGGTGGTAGTTTCAGTGACTACAGACACGATGCAACTAAAAATGTTGCAAAAAAACGCGACAAATATTTTTTGTTATGTTTTGAATATCATCGTGTTTGGGTGGTAAATCCATAGTTTTAGGTAAAATTATAATTTAAAGCCTTGCGTACTATAGCGGCTTTAAAAATAAAAGGGCTTACATTATGTTTTTAGGTGAATGTATGTATTTATCACCTAAAAACGATGATAGGAAAAAAATTACAAAAAAATCGTCGCTTTTTTTGCAAAAAATTTACTTGCATTGTGTCTAACTACGCGACGTCTTCTCGTCCAAAATACCTCAGTGCCTCAAATCGAAAGTCTTCGATAGTTGTGTGTTACCAGTGATGACATACGGCACCGAGACGTGGTCTCTTACTATGGGCTTTATTAGGAGGCTCAAAGTCACTCAACGAGCTATGGTGAGGGCTATGCTCGGGGTTTCCCTACGAGATCGAATCACAAATGAGGAGATCCGTAGGAGAGCTAAAGTAACCGACATAGCCCAGCAGATTAGCAAGTTGAAGTGGCAGTGGGCGGGGCACATAGCACGGAGAACTGATGGCCGATGGGGCCAAAAAGTTCTCGAATGGAGGCCACGAAGCGGAAAGCGCAGCGTGGGACGTCCACCCACTAGGTGGTCAGACGACCTGGTAAAGGTCGCGGGACGTCGCTGGATGCAGGCTGCCTCCAACAGGTCACTGTGGAAATCATTATTAGAGGCCTATGTTCAGCAGTGGACTTCCTTTGGCTGATAGATGGATGGATGGATGATGTGTCTAAAGTTACTAAAACTACCACTTGGCTTCGTTTTCGGTCGTGGTCTTGATATACCCTGTATAGCTACATATGTGGCTACATGCAGGCTGGAATGGTGCGATATAAAACTGAATTGATGCTGCAGTTTTGGTGTGTAATATTATTTGGCAGATAGATTTTTGTCGCGAATGATTATATCGAAAAGAATTATAATACAAAAGACTAATGTATTATGTATTAATTATATTTATATATAATTTAATAATGATACACGACTCAATAACGATAAATCATTGACGCCTTTTTTTCCTCTGTGTCTAAATAAGTCATTCACAGATTCGCCTGCAGTTTAAACGATGTTATCATAGTTTCACATCGCATTTCTCAGCGTGGTGGCCTATATAGTCCACCATATGAACTTAGACTTTATTGCCTAACCTCTCTCAATCGTACTCTCGATTGTAGAGGAGGCTCGTGCCCTGGGCTGATACAGTGTAGTACAGTCCCATAGTTTCACATTCCGGATTCAAATCCACAAAGCAGTGACATAACAAAATGATAATTTAGCTATTAAGTTTTATAAGTTCTTAAATATGAATAAAGCGATACAAAATTCCCGCAATCGCACCCCGGGAAATTAAAGTACCCGCGCCCCTCGGGACTACAAAGCGACCGTTTCCTACAAAAAGGGGTTTTATAAATGGCGCCGCTTAGATATGCTAATTTTGTAAGGGTTGAAATTTTTTTAGAATTAGCTAGTGACCTCATGCGTTATGTAAAACATCATTGTTATGATAAAAGGGTATCATCTAAAACTATTTTTTTTATTGTATCAGCCCATATACGTCCCACTGCAGGGCACGGGCCTTCTCTGCAATCGAGAGTACGATTGAGAGTGGTTAAGCCATATAGTCCACCACGCTGGCCTAGTGCGGGTTGGCGGACTTTTACATACTATAGAAATGTATACAAATCGCTATGGTATGCAGGTTTCCTCACGATGTTTTCCTTCACCGTTATAGTGCGTGGTGATTGACTATCAACACACATGACTCCGAAAAGTCAGAGGTGTACCCTGGGATTTGAACTTGCGACCATCGTGAACATGTAGGCAGCCGCGTCTGGTCCGTTACCAACAGGCCACCACGCACTTAAGACTATAATAAATATCGTGAAATAACCTTATTATAGGAATGCGTAGTGGCTAGCTGGAAATGGACAAGACAGGGCTACCGACATTCAGGTGCGGTTTCAATTCTCAAGACACTCTTTTGACTTTTCGAGGCCATTATCGGCACTACCACGATTTTCTAAATTTGACGATTTTCTGATTTCTCTGATTTTTCAAATTTATTGAATTTAATTCCACTAACCGGTCGCGGAAATCCGTATTAAACAGTGGTCGGCTCCATAGCCGTGTTAAAAATTATACTGTATCAACACATGCTGATACAGTATAATTTTTAACACTACAATTGTGATTTTTCTATTCATTATCAGCCCGGAGTCAGTAATTAATGCCCGATATGGCATTAGCCTCAACCCCTATCACATCATGGGACACACGCGGCGAAACGTGAGTGTCCTGGTAGCACCTCTGCCTACCCCTTCTAGGAAAAGGCGTAAGTTTATGTATGTGCAATTGATAGCCAAAGCTTAATACTACTCTCTTTTGTCGGTATACGTGTCACCATATCCAATACATCCGAGTTATCCACGGATATATATCCCAGTTACCCTAGCTGTAAATCTGCCTCGTCGCCGTGAGTAAACAGCTTAATCCGGCGACTACAGTCTATCGTTACATAATGTTAAGTAAACATGTCGCTGTCGTATCCACAGTCTGTATATTTGCGAAGTGTCTAAGTGGTCGGCTCGATACATCACCATCGGTCATGGAAAGTCTATTAATATACATAACTTACTGGTAAGCCTATGTGAGAAACCGCCTTGGTAGCACCGCAATGTCTATTTCACCCGCCGAACAGTGCAAATGCACTGTTGTGTTACGGTTTGAAGAGCATTGTAGCCAAAGTAACTACTGGACATAATGAGACTTAATGTGTCAGAATGGCGAGCGCAGTGGAATGCCATACATTGTTTTGTAATTCATGGTGTTTGGTTTTGCTACTGTCCATGAGTGGTCTTATCGCTTACCAGGCGAATGGCATGCTCGTCGCGCCATTCATAGTAAAAAAACCGTACTATAGTACTTTTGGTATCAATGAAACACTCTTCATACGAGGTGTAGGCATATCCGCACTCAATAGTTGAGCAGTTCACTTCACCACAAATCCCCAACATTTAACGATAAACACAACTTCAAAAATATTAATTTTGTTTGTAAACCATACATCAACATCCACTAGACATTTCGCAAAACTCCCGAATCGTGCTGCAACACTACGTCACGACCATTGCGTCATCGATCGACTTCAATGATAGCGCTCTATTTGGGTCAGGTACGAAACTCCGTCCCATTATGTGTAGGGACACGGTCTGGGACCTTAGATGGGTCGTGGTTGAGTATTTGCATTTATTATTAACTGATAGTACGAGGGTAGGTATTAATTGTATAAAATTATTTAATTATCATTTCTGCAATTTTAAAATATTTCTCGTATCTTTGTACAAAACGCTGTCTAATAACACAAGCAAATACAATACAGATAAATACCAAGAAAAAATAAATTAAAATAAACCTTACATAACAAAGGAAATTAACTTATTTATTTTCTATCTATAAATATCATTTGAAACTTTGTACTACGTTACGGTTACAACGCTGAGGCCTCGGGTTCGAATCCCGGGTCGGGCAAAGTGATATTGGATTTTTCTATTCATTATCAGCTAGGAGTCAGAAAGTGCCCATTCCGCTTTACTCATTGAAAGTCGGAAAAATTTGAAGGCGAACTACCAGCGGCTCGACGTACTATGCAACATTGTAACACGTTGTTGAAGTTATGACGAGCAGAGCGTTTGCGTTGTAGAAATGTCATGTCGGCGGGCAACACGTGCGGGCGCTTGTCGCCGACATGATGCTTTTCTTATAGACCGCCGGATTGTGTCGCCCGGCCGGCGGGTTTGGTGTGAAAAGCTCTTTAGACGACATAAGACTTAATTCTTAGTATTAGGACTATGTTAGAGTGTTGTATATTGATACATTGATTATATCATTATTTATTTGTATTGTATTGTATTGTATCAGCCCATATACGACCCATTGCAGGGCACGGGCCTCCTCTACAATCGAGAGCACGATTGAGAGTGGTTAGGCCATATAGTCCACCACGCTGGCCTAGTGCGGGTTGGCAGACTTACATACCGTAGAAATTCTTTTAAAATCGCTACGGTATGCAGGTTTCCTCACGATGTTTTCCTTCACCGTTAAAGTGCGTGGTGATTGATTATCAATACACACATAACTCCGAAAAGTCAGAGGTGTGCCCTGGGATTTGAACCCGCGACCACCGTGAACATGTAGGCAGCCGAGTCTGGTCCGATACCACGAGGCCACCACGCACTTACATTATTTATTATTTATTAGTGGAAGGAAGATGGAAGTAGTACTGTTGGTAAGTGGTAAGTCTCTTTTCATCTCTGCATCAACCTAGGGTCGACTGGGTGGACCTCAGGCATGAAGTCCATCTATACTCAATATGTATGAAGTGTTGAAAATAGATAAATTGGTGTCTCATATGTGAACGGCTGCCTGGGTACCTCCGCAATGTCTATTTCTCTCGCTAAACAGCAGTAAATGCACTGTTGTGTTCCAGCTTGAAGGACATTGTAGCTAGAGTAACTACTAGACATAATGAAACTTACTATCTTATGTCTCAAGAAGGCGAGCGCAGTAGAATTCCAAGTATTGCTTTGTAATTCATGGTGTTGTTTGGTTTTGCTACTGTCCATCAGTCGTATGGGTTACTATGGCGAAAGGAATGCACGCCTCACTATGCATTGCAATAAAAAAAAGTAGTTTTGGGAAGAGAAAATGGGTTGGCAAAGGGGAGGAAAACGCGGATTATTGCCTCCCCTCAAAATCCGTTCGAGTAACAATGATTCGGTCAATATTTTCCTTTATATGAGTTTCTAGGGAAACCAAACCCGTGTTATTCCGTTTGAATAGTTCTCTCCAACTGAGATTTTCCTCAACGTCGATCATTTGTGAACAAACCTTTGTGGTTTATACGTCCTTCTGATCTTAAGAAGATTTAGGATTATCCAACTTGTATTTATAGTAACGGACCAGACGCGGCTACATTTTTACGATGGTAGCGGGTTCAAGTCCCAAGGCACACCTCTTTTGTAGTTATGTGTATTGATAGTCAATCGCCACGCACTATAACAGTGAAGAAAATCATCGTGAGAAAATTTGCATATCAAAGCGATTTGTGGGGATTTTTATGGCATGCAAAGTCCGCCCAGCCGTACTCGGCCAGCATGGTGGACTGTATGGCCTAAGCCTCCTCAATCATACTCTTGATTGTAGAGGATGCCCGTGCCCTGCAGTGGGATGTATATGGGCTGATACAGATACATTATCAAACGTATTTCATTATAGTTAATACGATGTAAAATTTATATACCTTTAAAGTTGTAAGAACCTCAGGTATGCAGGTTTCGTCATAATATTTGCCTTTGTTTAAAGCGAGCAATAATTAACTATGTAAACGTAGCTTGGAAAACTTTAAGTTGTGCTTTGAAGTTAGCCAACGCTTATGTTGTAATGTACTAAGCGTAGTTTCTACAGGAATTTTCATTCAGCAAACTTAGAAACCAAAATATTTTGTGAATACTATTATATTTCGTGAAAAACAAAGCGTGAATTTTTAAATTTAAGACAAATGGTAGGATAAACGTCTTTGTCAGATACAGAAGTAATAAATGAAAAATAAAACGTAACATGAACGCAATGACTACTTATTAAAAAAGAAATACATAAAACGACTAAAATGATAATAGTAAATCATAATATTTTATATTACATCCAACAGTAGTATACACAATCACGACCCCTTACAGTATTAATTATATAGAGGGAGCGCTAGTACTTCAGAAACGTAGATAAAAATGGCGGTGCCGGGCCACCTTTTTCCGCCCTCCTATTGGCTGACATTTGACAGGTTGTCCAACATGCACGAATAAAAATAGAAAAAAAATAGTTAAGGTCTATTGAATTCTATTCAAACTCGTTTTAGACGGATAGTAACTAAATATACTTTCGGTTACCAACGGAATTTATAGCAATATTTTTTTAATTAATGACTTCAATTTTCACTAATATAGCAGTGCTACCAATATTCCATCCAACCATCATTCATCCATCAGCCAAAGGCAGTCCACTGCTGAACATAGGCCTCTCCCAATGATTTCCACAGTGACCTGTTGGAGGCAGCCTGCATCCAGCGACGTCCCGCGACCTTTACCAGGTCGTCTGACCAGCTACCAATATTGCAAACGAAAATATATCTCCGTTTTTGAAGACGCGAATGTATGACAGTGCTCCCTCTATATTTAAAACACTTTAAGCCCCGTATAAATAAAAACATTGTACCGTATCACCAATCGAAAGACTTTTCGGTCCCACAAACACACAGACCCGAAAAGATAAATTTTACTCAGCACGAGAATGAAACCTGGCCTTATATAGCCTAACCACTCTCAATCGTACTCTCGATTGTAGAGGAGGCCCGTGCCCTGCAGTGGGTCGTATAGGGGCTGATACAATACAATACGAGAATGAAACCTGAAACCCTTCACATGAAAATCATTTTAACTAACCACAGTATCACAATTTGATGTTTCTGCAAACCTAATTAAAATCACTACAAAGCTTATTACAGCTTACTCAACGCTATTATACAGCTCAGTAAATTAACACGAGTATTCAATAATAATTATTGCTAACATATATATAACATTTGACTGCCTCGGTGGCGTAGTGGTGCAAAATAGTAGTGGTGGCGTGCGATTACAAAGCTAAGGTCTCGGGTTCGAATCCCGGGTCGGGCAAAGTGATATTGAATTTTTCTATTCATTATCAGCCCGGAGTCAGGAATTTGTGCCCGATATGGCGATAGGCTCGCCCCCTGTCACGTCGTGGGACGGAATATACAAGGCGAAACGTGGGTGTTCTGGTAGCACCTCTGCCTACCCGTTCTGGGAAAAAGGCGTGTGTTTATTTTATGTATTGCTAACATATCGTTAAGCTTCAATAGAATGTTATTTAATATCTTTACGACTATTCGTATAGGGGGTGGATGTTGATTACTAGGTTTTGCTCGCGTTTTTATACCGATGGTGTCTCTCAAATCTATTTCTCCCGCCAAAAAGCAGTGTAAATGCACTGTTGTGTTCCGGTTTGAAGGAAATTGTAGCCAGAGTAACTACTGGACATAATGAGACTTAACAACTTATGTATCAGGATGGCGAGCGCAGTATAATGTCGAGCATTGTTTTGTAATTCATGGTGTTTGGTTTTGCTACTGTCCGTGAGCGGTCGTATCACTTGCCGGCAGGCGAATGGCGCGTTCGTTTCGCCTTGAATTTCAATAAAAAAAAACATACAATTTTTTCCGAATCGTTACGGTGTGCAGGGTTTCTCACGATGTTTTCCTTCACCGTTATAGTGCGTGGTGATTGACGTGCGTTATGTACGTATGTATATAGATATACATATATAAATAAACCTTTCAACCAATACCTAGACATAAATATAGGCATGTACACTACACATACGCTCGCTAATTGCTATTATTTTGCCAGTCCACACGCCATTGACGTGTTCCATTGCAGTCCGGCTAGTAAAAACACAATTGCACAGCATTTCTCTTACTATGGCCCAAGTGGTAAGATAAAAGCGATTTATTTAAATGAGTTGTCAATATCTTAAACCACTAGTGGTAGGTCTCTCATATGTGAGAGGCTGCCTGGGTGGGCACCACCGCAATGTCTATTTCCTCCACCCAACAGCAGTGTAAATGCACTATTATGTTTCGGTTTGAACGACATTGTACCCAGAGTAACTTCTGGACATAATGAGGTGTAACATCTTATGTCCCAGGATGGCGAGCGCAATGGATGACATGCATAGCTCTGTAATTCATGGTGTTTGGTTTTGCTACTGTCCATGAGCGGTCGTATCGCTTACCATCAGGTGAATGGCATGCTCGTCTCGCCATTAACTACAATAAAAAAAGTTATTAGTTAGTCTATATACGTCTCACTATACAATACTAGTTAATTGCGGATGAAAAGACTCCAAGTAACATAGAAATTCACATAAAGATATCCATGGTATGCAAGTCCCTTTAAGCCCCATTTACACGGTGAGAGTTTCTCGCCTCAAAATACTATTATCGTAAGGATATAAAAAAGTTGCATCGTGTAAACATTTGTCGAAATACGATAATCTATGGCGGTTATGTCATGCAACTATGGCATACGATTCTCTCTGGCTTTAATATTATTTTTCGTAATCTCCTAATGATAATTATCTTATCATATGTTATCTTTGAAAAGACAGGGCTAAGTATTTTGGCATTAGAACCCGTGACCAACGTTTTTGCAGTTGACGGCCAATCTATTACAAACAGGCAATCATGTACTATGTTTACTAATAATAGAATATTCTTATCCGTCCGGATGGATATCCCGTCGTAGTGATTCACACAAGCGTCTCTGTTTTTAGTTCAGTAAGTATATACGATTTTGGCATGCATAATTATATCAAAACATAGGAGATAATCGATGTCTAATCAGTCGACATACATTCCACTGCAGAGCACGGGCCTCCTCTACAGTTGGGAGTACGATTGAGAGGGATTAGGCCATATACTCGTATTTCACGACGTTGGCCTAGTGCAGATTAACGGACTTTACACACCACTTTTTTATGAATCGTTACGGTATGCAGGTTTCCTCACGATGTTTTCCTTTACCGTTTTAGTGCGTGGTGATTGACTATCAATACACACATGACTTCGAAAAGTCCGGCGTGCCCTGGGATTTGACCCCGCGACCACCGTGAACATGTTAACAGCCTGGTCCGTTACCAACAGGCCACTACGCAATTCTAATTTACATTTTCTCTTTTCAATACTGCACTTACACAAAATAACTTTCTAAAACCGCTTCCGCTCCTCCCTTAGACCGTACGCCATAATTTTACAGTGACAGAAGCCAGCGCTATACGTCAGTGTTGATTGCAATTACACAACTAGTAGGCTCCGCACGCGGCGTCACTCGTAATCCAGAATGGCGTAAATGTTGATGAATGTGGGAACTAAAACTTAATTAAATAAATAACAAATAAATAAACCCAACAGTCACATACATAGCTCTGACCCCGCATTAAGATCAATTAAGTTTTGTGTCGTAGATATCAGAAACTACGAGAGACTTTTCGGTCTCAAAACCAGACCCATGACAAATGCTTGTGGTTTACATAAACATTTGTCACGGTGCGGGGATCGAACACGCGGCCTCTCGTTTCACAATCAGCGTCTAACCAACTGCGCCACGGAGCCTGTATTCTTTTCTATCATTAGCCTAAGGCATTGAATCGTGGGGTATGTAAATAGTCATATTATAATTACTTTGGGCTACTGTATAAAAGCAGAAGACCGGGCTCTGTGGCGTACTTTGGAAGAAGCCTATGTGTGGACTGCAACGGGCTGATGATGATGATGACTGTAGGAATTGGTTGTGCCGAAGCTTTTCTATCCTTGAGTTTAATCACTGAAATTCAATATCCTAATAGTCTCTTAGATCTACGCGAATTTCGCACATTGAAATAAAACGAATTCTTACGGATTTTATCGTGAATTTCGCCCCGTGACCACGAAAACTGTGAAATGATCGAAACGTCGGGAAATTAAAGAATGTAAAATTAAGTAAGGATTCGTGTTATTTTAATTCAATATTTTCCCTTCACCATTGTGTTAATTGGGATAATGGCAAAACCCTTCTCATTAACACATTTATGATGGCAAAACCCTTCTCATTAACACATGCATAAGGGCAAGGATGGCAAACCAAAGCAAGCGACATAATATTGTGGACACGCCACAGATTACAAGACTCACACGAGAATATATTCAACGCTCATTTGTTATTGTAATTTTGGTAATTTTCCCATTTTTTATATCATCCATCCATCCATCCATCAGCCAAAGGAAGTCCACTTCTGAACATAGACTTCTGCTATTGATTTCCACAGTGACCTGTTGGAGGCAGCCTGCATCCAGCGACGTCCCGCGACCGTTACCAGGTCGTCTGACCATTTAGTGGGTGGACGTCTCACGCTGCGCTTTCCGCTTCGTAGCCTCCATTCGAGAACTTTTTGGCCCCATCAGCCATCAGTTCTCCGTGCTATGTCTCCCGCCCATTGCCATTTATTTTGCATTTTTTTATATCATCCATCCATCCATCCATCAGCCAAAGGAAGTCCACTGCTGAACATAGGCCTCTCCTAATGATTTCCACAGTGACCTGTTGGAGGTAGCCTGCATCTAGCGACGTCCCGCGACCTTTACCAGTTCGTCTGACCACCTGTTTTTTTATATACTAAGATGTAATACATCGTTTTAATAACGATCTAACCTTATGATTAATAAGCAATTTAAAAACCTAAACTTCTAAAGAGACTATGATAAAGAATATTATGTATAACACTTTTCTTATTGTCACTATTAAGGGGAAGACACATGCCATTAATAATGAAATCAAACTTATTTTTATAAAAATGGCACGTTAACAGATAAATGTTCGCCACCCCTGCAATAGGGTATTTGACCAATTATTTTGCGTACAAAACAATAATACCATAAGAATAAAACATTTATGTCAAAACAGTAGTAACTAGCTTGTAACATGAGGCAAATATTAGTATTTAAAAAATAATAGGACAGAGTTGGGGCATATGACTGTCTCTTTCACACGCGCACACTGTAATGAATAATCAGACTAGTGACGTCACTGGTTTTGTTATCATCTCTTTTCCTTTACTCCCACTGCAAGATTTAAAACGTTTGTAACTTGTTGAATTCTGAAGTGATTTACAAAATTCTTTGTTTGCTAGATTTTGAATATACGGGGTATATCAAGACTGCTACCAAAAATGAAGCCAGGTGGTAGTTTTAGTGACTGAAGGCATAATGCAACTAAAATTTTCGCAAAAAAAAGCGACGATTTTTTTTTATATTTTTTCCTATCAACGTATTTGGGTGGTAAAAGCATACATTTTCCTTAAAAAAATATAGTACACCCTTTACTTTGAAAGACGCAATAGTACATGTGCTAAAATTATAATTGTAGCAAAAACTATGGATTTACCACCCAAACACAGTAATATTTAAAACATTAAAAACAAAAATCGTCGCGTTGTTTTGCAAAAATTTTTAGTTGCATCGTGTCTGTAGACACTAAAACTTCTACCTGGCTTCCATTTTGGTAGTAGTCTTGATATACCCTGTAGATAACTTTTGATGAAAACCCATTGTTATATGTTGTGGGTGTAGCTTGTGTATATCCCTCGTATTGTTTCAACTTGCGTATTGCTTTAACGGTGAAGGAAAACATCGTGAAGAAACCTGCATACCGTAGCGATTTTTAAAAAAATCTACGGTGTGTAAGTCCGCCAACCCGCACTGGGCCAGCGTGGTGGACTATATGGCCTAACCACTCTCAATCGTACTCTCGATTGTAGAGGAGGCCCGTGCACTGCAGTGGGTCGTATATGGGCTGATACAATACAATACAATTGTTTCAACTGAATACTCTATTGATCGTATTCCACTACATAACTTCATCGCGCTAGTATAAAAAATGGCAGTCACTTTCCTAAAAATACCGAAAACAAAGGCTAAATAAAACATTCAACGATACAAATTGACACGCATTCGATATCAAGCGTTTGTAGAGCGAGTAAATAAAATTCAAACCGTTTTGAACCGTTACAAATAGGTTTCACAAATAAAGGGAGGATTCTTAATGGATTTATTTAATGGCACGTTTCATCCCCCTCTCCTTAAGGGGGGTTCTTGTCGAACAAAAATTGACTCGTAAAGGTCAGATGGTATTGACTCCAAACATTGATGGTACTTATGTATGATTAGCTAGTACAGATGTAGATTGATTTATTTATTGTCTAGATTATTTTATAAGAAGTTCAGAATGAAGTAGTATTATTATAATATTATTTGACAGCCTCCGTGGCGCAGTTGGTTAGACGCAGGCTATGAAACGAGAGGCTACGGGTTAGATCCCCGCACTAAGACAAATGTTTGTGTGAACCACAAGTATTTGTGTCGAGTCTGGGTGTTTGTGAGACCGAAAAGTTTCTTGTAGTTCGTGATACCCATGACGCAAGACTTGATCTTAGTTTGGGATCTTAGTTTGACCTTTGGGCGTATTAATTAATTAATTTATTTATTATTGTTAATATGTATGTATATATCAGCCCATATTCGTCCCACTGTAGGTCACAAGCCTCCTCTACAATCGAGAGTATGTATACCTTAAAAATGGCCTCTTTTTCCCAGAAGGGGTAGTTAGAGGCGCAACCAGGACTCCCGCGTTTCGCCTTTATGTATTCCGTCCCATGATGTGATAGGGGGCGAGTCTATCGCCATATCGGGCACAAATTTCTGACACTAAAATTTCTCTATACACATGGCAATAAGCTTGATATTCAACTATAGGGTCATAAATTATTATTTTTCCCCCACAACATTTGCACTTGAATAAAATATCTGAGTTTCAAAAACATTTACATGGGTGCGGAGGTCAAACCTACTGTCTTTTGTTTCACAGCTACCTTCATAAGAGAACGCTGAATGCTGTTATAAATATAAGCTCTATTTTTCTAAGCGCACACGTAGAGTCACTCTACTAAGAGCTGTAATACTACGTGCATTGTCGTTCCGACGTAGACACAATTAAGTAGAGTACACTCTCGCATTAGCAATATATTCATGATGGCGACTAAATAAATACACCCAACAGTCACATACATAGTCCTGACCTTACGTTAAGATACAAGTCTGTGGTCGTATGAAAAACTGAAAGAAACCTTTCGTTCTAATCACACTAATCAATCAGTCCATCAGCCAAAGGAAGTCCACTGCTGAACATAGGCCTCTCCCAATGATTTCCACAGTGACCTGCTGGATGCAGCCTGCATCCAGCGACGTCCCGCGACCTTTACCAGATCGTCTGACCACCTAGTGGGTGGACGTCCCACGCTGCGCTTTCCGCTTCGTGTTGCGGTATCATACTAAGATTGAAAAAAAAAATATTGGAAACAAAAACAGGCCATCAGGTCACTGTGAAAATTATTGGGAGAGGCCTATGTTCAGCAGTGGACTTCCTTTGGCTGATGGATGGATGATGTTGGCCACAAAAACATTTGTACGATTGCGGGGTTAAAATTAATTTCTCGCGTTTCAAATCCAAATTTTTTACCAACTGCGCCGCAGAAGTTGTAGATATAAACGCTGGTAGGATATTCAGATCCGCCCGGTGTGTATATCCGGATGTAATCAGGCCGGCATAATTGTATCAACCAGTTGAAGACCACCATCTCAGGCCAGTGGAGAATATCCACCTCTATCTTTTTTTGTTTTGCATAGGTCCGGCAAACGAGGAAACAGGTCACCTGATGGTAAGTGATCACTGCACATGAACATCCACGACGCTGGATCATGGATGCATTGCCGGCCCAATTGGGAGGGAGCGGGGAGGATAAAGAATGGGAAGATGAAAGGGATATTGGGCATACCTCTGCCTACCCTTTCTGGGGAAAAGGCGTGAGTTTATGTATGTACGTAGTCAATATTAATACTCTACATTCATCGTATGGTAGAGACAATTAAGTAGAGTACGCTCTTGCATTAGCTCAGTTTGTGATGACAACTTAATAAATATGGCAGTGTATTTAAGCAGATTGGGACCGGTTTAAGTGTATTTATTCCCATTGTATTGTTAATGGGGTATTTGACTGTGGTCGATTTTTTATTATTTTGCATACAAAGACAAATGCCATTAAATAAAACATTTCTGTTAAAAGATTACGACAAATTGAGACCCCCTCCTTTTTTAAAGTCGTTTAAAAACAGTATTAAAGTAGCTTGTAATATGAGGCAAATATTAGTGTTAAAAAAAATAGGAGCGTAGTGTAGACATTTAACCGTCTCTTTCACACGCGCACACTGTTATGGATAATTAAGACTAGTGACGTCACTAGTTTTGTTTTGCGTCTCTTCTTTTGCTACCACTGCAAGATTTTAAATGTGTCTAATTTTTTTGATTCTGAATGCGTATACAAAATTCTTCGTTTGCTAGTTTTTGGATATGGATACCTTATGATAAATACAATAGGAAAATGTAGTTAAATACCGTATTGTGTAAATTCTGATCAGATAATGTGTGACATATAGTTTTCAGTAAACTTTGATGAGAGAAATTATTTGAATTGATTTTTATGAGGATGGCATGTATAAGGAAGATTTGCCTTATTGTTCTAGTGACAGCATGTGTAGGTTGCAGACTGGGATGATCCAAGTTCGATTTTCTAGCCAGGCACTAAATTTTCTATGAGTTTATTTATTTGGAAAATATAAATTGTTCGAGAGTGTAATTTGTGCTCACTTAGGTTGTAAAATAATACACAAAGTTTTGTAAAAATTGCAGAAAGTCCGGTAGAGTCATTAATTTATATGCCTGTCATACAAAATCAAGATAAAATGACTCCACCAGAATCGTACCCGCAATCTCCCGTTCGCAAGCGGCAAGTTATTGAAATCATAGACACGACGCAATTTGCTTTTTAACAAAGGGGATCCGACTTCCCGCCGGAAATGACGGCTCCTTGGCGGATATTACTTCCTAGCCATTCAAATGGCTTTATTAAAATTCGCGCTCAGTACATTTTTGTTTATAATTCATACTAGCGGCCCAGCCCAGCTTCGCCTGGGTGAAAATATGTTTAGACTAGACTTCACTCCACAAGTGCGTTGTGGTCTGTTGGTAACGGATCAGACGGGGCCGCCTACATGTTCATGGTGGTCGCGGGTTTACATCCCAAAGCACACATTTGACTTTTCGGAGTCATGTGTGTATAGATAGTCAATCACCACGCACTATAATGGTGAAGGAAACATTGTGAGGAATCCTGCATACCATAGCGATTTGTATAAATTTCTATGGTATGTAAAAGTCCGCCAACCCGCACTAGGCCAGCGTGGTGGACTATATGACCTAAACTGTCAATCGTACCCTCGATTGCAGAGGAGGCTCGCGCCCTGCAGTTGGACGTATCTGGGATGATACAGTACAGTACCGTATATATTTTTCAGCATGAGAATATGTGCCCGATATGGCGATAGGCTCGCTCCTTATCACATCATTTTACAAAACACATAAACGTTGGTGTTCTGGTTGCACCTCTGCAACTGGAAAAAAGTCCTTCTGGGAAAAAGGTGTTATGTTTACATATGCATGTCACTTTGTCGTACCAAAAAATAGTCCAAAATATACCTTTTATAAATCGCCACCGCTTATAACTCAGACCTCTAATGACATCGTTAGAGCGGTCCTAACGAGTCCTTTGAACTAATGTACACACATCAGGGAACATATTCTTGGTCTTTTTATAAATGTCATGATTTTTTGGATATATATTTTTTCTGAGTCTATTTTTATGAAATGTATAAGCTACATTCAAAAGGATTCAGCAATATGTTTTTCTTTAAATGTAAATGTTTGAATTGGAATATGATTTTTAAATCGCTTATAAAATGGAGATCACAAAATATTACTTCAAACAGTCTTCATGGCTGGGTATAGAAATATTTGATTAAAACGTTCCACACGTATTTTCTTTCAAGTGCATGGTGGCCTATTGGTAACGGACCAGACGCAGCTGCCAACATAGTCACGGTGGTCGCGGGTTCAAAACCCAGGGCACACCTCTGACTTTTCGGAGTCATGTGTATTGATAGTCAATCACCATGCACTATAACGGTGAAGGAAAACATCGTGAGGAAACCTGCATACCATAGCGATTTGTATAAATTTCTATGGTGTGGAAAAGTCCGCCTACCCGGTCTAGGCCAGCGTGCATCAATCAATCATGCAGCATCAATCCACTCTCAATCGTACTCTCGATTGTAGAGGGGGCCCGTGCCCTGCAGTGGATCGTATATGGGCTGACACAGATACAGTATTCTCGTATATTTAATACATTGCTATTAACAATGCTAAGTTATAAAAGCACAACTTCGATACCAAAATCCAATATCACATTTAACTACAAAATTCCCGCCACGAAAATCCGCGCGTTCACCCCAAAACAGGTTTTTTAACCGGGCAACATTCTTTCACCGCAAAAAAAAATGAAAAAAACATAAAAACGTTTTTTTCCAGGTCTCGCAAACTGAAAATTTCAAAAGCAATAACAACGACGTTCTGTGATAAAAAGAGAGAATCAGTGTAATTGTTATATATCGCGTGTTTATTGTTGCGAATAGTATTAATTGAGTGTAAATTCGATGAGGGGTTGCCATACTAAAAAGTAAGTTTGATATTTGGTAGGTTTTGGTAGATTTTTTATTAGCAAACTGAGCTATTTGAATGGACAATTGTATGCTAGAAAAATTGTAAGATGAAGCTTCACTTGTTGAATAGTATTCAAAACCAGTCAATTTTGCTAACGAAGGTTTTCTGCTGAAATTGTGTATGTACTTTTTGTATGTAAGTATTTTAAGATGACGGCCGACCTAGTTAATTAGAAATCTGAGCTGATTGGATCGAGTGTGTGTGAATACCGTTGTAAGATGAAGCATAACTTGGTGAATAGTGGTCAAAATTATCAATCAATTTTACTATCCAAGGATTTCTGCTGAAAATGTGTATGTACTTGTGTAAGTATTGTATGATGGATGGAATACCTAGTTAAGTTTCCAAGAAGCTAGATGCAGGCCACTTCCACCAAGTCGATGTGAAGATCTGTGGAGGAGACCTGTGTTCAGGAGTGGACTTCTTGTCGCTGAAGGGAGAGAAAGACATGTGTGTGTATATATGTATGAATGTATGTATGTATGTGTATAATCGTTCGCTCTGTGACTAGTGACGTCTCAAGAATCAACGATGACGAAGAATTTCCTCACCGTTACTAATATTGTGAATGAAGGCATCAAGGGGAGCAAGATATCAAAACTAGGACTCTCCAAGTACCTGTCTCAGTCACTGTGAGTATTTTTTTTATTTTTTATTTTTAATATTAAGGAAAACATTGACAGCCGCGGTTGAGTATTTTGTCGTAATAATATGGGTTAGTAGGCTACCAAAATATTTAATTATTTTTATAATTTTAGAAGACTTATTCACAGTTGTTGTTGAAGGATATTTTTAAAATGATTTTATTTATAAAAATGCTTGTTTACAGATGTAATCCAAAATAATAACATTCTAAATTCTAAGAGCTAAAAAAATAACAAAATATATAATCTTAAATAAAATCACAAAGTCTTTATAGAATTATTAAAATGAAATTACACATTTAACAATTTTATTTATAAAACACCATAAGTGTTTTAAAAAGATATATATGTATATATATTTGAAAATAATGTAATTGGGGGTAAATAATTTCTTTATATTATTTGTATGACACTGTTGGTCATTTTTCGCAATCCGACAAAGTTTAGTTCATACGTAAAAATATTTTTTGATAATATTATGGCGAACTTCATGTAGATCACAATCTTTTGTTTCTGTTTATTTTCACTCTATTCTATGAGGTTTAAACAAACAAAAATATGACTTCAAACGTTAGTACTTGATCAGCGATGACATATTTCTTTTATGTTGAGTAAAATTAATAATTCAATTCTAATTAGCTGGACGGTATTAATATTAATGGCAAGATGTAATTCTATGTTACTACTCACTACTTCATATGGACAGCATTATGTTTGCCTTCAAGATATGAAAAAAAAATGAAACAAAAATTTCAATATTCTGTGATTAGGGGTTACTCTATGATCCGAAACGAAACTCGAAATTTCGGACCTCGCACATAAAACTATATGAATGTGCCTAGGAACTCCATAAAATTTTCGAATCTCTCTATCGTACTTCCTAACTGTAGACTTAGTTCGGAGTGAATGATAAGTATCATAGAGAATAGTGTTGATTTTTAAACGAGGAAAATTAAAAACGTACTGCCGACGTTGAACGTCCGAACATTTCGGATCATAGAGTACCCCCCTGGCACTTAAAATTTACAGTCAGTACTCTCTTCTACAAGACTAAAGAAACAAACCTTAATTTGTATTTCAAGTAGTTTAAATTTGTACATTTGAAAACATCCCAAAGGACACCTAAATAACATTTTATGAAGTATTTTGATAATATAATTTCCGGAAATGTCTTTTGATCTGTGCCTAATTGAGTACTATTTGAAGTGATTAGAATAATAAGTTTAAGTCAAAATATTATTTGTTTATTTCATTTTGGATCGACATAGTAAAGGTTTTAGATAGTACTCCCTTAGTTACTATATAAAAAATATTCAAATAAGTATAAAACTGCTTCAAAAAGTAATTGTTTTATAAAATTTTCGGTAGTACTTACAAATATGTATACGTTTTCGGAAAGTGGTAGAGCCACGCTGTTGTCAGTTATGACTCAGCATAAACGGGCAGGCTCGTCCGGGACGGTACCACTGTCTCACGAGAAATCGATGTGAAGCGACAGCTTCGCTGTCGCGTTTCGTTCGGTGAGTGAGATTGCTGGATGCCCAATACCTCTTTCCTCTTCCCATCCTTTTCCCTTCTCGCTCCCCTCCCAATTGGGCCGGATAAACATCCATGATCCAGCAATGTTCATGGGCGGTAGTGATCATTTATCATCAGGTGATCTGTTTGCTCGTTTTCCGGACCTATGCAATCAAAAAAAATATTATTTTTGAAGTAAGGAAAAGGAAAATAAATTAATGAAAAGCGTATGAAATGCTTATCGATATTCTTTAATTTTACCCCACTCTTACGCAAATGCTTAAAGTCACTGAATGTAGGTCGCTATGAAAATCTTTGAGGTGACTTATATACAGTAAAAAACTCCTTGTGTCTGTAAATATTGACAAAGCTTTTTTAAATGATCACAATTAATATTTGTTTCATCCCTTAAATAAACAAAGAAAACAAAAATAACATAATTTATACGAGTACTACACGGAAAATGGTGCCAAACGTAGTGGAAAATGACTCTTGCGGTGAAAACTATTTTCAGAGCAAAACAAAGTCGTTTGTTTCAATGAAGTTAAAGTTTTACGTCAACAAACCCGGCGGGACTTAACAGCGTTCAAGTGTTGATTTTAACTATTAAACGAAGTCGGTACTTGGGTTACACGAAGTATACAGAATTTTTTGCCACAGTGCAAGTTGTTGGAGTAGGTAAAATGGAAAATTTTCTAGACTTTTCTGCACTCTAATTAACTTCTATTGATCGTACTCGAGAGTACAGTCGACACTGTAGAGGAGACTCGTGCTCTGCAGTGGAACGTATATGGGCTGATATAGTACAGTACAATACAGAACATGGATTATGCCATAGTAGAAATACGCTCCTTATTTATTGTGGTGGAATTGTACTTATATTTTTACGGGAGAAAAAGGCAACAGCCCTGTTTGGAACATAATTTTCTTAATTCACACCAATCCACTGTTGAACATAGCGCCCCCCCCCCCCCCCCCGTCTAACAATCTCCACATCGATCTGTTGGCAAACATTTTTTTTTAAACTTATCAAAAACCTTTGAAAACATTAAATAAAGAAAATAGGCCGAAATATAAAATCAACGTAAGCCATCATTTCTCATATTTAAAATCGGATCGGGTTCACAAATTATAATTTACGAGCCAATTATAACGGCAAACAACCGGTCTGAAATGATGTTAATTAAATTTTAAACAGTCGTAAAATGAACAATACGATACAAAGTCCGTATAGCTAATAAAAAAGGAAGAATATTTATATTTCAATGGGCAATATAATGTATATAAATAATAATAAATACACCCAACAGTCACATGCATAATCCTGCCCACATTAAGATCAATTAAGTCTTGTGTGGTGTATCAGAAATTATGACAGACTTCTCGGTCTCACAAACACCCAGACCCGAGAAAAATACTTGTGGGCCTCACGACTACAATAAATGCTATAAAAAGAATTGAATAGGCCGGCAAAACTGTGTTGAATGTCGCGAGATAAAGTCACCATTCAGCATTGTCGGCAGCACTAGTACTTTGGTATTCTAGACGGTTCTATCTTTATATAAAAATTTATAAAAAAATATCGATATTACTATTCATAGACTAATGCGTGATTAAATAAAATTTGTTGTCAAATAATTAAAGAAAAATCTTATCGAAATATATTTTAATTCAGATAAATTCACCGTTGTGCAACATGCCACTTGTCGTACTACGCAGTACGCCGCTCAGAGATAAGCTACGACCGAGCTTGACACATTGATACGCTGAGAAGCGCTACGTCGTAACCGTTTCTATCCTATACAATCCAAAGTTAATACCTATCCGACACTCACTTAGTTTTATATAGTTTCGAATACAAGAATACGGATTTAAACTGTTTTAATAATTTCTAACAATTTTGCATATACATGAGCCAATTTATGACAGATTTTCACCTTTACTCCGAAATGCACAGCCGACCATTATTACTTTTTGGACTTATAGTTTTATTTAGTAATTTTTGTACAACATGATTAAATATAATTAAGGTAAAATTTTTGCTTTGTATATTATTTTTATTTTGTATCCAAAATCATAAAATATTACTAAATACTAATCCGTATCCATATCCGAAAAACCAAAACTGATATATAAAGCTTATCGTAAATGCATATCCGTATCTAAATCCAAATTTCGTATCCATAACGCCCCGGATTGATACGAGAAGCCCTACGTTCCGCTACGATCAGAGATACGCTACGTATCTGTAATTACCGTCGGCTACGCTCCATTTGCGCTACGAACGGCTCACAATTACGTAGCGATGACAGACTGCTACGGATTGATACGAAGCGCTTTTAAGCGGAGACTTTTTAAATTGCGCTTTGAAAGCTTTGTGTATTATTTTACGACAATGTGCGGTAATAATTCATTTATTTACTTATTGAATTAAGGTTTTACAACAATATGCACATTGTTAAAACTAACACCATTCTTTTCTGGTGTTATATTCTGATGCACTTAAAGGAGAACGCATCGCTTAAAATAAATAACACAGACGTAAACAAAAACAACCAAAAACAACAAAACAAAACCTTTGACTTTTCGGAGTCATGATATGTATATGTGTATTGATAGTCGATCACTACGCACTATAACGGTGAAGGAAAACATCGTGAGGAAACCTACATACCATAGCGATTTGCAAGAATTTCTATGGTATGTAAAGCCTGCCAACCCGCACTAGGCCAGCGTGGTGGACTATATGTCCCAACCCCTCTCAATCGTACTCTCGATAGAGGAGGCCTGTGCCTGCAGTGGGACGTATATGGGCTAATACAGTAAACAAAAACAAGGAAAAATATACTTAAATCATACCTATTACAATTAGAGTAGGCGTGTAGTTTTTATTCGAAATCGAATTACCGGATTTTCCTAGCGACATCACTCACGTTCTTAAAATAAGTCTGTAACAGATTTTTTCCGTACATCAGATTTTTGTCCAGGATACAAAAAACTCCCTATGTCTGACATTAGTTTGTAATTTATTTCTGTCGGTACGCCGCGTTTTTATTCCCGACTATGTTTTTTCGGACTTGGCCGATCTTTTAATAGTTACTTTCCCGAGAACAGTACTTGTTTTCTAAATTAAAATTACCCTATGTCCTTTTCCGTATTTCAGTCAACGTGTATGCAACATTTCATGATGATAAATTGAGTAATTTTGACGAGAAAGTACAACAAACAAATAGTTTCCGATAATTAAGTACAAGGATAATATACAAGAACATCACCTTTTTCCCAAAAGGGGTAGTGGGCAGAGGTGCGACCAAGACACCCACGTTTCGCCTTATTTCTTCCGTCCATGATATAATAGGAGGCGAGTCTATCGCCATATCGGGCACAAATTTTTGACTCTGGGCTGATAATAATTAGTGGGTAATACAATATCACTGCCCGACCGAAGCAATAACGTGGTGTATTGTAAAGAAAATGTTATGTTAAGGTTAAATTCACTAAAGATCGTAAGAGGGTTTTGTAAAAATATTTTCAGTCATCGTTAAAGCTACCAATAATAAAATAAAAATAATTCTAAAATAAAAAGTCAGTATATATTTTGACATTCTAATCTTTTATATTACCTACTTTAAAAACCCAACCGCACCATCTAAAAAAACAATTTCCCCTCCCCAACCATTACCCTATAATGTACAAAAACCTAATCCCATTTCACGGGCAATGATCTAGAATCTAGATAATCGCTACGACCTAAGACCTAGATAGCACGCTACAGGCCCTAGGGACTGAAGTTATAGACGCAGAGTGGCTGCATTAATTGCCTGGGACTAATTATTTTACCTCTTCGTCACCGGGGATTTGATCTAGGTTATAAGAGATAGCGGTGTCGACAACCTCCGTGGCGCTGTTGGTTAGACGTCGGCTGCGAAACGAAAGGCTGTAGGTTCCATTTCCGTGTCTCATCAATATTTGTTTGATCCATAGGTATTTGTTTCGTGTATGGGTGTTTGGGAGATTGAAAAGTCTCTCGTAGTTCCTGATGCATGACACAAGACTCGATCTTAGTGTAGGGTCAGGACTATGTATGTTGTGTATGGGCTGTAAAACGATTTCGATCGCACTGAGACAAATTATTTTGAGCATATTTTTTTTTATATTGCTTTGAATGGCGAGACGAGCATGCCATTCGCCTGATGGTAAGTGATATGACCGCCCATGGTATGGTATGTACTTTTTCCTTCCCCTCCCAATTGGGCCGGCAACACATCCACGATCCAGCGTTGTGGATGTTTATGTGCAGTGATCACTTAGCTGGTGACCTGTTTGCTAGTTTGCCGGACCTATGCAATAAAAAAAGTACAAAAAGATGGAAGGTAGGTGCAATTTAGAAAAACCATCTGGCGTAGTTAATCAGTAGAGGAGAGTTTCAGTTTCTCTTGGCCGTGATCCAGAAACTATGAATAACGATCCACAGCGTTGTTATCTAAAGTTTTTCCCTACTGAACGACGAGTTTTAAAATAAACTGAGAAAATGTTGAGTGGATGACGTATGAGGCGTTGGAGACTTTGTAAATAAAATAATGTATTTAAACACACCCAACAGTCACATACATACTGACCCCGCTCTAAGATCGAGTCTTGTATCGTGTGTTAGGAACTTCGAGACTTTTCGGTTTGAAACACCCAGATCCGGAACAAATACCTGTGGCCCACACAGATATTTGTCCTTGTGCAGGGATCGAACCCACGGCCACTCACTTTACAGCCGACGTCTAAGTAAACAGCCACGGCTGTCAAAATAATACATATTTAAAACTAGCTCCTGCTCGCAACTCCGTTTGAGTGGTTATCGTTACAAAAAAATCCCATCCCGTCCCGTCCCGTTATACTCCCCTTGTCCCGTCTCATTCTCTCTCAAGATATGTAATCAAGTCCCATCCCATCCATTTGAGTACAGAAAAGTTACAAACATATCGGAATTCCTCTCTCATCCCACGGGAACACTAAATTTTTTGGGATAAAAAGTAGCCTAAGTGTTAATCCAGGATGTCTACCTCCATACTAAATTTTATCGAAATCCATCAAGCCGTTTCTGAGTTCATCGCGCACAACCGCACAGGCAAATAGACAAAAATTCTAAAAATCATGGTTTTGGGTTCTAATGCGTTAATTTAGTCTAGTAATTGTATCTTGATAGGTGGATGACCCCGACACGCAACAAATTTTCGTGTCATTCAATAATAGGTTTTCCACCATTGTATATTGTGGTGCGTAGAAGTGCGTGGTGGCCTCGTGGTATCGGACCAGACTCGGCTGCCTACATGTTCACGGTGGTCGCGGGTTCAAATCCCAGGGCACACCTCTGACTTTTCGGAGTTATGTGTGTATTGATAATCAATCACCACGCACTTTAACGGTGAAGGAAAACATCGTGAGGAAACCTGCATACCGTAGCGATTTTGAAGAATTTCTACGGTATGTAAGTCCGCCAACCCGCACTAGGCCAGCGTGGTGGACTATATGGCCTAACCACTCTCAATCGTACTCTCGATTGTAGAGGAGGCCCGTGCCCTGCAGTGGGTCGTATATGGGCTGATACAAAAATATTGTGGTGACCATCTGGGCGAACTTGAATATTTTACCACCAGTTTGATCTCAAAGGTTAGACTGCGTAGTTTAGTTTTTTTTTTCAGCTCTCAAGATTTATAGCGCTATGTACTTTAAAAAATGGGCTTATAAATGCAATAAATAAATAAACGGAAAAACGTTCTCTGCAAAATTTTAAGTTGCATCGTTTCTGTAGTCACTAAAACTACCACCTGGCCTCGTTTTCGATCGCAGTCTTGATATGCCCTGTATACATATAAAATTATAAAGCAGTACTTACATTTTTTTAACATAACCTGCTCCTCGCTTTCAGCTTGCACCACACTCGCCATAAGGTGAAATGGATCTTAACAATCTAATAGGTTTAGGCAGTGATGGCTACGTTACGCCATTTACCTTAATAACAATTAAACTCCGCGGCGTTTGAATATATTAGCTACTTACAGTAATAAAAATAAGCTTAAAAACACAATACATCTCAGAAGTAACATTAAAAACATAAAAGCTTTTTAATATTGATATCATCCAACCATTCATCAGCCAAAGGAAGTCAGCTGCTGAACATAGACCTCTCCCAATGATTTCTTCAGTGACCTGTTGGAGGCAGCCTGCATCCAGCGACGTCCCGCGACCTTTACCAGGTCGTCTGACCACCTAGTGGGTGGACATATAAATACAATATACATATTGTGTAGCCTTAAAGTGAACTCTTTAAAGACCTAATTTCTGAGAGTGAAAAACTCATAAGTATTAAGATTTAAGAGTACCTCTCGTTTTTTAGGTAAGTTTGAAGCTTACCACAAGGCCAACGACCAGCACATCTCACCATTCTGTCAAATAAAAAAAACTAGTCAGGACTGAGGATCTATAAGCAATTTTAAAAGCAAGAAAATTAGTTTCTAGGATTAAACCGAAAATCTTTTTCCAGACATTTTAAAAACCGAGAGTAAAATCTTTTGTTCATCGTCTGTCGAAGCTGAAACATAATGAGTTCATGGAACTGAAAAAAGGTTCCAATCTGTTTTCTGTCTGGTCATTGTTGTGATCGTAATAAATTAAACTCGACCGGGGCGGTCTAGGATAATCGCATTTTAAATCATGGTAGAATAAAATAAAAGGCGTCTTGGTATTATTAAATAAACATCTTGATGAAACCTACATAACATAACTGTATTTTACTGTACTGTATCAGCCCATATACGTGCCACTGCAGGGCTCGGGCCTCCTCGAGTCTCGACAATCGAGAGTACGATTGAGAGTCTTAGGTCATATAGTCCACCACGCTGACCTAGTGGGGGTTGGCGGACTTTTACATACCATAGAAATTTATACAAATCTCTATGATATGCAGGTTTCCTCACGATGTTTTCCTTCACAGTTATAGTATGTAGTGATTGACTATCAATACTCACATGACTCCGAAAAGTCAGAGGTGTGCCCTGGGATTTAAACCCGTGACCACCGTGAATATTATTGCGATAGGTAAAAATATCTATGGTATGTATAATGTAAAGACCGCCACCACGGGTTGGGTCAGCGAGATTGGCTATTTATTTATTTATTTAATCCTTTTTTGCACTAAACAGAGATACAACATAGAAATTACACGATAAAAATAACAATACAAGTGGCGGCCTTACACACTAGGTAATTTCTTACAGGCAACCATGGGATGGATATATAAATAGGAGAAAGAAAGGGCAGTCAGGCTATATGGTCTAATAGAAATACACGGTAAAAATAACAATACAAGTGGCAGCTTTATTACACTAGGTAATTTCTTACAGGCAACCATTGGGATGGATATTTAATAGGAGAAAGAAAAGACAGACAATATGGTTTAACCCCTCTCAATCGTACTCGCAATTGTAGAGGCAGCTTGTGCCCTGCACTGGGATATATATGGGCTGATACAGAACTCTCTCTCTTTAGCCACAGGAAGTCCACTGCTGAACATTGGCTTCCCCCATGGATCCCCACATAGAACATATACAGAACGCTATGGTAGAATAAAACAATTGTCATATAGATTCGTGTTATTGCAAAAAGAGTTGTATTGATTCCTTTTGTTACCGGTAGATTTTTGATAGAAGATTGTATAAAGTGGTGGCGCGGCAGTCCACATTATCGAGAATGTCACCTGGGCGGTTTGCATTTTTACATTATTAAACCTTGTTGACTGCCAGCCAGCTCTGACATTCTCGATAAAACTAAGAGTTAATTGATGACTAAGAGTCAATTGATGTGTACTACTCGTACAACGTCGTGATTTTTCCTACAACTTCATGTGTACCTTTGAAAAGCCCTGTAACTGAAATTAAGCGTTTTTTTTTTATCAGCCCATATACGTCCCACTGCTGGGCACGTCATAGTGCCTACTCCACAATCGGGAGAATCGATTGAGAGTGGTTAGGCCATATAGAAATTAAGCGTAACACCTGTCAATGCAAAAAAATAAAACTGAATGTAATATTTACCATCAAAAAGGCCGATTTAATATTGTCTTTCTTTTAAAGCTTTAAATGCTAACGAAAGAATGTATAAAAAACTTATTTTTCCATTAGAAAATCCGTAAGGCGCCGAAAATGTTTTCTTGTTCCAAATATTAACGCAGATTTTGGGATAATTAATTAGAGGAAATTAAAAATAATTCACGGGTGAAATGTGCTTCCTCTTTCCTTGATGAAGAGTAATTAAAGTATTTTCAACTTTTGGCGCGTTCGTTAAATTAAATCTTTTGGGAGGAGTAAAATTAAACGCACTGGTACCTTTGATGAAACTAGTGATCGGTTTTGGATTTTTGATTTTGGCGATTTTCGGTTTTAGTAATTGGACCGATGTAAAGCCGGTGGACGGACGACCTTAGGGTTGCGGGTAGTCACTGGATGTAGACCACTTCCAACAGGTCGATGTGGAGATCCTTATGGGAAGCCTACGTTCAGTAGTGGACTTCCTGTGGCTGAAGACAGAGAGAGAAACCCAAAGTATGTTGCGTCTCGGGATCGAACTGTTTATTTCAGGTTTTGAATAGGCCGAAATAATGACGATTACGTGATCAGGGTACACCTCTGACTTTTTGGAGTAATGTGTGTATTGATAATCAATCACCACGCATTATAACGGTGAAGGAAAACATAGTGAGGAAACCTGCATACAATAGTGATTTGCAAGAATTTCTATGGTATGTAAGTCCGCCAACCCGCATTAGGCCAGCGTGGTAGACTGTACTTGATTGTAGAGGAGGCTCGTACCCTGCAGTGGGACGTATGGGCTGATATAGATAATTATGTTTATTTTATTTTATTTTACGTATGTACCCACCAAAAGAGCAAACAATACGACAGCCTATAAGCATCTACGACAATTAGATTGTAGATGCTCTACCGAACTTTAAAAATGGGAAGGAAAGGGAAGAAAAAATGCCGGGAGAAGAAAATATTTATAGAGATATTTGGAAGGGGTAGAGCCGCGCTGTTGTCAGTCGTGACTCAACATGAATGGACAGGCTCGTCCGGGGCGGTACCACTGTCTCACAGTCGCGTCGCGTTTCGTTCGGTGAGTGAGATTTCTGCCCAATACCCTGTCCTCTGCTCATCCTTTTCCCTTCTCTTTCCATCTTTAGTATTCTCTCTTCTCTCGCTTTCCTTCCAATCTGATGTTCCGGAAAACCATCCATGATCCAGCGTTGTGGATGTTCATGCGCAGTGATCACTTACCATCAGGTGACCTGTTTGCTCGTTTGTTAGAGCTATGCTATAAAAAAAATCCTTTGGCAATACTTACTGAACAAAACACGCCAACAAAACCGTCACTTCACGTCGACTTCTAGTAAGATTTAAATAAACTCGTACTATAGCAGCCCATATACGTCCCACTGCAGGGCATGGACCTCCTTTACAATCGAGAGTACTATTGAGAGTGGTTAGGCCATATAGTCCACCATGCTTGCCTAGTGCGGGTTGGCGGACTTTTACATACCATAGAAATTTATACAAATCGCTATGGTATGCAGGTTTCCTCACGATGTTTTCCCTCACCCTTATAGTGCGTGGTGATTGTCTATCAATACACATGACTCCGAAAAGTCAGAGGTGTGCCCTGGGATTTGAACCCGCGACCAACGTGAGCATGTTGGCAGCCGCGTCTAGTCCGTTACCGACAGGCCACCACGCACTTAAATAACCTCGTGATAAGACTGAAATACCAAAATGAAAGTGGCCACCTTACATTTGTAATCTAAAAATACATACAAGTTGAATGTATTTTTCTCAGAGCCCAGTTTAAAGATAAAAACTTTTTCATCGGGTCGTAAACCGGACTGTGGGTCACGGACCCGCAAAAAGATGCTGAAATTAAAGCTTTTTTACTGGGTTGCGCCGGGGGACGGACTCTGGGGGCTATTTTGTGGGTAATTTTTTAGCCATGTTCTTTATTATATGCATCGATATGGCGATAGGCTCGCTCCTTATCACATCGTGGGACACTTAAGGCAAAACGTGGGTGTCCTGGTTGCACCTCTGCCTACCCCTATCTGGGAGAAAGTCGTGATGTTTATGTATGAATGTTCTTTATTACTGTTTTGTTGGTATTTGCTGATATTTAGGGGATTGTTTTGAGGGATATATTTTAGAAATTATAATATAGATTTAGTCGCGCCAAACAGCAGTATAAATGCACTATTGTGTTCCGGTTTGAAGGACATTGTAGCAACAGTAACTAACTGTAACTACTGAACATCACGAGATTTCACAAAAAAATATATATATCTCCATAAAACACAATTTTTTTTCAAAATTTGAAAATTTTATTTCACCACCTCATTCTAGGCTATGGTGGTAAACTTTATCTAATTCTTATTTCTATAATAAAAGAGGTTGATGTCCAGAGTGGAATGTATAGTCAATGAAATAAACTTCTCTTGAATGTAGTTTGTATGCTGTATACATACAGGTGGTAGTCAGACGACCTGGTAAAGTTCGCGGGACGTCCCTGGATGCACGCTGCCTCCAACAGGTCACTGTGGAAATCATCGGGAGAGGCCTTTGTTCAGCAGTGGACTTCCTTTGGCTGATGGATTATGATAATGATGGTTCTGGTATATGCAGGCGACCTTTAATTTGTGACTGTGAATTTGAATGAATTATTATAAAAAAATATTTAACAATAGTTTCCCAGCACTTTTCCCAAATCCGTCCGAATTTCCTGGAAAAAGGGTCCTCAATAAAACTGAAATTGTAACATGGAGCCTTCCATAAAAGCTAAGCGTTCGCCTCTTTACGTCCAAAATAATCCTTTAAACATTATTTTGAATACGCAAGTTGCTATTTAAGAAATAAAACGTTTCCTCCGATAGTAATAAATGTTTTTTTTTTAATCTATTTTAATAATAAATCTATATATATATATATATATATATATAGGTATAAATCTGAAGAGTTAGTTTGACCACGCTAATCTTAGAAACTACTGGTCTGAATTGAAAAATTCTTTTAGCGTTGGATAGGCCGTTTATCCAGGAAGGCTGTAGGGTACTTTTCATCCCGGGAAAACATTTTCACGCGATCAAAGCCCCAATAATTATATATGTTTTGAGAGTTATAATTGACTAGATTATAGCCTGACTGCTTGAAAATTAAAATGAAAATAATTTATTGTATCTGACTTTTACCAGGTCATCTGACCACCTAGTGGATGGACGTCCCACGCTGTGCTTTCCGCTTCGTGGCCTCCATTTGAGAACTTTTTGGCCCCATCGGCCATCAGTTCTCCGTGCTATGTGCCCCGCCCATTGCCACTTCAACTTGCTAATCCGCTGGGCTATGTCGGTTACTTTAGTTCTCCTACGGATCTCCTCTATTGATTATTATCTTGTTATTGTTATATCTGGAGTCACTGATACTACCACCTGGCTTCGTTTTCGGTCGCAGTATGGATGTAAATGAAAATGAAAAAAAATTATGGAATCCATTAAAATGTTCAATATCACTTAGATTCAGTATTTTTTTTATTCTACCACTCGGTTCGGAAAGCGGTTTTCACTAGAGAAGAACGGGCAAGAAACTCTAGTATCCTTTGAATCGTACTCTCGATTATAGAGGAACTGTGTCCTGCAGTGGAACGTATATATTGACAGCCTCCGTAGCGCAGTTGATTAGACGCCGGCTGTGAAACGAGAGGCCGCGGGTAAATATTTGTGTGATCCACAAGTATTTGTCTCGATCTCTGGGTGTTTTGTTTCACGACACAAGACTCCTAAAGTGGGGTCAGGACTATGTATGTGATAGTTGGGTGTATTTATTAATATAAAAAATATAGCTTACCAAAGATTAAAGCGCCATTTACACGGAGAGAGATTCTCGCCGAAGAATCGTATGCGATTATCGCGTGAAATAACAGTAGACTATCGTGCTCCGACAAATGTTTACACGATGCAACTTTTTTACCTTACGATAATCGTATATTTGAGGCGAGAAACTCTCCCCGTATAATGGGGCTTAAATCGTGTAACATATAACGCTTCTGTTTTCCGTACGAGTGATATTAAAATTGTTTCCGGAATACTCCTGTTATTGTCCCTTTGACGCGTTCAACGTTTAATTAAAACATTTTTCTGTTACAATTTGAATAGGAAAGGTGTAAATATACTTTTAGTAGATTTTTTAACAATAGAGTGAGATTGCCGGATGCCCAATACCCTGTTCTCTTCCCATCCTTTTCCTTCCCGCTCCCCTCCTGATTTTAAGGGGTGGCAACACATCCATGCATCCATCTAGCGCTGTGGATGGTCATGGGCAGCAGTGATCACTTATGTGACATCATCAGGTGACCTGTTTGCTCGTTTGCCGGACCTATGTAATAAAAAAAAATAAAAGCTGTTTCTGACCATATATGTACGTTTCATTGCACGAAACAGGTCCTCTATAATCGAGAGTACGATTGAAAGCGGTCAGGCTTTAGAGGAGCCACAGTGAAAAAAGCCTTCATTTTATAACAAAAAGCTATGACTAAATGTCGGAAGCAGCTCGCAATAACTGGTTAATTTCGAACACTTGATGTACAAGTGTAAACAGTTAAAGCCTGGCGGCTTTCCAACAGCAAGACTTTCCGAACCGTTTGTATTAATTGACTGCCTTGCTAACTCTGCGCTTGTAATGTGTTGCTTTGAGCGGGTTCGCCTTCTCGATTTCAAAAGCCAAAAATATAATCTTTTTCTTTTTGAAGAGTTTAGTTTCGTCTTCTTATTGGTGACATTCGGAAAAAAATTGTTTTGGAAAAATGTTTATTTTTCCTTGTAAAGGCGTGACTAGTTTTGAGGGATTAGGTGCATGTACCTGTATATCAATACTGTTGCCCAAAACGAAGGCAGGTGGTAGTTTTAGCGAATTAAGACACAATGCAACTACATTTTTTGCAAAAAAACGCGACGATGTTTTTGTATTTTTTTTTCCTATCATCCTATTTGCTTTGTTTGACTTCATTTTCGGTAGCAGTCTTGACATACCTTGTATACAGTATACACATACAAATCTTCCTAGAATACTCCTTTAAATTAAATCAGCAACATTCCCCACAAAGAAACAAAAATGAAAAACCCCACACGAATATAAAAACAGTTTTCTACCCACATGAATATTTCAACGCGACACATTAGATCAAAAAGTTAGCTCACATATTACAAGTTGCGCTCGCCTGGCACGCTGCCAGCGTCTGGCAACCATCAACAAGTTTACCCCAGGACTGGCAACGACATAAATTACTAATGTCCTTTTTATGACTGACCATACGAAATACTCAGGAGACGAAAAACCTAGTATTGATAGAGTTTTTGGCTATCTTGATGTGAATAAAAATATGCGAGCCCTGTATCTCCTACAAGGTGAACGGAGGACCTGGTTAAGGTTACAGGAAGCCGCTGAATGCTGGCCGCTTCCAGCAAGTCGATGTGGAGATCCTTGGGGAAGGCTTATGTTCAGCAGTGGACTTCCTGTCCCTGAAGAGAAGAAGAGAAGAATGTCGGTAATGGATTGAGATCGGGTTACAGAATGAGAAGTCCAGGGTTCGTGAAGTGATTTATTGCAGTACCTTCGATTGCTGCAAGAGTGTCAAAGAGACTGGTTTAAATGCTGGTGGTAGGGCTCTCAATATGACAGACCGTCTAGGTTTGTACGTGTATTTAAATTATATAACTGTTTGATTATTCTACTCGTATAATGTGAACGATCATTTAGTGATTAGGCCATATAGTCCACCACGCTCGCCTAGTGCGGATTGGCAGACTTTTACATACCATGGAAATTTATACAAATCGCTATGGTATGCAGGTTTCCTCACGATGTTTTCCTTCACCGTTATAGTGCGTGGTGATTGATTATCAATACGCACATGACTTCGAAAAGTCAGAGGTGTACCCTGGGATTTGAACCCGTGATCACCGTGAACATGCTGGCAGCCGCGTCTGGTCCGTTTACCAACAACACCACGCACTTAAAGAATATTAAGTGTTAAAAAATTGTTTTTTTACTTTGTAGTCTTTTGTTTATAATTTTTTTTTGATACACCAATAAGCTTAGCAATTTATCACCCAATGAAAGCAGTAAACAAATTTTTATGACGTAAATTAAATATAGATCATTAAGCTGTTAAAAAATAACTTAATTACATCCAAATTTTCATAATATTTTGTTCTTACATACGTACATAAACTCACGCCTTTTTCCCAGAAGGGTTGGTCAGAGGTCCTCCTAGTAGCAACCAGGGAACCCACATTTCACCTTGTAAGTTCCATCCCACGACGTGATGGGGGGGGGGGGAGCCTATCGCCATGTCATGCACAAATTTCAGACTCCGGAATGATAATGAATAAGAAAATTATCATTTTTTCCGACCCGGGATCCGAACCCGAGACCTCAGCGTTGCAATCATACCGTAGTACAACCGCGCTACCGAGGCAGTCTAAATACAAAAATATATCTCAATTTCATAAACAAAGCCTTAAAATAACTTACAAAATTTGGACAACCATCAAAAGCAAGGTTTTGGTAAAGTAAATTTCTTATTGGCAAAGACCTTTGCGTAAAATGTTTGGGTCCTTTATAGACCTCTGGAAATGTGGCAATTAAATTTCGAATTCAAATTGAGGGTTAATGGTTTTGTTAGTTTAGTAATGTTATTACTGGGATATTTGAGGTTCGATTCCTATTGAGTCATTTGTAGCTTAGATTAAATTCTTATTAGTTAAGTAGCAGGCCGTGGACTGTAGCCCTAAGGTCCTGGGTTCATATCTTCTTTTTTTAGATCATTTTTTAAAATTCTTTCCCGAGACTTAGAATTTTTACTTCACATAGCGAGATGTATATAGGGTATATCCGTACTGCGACCGAAAACGAAGCCAGGTGGTAGTATCAGTGGCTTCAGATATAACAGTAACAAGATAATAATCAATAATGAGGAGATTCGTAGAAGAACTAAAGTAACCGACATAGCCCAGCGGATTATCAAGTTGAAGTGGCAATGGGCGGGGCACATAGCACGGAGAACTGATGGCCGATGGGGCCAAAAAGTTCTCGAATGAAGGCCACGAAGCGGAAAGCGCAGCGTGGGACGTCCACCCACTAGGTGGTCAGACGACCTGGTAAAGGTCGCGGGACGTCGCTGGATGCAGGCTGCCTCCAACAGGTCACTGTGGAAATCATTGGGAGAGGTCTATGTGCAGCAGTTCCTTTGGCTGATGGATTGGATTGGATTGGAATCAATAATGTGGAGTTGACGTCACTCGTCGCTCAGTAGCTTACCTCGTCAGACTAACAATTTGCAAGGAACTCACTCAGACTAATTGCTTGAGAAACTTTGGGTTTTTATTGCTTTTGTGATTGGTTGAATGTCTGTATGGCCTGTGGAATGTAAGGTCCTGGTTTCGATTACTAGAATGGACAAATATTTTGTGTGGGGTTTTTGGTTTGAAAAATTTTATACAAGGTATATCAAGACTGCAATCAAAAGCGAAGCCAGGTTGTTGTAGTGATTACAGACACGATGCAACTAAAAATTTGTTAAAAAGAGGAATAGGTTTTTTTGCGCTTTTGTAAATATCATCGTGTTTGGGTGGTTAATCCATTGTTTTTGCTAAAATTATAATTTAAACCCTTGCGTACTATACCGTCTTTAAAAATAAAACGGTGTACATGATTTTTTTAGGAAAATGTATGTATTTACCACCCAAATACGATGATAGGAAAATTTTACAAAAAAAAAATCGTCGCTTCTTTTGCAAAATTATTAGTCGCATTGTGTCTAACATCACTAAAACTACCTCCTGGCTTCGTTTTCGGTAGCGGTCTTGATATACCCCGGTATGTATGTATATATAATGTACATACAAAGATACATAAACTCACGCCTTTTTCCCAGAAGGGGTAGGCAGAGGTGGTACCAGGACACCCACATTTCGCCTTGTATGTTCCGTCCCACAATGTGTTAGGGGGCGAGCCTATCATGTATCGGGCACAAATTCCTGACTCCGGGCTGATTATGAACAGAAAAATCGAATATCACTTTGCCCGACGCGGGATTCAAATCTGGGACCTCAGCTTTGTAATCCTACCGTAGTACAACTACGCCACCAAGGCAATCAAAATGTGTATAGCAGTTACCGTAAACAACTGCCCTGTGGCAAGGGGGCATTTAGAATCCCACCACGGTATCCCCAGCCTGTCGTAGAAGGCGACTAAAGGGGGCCTTTGGGATCACTGGGTGCACTTGGGGCGCGTCCTTACTAAAAGTGATCCCGGGGCGGCCGCCTAAAAGGCAAATAAGGGCGCGTACACGCTCCCTCCCATAGAGACGGGCGAGACCATGAGTCTCTATAAAGCATAAGGTGGCTGCGGAATAATACTGCGCGAGCCTCGCTAGCAGAGACCGCAGTCACCTTGATATGCATGAAGAGGGCCTCATCGAGGGGTTTTGGTCGGTATGCCGGCGTAAGGTGTTAGGGACCCAGCTCGGCATTAACTGCAAGTCACGAGCCTTTTCTAAAATTGAGATTACGATTGAGAGTTGTTAGGCCATATAGTCCAGTGTGGGTTGGCGGACTTTACATACCATAGAAATTCTTGCCAATCGCTATGGTATGCAGGTTTCCTCAGGTATTTTCCTTCACCGTTACAGTGTGTGGTGATTGACTATCAATACACACATGACTCCGAAAAGTCAGAGAGGTGCCCTGGGATTTGAACCCGGGACCACCGTGAACATGTTGGCAGTCGCGTCTGGCCCATCACCAACAGGCCACCACACAGATCTAAATAGATCTAAATGTATGACATAAATTTCAAAGGGGCCTTAAGATGTTTGATTCTCTAGTTCGTAACCTTAGGTCAGCTGGTTTCATTTCAAATAAGTGGGGATGGGTTTTTACAAATACTGTTACTTCGTATATACGTCCCGTGGGACTCATCTAAAATCTAGAGTATAGGTGCCACTAGGAGAACTAAAGTAACCGACATAGCCCAGCGGATTAGCAAGTTGAAGTGGCAATGGGCGGGGCACATAGCACGGAGAACTGATGGCCGATGGGGCCAAAAAGTTCTCGAATAGAGGCCACGAAGCGGAAAGCGCAGCATGGGACGTCCACCCACTAGGTGGTCAGACGACCTGGTAAAGGTCGCGGGACGTCGCTGGATGCAGGCTGCCTCTAACAGATCACTGTGGAAATCATTGGGAGAGGCCTTTGTTCAGCAGTGGACTTCCTTTGGCTGATGGATGGAGGTGCCACTGCTGGGCACGCCCTGCAGTGGCACTTAAATGGGCTGTGTTATAATACAACGTATAATACCCTATCTGTTACAATATACCCATATCAGCCTATTACTATCTTAACATGTAGATATAGCTTCATATATTAATATTTGAGAAGCCTGCACAAACTCGTCTCCGCTTTTGGAGAGAAATAAAATGATCGATCGCCGGTTATTTTGGCTGACGCTGTCTCCTCTATAAATACGGCTTGATGCATGGATCTTTACATGAATAGATAAAACTATGATATTTTAGAGAACTTTATACATAACAATATAACTATATTTATATATGTGGTCCTTGATGCCAAGCATTAGTAGTACAGGGTATATCAAGACTGCTACCGAAAACGAAGCTATGTGGTAGTTTTAGTGACTACAGACACGATGCAACTAAAAATTTTGCAAAAAAAAACACTATTATGTCAGTGAAGAAACTGCCACTTATCAAAAAGAACTGACTCAAAATAAATTGTAAGAAATGCAGTAAGATTATGATAATAAGGCCCGTTAAAAGTTTCCCCGAGCGATTTCGGAAGATTTGTCACAAAATTTGCGAGGGCCCATGAATGTTCGAAAGGTCAAACTACCGTTTGTGAAATAATCTCGCGTTTTAGGACCTTTGAGAATGGACTCGCTTTTGATTATGTTGTTCTATTTCGACTGCTTCGGTGGCGTGGTTGTAGAGATTACAACACTGTGGTCTCGGCTTCGAATCCCTGGTTAAGTGACATTGGATATTTCTATTCCTTATCAGTTCAGCGTCAGGGTGACCGATATGGCGGTAGGCTCGCCCCGTATCACATCGTGGGATGGAACACACAAGGTGAAACGTGATTGTGAGCATCTCTGCATACCCTTTTAGGGAGAAAGCCGTGAGTTAATGTCATATTTTTTATGGAGGCTGTCCCGCCCTCACACCCACCACCGCAACTCCTGTAAACTGTAATGTATGCTAAATGTCTATAGTTAAGATGTCACTCGTGTTTTTAGTTTATATTGTCTATGTCCACTTCCTTCTGTTCTTCCTTCATTAAATATGGTGTCTACAGTAAACACGCTGCCTATTATTTATATATATTACGAAGTGTTTTTTTTATCAGCCCATATATTTCCCACTGCAGGGCTAGGGCCTCCTTTACAATCGAGAGTACGATTGAGAGTGGTTAGGCCATATAGTCCACCAAGCTGGTCTAGTGCGGATTCGCGAACTTTTACATACCATAGAAATTTATACAAATGTGTATGCAGATTTCCTCACGACGTTTTCCTTCACCGTTATAGTACGTGGTGACTATCAATACACACATGACTCCGAAAAGTCAGAGGTGTGCCCTGGGATTTGAATCCGCGACCACCGTGAACAGTTAGGCAGCCGCGTCTGGTCCGTTACCAATAGGCCACTACGCACTTAATTGATTGAATACTACGAATTGATTACTTTCCTGTATGTGGCGTCTCCAAATGTCCACCATAAGCCAGGATCGACAGCCGGCAATTTAGTACTGAGTATTGAAGCTCTCTCAATCGTACTCTCGATTGTAGAGGAGGCCCGTGCCTTGCAGTGGGTCGTATATGGGCTGATACAATACAATACAATACAATTGAAGCTCAGCGAGTCCGGGAATGTCTGTATCGGAAAGCTTAGTAATGTTCCAAGTACGATCATAATATTATACTCTTCTCTTCAGCCACAGGAAGTCCACTGCTGAATAGGCCTCCCTCATGGATCGCCACATAAACCTATTGGATGCTGATGTAGATAAAAACTCAAAAAGTATTTTATTTCATACAGGGTATATCAAGACTGCTACCGAAAACGAAGCCAGGTGGTAGTTTTAGAGACTTTAGACACAATGCAACTAATTTTTTTGCAAAAAAGACTGACATTTTTTTTGCAGTTTTATTTCCTATCATTGTATTTGAGATAATATAAACCCTTTTATTTTGAAAGACGCTATAGTACGTAAGGTTTTAAATTATAATTTAGCAAAAGCTATGGATTTACCACCCTAACACAATGATATTTAAAACAGTACCAAAAAGAATCGTCGCGATTTTTTGCAAAATTTTTAGTTGCATCGTGTCTGTAGTCACTAAAACTACCACTTGGCTTCGTTTTCGGTAGCAGCCTTGACATACCCTGTATTATACAAACTTTTACAAAGACGATACATTTTAATAACAATAAATTCTTAATATACTGAAAGTGCCCGAAATTTCGCCCTACCCCGGAACCGATGTAGAATTTTAAGCCCCCAAGTTGTTCAATTAAGGGGGGTCACTGAGCCAAGTTTTCGAATTGAGTTCGACGAACGAGTAATTTTCGAGATGAGTTTAATTCAAATAATTAAACCAAAAACTTTAAAAATGTATAAAGTATTGTTGTGATAAGGTAGCTTGGGATTTAAATGTTGTTAGTAAAGTTTTTTTTTTTTTCGATTAGGTCGTTGGATACTACAAAATCAAATGTTTTTATTTGAAACCGCAAGGTTTCTTCTAGTTATCCTCTTCGGGCCTATATCAACAACTTCCTTCTTATCTAGCCAAGAGACTTCAGTATGTTGTAGCTAATGGCTATAATTCATACGAATACAATGCAACTTCTGGTGTACCCCAGGGATCCCATCTAGGCCCAATATTGTTTTCTGTATTCATTAATGATATTGTCTCAGTTATACATCACTGTAAACATCTGTTGTTTGCAGACGACCTAAAAATATATATAACAGTTCACTCACTAGAGGATGTCAGACATATTCAAGATGACTTAAACAGAATAGAGAACTGGTGCGCTCATAATCAGATGGAACTGAATCCTAGTAAATGTTGCCATATAAAATTTACGAAGAAAAAGAATCCTATATCATCAGATTACACAATAAATAATATTACATTAACTACAGTCAATGAAATCAAAGACCTTGGCGTGTTAATCGACAAGGAACTACGTTTTTCATCACACGTCGACTGTATAGTTAAAAAATCCGCTCAAATGCTCGGTTTTTTAAAACGTAACACCAGAACTTTTAAAAATATAAGGACTAAACTAATCTTATACAACGCTATCGTGCGTAGTCATTTAGAATATGGCAGCTCAATCTGGAGTCCGTTCTATGCGATACATTCTCAACGGGTAGAAAACGTTCAACGTGCTTTTACCAGACACTTAGCATTTCACTCTTCTGGCATAAGTCGCCGAAGTCCCTATAAGTCACGATTATCTTTCTTTAAAATGACCTCATTATGTGACCGACGCAAGTTAATTGATGCAGTTTTTCTGTATAAAATAATCAACAACATGACCAATAGCAGCAATATTCTTAATCGTATTTGTTTAACCGTTCCGTACAAATTACCAAGACATCGTATAACTAACACCTTTTATATACCATCGATTCGTACAAACACTGGACTCAACTCACCAATCACTAGAATGTGCAGCACATACAATGCTCTGAACAACAAAACATCAGATCTCGACATATTTAGTACTCCAATATCTAAATTCAAAAAACAAGCACTGACCCTATTGCTCTAAACTTTAAGTAAATTATAAGATTTATTATTTATCTTTTCTTAATTTTATATTTAGATGTTATATTATTTTTGTTAGTATTACAGTTTATTTTTAATGTTTTACCACTATCGTAAATTCCCCTCGCTTTGTGAATGTTGTACACACCTATAATAGGCATGTGCATCAGAATCTTATATTGTAAGTATTTTGGTAAATTTGTAATGCATATGTTGTTGGTGTGTCTTTTTTAAATAAATAAATAAATAAATAAACTTTTTGCTACCAATCGCTATTGAGTAACACTTGGAAATGTTGCTCCATATAAATTAACTGCGGTGTGGATGCATCTTTAGCTGCATGCACTAAAAGCAGCTCGAAAATTCCCAGGGCAAGGTGGGTGCAAAACTTTTGACTGTCACAGTAAAGTTGGTAACAGTAGCTCCACCGATTCACGTGCGGTCAAGTAATGCTAAACAAAACCACCAATTAGGGAAACCATGATGTTTTGCACAATTTTAACTTTTTGTACAATATAGCCATAGACTTAATTTTGTTTGGCACCAATACATAGGCTTAGTAAAAATATAACAAAATTATTGAACGTGCATTTTCAGTGTTTATTAAAATAATGCAATTATAAAAAAAAGTATAAAAAGAGACAGTCTCAGTGGCGCAGTTGTACTGTGATTCGATTATAGCGCTGAGGTCTCGGGTTCGAATCCCGGGTCGGGCTAAGTGATTTTATATTTTTCAATTCATTATCAACTCGGATTTAGGATTTTATGACTGATATGGCGACAGGCCCGTTCCCTAACACATGACACGGAACACATAAAGCGACACGTGCGTGCTCTGGTCGTAATCCTGCTTACGCCTTCTAGGAAAAATGCGCTATTTTATGTATTGTATTGTATTGTATTGTATTATATCAGCCCATATACGACCCACTGCAGGGCATGAGCCTCCTCTACAATCGAGAGTACGATTGAGAGTGTTTAGGCCATATAGTCCACCACGCTGGCCTAATGCGGGTTGGCGGACTTTTACATACCATAGAAATTTATACAAATCGCTATGGTATGCAGGTTTCCTCGCGATGTTTTCCTTCACCGTTATAGTGCGTGGTGATTGACTATCAATACACACATGACTTCGAAAAGTCAGAGGTGTGCCCTGGGATTTGAACCCGCGACCACCGTGAACATGTAGGCAGCCGCGTCTGATCCGTTACCAATAGGCCACCACGCACATTTATGTAAGTGTGTAATAAAAAAACAAGGTATATTTTAAGTAATTGCGTAATTTATTTCTAAAATGTAGAATGTTCTACTTGTGGTAGAACATTCAAAATTGATTCGTGTCTGTTTTTGTGTGAGGTAAAAGTCTCTCTTCATTTCTATTACACGACACAAGACTCGATCTTAGTGTGGGGTCAGGACTATGTATGTGACTGTTGGGTGTATTTATCAGCCCAGATATTGACTACCGTACACAATTAAGGACCCGTCTTTGGTCCGCGTCAGTTGCGTTTCGGGATCACCTATGTGTTTACACAATCAGGCCGGCATTATTGTGTCGACTGTCGATCGATAACCATCGTATTTATAGTATACTGTATCTGAACTGCTATTTTCATTAGGCACATTGTAGTTACTTATATAAACATATACATATATACACTCACGCCTTTTTCCCAGAAGGGGTAGGCAGATATGCTACCAGGACACCCACGTGTAGCTTTGGTGTTCCGTGTTATGTAATAGGGGGCGAACCTATAGCCATATCGGGCATGTCTTGACTCCGGGCTGATAATGAACAGAAAAAATCCAATATCACTTTACCCGACTCGGGATCCGAACCCTAGACCTCAGCGTCGTAACCGTACTGTAAAACTACGCTGTGGCAGCTGCTTTGCTTATACAAAAAAGCAGATAACCAATTGAGAGCCTCCTATTTTTGAAGTCGGTTCAAAATATTAGCAAAGTAAACCAAGGTTAACGGTTGGAAGTTGTTCCCGAAAATTCCAGAGGGCTTTACCGGACATGAAGCGGACAGATTTATCACCAACGTCTCTTTTGACGAATTTATTGTTCTTTTTGTCGGACAATTTCGTTGGACTTGTTCGGTGTATGGCATGTTAAAGTGCATTTCTGTATTGTAATTGCGAACATAGGCTTTTTTATTGCGATTAATGGCGAGACGAGCATGTGCATTTCTTTATTTTAATTTGGAATTAAGGTTTTTTATTTCAGTGAATGGCGAGACGAGCATGCCATTCGCCTGATGGTAAGCGATGCGACCGCTAATACTGTCCCGCTAAACAGCAGTGTTCACGGTGGTCGCGGGTTCAAATCCCAGGGCACACCTCTGACTTTTCGGAGTTATGTGTGTATTGATAGTCAATCACCACGCACTTTAACGGTGAAGGAAAACATCGTGAGGAAACCTGCATACCGTAGCGATTTTAAAAAAATTCTACGGTGTGTAAGTCCGCCAACCCGCACTAGGCCAGCGTGGTGGGCTATATGGCCTAACCACTCTCAATCGTACTCTCGATTGTAGAGGAGGCCCGTGCCCTGCAGTGGGTCGTATATTGGCTGATACAATACAATACAAAAAAACAGCAGTGTAAATACTTTCTTGTATCGAATGTAGGTTTTATATCACTGAATGGCGAGACGAGCATGCCATTCGCCTGATGGTAAGCGATGCGACCGCTCATGGACTGTTGTAAACCAAACATCATGAATAACAAAGCAATGCCTGGCATTCCACTGCGCTCGCCATCCTAAGACATAAGATTTTAAGTGTCATCATGTATGTATTTTGGTATTTTATTTCCATGAGGTATAAAAACGTAAGATTGACATCAGTATTCAGCATCATATTCCCCTCCAACAGCAGTGTAAATGCACTGTTGTGTTCCGGTTTGAAGGACGTAATAGCGAGAGTAACAACTGGATATAATGAGACTTAACACCTTGTGTCTCAAGATGGCGAGCGCAGTAGAATGCCAAGCATTGCTTCGTAATTCATGGTGTTGTTTGGTTTTGCTACTGTCCGTGAGCGGTCGTATCGCTTACCATCAGGCGAACGTCATGCTCGTCTCGCCATTCATTGCGATTAAAAAATCATGACATGAAATTCAATTGAATATAACACACATTTACGTAAATATCTTTTGATTATCAGAAACGACATACTTTTTACGATAAACCTACCCGAAATGAAAGCTATACACTGAATGTACAACAAAAATCTCTCCAGCCGTTTAATTAAAAAAAAACATTCCGTCAATCCAGTCTTTTAATCCATTAAAAATATTTTATCTCGTTAAGCGCGCAGCCGTTTTGATGCTAAGTGCTCTGTACAATTCTATAAAACGAGCGTGTTTTTAATATTCTTTGGTTATAAAGAGAATTTTTTTAATTTAAGACATAAAATGTAGGAATTTCTCTCTTTAATAAATTTGTAACCGACCGATGTACATGGAAGATAAATGAAAGCACTAATATGGGGGATCTGCATTAACTTATATAGAACAAAAAAAACAATGGTTTCTAGAATTGTTGTCTGTTTGTCTGTGCGGTTGTGCGCGATGAACTCAGAAACGGCTAAACGGATTTTGATGAAATTTGGTATAGAGGTAGCCGACACCCTGGATTAACACTTAGGCTACTTTTTACCCCGGAAAATGAAGTGTTCCCGTGGGATGAGGAAGGACTTCCGATTTATTTGTTACGTTTTTATACTCAAAGGGATGGGATGGAACTGGTTTAAAAGCCTTGAATGATAATGAGGCGGGACGAAGCGGGATAGAACGGAATGGGATAGGAAATTTCAAATAAATTTAATCACGCAGATGAAGTTTGAGGGCAGAAGCTATATTGAATATACATGTTTTACGCGTAAAATATGTCGGAAACGAGATATCGTCAAAAAACTGCTTTTCGACGGTATTTTACCAACATAGCGACGAGAGCGGCATAGATACGAGGTCGCAAAGTAGAAATTCTAAAACAGTACCCCAATCGACACCCACGTTTTAACACCCACGTTTCACCTTGTGTGTTACATCCCACGACTCCAGGCTGATAATGAATAGAAAAATCCAATGTCACTACCCAACCCGGGATTCGAACCCGAATTTTCAGCTTTGTAATCATACCATAATACCACTGCGCTCAGGCAATCTTCTATTTTCTTTGAAAGTGACATTACTTGAAATCATGAATCATCCATTCATCCATCAGCCAAAGGAGGTCCACTGCTGTACATAGGCCTATCCTAATGATTTCCGCAGTGACCTGTTGGAGGCAGCCTGCATCCACGTTAAAATCTATGAATGCATTTAGAAAATTGTGAATAAAGATTCTGAACCAGACACATCCACTAGCAAATACTTTGCTAGATTCTGGTTTTCGTCACACAAATTCCAAAGTTTCAAACTAAGGTAAAATTTGAAGTTCACGAAGATTTTCTAATAACCTTAACTCTGGTGGAAACTGAGCGATTAGGTGAAATAACTTACTTCAGATAACACGTTCTAGTAACTGCAAATTGGTGACAATTTAACTTTGAGTTTTATAATTTGATATCAAACTGGTACGACCAGGAATTTTTGCACCAAGCTTTTCTGCTATTTACATATAGTATGCGATAGGTCGAGATCGCAGTCGGGGAATGACGTGACGCGGGGGAGGGGACGCCCCGCACACCGCCCGCGCCGTCCTAGTCTTAGTGCTGCACGAGTCCGCATCGACCGCGGTTATCGATTTCCATCTCGCTTACATCTTCTTGTTCTTTGTGTATTATATTGTTGTGTATTGAAATGACTGCGGTAGCTTTTAAAGCAAAAGAAAAAACAATAATTCATTCTCATTCTTACTTAGGTCTTAGGTCGCGGGACGTCGCTGCATGCAGGCTGCCTCCAACAGGTCACTGTGGAAATCATTGGGAGAGGCCTATGTTCAGCGGTGGACTTCCTTTGGCTGATGGATGGATGGATTCTCATTCTTACGGTTTTATTACGTTCATAAAGCTACAAAAAACATATAGATTTTCTCAAATATCTTCCATGTGCAAACATCGATCAGTTACAAATTGTAGATGAAATATTTTGTCATATTGCATATACATATTATATTGCATAAACTTGACTTAATTATTTTTACTCTTATGTCCTTGCGTTGCAAAACAATATCGACATAAACTACTTGAAACGTGATACTACATCACTAGAAAATTGCCATGCCGTCCTATGGCGTACAGTACGTATATACGTAAACATTACGCCTTTTTCCCAAAAAGGATAGGCAGAGGTGCACCCAGAACACCCACGTTTCGCCTTGTGTATTCATTCCCACGATGTGATAGGGGGCGAGCCTATCGCCATTAATGATTTACGACAAAAATATACCACTCCAACGCCTTTCTACTAATTCAACTAAAAATTACACATTAACCTATCAAACAATCTTTATTAACCTATTTACGTTTCACTGCAGGTCACGGGCCTCTTCTACAATCGAGAGTACGATTGAGGGGTTAGGCCATATAGTACACTACTTTGCCTATTATCAAAAATCTTAAAAATCGCTGTGGTATGCAGGTTATAATACGTGGTGATTATCAATGGTGGTGGCTATCAATGCACATGGCCCCGAAAAGCTAGAAGGATGCCCTGAGATTTGAACCCGCAACCACCGTGAATATTGGCAGCCGCGGCTGGTCCTTTACCAACAGGCCACCACGCATTTCACATAAAATGATCAAACTTTAAATGTTGGCCACTTCTGCCATCAAAAGACCCGCCTTTCCCCCGCCCCAAGCGAATATTTCAGAGATCGTCAACATTTGAATTTTCTAGCACTTAAATTTAACCGGAGCTATGAAAAGTTCGCTACAATTTAACATTACACTTGATTTTGTGTTTCGGTTTGGCTGACTGCCAGACAAATTGCTGGACTTTACCACGTAATAAACCTAGGTCTGGTTAGTGTTTTAGTTTTTAGCGGAGTAAAGCCGAAATCTGGTGCGTTTTAGACGAGATTCGTATTTAGACATGCTGTCGTTTATGTTTGCTTGTATATAGCTAGTAAACTTTATATTCGTAAAAACCTAGATTTTTTTTCAAATGTTTTAGCAAAATATCACACTATTATTTCCATGTTATAATATAAAAAGTTAGATAACCTTGAATATTGCCATGTGCTACGTACATGCATACATTTACATCACACCTTTATCCCAGAAGGGGTTGACAGAGGTGCAACCAGGACACCCACATTTCGCCTTGTATGTTCCGTCCCACGATGTAATAGGGGACGAGCCTATCGCCATTACGGGCACTAATTCCTGACTCCGTGCTGATAATGAACAGAAAAATCTAATATCACTTTGCCCGACCCGGTATTCGAATCCTAGACCTCAGCTTTGTTATCCTACCGTAGTACAACTACGCCACCGAAGCACTCATACCATGTACTAAAGATAAAATATCATAACGACTTTCGCACAATACAATTTATTGTAATGAAAGTCGAGACGAGCATTCCATTCGCCTGATGACAAGTGGTATGACCACTCTTGGACTGAAGTAAAAACAAAATACACCATAACTTACGAAGTAGTGCTTGGCAATTATGTAGATACCAGATATTTGGGTGAATTACTAGTGTTTTGCCTTATTAACCTTGTACCCTGTACATTGACAAGTCTCTTGCACAATGCAACGGTATATGACACAGAAAACACGTAATGAACTCCATTTTAACACACTCCACGCATGCGTTGTCTTACTAGCAACAAAGCCTTTCCGTCGAAACCATTGTTTAATTAAAACAACGGGTTCTGTAGCAAATGAACATTTTTGTGAGGTCGAAATGTGGAGTTTTTTTGCGGGAAAGATTGAAGCTTTGACGTCAAGTGGCTGTAAGCCTTTGTGGATGGAAATTCGAAAATGTGTGTCGCGTTTTGGCTTCGACTGTATTTTTGAAGACAGGTGTAATTGTTACGTGCGTGGTGGCCTGTACGGACCAAACGGCTGCCAATATGTTCACGGCGGTCGCGGGTTCAAATCCCAGGGCACATCACTGACTTGTGTGTATTGATAGTCAATCAGCACGCCCATAACGGTGAAGGAAAACATCGTGAGGAAACCTGCATAGCATAGCGATTTGATGGAATTTTTGTGGTACTTATGTAAAATCCGCCAACCCGCACTAGGCCAGCGTGGTGGACTATATGGCCTAACCACTCTCAACCAAACTCTCAGGTGTAGAGGAGACTCGTGCCCAGCAGTGAGACGCAAATCGGCTGATACAGTCATTGTTACAATTTTTGTTAATCTATTTATTAAATTAGAACCTAGAATTAGTAGGGTATGTGATGCTCATTCGATTTCTTCATCAGTTATTAACCTCAAAGGCCTATGATGAACATTATAAATAATAAATATTGAATTTTCCTATTCATTATCAGCCCGGAGTGAAAAAGTGCCCGATATGGCGATAGGCTCGCCCTCTATCACATTTTTTTTCCTATGTCACTTTCTTTGCTTGTCTACCCTCGTTTTCCTACTTCCATTCACTCCAGTCCATCCATAGGTTGTCTGGAAGATATCGTTGACAGCGATAAGACCGCCAGTTGTATTGTGCATTTAGTTTAAGTGTTTTGTGTTTTGATATACAATAAAGTGTAATAAACGGTGAAGGAAAACATCGTGAGGAAACCTGCATACCATAGCGATTTGTATAAATTTCTATGGTATGTAAAAGTCCGCCAGCTGTATTAGGCCAGCGTGGTGGACCATATGGCCTAACCACTCTCAATCGTACTCTCGATTGTAGAGGAGGCCCGTGCCCTGCAGTGGGTCATATATGGGCTGATACAATACAATACAATACAAAGTGTAATAAATAAATAATTAAAATTGTGGGACGGAACAGACAAGGCTAAAGTCGGTATCCTGGTTCCACCTCTGCCCACCCCTTCTGGGATAAAAGCGTGATGTATGTATGTATGTATTAGGAAGGCAGTAAGTTTTTTTAGAGAGTATAAAAATGAATACTGAAAGTATAGGGATATAGGTTTTTTAGAACTAGGAAAATATCACGAAATAAAACGCATCAGAAAAAAAAACAGAATTTTTAAACTTCGAGAACAGTGTTTTCATCCATCGTCACAGATAACCTAAATCCCTAAAGTAGAGGCTTTAAGTTCAAATTTAAATATGTTACTAGGCCGCATTTTTATGTCGGACTACCGTATTTATTGTGAACAACCGTAATTATGCGGTTGTAATGAAACAACAAAAGCTAATAAGCTATGTCCCATCCCCCAGAGACAGTATGATTTTTTTCTAGAAACACTTATCCTATGTCCTTTTCTGTATTCCTGATAATGTGTATGCAAAATTTCATCACAATCGGTTGAGTAGTTAAGGCGTGAAAGAGGAACAAAGAAACTCACTTAGAATCTGATTATTAGTAAGAATAACGATTCAGCTGGTGATTTGAGTTCCCTGACAGAGGCCAACAAATGATCGCTTCGGAAATCATTAAAGATTTGTCTCCAATTTGCCGTTGAACAAAACAATTGGAACTTCGAAGAACTGTTTGCACACTTTGGACTCTTAGTTTCTCAATATTTTTATCATTTATTAATAACTGGTGGTGGCCTGTTGGTAACGGACCAGACGCGGCTGCCTACATGCTCACGATGGTCGCGGGATCAAATCCCAGGGCACACCTCTGACTTTTCGGAGTCATGTGTGTATTGATAGTCAATCACCACGCACTATAACGGTGACGGAAAACATCGTGAAGAAACCTGCATACCATAGCCATTTGTATACATTTCTATGGTATGTAAAAGTCCGCCAGCCCGCACTAGGCCAGCGTGGTGGACTATATGGCTAACCACTAACCACTCTCAATCGTACTCTCGATTGTAGAGGAGGCCCATGCCCTGCAGTGGGACGTATATGGGCTGATACAGATACAGATATTAATAACTAGCGGCCCGTACCAGCTTCGCCTGGATGAGATTTTTTAAGCGGAATTCTCATATAAAACGGAATTCTTAGCCTAGCGTTATAAAAAACTTAGCAGCTAAGTAAAAATCGTTAACAAAACACGTCACCAATTAAAAGTCAGCAGTGTGCGCAAGCCGTTCGCTCGGATGAACTCCGAGCAAGCCGTGAGTCTGGAATCGCACCGCGGTATTTCATTAACTGCGCTTTTATTTACGCTAATATGGAATTCTTACGTTTGGGTGAAGTTTCTGTTAAACAGAAAATATAAATATAGACACTTTTTTAATTCAATCCACAACAGACACCTATTATTTCGCATACTAACAGTTAAATACAAAAAAAATCGTCACTTTTTTTTGCAAAAAATTTAGTTGCATTGTGTCTAAAGTGACTAAAACTACCACCTGGCTTCGTTTTTGGTAGCAGTCTTGATAAACCCTGTATAATGCTGTCCTTTTATATCCCATTTCATCCGCCCTATATTATATCTCAAACCATTCCTTTTAGTTTGTACGAGTAGCACATATCATATTTGAATTCCTTTCATATCCCACGGGAAAACTATATATAGTCCCTTATCCAAGGTATCAGCTACCTCCATATTAAATTAGATGAAATTTGGTCCAGCCCTCTAAGCGGAAAGACTTCTTGATCATCCCACGGGAACACTACTTTTTTGGTGTAAAAAGTAGCCTACGTGTTTATCCAGGGTATCAGCTACCTCATTACTAAATTTAATCAAAATTGGTCCAGCCGTTAAAGAATGAAGAATGCCAAGCACTGCGTTGTAATTCATGGTGTTTGGTTTTGCTACTGTCCATGAGCGGTCGTATCGCTTACCATTATGAATGGCATGCTCTCACGCCATTCATTGCAATTAAAAGAACTCTATTTTAACTATATTGCACTCACCATCAGCTTTGTCGTCTTTGAAGATTTCTTTCAAACCCTCCGTGGCACAGTTGGTTAAACGCCGGCTGTGAAACGAGAAGTCGCGGGTTCGATCCTCGCACCGAGAGAAATGATTGTGCGGTCCACAATTATGTCTCGGGTCTGGGTGTTTGTGAGACCGAAAAGCCTCTCGTAGTTTCTGATTCACGACACAAGACTCGATCTTAGTGGAGTCAGGACTATGTACGTGACTATTAGGTGTATTTATATTGACCTAATTTTCTATATCCCTTAATTATATTTGTTTTAAATTAGACTGCCTCGGTGGCGTAGTTGTATTAAATTATGATTACAAAACTGAGGTCTTGGGTTCGCATCCCAGGTCGGGCAAAGTGATATTGGATTTTTTTAGTCGTTATCAGCCCGGAGTCAGAAATTTGAGCTCGATATGGCGATAGGCTGGCCTCCTATCACATTCTGGGACGAAACAGACAAGGCGAAACGTAGGTGCCTGGTTACTAGGAAAACCTCTGCCTACCCCTTCTGGGAAAAAGGCGTGAGTTTATGTACGTATGTTTTATACCTACATTTTCACCGTAAATACCAGTATACTGCAGTTTTTCCACTCAACATCGTGGGTGATTGTTGAATTAATTGGACGAGGCTCAATAAGCCTACGTCACACGCACGCCTGACTCCGTTAATTATCCCACTGGTCTTTTAACAATTTAATTCGAGTACTTTATTTGATGCAATTTATTGTGCTGTTGAGGTGAAGTGTTGTGTTCACCCACTAGGTGGTCAGAAGACCTGGTAAAGGTCGCGGGACGTCGCTGGATGCAGGCTGCCTCCAACAGGTCACTATGGAAATCATTAGGAAAGGCCTATGTTCAGCAGTGGACTCCCTTTGGCTGATGGATGGATGAGGTGAAGCTGGGAGGCAAGAAAATAGTATTTTCTTATATACAGGGTATATCAAGACTGCTACCGAAAGAAGTCAGGTGGTAGTTATAGTGACTTTAGACACAAAGCAACTAAATTTTTTGCAAAATAAAGAGTCGATTTTTTTTTTGTAAATTTTTTCCTATCGTATTTGGGCGGTAAATACTTTCATAAAAAAAATGTACACCGTTTTATACTTAAAGACGCTATAGTACGCAAGGCTTTATATTTTAATTTTAGCGAAAACTATGGATTTACCAACAAAACACAATGATATTTAAAACATAAAAAAAGACGCGGTTTTTTTGCAAAAATTTTAGTTGCATCGAGTCTGTTGTCACTAAAACTACCACTTGGCTTCGTTTTCGGTAGCAGTCTTGATATACCCTGTACATACTTACATAAACTCACGCCTTTTTCCCAGAAGGGGTAGGCAGAGGCGCCATCGTGACACCCACATTTCGCCCTGTATGCTCCGTCCCACGATGTGATAAGGGGCTAGCCTATTGTATGGTACTTACTTATCATTATTTATTGCACTGTACTGTACTGTAATGTATCAGCCCAGATACGTCACACTGCAGGGCACGAGCCTCCTCTACAATCGAGATTACGATTCAGAGAGGCCATATAGTCCACCACGCTGGCCTAGTGCGGATTGGCGGACTTTTACATTACATAGAAATTTATTCAAATCGCTATGATATGCAATGCGGGTTGGCGGACTTACTAGGCCAGCGTGGTGGACTATATGGACTAACCACTCTCAATCGATTCTCTCGATTGTAGAGTAGGCCCGTGCCCAGCACTGGGACGTATATGGGCTGATAAAAATAAAACAAAAATTGATATGCAGGTTTCCTCACGATGTTTTCCTTAGCCGTTATAGTGCGTGGTGATTGACTATCAATACACACATGACTCCAAAAATTCATTTCCCTTGTAGGAAAAGCTGTGATGTTTATTGCATGCATGTCTGTTACCATGCGCATTTCTTTTTCGATTTAAGCTATAAAAATACTATCCTCATGAAATTCAAGTTAAATCGGCCAGCCATTAACCGCGGTTTACAAGGCCAATAACTCTGTCTAGTGCAGTATAAGATATATAAATGTTTTACTGCGTCTCGTCGCCGCAGCTTTATAGCGAAGTACGATGACATTACTATGACCGATTGCGGGGATTTTGTTTGCTAAATCCGGTTCGAGATTTATACAGGACAAAAATCTCTGCCCGATCGATAAAGGTTTTATCAGGCATCTGTATTGTGTTCTATTTAAAAGGTCCGTTTCGCATATGATAAAAAACATCCTCAATAAAATAAATTAAAAAATAGGGAAACTCACATGACACTGCTAACAACCGCGTTCGTAACAAGCAACGTGCGACGCGATGTTTCAGAATTGTCAGAATGTGTGTTGTTGTTGTCAGATATTAAAAATTTGCTATATTTTACGGTAATATTGATACTACATACATACATAAACACACGCCTTTTTCCCAGAAGGGGTAGGCAGGTGCTACCAGAAGACCCACGTTTCGCCTTGTATATTCCGTCCCACGATTTGATAGGGGGCGAGCCTATCGCCATATCGGGCACTAATTCCTGACTCCCGGCTGATAATGAATAGAAAAATCCAATATCACTTTGCCCGACCCGGGATTCGAACCCGAGACCTCAGCTTTGCAATCATACCGATTACCGTAGTACCACTACGCCACCGAGACAATATTGATACTAAAATGTGTATTATAACTTACGATAATTATGTTATCCTTCATTTTATTTTTATTTTATTTTATTTATTTTTAGGAAAACAAAGTGTTAATAATAATGTAACCAATAAGACTTATTATCTAACAATATGCTATTAACACAAAATACATGTTTTCACAAGTATGTAACTAATATAAAGCTTGCTTATTTAAGAATATAAAACAAAAATACAGTTAATAAAACAGTTAAATAATCAAGAATTCAAAATAGAGAAACAAAACTATTATTTATATGAAAACAAAACTATTACTTATATGATTACAGAGCTATAACAGTTTGTTAAATATTTCCGTCAGTTAGAGAACCATTAAACCAATATTTCATTAAATTATTATTTTCGTATTTTTTCAAATACTACAATTGGGATACTCAAATGCGAGTCTTGGATCGGACAGGGCTTTTGTCATACTGTATGTTGCGTCTTCTGTATTATAACTATAATAAACTGAACAGTCACATTATAGTTCTTATCCCACACTATGATCAATTCTTGTGTCGTGTATCAGAAACAAAGGACTCTGCGGTCTTACTAGCACCCAGACATTTTTCTCGGTGCGGGGATCAACTATCAACCGCGGAGTCTAATCAACCAGCCAAGGAGACTTCATAATATTATTGAAAGTATATTTTCACACGTTTATCGGTGAAGGAAAACTTAAAATACCAAACCATTGAGATCTTATAGAATATAATATGATCTCATAGACCATTAGATCATAAGTGCGTGGTGACCAGACGCGACGTCCAACATGTTCACCGTGGTCGCGGGTTCAAATCCCAGGGCACACCTCTGACTTTTCGGAGTCATGTGTATATTGATAGTCAATCACCACGCATTATGACAGTGAAGGAAAACATCGCGAGGAAACCTGCATACCATAGCGATTTACAAGAATTTTGAGTGAAAATGACACGGGACAGGGCGGGATATAACGGGACGTAATGGGATTTTTTTATAAAGATAACCACGCAAACGGAGTTGCGGGTAGAAGCTAGTATTTTTTTATAAAATGACGAATGGCGGCTACGGGCTGTACATCTATTACAACACCTAAGATGTCTCGATTAACTTTTACTTTGATATAATCATTTGAATCCATAACAAAAACGTAATTTCAAAGCCAACTTATTCTCTTTGTAACATTGTTAGGACAGAAAAGCCCTTTTCAACCTTCAGAAAAGGCAATAAATCCGAAATTCCCTTAAAACGATTTACAATACAAATCCGAACTCGTTAAATTGCCTCCAAGATCCTTTGGGATTACTTGAATCACGACCCGTTGCGATTAAATGAAAATAAACATGAGAAAAGGTAAATAATGTTACGCTGGTATTAGTGTACGGATTACAATAAAATAATTGTATTGTATTGTATTGTATTGTATCAGCCCATATACGACCCACTGCAGTGCACGGGCCTCCTCTACAATCGAGAGTACGATTGAGAGTGGTTAGGCCATATAGTCCACCACGCTGGCCTAGTGCGGGTTGGCGGACTTACACACCGTAGAATTTTTTTAAAAATCGCTACGGTTTGCAGGTTTCCTCACGATGTTTTCCTTCACCGTTAAAGTGCGTGGTGATTGACTATCAATACACACATAACTCCGAAAATCAGAGGTGTGCCCTGGGATTTGAACCCGCGACCACCGTGAACATGTAGGCAGCCGACTCTGGTCCGATACCATGAGGCCACCACGCACTTCATTCGAGAGAGCATTCGACTGCAATAAAACAATGCTGCTTTGTAAATAAATATTTGAATGATTAAGGATCGTTTACCTATATTAATATATTTTTTGTTTATGTCGATGAATGGCGAGACGAGCATGCCATTCGTCCCATGGTAAGCTATACAACCGCTCATGGACAGTAGCAAAACCAAACACCATGAATTACAAACAATGCTTGGCATTCCACTGCGCTCGCCATCCTGAAACATAAGATGTTGAGCCTCATTATGGTCAATAGTTCTCAGGCTACAATGTCCTTCAAATCGGAACACAACTGTGCATTTACACTGCTGTTTGGCGGGGAAAATAGACATTGCGGTACCTACCCAGACGGCCTCTGACAGAGGCCACACGAAGGTAGTTTTCTCTCATATTATAAGAGACCTACCACCAATGTTACCTAATATACAAAGTTAAAAAGTTTGCTGTTTCTCGTGTCGCTTTATCGTTTCACAGAGTCTAAAACAAACGAAGCTAAAGAAGTTCTCACTTTTTATTTGTTTATTACATAAAAAACACATTAGTACATATGTATATATAATTACATGATCAGCATCAAAGAAACCACTTCGGTTTATACTAGAGCTGTACGAGTTTCCAATAGCACATAAAAATTTAATCTCTCTCTATCTCTCTTCAGCCACAGGAAGTCCATTGCTGAAGATAGGCCTCCCCCATAGATCGCCACATAGACCTGTTGGAAGTGGCCTGCATCCAGCGACTTCCTGCTACTTAATTACTACATAGTATAAAACAAAGTCGCTTCCCGCTGCCTGTCTGTCCCTATGTATGCTTAGATCTTTAAAACTACGCAACGGATTTTCATGCGGTTTTTAAAATAGATAAAGTGATTTAAGAGGTAGGTTTACGTACATAAACACACGCCTTTTTCCCAGAAGGGGTAGGCAGGTGCTACCAGAAGACCCACGTTTCGCCTTGTATATTCCGTCCCACGATGTGATAGGGGGCGAGCCTATCGCCATATCGGGCACAAATTCCTGACTCCGGGCCGATAATTAATAGAAAAATCCAATTACTTTGCCCGACCCGGGATTCGAACCCGAGGCCTCAGCTTTGCAATCGTACCGTAGTACCACTACGCCACCGAGGCAGTCAAGAGGTAGGTTTATATGTATAATATATATACAGCTTGTCCCAGTTTGTATGAAAAATAACATGTATATGCGTGGGATCAGAAACATCTGCACTCAGGCGAAGCTGGGAGGGGCCGCTAGTAATTGATATTATTATCATTTGCGATTACTTCACAAACTATGTACCCTGTTTTGTATCTTCCCTAATCATAGCCGACTATCTACCACAACTAAAACATCATGATGAAATTTACACACCGTTAACCTTAGAATGTCCAAAAATGACGTATACGCTAACTTGCCACGAATATAATTTGATTCCACCCCTTCCCGAGGCAAAATCCCTGCTAATATCACCGACACCCGTAACTTCCTGATTATATTAACGCCGTCCCGCTCACACAGTCTCTCCTGCTCTAACACGATCAACATAAGGTCTGCCGCACGGTTGGTATTTGTGATTGTCTGATTTTTAGTTGTCTTACAATATTTAATAAAATTATATTTTTATGTACTTTGACGCCTTATGTCTCTATGATAAAAATAGTGCCAGCCCTGTATTGTCCTTTTATTCTAAAAAAAATTGTCTGTTGCTAACCAAGATCTGTGCATTTTATTAAGTCGTTTAATTTTAAAATCTATTTGTTACATAAATAAATAAACCAGTTCAAAGAATATTTATCGCAGTTCAATTTTATTTGTAGAAACTGCACTGCACTTAAGAATAGTTACAATCTTATCTGCCATAAAAACAAAATATACATTTCGATTTGAAGTCTAGAGTGTGCGATGCCCTTAGCGTTCACATGTTACCGCGTCAATGATATGAAGCGTTTAACAGGCGGCTTTTTATAATATTGTTTGGGCTTACACGCTTTAAAATGTTAATTAACGCTCCGTTTGAGTTTTAATCAGATATAGGATACAGTGACTGGTGGCCTTATTAATAGTCAGTTTAAAAACCTATTTTGATTATCCAATGTTTTGTCTTCTTCCCTTAAACTGAATTCACAACTCGTTCGAAAGAGACAAAACATTCGATAACTAAAATAGGTTTGTAAACTGTCTATGAATTAAGTTATAGGCAAAGTACGTTGCAAAAGGCAAATTTGAGATGCGAACAAAGCGATGGTTTAACTGACGTAATTTATTCTGTTAGATAGATTCCCGAATGTCGATATCAAGACTGCTACCAGAAATGATGTCAGGTTGTAGTTTTAGTGACTACAGACACAATGCAACTAAAAATTTACATTATTTTTTAGGAAAATGTATATATTTACCAGTGGCGAAGGGTAATTTTTTTAAAAAGGGAAGCCGAAGCTCAATACGCGAAATAAGTGTGTTTATTTTGTTTATACCTACTGGCCCTACATAGGGAAGACAATGCGACTGATACTTGATAGTAAACATAGTGCAGTCAGGAGTAGTTGAGTAGGTCAACTTATCGTGAGATGCTTCAGAGAATTAGCCCGAAACGCGACACATTTACACAATATGTACGTGTATCCTTATATCCGGACGTTTGCGAATATCCAACCGCCAGCAAATTATTCCTCCGACAATCTCACTCACCAAACAAAACGATTGCGTTTCGTATGATGGCATCTACGTACTGCGGTCGTCAATTATATTTTAATATTTCCAATATACAAAAGTTGCAATGTCATCATGAGAAAAGTAAAAAAGTATATTTTTAAACCGCACGTGAATATAAGATTAATAAAGAAAAATTAATGATCTAGATACAATGTTAAAAAGTACGTTAGCCGCGCTTTTATTAGTTGTATTATTAGTAGTCGAGCACTTCCTAAAATCTAAACAGTAACGTTATTTCCGATATTGACAATCTAAACATGTACGTCCCTCACGATTATTAATTTCCATTACAACATAATAATACTATTAATATTTATGTACATTTTGTAATTTAAAACATTAAAAATTAAATGCGTGAACCAGCTAATACTCGTATACTGTCAAAATGTTAATAGAACACTTACAAATGCAGTGATATCTACACAAATACACACATAAACACACTAAATGCTGAAGAACCTCAGCATGCCTCCTGCTTTTTTAACGGAAATTGAACCCTAAATCATTATAAGTTTAAGGTACAATTTTGCGTGATTTGTTGCAAACTACACAACCATGTCACACCAATGCGTAACATGCAGCCGACGCGGGCGGTCGGCGCACGCCGCGCCATTGTTATTCAATAAGCCGAACAATTTTGGCAGTAATTCGCCAGAGGTCGCAACGCGGCGCAATCTAATTATGTGTTTGCTATGCGCCTCCGCAGTAATATTTACCTATGTGGCCGACAGATGTCGTTGAATAAAATGAGTTTAGATATTACATAAATAATTTTGAAAAATTTGCTTGTTTATAGTGTAATGATAAATTACAAAAGGTAAGCCGCAGGGAATCGAGTTATATGGAGCCTTCGCCACTGATATTTACCACCCACAATGATGATAGAAAAAAAAAACAAAAAAAACGTTGCGTTTTTTTACAAAAAAAATAATAGTTGCATCGTGTCTATAGTCGCTAAAACTACCACCTGGCTTCGTTTTCGATAGCAGTCTTGATATACCCTGTATAAAATGTCTAAAAGTTAAATTCGCTATAAACATACCATCTGACACAGTGCTCGACAAACTTCACACAAACGTCTAGTTTCTCATTTGTACAGTTGGAACAAGTTTGCGCATCCAACATTTACTCAGTTTAAATAAGTTTTTACCTCATGTTTAAACTAAAATAGATTTCAGAGTACTTTTATAGAGGCATGACAAAGAATTTCTGTGGTGTGAAAAGTCCGCCAACCCGCACTAGGCCGGCGTGGTGGCACCTTGCCCACTGTCGTAATGACAATGCTGTCAGGAGAGAGTAAATGGAAAGCCGTAGCTTCCTTTAGTGAAACCGTCATGGTTAAAAAGGAGGCTGCTGAGCGGGATCGGGAAAGAGCTGATCCTGCTCGGAGACGAGTACGGCGAGCCCGGGGCGGAAATACTCCCGGCTAGTAAATATATAAATATATATGACAGCCTCTGTGGCGCAGTTGGTTAGACGCCGACTGTAACACGTGAGGCCGCGGGTTCGATCTCCGCACCGAGACAAATATTGGTGTGATCCACAGGTATTTGTCTGGGGTCTGGGTGTTTGTGAGACCGAAAAGTCTCTCGTAGCTGCTGATACACGACACAATAGTTAGTTGATCGTTATGTGGGGTCAGTAGGGTAATTCACGTAATTTTTTGACGCGCCGATCAAGATGCGGTGCAGTTGCAATTAAGTTTACGTTTTAGTGCAAAATGGTATTCTTGTAATTGTTAAGCTGCGCGTGAACTGCACCTAATCTATGCGTAAACTGCGCGTGTGCTGCGCGTCAACTGTACGTCAGTCGTATGCAAGAAGCTTACACGTGAATACCGATCAAGTTGCGATCTGAATCACGTACATAAAATACGCAGCAATAGAATACGCTAAACCGCTCGCGTGACGCGGACTTGACGCCAGCGTATCTGACAGCGGTTGTCAAAATTACCAAAATACGACAAGGTCTGTTTTGATCGAAACTTAACTGCAACTGCACTGCAACTGAACTTATTTAATTACGTGAATTACCCTACAGGACTATGTATGTAACTGTTGGGTGTATTCATTTATTTACTTGTTTTCAAGCTTGTATTGTATTGTATCAGCCCATATACGACCCACTGCAGGGTACGGGCCTCCTCTACAATCGAGAGTACGATTGAGAGTGGTTAGGCCATATAGTCCACCACGCTGGCCTAAAGCGGGTTGGCGGACTTTTACATACCATAGAAATTTATACAAATCGCTATGGTATGCAGGTTTACTCACGATGTTTTTTTTTTTTGTTTTCAAGCTTACTCATACTATAAATTAAACCCTGAATTTCAATATTAAACCCACAGCAATTAAGGTGTGTACGATACATCCCATTTGAGTGGGTCGCTCGACCCGATTCCAATCATTAACGATGAAAATGCTCCACAATATTGGAATATTTTGAAATATGCAAGGAATATTTTGGTGCAGCGTGTAAATTACGCAAGCATTCGGGATATTTTAGATAAACGGGCGTGCTTTGACGTGGAGGAAATTTTGTGAGGAAATCTGCATATTATAAAGATATCCGACAGCCTCCGTGGCGCAGTTGGTTTGCCGGCTGTGAAACTGCAGGCCGCGGGTTCGTTCCCCGCAACAAGACAAATGTTTGTGTGGTCCATAGCTATTTGTTTGGGGTCTGGGTGTTGCTGAGATTGTAAAGTCTCTCGTACTTTCTGATGCACGACACAAGACTCGATCTTAGTGTGGGGTCAGGACTATGTAAGTATGTGACTGTTGATCCTAACAAGATTTCCCGACTTCCTGTTTTCTGATGACTTTTTGCTTTCCTAGGTAGATTTTATTTTTTTCTGAGGTCTAATCTCAGGGCACACTTCTGACTTTTCGGAATTACAGAATATATTGATAGGCAAATATCACGATTTATAACAGAGAAGGTAAAACATGGTGAGGAAACCTGCATACCGTAGGGATTTTGGAAAAAGTCTACGGTGTGTAAAGTCCGCCAACCCGCACTAGGCCAGCGTGGTGGACTGTACTAACCCCTCTCAATCGTACTCTTGATTGTAGAGGAGGCCCGTGCCTTGCAGTGGGAATTACCTATATGGGCTGATACAACAGATGCAGATAAGTTGTAACGTAATGTCTTTATGTTACATAATAAAACTAATATCTATAAAAATACGGAGTTATTTCAACCACGCAAAGCTACAATAGCGAGTTATAAATTGGAAGCAAAACGTACACCGATTTGAAAGCTCCGTCGCAGTTAAGCTTCCATTTTTCAACATTAAACTTCGGTTGAAAGTTGCCCCATTCTGTTATACCGCACTTTGTTACGTTTATGAAGTTTGCGAAAGTTCCCGCATTCGTCTCAACGTAACTTGATTGAAGTTAAGTTGGGTCTTGCGAAAATTCCAAGTTAGAAAGGATTAGAACATTTTGAAAATTATTACAATCGTTTTGCATGAAAAGTTTTAGTTGTTCAACGGGCATATTCATAGACAAATTTAAAACCTACTGTATTTATCAAATGTTTTGTCTTCTTCGCTCAATCTGAATACAAAAGTCGTTTGAAAGGGACAAAACATTTGATAACTAAAACAGGTTTTAAATTTGTCTATGAATAACGCCGGAAGAGTTTGTTTGTTTGTTACCGGTAATCTCATGAACTACTGTTTCGAAATGAAAAAATATTTTAGTGTTGGATACGCCATTCGAGGAAGGCTACAGGCACTTTTTGTCCCACGGAAATTTGTGAATGTGGTAGAGCCACGCTGTTGTTAGTGATGTGTCAGCATAAATGGGCAAGCGCGTCCGGGGCAGTACCACTGTCTCACAGATGTATTTTGGGTGAGAAGACGTCGCGTAGTTCCGGTGCAGTGCTTGTAAATAAATTGTGAGTGTTCAGTTTATATGGACGGCGTGATGCTTATCAATGCTCGTAATTTATGTTAATAAAAAATACGAGGAGGCGGAGAAATAAAATATGTTAATAAACTAGAACACATGTTGCCCCGAGAGATAAAGGTACAATAAATACGCTCATATATTTCAGGACATATTTTTTAGGGTTTCGGAACAAAAAAGTATATTTTTTTTATTGCGATGAATGGAGAGACAAATATTCCGATCGCCTAACGGTAAGCGATACGACCGCTCATGGTCAGTAGCAAAACCAAACACTATGAATTACAAAGTAATGCTGGGCATTTCACTGCGCTCGCCATTCTAAGACATACGATGTTAAGTCTCATTATGTCCAGTAGTTACTGGCTACAACGTCCTTCAAACTGAAAAACAACAGTGTATTTACACTGCTGTTTGTCGGGAGAAATAGACATTGCAGTGGTACCTACCCAGGCCGTCACACATATAAGAGACAAGTAAAATATGTTTATTAAATGTTTATAGAATTACTTTGATTTACATCTGTCAAATGCCTATGTTCAGCAGTAGACTTCTTTGGGCTGAAGAGCGAGAGAGGAACATCTGTCAATAAACCTGCAGAGTACTTTATATTGGCCTAAAATCATGAAAAGTAAAAAGCAAGGTGTTGTAATATGTGTACAAGGTATAATACAATAAATATACGAAAAATTTAGGTCTTAATGTTATTGCAGCGATTAAAAACTTAAGCCCTTCATAGACAGTCTTAAAGCCTATTTTAGTTATTCAATGTTATGTCTTCCTCCCTCAAACTGAATTCAAAAGTCGTTCAAAATGGATAAAACATTTGTTGCAGCATCTCTTTTCTTGATTTTATATCATTACTTATGTAGATAATTAGCTTAAAGTCCATTAGACACATTTGCGATTAGTTATTCAACAGGCGTTTTTTGTCATGTCATTCATGTCATTTTTATATTTTTTTTAATACACCTTAAGGCCTTGGCCGGCGAGTTTTATTTTTGAACAACTCTTTCACGCTAACTTCGAATTTCTTTATATTTAACACAATTCTATACAACGTTCGATAGCTGAAACAGGTTTTAAAACTGTCTATGAATAAGACTTTTACACTCCTATTATACGGAATATAAAATTAACAATTACGGTACGAAATGGTGCGGAATTTGACAGCCTCCGTGGCGCAGTTGGTTAGACGCCGACTGTAACACGAGAGACTACGGGTTCGATCCCCGCACCGAAACAAATATTTGTGTGATCCACAGGTATTTGTATCGGGTCTGGGTGTTTGTGAGACCGAAAAGTGTTTCGTAGTTTCTGATACACGACACAAGACTCGATCTTAGTGTGGGGTTAGGACTATGTATGTGACTGTTGGGTGTATTTATTTATTATTGTATGGGATAATACGGACCTTAGCTACAGAACCCTAGACCCACGAATCCGACTCACACTTCACGATTTTTTTATACAAAAATAGGTCAGCCGACGACATCGTATCGCCTGTCAAATATTAAAAAGTTTGTTTTAAAATTCACGTCTCGTTTTAATAAATAACGCCTAGTTTTTACACTCGTTATTTTAAGTTTGAAAGTGGGACGTGACGAAAATAGTTTAAAATAACGTGAACTCGATAAATTATACATAGTTTGCTTAGTCTAGTATTGATAAAAATGTATTTCAATTTTAAATCTCTATTGTATTTAATAATTGGTGGTCGCGGGTTCTAATCCCAGGGCACACCGCTGATTTTTCAGAATCATGTGTGTATTGATAGTCAATCACGCACTATAACGGTGAAGGAAAACATCGTGAGGAAACCCGCATACCATAGCGATTTGTATACATTTCTACGGTATGTAAAAGTCTGCCAACCCGCACTAGGCCAGCGTGGTGTACTATATGCCCTAACCCCTCTCATTCGTATTCTCGATTGTAAAGGAGGCCCGTGCCCAGCAGTGGGACGTATATGGCCTGATACATTACCAAAATAGCTCGTGTATTATGAAACAATACAAAAATCTGTAAAATTCAGTAATTCTTTAAAATAATGCCGAACTGAATCCATCTCAAATATTAAAGTAGAATAGTCAGTTATTTTCCAGCGTTTCTGCAATACCGAGCCTATTATGCGAAGCGTGAAAGGAACGGAGGTTGGCATTATATTCATTCTTTTTATATTAGCTGGACAGGAAACATTTTATTATATTATATACCCAAGTCACATACATAGTCCTGACCCCACACTAAGATCGAGTCTTGTGTCGTATCAGAAACTACGAGAGACTTTTTTCGGTCTCACAAACACCCAGACCCGACACAAATATCCTGAGTTCCAGTCTTGGATAGCTTAAAAGTGTCAATTTTTCGGTTTTTAAATCTTATTAATTTCCTGAATAGATTTTCTCCGTATGGTGATAATCAACCTCGTCACATTTTGGAATAAAAATAATCTCATTAAATATCAAGAGTTTCACCCCCACCTACCCTTTTAGGATACAGGCGTATCATTTACCTAAACCGTGAAAAATGAACACGAAAAAATTCACGCCTCGTTTTAAAATGTGACAATAACAGGGCACAACAAACGGTACACGGTATCCCCTCTCCCCATCTCCCCCTCCTCCCCTTTATTGACAATACGACCCACTTCCAGATAGGTCATTTAGTTCTCATTCGCATTTTTTTTCAAACTTTTCAAAGCCATTGATGAGCGTTCACGTGAATGACGCATTGTTCGATACCTTTGTTGCGAATATTCGTGTGACGTGAATGACGGGTAATGTTGCTTTTTTTGGGGTAATTTACCCGAGTTATCAGCCAGTGTATTTAGATCTCTGTGATGTATGGACGCGTCTGGTTGGGGGAGGTCAAGGTGAATCTCAAAAACAAACGGTCAGAATTTTCTTAAGTTACCTATCTTATAAAATATAAATTGTATATATCTTACACGAATTAATTTAATGTAAAAATACAATTAACTATATTTTTTTCCCGAGCACATGTGTTAATTATTACAATATTTTTACTAGATATTACAATATACTATCTACATAAACAAATTTCTACGGTATGTAAAGTCCGCCAAACCGCACTAGACCAGCGTGGTGGACTATATGGCCTAACCACTCTCAATCATACCCTCAATTGTAGAGTAGGCCCGTGCCCTGCAGTGGGACGTATATGTGCTGATATAATACAAAAAAAAAACATAAAGAAAGCATAATTACTATGATATTAGACGAACGCATTTGAAAACGAAGATAGAACACAATTATAATTTTTTTAACTCTCAAATTGACACTTGATAAAAAAATCTAAGTCATTGATGAGCGTTCACGTAAATGACGCTTTGTTTGATGCCTCTGTTGGCAATATTCGTGTCAATGACGGGTAATTTTACTTTTTTTGGGGGGTAATTTACCCGAGTTTATAACAAATGTTTTTTAACCTCTTTTGTGTATAAAATCGTCTTGTTGGGAGCGGTCAAGTTGTATGTATGTATATATTCAAGATCTAAATAATATTATATTTTTATCTACAAACAAAGTAAAAAACTGTAGCAAAACAAAACAACAACATTAAATACAAAGCAATACTTGGCATTCTGCGCTCGCCATCCCAAGACATAAGATGTATGAAACAACGTTTCAATAAAAGCCTTTCTTTCACTAAAAGCAACCACAAATAAATAAAAAATTGTCTAAACAGTAACTTCAGCTTAATCCAAAGCACTACAACTCACGGTTAACTGAAAATAAACAGTCATTATGCCGTTGACATAGCGTCGAATGTACCGACATTAACTGCAGAAGTTAACCCGAGGACAGCCGAACTCAACCGAACTTAGCCGAAGTAAAATCGATACAGTATCATTGAATTTGTAGCTCGAAATACTGTTATATAATTAGAATCGTGTTTATAGCAGCCTCCGTGGCGCATTTGGTTAGACGCCGCCTGTGAAACGAGAGGCCGCCGGTTCAATTCCCGCACGAGACAAATGTTTGTGAGGCCCACAAGTATTTGTCTCGGGTCTGGGTGTTTGTGAGACCGAAAAGTCTCTCGTAGCTTCTGATACACGACACAAGATTTCATTGATCTTAATGTGAGGTCAGGACTATGTATGTGACTGTTGGGTGTATTTATTTATAGCAGTTACTAAAAGGAATATTTTTTTCGATTTCTACATACATACACAAACTCACGCCTTGTTCCCAGAAGGGGTAAGCTGAAATGCTACCAGGACACCCACGCCTTGTGTGTTCCGTCCCGCGATGTGATATGGGGCGAGCCTATCGTCACATCGGGCAATTTCTGACTCCGAGCTGAATAAATAGAGTAATCCAATATCACTTAGCCGACCCGGGACTCAACCTGAGACCTCGGCGTTGTAATCACACCGTAGAACAACTACGCCAATTTAAATAGTAGGATATTTGTTTCCGCCCGGATATCGACGTCCGTATACGAAAGGAAAATTTGTCGATATGAATACACGTAAAACGATTGGTTCAAACTGTTATATCAATTACGAATAGGCCGGCATAATTATTTCGACAGTCGAAAATAACTTAATTTTACTGAGGTATATTATTTTTTAATTTCAATGTACTTCTCTTTACACATACAAGCGTGTCATTGGTTCAGTCTGTGCAAATCGAAAACCCAGCAGACCGGCATTATAATCTCAACTGGCCATTGATACATACAGTATAATTGTACTTACCATCATGCGCATTGTATTCACTTAGTGTACGATTACAAAAATTCAAAATAACTACCTTTGACTAAAAAATATTTTGATACAAGTTTACTTAAAATTATTAGCTATACTACATCTGAGTTTCAGAAAATTTCGCTTCTGTACCGTAGAATATAAAATTTCCTTCAGCATTAAGAAATTGCTAACATTTAAGCGAGCCTAAAAGTTTTAGTGGACATCTGCGGCCGAGATGAGAAAAACTGCAATTGTTTCTATACAAAATATAAGTTTGTACGATGTAGCTTCGTATAATAACCGACTTGAATAATTCAACGCAAAAAGAATATTTGAAATCCGACTTATACTTTTTGTGATATACGTGGACAGATACAGACATACAGACACACAGACATACAGACATAAAGACATACAGGCATATAGACATACAAACATATAGACACACAGACACACAAACATACATACATTTATGAAACTTGGCACACGTGTTCAGAAGCTGGTATAGACCAACATATCAAAAAATCGTGCAATTCTAACAAAATTACAAACATACAGGACAACGACGAATTAATAATCACCTTTTTTGAAGTCAATTAAAAATAGGTTCTATTTTCGACCCGTATAAATAGTATATACATATATACGTATGTCTGCAATTTTCCTACTGAACCGAATTGGAAAATGCATCTTTGATCCATATTTTTCACCGGCTTTAAAAAGGAGGTTAGGTATTTGAGCTATCTTTAAGTGTGACTGCAATATTCTAAAACTACTATTTCATTTCATTTCTATTTCACTATTTCATTTAATTTCTATGGTATGTGAAAGTCCGCCAACCCGCACTAGGCCAGCGAGGTGGACTATATGGCCTAACCACTCTCAATCGTACTCTCGATTGTAGAGGAGGCCCGTGCCCTGCAGTGGGTCGTATATGGGCTGTTACAACAACTATTTCATTTAGTCACATTTCGCCGATTTTTAACCGACTTCAAAAAAAGACAAGGTTCTCAATCTGACTGTAAGTTTTTTTTCCCGACACCAATGCGATCGTCATGTTATGAAATAACATAGTTAATTTTTAAATCAGCTCAAAACGGGGGATTTCAAACCTAAACTTTTAGTGTACGAGTAATACAGTATCTCCGTTTAACAGAAGTTTGACAGCCTCCGTCGCGCAGTTGGTTAGACGCCGGCTGTGAAACGAGAAGCCGCGGTTTCGATTTCCGCACCGCGACAAATGTTTGTGAGGCCCATAAGTATTTGTTGGTGTTTATGAGACCGAAAAGTCTCTCGTAACTCCTGATACCCACGACACATGACTCAATTGATCTCAATTTAGGATAAGGACTATGTATGTGACTGTTGGGTGTAATTATTTATCTATAAAATGAACTGTTAACCAAAATTGTTATATTCCTTTTAAAGGAATTAGTATCATTTACATTAAAATAAATATATTTTCTACAGATTTGATTTGCAATAATTAATTTTATTTCATGATTAACATTCGTATAAACAGAAGGTTTTATTTAGACATCTATGATCGTACAAAACCTTGTAAAAATAGCTTGAAATAAAATATTTCATCAAATAGCCGGCCTCCAGAGTCCACTAAGTCTGGTACGGTCGTTAGCAATATCTGAGTGGAAGCGTCTTTGCGAGACAAAAGCCCCACAATGCATACTCTCAGAGCAAGAATTCAAAACTTTCAATGTGAAATGAGAAAATACCGGGGCATTACCGAGTCTTTTTTCTCCAGAATTGTGTAATTTTATTTTTAAAGATTTCGCCCGCGACTTCGCTTTTACATTAATCTCAATTGATGTTGCAAGTTTCTTTAAATGTAGGAAAATTAAGCATGTTTTTTACTATCTATTGTGTTTTTTTTTATAGCATAGCTCCGGCAAACGAGCAAGCAGGTCACCTCATGTTAAGTGATCACTGCCGCCCATGAACATTCACAACGCTTGGATCATGGATGTATTGCCGGCCTATTAAATCGGGAGGATAGCGGGAAGGAAAAAGTATGGGAAGAGGAAAGGGGTATTGGGCATCCGAGAGTCCAACTCACCGAACGAAACGTGGCAGTACGAGTATAGCTATCGCTTGATGTCCATCTTTTGTGAGACAATAGTACCACGGACGAGCCTGCCCATTCATGCTAGTCATGGCAGACATCAGCGTGGCTCTACCACTTTTAAAATCTGAAATCCGCAAACCCGTTTAAGCCAGCGTGGTAGGACGCTCGATTGTAGGGGAGGCTCGTGCCCTGCAGAGGGACGTATATGGGCTGGCACAGATATAGGTTGACTGCCTCGGTGGCGTAGTGGTACTACGGTATGATTGCAAAGCTAAGGTCTCGGGTTCGAATCCCAGGACGGGCAAAGTTATATTGGATTTTTCTATTCATTATCAGCCTGGAGTCAGGAATTTGTGCCCGATATGGCGATAGGCTCGCCCCCTATCACATCGTGGGACGGAACATACAAGCCAAAACGTGGGTGTTCTGGTAGCACCTCTGCCTACCCCTTCTGGGAAAAAGGCGTGTGTTTATGTACAGATATAGGTACACGTTAAATACGATCTGTAAAGCCCATAAATTCTAAATATCTGCATATAAATACAGTTGCTAAACAGAATAATATTTGCCTACATTGAACTGGTCACAAATCACTTCCGAAACATTAACTTTGGAATGCTTTGCAAACGATAATATTGTTCTAAATGTCTGTTTATACTTGGGGTAAAAGATAAGAAAATTGTATTTTGATTATGTTTTCGGTAAATTTAACATTGTTGATTAAAGGAAGTTAAAACAAAATATTTTGAAGGAGAAGAAATACATTTTATTAAAGGCGCAAACGGTGAAGGAAAACATCGTGAGGAAACCTGCATACCGTAACGATTTAAAAAAAAATCTACGGTGTGTAAGTCCGATACAGTACAATACAAAGGCGCAAACATACATAGGTAGGTAATAAAATAACAAAATATACATAAAATAAAAACATGACAAAAATATTATTATGCAACAATATTATGTGACTGAACTATTGCCTACAATGGACCTCCCATTCAGCTTTATGCTGCAGTATGGGAAAAGCAACTGCAGCGCTGATTTTCAACGGAGAGCCCTATTTTGGGTATTTATTTTTTTATTTAAAACTTTATTGTACACCATTCATCAGATACATATGAAGTAGACAATATAACAGAGGAAAAAAATTACAAGTGGCGGTCTTATTGCTCAAAGCAGTTTCTGCCAAACAACCATGGGATGGATCAACGAGAAAGAACGGAAGTTGGGGCAGTTTCAGGTGTACAAATAATCTTACGTAATTTTACATACGAATAATTTTGGGTACATAAACACACGCCTTTTTTCTCAGAAGGGGTAGGCAGAAGTGCAACCAGAACGGCCACGCTTCGCCTTGTATATTCCGTCCCACGATGTGATAGGGGGCGAGCCTATCGCCATATCGGGCTCAAATTCCTGTCTCCGGGCTGATAATGAATAGAAAAATCCAATGTTTCTTTGCCCGACCCGGGATTCGAACGCGAGACCTCAGCTTTGCAATCGTACCGTAGTACAACAACACCACCGAGGCAGTAATTTTGGGTACTGTTTTAAAATTACGTAGAACGAAAGGACGTGACGGTCTATGGGGAAAACCTATGTTCAGCAGTTGACTGTGGCTGAAGAGAGACACCGAGAGAGAGAGAGAGAGAGAGAAAGAGAGAACGAAAGTAAAATGTGACCCTTAAGTTTATTTTAACAGCCTCTGTAAAGCGGTTAGACGAGAGGCCGCAGGTTCGATCCCCGCACTAGAAAAATGTCTTAGACAGCAAAATCCTCCGGCAAAAATGTTAATGTCTAAGACCTAAAAAGCCCTCGCAATTTCTGACGTGACACAGGACCTGGTTATACTCTTAGAACCACCTAGACCTATCTTACTCTTAGAACTATGAATAACTGTATGCATCAATATTTCCCTTCATCGTCACAAACAACGTGATTATAAAAAACATGACTGCGTCATTTTCGCAGTAAACCCGTCATTACCAACTCGACGATGTTTCAGATGCATTTATGGCGAGTCACGGCGCGCTCTCGACGCTTTCCGCCCGCTTCAAGATACGTAGATACTGGCAGAATTAAGTGGGCGTGAATTTACAGCGGTTGCCATGTGGCTATATTTTATACAGTATGTAATGCACGTCATAACAGTTACGGCCGTATTCATAGACAGTTTTAACACCTATTTTAGTTATCAAATGTTTTGTCATATTCATCATCCATCCATCCATCAGCCAAAGGAAGTCCACTGCTGAACATAGGCCTCTCCTAATGATTTCCACAGTGACCTGTTGGAGGCAGCCTGCATCCAGCGACGTCCCGCGACCTTTACCAGGTCGTCTGACCACCTAGTGACCACCTTGTCATATTCGCTCAAACTGAATTCCAGAGTTGTTCGAAGGGGACGAAACATTTGATAGCTAAAATAGGTTTTAAAACGGTCTATGCATAAGGCTGGTTGAGTTTATACGTGTTGTTTTAATACGAGTAGAACAATTTTTATTGTGGTCAAGCTGTTTTCAGTCATGACTCAGCATGAGTGGGCAGGCTCGTCCGGGGCGGTAACACTGTCTCACAGAAGATCGATCTGAAGCGACAGCATTGCTGTGGCGTTTCGTTCGGTGATTAAGATTGCCGGATGCCCAATACCCATTTCCTCTCCCCATCCTTTTCCCGATCTGATGGACCAGCAACACATCAATGATCCAGCGTTGTGTATGTTCATGTGCGGTGATCACTTACCACCAGATGACCTGCTTGCTCGTTTGCCAGACCTATATAAAAAATGTTTTCCTTTACAATAACAGTAAACAAATTATAAATCTTGCTAGTAAAATTCCGATTAAGCAGCCTTAGTCGTGGTAAACAATTCAATTATTTATGCCGTTTCTAACAATGCGGCTGTTGGGTTAATGGGTCCGCCATCTTGGAGTTATTTCCCCCAGTTAATTGTTAGCTTGTTATGCTTTTCCTCATTTCAATTACTTAGTGTTGGAGGAAGTTCTTAAGATGACTTTGATTTCTACTGCGCTTTCTTAACTCGATAACTGAATGGGGTTTTAATTCATTTGCTTTGTTTGAGTGTTTTTCTTTGATAGCAAATAGATTGATAGTGGTATTTTTTAAGTTTTTGTTGGTGAGCAGTACGACCGCTCATTGGCATTAGCAAAACCAAAGAGTAACTAAGCAATGCTTGGCATTCCACTGCGCTCGCCATCCTGAGACATAAACATTTTAGGAAGTGTTTTAGCCACGCTGTTGTCAGTTATGACTCAGGATGAATGGACAGGCTCATTCGGGGCGATACCTATGTCTCACAGGAAATCGACATAAATGACAGCTCAGCTGTCGCGTTTCGCTCGGTGAGTGATATGGCCAGATGCCTAATACCCCTTTCCCCTTTCCTCTTCCCATCATTTTTCCTTCCCGGTCCCTCCCAATTGGGCACATCCATGATCCAGCGTTGTGGATGTTCATGTGCAGTTATCACTTACCATCGTGTGACCTGTTTGCTCGTTTGCAGGACCTATACAATAAAAAAAGAACATAAGATGTTAAGTCTCATTATGTCCAGTAGTTACTCTGGCTTCAATGTCCTTCAAACCGGAACAACAGTGCATTTACACTGCTGTTTGGCGGGAGAAATAGACATTGCGGTGGTACCTACCCAGGCAGCCTCTCACATATAATGAGAGACCTACCACCAGTAAATAAATAAATACTAAAATCAAATAAGTCTTGTGTTGTACATAGAAACTACGAGAGACTTTGCTCTGACACCCAGACCGGAAAAATATTTTTGTGCCAAAATTTATCTATCTGTCCACGAACCCGCTGCCCCACGTTTCAAACCCTTTGCCGTGAGCAAGAAGGCTGTCAAATTACGACCAATTACACGGATAATTTCGTTCAGAGTAACTGCATGAGTCAGCCATATTCTGATTAATAGTCTTTCCAAGATTAATGATGTGTACCTGGAAAGGAATATTTTCTTACAAGTAGGTCAAGATCGGGACGCGATCGAGTTTTAGATGCAATTTGAAATGTGACTGAGAGAGGAATATGACTTGCTAGATTAATATTCTGTATCTGTATCAGCTCATATACGTCCCACTGCTGGGTATAGGGCTCCTCTACAATCGAGAGTACGATTGAGCGGGGTTGGGCCGTATTGTAATATTGTTAAGTCACTAAAAAGAAGGCGAAACTATAATTGTGACTTCAATATATTTTTTTTGCTTTTTGGCTATATAGTTCACCACGCTAGCCTAGTGTGGGTTTGTGGACTTCACATCACATCCATCATCCATCCATCAGCCAAACGAAGTCCACTGCTGAACGTAGGCCTCCCCCAATGATTTCCACAGTGACCTGATGGAGGCAGCCTGCATCCAGCGACGTCCCGCGACATTTACCAGTTCGTCTGACCACCTTGTGGACGTCCTACGCTCCGCATTCCGCTTCGTGGCCACCACTCGAGTACTTTTTGGCCCCATGGGCCATCAGTTCTCTGCGCTATGCGCCCCGCCCATTGCGTCTTCAACTTACTAATCCGCTAAGCTATGGCTTCACATCGCAGTATTTCAAAAACATATTTTTGATGTAGAAGTTTCCTTTCGAAGTTTTCCTTCACCGTTAACGTGCGTAGTCGACTATTAATGCACACATGGCCTCGAAAAAACAGAGATGTACCTTGCGGTTTGAACCCACGACTGCCGTAAACATATGGGCCGTCGCGTCTGTTCTGTTACCAGCAGGCCACCACCGACTGTTAAACGCACAAAATACATAGCTAATTAAATTCAACTCAAGTACCCGTGGCACACCTCTGACTTTCTCGGAGTCATGTGTGTATTGATAGTCAATCACCACGCACAATAACGGTGATGGAAAACATCGCGAGGACAGCATACCATAGCAACTTGTAAGAATTTCTATGGTATGTAAAGTCCGCCAACCTCACTAGGCCAGCGTGGTGGACTACATACTATATGGCCTAAACCTTCTTAATCATTCTCTCGATTGTAGACGAGGTCCGTGCCCTGGAGGGGGATTTATATGGGCTGATACAGATACGGATCTGTACAAATATTATCACTCATGTTTTACAAAACATATATACATATAGGTCCCGCCTTTATCCCAGAAATTAGGCAGAGATGCAACCAAGACACGCACGTTTCGCCTTGTGTGTTCCGTCCCACGATGTGATAGGGGCAAGCCTATCGCCATATCGGGCACACATTCCTGGCTGTTTATTATTTATTTATTTATTTATTTATTAAAACTTTATTGTACACCTGTGACATAGACAAAGAACACAAAATAAAAAAGACGTATTGTTTTGTTTTTACAAAGCAAATATCTTTATTCTAAACAAAAATCGAAATCGCTTGTCCAATCATTGAGTCCGCTCTTTTCGACAACGTTCGGAATTATCAAGCGTTTGCCAAGGAGTTTATCCGCGCCGGAAGTTACGGGGTGAAAGGGTGAGGGGGGTTGTGGTCGACCGCCAGCCCCCCTTGTTCCGATTAACCCCACTTTAGGGGTACCAACTGTGTTTACTCTGTCATTTGAGCTCTGAATGGTTCAGATAAAAATATTCGGACAGACTTTTATTCGGTTTGACTCGTTTCAGAGAGTTATTCGTATTATTTGTGGGTTTGTTCGATTATATTATTCATATAAACTGTGGTTCGTTTGTGAAGAAAGTTATGAAAATAAATGTCATATTTGGTGACGTCAGTTTTTTTCTTAAATGAGTAAATATCGTCTACGATCTTTGGGCGTGCAAACGCATTGTTATGCTGTTGTAAAAATACTAGGAACAGTTTTTCTCTCTTCATATTTTACTACATTGGACATGTTAATGCTATTATATTACGAGTTGTGCTCGTTGTATATTATGAAAACACATCTCAATTAATGCGTTTCACAGATATTTTTTTAAATTTTTATTTCTAGTTCTAAATTTCGCCACACCCCAATTGAATTTAAATGAATTTTAATACATTGCCATCAGTCAAATCTACGAACACACAAACGAGCAAGCAGGTAACCTGATGGTAAGTGATCACTACACATGAACATCCACAACGCTGGATCATAGATGTGTTGCCGGCCCACTTGGGAGGGAAGCGGAAAGAAAAAAAGGATGAGAAGAGGAAAGGAGTATTGGGCATCTGGCAATCTCATTCAGCGAACGAAACGCGACAGCCAAGCTGTCGCTTCACATCGATTTCCTGTGAAACAGTGGTACCGCTCCGGATGAGCCTACCCATTCATACTGAGTCATGACTAACAACAGCGTGGCTCTACCAGTTCTATGCATACCACTCAAATAAATATTATGCCGGCCTGATTGTATACTAATATAGAGAGGATTCTATTTCGTGACATAAAAATATTCTTCAATAGGCGTTATATTATAATTTTTAACGATATATTATATGTTTATGACGTATCACGTTCTGATACTTCCTCTAGTGTACTACAAGCCTTTAGTATACTAACAGATAGCTATCTGTCAGCCCACAATCAACCACTGCTGGGCACGGGACTCCTTCACAAGCGAGAGCTCCATTGACATGGATTAGGCCACACACCACCCTAGCTTAGAGCTCGTTGGGAAACTTCACATATCATAGAAAATATTGGTAAGATCTCAATAGTATCTGTATTAGCCCATACACTTCCTGTTGCAAGGCACGAGCCTCTTTTACAATCGAGAGTACGGTTGAGAGGGGTTAGGCAATTTAGCCAATGACATGCAGGTTTATTTCTCAGGTTTACATACATTAACTCACGCCTTTTCCCAGAAGGGTAGGTAGAGGTTCTCCTGGTAGTAACCAGGCACCCAAGTTTTCCTTGTCTGTTTCGTCCCAGGATGTGATAGGGGGCGAGCCTATCGCCATATCGGGCACAAATTATTGACTTCGGACTGATAATGAATAGAAAAATCCAATATCACTTTGCCCGACCCGGAATTCGAGCCCAGGACCTCAGTTTTGTAATCATACCTTAGTACAGCCACGCCACCGAGGCAGTCTTTTTCTCAGGTTTATTACCAATAAAACCAAAAATTCTTAGTAACTTGTACAAAGAATATTTTTATCTCTGAGTTCACAGCCATATAATAGTCAAGCTTAACACAACAATTTGCGAAGCATAAGGTTGGTGTTAACGGCTATTATTCCTAAATGACAACAGCTGCGAAGGCTTAACACGCTCCCGGAGGGAATCTGGGTTTTATACGTCAATGTTGTAACATACATGTTATAACTCACGCTTTTTCCAAAAGAGGTAGGTAGAGGTGCCACCTGGACATGTTTCGCCTTATGTGTTTCGACCCACGATGTGATAGGGCGAGTCTATCGACATATCGGGTACAAACTAACTCCAAGCTGATAATGAATAGAAAAATCCATTATCACTTTGCGCGACCCGGGATTTGAACCCGAGACATCAGCTTTGCAATCTTACTACTCGTATAGTACAACTACGCCACAGAAGCAGTCAAAATTTATGTTCATTGTATGCTATCCGAATGAAACACGGAAACTCAAATCTCAAGAATATGGTTACTTCGAAACGAGAATTCGTCTCGTTGACGGAATAACTAGAGTTCAAGGGGCAATGTTTATTGTTTAACTTAGTTTCGCAACTTCACAAGTTGGCAACTTTGAATCAACTTAACTAGCGACTCGAGGTACATTGTAGTCTTGACTACAGCGGGCGTCCAATCGTGAAATCGTAAGTTTAAGTTTTCTGTAAAACTTGACTACAACAGACGTTCAAACGTGAATTTAATCAAATATTTGTACTGCTTTAGAGTAAGGGCTCATATACACGAGCGGCAAACTGCCAACGACGGAGGCAACTGTAGCCGTCGACATCTGTCGGCGACAGCCGTCAACGCATCGGCGGCAGCCGTCGACCAATAGCGACGCTTGCAGTTGTTTGATTTTGTAGCGTGACGCGTACGCCATTTTGTCATTAGACTGCGAATAGTTCAGGAGTGCGCGTGCGTTTCTGTTTCCGCTTGATGGTATCTTGACGAGATATTGAATCTTTCAAAACAGCAGTTAGTTCGTCAAAAGAAGCAATGGACATTCGAAAATAATTGAAAATTTTTTGCTCGTTTCTTCGTAATAGTGGATAAAGTGTAAAAAAATGTCCATCTTGTTCTCTATTCATTAATATTTCTTGAACCCACATTACACGTGACCTTTTTCTTTTTTGTCGCCGTCGATGGATTAAAAGCAATAACAGTGTTTCCTCTTCGGAATACATTTTACGACTGGCTCCTAAACAAAGAGAGTAGACGACGGCTGCCGCAAAGCTTCGACGTTGCCATGTCGACGGCTACAGTTGACTCTGCCGTTGGCATTTTGCCGCTCGTGTATATGAGCTCTAAAGTAACGGGTGTCCAATTGTGAAATTGCGTTTTACTGGTGATAGATCTCTCATATATGAGAGTCCACCTGGGCAGGTACCACCTCAGTGTCTATTTCTCCCGCCAAACAGCAGTATAAACATTTTGCAATCAATGACGAGACGAGCATGCCATTCGCCTAATGGTAAGTGACGCGACCGCTCATGGACAGCAAAACCAAACAACACATTAAATTACAAATGCTTGGTCCTCCACTGCACTCGCCATCCTGAAACATAAGATGTTAAGTCTCATTATGTCCAGTAGTTTCTCTGGCTACAATGTCCTTGAAACTGTAAAATAACAGTGCATTTACACTGCTGTTTGGGGGAGAAATAGACATTGCGGTGGTTCCTACCCAGACACTCTCACATATGAAAGACCTTTCACCATCTCTTGTTTTCTTAATTCATCGCAGTTGTATTTAAAGCTTTAAGACCGCGATTGTACTTAAGCACAAGATTTTAACATATACGTATTTTTCCGTTTCGTTGTTTATTAAATATTTAACGAAATAAACAGTGAAAATAATTTTGAACAACAACAAAACTTTCACAGACTTCGCCTTAACATTTGTTACAGAGGTACATACGTATCTATTTGGCGTAATACGTTAAGGGGAAGCACGTGTGTTGTTAATTGTTAATTTCTTAGCATACATACATACATACATAACCACACGCCTTTTTCCCAGAAGGGGTAGGCAGAGGTGCTACTAGAACACCCACGTTTCGCCTTGTATATTCCGTCCCACGATGTGATAGGGGGCGAGCCTATCGCCATATCGGGCACAAATTCCTGACTCCGGGCTAATAATGAATAGAAAAATCCAATATCACTTTGCCCGACCCGGGATTCGAACCCGAGACCTCAGCTTTGCAATCATACCGTAGTACCACTACGCCACCGAGGCAGTCTTCTTAGCATCTTTGTTATTATCAGACTACGCTATGAAAATGCATTTGAATGTAGACGCAATCACGATTTACTAAAACGTATATTAGCAAGTGCGCCGTTTGTTTGCACACTCTGTGTATTACGGGCAAAACCCCCATAATTACTCTTAGATTTAAAAAAATACTCAAAGCAAAATCACGAATAAATTTCAATAACTATTTTGCTCTAGAATACAGCCTCCTAGTCCCACATAATGAAAGCGTTTGACCTATTTTCTTTGTGGGGCGTCGTTTAGTGTCTTATGTCTTGACAGATCTATTAGTGTTTTAGGCCTTAGAATTTAGTTCCAGACTTCTAGGCTTAAATTTAGAGCTGAGAAGTTGAGACTGTCAAGGACTTTGTTTTCTAATAATATCGTTTACTGTTAAAGAGTATTAATTCAATGTTTAAATACAAGGTCCGCCAACCAACAAGCTGCCCGGTTTCGATGCGGACCGTAAGACATGGACAAGACTGAACAGCTTCCGGTCCAACCAGGGGAAAACTAACCACCACCTGCATAAATGGGGTTTAAGGGAGTCACCACAATGCGACTGCGGAGCAGGACCCGACCCTGTTCCATGTAGTAATTAATGCCCACTTCGCTGTTTTCCCGGCGGAAAGTTTCCGGCATTCCGACTACATAAATACACTCCTGCTGCAGCAAGCTGGCTAAAAAACTTGGACATGGAAGTTTGATCCACGCAGGATGAATAACATACGCAGTGATGATGGTCCGCCAACCCGCACTAGACTAGCGTGATGGACTGTATGCCCTAATCCTTCTCAAATGTACTGTCGATTGTAGAGGAGGCCCGTTCCCCGCAGTGAACGTGTATGGGCTAATACAGATTAAATACAAGAAATCCATTTCTGAACATAGCATTAGAATAAGAATATAAGAATAAGAATAAGAATCTTTATTTGCTTAAAAGTTGGTACAGGATAGATCTTAATACAAATTGGCAAAGCGCAATTTTTGTCAAATTTTGACATGCAAATATATTTTGTGACATAACATTGTGGTAATAGTAATAAAACGTACATATATGAATGATTAATGAGGGTTTTTTTTATTATCCAGAATTCAATCCAGATTGAAGCAGGATTCGGCGACTCCTTGCCACCTAAGCCAGATCGTCATGCCACCTTGTAGGTGGCCTCCATTCCAGAACCTTACGGCACAATCGGCTATCAGTTCTTCACGCTATGTGCCCGGCCCACTGCCACTTCACTTTTGACAGCCTCCGTGGTGCAGTTGGTTAGACGACGGCTGAGAAACGGGAGGCCGCGGGTTTGATCCCCCGCCGCGAAACAAATACTTGTGAGGCCCACCAGTACTTGTCTCGGTTCTAGGTGTTTGTGAGACGGAAAAATCTCTCGCATCATACCCACGACGCAAGACTTAATTGATCTTGTATGTGACGGTTAGGTGTATTTATTTATTATTATCACTTCAATTTGCTAATCTATCGGGCTATGTCGGCAACCTAGTATTTTATCATCAGCAAAATTAACAGCTTCCTTCTCGCCGTCATAGAATTAATTAGTTATTTCAATATCCTGCGACTGTAACAGATACCATCAAAAGTCACTGAGATCACATTCTATCTCTCTCTCTTTCTCTTTAAGGCACAGTAAGTCCACTTCAAAACAGAGGCCACCCTCAAAGATCTCCACATCGACCTGGAAGCGGCGCCCAGCGGCTAGTTTGAGATCATTTTGCTTGTATCTGTATTTATATCAGCCCAGATACGTCCTACAGCAGGGCACGGGCCTTCTCTACAATCAAGAGAACAATTGCCTATCATAACATAGTATAAACAATGTCTGTCCCTATGTATGCTAAGATCTTTAAAACTACGCAACGGATTTTGATGCGGTTTTTTTTAGTAGATAAAGTGACTCAAAAGGAAGGTTTATATGTGTAATAAATATACAGGGTGTCCCTGATTGTACACAAAAAAAATGTATCTGCATCTGCACCCAGGCGAAGCCGGGACGGGTCGCTATATCAGTTTCACACCCATAACCAAAGCTGCCTTATCTGACATATCGCAGTAACTTATTCCCAACTTGAACCCAAGTTGCGAACGCGGCTAACTTAGTTTATTTCCTTTAAGCTTATAACTGGGGCTTGCGTCGGTAACTTAGGCTGTGCACATAGCGGGCGGGTGACACGCTCCGGTCGGCGTTTATCGAGCAGTGGATTTAATTATTAAGTTTGTTTTAATTTGCAAGCGATAGCTAAACTAGGTGAGGATTGGAATAATCTAGAAGTTGCATGTGCGGCCGTATTACAGATATTGCGTTTTATACATAACAGACACAAGTTTAAGTTTGTTAGAATAAAATATATACCTACTATACAGGGTACGTCGTAGGGACGTCGCTGGATGCAGGCTGCCTCCAACAGGTCACTGTGGAAATCATTGGGAGAGGCCTATGTTCAGCAGTGGACTTCCTTTGGCTGATGGATGACGATGATGATACAGGGTATATCAAGACTGCGACAGAAAAAGAAGCCAGGTGGTAGTGTTAGTGATTACATACACGATGCGACTAAAATTTCGAAAAAAAACAAAAGGTTTTTTGCAATTTTTGAATATCATTGTGTTTGTATGGTAAATATCTAGTTTATGCTAAAATAATAATTTAACTCTTGCGTACCATTGTGTCTTTAAACATAAAAAGGTGTAAATTATTATTTTGTGAAAAAGATGTATTTACTACCCAAATACTAAATAAGTAAAAATGACAAAATCAAAATTGTGGCTTTTTTTGCGAAATTTTAGTTGCATTATATTTGAAGTCACTAATACTACCACCTGGCTTCGTTTTCGGTCGCAGTCTGGATATACCCTGTATAATTGTAATCACAACTTTCAGATTTTCTGAGCAATTCCTTTAGCAGTACCTTGCTTCTTGCGAAATTAAATTATTCTTGTTGCATCGGAAGTACCTTGCAGATTTTTTTAACAGACAGACGGACAATAAGGTAATCATATGTTGCCGTTTTTCCTTTTATTGACGGAAACCTAATTAGTAATTATAACCAATAGTTGCGCCATAGAGTCGTGCCTTAGGATCGACTATAGGGTCAGTTTTTTTTAATAAAAAAATCACCACAATATCTGTTACAACAAAGCTATCGATATAATATATTCTTTTAATAGTTATTCCTTATAAACATTTTTTTGATTCAGTAATTTTTTCCTACTTTAATTTCTCTTCACGACCCAAAGGTTGACTGAGAGATAATGCCCCAGGCCTTGAGTCCGCCTGTAAACTATGTATAGAAAGCGTTAACAAATAAAACGCAAAACCAGCGTTTTTTTAACCGCTCACTATAAAACGCTGTATATGTGCGTACCCTTAGCATGCACTCGCTGTACCCTGCGTCTGACAGACTATTCGCTGTGCGGTTAACTAAAGAAAATTCAAACTAAGTCACTGCTGGTACTTGATAGCGGTATTTCTCTACATTTACTCTCTAGAGTAATGTGTTTATTTTACTTTTAAAATCATCAGACAGCCTCCGTGGCGCAGTTGGTTAGACGCCGGCTGTGAAACGAGATGCCGCGGGTTCAATCCGAGACAAATGTTTGTGAGGCCCACAAATATTTGTCTCGGGTCTGGGTGTTTGTGAGACCGAAATGTCTCTCGTAGCTTCTGCTAGCCACGACACAAGACTCGATCTTAGTGTGGGATCAGGACTATGTATGTGACTGTTGGGTGTATTTATTTACTTAAAGGACATTGTATTGGGTTTAACCTGTGCACTTTATTGGTCGTAGGTCTCTCATATGTGAGAGGACGCCTGGGTAGATACCACAGCAATGTCTATTTCTCCAATCAAACAGTGTAAATGCACTGCAGTGTTTCGGTTTGAAGGACAGTGTATCCAGAGTATCCACTGGACATAACGAGATTTAACATCGTATGTCTCAAGATCGCGAGCGCTGGGGAAAGCCAAGCATTGCTTTGTAATTCATGGTGTTGCTACCGTCCATGAGCGGTCGTATCGCTTACCATCAGGCGAATGGCATGCTCGTTTCGCCATTCAGCGCAATAAAAAAAATAACAACATAATATAAAACAAAGTCGCTTCCCGCTATCTATATCTATGTATGCTTAGATCTTTAAAACTATGCAACGGATTTTGATGCGGTTTTTTTAAACAGATAGAGTGATTCAAGTGGAAGGTTTATGTATGTATATATGTATAATTCATATACAGGGCGTCCCAGTTTGTACGAAAAATAAAATTTATCTGGTGTGGAGTGGAATCAAAAAGCATCTGCACCCAGGCGAAGCTGGGACGGGCAGCTAGTTAGTAATATGTTTAATAAATAAAATAAAAATAAATACAACCATCAGTAACCAGATATTGAACCAGGGTGAATTTATATATCTAATATATTAATTCACTCTTCAGTCACAAACATAGTCCTGACACGATAAGATCGAGTCTTGTGTCGACAATCAGAAATTACGAAATACTTTTCGGTCTCACAAACAAAGACCCGAGACAAATCCTCGTGAATTTTACATTTGACTCGACTTGGACTCAAACCCACAACACCTTATTTCACAGCTCCTTTTTTACCCTAGAGAAGTTTTCAAATCGAAATGCTCCTTTTTACAAACATATGACTCATGTAGGAATCGAACCCACTGCCTTTCGATTCATAACCAGTTACTTGCCTACTTCACAAAGCTGTCAAGTCGATCACAAAGAAGTTCCATCTGAAACGGTTCTGCAAAAGTTAAGGGCTCTCGAACACTCAAGCTCGAGTTTTTAATTTAAACTTCTAAACTATTTTTTATCACGGAGGCGAAGTTTGTGAAGTTGTAAGCCCGTTTGTCTATGGGCCTTGTAGCGGAACTGTAAATTGTATTGTATTTTATCAGCCCATATACGACCCACTGCAGGGAACGGGCCTCCTCTACAATCGTAAGTACGATTGAGAGTGGTTAGGCGATATATTCCACCACGCTGGCCTAGTGCGGGTTGGCGGACTTACACACCGTAGATTTTTTTTAAAATCGCTACGGTATGCAGGTTTCCTCACGATGTTTTCCTTCACCGTTAAAGTGCGTGGTGATTGACTATCAATACACACATAACTCCGAAAAGTCAGAGGTGTGCCCTGGGATTTGAACCCGCGACCACCGTGAACACGTAGGCAGCCGAGTCTGGTCCGATACCACGAGGCCACCACGCACTTCACTGGAACTGCAAAAGCACTTTTAATTTTAAGACATACATATACTCACGCCTTTTTACCAGAAGGGGTAGGCAGCGGTGCTACCAGGACACCCATGTTTTGCCTTGTGTGTTCCATCCCACGATGTAATGTGCGAGCCTTTCTCCATACCGGACACAAATTCCTGACTCCGGACTGATAATGAATAGAAAAACCTAGAGTTTTTATACAACAAAATATGAAGACAAACTCTAACAATGACAATTTTGATTTTCATTGCTGTAATAAATATCCTTCACTATAAGTAATCTTGAACACGTTTGTACATACATCACCCATTTACAAAGTAATACATAGACAAGTATATTTTTCCATCCATACCAAGGCTGCCTAACTGAGTTTCAAAATTCGTTTTATCAATTCCCGGCGAGCGGCCCCGATAATGCATTTATACTTTCCGCCCGGAGCGGGCTGTGACGTCCGGGGTATATCCGGACTGCCTTCACGCCGTATTTGGATAACATAACACTTCGTTTTGAAGTTGGTTTAGCTTTAGTATGCCTGGTAGGATATTTGCATATTTTTTTATTGCATAGGTCCGGCAAACGAGCAAACAGGTCACCTGATGGTAAGTGATCACTGCAAATGAACGGATGTTGCAGTTGTGGATACAACGCTGGATCGTGGATGTGTTGCCGGCCCAATTGGGAAGTTTGCGGGAAGGAAAAAGCATGGGAAGAGGAATGGGTTATTGGGCGTCCGGAATTCTCACACACCGAACGAAACGCGACAGCCAAGCTGTCGCTTCACGTCGATTTCCTGTGACAGTGATAAGTGATAACGGTACAGAAGTTATTTGTCATTGTGCCTTATGTGACGCGTTTTGGCTACTTGGGTATATTTTACTGGTGGTAGGCCTATCATATGTGAGAGGCCGCCTGGGTAGAACCCACCGGAATGTCTATTTCTCCCGCCAAACAGTCAATGCTCTATTATGTTCCGGTTTGAAGGACATTGTAGCCAGAGTAACTACTGGACATATTGAGACTTTTTTTTTTAAATTTATTTATCACTTTTACAAAAAATAAACATTTTTAACTTGTCACAATAGTAAGCATTGAAACATAATATTTTATGTAACGATTTTCGTACAGTTATGAAATTATCTTCAAATATGTATTTTTAAAGTACAATAACCAAATTCGTCTCGAAAAATATCTATACCATAGAATACGATAGAAATATCAACTCTACTTTTTTAACTAGAGATTTTTTCTATATATATACTTCCTATATATTTAAGTACTCCCAATGCTGGGCATTCTAATCCACCATACCGATGCACAGGTTAATAAACCTAACATACCATTAAAATGCATTATACAAAATCCTCTTTAAAATTCGCAATACTACAATTGTTGAATCGCATTAAGGGTTTAGCCGCTTTGTGTAAACTGGGTTCACCCGCACATAATAATTTTATAGTATTAATAAAACGAAACTGCCTGCGTTTATTGCGGGTATTTCGTAACATTCGTTGATTTGGTAATGACTAGATTTGGTTAATGACTAGACTGCCTCGGTGGCGTAGTGGTACTACGGTATGATTGCAAAGCTGAGGTTCGAAAATCCCGGGTCGGCCAAAGTGATATTGGATTTTTCTATTCATTATCAGCCCGGAGTCAGGAATTTGTGCCCGTTATGGCGATAGACTCGCCCCCTATCACATCGTGGGACGGAATGTACAAGGCGAAACGTGGGTGTTCTGGTAGCACCCCTGCCTACCCCTTCTGGGAGAAAGGCGTGTGTTTATGTATGTATGCATGTAAATTTGGGCCCCGGTTTCGCTCGTGTTTTCAAGACACTTCGGAAAGAGGGGTATTCCAGATATGTTGTTTAATATACTACAGATCGCTATTTCTGTTATAAGATTGCTCTCTCTCTTTCTTCATCCATAGGAAGTCCACTGCTGAACATAGGCCTCCCCCATGGATCGCCACAAAAACTTACGGGAAGTGACCTGCGGGCTGCGACCAGCGACTCCCTGCGACCTTAACCAGGTCATCCGTCCACCTGGGTGGACGTCCGACACTTCGCTTGCCTGTACGTGGCCTTCACTTCAGAGCCTTTCGGCCCCAGCGGCCATCAGTTCTACATGCTATATGCCCGCCCCACTGCCACTTCAACTTGCTAATCCTAAGGGGTATATCGGTAACCTTTGTTCTCCTACGGATCTCCTTATTCCTGATTCGAACCCGTAGGTTTGCGTGACCCTGAGCCGAGCTAGGCATCAATCGTATTGTAGTTACATTATTCAATACTATAGACAAATTACTATAGACAATAAGTGCGTGGTGGCCTGTTGGTAAACGGACCAGACGCGGCTGCCTACATGTTCACGGTGGTCGCGGGTTCAAATCCCAGGGCACACCTATGACTTTTCGGAGTCATGTGTGTATTGATAGTCAATCACCACGCACTATAACGGTGAAGGAAAACATCGTGAGGAAACCTGCATACCATAGCGATTTGTATAAATTTCTATGCCATGTAAAAGTCCGCCAACCCGCATTAGGCCAGCGTGGTGGACTATATGGCCTAACCACTCTCAATCGTACTCTCGATTGTAGAGGAGGCCCGTGCCCTGCAGTGGTTCGTATATGGGCTGATACAATACAATACAATAGACAAATTAAAGTCATATCTGTCAACAATCGAGTCAATTCTAAAGCCTTGGACTTCAGTTAATCCTTCGCTCATCTCAGTTTATTAAAAAAGCCCAATAAATATAGCAAACTAAAGACACGTGAATAAGCTAGCATATGAGATAAAACCAGCCCGTCTAAAGGGTCCCTTATCTGTAAGTGTTTGCGATAATACCCCCGTCGTGTGTGCAGACGTCTTTAGAACGATACTTCATGAGAATGTCGATTTTGGAGCTATCTTAAAGAAAACATGAAAGCTTTATAGATAAATATAAATATTTCTTATTTAATGACAAAGAAACATGGAAACATACAGAGATCTTTACAATAATTTTATGGCTGTTTTGGTGATATACAGGGTATATCAAGACTGCTACCGAAAATGAAGCCAGGTGGTAGTTTTAGTGACTACAGACACGATGCAAATAAAAATGTTGCACAAAAACGCGACAATATTTTTGTAATGTTTTAAATATCATTGTGTTTGTCCCACGAATCGAATTTCAATCTTAAATAAATTCACCCTACATTCACATACATAGTCCTGACCCCATTAAGATCAATGAAGTGTCGTGTATCAGAAAGTACGAGAGACTTTTCGGTCTCACAAACACCGAGATCCGAAACAAATACTTGTGGGCTTCACAAATATTTGTCTCGGAGGGAGGATCGAACCCACGGTCCCTCGTCTCACAACGTCTAACCAACTGCGCCACGGAGGCTGTCTGATCTTGGGTGTCGGGTAAAGATTGTGTGTGGCTATTGTATTTATTTATTTCTATCTGTATCATAAATTTATTAATATATACTTTATATATACTTCATTCAACAAAATGAAAGAAACTTATAAAAGACTTAAAACTAGCCATGCTTACAATTGCCGGGATTATCGTGACCTGCCATTTCTTTCAACCAACCTTACAACCTTTGGATGGATTGGATTATGTGTATTGTATACTATGTACATACATACATACATAAATACAGGGATTTTTCCCAGAGGGGTAGGCAGAAGTGCTACCAAAACACCCACGATTCGCCTTGTATATTCCATCCCACGATGAGATAGGGGGCGAGCCTATCGTCATATCGGGCACAAATTCCTGACTCCGGGCTGATAATGAATAGAAAAATCCAATATCACTGCCCGACCCGGGATTCGAACCCGAGACCTCAGCTTTGCAATGATACCGTAGTACCACTACGCCACCGAGGCAGACATATATATTATGTATATTCTATTATATACTATGTATTGTTACTAATGTACTAATTTTAATATTTACTTGTTTCAGGTAAGTTTCATTTAGCAGTAATGTGCGTAAGTCGTAATTAATGCATTATTTGAACATAATGCTCACTTAATTACAGCAAAACAACCAAAATTGACCAAAAGTCATACTTTATATTTTTAAATCTAGTCGATTTTTTTATTATTCACTTTCTAACTAATTAGCATACCGTCCCAGCTTCACCTGGATGCAGATGTTTTTTGATTCCACTCCACATCAGATACATGTCATTTTTCGTACAAACTGGGACACCCTGTATGTGTATTATACATATAAACCTTCCTCTTGAATCACTCTATCTATTAGAAAAACCGCATCAAAATCCGTTGCGTAGTTTTAAAGATCTAAGCGTACATAGGGACAGACAGTCAGTGGGAAGCGACTTTGTTTTGTACTATGTAGTGATATGACATACATTTTTCAACAAAATAACATTTTTTTATTGCAATAAATGACTAGACGAGCATGCCATTCGCCTGATGGTAAGCGATACGACCGCTCATGGACAGTAGCAAAACCAAACACCGTGAATTACAAAGCAATGTTTGGCATTACACTGCGCTCGCCATCCTGAGACATAAGGTGTTAAGTCTCAATATATCCAGAAGTTACGCTGGCTACAATGTCCTTCAAACCGGAACACAGCAATGCGTTTACACTGCTGTTTGGCGGGAGAAATAGACATTGCGGTGGTACCTACCCAGGCGGCCTCGAATTAAAGACCCATCACCACTTTTATTACAAAAATACAATTTATCAAGCCGTTAAAGATCACATAAGTTCCAAGAGGGGCACTTCGTTCGAGAACCCTTAAGAGGTCGCGAAGGGTCGTTTGTCTACTCAACATCTACTACGAAAATATATCGGTTATTTTCATAACAGCCATTTAATATTTGAAGCTTGAATTAGGCCAGTGTGGTGGCCTAACCCCTCTTAACGAATCTATCGGTTGTAGGAGTCCCGGGCCCAGCAGTGGGCGAGCCTAGCAGTGGTCATTGTGGGCTGATACAGTACAGTATAAATAGTTAAGGCAGAATATGACATGGAATGTTTCATTTTAAAAAGTTCTCGATAATGACGTTGAAAAAAGCGCGTGGTGGCCTGTTGGTAACGGAGCAGACGCAGCTGCCTACATGTTTACGGTGACCGCGGGTTCAAATCCCAGGGCACACCTCTGACTTTTCGGAGTAATGTGTTTATTGATAGTCAATCACCACGCACTATAACGGTGAAGGAAAACATCGTGAGGAAACCTGCATACCATAGCGATTTGTATAAATTTCTATGGTATGTAAAACAGTTCGCCAACCAGTACTAGGCCAGCGTGGTGGACTATATGGCCTAACCACTCTCAATCGTTCTCTCGATTGTAGAGACGGCCTGTGCCCTGCAGCAGGACGTATATGGGCTGATACAGTACAATACAAGCGAAGCCATGTGTTAAATCTAGTTAAAGTAAGATCGTGACATCATTTGCAATTTTTATTTGGCTGGAAAATCCTTGGCAGCATTTACATCTAGAAAATGTTTAAGATGTGCCAAAATATTGTTAAACAGTAAACTACTGTGTCTGGGTTGTCTCGTATTTTATTGCATACAAATAGTAAGCTACAATATTATTTTTCTTTCTTCATGAAACTGAGTGTACATAAGAAAACAGAATTATTTGAATGTTCATAAGAAAAATGTCTGCCTCGGTGGCGTAGTGGTACTACGGTATGATTGCAAAGCTGAGGTCTCGGGTTCGAATCCCGGGTCGGGCAAAGTCATATTGGATTTTTCTATTCATTATCAGCCCGGAGTCAGGAATTTGTGCCCGATATGGCGATAGGCTCGCCCCCTATCACATCGTGGGACGGAATACACAAGGCGAAACGTGGGTGTTCTGGTAGCACCTCAGCCTACCCCTTCTGGGAAAAAGGCGTGTGTCTATGTTTATGTATGTCATAAGAAAAATAAATTTCAACTGGCACAATACGTTACTAAAGTGGACAGCCTCCGTGGCGCAGTTGGTTCGACGCCGGCTGTGAAACGTGAATGGGGTTCGATCCCCGAATTGAAACAAATATTTGTGTGATCCACAGGTATTTGTTTCGGGTCTGGGTGTTTGTGAGACCGAAAAGTCTCTCAATTCCTGATACACGACACAAGATTTCCCGACCACTTTACAGTTTTCGTGGTCACGGGACGGACTGTAAAGTGATCGAAACGTCGGGGAAAAAAAATATAAAAATTAAATCAAATTCGCGATAAAATCCGTAAGAATTCGTCTTATTTCAATGTGTAAGATTCGCGTAAATAAAAAAAACCTTTATGCAGATTTTCCATCATTATAGCGCTATATGTCCAAATATAAAAATTCTTCCATCGCCAAATATATTAATACCAAAAAATATAATACAATTTCACAAAATAATGAAAATTATACATACGTGATCCGACTCGGGTCGGCCATTAGGAAAAATGGAAAATTCTGTTTTCCAAAAGCGTTTTTCCTTTAAATTAGATTGTCAAGTTTGTGACGTGCACAAAATGGCTTTTCGCTGATGGATGAATATTTTTGTTTGGTTAATTTTTTAATATCTGAAGCTTATATATATTGTACTTGAATTGTGAGGGTCTGGGTTCAATTACCTGGCAGAGCAATTTATCCTACTAATTCAAAGGTGAAAGTTTGTTTGTTTATCACTTCTTCACGCTCAAACGGCTGGACCAATTTTGATGAAATTCAGTCTGGAGGTAGCTTATACCCTGGATTAACACATAAGTTACTTTTTATTCCGAAAAAAAAGAGTGTTCCTGTGAGATGATCAAGAAGTCTTCAGACTCAAACGGCTAGATCAATTTTAATCACATTCAGTAAGGAGGTAGCTAATACCTTGGATTAACCCATACGGTACTTTCTATCCCGAAAATGTAGTTTTCCAATGGGATGAGAAAGGAATTCAAATATATATTTTTGCTACTCTTTCAAACTCAAAGGGATGGTATAAGATCTTTCTCATACCATCGATTCATCCATTCCATCATCTCCATCCGGCCTATAATCTTATATAGGCCGGATGAAATGGGATATAAGAGGACAGGATAACATGCCTTGAGTCATAAAACAGGTTGAGGCGGGACAGGACGGGATGTAACGGAAAAGAACGAGGAAAGCAGTATAAAGGGCGGCAGTTACGTTGAGTTTAAATATAAAACAGTATGCGAAATAATTCACCTCTAATGTAGACTGAACTCAAGAAGCATTTGCACTCGGGTGAAGCTGGGTCAAGCCCCTAGTTTATAATAGTAACCCCACTACAATGTGTGGACAAAATTGCCTAACCCTCTCTCAATCGTTCTCTCGATTGTAGAGAACGCTCGTGGCCTGCAGTGAGTCGTATATGGGCTGATAGATAAGAATGCCTACATAGTTATGACAATGCGTTATGTCGTAAACACAACTTTGATGCAACATAAAAGTTGAAACGACAGGAAACATTAAACATACATTAAAATCTTGCTTAGTTGCGACATTTTACAATGTTAATAGAACCCTTCATAGAAATCTTGGTTGTGCAGGCGTGCCCAGCAGTGGGCGGTTATGGAATGACGCAATAAAGCTATACAGGACTCCACTCTGACTTTTCGCAGTCTTGTGTATTGATAGTCAATCACCACGCCCTATAACGGTGAAGGAAAACATCGTAAGAAAACCTGCATACCATAGCGATTTGTAATTTCTATGGTATGTAGTCAGCCAACCCGCACTAGGCCAGCGTGGTGGACTATATAACCCCTTTTAATCGTACTCTTGATCGTAGAGAACGCCTTTGCCCTGCAGTGGGGCGTATATAGGCTGATACTGATACATATACAGGATAAATAGAATTTTATATAATAATATTGTCACTATCTATACATACAAACATACATACATAAATAAACATACGCCTTTTTGCCAGAAGGGGTAGGTAGAGGTGCTTCCAGGACACTCACTTTTCACCTTCTACTCGTATGTTCCGTCCCACGACGTGAGAGAGGCCGAGCCTATCGCCATATCGGGCACTGACTGGCTCCAGACAGACTGTCAATACACACATGACTTTAAAATGTTCTATAAGTATCTCTACTCGAACCCGCGACCAATCAGTTCACATCTGCTTTATTACCAACAAGCCACAATGTATTTAAGCTACATTGGAATCACAATAACAAACTCGTCAGTATTTCAAATCTCGTGCACAAAAATACTTCAATTCCAAACTCAAATCTTTGCATGAGCACAGACGCAAATCCACTTCCGGCGAACAGTCTACCAACATAAGAATAAATCAAATTTAAATTCGGAACGTCGTGTCGGTGTCGGTGTTTCCGGTGGTGTTACCGAACACGAAAGAATTTGGCAGTTGGAAATATGCTTTTGTGAATTTTAGTATTCATTTTAGTCTTGCTTTGAGACTGTGTGTTAAGAATACTGATATAGGAAATGGATCGGTGAGGTTCTGGGTTTGAATCTCAGGTTGGGTACCCCAATTTGTTTGAGTTTTTCGATTTGGAATTTCTAGTTTGGTGATAGACTCGCCGTATATCTTATATTGGAATGGAAATAAATGTTGCATGCATGCGTTTTATCTTCACAGGGAGTTGTAGCCAATTATATATATTGTTACATATTATTATGAATACATATATACATACATATTTTTTATAAATATTATGTACCAGAGGCTCCGCTCAGCTCGCCCTGGGTGCAGATACTTGTTGACTCCAGTCCACATTAGAAACATATTATTTGGTTTTATATTTAAACTCAATGAAACTTTCGTCCTTTATACTGCTTTTCCTATCCCCATTAGTTTTTTTTAGACCTGTTTAATAAGAACAAGCCCATTATACATTATTGTTGCTTAACTTAAACAGTTAACACAGCGCACGCAACGGTTGCTCTCAAAAGGAATATTTTTTTACCAGGTTTTGCAATATTTTCCACTACTACTCCGCTCCTATTGGTCATAGCGTGATGTTACATAGCCTATAGCCTTCCTCGATTAATGTTCAATCAAAAACCAAAAGACTTTCTCAATTTGCAATCGGTAGTTCCTGATATTATCGCGTTCAAACAAACAAAAAACTCTTCAGCTTTAAATATAAATATAGATTTTGACAAAGGCTTAGTCACAACCGATTTTTAAAAAAAGGAGAAGGTTCCCCATTCGTCGGATTTTTTTCTGTATGTTCACCGATTACTCAAAAACGCCTGACGCGATTTGGAAAATTATTTTTTGGTTTCAAAGCGTATACTTCACAAGTGGTCCCAGAAATAAATGGTCAAGATCTGACGAATATCTTCGGACCTGGAGAGTAAAACTCCTCAAAAATGAGTAGGATTCCCATGGTTCTCTTTGCATTAGGTTCAATATAATCATCTTTAAATAAGCAAATAAATATACCCAACAATCACATATTATGTACACAGTCCTGACCCCACACTAAGATCCAGTCTTGTGTCGTAGGTATCAGGTACTTTGAGAGACTTTTCGGTCTCACAAACACCCAGACCTGAACCAAATTCCTGTAGACCACACAAATACTTGTTTGTTGCGGGCATCGAACCCGCGGCCTCTCGTTTCACAGCCGGCGTCTAACCAACTGCGCCACGGAGGCTGTCGTAAAGATAAATAAAAGATATTCCCACATTAAGATACAACACGGACGAATTAAAAATGACATTTGTAATAAATAATAAAGCACTTGAATGTACTCATCTATATTCAGTAAGGTTATAATTTATTTGAAAGATAAATATACAAAATCAGGCCTGAAGCGAAGATAAAAGTGTAATTAAGGCTTTATACACGACCTCGACTATGCTCCGAACATATTAAGTATATATTTCACAATATTATAATATTTTTTTTGTATTGTATCAACCCATATACGACCGACTGCAGGGCACGGGCCTCCTCTACAATCGAGAGTACGATTGAGAGTGGTTAGGCCATATAGTCCACCACGCCGGCCTAGTGCGGGTTGGCGGACTTACACACCGTAGATTATTATTTTTAAATCGCTACGGTATGCAGGTTTCCTCACGATGTTTTCCTTCACCGTTAAAGTGCGTGGTGATTGACTATCAATACACACATAACTCCGAAAAGTCAGAGGTGTGCCCTGGGATTTGAACCCGCGACCACCGTGAACACGTAGGCCGCCGAGTCTGGTCCGATACCACGAGGCCACCACGCACGTACTGATATATTGTATTATAATACAATATATCAGTTGTCTACTTAAAACTTAAAGGATAAATAAATAAATATACCCAACAGTCACATACGAGTACATAGTCCTGGGGTGTTACTCGAATCGACTCTATCTGAATCGACACGAAAGTCGAATGTTCGGACGTTCGACGTCTGAAGTAAGTTATAAGTTTTCCACTTCTAAAAATCAACACTATTCTCTATGATACTTATCATTCACTCCGAACTAAATCTTGGTTAGGAAGTACGATAGAGGATTCGAACATTTTGTGGAGTACCTAGGCACATTCGTATATTTTTACGTGCGACGTCCGAACATTCGAGTTTCATTTCGGATCATAGAGTAACCCCCCTGACCCTACATTAGGGTCAATTAAGTCTTGTCAGGGGAATCAGAAACTACGAGAGACTTTTCGGTCTCACAAACACCCAGACCCTAGACAAATGTTTATCGGCCTCACAAACATCTGTCTCGGTGCGAGGCTCGAACCCGCGGCCTCTCGTTTCACAGCCGGCGTCTAACCAACAGGGCCACGAAGGCTATTAAAATATGGATATAGAATAATTTATCGATAATATCAGACAAGAATATTTTTCTCTTCCATAATTATCCAACCGCGATTTTACGTAGTTTTAAACCTTTTTTAAACAAAGGAAACTTTAAACATCCGCAAATACTCTTCAATTACTAACTTTGTGCATCCGTTCAATGAAGTTATACAGCGCTGAGATCAAGTTATCTGGAACGTTGTGCATTCCTGATCAATGCAATACAATGTACCAACAGGACGGAGGCCAAACAGTTCGAAATTTGAATTCGAGCCACGTTCTAAATTCGAAGCTACAAGATTACCATCGTGTTTCGTGCGGTTGTCATTTTGTTTTCACTTTAAATTAATTCGATTTATAGATGTACTATTCAAATTTGTTTTCACTTGTAAAAGGACTTTGTAGGAATTTCATAGGTATGTAAGATTCCGCAATCCGTTCTAGGCCAGCGTTACAGACTGAGATTTCAAGTCTTTTTGTCTAATAGGGTGGCGTTCTTAGCAGTGGTAGTTGTTAGTTTACTTAGATACTTAAGTTTACCATTGTACCCTGAAAGTTGAGACCAAGATCCTACTAGTGGCAATTAGGTTTAGCCTCGCTTAATATATGTTATAGGGAATGAACCTATTGTCATGGCGACTGCAAATAAAGTCAAAATATTCAAAAGAAAAAATCATTAAATATTTCATAACATACTCTTTGCCATTGGGTGAATGGAGCGACTTATTTATTTATTTATTTATTCTTAACTGCACACAGAAAGGAAAAATATACAAAAAAATTAGAAAAAAGTACAGATGGCGGTCTTATCGCTCTAGGCGATTTCTTACAGACAACCTTTGGATGGATATAACACAATGAAAAGAAGACAGGGCTGTCTGGAATATAAAAGAGACAAGCTCCAACACAAAAAAAAGGAAAATTAACAAATTGCTTATAATTTATATATACACAATATATGTACATAATAATTTACTCCTAATATACATACACATGTCAATGTCCAGCGACTTGTCCATGCCTACAAATTAAGATAAAATTGCAATTTAGAAAACAGTCGACTTCTCGGTACCAACAAAGTGAAATAAAATTACAATCGACAAACTAGTGAGAACCTATAGTAACGTTTTACGTCTCTCGCCAATATGGCGCAAAGTTTGACGCTTGCACAAATAATATTAGACAGTCCGGCCGCGAATTTTATTGAACGGCTTTAACTGGAACGCGGTTTATTGCTAATAAAAGGGACAATCGTGTTCCGGGTTTGCCAAGTTGTGTAATGTAGCGTTTGTTTTTTTATCTCGTGAGAGGCAAGAGTGGGAGAGATGGAGTATGTAACGGTTAGTGTGTGTTTTATTTTTTTTGTGTTTTGGGGAATCATTCCTTAACTAAGGTTTCGTAGATTTTTATGTGTCATGTCTTATGTTACGTAATTTTAAATGTTTTGTAACTTGAATTACATTGGAAACTATCTTCGTATTTATAAAATAAACAACTTTATAAATACGAAGATATTGACCCGTGACCGCGAAAACTGTAAAGTGATCGAAACGTCGGGAAGTTAAAATATGTAAAAATTAAATCAAGTTCGCGATAAAATCCGTAAGAATTCGTTTTATTTCAATGTGTAATACAGGGTATGTCAAGACTGCTACCGAAAACGAAGCCATGTGCTAGTTTTAGTGACTACAGACACGATGCGACTAAAAATTTTGCACAAAAAAAAAACGCGCCGATTTTTTTTTTGTAATGTTTTAAATATTATTGTGTTTGTGTGGTAAGGAAAAGTAAAGGTAAAGGTCGCGGAACGTCGCTGGATGCAGGCTGCCTCCAACAGGTCACTGTAGAATTCATTAGGAGAGGCATAGGCCTTAGCACATGTTATCATTATATGTTCAGAAGTGGACTTCCTTTGGCTGATGGATGGATGGATGGATGTGTGGTAAGTCCCTAGTTTTTGCTAAAATTTAATTTAAAGCCTTGCGTACTATAGCGTCTTTAGAAATAAAAGTGTGTACATTATTTTTTTTAGGAAAATGTATGTATATACCACCCAAATATATACCTTCAACAACAAGAACAAGTATAAGAACAAGTATATACCTTCAATAACGATTAAAAAATGTCACAAATATCCCATATGGTATAAAACTCCGCTAATTAAAGCACTACGGGAAAAACAAAAATATCACAGGAAGTACAAAAAGTACGGCAATCTTAATGACCTACATTCTTTTGAAATCTTAAGGGTTAGCACTAAGCCGATGGAAGCGGACATGTTCACAGAATATATAAGTACTATCGAGGCAAATATAGCTAAAAACCCAAAAGCTTTTTGGTCTTATGTTAAGAGCAAAAAACAATCCAATGCCTATCCTTCCGTATTTTATTATGGAGACAGGTCGTCTAATCAAGGAGATGAAATATGTTCCTTTTTTAGCGAATACTTTCATTCTACATTTCTAAGTGGAAATAATATTTCAATTTCAACTGAACATAATTGTTTCAGTTCGCTTGCGGATATAAGCCACATCCAGGTCCTGGAATCAGAAGTTTTAAAATTATTCCAAACCCTAGACCTTAATAAATCCGCTGGGCCAGATGATATTCCACCTATGTTTATAGTTGGATGCGCCAAAAGTCTAGTAACCCCCATGACCCTTCTTTATAGACGTTCCCTAAATGAAGGGCTTATGCCTACTATATGGAAGTCGGTATATATAACTCCAATGCATAAAAAAGGCCCAAAAAATCGCGTTGAGAATTATAGGCCCATTTCGAAATTGTGCATTTTTGCAAAGGTATTAGAGAAAATTATTTACAACCAACTGTATTCTACTTTAAAGCAGACATTAAATGAATATCAGCATGGGTTTTTAAGAGGGAGATCGACTACTACCAATTTACTTCTTTGTCATAATTTCCTGACTCGCGCAATGTCGACGCCTTCACAAATTGATGTTGTATATACCGATTTTAGTAAGGCATTCGACCGGATTGACCACAGCTTATTATTAGTAAAACTGCAAAACGTAGGCATTAGAGGAAACCTGTATCGATGGTTTACGTCATATGTACAGAATAGATGTCAGACCGTTGTATTAAACGGATATACATCCTCCCCGATGGTTATTCCATCAGGAGTACCGCAAGGGTCCTTACTGGGACCTCTTCTTTTTATTATATTTATTAATGATATTTTTTCTTGCTTTCACTATTCTAAAATTCTCTTGTATGCAGATGATCTAAAAATTCTTTGTGAAATTCAAAATCATGAGGACGCCTCTCATCTTCAAGAAGATCTAGAAAGATTTCAAAATTATTGCTTAAATAATAAACTAGACCTTAATGTATCGAAATGTTTCTTATGTTCATACACCCGCAAACCTCAACCTTTATATGCTAATTATTTTCTTAAGCAAACTATTGTAACTAGAGTTAGTACAATTACAGATCTAGGAGTCACCTTTGATTCCAAGCTATTATTTGATCAACATATTAATAATATAATCAATAAAGCATCAAAGGCACTGGGTTTTATAATGAGGATGTCCTCAGAGTTGCGTTCAATTAAATCAATTAAAATTCTATTCTGTGCATATGTTCGTAGCCATCTTGAATACGCCTCCCAAGTTTGGAATCCTACTTACAATATTTATGTAAACCGTATTGAGAGCATTCAAAAGCGTTTTCTTAGATTCTTACAATATCGTAGTCAAAAATTCTTTGACGGATATTTACCGCGTTGCAAACACTTTCACATGCTTCCTCTATATGAAAGGAGGAATATTGCGGATCTAGTCTATCTTTTTAATATAGCAAATGCATCGATTGACTGTCCAGAGCTGTTAGGCGAACTTGGACTACGCACCTATTCTAGATCACTCAGAAACTATGATCTTCTGTATGTCCCAAAAACCAAGTGTAAGTACAGAAAGAACGCGTTTGTTTTCAGGACAAGCAGCTGCTATAACAAAAAGACTAGTGAATTTCCAATTATCGACATATTTAATACCTCCACAAATAGTTTGAAGAGATGTCTAAATAACGCATTCTTTTGTAACTAATGTATAATATAACTAGTAATTGTGTGTAACAAAGTCAACCGACCGTAATGTTTAATGCATTCTGTTTATGTATATATGTGGAAACTTGTAATTGGCATGTAACTACCATAATACCTAATATTTGTTATTAGTTTAATTTAGCTGTAAGTTTCCCTAAGATAATAAAAAAAAAAAAAAATAAGATAGGAAAAAATTGTCGATTTTTTTTTGCAAAAAATTTAGTTGCATTGTGTCTGTAGTCACTAAAACTACCACCTGGCTTCGTTTTCGGTAGCAGTCTTGATATACCCTGTAAAAAACCATTAGATTTTAAAACTGTTTATGCATAATACAGTACGTCACAAAACAGGACCTATCTAGAATTTCACTACGAAAGCTTCCCCACTATCCTACATGGTAGTAGTTATCCGAGCAGATACGAACCTGCCACCGTGGGATTACGTATTTCAGCTCATTCAGCGCTGTAGAGCGCGTTAAATTGCAAAAGCCGTTTTTGAACGCCCTTCGGTAATTCCACGTGCTTTGAATGCAACGGCTCTGACGTAATCTGGATTACTGTGGAATTATTTAGAATTGTAAGCTGGAGTGTATCGCCCGATATGGCGTGAGGCTCGCCCCCTATCACATTGTGGGGCGGAATATACGAGGCGAAACGTGGGTGTTCTGGTAGCACCTCTGCCTACCCCTTCTGGGAAAAAGGCGTGTATTTATGTATGTATGTAAGCTGGAGTGAAGACCGCGTGTTGGCAAACGTAGCGTGGGACGTCCTCTGGCCAGATCTGACGACTTGCACAAGAGGACCGGCAGCAATAAACAGAGTGCGCAAACAAACGGCGCACTTGCTGATATACATTTTAGTAATTGCGTCTAGATTAAAATGCATTTTCATAGCGTAGTCTGATAATAACAAAGATGCCGAGAAATTAACAATTAACAACACACGTGCTTCCCCTTAACGTATTACGCCAAATTGATACCTATGTACCTCTGTAACAAGTGTTAAGACGAAGTCTATGAAAGTTTTGTTGTTGTTCAAAATAATTTTCACTGTTTATTTCGTTAACTATTTAATAAACGACGAAACGAAAAAACACGTATATGTTAAAATCTTGTGCTTTACCCATCCCAACCGGTTTTAATCGAAAAGGTGGTGGTAATTCTTAAAACTTTATAAGGTCATAACTCCAAAATGGATAGGTATTTTCCAAATATTATTTCTTTATTATCATATTAATATTATGCCCTTCTATTCAACTGAGCAATTGCAACATTTTCCTGCGCTCCCTGTATAAAGCAACAGATCGGGCTCTGTGGCGTACTGCGGGAGAGGCTTATGTCCAGCAGTGGCCTGCAACGGGCTGATGATGATGTAGAAGCTGTTATGAATATTATTAAGAATTGTATTTTAAGGAGTAAGTGGTAGACATTGATGTAGCGAGAATAAATAAATTTAAAAAAATCTTTATTATACTTTCTTAGTTTCAAAAAGTAAGATTGGTGTATTGATGGGAAGTAAGGTACATATATAGACACGACAGTTGGTTGTACGCTGGTTGTGAAACGTGAGGCCGCGGGTTCGATGCCCGCACCGAGACAAATTTTTGTGTAACCCACAGGTATGTGTTTCGGGTCTGGGTGTTTGTGAGAGCGAAAAGTCTCTCGTAGTATCTGATACGACACAAGACTCAATCTTATTGTGGGGTCAGGACTATGTATGTGACTGTTGGGTGTATTTATTTATTTATTATTATTATTATCAGAATACGCTCAGTTCCACAAAACCAATAATAACATCACCCTACTCGGAAACCGAACCAACAGCCTCATACCATGCACGCAGCCATTTGTCCATGGATAATACAAAATAATTATACAATTTTAAATTCACAAAGCTCTTCACAATATTACATTATATTTCTAATAAGAACATAATTTATAAAATTCTCCCCAAGTGCTTCAGACATGATAAATCTCTGCTTCGAGACAAGGGTTGGTTTGCGAGGGTAGCGCGACCCTTTACTGTCAACCCTTACTGTATCGTATTCAGATCGACCGATTACAGATCATCGGACCTTTAAGTTTACTTATTGCGTATTTAAATGTATTGAAAGGACAAAAGGAATGCTTACTGTACTGTATCAGCCCATATACGTCCCACTGCAGGGCACACGCCTCCTCTACAATCGAGAGTACGGTTGAGAGGAGTTAGGCATAGTCCACCACGCTGGCCTAGTGCGGGTTGACGGACTTACATACCTACGTTAATAATTACATTAATACGCGTATCACCAAGGCGGCATTCTCGCAACATATGCAATTTTTTTTTGAGGTCTCGAGTTCGATTCCCGGGTCGGGCAAAGTGATGTTGGCTTTTTCTGTTAATTATCAGCCTGGAGTCAGGAATTGTGCCCGATATGGCGATATGCTCAGCCCCTATCACATCATGAGACGGAAAATAGAAGGCGAAACGTGTATGTCTTGGTAGCACCTCTGCCTACCCCTTGGGGGAAAGACGTGAATTTACATATGTGTATAGTCGTATATATATTTTTTTTAATTAATAAAAAAAAACAGTTTTGTAACACGTAATATTGTATTTTTAACATACATACATACATAACCACACGCCTTTTTCCCAGAAGGGGTAGGCAGAGGTGCTACTAGAACACCCACGTTTCGCCTTGTATATTCTGTCCCACGATGTGATAGGGGGCGAGCCTATCGCCATATCGGGCACAAATTCCTGACTCCGGGCTAATAATGAATAGAAAAATCCAATATCACTTTGCCCGACCCGGGATTCGAACCCGAGACCTCAGCTTTGCAATCATACCGTAGTACCACTACGCCACCGAGGCAGTCCGGACATTTTTAACCGACTTCAAAAAAAGGATTGTCAGTTCGATTGTATGTTTTTTAATGCAAAGCTGCGTTACTTTGTTTATACATACATATATCTATATACTTATTATGTACGTATATACATTTCAGTAGATTCGGGACTCCATCCGACTGTTGTATTATTACCCATCGAAAAAGCCGTGGAATAAGGAAAAAACATCCTTATAATGCATTACGGAAAAAGAAACACACCCTCAGATAGCTTCGGATCTTTACAAGGAGGCTTTCTGGTCCATAAAATATTGTTGCGTGACCTACATAGGTTGGAAGGTTGGTACAACTACTGCCATCTAGTGATGGGTAATCGAAACTCAATGTCAATGTCAAAACAAGAATATTACTCTTGCCAAATCAGGAATTATGGTCGTTTTATAACTTTTAATGTGTGTAAATAAGTTTTTATTGAGTTGTCGTAAAAATGTTTAGCTGTTTTTAATGCTGTAATAAAAGTATAGGATTTGCTGTACAAAGTACAATGACGCCATCTATACGATAATATATATTTATTTGAAGTAATGCATTTAAATTTGAAGATAACGCTAATTAAGCAGATAGTTTTGTAAAATAAATATATGAAATATTCATTTATCGTAGTAATTATTAATGTTGAATATTTTTACCACCGACATCTAGCGGCAATAAATCATAACAATGTGCGCATTGTATGACATATACGAAATGAACAATAATTGAGAACACTGTATCAAGTTAATGGTGACAAAAAAAAATAGAGGAAATATGATTCGATGAAAAGCAAATGCATTTTAACAAAATTAAATTTGTGTAATATATTATGAATAATATCTTGTTCTGCGACATCTATCGGCGATGTAACGCTATAGTCTAGGGGCTTGCACGCGTAATTTGTGCAACTTCTCTCGACAGTTTAGTTCTACCCTTTGCGCACAGATGGCGCTGATCTGAATTGCAACTAGTAATTTCAAGTGGCTGATGAAAACTAGATGTCGCTTATTTTGTACTTGACCTTTTAGGAATTCAATCGTATTGTCCACGCTTATTAATATCTTCAGTTTGAAGAAGTCTTAAAACATCGTTTTGTTTTGTAATAATACGACAAACTGTCTTCAGTACTCTGCAAACTAATTAGAGTATCTATTATGATATGCCTGTCACTCGCCAATTGACATAATTATGCCGGCCTGGGGGGTCACTCTATGATCGGAAACAAAGTTCAAATTTTCTATCGTCGCACATAAAAGTATAAAAATGTACCTAAGTCGGCCTAGGTACTCCACAAAATGATGGAAACCTCCATGGTACGTCGTAACCACAGACTTAGTTCGGAGTGAATGCTAAGTATCACAGAGAATAGTATTGATTTATAAAAGTAGAAAACTTATGACTTCGGTCGCCGATGGTCCGAACATTCGAGTTTAGTTTCTTATCATAGAGTAACCACCTTGATCTGAATTTACATAGGTGAACAGGAACCTGAAACACAATACACACTTGCATCTCTATGACGGGCTTACCATCGTGTCCTGTGGTCGCTTACCTACCGGGCGGATGCGTATATCCTACCACCGGCAAAATTATCGACTAACCAATAAATGGTAGGTTTGTCATATGTGAGAGGCGGCCAGGGTAGATACCACCGCAATAAATATTTTTTTTATTGTATCAGCCCATGTACGACCCACTGCAGGGCCCGAGCCTCCTCCACAATCGAGAGTATGATTGAGAGCAGTTAGCCCATATAGTCGACCACGCTGGCCTGGTGCGGGTTGGCGGACTTTACATACCGTAGAAATTTCCTGAAATCGCTACGGTATGCAGGTTTCCTCATGATGTTTTCCTTCATCGTTATGGTGCAGTTTAACATAAAGCACGCACACACATATAACACACACAATGTCGATAAATACGCCCTGCCTACCCTTCTGGGAAAGAGACGTGAGTTTATAGTAAGCTAACATAGTATAGCTCTATACGGCCTAACCCCTCTTGTTTTACTCTCGATTGTAGAAGAGGCCCGTGCCCTGCAGTGGGACGTATGTGGGCTAATACAGAAGTTAACATAATAGTTAGTATTTAACCACGTAGTTAGTAGTTAACTGCTGTAGTTTTCGCGTTAACCACTGCCATTACAGCGTCAACTTACAAAGTACTTCGTATCTCTTAACTACCCCAGAAACGGAGACGAAAACTATTGTCGAGAAAACTATCTTTAACAAGCGAAACAAAACGTATATATGTACTCGTATGTATTTATATGTATATTTATCTTTATAAGTATTTACACGTGTATGTATATTAGGAGTGAATAACTACGAGCATGTATCATATATTGTGTATATATAAATTATAAACAATTTGTTTATCTATGTTTTCTTGTTGGAGCTTGTATCGTTTACATTCTAGACTGTCCTGTCTGCTTTTCCTTGTGTTATATCCATCCAAAGGTTGTCTGTAAAAAATCGCCTAGAGCGATAAGACTCCCATCTGTACTATTTTCTTAATTTGTATTATCTTTGTATGTTTTTCCTTTCTGTGTGCAGTTAAGAATAATAATAAAATAAATAAAAACAATTTAATAAGACCTCTGTAATGTACTAAAGATTGCACTTATAAGAGGCCTAAATATTTTTGAAAATTTTATAATATTTCACGCCTTTTTCCCAAAAGGTAGGCAGAGGTGCTACCAGGACACCCACGTTTTGCCTTGTGTGTTCCGTCCCACGATGTGATGGGCGCGAGCCTATCGTCACATTAGGTACAAATTCCTGACTCCAGGCTAATAATTAAAAGAAAAATCTAAATCACTTTGCTCGACCCAAGATTCGAACCCAAACCCCAGCTTTGTAATCGGACTGTAGTACAACTGTGCAACGAAGGCAGTCGTACCTTATTGTGTAACCAAGATTGCACATTCCTTATATAAGGCTATCTTTTATCACATTTACGTATCATCATCAGCCCGTTGCAGTCCACTGCTGGACATAGGCTTCTCCCAGGATACGCCACAGAGCCCGGTCTGCTGCTTAATGCATCCAGTCGCTGCCGGCCCTCTTGTAGTCGTCCCGCCATCTGGCGCATTTCCATATATTTAACTATGAATAATCTCTTTATTGTACACCAGATACATGAAAGTAGACAGCATTATACGACAAAAGAAAAAAATGCACAAGTGGCGGTCATAATGTCAAGTGGCGGTTTGACAGCCTCCGTGGCGTAGTTGGTTAGACGCCGACTGTGAAACGAGAGGCCGCGGGTTCGATCCCCGCACCGACACAAATGTTTGTGTGGCCCACAAATATTTGCGTCGGGTCTGGGTGTTTGTGAGACCGAAAAGTCTCTCGTATTTTCTGATACCCACGACACAAGACTTAATTAATCTTAATGTGGGGTCAGAACTATGTATGTGACTGTTGGGTGTATTTATTATTTATTATGCCTAAAGTAATTTCTGCCAGACAACCATCGGATGGATGAATGGAGAAAGAACGGAATTTGGGGCAGCTTCAGGTGTACATATTTTTGTATTGTATCAGCCCACATACGTCCCACTGCAGGGCACGGGCCTCCTCTACAATCGAGAGTACGATTGAGAGTGGTTAGGCCATATAGTCCACCACGCTGGCCTAGTGCGGGTTGGCGGACTTACATACCGTAGAAATTCTTTAAAATTGCTACGGTATGTAGGTTTCCTCACGATGTTTTCCTTCACCGTTTAAGTGCGTGGTGGTGTACATATAATTGAACTTAATATATTATTAAATACATATATACAGGGAGCGCAGGAAAATGGCGCACTTGCTCAGTTGGATACAAGGGCATAATGTTAATATGATAATAAAGAAATAATATTTGGAAAATACCTATCCGTTTTGGAGTTATGACCTTATAAAGTTTTAAGAATTACCACCACATTTTCGAATAAAACCGGTTGGGATGGGTAAAGCACAAGATTTTAACATATACGTATATTTTCGTTTCGTCGTTTATTAAACAGTTAACGAAATAAAAAAAACAGTGAAAATAATTTTGAACAACAACATTTATAGACTTCGCCTTAACATTTGTTACAGAGATACATAGGGATCTATTTGGCGTAATGCATTAAGGGGAAGCACGTGTGTTGGTAATTGTTAATTTCTCGGCATCTTTGTTATTATCAGACTGCTCTATGAAAATGCATTTTAATCTAGACGCAATCACGATTTACTAAAATGTATATTAGCAAGTGCGCCGTTTGTTTGCACACCCTGTATATTACATACATACCCAATATACATGAATCTGAACCTCTTGTTTAAATTTAAACACTCAAATCACAATACAAATACAATAAATTATTCCTACTTCCATTTACAATAATATGGTAGAGTCGAGCTCTACCGTCAATTTGTCTCAGCCGAGAGCGCGAGGTAGCGGACCGACTAGCAATTCGATTATACCGCCACTGTGCACTCTGATTGCCTCCTATACCTATGGACTCTACGTGGTAGAGACGGGCAGTAAAGTTATTAATTGTGGGGATTTTTAAAGAGATATTATCATTGTGGTGTCTTTTTGTTACGCGAATGTTACATTGTATCTATATCAGCCCATATACATCCCACTGCAGGGGCTCCTCTACAATCCAGTGTACGATTGCGAGGGGTTAGGCCATATTATATTCCACCACGCTGACCTAGTACGGATTGGCGAAAATGCCATAGAAACTCTTATTAATCGCTATGGTATGCAGGTTTCCTCACGATGTTTTCCTTTACCGTTATAGTGCGTGGTGATTGACCATCAAAACACACATGACTCCGAAAAGTCATAATATTTTGTTCGTTTGCTTGAACGCCGTAATCTTGAGGAAAAACTGATAAAACTACTTGAAAAATCCATAGGAAGTGGTATTTCGATTTCAAAATTCTTTTGTTGTTGTATATTACACATTTATCGAGGAAGGTAATTAAACATCCCGCTATGACTAATAGGAGCGGAGCATTCATGAAAAATGTCGCTTAAACGATATCCCCGCCGAAAAGTATGTGCACTCGGGCGAAACCAGGCCGAGCCGCTAGTTGTATGTAAAATAAGGAGCAGTCACCAGACTCTACGTAACAGAATCGGAACTCTGTATTTTATGATATTGCTTTTAGAGTATATTACTGGTAGAGTTTGTAGGAAATATTGTACTTATAAAGGAGAATTCAGGCTGTGCGGTATCATTGTATTATGTACATATTTTGTTGTGGCTTTTTAAATTTGTAATGATAGATATCAGTAATTCTGATGACTCTATCTGTCAATTGGTAGAGTTTATGTAATGTGGTCTCTTTCTCTCTGTGTCTCTCACTCTTTAGCCACAGGAAGTCCACTGCTAAACATGTAATCTTGTATATCTCTGTTGAATTCGAAACATTGTGCCTTTATTTTGTGTATAGAATAACTTCCGAACTCTACCTAAACAGGTAGAGAACAGTAGCTCTTGTTACAATATGTTGAGATTTCATGATGTTCGTTGTAATATGTTATAGTACCGTTAAGGACGCTACTTTCTAGAGTACATATAATTAAATTATAGAAATGATATTAAACGACAATACAGACACTAGGTCTGCCAACCCGCAATAGGCCAGCGGGGTGAACTATATGGCCTAACCCCTCTCAGTCATACTTTCGATTATAGAGGAGGCTCGTGACTTGCAGTCATAGATAATCAAAATACTTTAAGAGTATTAAAATACACAAAAAAAAATTTACCAAACTAAATGAAAAAATAATATATCGCACAGTAATTTCCATTTTCCAATTTACATCGTTAAATATAGTACGTGAATTTTGTTGCAAAAAGTGCTTATGCTTCTCTGCATATCGAGGTTTTAATTAATACCGTGCCCCGAGGTAATAATTTAAAACATGCGCTATGAAATATAATATAGTAAGGAACTACATACTAGAGTAAGGAATTGCTGTAAAACTCTGTACAATACCGGCGACGTGTACTCTATCATAAAATGAAATATTAGCCCAAGTTTAATATGTAATGTAGAGCAAGACTCTAGGTACTTGGTAGAGTATAGATTATAAAATATAGGTATATCTATAAATAGATGAATATAAATATAATCTACTAGCGGCTCGGCACGGCTTCACCCGAGTGCAGATAATTTTTGACCGGGAACCTCTTAAAAGGAATTCATTTTCCCCGTTTTAGCAACATTTTTCGTCGCTGCTTCGCTTTTGTGGGTCTTAGTGTGATGTTATAGTTATATAGTGCCTATATAGTTCTTCGATAAGTAGGTCATCCAATCTATTTATTTTTTCTTTCGTTTATTAGTCCTAAAATATAGTAGTCCTTGACTTTTCTTCTCATTTTTTATGTATAATTTTTCCTTGTTTTTGCTTGCGTCAGTCTTATTTAAAGTGTTGTGTACTTTATGTGGTATATAATTCGCAATATAACAGTAGCAAAGAATGGTGTTAGTTGTAACAATGTGTATACTGTTGGAGAACCTTAATTCAATAAATAAACACCTAATTAAATTTTTCAATTTGACCGAGGAGTTCCTAAGATATTTGTGTTCAAACAAACAAACTCTTCGACTTTATATATGTGGCGATGTTGTGCTGAGAGCAATAAAAAAACATTTTTCTTCTAATTTTCTTTACTGTTCGTTAACTAATTAAACACGTCATAAAATGTATTTATTTATTCTTAACGGCACACAGAAAGAAAAAACATTCAAATTAAGAAAAAAATACTGATGGCGGTCTTATCGCTCTAGGCGATTTTTTACAGACAACATTTGGATGGATGTAACTCAAGGAAAAGAAGACAGGGCAGTCTGGAATATAAAAGATACAATCTACAACAAAAAAATATATAAGCAAATATGAAATAATTAATATAATTAAATAATATATTAAAATTATTAATCGCCTTACTCGCTTGCGTCCTTTTACCATCCTTCCGCCATTCCTATCCTCTTCCATTCACTTGTACTTTGTCATGCTTTCACCCACTCTAGTTAAGTTTAGTTACTGCCAATATTTATACCCACATATAGATGTGGTAAGTTGTAATATAGTAGAGTATTGAATAGCTTTCGAACTCTACCTAAAGAGGTAGAGAACAATGTATCACTTGTGACATTGTGTTGAAAGCGAGAAGTTATTCAGGTAGAGTCTATAGCGACTCTATCTTGGTAGAGCTACAACAATAGTCTTGTTATACATTATTTTAAAACCTTGCAGCATGAAATATTATATTCCTTTATAATACACCTCGAATTTACATAAAATAAGGAATTGCTATAAAATTCTCTACAATATCGACTCCTATCATAAAATGAAGTATTGCCCCAAGTTTAATATGTAAGGTAGAGCAAGATTCTAAGTTATTTACTTGATATAAAATATATGCATAGTAGTATTTTTATTGTGTACTAACATTTTTATGCCCTGGCTTCTAATTTCGTGATGTAGGTAGAGTAAGGAAGTAATAGACTCTACATATTTTTGGAATTCTTGTAAAGAACTTTGAAGTACTTAAATAAGTTTCTAGACTAAGTTTCAATTCATTTAAAGGAAATTAAAAACTGGAAAAAAATATGTGGTCTTAATTAATCAAATAATGTTTTTTTACATACATACATAAACTCACGCCTTTTCCCATTAGGGGTAGGCAGTGGTGCCGTTTAAACGTAAATAAGTAACAGACACACAAACTTTCGCCTTTATAATATTACTAGAATAATTTCGAGTATCTTAACTACAAATATTACTACGAAATATAAGCCAATCATGTAAGCGATTTCATAAGCAAAAAACAATAACTATGAAGTTAATGAAATAACTAACCAAATAAATAAATAACCACTCTCAATCGATTCTTTCGATTGTAGAGTAGGCCCGTGCCCTGCAGTGGGTCGTATATGGGCTGATACAATACAATACAATACAATAATGAAATAAAACAAAATCTAAGGCATTCAAGTCCGCCAACCCGCACTAGGCCAGCGTGGTGGACTATATGGCATAACCACTCTCAATCGTACTCTCGATTGTAGAGGAGGCCCGTGCCCTACAGTGGGACTTATATGGGCTAATACTTAAAAAATAATCAGATAACCTTAAAAAACACGTCAATATAACTATCCAATTAATGAAGTTCTCAAAATTTTCCTGAAAAGATAATCTTTCTTTACCCATTAAGAGAAAAAACAATCAACCACTACTGTTCCAAACGACTATTTGGAATAATAAGAGAGTAAAAGAGACGCACTTATGTAAAAACACACAGGAGCAAAAGAGACAACGCGAGGTGTCATCAATCGATCAGGTTGCCATGGCAACGTACAGGCCACCGCAAAAGTGCGAAAATGATGTACGTGTAAACGTATTTTAAAACCGCACTGTGCGGGCGGTTGTAAATTGATTTTGTACATAGATGGCGCTAGTTGGCATGACAAATGTATTGTTTATAGGTTGTAATATTTTGTCCCTGTTTCTTTATACTCGAACTGGGTTGAAAGGAAAAAAGTTAGCTAAAATGTAATCATTACCATTATTAGTTTCTAATTTACACTGGAGAATAGTAAAAAATACAAAAAAATAACAGATATTATATCTAATGAAGGCAGCTACGCAATAATTACCCACTTTTAATATATTTTTGTAATGTAAATCCTTAAGATCCTGGTATAGATAATGTCAAAAACTTTTTAAATTATGGTATTGTCATTAGTCCATAATAAGTGTGCAAAATTTCAAATCGATTCAACTTTTAGAAGTGCTCGAAAATCGACTTCTAAGATTCCGTTACATACATACATACAGGCGAAGCTTATAAAAGAGTGTTAAAATCCAAACGAGAAAGGTTAAAACATCGTCAAAACACCATCTTTTTTATATATCAATTATTTAATTTAATACAAAAATATAAATTAAAAGACACTATGTAGGTTTGGTCCATTATTATTTTATGAAAAAATTCTAAACGACTTACATATACTTATATAAAAATATATATTGCAGAATGAATTACATAAAATATAACCTATTTCAAACTCGTATTCTATCGAGACATTGATTAATAGTATAAATGGTATTTCATTTTTATGTTCCATTTTTATAAAACATTTACATACATACACAAACTCACGCCTTTTCCCCAGAAGGAGTAGGCAGAGGTGCAACCTGGACACCAACTTTTCGCCTTGTATTTTCCGTACCACAATGATTGGGGGCGAGCCTATCGCCACATATTGCCCAAATTCCTGACTCCAGGCTGGTAATGAATAGAAAAATAAAATTATGTTTTATTAGGCCTAGAATTCGATTTTTTTAAAATATACATTCATACATATAACTCAAAGTGGGAGAAATTGATTAGTAACTAACAAAAAAAAAATCGTCGCGTAGATTCGATCTCTGCACAGGACAAATGCTTGTGTAACCACAAGGTTTTCGCGTCTGGATGTTTGTGAGACCGAAAAGTCTCTCACAGTTTCTGATACGTAGTGGGGTAAGGATTATGTATGTGACTGTTGGGTACATATTTTTCAAAGTGGGAGAAAAAATTAGTAACTAAGCGTAATATAATATGAACTGCTGAGCACAATCCCAATCCTAAATAATTGTTATGAGATTTTACAATCTTGATAACTCACATAGGCTTGACTTGGGAATCAAACTTTGTAGATCACGATTCGCAACCCATGCTATCACCTTTATAGTTTCAGAATGACAACCCGACTTTAACGATGAAGGAAACATCGTGAGAAAACATACATAAAAATCTTAACAAAATTCTAATTCGAATGCCCAACATCCCTTTCCTCTTCCCATCCTGTTTCCTCCCCGCTCCCCTCCCAATTGGGCCGGCAACACATCCATGATCCAGCATTGTGGATGTTCATGTGCAGTGATCACTTACCCTCAGATGACCAGTTTGCTTGTTTACCGAAACTATACAATAAAAAAATAAGACGTCCGCTAACCCGTACTACAGCGTGATATGGCCTAACCTCTCTCAATCTAACTCTCGCATGTAGAGGAGGCCTCCGCTCAGCAGTGGCCGATGGGCAGATAGTTACAATAATTCTGGAACGTTCCATTTATATCGGATATCAGTGGGGACAGCTTGACAGCGTATGAGTCGGTTAAGCGATGCGTTTGTTCTGCTATTGACAGCGTTGCAGCTTATATTTTACTTGGTTGCGGTAATAAAATGTAGTAGATATTACTAGTGGCTTTGCTCATGTGCTTAGAAATACAGGGTATATCAAGACTGCTGCCGTAAACGAAGCCAGGTTGTAGTTTTATTACATAGACTTTAGACACAATGCAACTAAAATTTTTGCAAATAAAAGCGACGATTTTTTTGCAATTTTTTTCCTATCGTCGTATTTGCGTGGTAAATACAAACATTTTCTTACAAAAATAATGTACATGTTTTATTTTTAAAGATGCTGTAGTACTAAAGGCTTTGAATTATAATTTTAGCAAAAACTATAGATTTACTACCTAAACACAATAATATTTAAAACCATTACAAAATAAATCGTCGCGATTTTTTGCCAAATTTTTAGTTGCATCGTGTCCGTAGTCACTAAAACTACCACCTGGCTTCGTTTTTGGTAGCAGTCTTGAAATACCCTGTATATACATAGATGAATGTATGCTGTGACACGTGAGGTCGCTGGTTCGATCTCCGCACAGGACAAATGCTTGTGTAACCACAGGGTCTTCGGGTCTGAGTTTGTGAGACCGCAAAGTCTCTCGTAGTTTCTGATACGACACAAGACTCTATCTGAGTGTGGGCTCAGGACTATGTAAGCGACTGCTGTATATAAAACAAAATACGTACGTAACACATTTTGTACTAGTATCGGCAAACGCATAACGCATAATGTTTTACCTCTATCGTAAATTACCCTCGCTTTGTGAATGTACACACCTATAATAGGCATGTGCATCAGAATCTTATATTGTAAGTATTTCGGTAAATTTTTAATGCATATGTTGTTGAAGGTGAAGGAAAACATCGTGAGGAAACCTGCATACCGTAGCGATTTTAAAGAATTTCTACGGTATGTAAGTCCGCCAACCCGCACTAGGCCAGCGTGGTGGACTATATGGCCTAACCACTCTCAATCGATTATCTCGATTGTAGAGTAGGCCCGTGCCCAGCAGTGGGACGTATATGGGCTAATACAATACAATATGTTGTTGGTGTGTCTTTTTTAAATAAATAAAAATGAATAAAATAAACGCAGCGATAGTCCGTTTTCAAGGCGTTCAGACGATCCAATTAAGGATGCGGGAAGTCGCTGGATGCTTCCAACAGGTCGATGTTGAGATCCTTGGGCGAGGTCTATGTTCAACATTTCTTCCTGAGGCTGAAGAGATATAGTACAATTTGGTAGAAAATAGCAATCTGGCTGGACATCGATCAGCCATTCTGTTAAACAACTAGCCGTGTTGTGAAATATGCCTTTTGCGGGTAGTAGGTCTCATATGTGAGAGGCCGCCTGGGTAGGTACCACTGCAATGTCTATTTCTCCCGTCAAGAACAGTGTAAATGCACTGTTGTGTTTCGGTTTGAGGGACATTGTAGGCGAATAGCTACTGGACGTAATAAGACTTAACATCTCATGTCTCAGGATGGCGAGCGCAGTGGAATGCCAGCATTACTTTGTAATTCATGATGTTGCTTCTGTACATGAGCGGTCGTTTCGGTTACTGCTAAGCGCATGGCATGCTCGTCTCGCCATTCATCGCAAAAAATAACTAATTGAGCATAATGAATGCAACTGCCATTTCTATATAATTACAGTTTTTTTTTTTTTTTAAGCCTTTATAGGCAGACGAGCTAGCGGCCCGCCTGATGGAAAGCGGCTACCGCTGCTCATAGACCTCCGCAGTGCCAGGGGTCCAGCAAAACAAAGTCGCTGCCTACCTTAAGGAAAGTACTCTCTTTAAGCTAGGTGCTATACGAGGGGCAGTCTGTGTAGGTACCACCGCTCTGGCTATTTCTGTCAAGCAACAGTATGTAAATATTGTACTGTCTCGGTGGCGCAGTTGTAAAACGGTATGAAACACACGGATTTCTTTCCCAGAAGGGGTAGGCAGAGGTGCTACCAGAACACCAACGTTTCGCCTTGTATATTCCGTCCCACGATGTGTTAGGGGGCGAGCCTATCGCCATATCGGGCACAAATTCCTGACTCCGGGCTGATAATGAATAGAAAAATCCAATATCACTTTGCCCTACCCGGGATTCGAACCCGAGACCTCAGCTTTGCAATCGTACCGTAGCACCACTACGCCACCGAGGCAGTAGTATTAGGCTAGAATTAAGTGATAACGGAGGGAGGAGGGGGGTGTTAAGGCGGGTCTGCTGAGACGTATAAAAAAAATGCGAATTCTCACAGACGTTGCAATACAAAATATTAGTTTGGGAATCCCTGCTTCCTTATAACTGTTGAAATTGTACTCAACATCCGTTACTAGCACGGTCGCCGGTCATTTTTATGCACAGACTCGCGCGAGTATATTTCAAAATATTCCTGTATATAGATTTTTGAGATTTACTTTTATATTCTTATCCACCAGAGTAACCATATTTAAACATACTTTACGTATCTGAAACCCTGTATCCCCAAAGGGATGGGCAGAAGCGAAACGAGGACACTAAAATTTCACCGATATTTTATTCCCGTGATATTGGGGTTAAACGACCCTTGTATGGAGCAAAAATCGAGCCCCATACAAATTATATAAATAAAGAAAAATTACACAATATGAAAAAGTAATTTTACACAGTACCACAGAAATTGACATCTGACAGTCTCAGTGGCGCAGTTGGTTAGACGCCGGCTGTGAAACGAGAGGCCGCGGGTTCGATCCCCGCACCGAAACAAATGTTTGTGAGGCCCACAAGTATTTGTCCCGGGTCTGGGTGCTTGTGAGACCGAAAAGTCTTAGCTTCTGATACACGACACAAGACTTTATTGAACTAAATATAGGGTCAGGACTGTGTATGTGACTGTTGGGTGTATTTATTAATACATACAAAATTATTTATGGAAGTCACATCATAGCGAACATTTGTCTTTGTGCGGGAATCGAACATGCGGTTCCCTATCGCACAGCGTCTTAAGCAACAACACCACTGTTTACCAAATAAAAAATCTATGGACCGACCTGAGAACCGAACTCAAGACCACACAGTTCAAACCCCACAAACTAGCAACTTGAGAAATAATACGATTTCCTATTCAAAACAAGATTTCATTGAACATTTCGCAATTACAAAGTTTAATTTCACTTTTCCGTCGTTAATCCATTAAATTGAATATCTAAGCTTTAATTAAGTAAAATAAGTTAATAGTAACTTAACTTTTACTTAGAAATTATACGCCTTGTAATAAATAGTCTGTAGTTTAGGGTGACTGTGCGTGGTGGCCTGTTGGTAACGGACCAGACGCGGCTGCCTACATGTTCACGGTGGTCACTTGCTCAAATCCCAGGGCACACCTCTGACTTTTAGGAGTCATGTGTGTATTGATAGTCAATCACCACGCACTATAACGGTGAAGGAAAACATCGTGAGGAAACCTGCATACCATAGCGATTTGTATAAATTTATATAGTATGTAAAGTCCGCCAACCCGCACTGGACCAGCGTGGTAGATATGGCCTAACCCCTCTCAATCGTACTCTCGATTGTAGAGGAGGCCCGTGCCCTGCAGTGGGACGTATATGGACGATACAGTTAGGGTGACTACCCTCTACAATATAATTGCATTTTTGTATGGTCATAACCCTGCCTCGGTGGCGTAGTTGTTCTACGGTACGATTACAACGCTAAGGTCTCGGGTTCGAATCCCGGGTCGGGTAAAGTGATATTGGATTTTTCTGTTTATTATCAGCGATTATATTGCGATAGGCCCCCTATCACATCATGGGACGGAACACATAAGTCAAAACGTCCTAGTTGCACCTCTGCCGACCCCTAGTGAGAAAAGGTCATGATATTTATGTATGCGTGTAGCAAAAATTAATAACAAGTTTTACTTAGCAATTACACCAGTCTTGTAATAGTTGGAAAGTGGCAATTTATGTTCGAAAGATGTTAACACTTTCATACTTTTAAAAGACTTTCATAGTTATAAAAGACTTTGTTCGAAACAGTCCGCTTGTTGTTTGCTAAAAAAGTTGTTTCATAATGGCTTTGTGTAATGTTTTTATACTGATTTCAAGTAGTATTGGTGTTTCGGTCAAGTACCGCGCAGTTTAATAGCCTATTTACATGTGAAGTGTGAAGTGCGTGGTGGCCTCGTGGTAAGGACCAGACTCGGCTGCCTACATGTTCACGGTGGTCGCGGGTTCAAATCCCAGGGCACACCTCTGACTTTTCGGAGTTATGTGTGTATTGATAGTCAATCATCACGCACTTTAACGGTGAAGGAAAACATCGTGAGGAAACCTGCATACCGTAGCGATTTTAAAAAAAATCTACGGTGTGTAAGTCCGCCAACCCGCACTAGGCCAGCGTGGTGGACTATATGGCCTAACCACTCTCAATCGTACCCTCGATTGTAGAGGAGGCCCGTGCCCAGCAGTGGGTCGTATATGGGCTGATACAGATACAATACAATACATGTGAAGAGTTTCTCGCCTTGACGACACGATTATCGTAAGGATAAAAAAAAGTTGCATCGCGTAAACTTTTCCGAGAATACGATAACCTTATAGTAATTGGAAGCCTCCGTGGCGCAGTTGGTTAGACGCCGAATGTGAATCGAGAGGCCGCGAGTTCGATCCCCGTACCAAGACAAAAGTTTGTGTGATCCGCAGGTATTAGATGGTAAGTGATCACTGCCGCCCTTGAACATCTACAACGCTTGCATCATGGATGTGTTGCGGTCCATCAGATTGGGAGGGGCGCGGGAAGGGAAAAGAATGGGAACAGGAAAGGGGTATTGGGCATCCGGCAGTCTCACTCACCGAACGAAACGTCAAAGCAAAGCTGTCGCTTCACGTCGATCTTCTGTGAGACAGTGGTACCACCCCGGACGAGCCTGCCCAGTCATGCTGAGTCATGACTGACAGCGTGGCTCTAACACTTTACAAGTATCTTTTTCTTATAACCAACCCATGGCTGTTTGCAAAAACTGCCCAGAGCAATAAGACCGCTGTTTCTACATTTTAAAACAGTATTTACTTGTTCAAATATCCTCAGTGTACAAAAAAGTTAACAATGAAAGAAAATAAAAACACAATAATTGGAGCGAGGCAAATGTGAAAATAAAGTTAAAAGAAAAATTCCCAAATGTCCTCGTCTCATTTTAAATTATTTATTAAGAGTTCAACATTTATTTTTTCACGTAGTGTAGTACAGTGGCTTTTATTTGTATTAATGTTTATTTTATTTACAATTATTTGTTGAAATTTTATTTATTTATTCTTAACTGCACACAGAAAGGAAAAACATACAAAAAAATAATAAAAATAAGAAAAAAGTACAGATAGCGGTCTTATCGCTCTAGGCGATTTCTTACAGACAACCTTTGGATGGATATAACACAATGAAAAGAAGACAGGGCAGTCTAGAATATAAAAGAGACAAGCTCCAATACAAACAAAAGAAAAAAAGGAAAATTAACAAATTGTTTATAATTTATATATTTTAATTTTTTTCAATGTGGCAGAGCCACGCTGAGAGTCATGACTCAGCATGAATGGGCAAGCTCGTCCGGGGCGGTACCACTGGCTCACAGGAGATCAATGCGAAGCTTTGTTGTCGCTTTTCGGTGGGTGAGATTGCCGGATGCCCAATACCCCTTTCCTCTTCCCATCCTTTATCCTTCCCGCTCACCTCCTGACTTCATGGGCCGGCACCACATCTATGAACCAAGCGTTACGGATGTTCATAGACAGCGGTGATCACTTACCATCAGGTGAGCTATTTGCTCGGTTGCCGGACCTATTTTATTATTATTATTTATTTTAGTGCATTGAATGGCGAGACGAGCATACCATTCGTCTAATGGTAAGCGATAAGACCGCTCATGAACAGTAGCAAAACCAAACACTATGAATTACAAACCAATGCTTGGTACTGCGCTCGCCATCCTGAGACATAAGATGTTAAGTGTCATTATGTCCAGACATTTTTTTATCAGCCCATATACGTCCCACTGCTGGGCACGGGCCTACTCTACAATCGAGAGAATCGATGGGAGTGGTTAGGCCGTATAGTCCACCACGCTGGCTTAGTGCGGGTTGGCGGACTTACATACCGTACAAAGTTCTTTAAAATCGCTATGGTATGCAGGTTTCCTCATTACTCTGGCTATAATCCTTCAAATCGGAACACAACAGTGCATTTAGGCTGGAGTTTGGTGGGATAAATAGACGTTGCGGTGATACCTACCCAGGCGGCCTCTCAAATATGAGAGACGTACCACAAGTTAAACTAGTGGACTAACTATAGTCCAACCCCTCTTATTCCAACTTCTTGCTGTAGAGGAGTCTCGTTCAGCAATGGGCGGTAATAGGCTCATACAGTATCCAATCCATCAGCCAAAGGAAGTCAACTGCTGAACATAGGCCTCTCCCAATGATTTCCACAGTGACCTTTTGGAGGCAGCCTGCATCCAGCGACGTCCCGCGACCTTCACCAGGTCGTCTGACCACCTAGTGGGTGGACTTCCCACGCTGCGCTTTCCATTTCGTGGCTCGATTCGATAATTTTTTGGCCCAATCGGCCATCAGTTCTCCGTGCTATGTGCCCCTGTACAGTATTGTACATAATAAATGTCTATGCCTATCGATTAACCAAAGGCAGCAGTTAATAGGCGATTTGCATGATAATGTTGGCAACACATGCATCGCCCCATCAATTTCTAACGCAAGCATAATTGTTATGACAGGAATTTGAGGGCGCCTGTTGTAGGTCATTAAAGCTATTCAGGGACGTATACAGGCTGATCCGTATATGTCCCACTGCAGGGCACGGGCCTCCTGTATAATCGAGGGTACGATTGAGAGAGGTTAGGCTATATAGGCTGCTTGAGGATAAGTAATTGTTGTAAGCACCCCATGCTTTGTAACAATAAAATGATACATTCATATTATTTCACTCGATTTTCTAATCTTAAACTCATTATCAATTATTATTTTTATTTATTTATTTATTTATTAAAATACAATGTTACAAACAAAAATAAATATTATTTCCACGAAACCGGGCTTCGGTTTGACCGTGGAGGTGGTGAGTCTCATTTACACATGTACAATACATTTGCATTAGACATTAAACAAAACATAAAGAAAAACAAAATAACACTTATGAAGTTAGAATTTTAAACAAAAATAACCAAGTATCATTCATAAACTTTATAACTATAAAATAGAATGAAAATAAAATAAAAACTGGATATAACTTTAAACAATAAAATCTAGCAAAATATCACTTCCAAAAATTTTAAACAGCAAAATAAAACATCACTTCTAAACTTATCTATAAAATTAAAATAAAATAAAACACAATATGCATTACAACTACACACAATAGAAATAAACTGTAAGTATACCTAAAAAGTAAACTAAATATATGCTTAAGGCTATTAGTAGGAACATGTTAAAAGGTGGTTTCTTAATTTGTTTTTAAAACTATTGTATACGGGATCATTTCTAATTTCCGGCGGCAAGCTATTCATTATATAAGGTAATCGTTTATTAATGGTTCTGTCGCCATAATAATTGGTAACCCGGGGAACTACATAACTACCACCGGTTACTGACCGGGTTGTATGGTCTCTATAGTATGGAATTAGATATTGGTCTTTACTGCTAAATAGTTTGGTAGCCAATAAATATTTGTGTTTTTGTCTAACGGACAGAATATTGCAGATTTTGAACAATTTGGAATAATCATTATTACAATTATTTTTAATTTTTTTACTAACCAGTAACTTAAGAAATCTGATTTGAATTTTTTCTAATTTATTTAATTGTGTTTTAAAAGTTAAGCCATAGCAATCAAGAGCATAACTTAGGATGGAGTCGACTAGGGACATATACAACAATCTTAATGTTTTAATGGGAACTTTATGGCTCAACAGATAGAACTTACCCAATAATATTCTTAGTTTTTCACTTATATAATCTACATGATGCGACCAGGAGAAGTTTTCATCTATTTTTACGCCCAAATATGTTACACAATCGGTTTTTTTAATAGGTTTGCATTTGCATTGTGTTGAGTTGGTATGGAAACATGTATATTCATGAGTTATTAATGGTGGATGTAGAACAGGTGGGCGAATGTAAGGTGAGTGTATAATTAGCATTTGAGTTTTTTCTGAGTTTAAGACTATTCCATTATCATGCGACCATTTTACGATCGCGTCTACATCTTCCTGCACTCGGGCAAAGGTTTGTGTAGCATCAGTGCCGGCATAGAGGGCGCACAGGTCGTCTGCGTACATGTAAGTAGAACAGTGACGCACCACGTCACACAAACTGTTCACGTGCATGAGGTAGCAAATGGGTCCGCACGCAGAGCCTTGCGGCACTCCACACCGTACGTCCGTCAACTTACTGAACGTCTCACCAACCTTCACCCGGTATGAACGCGATGTGAGATAATCACTGAACCATTTGTTCAGTGGCTCCCTCACACCACATTCACTCATTGCGTTAAGCAGAGTATCTGCTTCTAAAGTATCGAACGCTTTTTTAAAATCAAAGAATATGGCAACTACAAACTTCTTGTCATGTAAATAACTGTTTATTTCATTTGTGAACTTAGATAATAATGTGGTAGTGCTCTTTCCCTTTAGGAAGCCGTGTTGGCATTCGCTAATTATATTATTTTTTTGAAAGTATTTTTGGAGTTGGTTTACTATGCACTTCTCCATTATTTTATTTATACTGGATAGAATAGCTATGGGTCTATAGTTAGTTACAATGTTACGGTTTCCTTTTTTATGCACAGGACGCACTATAGCTTCTTTGAGAATTCCAGGGACAATATTATTTTTAACAGAAAGGTTAACGAGCTTGGCTAATACTGGACTAATCTTATCTATTATAAGTTTGAGATCCGACATACGTACGAGATCGCTTCCCGGTGACTTGTTGGTATTCATTTTATTAACTACTTTACTGTTGACTTTTTTATTTGGGCTTTGTTCTAAAGCGTGTTTTTTAGTTTTTCAAAGTATTATTATTTTTTTGCACAAAAAAATGGCTATCTACGACTATTTTATCAAAGGAAGGCAATTACGCGCAAATTACCAACTTTTATTTTTCATTCAAAAATAAATAAATTTATAAATGTTCTGGTTAAGATAATGTCACATACTTTAAACTTTTGTATTGTCATCGGTCCTTGACAAGTATGCAAAATTTTAAGTCGATCGAGTCGGCGTTGAAGTCCTCGAAAATCAACTTGGAAGATTCCGTTATATACATACATATGTACATACATAAGTGTGTGGTGGCCTGTTGGTAACAGAACAGACGCGGCTGCCTACATGTTCACGGTGGTCGTGCTTTCAAATCTCAGGGCACACCTCTGACTTTTCGGAGTCATGTGTGTTTTGATAGTCAATCACCACACACTATAACGGTGTAGGAAAACATCGTGAGGAAACCTGCATACCATAGCGATTTGTAAAAATGTCTATGGTATGTAAAAGTCCGCCAACCCGCACTAGGCCAGCGTAGTGGACTATATGACCTAACCACTCTCAATCATACTCTCGATTGCAAAGTAGGCCCGAGCCCTACAGTGGGACGTATATGGGCTGATACAATAAATATACACAGGCGAATCTAATAATAGCGTTAAAAAACATTTCTCCAAAAATCGAACCCTTTCTACCTTCAAAATAAGACTCAATAACCGCTGGACCAAGTGTTTTAATAACTTTGATTTACCTTGTTCGTAACCTTGCAGGTACAGTCAAGGTTTCCCCAAGGATTCGCGACGTAAACAAACGGGATAAACAAGTCAACAGTGTATTTTTCCAATATAATTTCATCGTTTATTGACAGACTGCAAAGTCTGTGTTTTGTTATAATTGATTCTTTATCGACCGTCTGCAAAGTCTCTCGTTTCTGATACGACACAAGACTCGGCATTGTGGTGTCAGGACTATGTATGTGACTGTTGGGTGTATTTATTTATGACAGCCTCCGTGGCGTAGTTGGTTAGACGCCGACTGTGAAACGGGAAGCCCCGGGTTCGATCCCCGTACCAACACAAATGTTTGTGTGGCCCACAAATATTTGTGTCGGGTCTGGGTGTTTGTGAGACCGAAAAGTCTCTCCTAGCTTCTGATACCCGCGACACAAGACTTAATTGATCTTAACTCATGTCTGGTCAGAACTATGTATGTGTGTATTTATTTATTTATAATTATGGGTGTATTTATTTATTTATAATTCCTCGATTCTCGGTAAGAAAGTCGAGCACAGGGCAATGTTATGCAATACTTAATTATAATAAACTGGATACTTAACATTAGGCGAGCACGCAACTCGTTTCCTCATTCTTTCATTGTAACAAAAACATTTTTCATCTTTATCATTTCAACGTCAAGAGTAGGCATACACACAACGGTATTAAAAATCTGATATATTTCATAACACAGCCAATACCTTTCCGATATCAGTATGGCACAAAAGCATAAAGGCATCAACTGGCAAAATTTACCGCCATTTTTACGACCCTCGGCCAAATGTTCAGAAAAAAGCAGAACCAATTGTTGATTCTAATACCTGCTCATGTCTACTACAGCGGGGCTTTTATCTGTACTTTGTACGGGCGACGGCCAGTGTAACTTGACCCGTCATATGTTGAATAATACCCCCGCTCTAGACCGGACTTCGTAAGGCGGGAGGGACGCGGGAGCTCAAGCCAAATTGGCCGTCCTGAACAATTTTGTTAAAGAGACCTGCGCAGATCTCCGCACCGCTCAGTCCACATAAACCGCCAACGGATTACGAACGTGTCCGTTCGATATTCGAAATTTCAAAAATTAAAAAAATATAATTCCAAATTCGAATTCGAAAGGAGTTCGAGCATCGATTTAAAAATAAATAAAACCGCACAGATTATATTTAAAAAACAAAATCAACAAGTGTCAATTGGTAAAGACTTGGTTGTTAGTTTTTTAATTTCCTTTTTTAATTTTGATCAGTGAAAGTGGAAGTGGGTCAGTGTACCTGTTGCCTTGTGGGCGGCGTAGTACGAGGCACGGTTGAATCAATTTTCATAATACTATCGGCCCGGTAAAAGGCGCGTAAAATTGTCTCACGCGACATCGGTGAACTGGCTGGTTTATTTTATGAATTTAGTTTTATAGCGCATAAAAGAGGTTGTATGTTTTTATATCACACAATTTTGCGATAAATATATAGAAAAATATATTAAATGTTGTTATGTAATAGTAGTTACATATATTGCTATGTGAATATAAATTATTTGTAATTTCTAAAGTGATGTTCAAGGTAAGGCCGTATGATGTTTCCTTTGCGCTGCTTTTAGTGGTAATAAAAAACGTACATTTACTAAAGTGGGCAATGTTAAGAAATTGGTAGTCCAGCCTTTCTTATACTACGTAACTTATTCACAAAATTAATCTTGTATCACTTACATGAGACATATTTTCTAATAACTAATTGAATTGAATTCCGGCGCTAAACAAGAATGACTGTGATAATTAATAAAACACATTTTTACATCCTCCGTTTAGAAGCAATGAATTTCGTCTTATATATTTGCATATTAAGTAAAATAACAGTACAATTGTTCATTAGTGACATTTTTTTATTCCTGATTCACCCGCGCCTTGTAAAATTAAATATATCAGTCTATGATGTAACTATATTTATTTCATGCGCAAAATATACCCAATTTTTACGTACACCAGTAAAACACTCGCAAATCTTTTTAATTCTATAAATTAACTTTTAAATGTTATAATTATGAAATGAAGGTATTCTTTATAACATTAACTTTTCGGATGACACCTCAGTCCACCCGTGACCACGAACTGTGTAACATCGAAAAGAAAATACGCAAAATAATTTAATTGTAATATAACATTCGCGTAAAATTAAAAATACGTATTGGGTATATTTTATCAATCGTAAACCAAAAATCCACGGTTCATATTTTAGCTTAAATAAATTTGTAAAATCAGTGCAGTGTACCCAAAACCATAGACAAAAGTGGACCATAATATTGTGTTCTGCGTACGATGTAATAAAAACATTGTAAATGTCGGAGGGCCCCTCCCGTTTACCACCGCTTATGCCATCAAAATGCAAGAGTCACGAGATGTGGGCCGCAATGACCAGGTCGATTGAGATACTGGTAGCCTTCTTTGAATATTACGCACAGAGGTATGTATTCATTTATTTACCTTACGTATTTCTAAAAAAAAAACAAAGTGTAATTGAAAATCTTTCTTGGTATGTCAAGTTAAATGTTGCTGGATGTCCAAAACTCCTATCCTCTTCACATCGTTTTTCCTTCCTGCTTCTTTACGATGGGCCGGCATCCATGATCCGATGTGGATGTTCATGAAGTGATCACTTACCATCAAGTGACGTGTTTGCTCGTTTGACAGTCGCATTGAATAATAAAAAACACTTTTTTTATTATACGCTATAAACGACAAAAAGACAGGCATAAATATATATAGATACAATTGACGGTCGTATAATTATCGGTGATATTCTAGACAATTTTTAGATGGACTGAAATGAGCTGTTGATAAAACAGGGGGTGGGTAAATAGAAAAAAGACGGGCATGATTTCACCTTCAGTAATTTAAAGTGTAATTTTCTCTAGAGTGTCTAGTCGACTGGTCTTACATTACGAGCATAATTGTGTCGAAACATGAGGAGTCGTAGTTTCTCGCATTATACAGGATGGTATTTAAATTAAACCACATGTTCCAAGCCACGCCAGGTTTGACAAAAAACTGCGATTTTAGTTTCCAAGGCCTTTGATCAGCTTAGATAAGTTCCCAAAACGAACTGATGTGCAACTAAGCAATGTAAATACTCGTTTCGATACGTGGTGGCCAAAAATCGTAAAAACTAAAATCACGATAATGGACAAAAAAACATCTTTTTTTTTTCAAATTTTGTACGATGTCACCTGAGGCGATGAGAAACATGTGGGTTAAATTAAGGTACATGTGATATCACCCTGTATTGACCCTATCAAATAGTGGGACGGAACACACAAGGTGAAACGTGGGTGTCCTGCTAGCTACCAGGAGAACCTTTGCCTACCCCTTCTGGGAAGCAGGCGTGTGTTTATATATATACGTTAAAAGTATTTTTTGCACTCATGATACATACATACATAAACATACGCCTTTTTCCCACAAGGGGTAGGCAGAGGTGCGACCAGAACACCCACGTTTCGCCTTGTATATTCCGTCCCACGATGTGATAGGAGCATCGCCATATTGGGCACAAATTCCTGACTCCCGACTGATAATGAATAGAAAAATCCAATATCACTTTGCCCGACCCGGGATTCGAACCCGAGACCTCAGCTTTGCAATCATACCGTAGCACCACTACGCCACGGAGGCAGTCTCATGATACATGTATATTTTACTTATAGTGGGCAATTATAGCAGTTAGTCTTCATAGTGTATATGTATGTCGTCTTTCAATGAATTGCCATCAAAGGCTTCCTTTTAATCATTGCTGCGTACTTTTATGTTTGTACTGGCCTCGTTTTAAATTGCCCTTTAATGTACTTTTGCTAGTGGTAGGTAAGACGATGTTTGTGTAGAGTTTCTTGTCCGTCTAGTTTTGCCCGTTCTTCTCTCGTGAAAATCGCTTTCCGAACCGGGTGGTGGAATAAAAAAATGACTGAATCAAAATTATGTTGAACATTTTTATGCATTCAATAAATTATTTTAATTTTTATTTTCATTTTATATAACATTTTTATAATCAGAAAAGAAAGAAAAAATGTGTTTTTTTTTCAATGAATGAACCATCAAAGACTCCTTTTTATACGTTACTCCATATTTTTTTGTTTGTACTGGCCACGTTTTAATTAAAAAAAGAAACCATTTATTAACACAACATGGAATGCAGAGAAAGGACAAATAAAGCATTAACACAGGTCATTAAAAAAAGTAAAAAAAAAGTTACAATTAAAATAAATAAAAGACATAAACGGAGCACGCTCACATTGTGCCAATTAGGTGGCCATCTCAGCAAAAAGCAGGCCTTAAATGTAATTTTGCTAGTGGTAGGTAAAACAACGCTTGTAAATAACAATTTAATAATCAGAAAATAAAGGAAAATAAATAGAAACACACCCAACAGTCACATACATAGTCCTGACGGCTGACTTCACACTAAGATCGGGTCTTGTGTCGCGTATCAGAAACTGCGAGACACTTTTCGCTCTCACAAACACCGGACCCGAGACAAATACTTCTGGTCCACACAAACATTTGTCTCGGTGCAGGGAACCGAACCCAAACCCGCGTCCTTACGTTTCAAAGCCGGCGTCTAACCAACTGAGCTGGAGGCTGTCAAATACTTTCAATATCACGAAATTAGCCGCATTCAATAAATTATTATGGTAAAACAAAATACAAAGAAAGGAGAGAAAATAAGTAGGTACCTACATACGTATGTTGTGCTGCCCACACGCGACAACAGGTTAACATCCCGACATTGTTCTGTTTGATAACAGAACCTTTAACAAGGCGCTGGTTGTCAGATGTAAGCGGAAAGCGCAGCGTAGGACGTCCACCCACTAGGTGGTCAGACGCCCTGGTAAAGGTCGCGGGACGTCGCTGGATGCAGGCTGCCTCCAACAAGTCACTGTGGAAATCATTGGGAGAGGCCTATGTTCAGCAGTGGCTTCTTTTGGCTGATGGATGGATGATGATGTCGGATGTAACCTTGGGTGACTTACTAAGCTGGCTAAGTTATTTTTATATTGTACATTTATACTCTTTATTGTACTCTCAAGTTACATAATAATTAAATAAAGAAATAACCTTAAAGTAGTACAATGGGCGGCCATATCGCATTGAGCGATTTCTTCCTGGCAACCTTTGGATGAACAGGAATTGTTGGATTGATAAATAGGGCTCGACGTGCAACAAGAGTACATTAACAAGAGAAAACAAAAATAATATATACAGTATATACGAGATACATACACATAAATATACATATACATACATATACATTTGCATATATACACATTGACAATTGTACTTATCAAAGTAAGTTAAGTGCGTGGTGGCCTGTTGGTAACAGACCAGATGCGTCTGCCTACATGTTCACGGTAGTCGTGGGTTTAAATCCCAGGGCACACCTCTGATTTTTCGGAGTCATGTGTATTGATAGTCAATCACCACGCACTATAAGGGTGAAGGAAAACATCGTGAGGAAACCTGCATACCATAGCGATTTGTATAAATTTCTATGGTATGTAAAAGTCTGCCAACCCGCATTAGGCCAGCGTGGTGGACTATATGGCCTAAGCACTCTTAATCATACTCTCGATTGTAGAGGAGGCCCGTGCCCTGCAGTGGGACATTTATGGACTGATGCAGTACAGTACAGTACTTATCAAAAGGTACCCATTTCCAAAATTTTGCAAACAATCCCGGGTCGAGCAAAGTGATATTGAATTTTTCTATGAATTATCAGCCTGGAGTCAGGAATTTGTGCCCGATACGGCGATAGGCTTGCCCCCTATCACATCATGGGACGGAACACGTAAAGCGAAACGTGGGTGTTCTGGTTGCACCTCTGCCTACCCCTTCTGGGAAAAAGGCGTGATGTTTATATATATAAAAATATGTTGTAACGCCGCGTAAATTAAAGCTTAATTTTTGATATTTCGATCGGAGCAGTACATAAAATTGCGTGAAGTTACACTTTCAAAGTTTCGTGCTTTCTGCCCCAATTCATTAACGTCAGTGTTATATTATACATAAATTAAAAAATGATTGTGGTCAAGATAATAAAAATATTAAAGTAAATGAAGTTGTAGTAGGCATGTGGAATTAATGAACAAATAATAATAAATGAATACGTACGGTTTACAATGAATATGTACAGGGTATATCAAAACTGCCACCGAAAACGAAGCCAGGTGGTAGTTTTAGTCACTTTAAACACAATGCAACTAAAATTTTTGCAAAAAAGTTGACGATTTTTTTTTATTTTCCTATCATCGTATTTGGGTGGTAAATACATACATTTTCCTAAAAAAATTATGTACACCCTTTTATTTTTACAAACGCTATAGTACGCAAGGCTTTTAATTATAATTATAGCAAAAACTATGGATTTACCACCCAAACACCATAACATTTAAAACAAAACAAAAAAATCGTCGTTTTTTTTTAATTTTTAGTTGCATCATGTCTGTAATCCCTAAAACTACCACCTGGCTTTGTTTTCGGTCGCATTCTGGACATACCCTGTATAGTTTAACTAATGTCAGTTTGCATCATCCTACATTTGCACTGAGCGTCCATCATCTAACAAATTTAAGTCATAAAAAACTTCGCTCCTCCATAATCGCAACTTATTTTCCCCTAACCCACAAAATTACAAGGTACTAAAAACTGGCTACGCCGTAGCAACGTAGCGTCGTAGTTACGTAGCGCGTAGCAACTTATCTCTCGGGAGCCGCCCGCTTTGGAACATGATAACTGTTGAGTCGTTAAGGCGGGGGAAGTCTTGAGTATTTTTAGAATTTAATATTAATAATAGCTCATACGTCTCTTGATCTCTTCTACTATTGAGAGGGATGTAGAACTTATCTTCCCACCTGGTCTAGTATGTTTTGGTACTTTAAAAATTACTACAAAAATAATACTTACAATATAAATTAAAAAAATACACCCACGTACATACATAGTCCTGACCCCACACTAAGATCGAGTCTTGTGTCGTGTATCAGGAGCTACGAGAGACTTTTCAGTCTCACAAACACCCAGACCCGAAACAAATGCTTGTGGTTCACACAAACATTGCTTTCGATGCGGGGATCGAACCCGCGGCCTCTCGTTTCACTGCCTGCGAATATTTTCATTAAGTATGACTATTGAAAGTGAGCTATAATATACTACGAATGTACATGGAGGTTTGAAAATTCTTAATACATTGTGTAATATTTGCGTAAGCAATCCATTCCACTACCTACCAAGCTATTTTTTTTTTTTGCTAAGGTCCGGCAATCAACAGCCTATTGTAAAAAAACTAACAGCTGACGTAGTGCTAATTGATTACAGCCCATGAACATCATTTGCATCGTAAATGCGTTTCCGTCCTCTTAAAACGGGTGGGGAATGGGAAGCAAAAAGATTGAGAGGAAAAAAGGATATTGGCCTCCGGCAATCTCACTCACCGAGCGAAACACGACAGCGTCGCGTCGCATATTTTTTTCTGTTATAGTTGTACCCCGGTGGAGCACATTCCTACTATCAATCAAATCCAATCTATCAGCCAAAGGAAGTCCACTACTGAACATAGGCCTCTCCTAATGATTTCCACAGTGACCTGTTGGAGGCAGCCTGCATCCAGCGACGTCCCGCGACCTTCACCAGGTCGTCTGACCATCTATCTGACCATCATTCCTAATATAGTCCAAGGTAATATGATTATCTTCGTTGCGGGTTTAAGGGTACTGACAGTCTTCTCATTCGACAGCCTGCGTGGCGCAGTTGGTTAGACGCCGGCTGTGAAACGAGAGGCTGCGGGTTCACTCCCTGCACCGACACAAATATTTGTGAGGACCAAAAGTATTTGTCTCAGGTCTGGGTGTTTGTGAGACACCCACGACACAAGAGGTTATTGATCTTAATGTGGCGTCAGGACTATGTATGTGACTGTTGAGTGTATTTATTTATTTATTCTCATGCAAAAGTGGCACTGCATCTACTAACTACTGCATCTGAGGACTGTTAGTTAAGATTTAAAAGTATAACAATAAGTAATTTTAAGTGTTTTGTATGTTTTTTCATGTATAGTTTATGATACATTATATCAATTTGTATCTATGAAAATATGGACTGATTAAAAAAAAAGGCCTTATCATTATGAAAGACAAGTTAGACATTCCCGGAGACGCGCTGAGCTTCAATGCTCGGTGTCATTACAATGCGTGCTGTTGATCCTGGCTTACAGGAGTTGAAGTGGTGGGTGTGAGGGCGGGATAGTCCCCTACAGTACAAGGTAGCTAGTCTTTTAATTTGAAATTTCCATTTTTTTATTTCCATATTTCCATATACGTACCTAAATCCTTATTTGCAATTAAATACACACGCGCCGTGCGATTAGCCAGCACGCGAACGCGTCACGTAATACCGTGAAGGATGCTAAGCCTGTGTTTAGACGGCCAACTGGCGAACTGACACACTGACGGGAAGATTGACGAGAAAAATTGTTGGTTAAAAGTATATATCGTGTGTTTTACGATCAGTGTCGGGATTTGCGTCCCAAAAGTACAGCCAAGTCAAAGTTAAAATTATGGTTAAATTTAGGCTTTATAAATAGGATAACCTTTATACATACATATAATATGTTAAAGCTATAAAATAGTGTACAAAAATCATAATGTTTTATTACAGCTAAAATTAACACATTCTTAACTCATACCTAATACTGTGCTGTATCAGCTCAGATACGTCTCACTGCAGGGCAGGAGCCTCCTGTACAATCAAAAGTACGATTGAGAGTGGTTAGGCCATATAGTCCACCACGTTGGCCTAGTGCGATGCAAATATGGACAATTAATGGTAAATGCTATGTTAACTGTAAACGTGAAGCTAAAAGTGTCTCTGCCTACCCCTTAGTATTACAGGCATGAATATACCTATAATAAAATATACTTTTTACAAACATGCATTCAGCATAATACCATGAAATAATAGCCATTTGTAACAATTATTGGCTATTACAGAGTCGTGACAAAAGTTATTTTTATGATAATTGCCATGAATGTTTAATCCACGGCGATAAAATTTATTTATTTCAGCTCGCGGTTTAATTTAAATACTTTGAATTATTTATTAGTTGGAAGCTTTTTAATATAATTGTGCTTTTAATGTGAGATTGCGGGATGCTCAATACCCGTTTCCGCGACCCACCCTTATGCTCGATATGAAACCATAATATTTGTGATACCCACGACACAAGGTTTTAGTGTAAGGTCACAACTATGTGACTGTCGGATGTATATATACAGGGTATATCAAGTCTGCTACCGAAATCGAAGCCAGGTGGTAGTTTTAGTGACTACAGACATGATGCAACTAAAAACTTTGCTAAAAAACGCGACCTTTTTTTGTAATGTTTTAAATATTGTGTTTGAGTGGTAAATCCGTAGTTTTTGCTAAAATCATAATTTAAACCCTTGTGTACTATAGCGTCTTTAAAAATAAAAGGTTGTACAGTATTTTTTAGGAAAATGTATGTATTTACCACTCAAATACGATAATAGGAAAAAAATTACAAAAATAATCGTCGGTTTTTTTGCAAACATTTTAGTTGCATTGTGTTTAAAGTCACTAAAACTACCACCTGGCTTCGTTATCGGTAGCAGTCCTGATATACCATGTGTAAGATACCCACGACAAAAGACATGACTAGTGTGAGGTCATAACTATGTACATGACTGTCGTATTTATACATATATTATTATTTATTCAAATATAATTCTTCGCTTAGAATTTCCAAAATTTTCCACATTACACAATATATTAAACACACGTTGTCAGTTGAAGTATTTCATCTCGCCCGCGGTAATCTCTTGAAAAATGAATGCAAAGCTGCGACTTACGTGTCAGACGCTCAGGTGACGCGACACACGGGCGTGAAGGATGACGTGTGATTGTGTTGGATGAATTAATGCCACGGCTTTGTGAAAAATGGGATAAAATATTGTTTAGTTCACCACACAATCAAAATGGTTACAATGTTCATATTTCACGAATCTTAATTATATTTTAAGCGGGACGTCGCTGGATGCAGGCTGCCTCCAACAGGTCACTGTGGAAATCATTGGGGGAGGCCTATATTCAGCAGTGGACTTCCTTTAGCTGATGGATTGGATTGGAATTATATATATCCTGTACTCAGTGTAGTTAAAGCTTTTTTTTTTAGTTTTGAGCGCCCCAGCAACATTTACTACCATTATAGATAATTAAAAAAAATAGACAAAGCAAAGCTTATTGACATTGCGGTGGTACCTACCCAGGCGGCATCTCACATAATATGAGAAACCTACCACTAGTTAAATAATGAACTGTACTGTATTAGCCCATATACGTCCCACTGCTGGGCACGGGCCTCCTCTACAATCGACAGTACGATTGAGTGTGGTTAGGCCATATAGTCCACCACGCTGGCCTCGTGCGGGTTTGCGGACTTTTACATACCATAGAAATTTATACAAATCGCTATGGTATGCAGGCTTCCTCACGATGTTTTCCTTCACCGTTATAGTGCGTGGTGATTGACTATCAATACACACATGACTCCGAAAAGTCAAAGGTGTGCCCTGGGATTTGAACCCGCGACCACCGTGAACATGCAGTCCGTCACGTCTGGTCCGTTTACCAACAGGCCACCACGCACTAATATATCCGCGTAAACCTAAGAAACTATTTCCTCCATAGTGTTCGGATGTTTGTGAGTCCGAAAAGTCTCGTAGTTCGTAATACCCACGACACAACACTATCTTAGTGTGGGGTCAGGACTATGTATGTGACTGTAGGGTGTAAGTATTTTATTATTTAAATTACACTATGCAAATTTGTCGCCCGTCCTTCATATCTGTAAGTATCGCTACAATAATAAATGCCGCCATTTTTCCCGTGTGCTCATAAATATCCAGCGTTTTTTACGACGCGGTATATCATACTCTACCCTCGTTTAGAATGTTGACTAATGGATTGGTCACCGACCCGGACATTTTGTTTAATTATTGAGTGGTGTAGTTGTAGACGCTATAACGTATACAACGCACGCACTATAATGGTGAAGGAAAACATCGTGAGGAAACCTGCATACCATAGTGATTTGTATAAATTTCTATGGTATGTAAAAGTCCGCCAACCCGCACTGGGCCAGCGTGGTGGACTATATGGTCTAACCACTCTCAATCGTACTCTCGATTGTAAAGGAGGCTCGTGCCCTGCAGTGGGTCGTGTATGGGCTGATACAGTACAGTACAGTAGTTGTAGAATGTGTGTGTGAAGTCTAGGGTTAAATTCTCGGGTCGAACTTTTTTTATATTTTATATATAAGATCTTTAGAAATTCTGACCGCTTTAGACATATTTAGCTCTTATACAACAGTGTTTTACCGTTAGGACTGCGGAGAGACTTTGGGTCTCTCTGTGTGTTCTATCGTCTGTTCCATAGGGAGTGTTCCGAGGAGTTGTTTGAGATGGCACCAACGCACTTTTCTACCATCACACCACTCGTAACCGCAGCAGAGTTCATTCCTACCACCTGGAAGCGTACCGCTCCTGAACGGTACGTTTTCAGCGTTCTTTCTTAACACGCACGTGCAAGTTCTGGAATGAACTCCCTGCGTCGGTGTTTCCTGAGCGCTATGACCTGTCCTTCAAACGATGCTTAAAGAGAATACTTTCCTTAAAGTAGGCAGCGACTTTGTTGTGCTGGACTCCTGGCACTGAGAAGGTCTATGGGCAGCGGAAACGCTTTCCATCAGGCGGGCCGCTAGCTCGTCTGCCTATAAATAATATAATTTATATATTTATATATATATATTCTTGGTAAAACTGGCTGTTTTGAATTTAAACATGAGTAGTTAGTATTCCATGTATCTAAATAAGGATCAACAGTTGCTAACAAACGACACAAATTTTGCTAAGCTTAGATCACAAGATGTTATTGTAATAAGGAGCGAATCTGGCACAAGTTAAATTCGTGAGGAATTTATATGACATTTTAGAAACTAGACAATTAAAGAAGTGAAATAAGTGAATCGAAATCAAAGTTCACAGTTCACTACCCATACATCAAAACAACCAATAAGGTACTTTCAAGTTTAGAGTATTCGTAATATAGAGGGAGGGCTGTCATACATTTGCGTCTTCAAAAACGTAAATATTTTTTGCTCGTAATGTTGTAACGGCTACATTAGTGAAAATTTAATTAAGGATTTTGCAAAAACAAATTTGTATAAATTCAGTTGGTAACCGAAAGTATATTTAGTTAGGTAACCGATTTTGAGTGGAATTCAATAAGCCTAAACTAGTTTTTTATTTTTCTTTTCCAAATAATTCGTGCATATTGGACAACCTGTCAAATGTCAGCCAATAGGAAGGCAGAAAAAGGTGGCCCGGCACCACCGTTTTTATCTACGTTTTTGAAGTACCAGCCCTCCCTCTATATTATAAATCCTCTGAGCTTCCAAGTAGATACATACATAGTATTACATACATAAACTCACGCCTTTTTCCCAGAAGGGGTACGCAGGATGCTTAAGGACACCCACATTTCGCCTTGTATGTTCCGTCCCACAATGTGATAGGCGAGCCTATCGCCATATCAGGCACAAGTTCCTGACTCCGGGCTAATTATGAACAAAAAACCAATATCACTTGCCCGACCCGGCAAGGCCACGAAGCGGAAAGCGCAGCATGGGACGTCCACCCACTAGATGGTCAGACGACCTGATGAAAGTCGCGGGACGTCGCTGGATGCAGGCTGCTTCCAACAGGTCACTGTGGAAATCATTGGGAGAGGCCTATGTTCAGTAGTGGCTGATGGATGGATGGATGATGGACCCGGGATTCGACCCGAGACCGAGCTTCCAAGTTATGTCATATTAAGTGATTTTATGTCTCACAATTTATGTCGGCGAAGAACCATCCCGCCGGGAGCGACAGATCTAGTTTCAAGATGGTTTCTCGTGTTTCAAAGCTATGGTCGAGCCTACGTTATTACGTTTCAAAGCGCCAGTTTAGCTGTAAAATTCCTTCTGTATTATATTATTCGATTCCTGATTATTGCCTCGGTGGCTTAGTTGTACTACGGTACGATAGCAAAGTACTCTGGTTCGAATCCCGGGTCGGGCAAAGTGATCATGGATTTTTCAATTCATTATCAGCCCGGAGTCAGGAATTTGTGCCCGATATGGTGATAGGCTCGCCCCCTATCACATCGTGGGACGGAACATACAAGGCGAATTGTGGGTGTCGTGGTAGCGCCTCTGCCTACCCCTTCTGGGAAGAAGGCGTCAGTTTATGTATGTATGATTCTTGATTATATTGTTTGAAAAGTGTTGGGCTATTTCTACATAAACGTGTTTACCTCATCGATCAACCAGTTGCGTCCAACGTTTGACATAACATCTAAATTATAGGACAGTTGCTATTAATTAACTTGATGACACCAAAGCCTATATAATAATTTAGTTGATAGCCTTGGAAGGGAAAAAATAGTTTAATGACACTTAAATTATACCCTGCTGATAGCGTATATAGAAAAGTGTAATTGACTTATAAGTAGGACAGTTGTAATGTAAATACAGGGTATATCAAGACTGCTACCGAAAACAAAGCCGGGTGATAGTTTTAGTGACTACAGACACGATGCAACTAAATTTTGTGCAAAAAAAATGCGATTATTTTGTAATGTTTTAAATATCATTGTGTTTGGGTGGTAAATCAGTAGTTTTGTCTAAAATAATAATTTAAAGCTTTGCCTACTATACCGTCTTTAAAAATAAACGGGTGTACATTATTTTTTAGGAAGATGTATGTATTTACCACCCAAATATGATGATAGAAAAAAAAATACATAAAAATAGTCGCTTTTTTTGGAAAAAAAATTAGTTGTATTGTGTCTAACGTTACTAAAATTACCACCTGGCTTCGTTTTCGGTAGCAGTCTTGATATACCCTGTATATAGTTTAATACGAAAAAGATGGCTAAGGCCATAAAATATATATAATTTTAAAGTATTTATAATATACATCACATCTGTATCAGCCCATATACGTCCCACTGTAGGGCACAGGCCTCCTCTACAATCGTGAGTACGATTGAGAGTGGTTAGGCCATATAGTCCACAGTGGCCGAGTGCGGGTTGGCGGACTTCTACATACCATGGAAATTTATACAAATCGCTATGGTCATCATACATACATACATACGTCATAGATAAACTCACGCCTGTGCCCTAAGGTGGTAAGCAGGGACTATAGAGTACTAACTGCGGTACATAAATACGTCTTTCGCATCAACTGTCATTAAAGCTTTTCATCCATGCTCGTCGGTTACAAGTACTCATAATTTGAACTTTTTTTGTAATAACTTGGTGAAATAATATTTTTTGAGGTAAATAACTCTTTATTTCTTTAGCCCGGATGTATTTTATTTGTAGCAAGATAAAGAGAGCTCTGAGGTAGCTTTTTAAATGTGCTTAAAAATAAAATATTAAATACAAAATGTTACAAACGAATTTAAACTTTATTTTTAACGGAACAGAGTTTTTTTTTTGTTTAAACGATGAGAAGTAACATGTAAAAATTAAAAACTATTTATCACAATCCCAGTCACAAGCATTTTACCAATTTGCACTTTATTCACAGCGCCACTAACCACAATTTAGATTGGAGTGACTCAAACGAAAAAATGTTTCAAAAATTAACTCCAACCGTTCCAAGCAATTTTCAACTTTATCTGACGTAGTATTAAGTGCCTTTTTGCGTGGACTTTGTTCAGTTAAATTATTTTAAAACTATCCCCCTGTAATATCGCCCCTGAGACCGCTTAAATGTTGGTTTTTTTTATCAGGAATATTATTAAAATGGGGGTGTTTTGGTTAATTAGAGGGAATTGAATTTCATTAACCACTGGCTTTGTTAACAAACTATGAATAATGTATAAGGTATGTTATCTAAAGAAGAATATAATTATTACATTATTTTTATACAGGTGCTTCATTAACTTAATAGAGTTGTTTTTATCTGCATCAGTCCATCAAGTGCGTGATAACCTGTCGGTAAACAACTTTACTGTCGCGTTTCGTTCGGCGTGAGTCTGCCGGATGCCCAATATTCTACTCTTGCCATCCTTTTTCCTCCCTGCTCCCCTCCCAATTGGGCCGACAACACATCCATGATCCAGCGTTGTGGATGTTCATGTGCAGTGATCACTTACCATCAGGTGACCTGTTTGCTCGTTTGCCGGATCTATTGTATATAAAAAAATGACCGGTCGTTGAATCTATACGTATTCGTCTACTCGAGGTTAAATTCCCCGTTCATTACTCATCAAACATATTAATACATACAATGTTGACAACCACATTGTCGAAATTGCGTCGGGGGTAGGAAATTAAAATGTCAATTACGGTTATAATTAAGGGTGGCGGGTGGCGCTGTGGTAACAGGGTGACACCATACACTATATTGTGGGGATGTACTCGTATTACGCAGCATTGAGCATAATATGATATAGCGAAGCAGTGTATACAGATTTCCCATTTTGGGCGACTTCACTTCACTCCGGGCCTCGTTCACCACCTTCAAGTAAAGCGTCAAGTAGGCTAGTCATCAGTTTAAGTTACTCGTAACATCACGTGTCGATGTCACGACGCTCCAGTAACAGTAATCCTATGATTACACTAATTAGTACCTTACTGGACACCGTCTGTCAATTATTATTTACTTGGTGGTTAAAATAAGGTTCAAATCTCAACATACTTTATTTTTTTTAAGAATAAAAACACGTTGACACTTGAGGCGGGGCGAAGGACATTGAAGGAAGAAGAAAGGAAGGCTGTCTCCAACACGTCACTGTGGAAATCATTGGGAGAGGCCTATGTTCAGCAGAGGACTTCCTTTGGCTGATGGATGGATGATGATGGATGAAGGACATTTGACGTAATATTGAACGAATGATTTGTTTATTTTCTTATGTCATTCACTTAACCAGCACGTTGTTACTTGATACTTTATTGTCATTTGTGAAATCGACGGAAAATACTCGGCAATTTTACTTGGCAACTAACGTTAATCAAAAAGTAACTAATCAACGGTTTACTTGAATGGTGAACGAAGCCCTCAGTCGTACAAAATGATATAATCAATATTAAAAATAAATTAATAATACACCCAGCTGTCATTACGTAATCCTAGCACTACACGACACTAAGATGGTAGAGCCACGCTGCTGTCAGCCATGACTTGCTTGAATGGGCAGACTCGTCCGGGGCAGTACCACTGTCACACAGGAGATCGACGTAAAGCGACAGCTTTGCTTTCGGTGAGTGAGTTTGCCGGATGTCCAATTGTATTTTTTTTTTTGCATCAGCCCATATACGACCCACTGCAGGGCACGGGCCTCCTCTACAATCGAGAGTACGATTGAGAGTGGTTAGGCCATATAGTCCACCACGCTGGCCTAGTGCGGGTTGGCGGACTTACACACTGTAGAATTTTTGGATGTCCAATACCCTTTTCAATTATTTTTTACACTGGCACGGCCTAATGACTGCACTGCACCTGATGGTAAGCGCAAACGCCGTCCAGACATAGTATCCAGTAATTCTTATGCAATTTCTTAGCTACCCTCACAATTGTACGGTCCGGCTACACATCCATGATCCAAGCGTTATGGGTGCTAATAACTTGAACAAGGCAACAGAATACTATCTTGCTGGTACTTCAAACCGGCACATGGTCGATATTCGGCTGTCTATATATAAAACGGGGTGCGAGGGACGTTCATCCGGTAATAACTGGTTTACACCCTTCGTACGGGTCATCGACTATTACTCGTATATCGACTCGACAGGAGGAATTAACTTAATCGCTTGCGTATTTATAAGTGATAGGTAAAGTTTTAAAAACTACATTTCACTCGTGGCTTTTCTTGCAAATGTTTTTATAAGTCAATTTAGGTTTTGAACACGGGAAGCATAATGGTGCATCCACACCGCAGTGACCTTCTGTGGTGCAAATTTTATTTATTTATTCATATAATCATAATAATGTAGACCCAAAAGTCACATACATAGTTCTGACCAGACATGAGTTAAGATCAATTAAGTCTTGTGTCGTGGGTATCAGAAGCTACGAGAGACTTTTCGGTCTCACAAACACCCAGACCCGAGACAAATACTTGTGGTTCACACAAACATTTGTGTTGGTGCGGGGATCGAACCCGCGGCCTCTCGTTTCACAGGCGGTGTCTAACCAACTGCGCCACGGAGGCTGTTAAATTTATTATACTCTATCTATTTATATATACTCTTTATTGTACACTCAAGAAACGTAGTAATTGAATATAAAATAAAACCCAAAGTAGTACAACATTGTGCAGCACGGTAACATTATGTAACAATCTGTGACTTTTGTTGCTGCTTTTTGTTATTTGTTGAATGATACTCATCGTATCCATACCGCCAGTGATACAAAATTACTTAATACTAGCAGAGCCGACAGACGTTGTCCTGTTCACACGTCTATAATTCGAAAATTTCAAACTATTTTTAATAAGCTGTGACAATCTGGACCGTTTTGATGAAAATTAAAATAAATACCATTTTCCATTGGACCAAATTGTAAATCTAAAACATTCTCGAATCCCTTTGAGCACACACAAAAAAATCATCAAAATCAGTCCAGCCGTTTAGGAGGAGTTCAGTGACAAACACGCATACAAGATATATATATATATATATATATATATACTGGGTGCAATCGCTTAACGTCACGAAAAAAAATGTGTATAGCAAGTACATGGCTTAGAAACCTTTGGCATACTTATTTTAATTTTGTTTTGTTTTTTTTTTACGTAGTGTAAAATTAATTTACCGCCACTAGTTATTAATTTATAATAAGTTATTCATAAAGAAACGTTTTTCAGAGAGAGATGAAAATAAATAAAAAACTCTCTACAAATACACATCATTGTTACCCTACTTTATACAATTTGAATCCGAGTAGAAATTTCTAAATCTAGGTAATAAAACTGTCCTTTGATGAAGCCGCCGCGCCGCGCGCGCAAGTACAACGCGTCCCGCCGCCCGCTCCCGCGCCGCTGACGCCTTCCAGGCATGTCGCCACTTCCCCAGTCGCGCGAAATTCGGCACTAAGTGACGACGTACGATAGTTTTTTGGTTAGTTTTTGCGGTAAAAATGAGTGATTACACGAACATTGAGTATGTGATGATGATGAAATGCTATGTCCGATCCAATGAAAACTTGGATCGTGCAAGAAGTATGTATGCAGATCCAGAACATCTGCAGTCTTTGCGCAGGAATGGGATCTTGAATCCACGAGTTCCCAGCACAAGACTTATTTTAAATACTTATCAGAGGTTGCTCGACCATGGACAGTTCAGACTTCCTAGTCATGCAAGAATCCGTGGCCTTCCACTACGAAACGTTCGTTTGGAAGACGATATACTGGAGTTTTTTGAAAGAGATCCAAGGAGAAGTACACGACAAGCGGCTCGTCGATTTGGTGTCAGCCACTATTTGATATGGAAGGTACTTCGGTCCAGGAACATGCATCCATATCACCACATACGCGTTCAAGCCCTGCACGGGCCGGACCCTCCACGTCGCATGGAGTTTTGTCGTTGGCTACAGGAGCACATTGAAACTAATATCTTGTGGAGTGACGAATCGATTTTTACGCGTGTTGGAGTTTATAACGCACGCAATGAACACTGGTGGAGTTCCCAAAATCCTTATAAAATAAAGGAAAATTCCCACCAAGTAAGATTTAGTGTCAATGTTTGGTATTTACTTCCTTTTTTTATAAACATTGATCATTGTAATTTGTAACTTAGTAGATTTAATAAATACGTCTAGGTTAATGTATTCAAAGGTTTAAATAAAAACAAATCCAGCTTTTTTAAGATAGGTACGTTATGAAAATAATATGTTAAAATGCAAATCTTAACAACCTACCAATAATTACATGTGCTTACATGAATCCAAATGATGTATGGTAACATTAAGAGTAATAATACCGATAAATAGTCGCGAAGTAGGTTCAAGGTCACTCCTCGCTAGTCAGCTGTGGCGCGGCATGACTCATAAATGCGCGCCGCCGTGTATTTATCGGTACGTTGCACTTTTACGTGTAGGGTGATTAAGTTTAATATGTATTTTGGGGATATCTTGAACCATTGTAAACTAAGTAGTATTCAATGTTTAATCTTGTATATAACGTTAATTTCTCACACACAATACACTATGCAATTTTCAAAACGCTAAGCGATTCCACCCTGTATATATATATAAATATAAATTGTTAGTTACTCTTTGTTCTCTTTATACACACATATATATATATATATATATATATATATACGTGTATAAAGAGAACAAAGAGTAACAAACAATTTATAGGTCAATATAACAATGTTGTAGATCGTTACCAAATGTTGATTGTTTTTCAAAATGTATTCAACATTATTTAACTTAAACACGACAACATGTACAAACAATAAATAACATTTTGTTATCAGATGTTGCTGAGTAACATTTGGAAAGGTTGCTCCACAAAAGTAACTGCGGTGTGAATGGACCTTTAAAGACATCGACCAGTTAGAAATTGTAGATTAAATATTTTGTCATATTGCATATACTGGTAATAAACTTGAATTGATTAAATATTTTTACTCTTATTCCCCACACACCAATGAAGACAGATGGCGTATACATTTTTGTTAGACACACTATCATAGACAGTGTGTAAGCCCTTTTATCCTTAATTCCTTCAACTAGGGCTTACTGAGTGTATTTAACACGAAGTTGCTAATTTGTTGTTGGAGATAAGACTTGATACAGGGGTTTTAATTACCCAATTATCTACGTCCTTAGAGAAACTAGTTTTAGTGAAGCCGTGATCCTTTGAGGATTATACTTTGTTTCGGGATAAAAAAAGCGCTAGCATTAGGCAATTTGATTTAAGTAATGTGTACGAATTGTACCGTACTGTATCAGCCCATTTATGTCCCACTGCAGGGTACGACCCCCTCTACAATCGAGAGCACAATTATTGAGAGTGATTAGGCTGTAAAGTAAAGTCCACCACGCTGGCCTAGTGCGAGTTGGCGGACTTACATACCATAGGTTTTTTTTAAATCACTACGGTATGGTTTCCTAGCGATGTTTTTCCTCATCGTTATAGTGCGTGGTGATTGACTATCAATACACACATGACTCCGAAAAGTCAGAGGTGTGCCCTGGGATTTGAACCCGCGACCACCGTGAACATGTTCGCAGCCGCTTCTGGTTCATTTACCAACAGGCCATTATTAAGGTATTAACTTTATATAAATAAATAAATACACCCAACAGTCACATACATAGTCCCACTAACAAAGGTCTATACGTGACATTCTTGCAAATTGTTTTGCTACAAGATCTCATACAGTAATTACTAATGCATGACCTCGGGGCTTTGATTACGAAAGAATCTCTGTCTTGTTCGCGATTTGTATCATTATTCTTATGTTGTGACGTGAAGCAATAAGCTCTTGTTTAATAAAGTACGTTATATAAAGTAAAGGTATTTAAGGGATGCAGGCTGCCTCCAACAGGTCACTGTGGAAATCATTAGGAGAGTCCTATGTTCAGCAGTGGACTTCCTTTGGCTGATGGATGGATGATGGATGATTTATAGGAGCTGTTGGTATAGGACTAAGGACTGCTGAATCAGTGGTCGAGGATTCGGATTCCAAGAAATCATAGACTTTTCAATGTGTTTTGTATCTTTAGTGAACTACCACTCTTTGGCGATAACGTATAACATCGAGAGGAAACACAATGGTTTCTTAATTTACGCGTATGTTACACATTGAAATAAAACGAATTACCTCAGTCCGCCCCGTGACCACGAAAACTGCAAAGATCGAAACGCTGGGAAATAAAAAAATGTAAAAATTTAATCGAATTCACGATAAAATCCGTAAGAATTCGTTTTATTTCAATAGAAAGGATACCATTATACAATATAAATATTTATAATAATATCTGAACGCTAAGTACGCCAACGTTTTATAAAAACATTTTGGATGTAATAAATATATTGAATATATGAATAAATATATTTCTACCCTCCCCCCTTCTCTCTTCACTCCCAGGAAGTCACACAAGTACATACACCTTTCCTAAGTCAGGCAGAGAAATGCAGTTCCACGTTGAATTAAAATAAACATATTAAAAGTTTAATATTTGATAACCTTTACGTTATTATAATACTCAATACTTTGACAGCCTCCGTGGCGTAGTTGGTTAGGCGACGACTGTGAAACGTGAGGCCGCGGGTTCGATCCCCGCACCAATACAAATGTTTGTGAGGCCCACAAATATTTGTGTCGGGTCTGGGTGTTTGTGAGACCGAAAAGTCTGTCGTATTGTCTGATACACGACAAAAGACTTAATAATTGATCTTAATGTGGGGTTTAGAGCTATGTATGTGACTGTTGGGTGTATTTATTTATTTATTAATACTAGATACCTTTATTGCACACCACATGTTATAAAGATGTTCCAATTTTATAAGTATGCACTATGTCGGACCTGCTGGACATAGCAAAAATATAGGAGAAGAGGAAGCGATAGTATTAGTTATAACAACTTATTAATATTAAACCTTTATAAAAATAATTAACTCATGTTTAACTTTAACGGTGAAGGAAAACATCGTGAGGAAACCTGCATACCGTAGCGATTTTAAAGAATTTCTACGGTATGTAAGTCCGCCAACCCGCACTAGGCCAGCGTTGTGGACTATACGGCCTAACCACTCTCAATCGTTTCTCTGGATTGTAGAGTAGGCCCGCGCCCAGCAATGGAACGTATATGGGCTGATTAAAAAAATGTTTAACACATTTTACCCTAAAGTTAATTGCCCCACTACCAAACCAAATAATTATCGAGTTAATCCTCAACCAGCACAATTCGACGTTTCAACCGACTCTGCCAATTGCTCAGTGATACGTTCGAGCTAATTCGATTAACCGATGCTCTGATAATGAAAGGCGGTCGGCTTAGTCACTGGTGTTATCACCCTCAATTGAATTTATTTATGTTAGCCAACCCGCGGTAGGTCGGCGTCCTGGACTACAGCCTAACCCCTCTGTTACGCAGGGGAGTGGACAGTAATTTATTTCCAACTCCTATTTATTGTATCAGCACATATACGTCCCACTGCTGGGCACTGGCTTCCTCTACAATCAGGAGTAGGATTGAGAATGGTTAGGCTGTATAGTCCACCACGCTGTCCTAGTGCGGGTTGGCGGATTTTTCATACCATAGAAATTTATATAAATCGCTATGGTATGCAGGCTTCCTCACGATGTTTTCCTTTACCCATATAATGCGTGGTGATTGACTGTCAATACACACACGACTCTGAAAAGTCAGATGTGTGCCCTGGGATTTGAACCCGCAACCACCGTAAACATGTCGGCAGCCGCGTCTGGTCCGTTACCAACAAGCCACCACGCACTCCTCGTATTAATTTAACTTTATGATTGATTTCGTTGCGGTTTAAAGACAAGTTAGACATTCCCGGAGACTCGCTGAGCTTCAATGCTCAGTGTCATTACAATGCGTGCTGTTTATCCTGGCTTACAGGAGTTGCAGTGGTGGGTGTGAGGGCAAGTCAGTCTCCCAATCCCTGTCAATCGTACTCTCGATTGTAGAGGAGGCTCGTGCCTTTCAGATGGATATAGGCTAAAACAGATACACATATTACCGGGCACCGGCTATTAAATAAAACTTAAAAATCACATATAATATATATGTACAGTGTATACTCGTATACTCGTAAGTGCGTGGTGGCCTGTTGGTAACGGACCAGACGCGGCTGCCTACATGTTCACGGCGGTCGCGGGTTCAAATCCCAGGGCACACCTCTGACTTTTCGGAGTCATGTGTGTATTGATAGTCAATCACCACGCACTATAACGGTGAAGGAAAACATCGTGAGGAAACCTGCATACCATAGCGATTTGTATAAATTTCTATGGTATGTAATAGTCCGCCAACCCGCACTGGGCCAGCGTGGTGGACTATATGGCCTAACCATTCTCAATCGTACTCTCGATTGTAGAGGAGGCTCGTGCCCTGCAGTGGGTCGTGTATAGGCTGATACAGTACAGTACAGTATACTCGTATGTACATATATCTAATATATATAAATCTCGTGTCACAATGTTTGTCCTCAATGGACTCCTAAACTACTTAACCGATTATAATAAAATTTGCACACCATGTGCAGTTCGATCCAACTTGAGAGATAGGATAGTTTAAATCTCAAATTATAGTCGCAATTTTAATTTATTGCTAATTATATGTCTGTTATTATTTGACAGTCACAATCATCTGTTAACTCCAAATGATTCTAACAGATGTCGATACCTTTCGACTGGGTTGAGTAAGTAATCAATAGATGGCGCTGCTATGGTAAATCTACGAACGTGTCATATAAGCTACATTTTAACAATATCATTACCACGTGTTGTTGACGCTATAAAATTAATTAAATTTATTTTAAAGTTTTAGCAGGAATTTTGCAAAGTATTTGTGTTTGCGTATTTTTTTAATGATATTCGTCGTAGTTTCGTGTTTATATAAGGCCTATCTACAAAATAAAAGCAATTCCAAAAAATTGTCAACATGCCTATTTAGGCATTAAGGGATGAAATGGGATAAAGTGGGACGAACGCGATGAGACCGGTAGATGGGAAATAATGGGACGGGATGTAACAGAAAGAAAAGGAGCCAGATGAGATGGGATGGGATACGATAGGAAAAGGGATAGTAGGTACTTAGGTTGAGTTCAGGAGTACAAAAGTTTGAACGGGAATAAGATATTTCTGGTGTGGAGTGGAGTCTAAACATCTTAGCACCCAGGCGAAGCTGGGCCGGGCCGCTAGTGTTATATAGTTATCGTACGTTTAAAATTACTATGTTTTATTAATTATTGTAATTACAATTTCATTCTACTCTATCGTTATTACGCTTCTGCTGCTCACCGAATGTTCTACTTATAATTCCTGTCCATCCAAAGGTTGTCTGGTAGATATCGCTATAAGTGAAAAGGCAGACAATTGTACAAAACTGTTATGATGTATATCCCTTAAAATTTACGTCTCATGGTATACAATAAAGCATATATTATTATTTTATCACATTTCACATAAAATTTAAAAATTTAAAATTTACCATGATTCGTTGTCGACATTCAAAAAAAGTATTCATAAGAATATCGAAGATTTATAATTTCAAATACCTAACTATTACCCTTTATAGCATTCTGATTATAAAATTACCGTTTAATTATATATATATATATATATATATATATATATATATATTTTGTGCATGTGGTGTTTGTTTTTAATTGGTTGTGCAATTTATGCAAGATTGTTTTTATGTTTTTTTTTCATATGTAAAATTTAATTGTGCAATTTTTAACAAACCTAATTTAATAAAATAAAAATAAAAAAATAAAACAAAACGAATGACCCGATAGAAGAAGCGATGTATTCTCTCAATTAATCTCTTTCAAAACATTAGCTGTTTCTAGCAAAAAGTAATGGGCGGTTTGCTGTCTCTGAAAACGAGACGTTTCATTCGGTCAGCGGGTTGCAAACTCATTTGTTGACCCTCTTTTTTGCCCTCCCCTTGGACTTCTAAGAATTACAATGCACCATTAATTAAGCGACTGATTGATGTAATCTGAAATTGTGTTTAGAAATTATGCACCTAATGCAAAAAGAACAATTGAAATCCTACTCCATTTTGAGGAGTTTTTTTTCAGGTCCGAAGATATTCGTCAGATCTTAACCAATTTTTATAGGACCACCTGTGAAGTACGCTTTGAAATAAAAAAATAATTTTTCAAATCGGTTTAGGCGTCTTTGAGCAATCGGTGAACATACATACAATGAACTTTTTTTAATATTATTGTTTCTGTATAGTTTTTTTTATGTTAAATTATGTACAATAAATATTTAAATAAATAAAAAAATATTCCGACGAATTGAGAACGTCCACCTCTTTTTGAAGTCGGTTAATAATAAATTCACCCATCACATACAATACAATACAATACAACAATTCTTTATTGAAAACCAAATAACATTATTCAGCTTAAAAAAATAGTTTTGTTTGGTATTACAATGGGCGATCTTATCACTTAAGGCGCTGTGGCTGGTCAAAATAAATAGTTGTTTATAAATAATATAGATAAAACTGCTAGAATTTTAATTTTATTGGTTTCTTTACAATTTTTTTCTATCGAGAAAATTTAACAAAAACATGTTTTGGACACAACAACAGTCCCCTATAAATATGACATATATTGTTTCGCTGCTCTAAAATGTACACCTTTGGCTAAAAACCTTAAAGAAGCCTGTTTTCAGTAAGCACAGCGCCTTAAAGCTATTTCTATCAGACAACAGTGGGGTGGATAAAATCGGAAATAGTGGTAGATGGCGGTAAACAATAAAAAAACCACATAAAAAAGGTAAACTAATGGCATACTAATACTTATATATTATAAACAAATAAACTAATATATATTAAATACTAACTACATACATAAATAACGACAAGAAAAGTGGTGCTATAGACGTTTCGGATAATGATTTTGCACCTGATTTCTTATACATTGTCCTGATCCCATACTATGATATAGTCTTGAATCGTACATATCAGAAACTACGATTTTTCGGTCTCACAAACACCCAGACCCGAAAAAATACTAGTGTCATACAAGCATCTGACTGCCTCGGTGGCGTAGTTGGTCTAAGGTATGATTACAAAACTGAGGTCTCAGGTTCGAATCCCGGGTCGGGCAAAGTGATATTGGATTTTTCTATTCATTATCAGCGCGGAGTCAGGAATTTGTGCCCGGTATGGCGATAGGCTCCGTCACCTATCACATCCTGGGACGAAACAGACAAGGCGAAACGTGGGATCCTGGTTACTACTAGGAGAACCTCTGCCTACACCTTCTGGGCCGCGACCCGCATGTCAATTCACAGCAATTCGTATGCTAAACATAACGCGTACATGCTAAGTACGCAACCAAATGTTTAGCAAATACTATTAATTTTTGACTGCCTCGGTGGCGTAGTGGTGCTACGGTATGATTGCAATGCTGAGGTCTGGGGTTCGAATCCCGGGTCGGGCAAAGTGATATTGGATTTTTCTATTCATTATTAGCCCGGAGTCAGGAATTTGTGCCCGATATGGCGATAGGCTCGCCCCCTATCACATCGTGGGACGGGATATACAAGGCGAAACGTGGGTGTTCTAGTAGCACCTCTGCCTACCCCTTCTGGGAAAAAGGCGTGTGTTTATGTATGTATGTATGTACTATTAATTTTATTGACTGCACGTTGAATTATTTTGATAGTGCGGTAGATGTATGTATGTATGTATGCCATACAAACATTTGTTTTGGTGCTGGATCCAAACCCGTGACCTCTTGTTACATAGTCGGCGCCTTTACGTAAATGTAGATTGCTATCCATTGCTATTGCTATCGAAAAAAGTAATGCAGCCAATATTTTGGGTTCTTTTCCTCCAGGACCGTTAATTGGCAGTTTATTTAAACGAGGATACTTTGTGACTTCCTTAAGTTTTTTGTGTGGTAAAAATAATGTTATTCTATTATTAAGTTTTAGGTTAGTAATGTAAAACGGTGAAGGAAAACATCGTGAGGAAACCTTCATACCATAGCGATTTGTGTAAATTTCTATGGTATGTAAAAGTCCGCCAACCCGCACTAGGCCAGCGTGGTGGACTATATGGCCTAACCACTCTCAATCGTACTCTCGATTGTAGAGGAGGCCCGTGCCCTGCAGTGGGTCGTATATGGGCTGATACAATACAATACAATACAATGTAAAATAAAATAGGTGTTTGTATTGTAGACATATTTTTTAATACGTAAATGGCCTATTCTTTTCCGGCTTACCCAAAATTCAGAAAAGAAAGTCACGCCCCGCCAACTAATGATTGGATAAGATCAATTTATGTAACGGTTTAGCTGGAGGGAGCTGAAATTGTGTTTACTTTATCTCCAAAAGGTCGTAATTTATGCTGGAATATTCCATGAATAATATATTAGAGGCCTTGATTTTATTAATTAAATACGGTGTAGTTTAGGGGTAGTAATTTCAGATTGTGTGGCTTTTTAACAGCGTCGGTCGCGCAATTGTACTGCGATACGATTACAGTGTTAAGCTTATGGTTCGAATCCCGGGTCGGGCAAAGTTATATTGGATTTTCCTATCATTATCAGCCCGGAGTCAGAAATTTGTGCCCGATATGGCGATAGGCTCGCCCCCTATCACATCATGGAACTGAACATACAAGGCGAAATGAGTGTCTTAGCAGCACCTTTGCCTACCCCTTCTGGGAAAAAAAACGTGAGTTTAAGTATGTATGTGTGTTGGTTGAACAGTCCCGTGCTCAATATTGAGCGAATTCTTGATATATAGACATCAAAGTGAAGCTACAATTGTGTTTTTCCTTTTTTAGTACAGAACACTAAAATACTATGAGTTTTTGTACTAAAAATTACTCACAAGGTCGGTCTGTAATGTTTTTGCGTAAATTAAAATCTCAAGGCCTTTGGAATATTCCATTGGTTCGCCTAGTTCTATCTCTATGGTATGTAGGTTTCCTGCAATGTTTTCCTTCATCATTATTATGCGTGGCAATTGACCATGCACACATAAAAATAAAATAAAATAAAAATACACCCAACAGTCACATACATAGTCCTGACCCCACACTAAGATCGAGTCTTGTCTCGTGGGTATCAGAAACTACTAAAGACTTTTCGGTCTCACAAACACCCAGACCCGGAACAAATAATTGTGGTTCACACAAACATGTGTCTCGGTGCGGGAATCGAACCCAGGGCCTCTCGTTTCACAGTCAGTGTCTAGCCAAATACGCCACGGAGGCTGTCACATGGCTTCAAAAAGTCAGCCACTATCCTAAGATTCGAAAATTCGAACCGCGACCACTGTTTCGACCGCGTCCTGTCCTTAACCAACAAAGTACCAGGATAGTATAAATTTCTAGGCGGTAGATCACCAAAGTTTGTCTAACCCGGCTAAACCAATTTAACAGTTTTAAGTTTACTGATTAATCGTACCCTTTGTAACTTTGATTGATTTCACAGCAGTTTATTAAGATTAATTGCTGAAGGTCTCAACGCGTTCGCTAGCCGTTTTTAGAAGATTTTAAAGAAATATTTTTTCTGAGCTGTCAATTTACTTTGAAATAGGTTTAGATTTGATTACAATGAAAATTTATCTAGATGGTCATGATTATTATACGTACATACATACATAAACTCACGCCTTTTTCCCAGAAGGGCTAGGCAGAGGTGACGACATCCATGTTTCGCCTTGTATTTGCCGTCCCACGATAGGGGTCGTGCATATCGCCATATCGATCACAAATTCCTGACTCCGGGCTGATAATGAATAGAAAAATCCAATATCATTTTGCCCGACCCGGGATTCGAACCAGAGACCTCAGCGTTACAATCACATCATAGTACAACTACACTACGGAGGCGGTCATTATAATAAATAAATAATAATAAATACACCCAACAGTCACATACATAGTCCTGACCCCACATTAAGATCAATTAAGTCTTGTGTCGTAGATATCAGAAACTACAAGAGACGTTTCCGTCTCACTAACACCCAGACCCGAGACAAATACTTGTGGGCCTCACAAATATTGGTCTCGATGCGAGGATCAAACCCGCGGCCTCTCGTTTCACAAGCGGCGTCTAAACTGCGCCAAAATAAAATCACAATTTCCTACAAAATGTGTCACTAACATCAAGTTATCCGTTTATCGGAATAATAACCATGTCAAACGTCACACCGATATATTGACGCGATAGTCATGTCAGTCACAGTCCGGTTATCCAGGTCAGCGATCATCCGGCTGCCAGCTATCCGGATAATACGGTTAGACAGGGCAAGACGGAACTGTATTTTCTATCTATGTAAAGTTCAGAGCGAAAATGTTCCTTCGAGGCATATACTAAAAATTGAGTGTGTTTTATAGATGCAAGTGCGTGGTGGCCTGTTGGTAACGACCAGACATAGCTGCCAATATATTCACGGTGGTCGCAGGTTCAAATCCCAGGCCACACTGACTTTTCCGAGTCACGTGTGTATTGATAGTCAATCACCACGCACTATAACGGTGAAGGAAAACATGAGGAAATCTGCATTAATCGTACTCTGTATTGTAAATGAGGCTCGTGCCCTGCAGTGGGACATATCTGGGGTGATACTACTGTATCAACAAAATAAAATATCGTGAGGAAAAACGATGAAGATTTTCACCATAGCAATTTTTCCTGCATATCATAGCAATTTACAAGAATTTCTAAGCTATATAAAGTTTGCCAACCCGCATTCAATCCAATCAAATCCATCAGCCAAAGGAAGCTGCTGAACATAGGCCTCCTCAATGATCTCCACAGAGCTGTTGGAGGCAGCCTGCATCCAGTGACGTCCCGCGACCTTTACCAGGTCGTCTGACCTAGTGGGTGGACGTCCCACGCTGCGCTTTCCGCTTCGTGGCCTCCATTCGAGAACTTTACGCATTAGGTAATTTAAATTCACGTTTGGAAGTAAGAGTATACGAGTATCCGTATATTTATCTAGCTATTAGACATTTTACATCTCAAATAATGTTAGCAATATTTTAATAAATAACAAAAGGATCGGTTACAGACTAATTATTCGGACTCAGTAGCCGATCCATACATAAACACACGCCTTTTTCCCACTAGGGGTAGGCAGAGGTGCTCACCAGAACACCCACGTTTCGCCTTGTATATTCCGTCCCACGATGTGATAGGGGGTGAGCCTATCGCCATATCGGACACAAATTCCTGTCTCCGGGCTGATAATGAACAGAAAAATCCAATTTCACTTTGCCTGACCCGGGATTCGAACCCGAGACCTCAGCTTTGCAATCGTGCCGTAATACCACTACGCCACCGAGGCAGTATTACATTAATTATGACAAATATTTGTTTTACGAGTATAATACTAATATTATAAATGTGAGTTCGTTACGCTTTCACGCTTTAACTACTCGATCGATTATTACGAAAATGTTGCATTAACTTTTTTTTTTTGTATAATACAATGACGTGTTAAAAACTGCACGAATCTGGCTCCAAACATTTGCAAAGCTTTGAGCTTTTATTTTCATCGGAGCTTAATGAAAAGCATACATAACAGAGAGAGCTCTGATACGGGCCGTGAAAACAAGAGACCACAAAGCGTTTTGTTTTTATTTTTATTTTTTTTATTGCAATGAATGGCGAGACAAGCATGCCATTTGCCTGATGGTAAGCAATACGACCGCTCATGGACAAGAGCAAAAACAAACAACACTATGAATTACAAAGCAATACATGGCATTCCACTGCGCTCGCCATCCTGAGACATAAGGTGTTAAGTCTCGTTATGTCTTGTAGTTACTCTGGCGAAAATGTCCTTCAAACCGGAACAAAACAATGCGTTTACACTGCTGTTTGGCGGGAGATATAGACATTGTGATGGTACCCACCCAGGTGGCCTCTCTCATATGAGAGACCTACCACCAGTACAAAGTTTTACAGCATAACCTTTATACTGCTTTTCTCGTTCCGTTCCCTTACGTCTCGTCCTGTTTCATGACTCAAGGCATCTAATCCTGTCCTCTTATATCCCATTTCATCCGCCCCATATTCTATCTCAATCCATCCCTTTGAGTTGAAAAGAGTAGCAAATATACATAATTGAATTCCTCTCTCATCCCACAGGAACACCACATTTTTTCGGAATAAAAAGTAGCCTACGTGTTAATCCAGGGTGTAAGCTACCTCAACACAAAATTTTATCAAAATTGGTTTAGCCGTTTGAGCGTGAAGAAGTAACAAATACACTTTCGCCTTTATAATATCAAGTAGGATATAGGTCAAAGCAAAGTTATTAAGCAAATTAATGGCTGCCACTGCCTTGTAATTCAGATGTTGTGGCAAATGTTATGGACATTACTAATTAATTAATTACCTTAACATGTTGCTTAGGTTTAAAGTAAACTAACATCCTACTCCGGTTTCCCCTGTAGTTTACTTTCAACTTCACTCACGCAAGCTTTAATTAATTAATGTAGGCCATTGTAACACTCTCAATTGTACTCTCGATTGTAGAGGAGGCTTGTGCCCTGCAGTGGGACGTATATGGGCTGATACAGATACAGAAACAGAGGTATAATATATAATTTGTTGTAGTATAAAAAGCTAGTTTACAAATTAAATAAAAAAAATATATAAATGTGTTTTTTACTTTACCTCGAATAACGTATTTAATACAGATACAAAAAAGTAAAAATATTTTCTCTGTCCATCCTCTCCCAGTTTATTGACGCATAAAACTCGAACTGAGCGAAACAATGGAATATTCTAGAGGCCTTGAGATTTTAATTTGCACGAAAAATATTACACACCGACCTTGTAAGTAATTACTGATATGAAACTTAGTATTCTAGTGTTCTGTACTAAAAAAGGAAAAACGGGCTTGTAGAGTTACTTTGGTGTCCGTCTGTCTGTATGTCAATCTAAATAAATACACCCAACAGTCACATACATAGTCCTGACACCAAACTATCGAGTCTTGTGTCGTGTATCAGGAACTACGAGAGACTTTTCGTTCTCACAAACACCCAGAGCCGGAACTAATACCTGTGGATCACACATATTTGTCTCGGTACGGGGATCGAACCGCGGCCTCACGTTTCACAGTCGGAGTCTAATCAACTGCGCCATAAAGGCTATCAAGAAATTTTCTCATCGACAAACACTGTAGATATTTTTGTAGCTGATAATCATTGTCTGTCAAAATCCTAAAGGGTATTTCCCATTGACCTGAACTGCATCAACCCATAATGGTCCACTGCAGAGCACGGGACTTTTTTTATTGCATAGGTCCTGCAAACGAGCAAACAGGTCGCCTGATGGTAAGTGATCACTACACATGAACATCCACAACGCTGAAATGTGGATGTGTTGGCGGCCCAATCGGGAGGGTAGCGGGAAGGAAAAAGGATGGGAAGAGGACAGGGGTATGCTGTGGTCCGGGGGTGTAACAATTCTGCCACGGTATCCCCTGTCCGTCGTAAGAGGCGACCTAAAGGGTCATCATCAGAGTCACTGGGAACACTGTGGGGGCGGTGCGCCCTAACTTGTGACGGCTCTGTGGCAAACGACAGAGCCTCGTCTCTGTCATGGACGCCCATAAGACCTAAAAGGGCGTCCAAAATAGTCGAAAGTGGGGTTCATCCGGGCCCCACATCAAAGAAGGACCAGCAATGGTTATGCGCGGGGCGGTCACGCGGACGTAAATCGGGGTGCCTTTCACCCTGGGATGTCCGGTACCGCCCACAATGCGTGTGACGGTTTTCAAGAGGTTTTTAGTCAGTATGCTGGCGTAGGCTTGGTAGGGACCCAGCTTGGCCACAAATCCGCATTGTGCTAGGCTGGAAGGCCAGAGACACTGACATACCCCTTTCCACCTCCCCCGGGGCAACGAAATGGGAGCTTAATAGCTTTTCCTCTTGGACAAAAAAAAGGGGTATTGGGCATCCGGCAATCTCACTCACCGAACGAAACGCGACACCTGAGCTGTCGCTTCACGTCGATTTCCTGTGAGACAGTGGTACCGCCCCGGGTGAGCCCGCCCATTCATGCTGAATCATGACTGCAAAAAAGTGGCTCTAACACTTCCACTATAATTATAAAGTTTTAAAGTTTTCATATCATAAGTACAGGAATAAATGTGAATATCTGACGAATTTGGGTTCTTTTTTGCGATTAAAAGACACTTGCAATTGTAAGATATGCATGATGTTAATACGGAACCCAAGATGCGTGAATTCAACTCGCACCTAGCCGATATAAAATATATAGAAATATGTAATATACTCATTTATTATTAGTAGACGTCGGGAAAGCACATTTTATATAAAGCCAGTGTTGTATATAAAAATACTGCGAAGACGTATAGTAACCATTTAGTCTTGACCTAGATATTCTGTGATCTTGCTTACTGGACGAAGGTCAACCTATATTGGATGGAACTAATGGATCTAAATGGAATGTATACCTACTGATAAATAACTTATTACCAAAATAATGATGAATCTACGAGTAGATTTTGATTTCAATATTTTGATGTCAATTATGGGATCTAAGCTAGTCGTCTTGTTCCATTCAAATTATTTTTCATATTTTCAACGCAGGCTTTTTAAAATTGGAACAAACACTACATGAATTACAAATTAAAAGTCATCTACATTCTATTGGCGTGTGGCAAAATTTGGAACTACAAATTTTATCAATAAAATATCTTATTATCGCATTGTTTAAGTTATGTTTTATAGTATAAACAAGCAGTTATACCAGTAATTTAATAGCATTAATATATCCATCAAAATAAAATGTGAAGCGAGAAAAACTGTTTCTAATATTTTGACAACAACATGACAACAACGCATTCGGACGCCAAAAGATAGACGATGTATACAAATAATGTCACATTTTATAATTAATCACTCAGCCTATTTTGTTGCTAGCTACCATCCCCAACCCCCTTTACCTTTCTCCAAACATAAATCGATACGCCATTACAGTAATTTAAAAAAGTGTTTCCAGTTTCGATATTCAAAACGCCTGCGAAGATTATGAATGTTTCACGCCCGAACGAGCACTTTGATGTTTACAAAATGACAGGCGTTTTGAACGGAAACTGTTGAAAAATGAATTTTAAGATACCGCATCGTTTTTCTGTATTTTTTGTGGTACGATATTCATATCAGCTTGGGTGAAACAGATCAGATTTCGTAGAACGGAAACTGATTGACAGATCAAGTTAGTTGAATATATTGTGTATGTATGATTACCTCGGTGGCACAGTGGTACTACGGTATGATTGCAAAGCTGAGGTCTCGGGTTCGAATCCCGGGTCGGGCAAAGTGATATTGGATTTTTCTATTCATTATCAGCCCGGAGTCAGGAATTTGTGCCCGATATGGCGATAGGCTCGCCCCCTATCACATCGTGGGACGGAATATACAAGGTGAAACGTGGGTGTTCTGGTAGCAACTCTGCCTACCCCTTCTGGGAAAAAGGCGTGTGTCTATGTATGTATGTATGAATATGTATGTATACTATTATATATTCTATGTACAGTATATGTATAATTGTATATCCATTTTTAAGTATGTATATTTGTTTTTAAATAATGTAATTTTTTTTTCGTTCGATCTTAATGTGAAATAAACATGCTTTGCTCCATTTCTGCTTCACTCAAAGGTAGACAGTAATGAAATGCCTCTGGCATTAAGTCCGCCTATATACATTTTGGTATATAAACCAAATATATAAATAAAACCATTGAACGGTTGGCAAAAATCGTCTTAGATCCCATGAGTGTTGCGTTTTGAGTTCACCAGTATAAATCAGGAATTAGTGCCTGCATGGCGATAAGCTCGCCCCTATCACACCATGGGACAGACCACAATGCAATACGTGGGTGTCTTGATAGCACCTCTGTCTATCTCTTCTGGGAAAAAGGCATTTTTGTATATTTATAATAAATCCAGATCAATCGGGCATAATTGTGTCTATCGGGGTGAGATGACCATTTCGTGTTGGTTTAAGCTCTACTCGGACTGTACCGCGCTAATCATCAGACGTATTTTAATCACTTTATCGTGCCCGTTATAAAAACGAATTATAAAGTATTATTTGCTAAAGAAATTAAATTAAATAAATACACCCAACAGTCACATACATAGTCCTGACCCCACACTAAGATCGAATTTTGTGTCGTGGGTATCAGACACTACGAAAGACTTTTCGGTCTCACAAACACCCAGACCCGAAACAAATACGTGTAGATCATACAAATATTTGTTTCAATGAGGAGATCGAACCCGCGGCCTGTCGTTTCACAGGTCTAACCAACTGCGCTACGGAGGCTGTCAAATGTCTGAGTATATGCCTGAGTATACTTTATTATTAATTAATCATTATTCTATATTATTTATGAGCTGCTCTGAATTAAACTAAGCTGCGACTCCTGTATAATTACTGTATTGTTAACTTGTTATGAAAAAGCAACGCTAGAGTTTCTTCGAATTTCTACGGTATGTAAGTCCGCCAACCCGCACTAGGCCAGCGTGGTAGACTATATGGCCTAACCACTCTCAATCGATTCTCTCGATTGTAGAGTAGGCCCGTGCCCAGCCCAGCAATGGGACATATATGGGACGATAAAAAAAATAAAAAAAAAAGAGTTTCTTGCCCGTTCTTCTCTGGCTACAGCCTTGTAAACCGGGTGGTAGTGGAAAAATAAGTTACTGAATCTAAATAATGTATGACATTTCACTCTGACTGACTGCCTCGGTGGCGTAGTGGTACTACGGTATGATTGCAAAGCTGAGGTCTCGGGTTCGAATCCCGGATCGGGCAAAGTGATATTGGAATTTTCTATTCATTACTAGCCCGGAGTCAGGAATTTGTGCCCGATATGGCGATAGGCTCGCCCCCTATCACATCGTGGGACGGAATATACAAGGCGAAACGTGGGTGTTCTAGTAGCACCTCTGCCTACCCCTTCTGGGAAAAAGGCGTGTGGTTATGTATGTATGTATCTATGACATTTCATGGGTTCAGTAAAATATTTTAATTTCATTATGCAATAACTTCAAATCTTACTTCTAATCTCATTACACTCTTTAATAAAATACTTAAAAAGAAAGATTCCTTTTAAATCAAATTGAGTGTTCTTGTAATAAAATTAACATTTTGTCATAGGACAGATTTATATTTTAATGAGATGAAAAATGGTATTTCGACTCGTAAAATTATGTTTGTTTGTTCGTGAATATCTCTAGATATACTGGTCGTATTTCTATATAATTTCCACGAATTTATAGAACTATTTTATGGAAATGTGTTTTGGTATAGTATATTAAGACTTCCTTATTCAATAAATACAGACAAAAATTAAAAATAAAATTTGTGAAAAAGTACATAAATCGATACCTATTGAAAATTACTTTTAAAATCTTTTTTGTGTGAGATTTATAACAGTTAAAAATAATAATATTATATCTGTGTAACTTTTTTTATTTGTTATATTATTATCTTTATTTACCTTAAAAAAACATAAACTCATACATTATCATAAGGTCATGGAAAATTCCTAACCCACAACATTCACCGGAAAATGCGCATAAGAAAATACATTTCCACGTTTCAATGGAAATTCGCACGCAATTTTCCCCAGCTTTTCCGAGCTTTTCACTGTCCGTTGCAGGCTCTTTGTAATGTCGGACGTACCGTGTCTTTGAATGAGACCAAAGTGCCTTTTAAGACATTGGAAATAAAATAATTTTGTACAGACTAATGGAGAAAATGTCTCTTATATTTTTAGTCTTTTTGAAAAACATCCTTATATAGTCTAGCAAAGTCTAGATTACCAATTTAAAATGATATTTGGGCGAAGTATTTATAATTCCTAACTTTATCGTTTTATATTTTTGTTATTCAGTATTCTGTATCAGCCCATATACGTCCCACTGCAGGGCACGGGCCTCCTACAATTGAGTTACGATTGAGAGGGGTTAGGCCATACAGTCCACTACAATTTTTTTGCTATATTATAAAGTTGGCAGCCTGCCTTAGCTTCGCCTGGGTGCAGATGTTTTTTGATTCCACTCCACATCAGATACATGTTATTTTTCGTACAAACTGGGATATATTACTCACATACAGGATATGTATTATACATATAAACCTTCCTCTTGAATCACTCTATCAATTAAAAAAACCGCATCAAAATCCGTTGAGTAGTTTTAAAGATACATACATACAAACAGACAGCGGGCAGCGACTTTGTTTTACACTGTGTAGTGATCAACACCACGCAATATGTTCTAGTTTCATACATACATAACATACATAACCACACGCCTTTTTCCCAGAAGGGGTAGGCAGAGGTGCTACTAGAACACCCACGTTTCGCCTTGTATATTCCGTCCCACGATGTGATAGGGGGCAAGCCTATCGCCATATCGGGCACAAATTCCTGACTCCTGTTCTAGTTTCAGTTTCTCCTATAAGTTAATTAAAACGATACACGAAATAAATTGCCTTTCGCTTCAAAATAGAGGAGAGAACGATAAATTGCCAACCATTGTTCATTACTTTCCCGAGTTTCGACGCTTGAATCGACTTTCCAATACTCTCCAGAATATTGATGAGTTTAAGATCTGTCTTTATATTAAGTATATACTGTACTGTATCAGCCCAGTTACGTCCCACTGCAGCACGGGTATTCTCTACAGCTGATAATACGATTGAGAGGGGTTAGGCCATATATTACACCACTCTGGCCTAGTGCGGGTTGGCGGACTTTTACATACCATAGAAATTCTTCCGAATCGCTATGGTGTGCAGGTTTCCTCGCGATGTTTCCTATCGCCGTGGTGATTGTTAATACACAAATGATTCCGAAAAGTCAGAGGTGCGAGGTCAAATATATTAAACTAAATAATCTGTTTGAACGTGATAATCTCAGTAACTAGTGATTTAAATTGAAAATCCTTTCGGTGTTAGATAGCTCATGTATCGAGGAAGGCTATAGGCTATTTAACATCACGCTGCAACCAATAGGAGCTGAGTAGTAATGAAAATAAGCAAAAATGGTTTTCCCCTCAATGTGCACGCGGGCGAAGCCGCGCCGGGTCATTAGTAATAATATAATACGCTAACTAAATAGCTTTCCAAACGATTAAATATATTTTGAGAATACCAATTTTGGAAGATTTGCCTAAACCTGATATTAGTATTTGGATCACGTTCGAAGCGTTCAAATCAAGAATCATAACTGAGTGATTTTATAATGCTAAGAATCTATTAGAATACGACGCTGGAAGTATTGTCACGGGAAATATTACGACATATTATGTTTAAAAGTCTTTTGTACCAGCTCATATACAGGGTATATCAGGACTGCTACCGAAAACGAAGCCAGTCGGTAGTTTTAGTGACTTTAGATACAACGCAATCAAATTTTTTGCAAAAAAAAGCGACAGATTTTTTTTGAACATACATAAATACACGCCTTTTTCCCAGAAGGGGTAGGCAGAGGTGCTACCAGAACACGCACGTTTCGCCTTGTGTATTTCGTCCCACGATGTGATAGGGGGCGAGCCTATCGCCATATCGGGCACAAATTCCTGACTCCGGGCTGATAATGAATAGAAAAATCCAATATAACTTTGCCCGACCCGGGACTCGAACCCGAGATCTCATCTTTGCAATCGTACCGTAGTACCACTACGCCACCGGGGCAGTAATAACATAATATTATGTCAAAAAGTCTTTTAGATATAATAGCGCACACAACAGTGCATGTAGACTGCTGTTTGGCGGGATAAATAGACATTGCGGTGTTACCTACCCAGGCGGCCATCACGAGAGACCTACCACCAGTATATTTCCCTTAAAATAAAAATGTTTCTTCTTCAAGAGACTCTTGCCATAACATTCCTTCAAACATAAGATGAATCGCTTTATTAAATTTGATATTTCTGACTTCGTGAGTCAAGGCGGCTGGAAAATGAAAGGAAGGTAATGTCCTTATAGCATTTTCCAATTCAATCAGATGATGAAACGCCGCCTTTTCGTATTGATTTGAGTTCTCGGCTGTGGATTGCCTGGCAAAATGATTGCGACTGTCGTTATTGTATGTTTGATCTTGTAATGTACAGAAATCAAAGTACACATTTCTGTTGAATAAATGTAAGTGTTCCGAGAGTTCGATTGAAGAGGCTTAGGCCACACACCACGCTGGCCTAGTGCCGGTTGGGTGATGTCAAATAACATAGATTTAACAGCCTCCGTGGCGCAGTTGGTTAGACGCCGGCTGTGAAACTAGAGGTTGCGGGTTCGACTCCTTGAGACAAATATTTCTGAAGCCCACAAGTATTCGTCTCGGATTTGGGTGTTTGTGAGACCGAAAAGTCTCTCGTAGTTTCTGATACACGACACAAGACTTCATTGATCTTAGTGTGTGGTCAGGACTATGTATGTGACTGTTGGGTGCATTTAATTATTTCTTTAGTATAGATAATCTTCTTAAGACATTTGTCGTACAATTTGCCGTCACAGTTGTAATGCCTGGTCATTGACTATATAAGCACGTGACTTCAAAAAGTCAGAGGTGTGTTAAGAATCGAATCCGCGACCACCGTCTTAGTAACCGAGTCTGGTGCTACAGGCCACCACGCTTCCTTCTGTCTTTCTTTTATACTTTTTTTATTTACTAAGGAAAAAAAAATATTTCACCACATCTCACATTTCTATCTACCCACGTTAAAACAGTCGTGATGTCATCCTGTTTTCTTTTAAAACTAATTTTGCAAACTCAACTCTCTATTTGGTTTATTAGACTCTTAGGTAACCTTACCTGAATTGGTAATTATGTAAACAGTTATTGTTAATAGAAGTTGAGTAAAACCTAACTCGTTTAGATAAGCTAGGCCCTTAAGGGCTCGAGTTTACGCAATTTTTGTTATATTTTAATTTTCTTTTTATTTGACGCCTCCGTAGTTGGTTAGACGCCGACTGTGAAACGAGATGCCGCGGGTTCGATCCCCGCACCAACACAAATGTTTGTGTGGACCACAAATATTTGTATCGGGTCTGGGTGTTTGTGAGACCGAAAAGTCTCTCGTAGCTTTTGATACCCACAACACATGACTCGATCTTAATGTGGGGTCAAGACTATGTTTGTGACTGTGGGTATATTTATTTTTTATTTTTACATACATACATAAACTCTTCTTTTTTCCAGAAGGGATAGGCAGAAGTTCTCATGGTTATAACCAGGCACCAACGTTTCGCCTTATCTGTTTCGTCCCAGAATGTTATAGGAGGCGAGCCTATCGCTATATAGGGCACAAATTTCTGATTCCAGGCTGATAATGCATAGACAAATAATATAATTTTGTCTGATCCGGGATTCGAACCCGAGACATCAGTTTTGTAATCGTACTGTAGTACAACTACGTCACCGAGGCAGACGATTTTTATATTTATTTTTTATTTTTCTCTCTTTCTACTCATATTGGATACAAGGAACACTTCTGCCTACCCCTTCTGGGAAGAAGGCGTGAGTTTATGTTTATATGTTACATAATATATCGGGCGAAAAACCTGCTTACAATAAGGAAACACAAGCGGAAGCAAAACACAAAAATATTCCAGAAAATACGAGTCAAAATCGAGTTCTATACAAGATCGTTTCGCTACAGAGATCAGCGCGAAATAAAATTGTTCCCGAAAATCTTTTCGCAGCAACAAATCTATTTTAGCAATGACAGCGAATATATTGTCGGGGATAAAAGATGTAATAGGTATTGCACCGCGCGTTCCAAAATCACACTTGTGAGAAACGAAATACGGTTGGCAATCGAATGATTGGCGTTTTAAAATAAGTCGATTAGGATGGCAGCCCAGTTAGTAGATTTTCCGTGATTTTATTGTGATGTAACTTCGAATTCTTAGTTAGTGCGTGGAGGCCTGTTGGTAACGGACCAGACGGGGCTGCCTACATGTTCACGGTGGTCGCGGGTACAAATCCCAGGGCCCACCTCTGACTTTTCGGAGTCATGTGTGTATTGATAGCCAATCACCACGCACTATAACAGCGAAGGAAAACATCGTGAGGAAACCTGCATACCATAGCGATTTGTATAAACTATGGTATGTAAAAGTTCGCCAATCCACACTAGGCCAGCGTGGTGGACTATATGGCCTAACCACTCTCAATAGTACTCTCGATTGTAGAGGAGGCCCGTGCCCTGCAGTGGGACGTATATGGGCTGATACAATGCAAAAAAAAGTTCGAATTCAGAATAGGTTTTTGTGACTACATTTTTGAATCTCCGAAATTACATATGTGGTAGAGCCACGCTGTTGTCAGTCATGACTCAGCATGAATGAGGCTCGTCCGGGGCGGTACCACTGTCTCAAAGGAAATCGATCCTTCTATCCTTTTTCCTTCCCGCTCCCCTCCTGATTTTAAAGGCTGGCATTCCATCTATGAAGCAAGCGTTATGGATGGTCATGGGCGTCAGTGATCACTTACCATCAGGTGACTGCTCGTTTTCAGATCCTGGGCAATAAAAAAAACATAACTACAATTTTCATCGAAATTCTGCCTGTGGAAAGGTATTTACTCTATTAGAAATATATCTATTGTACATAGCATATTACTTCGATATATTAATGCCAAAAAACACTTTACATAGAGCTACAGCATATTCATAAACATATTTAAAATCAATTTAAGTTATCGAATGTTTTGTCCCTTTCGAACGACTTTTGAATTCAGTTTGGGTGAAGAAGACAAAACACTTGATAGCTAAAGTATGTTTTAAGTCTGTTTATGTATAAGGCTCTTACCTGTTTCGAAATCGAACAATTGTGTTTCGAAAGCAATTTTTTCGACTACTAACTCCAAAAATGTATTTTGTTTAATGATATTTTTATATATTTTTCTTCTCAATTTTCTAATTCGAAAAGTGACTGCTAAAGCTCCATACCTTTCGGATTATTTTTGCCGACACAACTAATACTCAACTTCGCCGGTAAAGTTAGAAAACGTGTGACATCAACTTCAGACACTAACGATGCAAGTTCAACGTATGACGTAGTTTTTATATAATTACTATAAAAAACTTAACTTTATATCATTAGTATAAACACAAAAACATTTTTGTAAACCTCCGTGGCGCAGTTGGTTAGACGCCGGCTGTGAAACGAGAGGCCGCGGGTTCGATCCACGCACCGAAATATTTGTGTGAACCACAAGTATTTCGGATCTGGGTGTTTGTGAGACCAAAAAGTCTCGTAGTTTTTGATACATGGCACAAGACTGGACCTTAGTGTGGGTCAGGACTATGTATGTGACTGTTGGGTGTATTTGTTTATAGTTATAAGATTTTTAAAAAATTGTCGCTTTTTTGCGCAATTTTTAAATGCATTGTGTCTGAAGTCTGAACTCCCTAAAATTACCACCTAGCTTCGTTTTCGGTCGCAGTCTGGATATACCCGGATAGGTATTTTTTTAAATTAATACTGGGTTTATTTATATCCAATCAATCCAATCCATCAGCCAAAGGAAGTCCACTGCTGAACATAGGCCTCTCCCAATGATTTCCACAGTGACCCGTTGGAGGCAGCCTGCATCCAGCGACGTCCCGCGACCTTCACCAGGTCGTCTGACCACCTGGTATTATATATTTATTATTTATTTATTTTTGATCTCTACATAGATAAAAATATCTATGATATAGATTGTGGCTACCATCAGGCGCATTGTGGTCACTTTGTGGTATACATACAGCAAACAATAAAAAATATTAGTAGGTGTGAAAATATATTTTCCGCGACAATTTTCACACTTTCCATACAAATAAGGAAAAGCATTTTCCCGTTTCCTAATAAGAATGTCAAAACTCGCCCAGTTTTAATATTTTCCAGTCGTTAGATATTTTATGCTTTTAAGGAAAACTCTCGGGAAAGTCTCGGGTAACGAACACTTCAGTGAAAAGGAAAATATGAAAACTGTATCCATTTTTTTGTACAACCTTTTGTTTGTTTTGTTTTTATGTTTAGATTGTTTTGACTAGCTTTCACGGTGAAGGAAAACATTGTTAAAATTTGATACCTGAGTCTAGTACAAGAATTTTATAAATAATAAAACTACCAGACTCTGACTGCCTCGGTGGCGTAGTTGTACTACGGTATGATTATATAGCTGAGGTCTCGGGTTCGAATCCCGGGTCAGGCAAAGTGATATTGGATATTTTTCTATTCATTATCAGCCTGGAGTCAGGAATTTGTGCCCGATATGGCGATAGGCTCACCCCCTATCACATCGTGGGACGGAACCCACAAGGCGAAACGTGGGTGTCCTAGTTACACCTCTGCCTACCACTTCTGGGAAAAAGGTGTGATGTATATGTATGTATGTACTGTGGGTTCATCGGACCAACGATCACACTCGCAAAGATATGATGTGCGGTTTGTTCGTACAGTCAGGTGTAGCGCATTGATACGATTGTCATATTGTGTATGGGCTATGAATCATAACTCCTAGGTTCGATTTCCAAGTAAAGCAATATATTTTGTACGTTTTTTTCGATTCGAAATATCTCACATGATTTTTGTGGAAATTATTATGCTGGGTGCGGCAAAAAGGCACTTCCTTTCATAATTTGCGATAAAAGTAAGTTTGACAAACTATAGAGGCAACCTACCCTTTCAAGGACATAGGAATATAAAAATCAATTCACACCAAACATTACCCCACCAGGAACTGAACCCTTGCTTTCAAAGTTAATTACTGTACTTTATAATCCCGCCTTCATAATATTTGGAAAGGCCTGAGGCTAAAACCGAACGCATATTTTAATCTGATAACAAAATGGGATACATGGCAAATTGAGACCTTAATAATATAAGCACAAGATTCAAATTTGTATAAACACCCAGATTATTTATATATATACGTATGTTAATAAGACTTGGTTAAGGGTAAGTAAGATGTTCTTTTGTTTCACACGACGCTGTATTTAAGCGTCATGTTAATATTTACATTGATATTATCTTTTGGTATTTCTGTTTTCCTGGTATCTGGAAACCAATTTATGTAGACCTCTGTGTTTCATGATTCAAAATTGCACAAGATGATTATGTAGGTAATTTCTACGCGAATAATTGTTAAAATTATTTCTGGGTTCATAGAAAATTTGTTTTTAATAACACCACTGTCATATCAATATACAGGGTATATCAAGACTGCTACCGGAAACGAAGCCAGGTGGTAGTTTTAGTGACTAAAGACACGAAGCAACTAAAAATTTTGCAAAAAAAACGCGACGATTTTTTTGTAATGTTTTAAATATCATTGTGTTTGGGTGGTAAATCCATAGTTTTTGCTAAAATTGTAATTTAAAGCCTTGCGTACTGTAGCGTCTTTAAAATTAAATGGTGTAATTAATATTTTTAGGAAAATGTAAGTATTTACCACCCAAATACGATGATAGGAAAAAATTACAAAAATAAAATCGTCCCTGTTTTTTTGCAAAAATTTTAGTTTCATTGTATCTAAAGTCACTAAAACTACTACCTGGCTTCGTTTTCGGTAGCAGTCTTGATATACCCTGTATATGGCTGCAGACATAAGTATTGGTTAAAATTTCAGAGGTGTGCCCAAAATTCCCATTGTACGTAAATGTCAAAATGAAAACAAAACGCTTTGTGGTCTCTTGTTTTCACGGCCCGTATCAGAGCTTTCACTGTGTGCTTTTCATTAAGCTCCGATGAAAATAAAAGCTCAAAGCTTTGCGAATGTTTGAAGGCGGTTTCGCGTAGTTTTTAACGAGTCATTGGATTTTGAATTTGAAATGAAGGTAATTTTGGATGCTTCCAACATGTCGCGTTGAAAATCCTTGGGGTAAATATAATATGTGGAGTTACGACATTTGTTCCGTCATCTTTGTCTTTCAAAATATGTACGTACATAAACTCACGCCTTTTTCTAAGAATGGGTAGGCAGAGGTGTTATTTCGCTATATGTGTTTTGTCCCACGATGTGATTGGGGCGAGCCTATCGCCATATCAGGCACAAATTTCCGAATAGAAAAGTCCAATATCGCTCTGCCCGACCTGGTATTCGAACCCGAGACCTCCGGCCGCCCGGAGCCCGGAGTCAGGAATTTGTGTCCGATATGGCGATACACCATCACATCGTGGGACGGAATATACAAGGCGACACTTGGGTGTTCTGGTAGCACCTCTGCCTACCCCTTCTGGGAAAAGGCGTGTGTTTATGTATGTAAAAATTGAGGATACTAGCCTATTGTAGTTTCAAATTTCGCCACATGACAATAGAATTTAAATGAATTATACGAGCAATAGACCACACCTTTCTTTCTGTCTGTCTTCTTTCTGTCAAAACCGCACCACAGAGCAATTGTGGACCATACGGTGGCGCGCGTTAAGGCTTAACTTCCATAATCATGAACTGCACTCCGACATATATAAATGATACATTGTCACTTCGCCTAGCCATTTAAAAAATACCATTAATTTACTCAAATTTTTTCAAGTCAAATTTACTCAAGCCCCCTACTTTGAGAATCGTTTACACCGAACAAACAATGGACGCTCAAGCTCATTGTGACGGTTCACAATGCAATTTAAACGGGATTTAACGTTTAGCTGCAGTCTATCGGCTTTCACGTGAAAATGTTAATGTAACCACATTTTCCGGGGAAAATTCCGACCGGGATAGAGGGAAACCCTTTAGCTACATTGGACAAATTCGGGGAAAATGTAGCGTAAAGTTTTGGCAGCGTGAGTGGCGCAGTTGGTTGGACGTCAGCTGTGAAACGATAGACCACTTCGATCCCAAGCATAGTCAAATGTTTGTACAGTCCACAAGCATTTATCACGGGTCTCGGTGTTTGTGAGGCCGAAAACTCTCGTAGTTTCTGATATACGTCACAAGACTTGATTTTAGTGGAGCCAGGACTTTCTATGTGACTGTTGGATGTATTTATTTTTTCTTATTATTAAGTTTATTAATATAAATAAATACATTATCCTGGTCTTCATTTTGAGTTTTCCACCGTCAAATACACAGTGAAAGTTATTCAAATTAAATACAATATAAAATAAACTAAATACAATAATTTAGTACATTTTATTATTCTAATTTCACTGATTATTTTCCGCTAGAATTTCAAAGGAATTTCTCGAAATCCACACTAGGCCAGCGTACTATTACAGCCCTCTCAATCCTGGAGACTTGTGCTCGGCAGTGGGTATATATTGGCTGATACATTCATCATCATGATACAGACCCACAAGGTGTTCATTAAAATATAGACTTTTCTCAAAAAATCACTGACTCCTCGGTGGCGTAGTGGTACAACAGAACGATTACAAAGCTGAGGTCTAGGGTTCGAATCCCGGGTCGGGCAAAGTGATGTTTTTCTTCTTATTATCAGCCCGGAGTCAGAAATTCGTGCCCGATATGGCGATGGGTTCCTCCTTATTACATCGAGGGACGGAATATACAACGCGCAACGTGGGTGTCTTGGTTGCACCTCTGCCTACCCCTTCTTTGATAAATGCGTTATGTTTATATATGTACATGTAAAAATTCACATTAATTTGTCTTCTCAAAACACGCCATGCTAAGTGCAGGTACGAACATAAGTATTTTGTCAACAGTGGCGAAACAAATTAAATGTCTACAACGGAATGCAAACAACAAAAGTTTGAGAAACTGCAAGAGCTTTGTATTTTAGCATAATTTCCAAATGTGTTTACAACTAGACTTTCTGTTAAAGCTATTTTCATACAAAGATGCATACATACATAAACTCACGCCTATGTCCCATTGGGGTAGGCAGAGACTATTGAGCGCCAAGTGCTACTACAGATAAGATAAGATCTAGTTTGAAAACCTTGAATATATATATATATATATATATATTTTGTATTGTATTGTATCAGCCCATATACGACCCACTGCAGGGCACGGGCCTCCTCTACAATCGAGAGTACGATTGAGAGTGGTTAGGCCATATAGTCCACCACGCTGGCCTAATGCGGGTTGGCAGACTTTTACATACCATAGAAATTTATACAAATCGCTATGGTATGCAGGTTTCCTCACGATGTTTTCCTTCACCGTTATAGTGCGTGGTGATTGACTATCAATACACACATGACTCCGAAAAGTCAGAGGTGTGCCCTGGGATTTGAACCCGCGACCACCGTGAACATGTAGGCAGCCGCGTCTGGTCCGTTTACCAACAGGCCACCATATATATATATATATATATTTTGTATCAGCCCATATACGTCCCACTGGTGGGCACGGGCCTACTCTACAATCGAGATAATCGATTGAGAGTGGTTAGGCCATATAGTCCACCACGCTGGCCTAGTGCGGGTTGGCAAAAAAAAAACAGACTGCGACAGAAAACGAAGCCAGGTGATAGTTTTAGTCAAGACACAATGCAACTAAAAGTGCCAGGACCATGTATGTGACTGTTGGGTGTATTTATTTAGTTATAGTTAAATCAATTTAAAAAAATGTCGCTTTTTTTTTTGCTACACCTGGTTTCATTTTCGTTCGCAGGCTGGATATACCTGGATAGGTAATTTTGCAAGTAGGAAACTCGTTTCCACCCGGATAGAGTCACGTGTGTCGCGTTTCGGTTTTTGTGTATATCTGGATAAAAGCAGACCGACATGACCATCTGACAATTCGCATCTCGAATTTCGCGTTGAGTATATTCAACTTCCTGTTGGAAGTGGTAGAGCCACGCTGCTGACAATCATGACTCAGCATGAATAGGCAGGCTCGTCCGGGGCAGTACCACTGTCTCACAGGAGATCGACGTGAAGCGACAGCTTGGCTGTCGCATTTCGTTCGGTGAGTGCCGGATGCCCAATACCCTATTCCTCTTCCCATCCTTTTTTCCTTCCCGCTCCCCGCCTAATTAGGCCGGCAACACATTCATGATCCAGCGTTGTGGATGTTCATGTGCAGTGATCACTTACCACCAGGTGACCTGTTTTCTCGTTTGCCGGACCTGTGCAATAAAAAAATACATACATAACCACACGCCTTTTTCCTAGAAGGGGTAGACAGAGGTGCTACTAGAACACCCACGTTTCGCCTTGTATATTCCGTCCCACGATGTGATAGGGGGCGAGCCTATCGCCATATCGGGCACAAATTCCTGACTCCGGGCTAATAATGAATAGAAAAATCCAATATCACTTTGCCCGACCCGGGATTCGAACCCGAGACCTCAGCTTTGCAATCATACCGTAGTACCACTACGCCACCGAGGCAATAAAAAAATGGTTATCATCTGTGCCCCTTCAACAATAAGACTTTTACGTTCTTAATTATAGACCGTTTTTGCGGCATATTTATTACAACGCAAATTAAATTTAATTAAAATTCGGCGAACGAAGCGACGATATTTTCCGTGTATTGTCAATTAGGAGTTTTTGGAGAATCGCTTTAATTAAACGTTTAATTAAAATAACGTGAATTATTGTTAGTGCCCGACCGAAACTAGTTTTTCAGCCGAAATCGAAACCGAAACTTATTAAAATTATTTACTAAAATTCATTGTTTTTTTTACATTTATCTAATATAAAACAGTGAATTTTAGTAAAAAATCGTAATTTTAAATAATCGTTTTTAATAAGCTTTGGTTTCGGTTTCGGCTGAAAAACTAGTTTCGGTCGGACACTAATTATTGTTTAAGTGAGATGACCTCGTTGGGAAATCACATATTTTATAACTCTTATACTAATGCAATCCAATCAATCGGCAAAAGGAAGTCCACTGAACATAGGCCTCTCCCAATGATTTCAACAGTGAGGTGTTGGAGGCAGCCTGCATCCAGCGACGTCCCGCGACCTTCACCAGGTTTATACTAAACATAATACAAAAAGAACCATCGGAATCCTACTTAATTTTGAGGAGTTTTACTCTCAAGGTCCGAAGACATTTGCCAGATCTTGACCAATTTTTATGAGACCACCTGTGAAGTATACGCTTTGAAACTAAAATTATTTTCCAAATCGGTTCAGGTGTCTTCGTGTCCTCAATGAACATACATAAACTCATGCCTTTTTCCCAGAAGGAGTAGGCAGAGGTGCATCCAGGGCACCCACATTTGGCCTTGTATGTTCCGTCCCACGATATGATAGAAGGCGAACCTATCGCCATTTCGGGCACAAATTCCTGACTCCGGACTGACAAAGATTAGAAGAATCTAATATCACTCTGCTCGACCCGTTATTCGAACCCGATACCTCCAGCATTGTAATCGTACCGTAGTACAACTGCGGCACCAAGGCAGTTTAAAACTTAACTAGTCTCAAAACTACGTTCAAAATTACTTAAATTTCTCGTTTTTATTACAAAGACCGACGAATTGAGAACCTCTTCCTTTTTTTATACATAAACATACATACATAAACACACGCCTTTTTTCCCAGAAGGGGAGGCAGAGGTGCTACCAGAACACCCACGTTTCGCCTTGTATATTCCGTCCCACGATGTAACAGGGGGCGATCCTATCGCCATATCGGGCACAAATTCCTGACTCCGGGCTGATAGTGAATAGAAAAATTCCAATATCACTTTGCCCGACCCGGAATTCGGACCCGAGACCTCAGCTTTGCAATTGTATCGTAGTACCACTACGCCACCGAGGCAGTCAAGTCCTTTTTTTCAAGTCGGTTAAAAGTTAATATTGGAACGACAAAGTGCCTAGATTGATTGATGGCTGATGAGCTGACAAGATGGAATATCCAGAGGCGAAATATGTCACCTAGTGCCATCTGTCGGTGTGTATCTGCATCAATTTATATATGTCGCACTGCAGACCGCGGGTCTTCCCTACAATCCGAGGAAATTTATTGGATTACTCCAACGCGACACTGCAGCTTTGAAAATACAAGGCTAGCTTTTATTAAAAGTGCAAATGGATTTTCTTTGGATTATATATAAGAATATGTTATATTTGTATACTGCAAAATGCTTGGTGGCCTGTTGGTAAACGGACCTGACGCGGCTGCCTACATGTTCACGATGATCGCGGGTTCAAATCCCAGGACACACCTCTGATTTTTCCGAGTCATGTGTGTACTGATAGTCAGTCAGCACGCACTATAATGGTGAAAGAAAACATCGTGAGAAAACCTGCTTACCATAGCGATTTGCAAGAATTTCTATGGTATGTAAAGTCCGCCAACCCGCACTAGGCCAGCGTGGTGGACTATATGGCTTGACCACTCTCAATCGTAATCTCGATTGTAGAGGAGGCTCGTGCCCGGAAATCATTGGGGGAGGCCTATGTTCAGCAGTGGACTTCCTTTGGCTGATAGATTGGATTGGTTACCAATGCGTGAAGGTCGATCTTCCTCATCTCCCCTACTATGTCGTGTTAGCATAGAAAGAAAACAAAAATACAAACAAAGTTCGTTTGGAATCCTTCGGTTACTGAACTCTAAAACAGGGTTTTTCGTCAGTCGCAAAAGTACGGGAGCTAATTAGACGAAAGGTTGAAGGGATAACTTTTAACTACGTGAAGGGATAATGTATGAGAAGGGTGTGGAAGTACTTTCTGTCCCAGTTTTATCAAGGAAAAGTTGCCGCACTGCATCTAAAGGTTGGGGCAGTGTTGTCTATATAAATAAATATAATATACTTTTAGCAATCAGGAGTAGAGATATTTAAAAAATTATAACGATCGGTCTTTAATTTGAACAAAAATTACAAAAATAAAAATATACGTAAAATAGTGATCAGGCAGCACGTCCGTTACGCACGGTGTCCGAATGGGCGGGAAAAAGAACATAATGGCGGTGGCGCTCGGCGTTTGCTTTATGGAGGGAGGCAATGGCATCACTGATGAACAGCCTCTACCACCATATCTAACAATACATTAATGGTTGTTAGCCTCCGTGGCCCAGTTGATGACGCCGGCAGTGAAACGAGAGGCCGCGGGTTCGATCCCCGAATCGAAACAAATGTTTGTGTGAACATCAATTTGTTTCGAGTGTGGGTGCTTGTTAGACCGAACTGTCTCTCGCAGTTTCTGATACACGACACAAAACTTGATCTTAGTGTGGAGTCAGGACTATGTATGTGACTGTTGGGTGTATTTATTTATTATTGGCTCGCAACATTAAAGCCCCATTTACAAGGGGGTGTTTCTCGCCTCGAAGTTACGATTATCGGAAGGATATAAAGTTTCATCGTAAAACATTTGTCAGAACACGATCTATGGCGGTTATGTCATGCGATAATCGCATTCGATTCTCGCCGCGAGAAACTCTCCCCGTGTAAATTGCGCTTTAGCAAGGAAAAGAGCATTTTTGTTCCTCACAAACATTATTAATAACTAATTAATTCCTAACGTTATAACATATCAAAGCTTTGTTCCCGAAATTTAATTAAATATCCCTAAAGGGTTTATAATGGGAGCGTTATAATAAGTTTACAAAGGAATTTTCATTACATTTTCGATAATCGCTTTATTTTCCTATACATGTGCTCGGGTACTATACAGTGAGATCTTGATTTCGGTTCCTTTAGAAATTGACTTTGACAGTCTCCGTGGCATAGTTAGACGCCGACTGTGAAACGAGAGGCCGCGGGTTCGATCCCCGCACCAACAACACAATTAATGTTTGTGTGGCCCACAAATATACGTGTCGGGTTTGGGTGTTTGTGAGACCGAAAAGTCTCTCGTAGTTTCTGATACCCACGACACAAGACTTAATTGAACCTAATGTGGGGTTTAGAACTATGTATGTGACTGTTGGGTGTATTTATTTTGAATTTTTTTAACTTCCCGATGTTTCGATCACTTTACAGTTTTCGTGGTCACGGAGCGGACTAGAACTGTAATCACGAAAACTGTAAAGTGATCGAAATGTCGGGAAGTTAAAAAATTTAAAAACTAAATCGAATTCGCGATAAAATCTGTAAGAATTCGTTTTATTTAAATGTGTAACATTCGCGTAAATCTAAGAAAACATTATGCGGTTCCTGTGACAGTCAGAAAATATATTTTCTGACTTTCATGTCGAGCTTTTGGCATACTTGATTGTAACATTTCAAGATGGTTTCTCGTATTTCGTATTGACAGCCTCCGTGGCGCAGTTGTTTAGAAGCCGCCTGTGAAACGAGAGGCCGCGGGTTCGATCCCCGCACCGAGACAAATGTTTGTGAGGCCCACAAGTATTTGTCTCGGGTCTGGGTGTTTGTGAGATCAAGAAGCCTCTCGTAGCTTCTGATACACGACACAAGATTGAATTGATCTTAATGTGGGATCAGGACTATGTATGTGACTGTTGGGTGTATTTATTTATTATTGGCTCTGATGTTTTTCTTGGCTCGAGAAGACTCGTGCCTTACAGTGGGACATAATATATGGTCTGAATTATTTTTATTTAATGAATAAAGAGCTTACGAGTATTAATATTTGTTGTTAACATTATGGAAACATATCTAGCAATGCGATAAATAGGTATTTTTAAAATTTTAAATGTAGTTCCAAATTTCGCCACATGCCAATAAAATTTAGATGAATTATACAGGAAAAAAGTGCGTGGTGGCCTGTTGGTAACGGACCAGACTCGGCTGCCTACATGTTCACGGTGGTCGCGGGTTCAAATCCCAGGGCACACCTCTGACTTTTCGGAGTTATGTGTGTATTGATAGTCAATCACCACGCACTTTAACGGTGAAGGAAAACATCGTGAGGAAACCTGCATACCGTAGCGATTTTAAAGAATTTCTACGGTATGTAAGTCCGCCAACCCGCACTATGCCAGCGTGGTGGACTATATGACCTAACCACTCTCAATCGATTCTCTCGATTGTAGAGTAGGCCCATGCCCAGCAGTGGGACGTATATGGGCTGATATAAAAAAAATACAGGGTGTAGAAACAAATGGCGCACTTGCTAATATACATTTTAGTAAATCGTGATTGCGTCTAGATAAAAATGCATTTTCATAGCGTAGTCTGATAACAAAGATGCAGAGAAATTAACAATTAACAACACACGTTCTTCCCTTTAACTTATTACGCCAAGTAGATTGAACCTTACAACTCAACGGTCAATTCAACAACAGATAAGTAGGGATACTTCTCCATAATTGCTGATTAAAACTACATTATTGCCATGCCATATAGTGTACATAGTTAGGCAAAAGGAATTTAACATTGAACATTGACCTGTGCACCTTTGTAACGAATGTTAAGGCAAAGTCTATGAAAGTTTTGTTGCTATTCAAAACAGTTTTCATTGTATATTTCGTTAACTATTTAGTAAACGAAGAAACGAAAAAATACGTATATGTTAAAATCTTGTGCTTTATCCATCCCAACCGGTTTTATTCGAAAAGGTGGTGGTAATTCTTAAAACTTTATGAGGTAATAACTCCAAATCGGATAGGTATTTTCCAAATATTATTTCTTTATTATCATATTGATATTATGCCCTTGTATCCAACTGAGCAAGTGCGCCATTTTCCTGCGCTCACTGTGTATTAGTACTTTGCAATATTTATTTTCAAAAAGTTTAAAGGTGGGTTGCTCTCACTCTAGATTGCAGAATAAGAAGTTTCTCGAGAAATGTCAATGTAACATACCACAAAGGGGCGGAAGCGCCCGATCGTCGTGAAAAGCGGGGAAACTCGGAAAATTGCCTGTGTATGAATTTTCTTTTACTGTCTTGTTGGAAATGTATTTTCATGTTGTATTTGAGGGTTTGGTTGTTGGAAAAATTGATTTAGTTTTAAATTTAAATTCGAAAAATTAGTTTCTTGATTTTAGAAAATTATTGCTAGGTTGATGTTCGTGTGTGGTGTATTTTGTTTATGTTTTATTTTATTATTGAAAGTATAATTTATGGTCTCGAAATTGACTGGAAAATAAATATGTACATCATGCAAAAATAATGTCGGAATGGTAATCAAACCTATGTCCTTTTGTTTCACAGGCGACGTCTTATCCAACTACGCCAGCAGTAGTTTCTTTTTCCTATTGAATTACATAGGTAGGCTAATAAAAAATAAAATTTTACATTAACTTGACAATTCGTTCTTAAGCTATAAACTTGCTGTGTCAAAGATTGCAAGATGTATATGTGGCAGAGCCACGCTGTTGTCAGTCATGACTCAGCATGAATGGGCAGGCTCGTCCGGGGTGGTACCACTGTCTCACAGAAGATCGACGTGAAGCGATAGCTATGCTGTCGCGTTTTGTTCGGTGAGTGAGACTGCCGGATGCCCAATACCCCTTTCCTCTTCCTATCCTTTATCCTTACCGCTCCCCTCCCGATCTGATGAGCCGGCAATACATCCATGATCCAAGTGTTGTGGATGTTCATGGACGGCAGTGATCACTTACCATCAGGTGACCTGCTTGCTCGTTTGCCGGACCTATACTATAAAAAAAAAGATATGGTCTCCGCAAGATTTTTTTATTTACTTTAAAAATATTTATATGGCTTACATACAGAGATATTATACTATTTTATACAGATTAAATTTTAACTCCCAAATTCATAAAACAAAAATATAAAAGCATTTTCAGTACATGCAGCACGTTTTAATACTAAAGCTTAATTTAAGCTCAACAGAAAATTTAAAAGCAACGTCATAAAATGGAAAACGGATTTTCAAGAGTTTTCATAAACAAAATTTCATACGGAAAGCATTTTCTCTTCGCAAACATGATATCTTGACTATATAAGTATTTTGTTCTTTAAGAATATATCTTGTCCTTTCCAAAAACTAATAACGAACAGTCAAATATGACATTGAATTTCTTTTATATTCAAATGAAATGAAATGAAGGGATATTGGATTTTTCTATTCATTATCAGCCCGGAGTCAGGAATTTGTGCCCGATATGGCGATAGGCTCGTCCCCTATCACATCGTGGAACGGAACATACAAGGCGAAATGGATGTCTTAGCAGCACCTTTGCCTACCCCTTCTGAGAAAAGGCGTGAGTTTATGTACATATGTGTGTAAATGAAATGAAAATCGCTTATGGAATCCAATTCGTTTATTGGTTATGTATTTTTGCATTGTACCGGCCTATATACGTCCCATTGCAGGGCACGGGCCTTCTCAACAATCTTGAGTACGATTGAACGGGATTAGGCCATACTCTATCACGCTGACTTAGTGCGGTTTGACGGGCATTACATACCATAGAAATTCTTACGAATCGCTATAGTATGCAGGTTTCCTCACGATATTTTCTTTTACTATTATAGTTATATTGGTCGTGTAGGCAATTAAAATTAAAATTTTAAGTGATAGAACCTCATTGTACTTAGAAAAAACACTAGGAATAGGCCGGATCGACTGAGGTACCACTGTCACGCAAAAAATCGACAGGAAACGATGTGACGCTGTCGTGTTTCCTTCGGTGGCTCCTCTTCTCCCCCCCTTTTAGTCTTTCCGATTTCCTTCCATCTTGAAATATTGACATTGTATTGTATCAGCCCATATACGACCCACTGCAGGGCACGGGCCTCCTCTACAATCGAGAGTACGATTGAGAGTGGTAAGGCAATATAATCCACCACGCTGGCCTAGTGCGGGTTGGCGGACTTTTACATACCATAGAAATTTATACAAATCGCTATGGTATGCAGGTTTCCTCACGATGTTTTCCTTTAACGTAATAGTGCGTGGTGAATGACTATCAACACACACATGAATCCGAAAAGTCAGAGGTATTCCCTGGGATTTGAACCCGCGACCACCGTGAACATGTAGGCAGCCGCGTCTAGTCCATTACCAACAGGCCACCACGCACTTATGAATTACGCACGAAATGTTGACAACATATATGGCATATCAATTATCAAAACTGCGACCAAAAACGAAGCTAGGTGATAGTTTTAGTGATTACAAACACGCACTATATCGGTGAATGAAAACATCGTGAGGAAACCTGCTGCACACCATAGCGAATTGTACAAAAATCTATGGTATGTATAGTCCGCCAACCCGCACTAGGCCAGCGTGGTGGACTATATGCCCTAACTCCTCTCAATAGTACTCTCGATTGTAGAAGACCGCGCCCTGCAGTGGGACGTATATGGGCTGATACAATAAAATAATGGTCACACTTTACCATCGCTCTAACCACTAGATGCAGCAATTTTGCAGTGTAAAAATGTATTCAGCTCTGCAATCCAAAGGAAATACATTTGCACATTTAATAAAAGCTAGCTTTGTATTTCCATTGCGGCGTCACCTTGCAGTAATCCAATAAGAATCTTCAATATCCATTGTTTAGAAAACTATTGTAAAAGCTTGGCTTTTATGTAGCATGTTGCAAGACAGCAATGCGGTAATGTACACAGGGTATATCAAGACTGCTACCGCAAACAAAGCCAGGTTGTAGTTTTAGTGAGTAGACGCAATGCAATGAATATGTTTGCAAAAAAAGGTACGACTTTTTTGTTTTTTCCTATCATCGTAATTGGGTATTAAATACATCGTTTTCCCAAAATAATAATGTACACCTATTAATTTTTAAAGGCAAAATGGTACGCAAGGGTTTAAATTATAATTAAAGCAAAAACTAGGGATTTACCATCCAAACACGATGATATTTAAAAAATTGCAAAAAAACATGTCGCTTTTTTTGAGAAATTTTTAGTTGCATGTGTCTGTAATCACTAAAACTACCACCTGGCTTCGTTTTCGGTCGCAGTCTTGATATACCCTGTATGTTCATATAAGAGGTAATTTACCTTGACAATATAAGCGAGCGCAGTAGGAAGCCAATCATTGCTTTATAATTCATGGTGTTGTTTAGTTTTGCTGCTCTGTCCATGAGCGGTCGTATCGCACCAAGCGAATGGCATGCTCTTCTCGCCATTCATTGCAAAATAAAAACACTAGGCATAAGGCAGCCACTGTAACGCAGTTGCTTAGACGCCGGCTGTGAAACGAGAGGCCGCGGGTTCAATCCCCGCACTGAAACAAATATTTTTGTGAACCACAGGCATTTGTTTCGTGTCTGTGAGGCTCACAAGTATTTGTCTCGGGTCTGGGTGTTTGTGAGACCGAAAACTTCCTCGTAGCTTCTGATACACGACACAAGACTCGATCTTAGTGTGGGTCAGGACTATGTATGTGACTGTTGGGTGTATTTATTTACAAGGACACAATCGAAGCGTTAATTGTTTCAATAAATTCGGATTCATCCATTAATGCAGATTCAAACCGCGTAATATTCTCGTATTGAACAATCTGGTGAATTCAATTTCCACTGAGCTCCACCACGCCATAACAAGCCATTGCATATGATCAGCGCTGTGACGGTACATTCGATTTCCTACTGTCCCGCCTGTGGTAACTGGGGCAGCCATTGTCGTCATGTTACCGTCACCTATTGTATCGAACTCTTTGTGAGAGTTCTGATTCGTAAGAGAAATATGTAGGGTTAAACGCATTGTTACATACAAGGTATATCAAGACTACAACCGAAAAAGAAGCCAGGTGGTAGTTTTAGTGACTTTGACACAATGCAACTAAATGTTTTGCAAAATATAATAATACAATTTTTACGATTTTCTTTCCTACCATCGTATTTGAGTAGTAAATACATACATTTACCTAAAAAAATAATGTACCTTTTATTTTTAAAGACCGTATAGTACGCAAGGCTTTAAATTATAATTTAAATTTTTAGCAAATACTATGGATTTACTACCCAAACACAATGATATTTAAAACATTACAAGAAAAAATCGTCGCGTTCTTTTGCAAAATTTTTAATTGCATCCTGTCTGTAGACTATACCGGGGAAGGAAAACATCGTGAGGAAAACCTGCATACCATAGCGATTTGTATAAATTTCTATGGTATGTAAAAGTCCGCTAACCCGCACTAGGCCAGCGTGGTGGACTATATTGCCTTACCACTCTCAATCGTACTCTCGATTGTAGGAGAGGCCCGTGCCCTGCAGTGGGTCGTATATGGGCTGGTACAGTACAGTACTGTCTGTAGACACTAAAACTACCACCTGGCTTCGTTTTCGGTAGCAGTCTTGATATACCCTGTATATAAACTCACGCTTTTGTCTCACCGGGGGTAGGTAGAGGTGCTGCCAGGACAATCATATTTCACCGTGTTCCGTCTCACGATGTGAGGGCGAGCCTATCGCAATTTCGGGCATAAATTCCTAACTTCGGTTAATGAATAGAAAAATCCAATATCACTTTGCCCGACCCGGGATTCGAACCCGATACCAACAGCAATGAATTGTACGGTAGTACAACTGCCCCACTAAGGCAGTTTAAAACCTAACTAGCCTTAAAACTTCGCAGTTTACTAATTTTAAATACTGAATGTTCTATGTACTATTCCATAACATTATTTCTCGCGTTTATTAAACCCAGTTGTCTTGTGGCGCCATCTTGCGTCCTTTATTTCAGTAATATGTATGGCACATAGCAAGCCTGGGACGACAAATCGTGTTTATGCCCCAGCAGATAAAATAAATACCCATTTACCCCAAGAAAGTTTACGGCGAGAAATTATTGTCGTGCGTGATAATATAATATATAATATTAGCTATATATTACATCCTTTATTTAGCAAATGTGTAGTACCTATGTTCTTATATATACATCGACAGCCTCCGTGGCGTAGTTGGTTAGACGTCGACTGTGAAACGAGAGGCCGCGAGTTCGATCCGCGCACCAACACAAATCTTTGTGTGGCCCACAAACATTTGCGTCGGATCTGGGTGTTTCTGAGACCGAAAAGTCTCTCGTAGCTTTTGATACCCTCGACACAAGACTCGATCTTAGTGTGGGTCAGGACTATGTATGTGACTGTTGGGTGTATTTACTATTTACTTATTTATATCACTGTTCTATCTCTCTCTCTCTTACTCTATCTCTCTTTCTTTCTCTCTCTTAAGAAGTCATCTGCTGTACACAGGTCTTCCCCGAAGATATAAATGTTATTATGGTAAAAGAATATTTGTCTACGGAGTCATGAATTCGTCTTAAACATGGTTATAATTTTTTTTCGGTGGCGTAGTTGTTCTACGGTATGATTGCAAAGCTGAGGTCTCGGGTTCGAATCTCGGGTCGGGCAAAATGCGAAATGTGGGTGCCCTGGTAGCACCTCTGCCTACCCCTTCTGGGAAAAGGCGTGAGTTTATGTATGTATGTATGTTAAATTTAAAAAATGTAAACAAAATGTAATTGAGTAATCAAATCAACTTATAAAAAATATATTTTAGGTATAAAAGTATTTGTAACGATAATTAGTTACACAATTAAAGAGTTAAAACGGTTGCCTGGAAGAAATCGCAGGTAATGAAAAGCTGGCCACGCTTTTAGTTTTAAATATTTTATCTGTTTTTAAGTTTCCTTTTAACCGACTTCAAATAAAAGGAGGTTCTGAATTCAACTGTATATTTTTTATTTGTGACTTTTCGGAGTTATGTGTGTATTGATAGTCAATCACCACGCACTTTAACGGTGAAGGAAAACATCGTGAGGAAACCTGCATACCGTAGCGATTTAAAAAAAATAAAAAAATTCTTCGGTGTGTAAGTCCGCCAACCCGCACTAGGCCAGCGTGGTGGACTATATGGCCTAACCACTCTCAATCGTACTCTCGATTGTAGAGGAGGCCCGTGCCCTGCAGTGGGTCGTATATGGGCTGATACAATACAATACAATTTTTTATTTATAGTGTACAGTAAATTGTATAAATAAAAATAAAGATTACGCGAACTAGCTGAGAAATCGCTTACAAATCAGATTAGCGGTGAAGCAATTAGTTCAGACACCTTTTAAACAAAATAAATGGTGATTTAACTAGCTTAACTAATCCTTTTGTAATAGTTTTGTGAGTTAATTGTATTGTTTACTGGAAAGATAATCTATATATATACATATAATAAATTTGTAACCAATCGATGTCTGTACATGGAAGATGAATGAGAAAAACTTATATGGGGGGACTATATTAACGTAATAGAACCCAAAACAATGATTTTTTAAATGTTTGCCTTTTTGTCTGTCTGTGCGATTGCGCGCGATGAACTTAGAAACGGCTACATGGATTTCGATGAAATTTGGTGTGGCGATAGCTGACACCCTGGATTAACACTTAGGCTACTTTTTATCCCGAAAAATGCAGTGTTCCCATGAGATGAGGGAGGAATTCCGATATATCTGTTACTTTTTTGTACTTAAATGGATGGGTTGGGACTGGATTTTATATCTTGAGTGAGAATGAGACGGGACAAGGCGGGATATAACGGGACGAGACAAGATGAGTTTTTTTTATAAAGATAACCACGCAAACGGAGTTGCGGGCAGAAGCTAGTATACATATTATAATAATATTGTGAGTCAATAAATAGAGGATATTTCTCATATCAAAACTAATTTCTTATTTATTAAATTGTATGTCTTGAATCCATTGTATGTTGTGTACTGTATTAGGAAACCCATTTCAATCGAGAATTCGGTTGTAAAAGCTTAGGCTATTGTCTACCACGCTGGTCTATCGCGGGTTGGCGGATTTCACGTACCAGTGCAATAAGAAAGACCTTTATGGTGACCTTAATTTGACAGCCTCCGTGCTGATGCTGACAGCCAGCTATGAAACGAGACACAGTGGGTTCGGTCCCCGCACCAAGACAAATGCTTATGAAACCCACAGTTATTTGTCTCAGGTCTGGGTGTTTGTGAGACTGAAAAGTCTCTCGTAGCTTCTGGTACCCACGACACAAGACTCGATGTTAGTGTGGGGTCAGGAGTATGTATGTAACTGTCGGGTGTATTTATATTTATTTTTATGGTGTACTTTCCACACGTTGTTGCTTATTAATTTTGTATTTGAGTTCCTACCTTTATTCTGTAAAAGAATTTGATGAGCATTAATAGTCCACTGCTGGACATAGCCTTCCAATTGTTTCTACAGCGATTTGTTTTTTTTTTCTATCTAAACAATTAAGTGCGTGGTGGCCTGTTGGTAAACGGACCAGACGCGGCTGCCTACATGTTCACGGTGGTCGCGGGTTCAAATCCCAGGGCACACCTCTGACAGTTCGGAGTCATGTGTGTATTGATAGTCAATCACCACGCTCTATAACAGTGAAGGAAAACATCGTGAGGAAACCTGCATACCGTAGCGATTTGTATAAATTTCTATGGTATGTAAAAGTCCGCCAACCCGCACTAGGCCAGCGTGGTGGACTATATGGCGTAATCACTCTCAATCGTACTCTCGATTGTAGAGAAGGCCCGTGCCCTGCAGTGGGTCGTATATGGGCTGATACAATACAATTAATTGTATTGTCTAACTGAATGAAAAATAAAAATATTTTTTCTAACTTAAACATTTTTTGTTCCATGTACCGTTCCTGTCATCATGCAGAGCTCAACTTGAGTAAGTATTGTTTTTTAGAATCATTACCTCACCAATTTATCATTTTACCTTTCATAGATAGGAAAGTGGACAAAATTATTGTCATCCATCCATCCATCAGCCAAAGGAAGTCCACTGCTGAACATAGGCCTCTCCCAATGATTTCCACAGTGACCTGTTGGAGGCAGCCTGCATCCAGCCACTAGGTGGTCAGACGACCTGGTAAAGGTCGCGGGACATCGCTGGATGCAGGCTGCCTCCAATAGGTCACTGTGGAAAATTATTGTAACTCTTAATAATTTTACTATTTGATTCATTTCTTTACGGACAGAATTGTTACATTCCCGGAGACTCGCTGAGCTTCAATGCTCGCTGTTATACAGAGTGGTATTGACATTTGTATCTGTAACAGCCCATAAACGTCCCACTGCAGGGCACGGGTCTCCGACACAATCGAGAGTACGATTGAGAGTGGTTAAGCCATATAGTCCACCACGCTGGCCTAGTGCGGGTTGGCGGACTTTTACATACCAAACAAATTTATACAAATCGCTATGGTACGCAGGTTTCCTCGCGATGTTTCCCTTCACCGTTATAGTGCGTGGTGATGACTATCAATACACATATGACTCCCGAAAAGTCAGAGGTGTGCCCTGATGTGTGAAATTTTCAAAATCACGAGTTTCCAACCACCCCATTTGAGCGCACTACACACCAAAGCCGCTGGCTCACCGGCATTATGTCGGCGGGCTAGTCGGCGGGTTCAGTCATTGCAAGTCGGAAAACTTTGACGGCGACATGATATCAGCTCGACATAATAAGGATATTATGTCGTTGACGAGCAGTGCGCTTGCGTTGTAGAAACATCATGTCGGCGAGCAACACGTGCGGGCGGTTGCCGTCGACATGAGTTGTGTCGCCGAGCCGGCGGGTTTGGTGTGTAGAGAGCATAAGGGCCGTACCTCACCGAGACGCTATGGCCACGTCGTGGCTACGTAAACATGGTTAATTACCTTTGGCTACCAACAGTTGCCAATTGGAATAGCCAGTGACTACCAACTGTCTGTTGTAGTAAATTATCACAATAAAATATCAGCGTGTGTCCGTCTTGGCCGGTTGGACACGGAGTGAGACGCAACTTGCTCCTATACATTTTATTGGCGACGTTGCCAGCGCGCCAGGTATCATGACTCCACAAAGAGGTCCGTTGTTTGTGGCTACGCTTCTAATTGGCGACGTTGCTGAACCATTAACAGGTGAGGTAACTGCCATAAAGATTAATGTTAATTGTTTGGATACGTCGGCGATTCTCGGTGAGGTAGGGCCCTAAGTGTCCAAGGCTTCTGATCATCCGAATAGAGTACTCGTAGAAGTACGATTCTTTTTACTCAGGTAAGTTCCCGAACCGAACCGATGCCCAGCTAATTGTTAAAAATACTCGTATCTACACGGGGTGGCAAGGAATCTTGAACATTAAAATCACGTTTTTTTACAAAAATTCATCTCGTTTTCAAACTTTGTACAACGTCAGGTGGGGTGATGAGAAAAATGTGCGTTAAATTAAGTAACTTATGCCAGTATCACCGAGTATAATTCTGTTCAACCTGGGAGACAGGAGTTGCAATGGAGGGTGTAAGGGTGGAGAGTCTTTACATATACATACATACATAAACTCACGCCTTTTTCCCATAAGGGGTAGGCAGAGGTGCTACCAGAACACCCACATTTCACCTCGTATATTCCGTCACACGATGTGACATTTGCGTGAATTATTAAATATAATATTGGTTATGACATTATATACGGCTGAATAAATAAGTTGCCCAGAACGGCGAATCAGTATACATAAACTCACGCCTTTTTTCCCAGAAGGGGTAGGCACAGGTTCTCCTAGTTACTACCAGGATCACCCACGTTTCGCCTTGTCTGTTCCGCCCCAGGATGTGATAGAGGGCGAACCTATCGCCATATCGGGTGTAAATTCCTGACTCCGGGCTGATAATTAATGTAAAAAAAACAATATAATTTTGCCCGACCCGGGATTCGAACCCGAGACCTCAGCTTTGTAATCATACCGTAGCACAACTACGCCACCGAGGCAGTCTCTTAATAGTTGCTTTTAGTAAGTTACGGGTTGACTGAACTTCAAAAGGGGCATCTATTGAGCAATTGACTCGGAATATTTCTATAAAAGGTCTCAAGATATGTGACATTTTGACTTTTATCAAAATTATTGGAATGTAAAAATCATTGGTAGTGGTTTGAAAATAAATACACTTAACACACACAACATACTTTGAAAATGTTAGAGCCACGCTGTTGTCAGTCATGACTCAGCATAAATGGGCAGACTCACTCGTTCGGTGAGTGAGATTGCCGGATGCCTAATACCCTTTACTCTTCCCATCCTTTTTCCTCCCCTCCCGATCTGATGGGCCGGCAACACATCCATGATCCAAGCTTTGTGTGTTCATGTGCAATGATCACTTACTATCAGGTGACCTGCTGGCTCCTTTGCCGAACCTCTGCTATAAAAAAATCAACAAGAAAATGGTAGAGCCACGCTGTTGGCAGTCAGTGCAAAAGCCGCGCGGGTAGGACCTCCGCAATTTTTATTTCTCCCTCAAACAGCAGTGTAAATGCACTGTTGTGTTCCGGTTTGAAAGACATTGTAGGCAGAATAACTACTGGACATGATGAGACTTAACATCTTATATCTCAGGATGGTGAGCGCAGTGGAATGCCAAGCATTGCCTTGTAATTCATGGTGTTTGGTTTTGCTACTGTCCATGAGCGGTCGTATCGCTTACCACAAGGGAATGACATGACATGCTTATCTCGCCATTCTTTGCAATATAAAAAATGTCTGCCTAAGACTGCCACGGTGGCGTAGTTGTACCACGGTAGGGTTAGAAAGCTAAGATCTCGGGTTCGAACCCCGGGTCGGGCAGTTATTTTAGATTTTTCTATTCATTATCAGCTCGGAGTCAAGAATTTGTGCCCAATATGGCGATATGTTCGACCCCTATCACATTGTGGGACGAAACACACTAGGCGAAACGTGGGTGTCCTGATTGCTACAAAGGGAACCTCTGCCTACCCCCTCCGGGAAAAAGGCGTGTGTTTATGTAATGTATGTATGTATAAAAAGTCGAACACTATAAATAATGATGCAGCTTAACTTTTTTAAGATGCAAGTATAAGCTACATTGCATTCTACACAAAACATACATCATCTGACCACAACATAGATAATTCAGTTAAACTAAGCCTTGGGATATCTCAACCCATTCTATCGACGTCACGACCGCTTCCTGGTTCATTTGTAACGTTAATTGCGTGATCTACTAACCTTAGCTTGAATGGTTAACTCGATTTACTGATGAGGGGAATATGAATTATTTATTAGATCTTATTTCATTTTATTTAAAAAGGTACACTCACAGCATTATACATTAGATCATACAGGGTATATCAAGACTGCTACCGAAAAGAAGCCAGGTGGTGGTTTTAGTGACTACAGACACGATGCAACTGAAAATTTTACAAAAAATCGTGACGTTTTTTTTTGTAATGTTTTAAATATTGTGTTTGGGTAGTAAAACCATAGTTTTTGCTAAAATTATAATTTAAACCCTTGCGTACTATAGCGTCTTTAAAAACAAAAGGGTGTATATATTTTTTTTAGGAAAATGTATGTATTTACCACCCTAGTACGTTGATAGGAAAATAATTAGAAAAAAAATCATCGCGTTTTTTTTTAAAAACGTCTAGTCACTAAAACTACCACCTGTCTTAGTTTTCGGTAGCAGTCTTGATATACCCTGTATTTTATAACACTCTTTTTTGTAGCATAGTTTCGGCAAACAAGCAAACAGGCCACCTGATGGTAAGCGATCACTGCCGCCGATTAGTTCGATGGGATGGGAGGGGGGGGGGGGAATGGAGGAGAAACGATGGGAAGTGGAAAGGGGTATTGGGCATCCGACAATCTCATTCACCGAACGAATCGGAGAAGCCGGATGAGCCTGCCCATTCATGCTGAGTCATGACTGACAACTGAGTGGCTCTACCACTTCAAAAACTTATAACCTCCCCCTGGATATATCCAAATATACACGAGGTGAAACCGAAATCAAGCGTTTACCATCAGGTTCAGAGTAGCAACTTAACCAAGCCATGATAAAAACAACGAAAATAAAGTATGTACATATGTATGTATGCGCCCAAATTCGTCCCACTGCTGGGCACGGGCCTACTCTACAATCGAGAGAAACGATTCAGAGTGGTTAGGCCATATAGTCCACCACGCTACCTAGTGCGGGTTGGCGGACTTACATACCGTTGAAATTCATGCAAATCGGTACGGTATGCAGGTATCTCACGATGTTTTCCTTCACCGTTATAGAGCGTGGTGATTGACTATCAATACACACATGACTCCGAAAAGTGAGAGGTGTGTCCTGGGATTTGAAACCGCGACCACCGTGAACATGTTGGCAGCTGCGTCTGGTCCGTTACCAACAGGCCACCACGCACTTTAAATAAAATAAAGTACAAAGGCTAAATACAATATGAGAATAAATTAACAATATTTTACTAAATATTCATACAAACTTTAAAAGTATGTTTATTCATCATCATGAAAGAAAATGGTAAAAGTGTCAACCTCAAATATCTGAAACACATTCTCTATTCGGAATTTTAATGTTATTAAAAACTATCGAGACATAATTAAATTAGTTTCATAATACTTTTCTAGGGTTTTATTTAGAGTAAAAAATATTATAAACTAGCGTCCGCCCGCTACTCTGCTTGCGTGTTTATCTGCATCAAAAAATTCCCGACCCGTCCCGGTTTATCCCGCCTTGTCAACATCTCATTCTCACTCTATATATAATCCAGTACCATCCGATCCATTTGAGTATAAAAAGTAACAATATATCTGAATTCCTCCCTTATCCCACGGGAAAAATATATTTTTCGGGATAAAAGTAGCGTATGTGTTAAACCAGGGTGTCAGCTACCTCCACACTAAATTTCATCGAAATCCATTAAGCCGTTTCAGAGTCCATCGCGAACAACCGCACAGACAAAAATTCTAAAAATCATTGTTTTGGGTTCTATTACGTTAATACAGTCCCCCATATTAGATTTTCTCATTTACCTTCCATGTACAGACATCGATTGGTTACAAATTTATTTTATTTAATTTATTTATTTAAATACTTTATTGTACACCAACAAGAAAATAACAAAACAAATAGAAATAAATTAACACTAAAGACATGGTTACAACGGCGGCCTTATCGCTTCCTGCGATCTCTTCCAGGCAACATTTGGATGGATTAGATTAATTGAATATAGAATTAATTGGGTAGTGCAAAGAATGTGAAAAAAAATAATAATAGAGGTACGTGTTATATATTATTTATAAAATATACAAATAAACTAATATATACCTATAATATAATACATATACATACACATATACACACATACAATATATATAATATAACTATTGACATGATAAAGATAAAGAAAATAAAAAGACGACAGGATAAAAGATTACTCTAATGACATATAATGTGCTTTAACAAGTCTCTTAAAACTTGGCAGTGTCTTAGCTTGTCTAATTGAAAGTGGTAATTGATTCCACAAGCGAGCAGCATGGACAGTAAAAGACTTGTCGAGGAATGATTTGCTATGCTTAGGAATCTCAAGCGTTAGGTTCTCTGTTGACCTAAGAGTTCGCGCATGAGCAATTTATTATACGTATGGATTTGAAAGTGAGTTTATTTCACCTTCACGCCTTAACAACTCAACAGAAAAGCGTGTTTTTGACATTCATTAGTTTTTATCAAGTACAGTCATAGACAAAATACCATAGAAACTTGTACAGTCATAAAGAAAAGCGTGTATTCGTCAGAGCCGCATCTGGCGTCGGTATTACCCATCCCACGACGTCGGTTCTTCGCAAAACTCATTTGTACAAACGGATATCGATTCTTTAGTAATGAGACGTCTCGCATTGCTATGGATAATATTGTATTTTCGCTTTCACATTGAATTGTTTTTCTGTCAGTTTACTATTATCTATTATAAAATATAGTTACTATTTATTGCTGTTGTTAGTAGTTGTTAGTAGTTATTGTTATAGAGTGCCTCAGTGGCGTAGTGGTACTACGGTATGATTGCAAAGCTGAGGTCTCGAGTTCGAATCCCGGGTCGGGCAAAGTGATATTGGATTTTTCTATTCATTATTAGCCTGGAGTCAGGAATTTGTGCCCGATATGACGATAGGCTCACCCCCATCACATCGTGTGACGGAATATACAAGGCGAAACGTGGGTGTTCTGGTAGCACCTCTGCCTACCCCTACTGGGAAAAAGGCGTGTGGTTATGTATGTATGTATGTAGTAGTTATTTATAACGCTGTACTGTACTGTATCAGCGCAGATACGTCCCACTGCGGAGCACGAGCTTATTTTAAATTCGCCGTTAGACCATATAGTCAAACAGTCACAGTAAGTGCAGTAAGCTGTGGAATTGTTTGCCGTCACACGTGTTCCCTCCTTCCTATAATCCTGGGTCCTTCCGCTGTAGTGTGAAGAAGCATCTCAGCAGGCCGGCATTGTGTCGACTGGCATGGGACCGCCGTCTGATGCCATTCGATACTCTGTCTGGACGGCATTTGCGCTTACCATCAGGTGCAGTGCAGTCATTATGCCGTGCCAGTGTAAAAAAAAAAGTTATAGTAAAAGTAAACAATGGATATCGAAGATTCTTATTAGATTACTGCAAGGTGACGCAATTGGAAATACAAAGCTGGCTTTTATTAAATGTTCAAATGTATTTCCTTTGGATTGCAGAGCTGAATACATTTTTACACTGCAAAATTGCTGCATCTGGTGGTAAGAGCGATGGTAAAGTGTGACCATTATCTTACTGTCTCAGCCCAGATACGTCCCACTGCAGGGCGCGGCCTTCTACAATCGAGAGTACGATTGAGACGAGTTAGGGCGTATAGTCCACTACGCTGGCCTAGTGCGGGTTGGCGGACTTAACATACCATAGAAATTCTTGCAAATCGCTATGGTATGCAGGTTTCATTACGATGTTTTCCTTCACCGTTATAGTGCGTGGTGATTGACTATCAATACACACATGACTCCTAAAAGTCAGAGTTGTATCCTGGGATTTGAACCGGCAACCAGCTTGAATATGTAGGCAGTCGCGTTTGGTCCGTTTACCAACAGGCCACCACGCACTTCGCAATTAATTGCTTTAGTACAAATATCACTCATAACTTATGATATGTTTAGTCAAATTGGAGGCATAGGTCATAACTCAACATATATGTCATGATAAATTACAACGTCAAGACTTTAATGCTATTATTCAGACAAATGACATTATGAATCCCTCTATTAAGCTATTTATGTTATCTTACGAAGATAATCTTATAAATGTGTTTACTTGATTTTGTACCCTAAAGTAGCATTGTCTAGTTTACAGTACACGCAGGCCGAGAACCGTAGAATCCTGGGTTCTATTCCTATAAGGCTCTTTGTGTGTGGTTTTTAGTTGATAAAATCTCATACAAGATGAGCTGTCTCGATGAGATGCCTGGATGGACTCGAATTTTTAAGCATGACTACAGACACACTGTAATAAATTTTTTTGCAAAAAAGCGACGATTTTTTTTTCCTATCATCTTATTTGGGTACACCCTTTTATTTATAAAGGCGCTATAGAACGCAATGCTTTAATTTATAATATTTGTTAAAACTATGGATTCACCACACAAACACAATGATATTTAAAACATTTAAAAAAATGGTCTCTTTTTTTGCAAAATTTTTAGTAGCATCGTGTCTATAGTCACTAAAACTACCACCTGGCTTCGTTTTAGGTAACAGTCTTGATATACCCTGTATGATATCTCCAATTAACATATAACCATTCTCTTACAGGACGACATCCATAAGCTCTCCTCAAGCGAAGTCTCCTGCGGGCAGCAGTGCTGGGGCCGCTGCGAGCGCCTCAACAGCCCCTGGCGAAAGAACCCCTACGGCCCACAACAAACAACTGCAAAATGTCAAGGGACAGGATCATCCGCCGCACCCTTCTGTAAGTAGATTTTGATAACAGGGGAGGACAGGGTGGGGGAAAGAAGGGAAAAGTTAATAGGGTAAGAAAGTACGTAGACCTATAAAGAGGGGGATATTGTAGGGATTAACACAGTGGTAAACTGGGTAGATGGAGAAAGGGAACGAAAAGGGTATAATACCCTTATAGGGTATACCTGTTATGATATATAAACAGAATAGGACAATGATGTTCATTTAAGCAAAAAAGATTTAAATATACCAGAAGAAACTATAAAAATCGAGGCATAACTAGAATAGGTTCAAACAAGAAAGAGCATAGCTAAATGGAACTAAAATAATAGGGGTGATTGGATACAAGTCAAAAAAACTAAATAAAATAGGTGTTTCCTATAGAGAACTCAAATGGCTTAATATGGTTGAGGTGAATAGTACAGCGGTTAATACTATAACGGTTCACAAGGTTAGGTTTAACAATGGGAAAACTAAAAGGGGTATGCCAAAGTAATAGATAAAATGGTTGAATATTAATCGAAATTCTATTGTGTGGCGAAATTTGGAACTAAAATCAAAATTTAAATAGCATCTATCTATCGCATAAAAATAAAAAATTATTTGCGTCATATTACAGACGTACAAAACACTTAAAATAAATCGTATGACAATATTTACTTATTACAAGTGTTTGATTGAACTCTGATAGATATACAATGAAGATATGTTTTCTTAGTATAAACAGCAAGCATTTATACTCGTAATCTAATATTAACATGTTGAATAAAATGTGAAGAGAGAAAAAATGATCCTAATATTTTGAAGACAATTTATCAACGCGTTCAGACGCCAAAATACCGTTGATGATTTACAACTGTTAATCATGGCTACCCACGTAGGTTTCGACTTAAAAAATATATTCAACCATTTGATAGATATTTACGCGATAAATCTTATTTGAAATAATATTGTGTGAAGTAATTGACGAAAATAAATTTTCAACTTGACAACGCATAAACGTTTTAATTCTCGCTGTTATGTTAATACCTGTTATGAATTTATAAATGGGGTAATCTTTAACACCCTTTACAACAGTACAAAGGTTAGGTACACATAAAAATAAAGGGTTTAATGTCAATTAATAATAGAAAGGGATGTTAAGCACGGACGGTATGTGATTTTAATATTTACATAACAGATTACATGGGGTGCATAATATACAGGGTTGTTTTGATCTGTGAGACCAACAGCAGGTTTAGAAACATGAATACGGTCCATTAGTAAATTAAAATGAAATATTTTTGTTCCGAAATATTGCATAATTTTTATCCTCAGAAAACAAAATATTTAGACAATACGCAGGATCGTAATAAGCTCTTTGATAAACTACACACACACACACGAGCGCATGCGTCTGTGTATAAAAATGACCGGCGACCGTGCTTGTAGCAGACGTTGAGTTTAATTTGGAAATGAATTAGCATATTATGAAATGGAAATAAATTACTTATTACGTGTAAATTTGAATATTTCCATGTGTTTATCAGTATTATTCCGTATAGTTCAATAAAAACATGTGGTCAGACTTTGAAAAATAACCCTGTTTAAATTCTCAGTTAGAAATTTACTGCAATATTGGACGCACGAGCAGTAATTTAACTAAAATACGCTACATTTTAGATCGTTTATGTTTGAACATTTCGAAGATTTAAAGTTCGCTTTTCAGATACGAAAGAGGAGCCAAACATATGAATAAAATTATCATAAATTCGTTTTTTGATAGAACGTAATAGTTCAATGATTTTTTACGATTTTATAAAACTTTATAGGGTAATTTAAATTTCAATGTCATTGGGGTATTTGTTAAATAAAATATAGAAATACGAATATGCTTACCAATTTCTACATTAAATGCTTGGGTTATGATGCAATTTAGATTTGTTTAAAAGGTTAAATTTAAATGGTAAATTATGGTACATATTCATATGCATTAAATAAAATTTTCGTGAATTAATTTTGTGATAAAACATAGTATTTTTATAATACATTAGAACATATGGGGTAGTAACACAACTTAATTTGACTCGTGTATCCTTGCTTTCTTGACATTATGTAATTTAAAAAATATAAAAAAGGCGTAAATTAAAATTATTGTATTTATTTTGGGTAGATAACAATGTAATTTACATAAAAGGGTTAAATAAAACCATTAGTAGGTTTAAAGGGCCGTTAAATTATTTAGAAAACAGTAAAAAATGGGTAATTAAAAACATTAGTAGTTAATTTGTGTGTCGTAGATTGATGTTTGTTTAGAAAAACGGGGTGAAAAGGGATTAGTACATGTTGAGGTAATTGTGTGTTTGTAGTAAATGTTCATTGGCTGTTTGGACAAATGTTGGTTTAGTGTGACATGTTTGTTTGATGTGCTGTTTACATGTACAAGTATTTGTTGGTGGTGCGAATAAAAATAAACATTAATTCACTAGTAAAAATGGGGCAAATATAAAAAAAAACAAAAAAGTTTTTCAAATTTTTGGCAAAAAAAAATAGAAAATTGACTGTGTTTTACAGCTGTTCTAAGTATTTTTAATACACGCTACTTGGCTTTATAACAAAAAATGACCTGGAGTTTGAAAAAAAAATGAGAAAAAAAATAAAGAAAAAAGTTTTTACTCGCACAACCAACGCACATTCATCACGTCTCTTTCAGGTTTCTAAGGATGTTAAGTATTTAGTGTTTGTTTCCACTTCCAAAAGGACAGTCCCGACAATGAAACTCAAAAAACTATTTTTTTCCCAAAAAAACTCAAAAACCATGTAAAAAAATCGCAAAATATATAACTCAATCTAAAACATTTGTAACTATAATATTATTTAAAATACATCTCAATTTTGTATTCAAATTGATATTTTATACGCCATTTTAAAGACGCTAATACGCAGATTACATTATAGCACATTAGCGTGTTACAAAAAAAAACAGAGACCTTATGACCTTATAGGCATACAGTACTAAATTCGTAAATAATGTAAATAATAAATAAATACACCCAACAGTCACATACATAGTCCTGACCCCATACTAAGACAAAAGTCTTGAATCAATCAGAAACTACGAGAGACTTTTGATCTCACAAATATATTTAATAAAAACGTACTAAAATAAATTAATTTCATTCAACTCGTGAAAATATTTTCAAAATTAAATAATTATTTTCGAACGCCCAAATCAAATTACATGAGGGACAGACGAACTTTTATTAAGTTCTAAATGGATTTCACGTAATATTACGCCGGCCTGTGAGATGTTCTTAGAAATAATTAAAGCTATCTTAGGAACATACTTCTGAATGTCCCATAAAGGAGACAGATTGTAGTAAAAAAAAAATATATATGAACATATTCGCTTGATATCGACCATACACAGCGGTTAAGGAGCCGTCATAGTGAGCCACGTGTCCTGTCGGGCTCTGTGTATATCCTGATACAATCAGGCGTCATTGTGTCGAGAGATGAACATCTCACGGTGGATGATCTACCTGACTTTTCTTTGTTGCTAGATAAAAAGCTATTAAGCTCCCCTTTCAGTACCCCGGGGGAGACCGAAAGGGGTATGTCAGTGTCACTGGCCTTCCAGCCCAGCACAAAGCGGATGTTGTGGCCGAGCTGGGTCCCTAACAAACCTACGCCAGCATACTGACTAAAAACTCTTCGGTGACCGCCCCACGCATTTCAGACATCCTAGGGCGAAGAGCCTATTTAGAGATCCTAGGGCGCAAAACCATTGGAGGGTCTTCCACTGCAGAGGACCTGGATAATCCCCACTTAAAACTTGTTTTTGGACGCCCGTTGAAGATGTTATGAGCGTCCATGGACAACCGCTGGAGTAAGCGTGTTCTGGAGTGGAGACTGCCTCTTGGCAAACGTAGCGTGGGACGTCCTCTGGCTAGATGGCGGGACGACTTGCACAAGAGGGCCGGCAGCGCCTGGATGCATAAAGCAGCAGACTGGGCTCTGTGGCGCACCGCGGGAGAGAGTCCAGCAGTGGACTGCAACGGGCTGATGATAATGAGCGTCCAAGACAGAGACCAGGCCACGCGCTCTATCGCACATTTCGGAATCGTTGTATTTGAGGGTACACCGACCTTGTGGTGTGACCAGCGGCCGCGACGACCCCTATAAGTCGCCTCTTCGATGGGCAAGAGATACCATGGCGGAAATCTTGCACCCCATTTCCAGCGTTCATGTTTACCGCGGCCATGCAAGCTCAGGAATGAACTGCCTGCATCGGTATTTCCTGAGCCCTATGACCTGTTCTTCTTCAAACGAGACTTGATGAAATTGTTCACCCTACGGTATACAGTGCTCTATGCCCCTGGCACTGCAGAGTCCATTAGCAGCGGAAGCCGCTTACCATCAGACAGGCCACTAGGTCGACTGCCTATCACGGCAATAAAAAAAACCCACGAACCACAACGCAAAGACACCGATTTAGCCGTTTACCACATTGACCTGCTTAAATATGTTTGTCAATCGAACCTAGTACCTTACGATTCAGACCCCAATCTTCAACTTCACTAAGGCCACAACCTATTATAACTAAATAAACAATAATTCTTGAACAACAAACTTTTGGTCGGGAAAGTTTATGAACTCGCGAGATTAGAAAGATTAAAGTGTCAGAACGATGTCATGTATTTCGGATATTAAACTTTGTTACCGAGTTTCTGATGTAATATGATAACTGGGTACATATATTCCTTATATACGCAACATTTATGTATCTATATCTATATCAGGGCACGGGCCTCCTCTACAATCAAAATTGCGATTTAGAGGACTTAGACTATATAGTCCACCACGTTGGCCTAGTGCGGGTTGGCGGACTTACATACCGTAGAAATTTATACAAATCGCTACGGTATCCAGGTTTCCTCACGATGTTTTCCTCAACCGTTATAGTGCGTGGTGATTTACTATCAATACACACATGACTCCGAAAAGTCAGAGGTGTGCCCTGGTATTTAAACCCGCGACCACCGTAAACATGTAGGCAGCCGCGACTGATCCGTTACCAACAGGCCACCACGCATACTTTACGTAGCATATTTATTTTTACAAATCGCTTTAATATGCAGGTTTCCTAACGATTTTTATGCTATGCTACCAAATATATGTATAATATAAATAATTTAAAAAAATTTAACCGACTTCAAAAGTGTAGTAAAAAGAGAGAAATAACACTAATATTTTTTTCTTTATCAGCCCATATACGTCCCACTGCTGGGCAAGGACCTACTCTACAATCGAAAGAATCGATTGAGAGTGGTTAGGCCATATAGTCCACCACGCTGGCCTAGTGCGGGTTGGCGGACTTACATACCGTAGAAATTATATTTTTATAAATCTAAAATACCTAAATATGCCAACAATTTTTGAGGTTGGTCACAATGATTTTTATTACAAATGGGCTCTTAAATGAAATACATTTTCACACCATTTTGAAGTAAAATATTTAAAATCAGGCAAACTATCATTTCAATTGTTACAACTCTGCCTGCCCTACAAAACTTTACGACGACAGATCCTTAACGGCAGTTCTTGCAAACTCAAAGATAATTACGTAAGGCTCGAAGTTTTTCTTAATATCCTTTGTTTTATCTTTGTTGGAAGACGATAGGAAAAAACTCCTTACAGCCTATTACATAAGCAGTTGGGAATTTATATGAAAGAAATCAAAGTGCTGGAGAGCTGTTGTTATACAGGGTATATCAAGACTGCTACCGAAAACGAAGCCAGGTGGTAGTCTTAGTGACTACAGACACGATGCAACTAAAAATTTTGCAACAAAACACGACTTTTTTTTGCAATGTTTTAAATATCATTATGTTTGGTTGGTAAATCCATAGTTTTTGCTAAAATGATAATTTAAAGCCATGCGTACTATAGCGTTTTTAAAAATAAAAGGGTTTGCATTATTTTTTTAGGAAAATGTATGTATTTATCACCCAAATACGATGATTGAAAAAAAAATACAAAAAAAAATCGCGGTTTTTTTTTTGCAAAAAATTTAGTTGTATTGTGTCTGTAGTCACTAAAACTACCACCTAGCTTCGTTTTTGGTAGCAGTCTTGATATACCCTGTATATCTACATACATTAATCTAAATATATGATGAGTATATAAGGTGCATGTGTCCAAAGTAAGCTTATTTATTTAATTTAAAGAAGTCTGTCGGTATTATTAAAATATGCAAATAGTTTAAATTACCTATATTTAATTGACGACTGTTCTCGACAAACTATCGATCTTTAACAAGAAGTAAAGATGCAAATATATACATAGTCTGAACCTCAAACGTGATATACATATATTATCATATTAAAAGGGGTTCAGACGAAGGAATTACTCCACTAAAAGTCTTCCTGTACTTCAACCATTTAAACCATTTATTTCTTCCACACACACAATACAACTAAATAATAATATAATACAAGGAAAAGGTCAGGTCTACATTAATATATATTTTGCTGTAAGATGTGCGTAGAAAGGATACCAGCTCAGTATACGCTATTTTACAACAGCACTGATTTTCAGCTGGTTCCGCATCCATCATAGTATAACAATTCTACTATACGTAGTATTCTATTCTAGTATAACAAATTATTCTGGATTCTTTAACAGTTGAATACAATTGATACTCTTAAACAAATTGCCGTACCTTTTATACCTCCTGATCTAAATAACTTCATCCGTAAATATATTATGAACCAAGAAAACATTCTCTCCTTTCCCAATCCAACGTCAAATTCTCTATGTCATACATTATTTTTAAAGTTTTGACATCTAAACCTAACAATATATATCATGGAATACCACCCATTATACGTATTACAACAGCTCGACTTTTATTGATTAAATAGTATTTTGTTGCATTCGTACTACAGTCAAAATTAACAACAACAAACATTTACAGATTTCCCAATACCCGTACTAACAAGACAAAACAAAAGACGAAATAACAGCTACATCAATACAAAACAACATTAAAAACACAATGCCAAAAAACAAAAAGACTCCTTCATTAACGGGTCTCTTTTCGCTGGCAACACCGCGTGAAATTCCCCTCGCGGCGGAATCACGTGCGAGTCGATAAATTATTCAACGCAGTGTTGCCAGCGTTTTGCTTTTAGCCCGAACACCTGATCACAATTAACGGGTGAGTTTGTAGCGGGAGTATGTGTTTTTATATTTGTGTGAAAAAAGGGATATAATGCACATATGTACACAAACTCACGCCTTTTTCCCAGAAGGTGTAAACAGAGATGTTACCAGGACGTTTCGCCTTCAGTTCCGTCCCACGATGTGATTGGGGGCGAACCTATTACCATATCGGGCGCAAATTTTTGACTCCGGGCTGATATTGAATAGAAAAATGTAATATCACTCTGCTTCACCCGGGATTCGAACCTAAGAAGCATTATAATTGTACCGTACAACTTCGCCACCGAGGCAATCGAGCAGGAATATAATGCAGTACATAAAAAAACGGACTTTGAATATAATAATTGTCCATTTCCTCCTACTAAAACAGGAGTCGGTAAAATATAAAAGTCAATTAGACAAGGAAAGACATACCGTTCATTTGCATTTCCTTTCAACTATGGTAATGCGGAATGCCCGCTTCAAGAGTCCTTTGTTGTCAACTTTTTTAATATTCATAGAACTGTTTTACTTAATTGAAATGTAGATGGCAGTGTTACGAAATGGCACCGCATTCGTTTTAGAAATTGTGCATTCATTTCGAATTCGAAGTGTATGTATGCATGCAGGGTATATCAAGACTGCTACCGAAAACGAAGCCAGGTGGTAGTTTTAGTGATTTCAGACACAATGCAACTATTTTTTTTTTGCAAAAAAGAGCAACTATATTTTTTTCTTTGGGCGGTAATTACACACATTTTCCTTAAAAAACAATGTACACCCTTTTATTTTTAAAGAAGCTATAGTACGCAAAAAATAGACACTTTTTTACAATAATTTTAGTTGCATCGTGTCCGTAGTCACTAAAACTACCACCTGGCTTTATTTATGGCTTCGTTAGCACTCTTGATATACACTATTATGGACCAATTAAAATCAGATTCATTCTTTACACCAAAAAAACATTATTTTTTAACTCCAGTATATTAACACGAAAGTGACATCTCTGCCTCTCCCTTTGATAAATCTAATACGCCATATAGGGCATTTATAAACTCGGATGAGCGAAGGATTCACTTTAGTCCAAGGCTTTAGAATTTTCTCGATTATTTCGACTATTAATTTGACTATAATATTGAATAATGCAACTACAATATGACAGTTCCTAGCCCTCTATGCAATTCCGTGTTTATTAATAAAGTCGTGAATACCTCGCTATGCAAAATAATCGAGTCAATTCTAAAGCCTAAGTGCGTGGTGGCCTGTTGGTAACGGACCAGACGCGGCTGCCTACATGTTCACGGTGGTCGCGGGTTCAAATCCCAGGGCACACCTCTGACTTTTCGGAGTCATGTGTGTATTGATAGTCAATCACCACGCACTATATCGGTGAAGGAAAACATCGTGAGGAAACCTGCATACCATAGCGATTAGTATAAATTTCTATGGTATGTAAAAGTCCGCCAACCCGCACTAGGCCAGCGAGGTGGACTATATGGCCTAACCACTCTCAATCGTACCCTCGATTGTAGAGGAGGCCCGTGCCCTGCAGTGGGTCGTATATGGGCTGATACAATACAATACAATTCTAAAGCCTTGGACTAAAGTTAATCCTTCTTTCATCCGAGTTTATTAAAGAGACCCATAGAAACTTTGTGAGATTTTCGGTGTTTTTGCCGATATTTCTGAAATCAACTATAACAACATACATGATAGGCAACAATTAATAATTTGGACTGCCTCGATTGCGCAGTTGTACTTGTACTACGGTTCGATTACAAAGCTGAGGTCTCGGGTTCGAATCCCGGGTCGGGCAAAGTGATATTGAATTTTGCTATTCATTATTAGGTTTGATCTCCGTACCGAGACAAATTATGTTTGTATGAACCACAAGTATTTGTTTCGGGTCTGGGTGTTTGTGAGACCGAAAAGTCTCTTATAGTTTCTGATACACGACACAAGACTTGATCTTAGTGTGGGGTCAGGACTATGTATGTGACAGTTGGGTGTATTAAACATTTTATTAAGACAAATAATACGACGATTGTGTAATCATAATTCCTCTATTCTTTTCCAACATCATGTACATTTATAGCAGGGCTCTCAACACATACAACTCGCATATTAAAACTGTTTTAAACGTTACTCGAATAATCGCGGCGTGATAATATTCCGACTCGGCCATCCTTCACATCAGCCGTTGACAACTTCGTTCTGTTTTCAAATCCTTATTCTATTCTTCTTAATATAACTGCCAGCAACATCGTCATGCTCAAATAGGTTGCTTTACTCATCGCTTATAAAAATCACCCGTTACAATTTATTTATTATGTACTTACTATAAAACTATTTTTTCTTCAATTATCAAATACATTATTACCAGACCGCCTTCGGAAATTCACATAAATAAAACCAAACTAAAATCGATTACCAGGAGCCGATTCTTCAAACAATTAAGGCACCCTCGCTGCGTAACACGAGTAATTTACATGATAACGGATGAAAACCCTCATGAATCTGCACGAGGGTGGCAATATTGGGGCGAGGGGTTGAGAACTCTACATTTAAATATACATTCGTACATTCATCTCTATATTGGCTCTACATATTTTGTTAACTACATATATGTGGGGTCATGACTATGTATGTGACTGTTGGGTGTATTTATATATGTATATATATAATTAAATAAATACACCCAACAGTCACATACATAGTCCCGACCCCACTTTAAGATCGTTGAAGTCTTGTGTCGTATGTATCATACACTACGAGAGACGTTTTCGGTCTCACAAACACCCAGACCCGAGACAAATACTTGTGGACCTCGCAAATATTTGTCTCGGTGCGGAGATCGAACCCGCGGTCTGTCGTTTCACAGCCGGCGTCTAACCAACTGGGACACGAACGTCAATATATATTTATTTATTTATTGGAATGAATGGCGAGACGATCATGCCATTTGCTGGTAAGCGATACGACCGCTCATGGACAGTAGCAAAACCAAACATGAATTACAAAGCAATGCTGGGCATTCCACTACGCTCTCCATCCTGAGATACGAGTATAAGATGTTAAGTCTCATTATGTCCAGTAGTTACTCTGGCTGCAATGTTTCAAATGAACACAAGAATGCGTTTACCCTGGTGTTCGGCGGGAGAAATAGACATTGCGGTGCTACCTACGCAGGCAGCCTCTCACATATAAGAAACCTACCACCAGTAATATTCTTTTCGGGTTCAAACTATGTCTGTATCAGCTACCTCCATACCAAATTTTATCGAAATACATTAAGCCGTTTCTGAGATCATCGCGCACAACCGCACAGACAAACTGATTTGAGACAGACAAAAATTTAATAAGTCATTATATTGGGTCGTATTACGTTAATACAGTCCCGATATCAGTTTTTCTCATTTATCTTCCATGTACAGACATCGATCAGAGATAAAATTATATGTATAGATTATAGATTATGTAAAAGCACTTTACTTCCCAAGTTGTATTGCACAAATTCAAGAAATTAACTTTGACTATACAGACAAGATGGTCGTAAATCGCCCGCTTGGGTTACTAATGAGTTATTCATGTTACCAGCCTTGTGGGCCAAGTTTGGGGAGAGGGCGATATTAAATTTAGTGATCGTTGAGGCCCTGACGAAATTTGAGGTTTGATTTTGGGACGGCGGTTTTGTGCCCTCCGATGTCTGTTTATTTATTTATTGATTTTATGTTTGTTTTTATTGTACAAACTACACAATGAATACGCTTAAACTCATATAAACTCACGCCTTTTTGGAGTCATGTGTGTACTGGTAGTCAATCACCACGCACTATAACGGAGAGGGAAAACATTGTGAGGACACCTGCGTACCATAGCGATTTTAAAAAAAATCTATCGTATGTAAGTCCGCCCACCTACACTAGCTCAGCGTGGTGGACTATAAGGCCTAAACACTCTCAATCGTAGACTCGATTGTAGAGGAGGTCCGTGCCCAGCAGTGGGACGTATATGGGCTGATACAGTGCAGTACAGTTACGGAGCAGAGACATGGTGCATGAAGAGCTTTGATGACGCGGTCACCCTTATCAGTAAATAAATACACCCCAACAGTCACATACATAGTCCTGACCTCACATTTAAATCAGTTAAGACTTGTATCGTGTATCAGAAATTACGAGAGAATTTTCGGTCTCACAAACACCCAAACGAAACAAATACTTGTCGGCTTCATATTTGTCTTGGAGCGGGGATCGAACCCGCAGCCCCTCGTTCCACGGCCGGTGTTTAACCAACTGCGCCACGGAGGCTGTCTATAAACCTCTATCTGATTAAAACTTACACCACACGTAATTACACTCGCCACAAGGTAATTACTTGAAATATTTATCAGTATGTTACAAAGGACCCTTACTGACCTTTAGAGGTAGAATTAATTAAGCTTGCTCTTTTGAAGGGCCTGAATGCCTCGGTGACGCAGTTGTACTACAGTACGATTACACTCCAGGTTCGAATCCCGGGTCAGACAAATTTTATTGGATTTTTCAATTACCAGCCAGGAGTCAGGAATTTGTGCCCGATATGGAGATAGGCTCGCCCCCTATCACATCGTAGGACGGAATATACAAGGCGAAACGTGGGTGTTCTGGTAGCACCTCTGCCTGCCCCTTCTGGGAAAAAGGCGTGTGTTTATGCATGTATGTTTCGTGTCCAATAACTGAGGTACACCCGCCATATATTTTAACACATATGTAAAGATGTATTCATATTTCATATTATTGGCAATGGGAAAGTTTTACGACGCTCCTGTAATGAGATTCTGGTCGGTACAAGTTTACTGTCTTGGACCCTGTCTCGTATTGAAGTGTCTTGAATTTAGATATGTAATAAAATACTTTAAGGGTAGGCAGACAATTGATAAAATCTTTTAAACTTTATCAATAAACATCTTTTTCTCTCTCTCTCTTCAGCGATATGAATTCCACTGTTGAACATAGGCCTCAATACATACATACCTATATACATATAAATATTTTTATATGTACTAGTAGTGTCTACTGCTTCGGTGGCGTAGTTGTACAACTGTATGATTACAAAGCTGAGGTCTCGGGTTCGAATCCCGGGTCGGGCAAAATGATATTAGATTTTTCAATTTATTATCAGCCCGGAGTCAGGAATTTGTGCCCGATATGGCGATAGGCTCGTCTCCTATCACATAGCGGGACGGAACACATACGGCAAAAAGTGGGTGTCCTGTTTGCACCTCTGCCTACCCCATCGGGGAAAAAGGCGTGAATGTGTATTTATGTACTGGTAATATTGATAATGGACGGGACGCGGCTGCCCACATGTTCATAGTGGTCGCGAGCTTAAATCCCAGAGCACACCCCTGATTTTTCATAGTCATGTGTGTATTGATAGTTAATCAATCACCATTCACCACGCACTATAACGGTGAAAGAAAACATCGTAAGGAAACCTGCATACTAAAGCGATTTGTATAAATTTCTATGGTATGTAAAAGGTCGCCAACCCGCACTAGGCCAGCGTGGTGGACTATATAGCCTAACCACTCTCAATCGTGCTCTCGATAGTCGATTGTAGAAGAGGCTCGTGCCCTGCAGTGGGGCGTATATGGGCTGATACAATACAAATAAAAATCTTGTACCGTTTATAGACGGCCTAAAGGTTTCAGACATTCATCGGGTTGTAAAAGAGCAAATAGCCTGAAGTCTAGACCTAAGATCTAGCTCGGTGACGTGTTACCAGTTAGGTTAGGTCATGAAATATTTATCAGGCTTGGAAAGGTTAGAAAAGATTGAATTGTAACATTCTGTATTCAGTTACTATGAATTATTGAATACATTATGTTGATCATAGTTTGACTGGGAGGGGACTGACGAGACAGAGATCACGGGTTCGAATTCGACAACTTATGTAAATACTGGTAGGTCTTTTATGTGTGAGAAGCCGGGTGGGTTGGTACCACTGCAATGTCTATTTCTCCCGTTAAACAGCAGTGTAAATGCACTGTTGTGTTTCGGTTTGGAGGACATTGTAGCCAGAGTAACTACCGGATATAATGAGACTTAACACATTATGTCTCAGGATGGCGAGCGCAGTGGAATTCCAAGCATTGCTTTGTAATTCATGGTGTTTGGTTTCGCTGTGCATGAGCGGTCGTATCGCATACCATCAGGCGAATGGCATGCTCGTCCCGCCATTCATGTCTATAAAAAACTGTGAATTTAACTGCCATTTATGCGAAGTACTTATTTATTTTTACACAAAACAGTTTACCATCTTGAAGCTGTTATAATAGTAACAAATAAGTTTTTTTTATCTTATCTATAACCTAAGACTCTTAATTAAGGAAGAATATTACTTATCGTATTTATAACCCAAAACTTGTGATTCAGGAAAAATATTAAAAAAACTGATTTTTTTAAACACTATATACCTACGATATATTATACCCACCCTGTTCTATAACAGAAAGACCCCATTCACAACCCTTGCATTGTTTCACTAAACCCGTCCTCGTTCAAGGGTTCAATAAATAATTCAGTAGCTTGACACCAATAAAGAGCGGGTTCAAATTCAACGATCCTTATATTGACTTGGTAAGTGACACTTTTGTCTGTATACCTAGGATATTTTATTCCGAATGAATTTTATTTTTTCAAGATTTTTTTTTCAAAAATAATTTTGATAACAGACCGGCGTTATTATGCGAATGAGGAAATAAAACAGTTTCTTGGCAAATATTAATAAATTAGTTGCCCTATGCCCACTAAGCGTAGTCAATTTCACACGAGAGTTCTATTGAGATGGGTTAGGCCATAGTTCACAACACTGGCTTATTTAGAGTTTATAAAAGTATGTGTTGTATGCAGATTGGTCCACGATGTTTTTCATCACTATTTACTAAAAATAGTTATTGATATTTATACGTGGGTGTCGGGATTACACCACTGCCTACCCCTTCTTGGAAAAGGCGTGATGTTTATGTATGCATTTATGACATTTATACCGACAAAAAACAAAAAGTTTTTGGAAGTATTGCTGTAAGATATTTTGGCATTATTACGCATAATTATTTTGATGCCTATTCCAAGGGATATATGGTGCAATTCGATTTCAAATAATAACAAAGACAATACACAATCATCAGAATATTCCATAACAAATGAACGCGGATTTGCACAAATTTGATCAATAAACAAACAAATTGAAAGATCATGATTGTTAAACACTTACTGACGTTAATAGCTCTTCAAATATTTATCAACTACAATGCAGATCTCGCTTAACAGCACAACGATAACTGGCTGAAAGTGATCCGCGCGTTTTAACGAAAAATATTTGTTTAAAAATAAAACTCGAAAAAGGAAAAAGTTACAAAAACTTTTTGGTGACGGAAATATTAAGGCGTAAAATGATTCCTTATTCAAAATAAGCAGAATCAGTTGTTAAAATAACTGGTGATAAATAAAATAAAAAGATTACAATTTAATCAGAACAAAAACTATTTAGTGATATCGTGAATTTAAAAATACATTCAAAATTAGAATGAAAGTGTTCTATGTTTAAACGATAAGTTTTGCACATGCGGTGTAATTTAAAAAACTTTTTTCTAAACCTCGTCACAAAATTAAAGTCTGAGGAAGTGTGTTTAAACATTTGTCGTGGACTGTCCTTTATAATCTGTGCTTTTGTTTTTTTTTTGTTTTTGTTCTGTGTGGACATTTCTAAACTACGGATTCTCTTTCCATGCTTACTCCTTCAAAAATGGTAGGTAGAAGAGGTTGTATAAGGAAAAAATAGATAAAAAATAATAACGCTTTTCAAAATTATTATCGCATTCGAAACTCGCTTACAGAGCTTCAGATTGAAATAACAGCTTGAAAAATATAGATTTTCACATCACTACCATGTGACGACTGGAGTGATTTAAAAATGGGATTAAAAACTTTTTTGTAAAATCATAAACATGTAAATAGAACGTAGATGATAGAAAATAGTATAGAGATATAAATCACGTAAATAATTAGAAAGGCCGACAAACTAGTTGCGACTGGCGAGAGTCGGTTCTTGATTAAATAACACATCACGAAGTGGTTTTGTCGAGCTAAAGTAAAAAGTAATTAAAGGAATATAGTGCGCTCATATTTATAATGTAGGACGTAAAATTACGTCATTTTTCCATCAATAAAAACTCTTTTTTTTTTATTTGTTAAATTGTTGCTCATAATTTTTCAGCTATATTAATGCCCTAAAATACAAAATATAATAGTGCAGGTTATTTTCGTAACATATTATGAATGAGTTATTTTTAAATTAGACACTATTTGTACAGAATTAATGACTTTCCATACATCGATATTGAAGCTTATAGATTACACTATAACATTAAATAACTTGTAATGTGAAACAAATTGCATTTTTCATACCTTTTCTTCTTGCAATAGTTTTGTATTTTTGTTCAGTATCAAACACGCACTATATTTCTTTTCAAATAGTTAACTATGCTTTATCAAAACAGTATGAAGGAAAGTATAGAAAAAAACACATTTTAGTATGCTCGAAGTAAAATTTAGGTTTAGCAAAACAGTCTGCATTTTTGGCATTATTTTCGTCAGTAACCGCTTCCTATTTGTGTCAAAATACGCTTTTTTCTTACAGCTTTTGTTTAAAACGTATTGTAAAAGGTAAACATATTTTTTATTCAACAAATATACTTGCAAACTTTGTAAGTACAAAAAATACGTAAAAAATAAATAAATTTATAATGACGTCTTTTTACGTCATTACCAGTTTCATAACGTAGTATTACGTCATATTTTTCTCGCACAAGATTTACTAGTAAATTCATAATAAAACCTCCAGTAAAAAGCAATAAATTCTCCGTACTCAGACGATTAATTTCCTCCTCTCGACTCGTGAGATAGTATTTACTTTGCGCGCGAAGTTTAATTGAAGTAATGACGGTATTTCACGGCACGATGCATGACGCGGACCCCGCACGCCCCCCGTCACGTGTAAATACGTCCTCTTTCCTGAATGTTAATTACCCTCCCACCCACTTCTCTGATGAATTGGGAAATGACTGTATATTACGTATCATTTCAAATAGTATTATTACAAAATAAAACCTTTTGAAATCTTGTTTAAATTTATAATTACCAATCTTTCAAATGAACTTGAAATTATATTTGTCCATAAAATAAGTACAGTCAAAAAGACTAGTTTAATTCTTCAGGCTTTAGCACCTAGCCAACGAATAATTTCAATCAAAAATAACAAATTAACAAAAACGCAGTCATTTGCCAATAAACGCACGCTACTACGCACGAATGGGACCGTCAGAGAATCACTGGGATATCCTTCCCACGCGCGCGTATAGGAGTGTCAGAGACACAGTCCATAGCGTGACGTTTAAAGTGTCCGCGCTTTGGGCTGACAGATGGCGTTCCTGCAGAACCGTTCCATCTCCCTGGTGGACATGTACATCGACAACTCGGAACCGTCAGAGAACGTCGGCCAGATACACTTCTCCCTGGAGTACGACTTCCAGAACACCACGCTGATACTGAAGATCATTCAGGTTAGTATGGGAGTGGTAGAGATTGGGATGGCCAAAGATTTTTTTATAAAAAAAGGGTAGTATCCAATGAAGCTGTTGTAAAATAATTCTAGTAAGAAAAATGGTAATGACAATACTTTAAAATACGGCAAAATATAAAGAATGAGATGAATATTTATGAAAATGTAGTCTACGGAAGAAATCAATTTCTTGCGACTAACTTTAAAACTTGCAATTGTCATACGTTTCTTTATATTTGCTTAACAAATTGAGTCAACAGTCCTTGATGGTAAGTGCAGTGTTGTCCAGACTAAGGATCATATTGGTTAGAAACGATTTCCTGGCCAAAAATTTGGACGCCGCAATTTATCATAATGCAAATTCACACATTTCGCAACTTCAACCAACTGCGCGATGAAATTAGCCAATATCCATTGAACCTACTAATTTTGTTCCTATTCCAGGGAAAAGACCTCCCAGCCAAGGATCTGAGTGGCACATCGGACCCATACGTGCGCGTCACCCTCCTGCCTGACAAGAAACACCGGCTGGAGACGAAGATCAAGCGACGTACCCTCAACCCGCGCTGGAACGAGACCTTCTACTTCGAGGGGTTCCCCATTCAGAAGCTGCAGAGCCGGGTTTGTATTATCAGCTTCTAGAACTATACTTACGGGGTGATTAGAAACACCGGCTGGAGACGAAGGTCAGGCGCCTTACCCTCTAGAAGATTCTTTTCACGACGAAAAAAGTCAATATCGATATTTTTGCTATTATTCACTATGCTCATGATAATATAGACTTTGTACAGGACCCCGACTTGCATCCAGCGACTTTTATCATAAAATAAAAAGTGTATTTAAAGGAGAAGGCGCAAACATGTATGGACTCCAGCCTATTGACCAATAACGACGAGTGATATGTCATTAGAAAGGTCTTTCCAGATGCTACAACTTCTTCTATGGCAACAAAACCCGAATCGCTGTATTAAAAATATATAGCTACTTAAACACATTACCAAAATCACACGAAAGGGCATAGTAAGCAATAACGACAAGCGATATGTCATTAGAAAGGTCTTATGAAATACTAAGTCTTCTTCTACGGCGACAAGTCTCAATTCGGGGTGTGAAAAAAAATATCGCTGCGTAAAGGTAACGCAAGGATGAAAATATGTATATCGACTCGTAGCCTATTGACCAATAACGACGAGAGATATGTCATTCGAAAGCTCTCTTCTTTTTCTACAACTTCTTCTTTGGCAAGAAATCCCGATTCGCTATATGAAAAAAAAATCGACATAAAGATATCGTAAGGGTCATATGTATGGACTCCAGCCTATTGACCAATAACGATGAGCGACAGGTCATTGCAAAAATCTTTTCAGATGCTACAACTTCTTCTATGGCAACAAAACCCAAATCGCTGTATTAAAAAATATATAGCTACTTAAAGACATAACGAAAATCACACGAAAACATAAAAATGATTCACCCTCCGGTGGTGAAGCTCAAGACCCAAGCCACCGGCGGTTAGGGAGACAAAGTTAGGAACCTCCTCACAATGCGCGCCGTGTCCAGTAATACTGCCTATATTATTGATTATTTTTGTATTTAATCAGGTGCTGCATCTTCACGTCTTCGACTACGATCGGTTCTCAAGAGACGACTCCATCGGTGAAGTCTTTCTGCCTCTCTGTCAGGTAAGACCTTTGAATATTCAAGAAGCTTGGAAAAGTATGACGTGCTTAGAAATCAAACTAGCAATATGTTTTTTTTATTGCATCGGTCCGGCAAACAAGCAAACAGGTCACCTGATGGTAAGTGATCACTGCACATGAACATACACAACGCTGGATCATGGATGCATTGCCGGACCAATTGGGAGGGGAGCGGGGAGGAAAAAGGATGGAAGGGTTATACATTTTGACACCATGATCTGATTTGAGCGTACAAGGGGATGGAAAACCTCTCATAGAGATATACAGGGTATCAAGACTGCTACCGAAAACGAAGCCAGGTTGTAGTTTTAGTGACTACAGACACGATGCAACTATAAATTTTGCAAATAACGGGACGATTTTTTTTGTAACGTTTTAAATGTTGTGTTTTGGTGGTAAATCCATAGTTTTTGCTAAAATTATGATTTAAATCCTTGCGTACTATCGCGTCTTTAAAAATAAAAGGGCGTACATATTTTTTTTACGAAAATGTATGCATTTACCACCCAAATACGATGATAGGAAAAAAAATACAAAAAAAATCGTCACTTATTTTGCAAAATGTTTAGTCGTACCTATTGCGTCTGAAATCACTAAAATTACCACCTGGCTTCGTTTTCGGTAGCAGTCTTGATATACCCTGTATAGCAGGGCATAGCGTTCCGGATACAGCCTTATGACATCTAGTATCCACCAGGCCGGCATAATTGTGTCGACTAGCAAAGCACACGTATCTCTCACCGGAGGACTATCTAACTGGGCTGCCCTACACTCATCATCAGAATTCCATCCACTTTGTCATGCCAGTCTAACAATACAGCTTTGAAAACATAATTTATTGAAGCACATAAATAACATAAAAAACGGCGCGCAAACATTCATAAAGGAAATTTCAATTAACAGAACAATTAACAAATTCCTATAAATGCCTTTTGTAATCGAAATAAAACAGGAGGCCTTTGCTTTTGCTCGTTGATGTTATAACAGAGCGGACATCGCATACATATTCTGCGCGCACTATACCGGGTATGCAGCCTGCGACCGAAAACGAAGCCAGGTGGTAGTTTTAGTGACTTAACTTTAGACTTAACATCCTGTCTCCGGATGGTGAGCGCAGTAGAATGCCGAGCATTGCTTTGTAATTCATGTTTGGTTTTGCTACGTTTTTTTTTCATGAGCGGTCTTATCGCTTACTATCAGGCGAATGGCATGCTCGTGTCGCCATTCATAGCAATAAAAAAATAGAAATCACTGCTCACGTACCTACAAAGTGTTCAAGGAAGATCGGGGTTAGAAAATTATTTTTTATAGCTGTGTCGTCATAGTTTGGATTATCTCCCGATGCCCGTTTTGTGTTGAGTTCTGGTGAATGTATACAGTCTCAATAAGGTGATCGTTTTGTGACTTTTAATCCCAATTGAAAACTCAATTACAAGAAGTATTCGGAACTTTACAAAAGTAAAATCAGATAACACGTTTATTGAGTACTAAAAGTCGTCGTAAAATGTCCGAAGCGTAGAACTCCGAAGTTAAGCAAAGTCACATTGAAGAATTTAATGTTTGGAACAAACATTGGCCTTGTCGCTGCCAAAGTGGGGAAATCGACGCTTTGATAATTTGTTAACATTTACCTTTTAATCTGTTTGAGTGCGTGTTTATCGTCAGTTGATACTACTTTTAGACTTAACCTCACTTGTATCAGCCCATATACGTCCCACTGCAGGGCATGGGCGTTTACAATCGATTGTCGTATGTGAGGGTTCAGGGGGGTTGCTCTATGATCCGAAACTAACTTCGAATGTTCAGACGTCGCAAGTCAAACTGTACGAATGTGCCTAGTACTCCACAAAATGTTCGAATCGTCTATCGTACGTCGTAACCATAAACTTAGTTCGGAGTGAATGATAAGTTTTATAGGGAATAGTATCGATTTTTAGAAGTGGAAAACTTATAACTTACTTCGGACGACAAACATCCGAACATTCAAACTTCGTTTCGGATCGTAGAGTAACCCCCAGTCCACCACGCTGGCCTAATGCGGGGTGGTGGACTTTCCATACAATATAAATTCATACAAATCGCTATGGTATGCAGGTTTCCTCACGATGTTTTCCTTCGCCGTAATAGTGCGTGGTGATTGACTATCAATACACGCATGACTCCGAAAATTTTGATACATGCTCATTTGAACCCCCGACCACCGTGAACATGTTGGCAGCCACATCTGATCCATTACCAACAGTTCATTCCTTCGAACTATGATAAACGCTATCACGAACTATGTAGATATAACTAAGTCAAATGCAGGCATACTGATAAATAAATAAATAAACAAATACACCCAACAGTCACATATACAGTCCTGATCCCACACTAAGATCTTGTGCCATAGATATCAGGAACTACGAGAGACTTTTCGGTCTCACAAACACCCGGATCCGAAACAAATACCCATAGTTCGCACAATCATTTGTCTTGGTGCGGGGATCGAACCCGCGGCCGCTCGTTTCTCAGCCGGCGTCTGACCAATTGCGCCACGGAGGCTGTCAAATCATTGATCCGATTGGTAGATTTATGACATCGATCCGTTAATATCAAGACCTTCTCCTATTTTGCCCGATACGGTTTATTCGTAAAATGTCGGATTTCACATACTTCAAAAATACAAATTCCTTAGAGTATGTGTAATATACAGGGAGCTCTGGTACTTCAAAAACGTAGATACAAAGTGGTGCCGGGCCACCGTTTTCTGCCCTTCTATTGGCTGACATTTGACAGGTAGTCCAACATGCACGAATTATTTTAAAAAGAAAATTAAAAAAAATGTTTAGCGCTGTTGAATTGCACTCAAACACATTTAGACGGATAAAAACTAAATATACTCTCGGTTAGCAACATAATTTATAGCGATTTGTTGTTAAATAGTTTAATTTTCACTAATATAGCAGTGCCACCAACATTACGATAAAAAAAAGTTTTTGAAGACACAATTATATGACAGCGCTCCTTCTATATTATACATACATACATACATAAACACACACCTTTTTCCCAGAAGGGGTAGGCAGAGGTGCTACCAGGACACCCACATTTCGCCTTGTATGTTCTCTTGTGATAGGAGACGAGCCTATCGCCATATCGGGCACAAATTCCTGACTCCGGGCTGATAATGAATAGAAAAAACCTATATCAGATTGCCTGACCCGGGATTCGAACCCGGGACCTCAGCTTTGCAATCATACCGTACAACTACGCCACCGAGGCAGTCACAGTATATTATGAATACTCTAGGCCAAATTCGTATTCAGAATTAAAAATCTAGGCCGCCATTTTGAACTTTTGTTATTGTTTCAATTGCTGTCAAAATCAATATCTACGGGATCCTTTGTTCGAAGAATCTAAAATCATAGACTGAATTGAATGTGGCTGCCATTCTACTCTTGAAAATCTTCCAGACCTGTAAATAGATTTTCTCGCAATATTTCTCTTGAGTTAAAACAAATTTCGATGAATAAAACATAAAAATTTTATCACAAAGCCATAAACAATGTTTTATTCCCGGAGTGAAATAATTTCAGTCTAACTTTACAATGCGCAATAGTTCTCGAAGGAATCGACGCGAACTTTTGTGTAGTGTTGAATGCGTTGTACAAACTCTTGGGAATCGAACTGAGTTACTCGCGAATTGAATAAACCTAGAGTTTTATGCCGGCATGACAAAGTGACCACAATGCGCCGGATGGTAAGCGCAGTGCAGATAGAGTATCTGTAGGTGAAGGATGGTTAGGTTTCGTTAGTCCAGACAATTATGTCCGCCAGACTTATTGGTCATGTAGGCAATTAAATATACATATATACAGAGTATATCAAGACTGCTACCGCAAACGAAGCCAGGTGGTAGTTTTAGTGACTACAGACACGGTACACGAAAATTTTGCAAAAAACGTGACGATTTTTTTTTGTAATATTTTTCCTATCATCGTATTTAAGTGGTAAATACATACATTTCCCTTGAAAAATAATGTACACGCTTTTATATGTAAATACGCTGTAGTACGCAAGGCTTTGAATTATAATTTAGCCAAAACTATGGATTTACCACAATGATATTTCAAACATTACAAAAAAAAATCATTGCATTTTTTTACAACATTTTTAGTTGCGTCGTGTCTGTAGTCACTAAAACAACCACCAGGCTTCGTTTTCGATAGCAGACTTGATATACCTGTATATTATTACTTGAATCTAGATTAAATTTCTATCGCTATAAAACCATATAAAGTTCCATAGTAATGCTAATAATATTTAATAAATCAAGGTCTTATTTTAACAGCTGTACAATCACTACGCACCAACCCGCACTAGGCCAGCGTGGTGGACTATATGGCCTAACCACTCTCAATCGTACTCTCGATTGTAGAGGAGGCACGTGCCCTGCAGTGGGTCGTATATGGGGTGATACAATACAATACAAAATACAATCACTACGATGACTGTACTGTATCAGCCCATATACGTCCCACTGCAGGGCCTCCTCTACAATCGAGTGTTGTTAGCCCATATTATAGTCCACCACGCTGTCCTAGTGCGTGTTGGCGGACTTTTACATACCATAGAAATTTATACAATGCTATGGTATGCAGGTTACCTCACAACGTTTTCCTTCACCGTTATAGTGCGTGGTGATTGACTTTCAATACACACATGACTCCGAAAAGTCAGTGCTGTGCTCTGAGATTAGAACCCACAACCACCTTGAACGTGTAGGCAGCCGCGTCTGGTCCGTTACCAACAGGCCACCACGCACTATCACTACTATAAATAACTTTATATTCTTCAATTTCCAGGTCGATCTAAGCGAGAAGCCATCATTCTGGAAGGCCCTCAAGCCTCCCGCGAAGGACAAATGCGGCGAGCTGCTGACCTCACTGTGCTACCACCCGAGCAACAGCGTGTTGACCCTGACCTTGCTCAAGGCCAGAAACCTAAAGGCCAAGGACATTAACGGGAAATCAGGTAATAATATAAATATATTTAACAAGGAGGTTACTCTATGATCCGAAACGAAACTCGAAACTTCGGACGTCGCACGTAAAACTGTACTAATGTGCCCAGGTACTGCACAAAATGTTCGAATCTTCTATCGTACGTCCTAACTATAGACTTAGTTCGGAGTGAATGATAATTATCATAGAATAGTGTTGATTTTTACATACATACATGAAGACACATCTTTTTCCCAGAAGGGGTAAGCAGAGGTGCTACCAGAATACCCACGTTTCGCCTTGTAGATTCCATCCCACGATGTGATAGGCGGCGAGCCTATCGCCATATCGGGCACAAATTTCTGACTCGGGGCTGATAATTAATCGAAAAATCCAATATCACTTTGCCCGACCCGGGATTCGAACCCGAGACTTCAGCTTTGCAATCATACCGTAGTACCACTACGCCACCGAGGCAGTAGTGCTGATGTTTAGAAGTGGAAAATTAAAAACGTACTGCAGACGTCGAACGAGTTTCCTGACGAACATTCGTGTTTCGTTTCGGATCATAGAGTAACCCCTCTGGTTAGATGTCGGCTGTGAAACGAGAGATCTGGCCGGTACAATTCCACATGCAGACAAATGTTTGTGTGCACCACAGGTATTTGTCTCGGGTCTGGGTGTTTGTGAGAGCGGAAACTCTCGTGATTCCTGATACACGACACAAGACTCGATCTTAGTGTGGGGTCAGGACTATGTATGTGACTGTTGGGTGTATTTATTTATTACGCGAGACTCATTGGTCTTAGAAAGATATTTATGGGTCAAAAACATTTTTATCAATGAGGTTTTCGAAACCGCAGTTCTAATTAACCAACGGCTTAACTAACCAAGTACACCACAAAGGCTAGTCATGTCATTCGAATGGAAAAATCACTGAAATACAGGGTGTATCCAAACTGCGACCGAAAACGAAGCCAGGTGGTAGTATTAGTGACTTCAGATACAAAGCAATTAAAAATGTCTCAAAAAAGATTTTTTTTTGTTGTAAATTTTTACTTATCGTCGTATTTGGGTAGTCAATACATCGTTTTCCTAAAATAATAATGTACACATTTTGATTTTTAAAGACACAATGGTACGCAAGGGGTGAAATTATAATTTTAGCAAAAACTTTGTATTTACCACCCAAACACGATATTTAAAAATTTGCAATAAAAACCTGTCACTTTTTTTGAGAAATTTTTAGTTTAATTGTGTCTGTAATCACTAAAACTACCGTCTGGCTTCGTTTTCAGTCGCAATCTTGATATACCCTGTACATCGAGATAGAAGGGCCAAGGACAATATTTATGTTGGAAAAATCATACAAAGTTAATAGGTAACCCTTTTTGAAGACCGATACTAAGACCCCCAAGGCCTTATATTACAACAATAAATGACCAAATGATTATAATCAACCCCTAAAATAACATACAATTGGTCATATTTTCTCGTAATACCAATGTTCAAGGTTAGTACCAATTAATTATAGGCTTAGTAAGGGCGTCATAAAAGTGCTAATAAACTTTAAGGTATTAACTAGAGCGGACATTGAGCAAAATGTTTCTAACAAATTGTGGTACCGTACCGATCTATTGCTCTCTCTGTCACTCCTGGGCAGTCACGCTACGTTCTCTCTCGCTTACTCTTCCCGCGTTTGGTTGGTACATACAGTGCAGTACAAATTTTGTTCCCGATGACGGCTCTAGAATAATCCTTACGAAAATGAGTTTGTTAGGCCGTATTTACTCAACAGACCTTCGTGAAATTTTATATACATGATGTCAGGTATAAAAAAAATGATATGGGGTACTTTTTATATAGAAAACAAGAACAGAACGGTTTAAAATAATTGTAAGTCGCTCTTTTTAACATCAAGGAAGGCCGATATAAAAGAAACGGACTACTGACATGTTCAAATCGCAATTCAATGCCTAAATTACAGAAATAGGGATCTGTGGTATCTCAAAAGTCTGATATAGCGGGCCGCCATAATTGTGTCGAATTGCATGATGCCATTCGATGCCCTGTCGGGCATTTCGCTTACCACCAGGTGTAGTGCGGTCACTTTACACTGCCAAAACAAAAAAGTTAAAAAAATAACCCAGAGTAACTACTGGTAATTTTTTTTTATCAACCCTTATACGTCCCACTGCTGGGCATGGGCCTACTCTACAATCGAGAGAATCGATTGAGAGTGGTTAGGCCTTATAGTCCACCACGCTGGCCTAGTGCGGGTTGGCGGACTTTCCTCACGATGTTTTCCTTCACCGTTAAAGTGCGTGGTGATTGACTATCAATACACACATAACTCCGAAAAGTCAGAGGTGTGCCCTGGGATTTGAACCCGCGACCACCGTGAACATGTAGGCAGCCGAGTCTGGTCCGTTACCAACAGGCCACCACGCACTTACACAACACAACTACTGGACATAATGAAACTTAACCGCTTATGTCTCAGGGTGGCGAGCGCAGTGGAATACTAAGCATTCCTTAGTAATTAATAAAGTTTTTTTTGGTTTTGCTACTGTCTATGAGCGGTCGCATCGCTTGCCATCAAGCGAATGACATGCTCGTCTCGCCATTCATGCAAAAAAAACTACAAAAAATCAATTTTCGAGGTATAAAAACGCGAGCGAAGCCACGTGCACAATGTAACTTGATAATCGTAAAAGTAAAACATAACCTTGCCTCAGGCCAAAAACCTTTATCAAGTTTATCAGAACAAAATCAAGTTTATTACGAATAATAAAGAAGTAAAACTGTTTTATTAAAGACCTTTTTTACGACTATTAATGAAGAACTGCCTCGGTGGCGTAGTGGTTGGTACTACGGTATGATTGTAAAGCTGAGGTCGCGGGTTCGAATCCCGGGTCGGGCAAAGTGATATTGGATTTTTCTATTCATTATCAGCCCGGAGTCAGGAATTTGTGCCCAATATGGCGACAGGCTCGCCCCCTATCACATCGTGGGACGGAATATACAAGGCGAGACGTGGGTGTTCTGGTAGCACCTCTGCCTACCCCTTCTGGGAAAAAGGCGTGTGTTTATGTATGTATTAATGAAGAAGGATTATTAAAGTTGTAAGGGTAAATTTTATTTATTCGCATAGGTTGTAGGTTAGATTTCTATACAGGGTATATCAAGACTGCTAGCGAAAACGAAGCCAGGTGGTAGTTTTAGTGACTACAGACACGATGCAACTAAAAATTTTGCAAAAAAACGTGACTATTTTTTTTTTTCTAATGTTTTATTTTTGGTGTTTGGGTGGTAAATCCATAGTATTTGCTGAAATTATAATTTAAAGCATTGCGTACTATAGCGTCTTTAAAAATAAAAGGGTTTACATTATTTTTTAGGAAATGTATTTACCGCCCAAATCAAATGATAGAAAAAGAATACAAAAAAAATCGTCGCTTTTTTTCCATAAATTTTAGTTGCATTGTGTTAAAAGTCACTAAAACTTCCACCTGGCTTCATTTTCGGTAGCAGTCTTGATACATACATACATACATAACCACGCGCCTTTTTCCCAGAAGGGGTAGGCAGAGGTGCTACTAGAACACCCACGTTTCGCCTTGTATATTCCGTCCCACGATGTGATAGGGGGCGAGCCTATCGCCATATCGGGCACAAATTCCTGACTCCGGGCTAATAATGAATAGAAAAATCCAATATCACTTTGCCCGACCCGTGATTCGAACCCGAGACCTCAGCTTTGCAATCATACCGTAGTACCACTACGCCTCCAAGACAGTTAGCAGTCTTGATATACTCTGTATAAGAAATGATTAAGGCTTATGAAATAAAAAGGATATATTGAGAGTGTAGTATTGTCGGACGCCCACTTACAAGCTGGACGGACGACCTGGTTAAGGTCGCGGGAAGTCGCTGGACGCAGGCCGCTTCCAACAGGTCTATGTGGCGATCCTTAGGGGACGCCTATGTTCAGCAGTGGACTTCCTGTGGCGTAAGAGAGATAGAGAAAGTGTAAGATTTATACATTTACTTCTAACGGAGTAACATCAACGGAGTCACATAATCAACAAGTTAATGGAGTGAACATGATGGCAGTCGCGTCTGGTCAGTTACCAATAGACCACCACGCACTCATGCGTGTATTGATAGTCAATCACCACGCACTATAACGGTGAAGGAAAATATCGTAAGAAAACCTACACACCATAGCGATTTGCAAGCATTTCTATGGCATATAAAGTCCGCCAACCCGCACCAGGCCAGCATGGTGGACTATATGGCCTGAGTCCTCTAAATTATACTCTCGGTTGTAAAGGAGGCCCGTGCCCTGCATATTAGAGCACATCTTTTGCGCATTGTGGTATCGAAACAATCTACTCTAGACTGCAGAAACGTGGCAGCCCGTAACTAAACCCGCTCGTTCGTAAAAAGAAACGTTATACCATGGATATAACCATAAATATTCCCCCTTCCCTTACTTTAATAAATCAAGATAGCGTTGAAACGGCCCAATTAACCAAAACACTTGCTTCTAAGGCAGCGGTTTTCAAACCGGCGCCGAGGCCCCCTGATGCGCTTGGAAAGTGAAGGAGGGCGACGCGAAGCAATTCTCTCTGCCAAAATTTTATTTTTTTGCTTTTCTCTATCTTGTTTACGTGCGTGGTGGCATGTTAGTATCGCCCGGACGCGACTGCCAACATGTTCACGGTGGTCGCGGAAAATCCCAAGTTACACCTTCGACTTAGGAGTAATTTGTGTATTGATAGTCAATCACTACGCACTATAACGGGGAAGGAAAAAATCGGGAAAACACCTGCATACCATAGCGATTTGTAAGAATTTCTATGGCATGTAAAGTCCGCCAAACCACACTAGGCCTGCGTGGTGGCCTATATAGCCTAATCTCTCGTAATCGCACTCTCGAATGTGCACGTGGCCTGTGCTCTGCAGTGGGACGTATGTGGGCTGATGCAAACATAGATACAGTGCCTATATATTTCATCCAGCTAGATAAATTAAGGCCCGGAGACAAAATAGAAAACATATATATGCGCCGCGGACTGATAAAGATTGGGAGCCCTAGGCCTAAAGAAGTGGCGTTGAGCAATTGCTAGTATTTTTCCAACAGGCGCTACGTTACAAATGAAATATTACGGCAATCAAGATAAAATTTATTAGGATTAAGTTTCATTATTGTTCCCAGATGGATTATGATGATGTTTTGATGTAAAATTATATTTTTGCTACTTAAAATTATGTTTAATTTTTTTGTAAAATTACAATTTATCGTGGATCACCTAGTAATAATTTAAAAGAACAATGTTAAGACCAAGGTTAGAGTTATATAATGTAATATCATAACTTCTAGCTTGAAAATGGCTGTTCTTTATATTTTTAATCTTATGGACGTAAGGTTTTGAATTTATCTATAAATACTGATAATATAGGCGATTTCATAGGTAGGTAAAGCTTGTACCGACTGCCTCGGTGGCGTAGTGGTACTACGGTATGATTGCAAAGCTGAGGTCTCGGGTTCGAATCCCGGGTCGGGCAAAGTGATATTGGGTTTTTCTATTCATTATTAGCCCGGAGTCAGGAATTTGTGCCCGATATGGCGATAGGCTCGCCCCCTATCACATCGTGGGACGGAATATACAAGGCGAAACGTGGGTGTTCTAGTAGCACCTCTGCCAACCCTTCTGGGAAAAAGGCGTGTGGTTATGTATGTATGTAAAGCTTGTAATCGAAAACTTTTTTTTCGAAATAAAATAGGATAAAATTGGTGCACGTCGAAGTCACACGTAAGTGCCAACTTTCGGGTTCAGCCTGTTTATAATACATCTTGTTTCCAACATACCAACTTTGGTGGATGCTTCCTGTGGATTGCTCTTCACTTACTATCAGGCGCATTATCTCTCCTCTATAAGCGAAAAGGGCTAAGCCATATTTCTAAAATTTTTGTTTTACAGTTTTGTGGGTTTAAACCATATTTCCATAAGACACCGATTGTGAAACAAGAGGCCGTGGGTTCGGTCCGGGCACCGAGACAAATGTTTGTGTGAACTACAAGTATTTCTTTCGAGTCTGGGTGTTTATGAGACCGAAAAGTATCTCGTAGTACCTGATACCCACGACACAAGACTCGATCTTAGTGCGGGGTCAGGACTATGTATGTGACAGTATGGGTGTATTTATCTAGTTAAGGTTGCAGAAAGCCGCCAAATGCTGCTAAACAGGTTGATATGAAGGCCTATATCCAGCTGTGGACTTCCTATCCCACAAAAGAGACAGAAAGAGGGAAATAAAAGCCATAATGCAAGTTCTCTTTCACAGACCCGTACGTAAAAGTGTGGCTGCAGTTCGGCGACAAGCGCATAGAAAAGCGCAAGACGGCGATCTTCAAGTGCACCCTGAACCCGGTGTTCAACGATTCCTTCTCCTTCAACGTGCCCTGGGAGAAGATCCGGGAGTGCTCCCTCGACGTCCAGGTCATGGACTTCGACAACATCGGCAGGAACGAGCTGATCGGCAGAATACTTCTAGCTGGTGAGTTGACAGAATGGGTTATTAAATTTAAGAATGGTGGGACAACTACACACCTCGTGGGAGAATGGAGAATTTCTAAGCACATTTAAGAAGGATGATGAAACATGCAAACTTGTTTCCATAAGCAGGAATTACACACTTCTGAAGATAAACTGAATTGCTCTCTCTCTTTTTTTTATTGCTCACACATCCATGATCCCGCGTTGTGTTCATGTGCAGTGATCACTTACCATCAGGTGACCTGTTTGCTCGTTTGCCGGACCTATGCAAAAATAAAAAAGACAATAAGTTGTCAACACACTGTCTTCATTGCATTGCACTTACCATCAGGCGCATATTATTAACCGACGTGACGTCAATAAATGAGTTTATGGACTCGACCCTTCATATGTAACCTCCTTATTTTTGTTACAAAAAAAACCATAGCCTTACTGAAACATTTGTTCTCAAATTCCAGGCAAAAATGGATCAGGGGCAACGGAGACGAAGCACTGGCAGGACATGATCACGAAACCGAGGCAGACCATTGTCCAGTGGCACCGCCTCAAACCGGAGTAATTGTTATAAATGAAGTTACAAACGTCATAAGACTGAGCGGTTTAATGTTACATAACATATGCTCTGGAGCTGTCCTTTCTTGCGCTGTGCACTGTATTTTGAATTTGGAATCGTTATTATTTTGTATTTAAAGTTTAAAATCATTATTTGCATTTGGTTGTTTGAATTTCGAATTCGTTATTTGAAATTATTTGAAAAAGGAATGTGCGGTTTAATGGTTTCGGTATATTGATTTCGAAATTTAAAGTTTTTTATGTTACGTTATATTTTATTGTTATGTATTTAATTTTTTTAAATAATTAGGAATTAAATATCCGTTTTGATGTAAAATTTTGAGTATTCACATTGTCAATAATAGCTATCAAATTATTTTTATAATTTAAGCCATTTTTTTCGTTATGTTCGAGCACACGCTAATTTTCCAAACTTGACGAAAACTATCCAAAGACACTAAAATCTTCAACTGATTGAAAATTGAATGTTGAATAGAAAACGGCATTTTCTCGTGATACTTCTTCGATTCTGCCCAAAAAACTTATTTTCCATACAAAGTCATGTTAGAATATTTGTATGAAAGATAAGTCTTTTGCCGGCACTTTAAGATTTCATGCTAGACGGTTTGACGATTCGTGTTAAGAGTTTATAATAGAAAAAAAATATTGTTAGAGATTATAAAAAAAATAATTGTTAAATGTAGAAAGTCGAGTACGTATCGCACAAAAATCCGTAGATGGTTATGTTTCAATACTTTCCTTTCATCGTTGCTCAAACCTTTCAAATTTCGCCGCAAACCGCGGCGTATTGACACAACTGTGACACTATAACTTTGTCACACGATTCTATGACTTTGTCACTTATTTCTACGACTTTGTCAGACGTCACACGTTTCTATGACTTCGTCAGACGACATTCTACTCTACTCTGTCACAATCAACTGCCAAATTGTTACATACCATGAATTGTGTCAAAAGTCTTACTTTGTTGAATTGACTAGAAATGGACATTCTAAATTAATTGTTAAAAATAAATGATAGGGCGTCGTTGAAAGCTGAGGGTCAATTTTAGGTGAGATTTTAAAATTAAACGGCTAAACTACAGAGGAAAATGCTAACAAAAAGTCAATTTGTCAGATATAAATCCAATGACGGGTTTATAATGCAATGTTTGTCTGACGCAATGTCTCTGACGTTTAATCTGACAAATTGACTTAGTGACACGTCATGATTTGTTTCGAAGTCAGCTTCAATAGTTGATAGTTTTTTTTCTGTTTTTAATGAAATATATTAATAGTTAAATAGTGATCGCTTGTTGTTACATGTTGAAGCTTGTTCCGTAATGTAGATGGATGTTGGTACTTCATATATACACATTTATATAATGTTTTATAGATTAGATATATTTTAATAGATGTAACGTAGCTTGTTGTTAGATATTAGAGAGTTCAATGTACGGACATATTAGTTGCAATGTTGGTATATAAAAAAAATCAATAATCTTTTGTAGTTTGAAAATTACGCTACGGGTCTGTTCAGGATCAAATTTTGGGACAAATTTTTGAAAATTTAACTTAATTTATTTTTATTCAAATTAAAAATAATATATATTTATAAAATGTCATTTCATTTACTAATATCATGTTTTTTGTAATCGTGCGTCGAAATGTTCAAAAATTTGTACCCAAAAAACATTTTTGGAAAAAACATAAAAAGCAGACAATTTCCGTATAGTTATAAAATCGACAACTGAGCTTGAGATAATAAAACGATTTTAGTACATTGCCAACAGTAATTAGATTGTTTGTAACTTTTTTTATTAAATAACGAATGTCAGAAGGAATAATCTGAGCCTTTTTGATCGTGTTGTAATATTAAATAAGTTTCTTCCATTTCTCTATCGTTTTATAGGAATTTATCACTTAACACTTGTAGAAACTACAATAAAACCATTTAATATTTTAACATCACCTCAAAGGTACCTTAAAATACAAGACTTCTTTGTTTTCGAGAAAGGACATGAAGTATAGGTTGTTAGTATTTCATCGTTATTTTGATCACATCTTGTTCAATGCTGGGCTTAAGCCCTTCTAATTCTATTGAGCATGAACTTCATAATACTTTCCTATTCTAGTCCTTGACAATAAAATCATACAAAATAATACTTCAATCGTAAATATTTGACAGCCGTGGTGCAGTTGGTTAAGATTCCACCTGTGGAAATAGAAGCCGTGGGTTCAGTCTCTGCTGAGACAAATGCAGTAGACCCCCTGTCTGATCCGATACGCCTTGTAGTCTGCCATGCCTATAACCAATAACATCGAAACTATACATTTTGTTTCTTCGGTATATTACTTTGACAGCCTCCGTGGCGCAGTTGGTTAGACACGTCCTGTGAAACGAGAGGCCGCGGGTTCGTTCCCCGCACTGAGACAAATGTTTGTGAGGCCCACAAGTATTTTTCTCGGGTCTGGGTTTTTGTGAGAAAAGTCTCTCGTAGCTTCTGATATCCACGACACAGGACTCGATCTAAGTGTGGACTGTGGGGTCAGGACCATGTATGTGACTGTTGGGTGTATTTATATTTATTATTACTGATAAACTCTTGCAGCTTTGATACCTAGTTTGTTTCCGACAAAATGCTCTATCTATAAATTACCCGGACTATAGGGGGTGTGTATCCAACAAATTCGATAGTTGACACCGCTCTGCAAAAGGTTTGTTGAATTACCGACGGCCCATAGACTGCTTCGAGTCTGAATGTAAGACGTTAAAGTCTAGAAATTTCTGGCACCACACAAGGCTTACAAAGACTGTCCCGCCCTCACACCCACCACTGCAACTCCTGTAAGCCAGGATCAACAGCACGCATTGTAATGACACTGAGCATTGAAGCTCAGCGAGTCTCCGGGAATGTCTAACTTGTCTTTAACCCGCAACGAAATCAATCATAAAGTTAAATTAACAGGAGTTGGAATATTACATAAGGCTTATGTGTTGTTTACTTCATATTATATATACAAATGCCTCGCATGATCCACTCGAAGGTTAAGTGACTTTCACTGCCTAGTGCTAAACCTGTTGCCTTGTTAACTTGATAAACCGAGGCACAATCGAGGCTTTTAAAGAATAATAAAATGGCTGAGGTTGAACACAAAATATAATCGAATACCTAATTAATACATTGGGATGTGATGCATTGTGCGAACGGTGGCTCAATGAGGATTGTCTACTTATAAATAATTTTTAAAAAATGTTAAAATCTGTATCAATTTTTGTCAGATACTAACATAGTTATTAAGTTATTTACTAACAAATTTGATTATGTTATCTAAATGTAAATTATTTATTAATTATTGTAAACAAATTTACCAAGTCCCTTTTCCATAGTCTCTGCCTACCCCTATGGGATACAGGCGTGACGATTATGTATGTATGTAAATTTACCAATATAGAAGTCTCTTGGAATATTCTAACTAAAACTCAAACATAATGATAATTATGAGCTGAAAATCTTGAAAGCTTGTCATTTATTTAAAGGTAAATACAAGCTTGATGCAACAATAATCGAAGATTGGTTATAATGTTAATAATTATGCTTTAACAAACTGATTGACCTACATTACCGCTGGACGGCCAACTCTACCTACCACATATATACCAGCATATAGTTACCACTTCACCTGCCACCTGCTTGCGTAGGTATATGTCCAACCCAACACCATTTAAATTCTATTATGAATTTATATGAGAGATTTTATCATATCGTATGATTTTGAAATCAAGAACTCTGGCTTACATTTCATTTAATTCCATTTCTAATAATTCTAGTAACTCCTGCAATATGCATGTTTGACTGTTCTCAATCCTCTCCATACTAAAGGACGGTTTTTTTTGTATTGTATCACCCCACATACGTCCCAATGCAGGGCACGGGGCTACTCTACCGAGAGTACGATTGAGAGTGGTAAGGCAATATAGGCCACCACGCTGGCCCAGTGTGGGTTGGCGGACTTTACAAACAAATTCTTTGAATTCACTACGGTATGCAGGTTTCCTCACGATGTTTTCCTTCACCGTTATAGTGCGTGGTGATTGACTATCAATACATACATGATTCCTGAAAGTCAGAGGTGTGCCCTGGAATTTGAACCCATCGCGCGTCTGGTCCGTTACCAACAGGCCACCACGCACACGCCATTCAAAATTATTAGCTGATACATATGTAATATTTTCAAAGGTTTGCTCCACAATCGCAAATAACATGTAACATGTACATAACCAATTGCCAGCAATAAATAAAATTGCGTCAAATCATTACCGACCGGTTCGCAAGCAGAGCGTATATCGCGCACACGGAATGACGACGCAACGATTTTGTAATGATGGCGTAATGTCGCCCGGATTATCTGGGCCAGCAATATACGCATTAACGCATCTGTACAGTAATAAGTATTTAATGTTTCTTTTGCAATTCTGCCTTTCTTTTCTTATTTACATCCTTGTTTTCTTTAGGTCCATCCCGTCTGAATATCTATTCTTTCTTAAATCTCTCGCTTGTTAGATTCTGTTTGACGGTACGCTCTGCATTCGTGCTCAATGCTTGCTGTTTTTAGCATCATCTGTAAGACAATTTGATGAAATTATCCCTCGGTTAAAAGTAATTCACGACAAAAACTTGTTTTCCAACGTTTTATGATGACACATAAATCGTACTAAGTATTTAATTATGTACATCATATTTTTGGCTTATAAATATATACTTAATTCTGATCATAATAAAAGGATTGCAAGAGGTTCAGAATAATCCGTTATTACTATATAAAATCTCATTATTAATATATTCAAATAAATTACACTTAGTAACCAAACATCAAGGCCGCAATTAATATTAAAATCAAAAGATCAACACACGAATCATCTCGCCTCTTATGCAACTGCATTGATAATGTATGCAAGTCGAATTTGTTTCTTTGTTAACTGCATACTTATTACATATTAAATGTCTCTTTTAGGAAGGAAAGATTATGGATCTCCTTTCTGCTAATTCCTGAAATCAGTTTACTTCGTCCCCTTTCATCAATCTATTCGTGCATTCTCGTCAGTTCAGGTTACTTCCGATTTAAACCTTGTTCAAAATGCAATCAATTTGTTATGAACATTCGCGATCTATAGTTACATAACGTCTTATTGAATAATTTGTAAGTCTCTGTACACATACATTAATATTACTTTCTATTTAATCTCAATATTATTTACAATTTAACTTTTCGATTTCTCGATCATTCCCAAAGGTCGAAAATGACTCATATGTGTAATCGGATATAGAAACTTTAAATTGGAACATATATCGTTACATATTCATGTGTGACCGTCAAAATGATTGTGTAATTTATTGCTAAAAGCATTTGTCAATATTTGGTCGTAAAATTTGTGTGTGCCGAAGAAATCTGCCATTTATGGAATCAATTCAACTTCAATGAAATTATTTATATATTTAAAAACCTATATAATAATTCTTTAAGAAATTCGTGTGGTCATTTTCGTAACGTCATTTCCCGTTGCTTCTCTTATACAATTCACTCCTTTCGTTCAAGCATTCAAACTATTAGGAAAATAGTCAAATTTCATTTTCATGTCATCAAAAGCCTTTGTGAGGTTGTTGGATAAGACGCTGGCTGTGGAAAAATGGTCACAGGTTCGATCTTCAGGGCGAGACAATTGTGTCAGTTCATATTCAGTCACGACAGTCTCCGTAGCGCTGTTGTTTAGACGCCGCCTGTGAAACGTGAGACCACGGGTTCGATCCCAGCACCGAAACAAATATTTGTGTGATCCACAGGTATTTGTTCCAAGTCTGGATGTAGTGGGACAGATCTTGTAGTTTCTAATAGCCACGAAACAAAGTTTGTATATTAAAATGACGTGCGGACTACGTAAGAAATTGGGTGATTTTTTTTTTGTTTTTAAAAATACTGGTACCCTATACTGTCATGTCCTTTCTCAAGCATTTAAAATGTATTTTTTTAAATAAATGTAATGGGTATAAATCGGAAACTAAATTAACAAGAACATTCACAATTTCGTCACTATCACAACTAACAAAAAGGATCATGAAACATCTCAAAAATTAGAAATCACACTCAGATTATAGAAACTAAAAAAAAACTTAGCTGAAAAATCTATATTTTTTACTATCGTATTATGAATATTGATATTTCACTTAATGTATGAATCTACGGAAGTGCTTGTTAAATTATTTTTGCTATGCATTTTTCGAACTACATTTTACATTTAGCTTCTCTAGTATCGGGGGTCAAATCTCTGACAGGTTCAGAGATTCACTGACAATTTGTCAGACCTTCATAGGTAGCCAAAAATCTGTCATTCATTTTTTTTCGCTGCATAAGTCTAAAAAGCATATCCTGTATTGGTAGGTGTGTTAAAAGTTAAAAAAAAATATTGTAAGTATATATGAAAGGTCAAAATGAGAGGAAATATATAATAAATGTATATAATATTAGGCGTATTGTTGTACTAGTGTTTGAGCTCGTTGCAAATGTTTTTTTTTTATGACAAATTATATATTTTTAACATGCTACCTCCTTCTACAGTGTTGATTTTATTAAAGTTTATTTAACAGTTATTTTTTACAGTTGAACCTCGGTTATATTAGGGAATTTTCAAACCTTGCTCGATTTAAAAAGTATTAAAAAATAAAATTTTATTTAACACTGATAATAATGGTGAATAAATAAAATAATGATATATTGATGTTATATAATATTTGATAGCAAAATTGTATATATTCGTATGCATTTATATATTGTAACTAATAAAAAAACTGCCTTTTTTAGTTTTATCACATTTAAATTAACTATATAAATCAAATTATTACGTCAACAAAATTTTTCGTCGATGTAATTCGTAGTTTGAATAATTAAAGTTAAATTATTGGAGGTTTGAAGAATCGAGGTTTACGTATTCAAAGTTTGAAGATTTGTGGTTCGGATATTAAAGTTTGAAGAATCTAGGTTGATATGATCGAGGTTCAACTGTACATAGGCTTCTCTAATATAATGTACAACAGTGTGACATATCAAATCATTTCGTTTCTTAAAATTCGCCTCCAAGGATATATTTTCATGAGATTTATTAAAATATATATAAGAGAAACACGTATTTTTGCTGCGCACTTCTGATATTTATTTTTTAATACTGTGTACATAAAAGTATTTTTTCAATGGGTCTACGTGATTTTGTTTAGCGCCATCTGTCGGTCGCGGTGCACAACTCCCGCGGCTCAATTCTCATTGGCGCTTTTGCGTCTTTTTTTAATCAAACAATGAGTTATTAGACTATATTGTAAATTATAAAACATAATTTCGAACGCTTTCGCCGAATTTCGGCTAATTTATATTAATTTGCTTAAATATTTTTCGGCTCAAACTATAACTTATAATCGCGATCGGTGTCTATCATGCAATACGGCTGGTTACAAACTGAGCGTTTTTAACCGCGCGTTAAAATGCTCAGTCTGCGAGCGGCCTTAAGTGTTAAATTAGGACAATTGTGATTCTACCTACATAGTTGATTATATTTTATCATATAGTTAAAGGTTTTAATGTAATATCATGTAATTAAGGATATGTGTTTAGCATAGTTATAATATTATAGTATGTTTAATCTGACAGCTTCTTATGTACTTTCCAATGGCTGCATTGGTATATGACTATATAAACAGTATTACTTCACCCTATGTGTAATTTGATATACATTATTATCAATTTTATTGTCTAACTGAGCTATAAAAATTTGCGGTATTTTTTTAATAAAGATTAAATGCTTGCATGAAATGTGACTACTGCAACGAAAAATAATAAGTTCAGTGCAGTCCAGAATAACAGGCAAAAAAACGATTAAAAGGCAAAGACAGCTAGCAAAAATAATTTTAAAGGGTTTAACATACAAACATCGGAACATTTCTAAACCTATAGCATAAAATCTCTTGACACAACTGTTAAAAATTACAGACACATCATGAGATGAAGGGTAGACAGTGACATTCTCCCTGGATGTTAAAATAGTCATCTACCTGTATTACGATTTTTGGCAACTGGAGTAGAATTTGAGAAATAAAGGCAAAACATTGTGGTGTAAATATATTTAAACTATCCTCGTATGATTCAAGAATAATTCTGATTAACTACGTAAAAGTCCACCAACCCGCATTAGGCCAGCGTGGTGTACTATATGGCCTAACCACTCTCAATCGTACTCTCGATTGTAGAGGAGGCCCGTGCCCTGCAGTGGGTCGTATATGGGCTGATACAATACAAAAAAAAATACACTCGTCGCATCTCCCTTTGCACTTCTTACTTCCTGATTTAAACTTTTAACCTCTACAATCGAATTCAGTTGAGTTATTAAGAAAATAAAATAAAATATTTTCCTTCGTATTAAGCAAATTTCTCAAGATACGAATCTAATTGCAAAAATCTAGTATTATATTACCGACAATGGGCTACTATACAAATGTACTAAAAATAAAGTTATTTTTTCCACTTCATCTAATATCAGGAAGTTTATAAACAATATTTAATTACAAAATGAAGGTAGTCATTGTAAAACTAACATTGCTTGACAAACACTTCAGTTCGCCGCGTGACCACGAAAGCTGTGAAGCCTTCGAAACGTGCCGTGAAAATTAACCAATAATCGATTTAAAACTAAATAAACATTACTTCAATGTGTAACACTCGCGTAAATATAAAAAACAAGTGAAGGATTATTGTATCCAGAGTCTTGGTAAGTTTCTGAAACTTACTTTATCTTACTAAAGCCCCGTTTACACGGGGAGAGTTTCTCGCCTGGAAGATACGATTATCGTAAGGATATAAAAAAGTTGCATCGTGTAAACATTGTCAGAACACGATAATCTATGGCGGTTATGTCATGCGATAATCGTATACGATTCTCGCCGCGAGAAACTCTCTCCGTGTAAATGAGGCTTTAGATTTATAATAAAGTTGAAGAGTTTGTTTGTTCGCTATAATCTCTGGAAATAACAATAGGTTTGGAAAAAATATTTTTGCATTTGATAGCCCATTTAATCAAGAAGAGTATAGGGTGTTTAACATCACGCTACGACGCTTAGGTACCTAGCAGAAAGCAAACAAAAATATTGAGAAAATATTTATTTTTCCACCCGAACCGTAATGTTACAGTCATATACCAATTCAGCATCGCATTAAAAATTAATATTTTCTAACGAATTATTTCGAGTAAAACTTGACGTTTCCGTAAATTGGTTATGTAGTTAGTAAAGCTAAGTTGTGTATCAAATATATAAAGTGTTGACAATTATGATGTATTGTGTATTTACATTAATTATTCCCAAATAAAAAATATTGAGTTCGATGTGTTTCATTTTGTAAATGCAAAATTCGCTAATGTTTGTTACGCTTTCACGCCTCAACTACTGAACCGATTTGGATGAAATTTTGCGTACACGTTGTCAAGGATACAGGTAAGGATATGTGGTACCATTACTTCAGAAAAAAGTTCGCGAGGGATAGTAGAATATATTTTATTTTTACATTAATGCTTGCTGTCCCAATCGACAACTTAAGCCCACCAAATTAAGTAAATAATATAAAAGTGGTAAAGCCAATTTATTTACACTGTCCCTAAGAAATCCGACGTGAAGTGACTTTGCTGTCGTGTTCATTCGGTGAGTGAGATTACCGGAAACCTGATATTTCTTTCCTCCTTCCATTATGAGAGGTATTGCTTCTACATGAGCGGTAATCACTTCCCATCGGGTGAGGTATTGAAAGTATCCATGATTCTAAAAGATGGTTTGATTCATTATTAAGCTGATAGTAGCATGGTATCTGCCCCGAAGTGAGACCCACGCAAGTTGTATGATTCAAGCTGGGGACTGTATTATCCGATTTAGAAAAACCAGCATAATTGTTTCGACTGGCGACAGATAACATCATTAAGAAGCACTTACCATCAGGTGCATTTTGTAAATATATTCACACCAGGTGGAAATACATAGATAAAAGGATTTCACAATAAAACACAGCAATTTAGAAATTTTGTATTTTTTATTGAATAACTTTTCTATTTATGTATATCACAAACATTATAATTAGGCAGGTATTCAAGTAAAAAAGCCGATATTCTAAAAAAAACTCCACAAAAATACAAAAATAATATTTTTGTCCTCAGCGAAAATTCGCTCGTCAACTTTCACTGAAAGGAATAAGTATTTCTGAATGGAATAAAAAAAATTCTGAATAGAATAAAAATGTTTTCTGAATAGAATAAGAGTAAGTCACATAGGAATTTTGGTATAGATTTTGAGACCAATTTTACTACCGTGCTAACGCATTGCGTTTTTTTTAGGTTTTAACTTAGGCCTTAGGTTTCTCCTCGGTCTTTTCGCCTTCTGGGGGAGGAGTGGGGAGTTCAGGGTACTCCAATTTAGCTCCATCCTCGCAGGTGAAGATGGGACAGCATCCGGGGAAAGGCGCAGTCTTGTTGGTCTTGTCTGTGAAGGGAATAACAAGTTCAATACCTCTGCATTTAAAAAATCACATGCTATATTAGAACATCATTCTATAATGTTGCCAATAATGATCAACTCCCATGAAGTGATGAAATACGGCTAACTAAAGGAAATATGTCACGTTTAAATTGGGGTATAGCAACACAGAATTAATTTTTTCCGTTACCTTAATACCTATTCCCCTTGCCTTTAGAGAGGATGTGTTTTTTTTAAATCCTCGGGTTCGATTCCTAGCTACTGATTTTTTAAAAATCCATGTACATTGTTTTAGTTTTTATCAAAATCGAGCTCGATACTCCTTTGCTTATTTTTGCTATTCCGGATAATTTCGGATTTGGCCATCCACACCCCCTTGAAAAATTCACATGTATAATAGACTAAAAAGACTCTACACAAAATATTCTGTATCAGATCAGTACCTAGTCTTCCTGAAAAATAATTCAAAATCCAGTAGACTGACTGACCACTCCTAACTCTTCAAAAAGTGGGAAAGTTGAAAAGTCTCGAGTCTCGATTTGATCTCACTGACCTGTGTCAAGTTTGCACTTGGGGTTGGCCAGGGGCAGGGGTCCGCAGTCCTCCACCAGCTCCAGCAGCCTGGGAGGCGTGTCCTCGCTGACCACGCAGGTAGAACGGCCGCAGAAGGGAGACAGCTCCCACGTGTTACCCGGCTCGACGGTCGCGCAGCGCGTGGATGCGAAGCATGTGCCGGGGAAGTCTGATGACAAAAAAATAGTTTATTGTACCGAAAATATAAATCATTGTATTGTATTGTATTGTATCAGCCCGTATACGACCCACTGCAGGGCACGGGCCTCCTCTACAATCGAGAGTACGATTGAGAGTGGTTAGGCCATATAGTCCACCACGCTGGCCTAGTGCGGGTTGGCGGACTTACACACCGTAGATTTTTTTTTAAAATCGCTACGGTATGCAGGTTTCCTCACGATGTTTTCCTTCACCGTTAATATAAATCATATACAGAAATAATTTTCAAAATCCGTTCAGGCGTCTTCGAGTAATCGGTAAATATATATAAAGATTCCGACGTATTGAGAACCTCCATTTTGAAGTTAGTAAAGCGCCATTTACACGGAGAGAGTTTCTCGCGGCGAGAATCGTATACGATTATCGCATGATATAACCGCCACAAGATTGTAATGTTCTGACAATGTTTACACGATGCAACTTTTTTATATCCTTACGATAATCGTATCTTTGAGACGAGAAACTGTCCTCGAGTAAATGCGGCTTTAGAATATAATAAGATGGAAAATAAAAAAAAACCCTTATCACATTATTTCGATTCAGAATATTAATAAGTTTTTATTTTCTATCGGTTATTATAATATGTTATTTATATGCAGGTACTTATATATTGCCAACCCGCACTAGGCCGGCGTTGTGGACTATATGGCCTAACCACTCTCAATCGTACTCTCGATTGTAGAGGAGGCTCGTGCCCTGCAGTGGGTTGTATATGGGCTGATGCAAAAACTTATATATTATGTGCAGTTAAAAACATAAACCAGAGATAAATCTAGATACCTCGATGGCGTAGTACTACAGTACGAATACAAAGCTGAGGTCTCGGGTTGGAATCGAAACAGGCCAAGATATTGGATTTTTCTATTCATTATCAGCAAGGAGTCAGGAATTTCTGCCCGATATGGCGATAAGCTCCCTATCTCATGAAACGGAACATACAAAGCGAAATGTGGGTGTGTAGCATCCCTGCCTACCTCTTCTGGGACAAGGCGTGAGTTTATGTTTGTATGTAACATAAAATACACCCACAAAAGCGATTCCAAGAACATCTAATGTGTTATAAGTGAGTTTACTAACACATTAGTTCATGTAAAAGTTAACTTTCTACTGATGTTTAACATTTCTAATTGAACAACGTTCTTATGTTGCAAATAGTAACTGATGACTGATTGCGTGTAGTTTCATCTCTGTGGGAGATGCAGGTTCGATTTCTGTGAGGGTTAGTTTATAAATGATATGTATTTTTGTTTTTAAGTGTACTAATTCGCGTTGCAAGCGTAATTATGCGATATTTTGAAAACAAAATAGTTTTTAATATTTCGATTTATCGCTTATTGTTTAAATAGCATGTATAAGCTGTGTAAGGTCATAGGTTTGATTCCCAGGTCGGGTCGAGCACTTTGTGTGGATTTTACGGTTTTTAAAGTCTTATTTAAGAGTTGCCTGGAAATAAAAATGTCTGGGATAGTGATAAATCCCCCTCTATATTGTTGGACGAAATAAAATCAGCTGAACATTGTTGGCTCCAGCAACACTTCTGCCTGTCCCTTTTTATTTATTTATTGAGGTTCATCAACAGAAACTACAACAATTTTGTTACTAATAATTCATTATTCATTACATTTTGTGACACTTTCCAATTGCATCTCCAGGACGATGAACACAACTTGTAAATAATATAATTGTAAAGTACTAAAGACAGAATTAACATTAAAATTAGTTTAAAATTAACAACATTATTGATATCTTAATAGTGAAAATATAACAATACAACAAAATTATATGTACCTTTTCGTAAAGTCATGAACGTATACAATTCGAAGAACCTTGGTAAATAATGGTCCTAAAATTACGTTATTCAAAGAATTACTTCTGACAATTGGAGTTAAAATTAGTACGTCCCACTAACATCCTTGTTAGAATTAACCTAGGGCGCAACTACAATGGTTTAATCTGATTTAAATTGTTGCTTCATACAAATTACAAGCAGGTCTTGAGTTTGTATTATGCTAGATTTTTCCTAGATTCTTTATTGTATAGAAAAGATATTGCCAACCCGCACTAGGCCAGCGTGGTGGACTATATGGCCTAACCACTCTCAATCGATTCTCTCGATTGTAGAGTAGGTCCGTGCCCAGCAGCGGGACATATATGGGCTGATACAATACAATATATAGAAAAGAATAAAATATATTTTATGGGGATAGGCTCGCCCCCTATCACATCGTGGAATGCACAAGGTGAAATTGGGTTTCCTGGTTGCACCTCTGGCTACCCCTTCTGGGATAAAGGAGTGATGTTTATGCATGTATGTTTTGTTAAATAAAGTTTTAAATTAATTCCGTCTTTCTAATAGCTGATTGCCGCTTTTTAAATACTTATGTCATGAAACAAATTATGTTGGTATAAAATTTATATAAATTTTGGAATGAAACCAATATGTAACGCTATAGAGTCTATAGCGTCTATAGTATAGACGAAATAAGGCTAACTTGGCACAGTTGGTTGAAAAGTCTTTAATAAACATGCGGCCGCGGGTTTGATACCCGGACCGAACTATTATGACATTAAAGCCCCATTTATACGGGGAGAGTATCTCGCCTCGAAGACACGATTATCGTAAGGATATAAAAAAGTTGCATCGTGTAAACATTGTCGGAACACGATAATCTATGGCGGTTACGTCATACGATAATCGCATACGATTCTCGCCACGAGAAAGTCTCTCCGTGTAAATGGGGCTTGTCGGTGTAGAAATAGGTAAGGTATCTAAACAATGGAAATGTTATCTTGTCGATAATCAAAGAATGCAGTGACCATTATGAGATATAAAAAAATTGTTGCCGTTTCAAAACGGTGAATCATTGATAGAATTACAGCCTTCGTGGCGCAGTCGGTTGGCCGTCGGCTGTGAAACGAGAGGCCGCGGGTTCGATCCCCGCATCGTAAATGTTTGTGTGAACCACAAGTATTGTTTCGAGTCTGGGTGTTTGTGAGAGCGAAAAGTCTCTCGTAGCTCTTGATACACGACACAAGACTTGATCTTAGTGTGGGGTCAGGACTATGTATGTGACTGTTGGGTGGATTTATTTATTATTTATCTCGGAATTGTGTAAAACTCCTCCTCTATAATCGAGAGTACGATTGAGAGTGGTTAGGCCATATAGTCCGCCACGCTGGCCTAGTGCGAGTTGGCGGACTTTTACATACCATAGCAATTTATACAAATCGTTTTGATATGCAGGTTTCCTTACGATGTTTTCCTTCACTTTTTTAGTGCGTGGTGAATGACTATACACAGATGACTGAAAAGTCAGAGGTGTGCCCTGGGGTTTGAACCCGCGACCACCGTGAATATGTGCTGCGTCTCTGTTACCAACAGGCCACCACGCTTGCGCCATAATAAATGGTATCCTGTTGCAGATGTGCAACCTATTTGAAATTGCACATGCAATCTCAAAGCACTCATGTCGAAACCAAATTGTGTTGCAAAACCATTGGATTATAAAGTGATATATAAAGACAGGAATGTACGGAGGTCATACTAATTCTGCACCATTCACCATTCGTTGACATTTTAACTGGAACTAATGCACTATTGCGAAACGCGTTTATAATGTTGGTTTATGTACTACATACAGGGTATATCAAGACTGCTACCGAACACGAAGCCAAGTAAACTTAATGACTTCGGACACAATGCCAGTAAAATAAAAAAAAGCGACGATTTTTTTTTGTAATTTTTTTCCTATCGTATTTGGGTGGTAAATACATACATTTTCCATAAAAATAATGTACACCCTTTTATTTTTAAAGCCGCTATAGCCCGCCAGGCTTTAAATTACAATTTTAGCAAAATCTATGGATGTACCACCCAAACGATGGTGTTTAAAACATTACAAAAAAAAGGCGCGTTTTTTTTAATATTTTTTAGTTTGATCGTGTCTGTAGTCACTAAAACTACCACCTGGCTTCGTTTTAGGTAGCAGTCTTGATATTGTATATTTTTAGCTAGCAGCTAAAAAGCTAAAGAGCTAGCAGGTCATCTGATGGTAAGTGATAACTGCAATGAACATCAACGCCGCGATCATGGATGTGTTGCCGATCCATCAGATCAGGAGTGGAGCGGGAAGGATATGCATACCTGTTGATGATAATACGATTGCGAATCTAATGTTTTCATCAAACCAAAAAGCTGACACGGTAAACCACGCGGACGTAAAATTTACAATAGAGTTAAAGAGAGCGTGTATCCTCTATTTCACAACGAAATTAAGCAACTAACGAACAATTGTATTCATGAATCATTATGACCGTGAACTAGTTAACTTGTGGGAACTTTTGCTGTGTTTTAAATAAGTTAATGCATATGTAATAGGGGTAAGCGGAAATAGCATTAATTGTATGTAATTTAAAGGGTATTTTAGGCCCTACAAGTGATTAAATAATGGCATTATGTTACGCCAGGCAGAACTCCAATATATGAAGTGTTTTAAATTGTTTTTTTAAGTTTTTTTTTTCACTGTTAAAGTTTAAGGTGGACCCTGGCACCGGCCGGGATAACGCTTAAGCAGAATAAATGATAAAATTTAAATTAGTAATTAATACGCACATTACTTCAAAAAGTATATCTTGAGATCTTAATGCAACTATTTCGGATAACACCAGTCTAATTTGTAAGTTGCTAAGGAAATTGGAAAGCCTCATCATTCGATTATAGCAAAAAAAAATATGATTTTGAAAAGTGCGTAGCCCTAATCGAACCTACATCCTACTTACCAACAGGCCTTACGTAAGCCATTGCGAAATCCTTTTCGATACAGTTCGAATTAATCCGGCCACTTTCACTCCTATACGTTGCGTTCCCATTTGTCAAGATTCACTGTTGCCACACTGCAGCGAAAGGGCAATGAAAAGCGACAGCAAAAATGTTTTTGCAAAACGCAAAAAGTTTTTGAAAATGCAAAAAAGCTTTTGGAAAAATTCCAAAAAGTTTGTGTTATTGAGGCTTTTTAAGTGATAAGATAGTTTTTTTTTGTGTGTTGCAAGCAATTAAAAATAATTATATACATGGAGTAAAATAAGGATTACATCATTTCTTAAAAACTTATTCTTTTAATTATAAATCTGAGTATCACATTTTTTCAAAGCGTTTTTTTCATGTTTTTCAATTATGTTAAATCGCAATTTTTTATTTCACCTCTCAGCCTTTTGGTAACGTTCCTTTTTTTCAAATTATCTTAAGTTATATTAAAAATGTATTTAAGTAATAACTAAACTCTTGTAAGTCTACTATTAAACAAAATTGCGTGTAACTCAGCAATACCAGTACACAAAAATGTGCTTCCTGTCACTTTCATTTGCGTTGAAGCGTGAACAAACCTTAATAGCTCGAGTTAAATTGAGGAAACGCGACGTCTAACATTACGGTTTTTGTTACAATTCAATCATTTCCTACAGTTTATTGTGGAGAAATATACGCTTTTTAACCAATACAAAAAAGGAGATTGGTATGCCTGTATTTTGTTAACTACTAAGCCAATTTGGGTGGAGTTTTCGCTACTTAAATAGCTATTTTAAAGGGTTTTTGTGTATATTAATACATTTGTGTGTAACAGTGGTGTCTTAAAAGCCATAATATTTTGACGTGCTCATTTCTGTCTTGATAAAGGACGAGGTTATAGCCCTCATTTCGTTCGGTGATTGAGATATATGCATATGCCGAGATAGCTATAATTAAGTATGATTTATGATTGCAAAGCTGAGGTCTTGGGATAGAATCCCTGGTCAGGCAAAGCGATATTGGATTTTCTATTCATTATCAGCCCGGAGTCAGGAATTTGTGCACGATATGGCGATAGGGTCCGTCACATCGTGGGATATACACAAGGCGAAACGTGGGTGCCCTAGCACTCCTGACTACCCCTTCTAGGAAAAAGGCGTGAGTTTATATACAATACAGGCCGGCAAAATAATGTCGACAGGCAACAAAATTTGAACGCAGTCGCAATCAGGTCCATAACAATGTCAGTTGTAAAAATATTGTTACTAAAAATCCTTTCGTGTGCCAACTGATTGCGTGGCCCTAAGGGTGTGCAAGAGGAAGTGGTTGTGCAAGACCAGCGACGGTTGCCATCCTGTCGCAAGGCGTGGTGTAACCGACGTGTGTGGGTTACAAATTGACGGCTTAATCGGCGGAATTTAACTTTAATTGGACTTGACAATTTGTTTTTTTTTCTGTGTGTATCAGCCCATATATGGCCCATTGCAGGGCAGGTCTCCTCTACAATCGAGAGTGCGATTGAAATGGTTGATACTTTTTTGTGGGTCGGTAAAATAGCTGTTAGACGGTGGTCGCGGGTTCAAATCTAAGGGCACTTTTAACTTTTAGGAGTCGTTCTCGCTGGTCGCGATAATTATGCCGGCCTTCTTGTATATACATATAGATTCAAAACGTGACATATGGGTCCCTATGACGGTTCTATCGGGAGATATACTAAAATTCTACTGCAAGAAAATGTGATTTTTGGCCATCATAGATACCTAGGCTATATACTAAATTAATATTGCTGTTAATATTCAATTAAAACAAATACATACAAATGCACTTTTGTGTTCCGGCTTGAAGGACATTGTAGCCAAAGTAACGACTGGACATAATGAGACTTAACATCTTATGTCTCAGGATGGCGAGCGCAGTGGAACGCCAAGTATTGCTTTTGTAATTCATGTTGTTTGGTTTTGCTACTGTCCATGAGCGGTCGTATCGCTTACCATCAAACGAATGGCATGCTCGTCATTCATCGCAATAAAAAAAACAAATAAATGTAAAATTACGACGAAAAAGTCCTTGATCTTTATTTGAAATCTAGTCTATTGCATTTGATTTATTTTGACAAATCAAGTTTATTTATAAATTAGTAGTATGCTAATTTTATTGGTAGCGGTTATGTAGCAACAGTTTTTGTCGAAATGTATCGTATGTTGATTTTTATTATCCTTGACAAGATAATTTTTATATTATAATTTAGTTTACATATTTTACGATAGCCAATAACTTTTCAAAATATGAAGATACATAAAAAAAAGATTTCGGCGAATTGAGAACCTCCTCTTTTTTTAAAGTCGGTTAAAAACAAAAGGGTGGAGTTCGAATCTCGGGCTCACATTTGATTTTTTCAAAGTTATTTCTGTGTTCATAGTTTTCATAGATAATTCAAATTTGCTTAATTAATAAGAATTTTTTATAATTAAATAATAAATCATCAAAAAGAGTGCACAATCATCAATCTATTAATTGTTTTAAAATTCAAATTATACGATATTTTTTGTAAATATTTTATTTTATCCCCATCATTTCAAATGTTAGCAATATTTTATCATATTCGGTTCAGCAGTTAAACTGTAAACATATAAAGACAATTAATAAGGCATAAAGATATATTACACACAGACATTACATAACAGCTCTTTTTGGACTATAAGGAAATGATCTTGTCCTTTTAAGACTGGTTTTGAAAGCGGGGCCGGAATTCGCTTCCCGGTTGGGCAACTTCGGAGAAATCGTTTTTGTTTGACATTTCAAAAAGGAGTTTTAACAACAACGGTACCGTTGGTTACGATAGTGGAACGAAAAGCCGTGGGTTCGGTTCTCGTGTGACAAATCTTTGTGTGATCCATAAATATGTTTTTAAGACAGCGAAAAGTCTGTCGTAGTTTTTGATGACAAGACTTAATTCCATGGAGTTAAGACTATGAGTGTGACTTTTGGGAGTATTTATTTATTTTACGAATATACATACATAAACTCACGCCTATATCCTATTGGGGTAGGCAGGGACAGAGCGCTAAATGCTACGGTTTAAACATACCTCGTTCGCTTCAACTGTCATTAATCTCTTAACACAACTTCGTTTTATTTATTTTGACAAATTCTATTATTTTTAGATTTTTTTTTAAACAAGTCAAGTTTTTATTTAAGTTTAAATCATTTTAGGAAGTCTCTGGATGGATGTTTCTAACAGCTCAATTGGAAATCCTTGGGGAAGGCATGTTTAGCAGTGGACTTCCTGTGGCCGAAGAGAGAGAGAGATAAAAATTATTTACGCTAACAACATAATGAAAGTCCTTTATTGTATAAAAAGCTTGATAAATAACTGCCACGTATCAATGTCGATATATAACAGTTTCTTTGTAAAGTTACCTTGTCGACAAAAATCTCGAACTAATTTTAACTTATACATGACATAATTTTCGAGCCGTGCACTGCTCCGTGATTCAAGGCGAGGCGCTTTGCCAGCCTCTCACTTTGTGACTCATGTACAATCGAATGCATAAGGACTTCCTGGTAAATGAGAGATTTAATTTTGCCGACATGACAAAGCACTGCAAACAATGCAAAGATATATTGTTGGTTGTTTTAATTATGCTATCCTGTTTGTGTGCGATAATTATTTTTGAATCAGATTCGACTGCAATCTTTAAGTACATTACAATTAAACCAATCGTTAAATAAAAAATATTTTTTATTGACAATTTTTTTAATTATTTTTACTCTACAGCCTTAATTACATAAATATATACACCCAACAATCACATACATAGTCCTGATCCCCCCTACGCTCAAGATAAAAATCTTGCTTACACAAACACTCGCAGCCAGATAAATATTTGTATACATTTATCCACTTGGGGATCGAACCTGAAACCTTCCACACAGAACTAACACTATGACAATCAAGGTTTTATATGTGCTGCCGACTGTGAAACGTAAGGCTGCGGGTTCTCTGCAACGAAACAAATATTTGTGTGATCCACGGGTATTTGTTCCTGGTCTGAGTGTGAGACCAAAAAGTCTCTCGTAGTTCCTGATACGACACAAGACTTGATCTTAATGTGGGATTATTAAAGAGATTTTTTCTTCGTCACACGTATCTTATATACTGTTTATGTGTTTTCTGTTTGAAGTAAATAAATATGTTTTGATTGATTTTCTACAGTCGCGATAGGCCGATATATTTTTATGAGGCAATGTTAGGCCGCCTGATCTGTCCATTTGTATGCTTACTGTCGAAAATTTCCTACATTCGACTCATAAATTAACATAACAAATTAAAAATCATAAGTAATTTAAATTTCAAATCGTTTCGTCACGGATTCTTTAACATTATCTTTCTGGGATGTCGAAAATTGTAAGTACAGCTAATTGTTCAGCAACGGTAGGTAGCTGTGCATAATCTTCGCAATAATAAATAATACCTATATATTTTGACAATACACTGTTGAAACCAAACCCGGCTTTAAATTATAAAGATGCAAGTTCAATATCCGAACTGTGACAAATTTGGATTTTTAAACTGGGCGGAAAAGCATTTAGTCCCGGCAAAATTGTGCTTATCTCTCTCTCTGCCCCCCCCTCTCTCTCTCGCTTTACCCACATTAAGCCCACTACCCTGCATGATAGAGGATACCCCATCATAATGATTTAAGTGACGTGTATCGAGTTCTGTATGTTTTTGGTCTTTCAACAACACTAAATATATTTTGGTTATGTCGGCAGGACAAAGAGACCAGGTTACACAAAGTAAGTTCAATGCATGTTAATTATTACAACTATATCTCCTCATTACAAATTATGGGTATACTAGCTTTATATTTCACGGCTTATACTAAACTAGCGCTAACCAGCTTCGCCCGGATGCACATATTTTTTATTCCACTCCGTGCCAAAAATTGCACAAAATATTTTTTACGTTTTTCCAACATTTTTCATTGATGCTCCACTCCTATTGGTTATAGCGTGATGATATATATTATATGGCCTGTAGCCTTCCATGATAATTGGGCTATGCAATACTAAAATTATTTTTCAATTCGATACAGTAGTTCTTAAGGTTAGCGCGTTCAAACAAACACTTCTCTCTTTATTCGTAGACAGTTTTAAAACCTATTTCAGTTATCGCAAGTTTTGTCTTTTTCGCTCAAACTGAATTGAAAAGTCGTTGGAAAGAGACAAAACATTCGATAGCTAAATAAGGTTTTAAAACTGTCTATGAATAAGACAGTGAGCTTTATTGTAATATAGATTCGAGCCTACATTCACAGAGGCAACTAAGAACTTTCTACCGAAGCCAATGTTTCAGATCTAATCGATTTTACAAAATATGTCCCCTTCACTTTGCTTTCAAACTTTCAACGGCAGATCTACCATTAGCCCAGCCTCTCGCCATTCTAGACTTAAATGAGAAAACCTTTCACTTTGAAATAAAGCTCTTTAAGACTTATTTACATATAGGCTTTGACAAATAAGTTATATATCTATACATATAATAAATTTGTAACCGATTGACGTCTGTACATGGAGCATAAATGAGAAAAACAAAAATGGGTGTCTTTATTAACGTTGTAGAACCCAAAATAATGATTTTTAAATTGTTTGTCTGTGCGGGTGTGCGTGATGATCTCAGAAACGGCTCGACAAATTTCGATGAAATTTGGTATGGAGGTAGCTAACATCCTGGATTGACATATAGGATACTTTTTATCCCGAAAAATGTAGTGTTCCCGGGGAATGAGCAGGGAATTCAATATATGCATTTAAAACGAGGTGGATTAAAAGTAAAATACGTGTATTGATAGTCAATTTACACGAACTTTAATGGAAAACATGGTGAGGGGAACTTCAACTATTTTCAAGAATTTCTATGCTATGTGAAGTCATACACCTCACTAGACCAGCGTGGACTATGACCTCTCTCAAAAGAAATGATTCTCTTGCGTCAGCACAGTCCCCCCATGTTACATTTTCTCAGTTATCATCCATGTACAGACATCGATCGGTTACAAAATTAGATGTATAGATTAAGGTAGTTAAAATTGTTTCCTCAATAATTATTTGATACTTTATATTACGTGACTGATGTCATTTCAAATTTCCATCCATCAGCCAAAAGAGGTCCACTGCTGAACAAAGGCCTCTCCTAATGATTTCCACAGTGACCTGTTGGAACTTGGAAGCAGCCTGCATCCAGCGACGTCCCGCTGTTTCAAATTTACTAAAGTTATTTTAAATTTGATTTTAAGGATTGTGTCGGACAAAAATGACTGTATCAGACACGTCGTATAAAATTTTCCAAAAATGGATATTATAGTGCATTGCCCGATCTGAGAATCAAACCCATTTATTTTATTTCTAAACCTTTTTATGGCTTTAAAATATTTTTTCCTCAATTTTCCGTGTTGTTGGTAAAGCATGAGTTCGAAACACGATATTGTATGAAAGTCCCATAAATTAATATTATTAAGTTATTAAAATCATAATTACATTTTTTTACAGGTAATATTTTACTTTCTAAATATTCGTTGCTTAACGCGCGTATCCAAAAGGACTTCCCACGTGTATCATAAATTATTAATTTATTGTATATTTTTAAAACCTGCACAAAACTCAGCAATTTGTCTAGGACCTTATACTCGTAATTCACATAGCATAAGTCAAATGAGGCTATAAATGACATTAAAATAATTATGACCAAATAAGCGAGCACTTATGACTAAAAATGTCAGTCAAGGCAACATTGGGATCATGGTCGGTCATAAAGCTTAAAACCATCTGTCGTCACAAAAAAATAAATGTTAAAAGATTATCTTAATTCATTCTTCATATTATGTTGCATCATAGGTTTAGTGGCGCATACGGTACTGTGATGTCTTGGGTTCGATTTCTCGGTAAAGTTTAGTTCGTGTAAGTTCTAAATATTTTTAAACGACAGTTTACTTGATGGTAAGCGCAGTGCTCTTTCTAGAGCATCCACCGTGAGATGTTCATCTCTCGACACAATGACTGATTGTATCCGGATATACACAGAGCCCGACACGACACGTGGCTCACTATGACGGCTCCTTCACCGCTGTGTACGGTCGCTATCCGGCCGGAAACTAATATCCACCAGCAAATGTGTATGTTAACCAAACCGGATTTTTTTCATTAAGTACTTCGTGTCGTTCTTTTTAATTTTGAATAATGTTTTATTCAAATATTAATATTAAACTTGAATTATTGTTCTTCGAAGTGTAATTTAAATAAGAAGACCCTCTTCCACACCTCGCGGGTTTTCGAAACGGATATTTTAAAATTAACAAAGATTGAGATACATCAGATGCATCACGCAACACTTTAATGTCGTGAATAAATAAATAAATCAAACTAAAAACCATCAAAATTTATCCGAAGCTAATTTGATTGACAGGTTTTCGCAGTACTACCAGGAAAGCGACCTAATCATACAAACCCTTTATTAATTTAGTATCCAAAGTATTTGTATAATAACTGACTAACTATAACGGTGCAGGAAAACATCGTGAGGAAACCTGCATACCATAGCGATTTGCATAAATTTCTATAGTATGTAAAAGTCCGCCAACCCGCACTAGGCCAGCGTGGTGGACTATATGGCCTAACTCTCAATCGTACTCTCGATTTTAGAGGAGACACGTGCCCTGCAGTGGGACGTATATGGGCTGATACAGTACAACAAAATACACTATGCGTATTCAACTTTAACCAGGCCGCCATAATTCTGTCATTTAGCAATAAGTAAACGTTTTTAACCTACTAGGTGGTCAGACGACCTGGTGAAGGTCGCGGGACGTCGCTGGATGCAGGCTGCCTCCAACAGGTCACTGTGGAAATCATTGGGAGAGGCCTATGTTCAGCAGTGGACTTCCTTTGGCTGATGGATGGATGGAAACGTTTTTCGATATTACCATCAAACGCAATAACTATGTATTTTATTTGGTACCTAAAGTATGTTTTCAAATTAGATTTACCAAACTAGTCTGCGCCTAAACGGGTTGGTCTAGATCTAGATTTTATTAAGCATTGACTAACTTAGCCGGTTGAGGAAAATGTCAAATGTACCTACCTATTTGTTTCTGTTATTAAATGCTACTTGACTCGAGAAACTATGGTAAAGCAATATAATTCACCTATTGACAGGACAAGTAATTCTGAATTTATCTAAGCATTTTGAAGTTATAATTGGTAATTTTTAAGGAAAATAAAGAAGAAAGGATAATTTTCGCGGTACTAACATCACAATCGCTTTGTTTCAAAGACAGTTATTTTTGTCATTGGCGCGAAAATTGAAACTTAAAAAAACATGGCTGCCTGCCCAAAAAATATTTGGTAAAGCCGAAAGGCATTTTAATAATACTTACCTTTGCCAAAAAATATAAAATTAAAAAGACAATTGGTTCCATTGACCCGTGAGAAAAAAGAAAAAATGTTATAATAGCCAATGATGCGTCGGATTTTTTGTGATGGAACCTTGACCAGTTTAATGGCATGTAATTTTGTAACCTTTTTCATTGCTGTAGCAAAGCGATGCTATGCTATGAGATTATTTATGAGACATTACTAAAATATGAAAGTACTAAAATCATTAAATGCTTATAGGTAGGTAATATAACATGTTAGACAGTTTAATAGAAAATATAATTACTACAGACGTACAAAAGGAAAATATAATAAAAAAACATAATTAAATTACCGTCAGTAAAGTCAGAGTTTTAATAACATACGTTAACGCTATTAATTCTTGAAATAAAGTAAAGCTGTTTGTCTAATTTTTTTTTCTATGCTTTCATTTTGCACATAAATCCACTATAATATTTAGGAAAGGTGCCAAAATAAAAATAAAAACAATATAATAACTCCTGTTACATACATTGATATAGAAACTCCGTGTTTTGTTATGTAACAGCAATAAATATCAAAATATTAGCATTGGCAAATACCTAAAGCATCGTATCGCTTCACCTTGGTCTTACAGAAACCTAAAACCTGCTCATTTAAATGGAAAAATAAGGTTCCACGTATATTAATGTATATTTATGTCAAGGCTGTTCGGTTTTATTCCTTTAACATGCAAACTATTTTTTAAAAAGCTTGAGATTGTTGTTATACATATTGAAGGTCAATTTCCACTATTTTATTCGTATGTTATAACTTCCTTTGTTACGAATGCTATACTTAAAAATAAATTGATGGAACGTCATTTTGTGTTCTAGAATATTCTTTGTCTACGAGTAAGATTAAAAGACCCGGTAAACAGATTAAATAAAATGAAAGACAAAAATATCTTTAAAATTATACGAAATTAAATTAATTATGTTTTGTGTAAATTAAAATAATAAATTGGTTAAAAGACAAGTTATTTAAATTACATTAATATACCATTCAAAATCAATTAGTTATTACAATAATACAAGAAATTTATTAAAAGTTATTTATGACAACAAAATGCAATAAAAAATGAATTAATATTTAACGTAAAAAATGTAAATTGGTCGCTACTCCGCCATTGTTATGTCCAAATGAAAGTAAAAGTTGCATGCTTCGTTTGAATTGCAGACAGACATGATACATTGTAAAGTAATTCCAGTTTTTGTAACTGTAGTTCAATAAAATTTATTATCGTTTTAAAACTTACCGAAATAAATTTTATTTATATAAGTTTAAAATTACACGCTAGAATTGTTTTCAAAATTTACTCTCTAATTTTTTTTCTATCCCTTTAACTAATTTAGCCAATGTGTTTTTTGACTTTTTTAGACTCACGAATGACAAAGGAACTGATGTCCATACAGCCTTTCTTTAATAAAAAAAATATATTAAACCTCAGTTTTGAATTTGGAATCTTTGTTTTTTTTTTAAATTAAATATTTATGTTTAAGACGCGAAGGTGTCGCAACCAGTCAATTTTTTTCTTCGACAAGTTGATTGTATAAGCGTCGGCCATCCGTAACTGTCAGTTTGTTTTTTAAGTTTCCAGTCGAGAAATCGTGCGTTAATTTAGTTACAAAACGCGTGCATGCGATAATAATGCATTCAACGATCTTTAGTAAAAAATACGGCAACTTTTTTTTATCACGTAAACAACAAAGGAATGACAAGTTATGCAGCCTTATGTGCCATAAGTTATTTAATTGTTTTAGCATTACTTCTTAATTACAAATACCAGCTAATTAATTTCATACTTAAACTACATTTAATAGAAAAAAGCGCGGAACAAAAACTATACCTCAAATGAAACAAATTCCATCAAAATATTTTTAAACATCAACTCTTAACATCCTCGTATTTTTAATTTCTCAAAATAAGTTCGACAGGCTCAACCTTTATCAACACATCACAAATCACTGACCTCTCAAAACGTCGGCGGGTATCAATCTCTTATAGGTTTTCGGTCCTTCCTCCTTTTTCTCCTCAGCAGCAAAAGCCAGGGCCAACACGGTGACTACAACCAGGTACTTCATTGTGAGGGGGGGTGAAATAATAAAAAAAAATGACGAGCAATCGAGAGCCGCACGAGACTGAATCCGCGGTCGCAGCGACGCGCCGTTTTATTTAAACAAAATGGAGGGGGAACATTCTCTCAGGGTTGGACGTTGCAAAACATTTTGACGATGGAACTTTTTGTTTTCGGACTTTATGAAATTAGTCACATGTGCTGTATCAGCCTAGTTTTAATTTATAAACGCTTATTATGCCTTATGGTGTGGCAGATGTTCGTGGATGGCGGTAATCACTCAGGTGAAATGTATGCTCGATTCCTAATATACAGGGTATATCAAGATTGCTACCGAAAACGAAGCCAGGTTGTATTTTTAGTGACTTTAGACACAATGCAAATATTTTTTTTGCAAAAAAAAAGCGACGATTTTTTTTTACTTTTTCCTATGATCGTATTTGGGTGGTAAATACATACATTTTCCTAAAAAAAGAATGTACACCCTTTTATTTTTAAAGACGCTATAGCACGCAAGGCTTTAAATTATAATTTTAGCGAAAACTATGGATTTACCACACAAACACAATGATAATTAAAAACATATAAAAAAAAACGTCGCGTGTTTTTGCAATAAAATTAGTTGCATCGTGTCTGCAGTCACTAAAACTACCACCTGGCTTCGTTTTCGGTAGCAGTCTTGATATACCCTGTATACAAAAATAAGGAAATTGATACTTTAGAATCGAGAGTATTATTGAGAGAGTTTAGGCCGTAGTCCACGCTGTACTAGAGCGGGTTGACAAAAGTCAATACATATTTCATAGGATTAACGTTCTATTTACTAAATAATTGTTGCAGTTTAAATTATGCCTTGACTGCCTCGGTGACGTAGTTGTACTACGGTACGATTACAAAGCTAAGGTCTCGGGTTCGAATCCCGGGTCAAGCAAAGTGATATTGAATATTTCTGTTACCAGCCCGGAACCAGGAATTTGTGCCCGATATGGCGATAGGCTCGCCCCCTATCACATCATGGGTTGAATACATGGGGAAACGTGGGTGTTTTGGTTGCACCTCTGCCTACCCCTTCTGGGAAAAAGGCGTGATGTTTATGTACGTATACGAGTATAGGTTAAATTATGGGTGTATAATTTATATAAATATAAATACAATATAAAATATAGTTCTGACCCTACTCTAAAATACAAGTCTTCTGTTGTGAATCAGAAACTACGAGACTTAGGTCTCCAAACATTTGTTTCGGTCCAGGGATCGAACCCGCACCCTCTCGTTTCACATGGGGCGTCTAACCAACTGCGCCACGTAGGCTGTCAATATTTAGAAGTTCATTATAAACACACCCAACAGTCGCATACAAAGTTCTGACCACAGACTAAGATCGAGTTTTGTGTCGTATCAGAAACTACGAGAGACTATTGGGTCTCACAAACACCCATACTCGAAAAAAATATCTTTGATTCACACATTTGTCTCGTGCGAGGACCGAACCCGCAATCTCTCGTTTCACAGTCACAGTCTAACCAATTGCGCCACGAAGGCTGTCAATATTTGGAAGTTGTTTAAAAGGACATGGACGTGTGGGCTTGTAGAAATCCTGTTTTATGGTTTCTTCCGTATTCAGTTTTAGAAAATTGTATAATACCCAATTTGAAATAAAAAATTTGGCAACTTGAATGTCTATGTCCGGAGTAAAATAAAATAAAACGTTACGTACAATGACAGCCGAAGCGACTGACTAATTGACAAGTAATTTAACGGAAATGTTTGTAATCCGTCATTATATACAATTCCTAGGAAATGCATAACATACATACATACATAACCACACGCCTTTTTCCCAAAAGGGGTAGGCAGAGGTGCTACTAGAACACCCACGTTTCGCCTTGTATATTCCGTCCCACGATGTGATAGGGGGCGAGCCTATCGCCATATCGGGCACAAATTCCTGACTCCGGGCTAATAATTAATAGAAAAATCCAATACCACTTTGCCCGACCCGGGATTCGAACCCGAGACCTCAGCTTTGCAATCATACCGTAGTACCACTACGCCACCGAGGCAGTCCTAGGAAATGTGTGATTATTAATGTGTTTGTTTCGGGTCTGGGTGTTTGTGAGAGCGAAACGTCTCTCGTAGCTCCTGATACACGACACAAGACTCGATGTTAGTGTGGGATCAGGACTATGTATGTGACTGTTGGGTGTATTTATTTATTATTTATCTCGAAATTGTGTACAATTCCTAAATTTCATACATATCCGTAACATATGCGTTGAAAGTGCATTGGCATAAAGATTTTTCTGTCCATTCTACACGTTAATTACTTAAAGATAATTTATGTTGAGACTGCCTTGGTGGCGTAGATGAATTACGGAACTATTACAAAGCTGAGATCTCGGGTTCGAATCCCAGGTCGGGCAAAGTGATATTGGATTTTCTATGCATTATCAGTTCGGAGTCAGAAATTTGTGCCACATCGTTGTTTGGAACATACATCAAAGGAAACGCGACAGCGAACCAGTCGCTTCACGTCGATTTCCTGTGAGACAGTGGTACCGCCCCGGACGAGCCTGCCCATTCACGCTGAGGCATGACTGACAACAGCGTGGCTCTACCACTTCGAAAGTAGGCGATTTGGTCTGATAAAATATAAATTCAATATTACTTTACATAAAAGTTTAACTTACATTGTAAATTATGAATGAATATCACTATGTTTTTAAAACAAAATTACCATAACAAAACAATTAACTTAAGCAACAAATTAAAATATTTAATTGCAACAAAATAGTTGACACATGATAAGGAGAGCTTATGGAAATAACACGAACTAAACCATAAACATATGATTAAGGTTAAAACATAAGTTCACGCCTATATCCCTGAAAAGGTAGGTAGATATGCCTCTGGAACATCCGAACCAAGAAGCGGATTTACATGTAGTTTTGTCGTTGTAATATTATACTGGTGGTAGGTCTCTCATATGTGAGAGACTGCCTGGGTAAGTACCACCGCTCTGTCTATTTCTCCCGCTAAACAGCAGTGTAAATAGACTACTGTATTCCGGCAACTACTGGATAATGTTAACATCTTATGTCTCAGGATGGCGAGCGCAGTGGAATGCCAAGCATTGCTTTGTAATTCATGGTGTTTGGTTTTGCTACTGTCCATGAGCGTATCGCTTACCATCAGACGAATAGCATGCTCGTCTCGCCATTCATTGCAATAAAAAAGTTGACTGCTTGACCTGGAAATCAATCCAAAGATCCTATGGTTCACAGACCTCGCATGCTGCACATTAATTATCATGAAATTGACAGCATCCGTTGCTGGTTGGTTAGTCGGCTGTGAAACGAGAGATCGTGAGTTCGATCCCCGCACCGAGACAAATGTTTGTATGATCCACAACTTTTGTGTCTGGGAGTTTGTGAGACTGTCTCTCGTAGTCTGATACCTTCAACATAAGGCTCAATTGATCTTATTGTCAAGATTATTTGTGTGAGGCTTGAGTACATTTATTTATTCATCCATCCATCCATCAGCCAAAGGAAGTCCACTGCTGAACATACGCCTCTCCCAATGATTTCCACAGTGACCTATTGGAGGCAGCCTGCATCCAGCGACGTCCCGCGACCTTTACCAGGTCGTCTGACCACCTAGTGGGTGGACGTCCCACGCTGCGCTTTCCGCTTCGTGGCCTCCATTCGAGAACTTTTTGGCCCCATCGGCCATCAGTTCTCCGTGCTATGTGCCCCGCCCATTGCCACTTCAACTTGCTAATCCGCTGGGCTATGTCGGTTACTTTAGTTCTACTACGGATCTCCTCATTTCTGATTCGATCTCGTAGGGAAACCCCGAGCATAGCCCTCTCCATAGCTCGTTGAGTGACTTTGAGCCTCCTAATAAGGCCCATAGTAAGAGGCCACGTCTCGGTGCCGTATGTCATCACTGGTAACACACAACTATCGAAGACTTTCGATTAGATTTATTTATTTATTACTTCTTCCCATAAAGAAACGAGATATTAATAATAATCATCATCATCAGCCCGTTGCAGTCCACTGCTGGACATAGACCTCTCCCAAGGTGCGCCACCGAGCCCGGTCTACTGCTTTACGCAGCCAGTCGCTGGATATTAATAATGCGAGATATTCATAACGCAGTTACATAAATATACGAAAAAAGTTATAAGTGGTAGAGTCACGCTGTCAGTCATGACTCAGCATGAATGGGCAGGCTCGTCCGGGGCGGTACCACTGTCTCACAGGAGACCTGCGTGAAGATACAGCTTGCTGTCGCGTTTCGTTCGGTGAGTGAGATTGCCGTATACCAAATACCCGTTTTTTCTTCCCATCATGTGGTCCTTTCCGCTCCCTAGCCGATGAGATGGGCCGGCAACACATTTACGACTCAAGCGTTGTAATGTTCATGTGCAGTGATCACTTGCCATCAGGTGACCTGTTTGCTCGTTTGCCGGACCTTTTATATAAGTATATAAATAAAACTGCCTCGGTGGCGTAGTGGTACTACGGTATGATTGCAAAGCTGAGGTCTCGGGTTCGAATCGCGGGTCGGGCAAAGTGATATTGAATTTTTCTATTCATTATTAGCCCGGAGTCAGGAATTTGTGCCCGATATGGCGATAGGCTCGCCCCCTATCACATCGTGGGACGGAATATACAAGGCGAAACGTGGGTGTTCTAGTAGCACCTCTGCCTACCCCTTCTGGGAAAATGGCGTGTGGTTATGTATCTATGTATATAAATAAAAAGTCAGTTTTTACTTGTAGTATTAAGCTTCCTCATTTCAAAGAGGTAAAAATATTGTCAGACTCCTTTCTAAATCACATTATATTATAGTTATTAGTATTTCCTCTCACTTTACTATTAAACACAATGATTTGTGAAATATAGATCAACCACAAAGTATATGATGTGCAACTTTCAGACCGAAGTTAAGATCAAGCTAAAAATGATTGCGCTTTTTAATCAATGAATAAAGAACTTTAGTGTTATTCAGTTTAAGTATAAATTTCAGTGAACACACATACGCCTTTTTCAAAGGTTGAAAAATTACTGCCTGATAGTTTGGTCATAAATCGAGATTTTAGTTTCCAAGGCCTTTGATCTACCCGTATAGGTACGATTCTTTTTGCGGCTCAGGTAAGTTCTCGCACCGAACTGAAGTTCAGCTAAGCGGTAAAAATACTCGTATCTGTACGGGTTGGCCAAGAATCGTGAAAAGTAAAATCAAGATTTTTTCACTGCCTCGGTAGCGTAGTTGCACTACAGTACGATTGCAAAGCTGAGGTCTTGGGATCGAATCCCGGGTCGGGTAAAGTGGTAATAGATTTTTCAATTCATTATCAGCCCGAAGTCAGGAATTTGTGCTCTATAATGGCGATAGGCTCGCCCCCTATTACATCGTGGGGCGAAACATACATGGCGAAATGTGGGAGTCATGGTGGCACCTCTGCCTGCTGGGAGAGAAGCGTGATTTATGTATTTACGATTTTTAACAAAAAATCATCTTCAATTTCTTTAAAATTTTGAACAATTTCACCTGTGGTGATGAACAACATGTGTTTTAAATTAAATTACATATTTCAATTGTCAATATCACCCTGTTTATATAATTCTATCGTCTAGCCATACATTTCTAACAAAGAAGTGTAAACAAAGCCTGGAATCCTGCCGTGGGCAGACAAGGTTATTATAATACCAGTTTTCAATTAACATTGTCATTGCTTCGTATCTAACTTTACTTCATTTTAATATGCCTATTGTACGAAGCGGAAAGTGCAGCGAAGGACGTCCACCCACTAGGTGGTCAGACGACCTGGTAAAGGTCGCGGGACGTCGCTGGATGCAGGCTGCCTCCAACAGGTCACTGTGGAAATCATTGGGAGAGGCCTATGTTTAGCAGTGGACTTCCTTTGGCTGATGGATGATGATGATGATGGATGGATTGTCTATCAAGGCAAATCTTGGACTTTCTGAAAATACACCCAACAGTCACATAGACCCAATACCCCTTTTCTTTCCATCCTTTTTCCTTCCCCTTTCCAATTGGGCCGGCGACGCATCCATGATCCAGCGTTGTGGATGTTCATGTGCAGTGATCACTAACCACCAGGTGACCTGTTAGCTCATTTGCCGACCTATGCAGTAAAAAAAAGACAAACAGTCAGACTTGGACAAATATTTGTTATATATTAACCGTACGGAGATCGAACCTGCAACCTCCAACATAGTAAGTAAACTTCTCAGCAACATCAAGTTTTTTATTTAATTCATACATACATACATAAACACACGCCTTTTTCCCAGAAGGGGTAGGCAGAGGTGCCACCAGAACACCCACGTTTCGCCTTGAATATTCCGTCCCACGATGTGACAGGGGGTGAGCCTATCGCCATATCGGGCACAAATTTCTGACTCGGGGCTGATAATGAATAGAAAAATCCAATATCACTTTGCCCGACCCGGGATTCGAACCCGAGACCTCAGCTTTGCAATCATACCGTAATACCACTACGCCATCGAGGCAGACAATTTAATTCGATATTGAATCAGAATGTTTTATTCGATATTGTTTAATAAATAAATACACCCAACAGTCATATACATAGTCCTGACCCCACAAACACAAACAGCAGTGTAAACGCACTGTTGTGTTCCGGTTTAAAGGACATTGTAGCCAGCGTAACTACTGGACATAAAGAGACTTTTGTCTTTTGTCTCAGGATGGCGAGCGCAGTGGAATGCCAAGCATTACTTTATAATTATGGTGATTTGGTTTTGCTACTGTTCATGAGCGGTCGTATGACTTACCATCAGGCGAACGGCATGATCGTCTCGCCATACATTGCAAGAAAAAAAAATCGTACTGATCCCACACTAAGATCGAGTCTTGTGTCGTATCAGAAACTACGAGAGACTTTTCAGTCTCACAAACTCCCGTGCGTGAAACACAGTTATTGTTCACACAAATATTGTCTCGGTGCGGGATCGAACCCGCGGCCTCTCGATTCACAGCCGGTGTCTAACCAAGTGCTCACGGAGGCTGTCTAGATATTTTAATCAAGAACACATATCGACCATAAACATGACCCTTCATCTTGCTTCAACATAGTTGGTGAAAAAATTTACAACTATTTTAATTTATGCATTTTCAAAATTCATCATATTTTTTTTGCAAATATTTTTGCAAGACTGCTACTGAAAACGGAACAGGTGCTAGTATTAGCGACTTCAGATACAATACAATTAAAAATTTCGATAAAAAAGGCGACATTTTTTTTATTGTTATTTTTTGCATATTTGGGTAGTAAATAAATACATCGTTTTACAAAAATAAAAATGTACGTTTCTTATTTTTAAAGAGGCAATAACACGCAAGGGTTTAAATTATAATTTTAGCAATTTATATTTTTACCTATAATTATTATTATTATGTATTTTCTTTATTGTTTCTTTGTAGATTAAATTACTATGTGTTTTGTGGTACAATGTAAGTTAATAATAATTGAAATGTTTGGATATTAAATAAAATTAAAATTTTAGCAAAAAGTAGAGATTTACCATCCAAACAGGCATGACATTTAATTTTTTTTAAGAAAAACCTGTCGCTTTCTTTGATAACATTTTAGTTGCATCGTGTCTGTAGTCACTAAAACTACCACCTGGCTTTGTTTTCGGTAGCAGTCTTGATATACACTGTACAGGGTGTAAAAATTAAAAGCATTTTCAAACACTAGCCAAATATTAATCAACAATTAGACTACCAAACATGCAAACGTACATTTGTATGTACGTTTACGATAAATTATATTCAAAGCGTGTGTTATTTATTTGTATAAATAACACACGCTTTGAATATAATTTATCGTTTAATTGATACTTATTAAAAGCTGGTCTAGAATCTAGATTAGAAAATGATAAATCATTGTCTCACTACCGGGATTGTGTCAGACTTACGAGTAATAAAAAATCTGGCAGGTAATTAAGAATAATGACATAATTTGATTTTATATCCAATCCAATCCATCAGCCATAGAAAGTCCACTGCTGAACGTAGGCCGCTCCCAATGATTTCCACAGAGACCCGTGATTTCATATGCCTGACATTTATTAACAAATAAAAATTACTGAACTGCATACGTTTAAAATCACCCACTAATAAGCAGGGAAGTGCGTGGTGGCCTCGTGGTATCGGACCAGACTCGGCTGCCTACATGTTCACGGTGGTCGCGGGTTCAAATCCCAAGGCACACCTCTGACTTTTCAGTGTTATGTGTGTATTGATAGTCAATCACCACGCACTATAACGGTGAAGGAAAACATCGTGAGGAAACCTGCATACCGTAGCGATTTTAAAGAATTTCTACGGTATGTAAGTCCGCTAACCCACACTAGGCCCGCGTGGTGGACTATATGGCCTAACCACTCTCAATCGATTCTCTCGATTGTAGAGTAGGCCCGTGCCCAGCAGTGGGACGTATATGGGCTGATAAAAAAAAATAAGCAGGGAACATAACAACCTGGTTAAGGTTGCAGGAAGTCGCTAGCTGCTGCTTCCAACAGGTCGATGTGGAGATCCTTGGGGGAGGCCTATGTTCAGCAGTGGACTTCCTGTGGCTAAAGAGAGAGAGAGAGAGAAAGGCCTGATATGTATGAACAAAAAATAATGAAGACGGCATTCCTCTACAACCGACAAAGATTGATAAAGCTAATAAAAATTATTACGTTGAATACTATGGTCCGTGAAGATTCTCTATCAGCCGAAATACGTATGTAAGTCCGCCAACCCGCACTAGGCCAGCGTGGTGGACTATATGGCCTAACCACTCTCAATCGCGCTCTCGATTGTAGAGGCGGCTCGTCCCTGCAGTGGGACGTATATGGGCTGATACAGAATACAGTATCGACTTGAAAGAGAAATTACAATATGTAGTTTTTATTCTTTCTAGACTTCACTGCCCTTACCACCAGATGTTTTATGAAACTTCGAAATAACGGTAATTAAATTAGATAGCGTGAGTTATATACATACACATATACATAAACATCACGCCTTTTTCCCAGAAGAGGTAGGCAGAGGCGCTACCAGGACACCCACGTTTCGCCTTATGTGTTCCGTCCCAGTGTGATAAGGGGCGAGCCTATCGCCATATCAGGCACAAATTCCTGACTCCAGCCTGATCATGAACAGAAAAATCCAATATCACTGCCCGACCCGGGATTCGAACCCGAGACCTCAGCTTTGTAATCATACAACAACGCCATCAAGGCAGTGAATAATATCTAGATTACAAATGACGCAATGAAAGCTAGAACTATTTTAGACCAAAGAATAACTGTTTCTGTGTACTCAAATGTCGACGTGTACCCTTGACCTTTATGTGACATAATATATAAGAGGACTGAACAAACCAAGATATGTATTATGTACCTACTAAGTTTCGCTCGCGACTTCTCCCGTATGCTTATAATAACTAAGAAACAATCCTCTTAACCTACTTTATGAAAAAGAGATTATTATAGACATCTGATTATCGTCAAAATAACCACACAACGCCTGGCCTGTTGGTAAACGGACCAAACGCGGCTGCCTACATGTTCACGGTGGTCGCGGGTTCAAATCCCAGGGCACACCTCTGACTTTTCGGAGTCATGTGTGTATTGATATTCAATCACCGCGCACTATAACGGTGAAGGAAAACATCGTGAGGAAACCTGCATACCATAGCGATTTGTATAAATTTCTATGGTATGTAAAAGTCCGCCAACCCGCATTAGGCCAGCGTGGTGGACTATATGGTCTAACCACTCTCAATCTTACTCTCGATTGTAGAGGAGGCCCGTGCCCTGCAGTGGGACGTATCTGGGCTGATACTATACAACCACACAACCTTATTGACAGTCTCCGTGGGGCAGTTGGTTAGACGCATGTGAAACAAGAGGCTGCGGGTTCGATCCCCGCACTGAGGCAAATGTTTGTAAGGCACACAAGTATTTGTCTCAGGTCTGGGTGTTTGTGAGACCGCAATGTCTCTGGAAGATTCTGATACCCACGACACAAGACTTGTTGATCTTAATGCGGGTTAAAAGTATGTATGTGACTGTTGGGTGTATTTATTTATTTCTTTCCTTTATTAAGCATCAATTTATTTAAGTTCAAGAGTTATCGTGCCGAAATTCTTTTTTTCAGAAAACCGTTTGTTAGTTAGTTCCCTATCCCTTAGGGAATAGTACTTGTTTTCTGGATAAAAAGTATCCTATATCCTTTTCTGAATCCCTGACAACGTGTATGCCAAATTTCATGACGATCGGTTGAGTAATTAAGACGTGAAATCGTAACAAACAAACAATAAAACTTAAGTATTAATATTAGTAAGGAAGTAAAGATTAATGACAGTGGAACTGTATATTTTTATTTTATATTGCTCTAGATTAAATTGCTTTTGTATCAAGTCAAAACAGGTTTAGTGTTGTGCACTCCTTTAAGTGGTGTGCAGGGTATATCAAGACTGCTACCGAAAACGAAGCCCGGCTGTAATTTAAGTGACTACAGATACGATACAAATATTTTTTTTGCAGAAAACTGCTCATATGCTGCTCATATAATTGAGTTTGGGTGGTAAATCCACAGTTTTTGCTACAATTATAATTTAAAACTTTGCGTACTATAGTATTTTTTAAAAATAAAAGGGTGTACATTACTTTTTTTTAGGAAAATGTATGTATTTACCACCCAAACAAGGTGATAGAAAAAAAAATACAAAAAAAATCGTCGCTTTTTTCCAAATATTTTGGTTGCATTGTGTCTGAAGTCACTAAAACTACCACCTGGCTTCGTTTTCGGCAGCAGTCTTGATATACCCTGTATAATAAATTTGTAACTGATCGATGGCTGTACAACTTACATGAACGATAAATAAGAATATATTTATACATTACGTATTAAAGTACTAGAACCCAAAACAATGTTTTACATACATACATAAACACACGCCTTTTTCCCAGAATGGGTAGGCAGAGGTGCTATCAGAACACCCACGTTTCGCCTTGTATATTCCGTCCCACGATGTGATAAGGGGCGAGCCTATCGCCATATCGGGTACAAATTCCTGACTCCGGGCTGATAATAGAAAAATCCAATATCACTTTTCCCGACCCGGGATTCGCACCCGAGACCTCAACTTTGCAATCGTACCGTAGTACCACTACGCTACCGAGGCAGTCAAAACAATGTTTTTTAACATTTTTGTCTTTTTGCCTGTTTCTCTATACGGTTATGATCTTAGAAACGGCTGAACGGATTGCGATGAAATTTGGTTTGAAAATAGCCGTCACTCTGGATTAACACATAGGCTATTTATGCCAAAATCTAGTGTTCCCCTAGGATGAGCGGAAATTCAAATATATTTGTTACATTTTCAAACTCGATTTAAGGACCGGATTACATCGTATAATCTGTAATATTCATATTATGTATGTGACTTTTGCTTTTATTATAGTTTTATTTAAATATATCACGATGACTCACAGTAATATTTCACATCTAAACATAGATTAGTTTGACCTATCCATAAAATGATAATTTATTCAAATGCACTTTATTGGTCAAGGACGTTAGAACTTTTACAATAAATACACACAACAGTCACAGACAGCCCTGACCACATACTAAGACTAGTAACTATGAGAGACTTTTCTGCCTCACAAACATCAAAATCCGTGACAAAATCATTCACCATCAAGTTTACCGCTTTACTGAACCAACAATCGTCCTTTTTAAAGAGAAATTTCATTGTTATGTTTACAACAAACATTGATGAAACTGGATCATATTTTTATTTGGTTGATGGAGTGTCTATACCTTTACCTCCTCCTGACATTTTTCCTTCCTTTCCTTTAGTTTAAGAGGCAGTGTTATAAATAAATAAGTACACCCAACAGTCACATACATAGTTCTGACCCCACACTTAGATAGAGTCTTGTGCCGTATCAGGATTAAGGAACTATTAGACTTTTCGATCTCATCACCCAGACCCCAGACAAATACTTATGGATCACACAAATATTTGTCTCGGTGCGGGAACCGTAGCGCCCTCTCGTTCCACAGCCATAGTCTAAACAACTGCGCCTATGGCTTTTACTCTCTCTCTCTCTCTTCAGCCACAGTAAGTCCACTGCTGAACACAGGCCTTCCCCAAGGATCTCAACATCGACCTGTTGGAAGCATCCAGCGACTTCCTGCAACCTTAACCAAGTCTTCCGTTCACCTTGTAGGCGAGTATCCGACACTGCGCTTGCCTGTTCGTGGCACTCTACTTCTTTTACTACGGTAAATAAAATTAAAAAATAATTGCTTATCACATTGTAATTTCCTTTTAGACTATAATATATTATCATGTTTTCTTTCATAGTTCTATATATCTTAAAATGATTTTGTTTCATTACTCCAAATAACGACATCTCTAAATTATCTTAATTAATTATTATAATTATTGTGCTGGACCCCTGGCATTGCGGAGGTCTATGGGCAGCGGTAGCCGCTTTCCATCAGGCGGGCCGCTAGCTCGTCTGCCTATAACGGCTATAAAAAAAAAATCTATTCAATTGTAGTTCAAGACCTACTATTTGCAAGTTACAACTATTGATAACAATTATTTATCACTGTCCACCCACTAGGTGGTCAGACGACCTGGTGAAGGTCGCGGGAAGTCGCTGGATGCAGGCTGCCTCCAACAGCTCACTGTGGAAATCATTAGGAGAGGCCTATGTTCAGCAGTGGACTTCCTTTGCCTGATGGATTGGATTGGATATATTAGCAACAGACTATATGGCCTAACCTCTCTCAATCGTACTCTTGATTGTACAGGAGACTCGTGCCCTGCAGTGGGACGTATATGAGCTGATACAGTACAATACAGAACCAAAGTCGAAAATATTGGCAACTATAATTTTTTTCGACGTTACGGAATGCTAATTATGGAAGAAGGCCTATGGTTCGCGAAGTTAATTGATAACTCATCTGGCCTAGTTTAGACCAGCAGTTACGTCATGTTCAGCCGAGGGTTTAATGACGTCATAACGTCACGTAACAAAACGGTATGCCACTTGGAGAAAGCTGAGTAAATTACCGACATTATTATCTTTTTTTTTTATTAGCACGATAAATATACCGCTGACTTTTCGGAGTCATGTGTGTATTGACGATCAACCACCACGCACTAAACGGTTTATGATGTTGTTTGTGCTAATAAATAAAAATAAATGAACACTTGGATAACGCTGCCTCTTGAACTAGGAGGGAAAGGGAAGAAAAAGAGACGGGAGGAGGTAAGGGCCTCGATCAACCATATAAAATTAGCAACGATCCACTTTCATCTAACAGTGCAGTGTTTGTTGTAAACATAACAATGAAATTTCTCTACATAAAGGACGTTTGTCGGTGCAGTGGAGCGGCTATTTAACTTAATGGGTGAATGATTTTGTCACGGCAAACTGTTGTTTGACAATGCGTCAACTTTGTATTTTTTAAACCGATTGACCACAATGCTCTGATGGCGCATACAACTCGCACCTAGACCTTTTTTGTCCAAAAAGAAAACTAATATCCTTTCGGTGCCCCGAAGAGGCAGAAGGGGGTATGTCAGTGTCTCTGGCCTTCCAGCCGGTACACTGCTGATTGTGGCAGGGCTGGGTTCCTAACAAACCTACGCTAGCATGTACTGTACTGTATCAGCCTATATACGTCCCACTGCAGGGCACGGGCCTCCTCTACAATCGAGAGTACGATTGATAGTAGTTAGGCCATATATTCCACCACGCTGGCCTAGTACGCGTTGGCGGAGTTTTTCATACCGTACAAATGGTATGCAGGTTACCTCATGATGTTTTCCTTCACCTTTATAGTGCGTGGTGATTGACTATCAATACACACATGACTCCGAAAAGTCAGAGGTGTGCCCTGGGATTTGGACCCGCGACCACCGTGAACATGTAGGCAGCTGCGTCTGGTCAGTTACCAACAGGCCCCCACGCACTTTTGCTTTTACGCCAGCATATTGACTTAAAACCCCTCGGTGACTTTCACACGCATCATGAGCGGCTCCGGACATCTCAGGGAGATAAGCGCCCCGATTTACGTCCGCGTAACCGCTTGGCGTGGTGGCCTGTTGGTAACGGACCAAACGCGGCTGCCTACATACTCACGGTGGGCGCGGGTTCAATTCCCAGGGCACACCTCTGACTTTTCGGAGTCATGTGTGTATTGATAGTCAATCACCACGCACTTACGGTGAAGGAAAACATCGTGAGGAAATCTGCATACCATAGCGATTTGTGTAAAATTCTATGGTACGTAAAAGTCCGCCAACCCGCACTAGGCCAGTGTGGAAGACTATATGGCCTAACCACTCTCAATCGTACTCTTGATTGTAGAGGAGGCCCGTGCCCTGCAGTGGGACGTATAGGGACTGATACAGAACAGAACCGCCTATCGCAAAACTATTGCTGGTCCTTCCATTGTGGGGTTGAATGCCTCACATGTACCAACTGGTTTTGGACGTCCGTTGGAAACCTACCTGACCTTGAAAATGGACCCTGGACTCATTACGGAACAGTTCATTACCCATACATACTACTAGAACACTAAGGAACCTACATATTAGCCTCCGTAGCGCAGTTGGTTAGGCGCTCTCTGTGAAACGAGAGGACGCGGGTTCGATTCCACCGAAACAAATAGAGCACAATTATTTATTTCGGGTCTGGGTGTTGTGAGACCGAAAAGTCTCTTGTAGTTTCTGATACACGATACATGTTTTGAGTATATTTATATATTTATTAACCGACTTCAAAAAAAGATTCTCAATTTGTCGGAATCTTAGTGTATTTTATTGACTAAATGACACACCAACAGTTAATAGACAAACATGCACCATTAAACGTGTACTTAAGACCTAGTCTACTCACTAATTATCGATATGAAACAACATTCATAATAGAAATTAATTAACTCATTAATTATACAATATTTATTAAACTGGAAGTGCGTGGTGGCCTGTTGCTAACGGACCAGACGCGGCTGCCTACATGTTCACGGTGGTCGCGGGTTCAAATCCCAGGGCACACCTCTGACTTTTCGGAGTCATGTGTGTATTGATTGTCAATCACCACGCACTATAACGGTGAAGGAAAATATCGTGAGGAAACCTGCATACCATAGAGATTTGTATAAATTTCTATGGTATGTAAAAGTCCGCCAACCCGCACTGGGCCAGCGTGGTGGACTATATGGCCTAATCACTCTCAATCGTAGTCTCGATTGTAGAGGAGGCTCGTGCCCTGCAGTGGGTCTAGTATGGGCTGATACAGTACAGTATTAAACTTTAAGATATATCTATAATACGGTTTTTCATATTTAACTTTAATCTATTTCTACAACAGCGTGACGACATAAGCCATTAAATTAAGGCTTCTAAAGATTACTTGTTACGATAACCCGTACCACAGATATGAGTCTAACTAGATGCGGCAAATTCAATACACCCAACAGTCACATACATAGTCCTGCCGACCAGCTATGCCCCGCGGTTTTAACCGCATAGTTCGTAGCGTGATGTTATACCTAAAGCTTATAGTCGGTCAGCTGGCACCGACCTCAAAAAAATGTTGGCATATTTAGGTATATAAGATTTATTAGAAGGTTAGTTTTATTTATCTCTTTTTATTACAATTTTGAAGTCGGTTTATTATTTTAAATTTCTATACCAGTAATTAAAACGAATTTCTTAACATTTCTTTAACTATCTACATTTTAGTACATAAACACATAAACACACGCCTTTTTCCCATAAGGGGTAGGCAGAGGTGCTACCAGAACACCCACGTTTCGCCTTGTATATTCCGTCCCACGATGTGACAGGGAGCGAGCCTATCGCCATATCGGGCACCTATTCCTGACTCCGGGCTGATAATGAATAGAAAAATCCAATATCACTTTGCCCGACCCAGGATTCGAACCCGAGACCTCAGCTTTGCAATCGTACCGTAGTACCACTACGCCACCGAGGCAGTCACATTTTACTAGTGAGTTATAAAAACTTTTCTACTTTACTCTTTATCTCACGGTCTTAAAGTGTGCACCCTGGCACCGCGCCGCGCAGTAGGCAGTAGAAAGGCGAAGAAAATCTCACTCTGGATTTTAAGTTGCGTGCCCATTTACCCAACTAGTATCATTTTACTTTCAACCTATCAGAACCATGTGGGTTAAATTAAACACAATTTTAATATCACCTGTATAATTGCTAAATATATTTAGATACGTATCGTTCGGTGAGTTACATTTCCAGATGCCCAATACCCCTTTCCTCTTCCCATCCTTTTTCCTTCCCGCTCCTCTCCCAATTGGGCCGGCAACACATCCATGATCCAGCGTTGTGGATGTTCATGTGCAGTGATCACTTACCATCAGGTGACCTGTTTGCTCGTTTGCCGGATCTATGCAATAAAAAAATGCATATTTCATTTATGTCTGTGGACAGTACTATTGAACTCGAAGTATTGTGCAGAGCTTTTGTCATTCATATGTATTGTTCTCTGTGATAAAATTGCTATTGTTCAGAATTTTTTCACATGTACAATTAAGCAATACGCGTAAAGGTAGAATGCCCGCTGGTTTAGTTATAACTAGTGGGCGGTTAGAGGTCAAAATTCGACTGTAATTAATTAAAAATTTAAATCAAAAAGAACCATTGGAATCCTACTTCATTTTGAGGAGTTTTACTCTCCAAGTCCGAAGATATTCGTCAGATCTTGACCAATTTTTATGGGACCACCTGTGGAGTATACGGGTCGAAACAATAAAGGAATTTTCCAAATCGGTTTAGGCGTTTTCGAGTAATCGGTGAACATACATAAAAAAAACAAAAAAGATTCCCACGACTTGAGAACCTCCTCCTTTTCTTGAAGTCGGTTAATAAGAACGATTGACTACCTTTGTGACGCAGTTGTGCTACAGTACGATTACAAATCTCTTCGAATCCCGGGTCGGGCAAAGTGATGTTGGATTTTTCTATTTATTATCAGCCCGGAGTGAGGAATGTGTGCCTGATGTGGCGATAGGCTCGCCTCGTCATATCGTGGGACGGAACACACAAGGCGATACGTGGGTGTCCTGATAGCACTTCTGCCTACCCCTCCTGGGAAAAAAGCGTGAGTTTATGTATCAGCTATCGAATTCATTAATTACAACGTTAAGAATAGGAATCAGTTCGTCACTAATTTATATTTTGATAGCAAACGGTTTAATAGTAATATAATTGATAATTTCAAAATGGCAGACATATTTTTGTATCTGAAGCATTGGGTTATTAGGTTTCATAGAGTACTTTGGGTCATTGGGATCTTTTGAAATATTTCGACGAAGCAGGACAGCAAAGTGGCGATTTATTGTACCATACTGTACTCTATCAGCCTCTATACGTCCCAATGCAGGGCACGGGCTTCCTCTGCAATCCAAAGTACTATAAAAAGGAGTTAGGCCATATAGTCCACCACGCTGGCCTAGTGCGAGTTTGCGATTTATTAAATTTTTCTCCAATAAGAAAGTAAAACTAATACCATCAAACAGCATTTTTCTAGTAATTTCATTGATATTATCTAAAATATGTCTTTCAACATAATTTCTGACCTATGTACTTATCAACCCAAACCCTAGTTTCCCAGATCTTCGACAGCCAACGATTTATAAAGTTTCCACTGGTTACGTCATTGAAACTAGTTTAAGAGGGCGCAGCTAGCAAATAGTAATCTAGGTCGCGTCTAGATCTTATAATGTATTCCGTTTGCCTTTTATGATCACTTATCTGTATCTGTCTGTATCTGTATCAGCCCATATACGTCCCACTGCAGGGCACGGGCCTCCTCTACAGTCGAGAGTACGATTGAAAAGGGTTAGGCTATAGTACATCGCGCTGGCCTAGTGCGGGTTGGCGGACTTTTACATATCATAGAAATTTATACAAATCGCCATGGTATGAGGTTTCCTCACGACGTTTTCCTTCTCCGTTATAGTGCGTGGTGATTGACTATCAATACACACATGACTCCGAAAAGTCAGAGGTGTGCCCTGGGATTTGACCCGCGACCGCCGTGACATGTTGGCAGCCGCGTCTAGTCCGTTTACCAACAGGCCAACACGCACTTTAGGCATAACTAATAGATTGAAATATCTATTGTTAACATTCAATTATACGCCAGGAAATAAACTCCAATTGAAAAATACGCAGTAGAAATATAATAATTGAAACGTGACTAATTTACTTATAAAGCGATTGAAAAAAACCAATGAGTTTTTTTATTGTTTTTTGACAGTCTCCGTGGCGCAGTTGGTTAGACGCCGGCTGTGAAATGTAAAGCCGCGGGTTCCATCCCCGCACCGAGACAAATATTTGTGTGATCTATAGGTATTTGTCGTGAATATGGGTGTTTGTGAGCCCGGAAAGTTTCTCGTAGTTCTTGATACCCAAGGCTCGATCTTAGTGTGGGGAAAGGACTATGTATATGACTGATGGGTATATTTATTTATTGTATTTCATTTTTAACCGACTTCAAGAAAAGGAGGAGGCACAATTCGACTGCATGTTTTTTTTTTCATACATGTCTGTTGTAGCATTGTAGTAGCATCGATTTACTTACGTTCAGAATCGAAAGGTGCGGGTTTTATTCCAAAAATGAGAAAAATAATGTCGGCCACCGTGGCGCAGTTGGTTAAACGCCGGTTGTGAAAAGAGTCCGCGGGTTCGATGCCCGCGCCGAGACAAATATTTTTGTGATCCACAGGTATTTTTCGGGTCCAGATGTTTACGAGAGCGAAAAGTCTCATAATTTCTGATACATGATAGCACTAGATTACATATACAAAAAATATACATTCAAATTAAATTACCCTATTAAACAATATGTAATACAATGACACAGTCCCCAAATTCTGCGGTACAAAAAACAATAGTTTTTGACCTTAGATGGCGGTATTGTGATGTGAGCAGTCGCCGTGAAAACCACGCTTCGGGGCCTTTGTTTGTTGAAAACATACGGGAGGGCAACACGAGCCGTCACGCTGCGTTTAAAATCAGAATAGATACATAAATAGTCTGGAACCCATACTAAGATACCTACATGTTTTGGGTCGTGTTTCTGAAACAACGACAGATATTTCGGTCTTACAACCCTCAGTCCCGGAAGAGTTACTTGTGGTTCACAATATTTGTTTCGATGCGGGGTCCGAACCCGGGGCTCCTCGTTTCACAGTCGTCTAACCAACTGCGCCACAGAGACTGTCATAATAATTGAAAATGGTCTGGAAATAACGAAAAGTACGGAGAATGAAATTTTATATTTTAGAGCCTCCAACAACGTCACTAACCAAGCGAAAGGACACAACATAGCTGTCACTTCACATCGCTTTTTGTGAGACAGTGGTACCTTTATGAAGCCCGTTCCTACCATAGTCGAGGGTATTCACAGCCCAACCAGTTTACTTAAATCATTTACGTATAGAGCCACGCTGTTGTCATTCATGACTCATCTTAAATGGACAGGCTCGTTCGGGGTGGTACCACTGTCTCGCAGGAAATCGCCGTAAAACGACAACTTTTCTGTCGCGTTTCGTTCGGTTAGTGAGATTGCTGGATGCCCAATACGCCTTTCCTCTTCCCATCCTTTTTCCTTTCCGTCCCCTCTCCTGTTTTTAAGGGTCGGCAGCACGTCTACGAACCAAGCGTTGTGGTCATGGGCGGCAGTGATCACTTACCATCAAGTGACCTGTTTGCTCGTTTTCCGGACTTATGCAATAAAAAAAAATACACTACATCTCAACTTTACCACATTAATGAAGAGTCTTCACACTACATCCTTAATAGAAACTGCTAATTGACCTAAATGGTAGCGTGAGGTTGTTAGGGAAATCCCGTTTTCAATATTGAAGTCTTCTTGGGTATCCATGAGTCAGTGTTTATTAGACAATATATAATCACTAGATTGCTGGTCTTGGTCATTCATTACAGTAATTGCGTTGCCAGATTGCGTTTTGTTGTTGAGTTTCTCAAAGATTCATACAATGTTGTATTAATAACTTATAAAAGAACCTCCTGACCTAGTGCAGGTTGGCGGACTTTTACAAACCATAGAAACACATGACTCCGAAAAGGCAGAGGTGTGCCCTGGGATTTGAACCCGCGACCATCGTGAACATGTAAGCAACCGCGTCTGTTCTGTTACCAACAGGCCGCCACGCATTATCCGCAAATAGGTTACCTTAAATTCTTTAAAATCGCTACGGTATGCAAGTTTCCTCACGATGTTTTCCTCCACCGTTAAAGTACCAAATACATCTTACTAAAATTATATTTTCTAAATAATTATCATTCTTATAAAGTTTGAGTACCTCTGAGCTTATTACAACATGCCATTATGCTAATCAATTATGTATAATATAGTATATTAATATGTAAACAATTGCTACAGTAGCAAAGTAACAAGATTGCAAATACAGCATGACGTGGCCTGTTTATGGACCACGAGTGTGAACCTTGACAATTCAATGATATAGACCTTTCTGTTGCTATCAGAAATAATTAACTCACTTAATAGGGACTTTGCAGTGGAAGAATATGAAAATAATTTATTACCTCATTTGACTACCTACCTTACCTATTGAATTAAAAAAGAAATATCATCAGATGCATCCTATGCATTCTATCATTTTTTTTGTATTGTATCAGCCCATATTCGACCCACGGCAGGGCACGGGCCTCCTCTACAATCGAGAGTACGATTGAGAGTGGTTAGGCCATATAGTCCACCACGCTGGCCTAATGTGGGTTGGCGGACTTTTACATGCCATAGAAATTTATACAAATAGCTATGGTATGCAGGTTTCCTCACGATGTTTTCCTTCACAGTTATAGTGCGTGGTGATTGACTATCAATACACACATGACTCCGAAAAGTCAGAGGTGTGCCCTGGGATTTGAACCCGCGACCACCGTGAACATGTAGGCAGCCGCGTCTGGTCCGTTACCAACAGGCCACCACGCACTTCCCATTCTATCATACAGGCAATAAAAATATGAAAATAAATATTAATAATGTTTCTAGAAACTTTAAACGTAGCATTCCCGCCCAAAATAAAGATCCATATGTTTCCAAACAAAACCAGCTTTAAACTAAGTAAAAACACGATTGTTTCCGAGTCTCGTTGGTAGATTTCATACATTTCGTACATACCTTTTGATTTATCATAGATTAACATTTCCCGTTGTTAAATTTGACTAATTAATCATTAATTACGAGTAGTTTATTGCGGTTCGTTATGGTGTGATTAGGCAAATTATATTTGAGTGAAGTATTCTTCACCGTACGAAACGTGATGTAATGTAATTTTATATAATTTATTACAGTTTGACATTGTTTTATATTTATCTATGTTTGGCTTTATGTTTAAGATATCCTAGTTCCATCAGTATTTACTGGTAGTAGGTCTCTCATATGTGAGAGGCCGCCTGGGTAGGTACCACCGCAATGTCTATTTCTCCCAATGTAAACGCATTGTTGTGTTCCGGTTTGAAGGACATTGTAGCCAGCGTAACTACTGGACATAATAACACTTAACACCTTATGTCTCAGCATGGCGAGCGCAGTGGAATGCCAAACTTTACTTTGTAATTCATGGTGTTTGGTTTTGCTACCGTCCATGAGCGGTCATATCGCTTACCATCAGGCGAATGGCATGCTCGTCTCGCTATTCATTGCAATAAAAAAAGTATCCAATTTATTTTTAATTTCGTTTTCGTTGTTTGTAATTTCATATTTTAGTTAAATATTTTATTTTTGATCAATTCTACTTCCTATAATGTATGTAAGCTGTGTCCTCCTGTAATTTACGATGCACAAAGTTTATATTATGTATGGAACTAAATGTATTCCATATATAATCTTAGTTGGAGACCAATAAATAAATAAGCGTGAAAACGAAAACACAGCTTCTATCGGGTTTTGGGGTACCGTCTCTGTTAATCCCCAAATAATAAATAAATAAATACACCCAACAGTCACATACATAGTCCCGACCCCACACTAAGATCGAGTGTTTTGTCGTGGGTATCAGGAACTATGAGAGACGTTTCGGAGTCCTGTGGTTCACACAAACATTTGTCTCAGTGAGGTAATCAAACCCGCGTCCTCCTGTTTCACAGCCGGCGTCTAACATGTTCTGTAATGTATCAGCCCATACATGTCCCACTGCAGGACACGAGCCTCTCTATAATCGAGAGCACGATTCAGAGTGGTTCCACTGCGCTTAACTTCAAATGCATTCTAACAAAAAGGTTGGGCACCCCTGCTCTATCTCAAAAACTACTGAACCGATTTCTATGAAACTTACACACCTCCTAAGTTGGACTATACCAAATCGAATGCAAAAAGAATTTTTGAAATCCGACTTATACTTTTTGAGATATGCGTGGACAAACACACTTACATACATTTATGAAATTTGGCACACGTGTTCAGACGCTGGTATAGACCTACATATCCAATAATCGTGCAATTCTGACAAAATTACATACATACACATTGAATTGATAATCTCCTTTTTTTGAAGTCGATTAATTATCTTGCCAATAAAATCGCGTGACACGAACCAATCAGACTAATGCAAAATCAGCTATTTCGCCACCACAAATATTAAAATATTTCAAATAAAAAATATTTCCTAACAATAATTAACGTTCGATTGCGCAGACTGTACAATTGTCTTGTAAAATCACGCGTGTGAATGCATTGTGTTAAGATAATGCGCATAGAATTTAGGTTGGTCTCAGTAAGCCGTGGTTTGAAATAAGCCTACTGTTTAGAATTTACGGTGAGAATTAAAAGTATAAAATTTAAAATAATTATATCTTAGATTTAAGCGAATTACACATTGAAATGAAACGAATTCTTACGGATTTTGTTTCATTTTACATTTTTTAACTTCTCGACGTTTCGATCACTTTGCAGCTTTCGTGGTCACGGGGCGAACGGCGGCGGCGAGGTAAAAAATTTAAAAATAAAACTAAATTTGCGATGAAATTAGTTTTATTTCTATAAAATTCAAAATGTCTATAATCATAACTGGGGGTCTCGTATTTTTTTGACTTAAGAAGTATGTGTCTACATAGTTATGTAGGGGAACCCAAAGCCGGTAACCATTTTCAATTTTCTTGTAATTATTATTAATTATTAACCAGGCACTCACATTTCGCCTTGTATATTCCGTCCCAGGATGTGATAGGGGGCGAGCCTATCGCCATATCGGGCACAAATTCCTGACTCCGGGCTGATAATTATAAAAATCCAATATCACTTTGCCCAACCCGGGATTCGAACCCTAGACATTTTGTAATCATTCCTTAGTACAACTACGCCACCGAGGCAGTCAAGTACGTTTAGAATAAAAAAATATATAGGTATAAAAATATAGTGAGACAACTACATTACTCCAAATCTACTGCGGAAACAGCCTTTCTTAACATTACCGAAATTAATTAAAAACAGTATTAATTGCCAAAAAATGCACGCATTTGTTATTTTATGATGCGTGAACAATTAACTGTCAGGAAACATTATGCTTTGTACAAAATGACTGTCGAAATTATAATTGTTGCAAACTTGGCGACTTTTTTTAACATATTATATAACATTTTAATTCATTTTATAAATAACTACTCGTGAACGGGCGCTGCTTGTGTGGACTGGGCTGCTCGATTTGCTTATAATGATTACTTTTAATTATTCTGAAGTCAGGTGTCAGTGGAGTCAGGTGTTTGTGCCCGATATGGCGATAGGCTCGCCCTCTATCACATCCTGGGACGAAACAGACAAGGCGAAACGTGGGTGCCTCATTATTACCAGGAGGACCTCTGCCTACCTCTTCTGGGAAAAAGGCGTGAGTTTATGTATGTACATGTATGGAAAAACATAAACTCATACATTTTCTCCAGGAGAGGAAGGCAGGGGTCCCACCAAGACACCCACCTTTCGCTTTGTTTGTTCCGTCCCACGATGTGATAGGGGGCGAACCTATCGCCATATCGGGCACAAATTCCTGACTCCGAGGTGATAATGGGTACAAAATTCCAATATCATTTTGCCCGACCCGGGATCCAAACCCGAGACCTCAGCGTTGTAATTGCAGTTGCAATCGTAAAATAGTACAACGAGAACGAGAAGTTAAAAGCAATAACTTAAAAAAAATCGTCAAATTTTCGATATTTCCGCCTTTTTCTTCGACTTGTCATTCTCGTAACATTAACTCGCAACAGCAATGATATAATACGATAAATTATTCATTACCCCACGCAATGCATATACAATTAGAACGGAAAAAAGTGACGCTCTCAACTGTATAATGTACCTAACTTAGATTTGATGTTGTATTAGCAACGCAAAGCTGGCTGGCACATGCGTCATACTCGTGAACGGGTGCTGCCTGTGTGGACTGGTCTGTCCGATTTGCTTACATTGTAACTGATTTATAGATTACATAAGGTTTTCACGAGTATTCACTGCGTTGATGAAACAGGGTATACTGATTCTTCGTTCTGGGCTACTTCACTTCACTCAGCCATATTAAACAGAATGTAAACATATTGTATTAAAAATATATGTCACTTGCAAATTATAACGAATTATCAATGAACTGCTCTGATTTAAACCAACTTGTAACTTTTGTAATAATCACGATATTGTAAACTGGTTTTGAAAAGAACAACACTAGAGTTTCTTGCCCGTTCTTCTCTAGTGAAAACTGCTTTCCGAACCAGGTGGTAGAAAAAATTGACTGAATCTAAATAATGTTGAACATTTTAATAGATTCAATAAATTATTTTCATTTTCATTTATTAGCAACGCAAAGTGACTGCAATGTGTCTGAAATTGAGTATTTTTTTACTTTTTTATTGCAATTGTTAAATGTACATAGAAGACAAACGACGGATGATGCTTTCAGAAACTGTTTTATTCAAAGATAATCACAATACAGATGTCCTTAAGCTTTAGATCATCAGAAAAGAAAAGAGCGCGTTCCTCAATTTGAGCTCGTATTTAAAAACAACTATTTCAGTGTTGCCAGTGGTCATATTAAAAATATACTGTCGGTGATACGAGCGCAAATAATTGTAATAATATAAAAAAAAAACATACAAACTATATTTTTTTTCAGCCCATATACGTCCCACTGCTGGGCACGGGCCTACTCTACAATCGAGAGAATCGATTGAGAGTGGTTAGGCCATATAGTCCACCACGCTGGCCTAGTGCGGGTTGGCGGACTTACGTAGAAATTCTTTAAAATCGCTACAGTATGCAGGTTTCCTCACGATGTTTTCCTTCACCGTTAAAGTGCGTGGTGATTGACTATCAATACACACATAACTCCGAAAAGTCAGAGGTCCGGACTCGGCTGCCTACATGTTCACGGTGGTCGAGGGTTCAAATCCCAGGGCACACCTCTGACTTTTCGGATAAATTAATACATTTCTATAAATTTAAATAAAGTATTTTTAACACAATTAATGGTGGGAAGAGCACGCCATTCGCCTGATGGTAAGCGATACGACCGCTCATGGACAGTAACAAAACCAAAAAACGCCATGAATTACAAAGCAATGCTTGGTATTCGACTTCCTTTCCTGTACCCTTGTCAACATTTATGCACAATCTCATCCTAATACGTTCAGTAATTATACCGTGAAGGCTGAACTAACAAATAAATAATATTAATTTCCCGCCTCTATAATTCTCACTCAAGACATGTAATTCTGTCCCAACCCATCCCTATCGAGGTTAAAATAGCAGCAAATATGTTTTAATTCCTTGCTCATCCCCTGGGAACACAATTTAATTCAGGATAAAACGTAGCCATGTGTTAATCCAGGGTAGCAGCTACCTCTTTACCAAATTTTATGGAAATTGGTTCAGCCGTTTCTGAAATTAGCGTGCACAAAGACACAAACATATATATTTTTTTAAATCATTGATTTGGGTTCTATTACGTTAATAAAGTCTCTCCATATTAGTTTTTCTCAAATATCTTCCATGTACAGACATCGATCGGTTACTTTATTATATGTACATATGTATAGATAACGATAAATCATTACCGAAGACACATTCACGAGACCTTGTGTCATATCCAGTCCATCATTACCCAACGCATTGTTGACGATTTTGACATCATTCTAATCTGAATATCGTGTGACCATCTCGTATTGCACTGAATACCAATGACCATGTATTGTAGAACTATGCTAAGTCATAATATATTAGGTTTAGTACACCTTGAGAATATATCTGTGTCAGCACATATACGTCCCACTGCAGGGCACGGGCCTCCTCTAACTAGAGTAAGATTGAGGGAGGTTAGGGCCTAGTCAGTGCGGGTTAGGGGACTTCACATACCATAGACAATACACGTAAGTGGTAGAGCCACGCTGTTGTCAGTCATGACTCAGCATGAATGGGCAGGCTCGTCCGGGGCGGTACCACTGTCTCACAAGAGATCGACGTGAAGCGATAGCTTCGCTGTCGCGTTTCGTTCGGTGAGTGAGATTGCCGGATGCCCAATACCCCTTGCCTCTTTCCGTCCTTTTTCCTTACCATCAGGTGCTTTGTTAGCTCGTTTGCCGGACTTGTGCAATAACACTTGTATTTGAAGTGGTTAAAACACTTTCACTAACAGTAAAATTACACATTACTGTAAGCGGTGTGTCACAATGCAAAATATAATTTTGGAGTTTTGTTGCGTTGTTCTAAATAGTGTAATTGTTGGCTTTGTATGTGGAATTCAATTTCCTGTCCACAGAAAACAGATATAATACCATGCTTAATACGATGGCGCAGTTGTACTACAATAAGATTCCAACGCTCAAGTTTCGGGTTCGAATACCGGGTCGGGCAAAGTAATATTGGACTTTTGTATTTATTATCAACCTGGAGTCAGGAAATGGTCCCAACAAGGCTATAGGCTCGCCCCCTATCACATCGTGGGACGAAACACACAAAGGCGAAACGTGGGTGTCCGGGAATCACGTCTGCCTACGCCTTCTGGGAAGAGGCGTGAATTTATGCATGTATTTGGTTTCCTTCGGTTTAAACCTAATCATTTATCAGCTCATAGTCAGCTACTGCTGGGCACGGGACTCCTCTATTACCGGGAGTTCCATTGAGAGGGGTTAGGCCACCACGCTGGCCTAGTGCGGGTTGGCGGACTTCACATACCATAGAAATGGTAAAGATTTCTATATAAGAGGTTCCTCACGATGTTTTGTATATTATAGTACGTGGTAATTGACTGTCAATTCACATGACAGCCTTCGTGGCGCAGTTGGTTATGCTGGCTGCGAAGCGAGAAGCCGCGGGTTCGATCCCCGCACCGAGACAAATGTTTGTGAGATCCACAAGTACCTAATTGTTTCGGGTCTGGGTGTTTGTGAGACCGAAAAGTCTTTAGTTTCTGATACGACACAAGACTTAATTGATCTTAATTTAGCGTCAGGATTATGTGACTATTGAGTGTATTTATTTATGTATGAATTTGAAAAGTCCAAGGCCTTTTCAACACGTACAATAAGTTTGTTATTGCATACAATATTGTGTACCTATTAATTACATCATCAATAAAGTGAAATCACCGAAATAGTACTAGTTTACCTTACGTTGCAGGAAAAATAATGTAAGGTCGGACTATCGACGCCTTCGAAGGCATATGAGGAAGCGTATTTTTTTATTACTTTCGTGTGATTGGAGAGAACCTTGCCTTATTAATAAACCCGTCACATTTGTTACTAAGCGAACAATACGATTAATAATTGTAATAAAATTGAACGAGTACAGAAAGGTTTCTTTATCAAACATCTTTCATTCATGGCAAATGCAAACTTCTTATGCATTACGAATTAAGATTGAAATATTACAATCTAAAATCATTGTCTCAAAGGGGGAAAATTAGAGATTTTGTTCTTTTATAAATTAATGAACGGTTTTATTGAATGTGTTAGTCTGTTAGGGAAGATTCACATTGTTGTCTCTCGTAAAATTAGTCGTATCAATCCAATCCAATCCATCAGCCAAAGTCCACTGCTGAACATAGGCCTCTCCACAGTAGCCTGTTGGAGGCAGCCTGCATCCAGCGACGTCCCGCGACCTTTACCAGGACGTCTGACCACCTAGTGGGTGGACGTCCCACGCTGCGCTTTCCGCTTCGTAGCCTCCATTCGAGAACTTTTTAAACTTCTTTTTTAGTCGTATGTGTAATCGTAAAACTATTGCTTTACCACATTTTAAAACTAATTTAGGGCAACATTCCGCATTTTTGTATTAATCTGTAGGACAAGTGTAACTAGATATTAAGTGTAAAATTGTATTGTCTGATTTGTAAAACTAATTAAAAAATACAGCCCCTGTGGCTTATTGGTTAGATGCCGACTTTGAAACGAGACTGCTACGATCCCGCACACAGATCAATATTTGTGTGATTCACAGGTTTTGTTTGGGGTCTTTGTAGTGCCAGTTGAAACAGGAATTGAACCTATGGCCTCTTGTTTCGTAGTCAACTTCTCATGCCGCGCAGCAGATGTCAAAATAACTTATTTGTTTCCTAATAGCATAAGGAAATATAATGGCGTGTGTATTACAAATTAGTATGAAATAAATCTTACATGTTAAGACCAAAATTCTTTCGTGTGAAGTAAACCTTCAATTTCATTTTTATTTTATTTTTTCTGTCAAATTACGACAATACGACTGGTTAGCGCAATGCAGATAGACTATCTTGAGGTTTAGTCATATGTCATCAGAAAACATTTATATATTTTCGACAGACTCCGTGGCGCAGTTGGTTAGACGACGGCAGTGGAACAAATATTTGCGTGAACCGCAGGTATTTGTTTCGGGTCTGGGTGTTTGTGAGACCGAAAAGACTCTAGGAGTTTCTGATACCCACGACACAAGACTCGATCTTAAGCTTCATTTACATAGAAAAAGTTTCTCGAGGGGAAAATAGTATGCGATTATCGCATGACATAACCGCCAGAGTATCGTGTTTTGACAAATGTTTACACGTTGCGACTTTTTATATCCTTACGATAATCGTATCTTCAAGGCGAGAATCTCCCCGTGTAAATGGGACTTTAGTGTTGGGTCAGGACCATGTATGTGACTGTAGGGTGAATTTATTAATTATTATTATTTATTTTTAATTCTAACCAGTAATTTCCGAGATTAGCGCATTCAAACAAACAAACTCTTTAGCTTGTTATATTAGTAGAAGTAAATATTAATTTATATTGTCAATAGGATTGTCCGCTATCCGCTTCTGATATAAACCTGTGGATACGTTGCCCTTTTGACATTTCTCGGGAAGTAGAAACTAGTATGTAATTCGCGTTACATGGTTTACAGTAACCTAGGGTCAAGTGAAATGTAGTGCTTTAGATTAACCTCTCTTCCATATACAGGGTATATAAAGACTGCTACCGAAAACGAAGCCAGGTGGTAGTTGTAGTGACAACAGACACGATGCAACTAGAAATTTTGCAAAACAAGCGACGGGTTTTTTTTTTGTAATGTTTTAAATATCATTGTGTTTGGGTGGTAAATCCATAGTTTTTACTAATATCATAATTTAAACCCTTGCGTACCATTGTGTCCTTAAAATAAATATGTGTACGTTATTATTTTTAGAAAACTATGTATTTACTACGCAAATACGACAACAAGTAAAAAATTACAACAAAAAAAATAGCTTTATATTGCGAAAATTTTAGTTGTATTGCACCTGAAGTCACTAAAACTGCCACCTGGCTTCGTTTTCGGTTACAGTTTTGGTATACCCTGTATAATACTGTAATAAGATGAACAGTTATTATATCTTGAAAGCATCCGTAGCGCAGTTGAATAAGACGGGTTAACGGAAGGCCACCATTCGATCCCCGTCTAAACTCGATAGTGTCATTAAGTTTTATGTCAGGTCTGGATGTTTGTAAGAATGAAGTCTTTTTTTTATTGCATAGGTCCGGCAAACGAGCAAACAGCTCACCTGATGGTGAGTGATCACTGCACCTGAACATCCACAACGTTGGATCATGGATGTGTTGCCAGCACAATTGGGCGGGGAGTGGGAAGAAAAAGGATAGGAAGAGGAAAGGGGTATTGGGCATCCAGCAGTCTCACTGAACGAAACGCGACAACAAAGTTATCGCTTCAAGCTGATTTCCTGTGAGACCATGGTACCGCACCGGATTAGCCTGCCCATTCATGCCGAGTCACGACTGGCAGCAGCGTGGCTCTACCACTCATAATGGTACAATCATGGGGGGTATTTATTTATTTAATCCTTTATTGCACTACATAAAGAAACGATTACTTTACTGTATCAGCCCATATACGACGTCCCACTGCAGTGCACAGGCCTTCTCTACAATCGACAGTACGATTGAGAGTGATAAGGCCATATCATCCACCATGCTGGCCTAGTGCGTGTTGTGCGGACTTTTACATAGGCACCATAGAAATTTATACAAATCTATGGTGTGCAGGTTCCTCGCGATGTTTTCCTTCACCGCTATAGTGCGTGGTTATTGACTATCAATACACACATTACTCCGAAAAGTCAGAGGTGTGCCCAGGGATTTGAACCCGCGACCACCGTGAACAGCCGCGTCTGGTCCGTTACCAACAGGCCTCCACATACTTAAACTATTACAGTAAAATAATAATATAAGATGCGGCCTAACACTAAATTACATCATTAGTGATTTAATAGTGGTTTTCTCACAAAATTGTTTAATTATGTCGCTTATATATTCAATTTAATTATAGATTTATTTATTTGATTTAATAACTTGTGACTTGTGAGAGTAACATTAAAGAAAATAAAAAGAAATAACAAGAACATTTATGTCTTTTTCAAATATTAATTTCATCCACAATTAACCAGCTGCGGTGCATAAATACCATTGTGAGGTTTTTGCCGAAAAATTAAACTACGCGACGTCTTCTCGTCCAAAATACCTCAGTGCCTCAAATCGAAAGTCTTCGATAGTTGTGTGTTACCAGTGATGACATACGGCACCGAGACGTGGCCTCTTACTATGGGCCTTATTAGGAGGCTCAAAGTCACTCAACGAGCTATGGAGAGGGCTATGCTCGGGGTTTCCCTACGAGATCGAATCAGAAATGAGGAGATCCGTAGGAGAACTAAAGTAACCGACATAGCCCAGCGGATTAGCAAGTTGAAGTGGCAATGGGCGGGGCACATAGCACGGAGAACTGATGGCCGATGGGGCCAAAAAGTTCTCGAATGGAGGCCACGAAGCGGAAAGCGCAGCGTGGGACGTCCACCCACTAGGTGGTCAGACGACCTGGTAAAGGTCGCGGGACGTCGCTGGATGCGGGCTGCCTCTAACAGGTCACTGTGGAAATCATTGGGAGAGGCCTATGTTCAGCAGTGGACTTCCTTTGGCTGATGGATGGATGGATGATGGATGGTGCATAAATAACTATGTACAAGTTACGGTAACTGCACAGTTAGATCGGACGGTTATTAACTTCTGCAGACTGTTTGTCTGCAGTATTGCACTGGGCCATTAGATATTCTGTTTCATAAGCGGAGCGGGGAGCAAGTTTTGTTTTAATACGTGCATGAGAAAATACAACGCACCTAATTGGAAATGCAGAAAAGATAGTAGAGTGTGATGATTATTTCTTATTTGTCGATACAATTACGGATTGGATATTTTTTATTGCGATCTATACGCGGACAACTAAGACTGGTTTTCAACCGCTGTTTATGACGGACGGTACCTAGGCGAATACAAATAAGATAAAAAATAATCAAGTTACGAAAAAAAATCACGTTTAACACCTCTGTTTTATGAAGTTGGTAAAAAATCACTGGTTTAATAGCCGCACACCGCTCGTGACTCACGACCTATCGGGAGCGGAGAAAGTCTCACAAGCGTGGGCCGAGTCACAAGCGGTTGCGTAATGCTCATCGCTTTTGAAAGTTCAGTGTTGCCTCACTTTAACCTTAAAAGAAGGCTGTGTATGTCACCTCTTTTGTTTTATTACTTTGTTTTTTTTTCACCAAGAAGGCGGTATAGCAACCCTTTGTTTTATGTCTCTTTAAGTGGTGAGTGGAGTTTAGCGGGAAAATTTTAGAAATGACAAATAGCTCTCGTTTTATTTTCATTAATTTGCTGTATTTTCGAGTTTTATTTCAGAAAGTAGAAGGCATTTTATTCAATATAGTTCTTTAAAGGTGCACAAGTGAAGTGGAGGTTAAACAAGAATGTTTTGTGTGATTAATTCAATTTTTTCGCCGAGCTCTGTAAAAGTTTTGGTAAGGTTGCCTTCGCCTTACTAAAGCATGACTATAGACCAACTGACGGACAATGACAGACAATGGGCTATATTTGACCATTATCGCCCAAATTGGGCAAATTTGATAAAAAAATATCACTTGAGGACCGGCTATATGCACAAACCTTGCGAAGCCATAACAGAAAAAAGTGGTTAGTGTATGGCCAATTATAATACAGAGGGAGCCCTGCCTTCAAAAACGTAGATATTTCCTTTTCTTAATTTTGGTAGCACTGCGATATCAGTTAAAATTTAACTAATCATTTAACAACAAATTTGTACAAAATTCCTTTGGTTACCGAAGTCAAATTTAATTATTATCCGTCTAAAATGAGTTTGAGTAAAATAGAATAGCCTGAAACATTTATTTTCTTCTTTCTCTTTTTCAAATAATTCATGCATGTTGGGCAACCTGTCCAATGTCAGCCAATAGAAGGGTAGGAAAAGGTGGCTCGGCACCGCCATTTTTATCCACGTTTTTGAAGTATTAACGCTCCTTCTTTATATAAATACTCTTAGGGTGCCATGTTAGTAAAGAACCAGCCGAGGATAACAGCAGGTAGAAGAAGACTATTGAGCTATGTCCTCTTAATAAATATTTGTCTTAACCACTACTCTTGAAACCGTAATTAATGCTTTGAAAGTGAATAAGGAAATACGGAGAGGTAATCATTACGATCTGCATTTCACTAACTGATTATAAAGCCGATCGCCCACCGCCAGCTAAACTAACTTTGTTTATTAATTAATATCTTCTGCCCTCAACTCCGTTTTCGTGGTTATCTTTATATATATATATATATATATATATATATATATATATTTCTGTCCCGTTCCGTTATATCCTGCCTTGTCTAGTATGTAATCCAGTCCCATCCCATCCATTTGAGTACAAAAAAGTAACAAATATATCGGAATTTCTCCCTCATCCCACGGGAACACTACATTTTTCGGTATAAAAAGTAGGTTGAGTGTTAATCCAGGGTAGCAGCTACCTCCATACCAAATTTCATTGAAATCCATTAAGCCGTTTCTGAGTTCATCGCGCACAACTGCACAGACAAAATTTTTAAAAATCATTGTTTTGGGTTCTATTACATTAATATAGTCCCCCCATATTAGTTTTTCTCATTAATCTACCATGTACAGACATCAATCGGTTACACATTTATAATATGTAGGTATGTATTAATAATATAGAGAGAATTACACAAACAATGCATGATTCGATACATTAATTTTACATCAACAAAACTTTGTAGGTACCCATTCCATTGTTATTTCGACATTCAAATTAATTTTACTAATATGGCTGCCGCAATCTTCCAATTCCGTTCCATAGATAATTATTATTTATGATGAGGACACACGACGTAAGCATTGCAGTCAAGGGCGATAATTCACCCTGCCAAATCAAATACCATGAAGGTACATGATAAAATAAATTTTACGATAATTAGTTAAACATTGGTATTGTGTAAGCTACATAAATAGTGAAAAAATAATCAACCTTATAGCAATGTTCTTAAGGGACAACTTAGAAAATAAAATTATGAGATGTAAAAAAAAGGTGTGGTAAAGGTCGCGGGACGTCGCTGGATGCAGGCTGCCTCCAACAGGTCACTGTGGAAATCATTGGGAGAGGCCTATGTTCAGCAGTGGACTTGCTTTGGCTGATGGATGGATGGATGTAAAAATTATTTGAAGCACATTATAATTTGGGGGTTTAAAAGCGACATTTGTTGACATTCAATTAAACTATTTCTCGTTAGCGACATCTATTGCGTTTAAATAAAACTATTTCTATTTAGCGACATCTGCCGGTAACTAAGTAAACTATTTGAAATTCACGTGCTATAAAGAGTATTCAATTTATTTTACTAGATGGAGCTGTTAGACACATAATTTTAATTAAAGTTAATCAATTAAAGTTATTTTAACTTTATAATCAATTTGCATAATATTTTATAACCACAAAACAAAGGATTTCAGTTTTTAAAATAAATTAATTATTGTAAATAAAATGCATACTACTTTTTTCGTTAACTGTTTTTTAATTAATGCTGGCAACACAGACTATTGCCCAACATCTCCGCGACATCGACATTCAGTGGGGTTGGATTGGATTTGTCATTAGTACAAATTTAGATAAAAAATTACAAAAAAATCATTGCACGAGTGTTTGTGAGTGTGATTATCGTAGTATCTATCTCAAAACTCAATACAAGCGATTAGTTTTAAGTGCAAAAAGTGGTTGTGTCGTGTCAAATTTTGTGTTAAAAACGAATGTTATTTACAAAAAAGTTTTGATACACAATGAGTAATTTCAACAATATCATTAAAACTACGCCTATTACCGACGATTACGAGATTTCGAATACAGTTCTCGGCCTTGGGATCAATGGAAAGGTAAGTTTTGAAGTATTTGAGCATAAAATTCGGCGTTAAACGCAATTTTCCGCCGAAGTGATTTGTGTTTACTATGTATGACGTAAAGGTTTTAAATTAGATATACCGTATTAACATACTATGGTTCCGTGGCGCGATCTTTCCTCGTACGCTGAGTTTCGCGGTATTAAACAATGTTTTTAATTAATATTTCGTCACTCGTTTGGGGTTTTTTAAATCATTATGCAATTGCCATCTTTACGAGATAACGCAGAGATAATGTGTCGCGTCAATATTTTTATACTATGGTTCGTTCGTATACATAAAAAATAATATGGGTAAAGAAAAAAAAAATGATTCAGCTTATTTATGAGCATTTTGTTTTCTTTTCTTGGTATTGTTCAAGGTTTTGTGTGTTGTTTCATTTCCGGAATTCGCGACCGAAATTAGTTCTCAATTTTTTTTATTCATACTGCAAAATACTTTGTTTATTTTTGGAAAATTTATTCATAATGGAACTATTTCAATGTATAACTTTCTTTTATTATTGTGAAATAGGTAACACACTTATTAACTTATAATATAAATTCATAACATGTAGCCTATGTCACCCTTAAACTAATTAGAAAAATGGAAAATATCATTTTGATTCCTTGCTCTTTAATATCATTCTGGCATCTTTATATTAGCCAATACTGTACCCAATGTTTGCATTGCCTATTATTTCACTAAAATAATCTTTGTCTATGTTAAAAATGGAGATCTCACACCAATGTCTGGAATAACGTTGATTTATATAAAGACATTTATACTTATGTAAAAACCACCGTTTAAAAGATATAAAGAACACAAGCTGAAGAATTTCATTACACTAGACTAGGCTGTATGGCTCAGACCTTTGCCTTTCCGATGGTATAAATTGAAAAAACAACAACAACCTATGTCTGGTCTGACATTCCAATAGTAGCAAAAGCCCCTCTGATGCATAATAATTGTACAAATTGGCCACAATCATTGGCTTGTATAGACTAAGGCTATTCCTGAAAATTATAATAAAAAATACTAAACGCTTCATACTTAGTCATTATATAAATAAGTAAAAATATCAGTAACAAAAACACACTAATAGATAAACAAAAATATTGTTTGACTCATGGCTTACAAGATATTACAAGGCAATTTTTCTACTTCAAGCAAAGAGATTACAACTGGCATTATGAGATCATTCTTGTAATATTGGACATTCAGTCCTTACTTTTGGCCCATAAGTGCTGCCACTCAAGAGAGCATGATTTAAATGACATTACAAATTGATGTAAGAGGTAAAATTGTTGGCACTCAACCAGAACTACCAACCTAATGTTAGTTTCTAGACCAAGACATACCCCTGCCATATCAAAATATGTTACATGTGCAATTAAATATCTATCATTTCAATGGGTGTTATTTTGAGGAAACCAGTATACCAGAGATAACCAGCAATTACATAATGAACTGCTCTGAATTCAACTAAGCTGCGACTCCTGTATCACCACTGCATTGTAAACTTGTTTTGAAAAGAGCAACGGTAGAGTTTCCTGCCCGTTCTTCTCTGGTGAAAACAGCCTTTTGAACCAGGTGGTAGTGGAAAAAGAAAAAGTGACTGAGTCTAAATAATGTATGACATTTTATGGGTTCGATAAATATTTTTATTTTGTTTCATTTCAAGCAAGAATGTCAAAGTTATGAGAAGTCTTCCAAACTTCAGTAACATTGGTGGGGGAAGGTTTAAATCCCTCTGAATTGTGTAGGAATTCAACTCATTTGTAATATAATAATGAAAACCATTTAGAACACCCATGGTAGATATAAAATATAAGATTAGTACTAATTAGCTAAAGCATTGTTGGTCTTTATCACTCGTGGAAATCTTTTTTATCAGAACGATTCAATAAAAAAATAGTTTTAGCTACATTGTCACTTTATTTCCAACGGTTTCACATTTTGTCCTTGCAGCATTCAGTTGTATTAATTGACACAATAAAAAGATATTATCTGTTTATTACAAAGATTATACGGTATAGTGAATGAACATTTCGAGTTTTGCTTTTTTTATTTTTAGACGTTATTTTAAGTTTAAATATGTGTGTTTTTGTAATTATCTTGGCTGGTGCCAGACTTTTGTTGAGATTATTTTAACCAACTTATTCTTACAAGACAATTGTTTTGTTATTCAAAAGGCGGTCTTTGCTTGTTTGCTTAATTTTTTTTTCTAATATATTTATTTATGTATTCTTTTTTGTACACCATAAATAAGAAACTTACAAAACCAATGAAAACACTTAAAAACTAATGACAAGGTTACAATAGCCGGCCTTATCGCTAGCTGCGATCTCTTCCAGGCAACCGTAGAATGTACTGACTTATAGTAATATCGAATATACTCATGGATGAGTGGATTACAGGCCTTTATCACATGATTCTACTCTCTCTCTCTTCACCCACAGGAAGTCCACTGCTGAACATTGGTCTCCCCCAACTGAGTTAACTTCGATTCAACTGCTTGCATGACATCTAAAATTGAAAATAAAACTAAATAAATTGACTGCCTCCGTGGCTCCAATTAGTTAGACGCCGGCTCTGAAATGAGAAGTCTCGGGTTCGATCCCCGCACTAAGACAAAAGTTTGTATGTTTCGCAAATATTTGTCTCTGGTCTGGGTGTTTGTGAGACCGATATAGTCTTTCATAGTTCCTGATACCCACGACATAAGACTCAATCTTAGTGCGGGATCAGAAGTATGTATGTGACTGTTGGGTGTGTTTATTAATCTTAATTAAATAATTTATACATGGAATTCAACACATTTATACATTAATTACTAGGCAGGGTTATTAAGAATGTTGACGATTGCTTGTTGATGAATGAATTCAATGTTTTTATCACTTCTGAGCTTTATGAATGAATTGTTTAATAAATATTGTTATCTTAATATTCTTAATTTTATAACGCAATATGTGCTGTCGTTTGTTTGTGAAGCCATAACTATGGTAAATATTTCTCACATTTGAAAACATGTTTGTTGTCTCAATGCAAACATTTAATGACTATTATCTGTCGTTAATTTTATTTTATGACAGTTTAATGATTGTTAAATATCAGTTTTTAATAATAAGCTCACGCATGTAATTTTGAATTCGAAGGCAGAGGTGCTAGTAAGGACTAAATTTAAGCTTTCTTCAAAGTAAGTTAAAGGGGGAGAGATATCAGTAGACAATTTGTTCAGTGAGGCGGATGCCCAATACCCCCTTTCCTCTACCCATCCCTTTTCCTTCCTGCTCCCCTCCCGATTTGATGGTCTGGCAACACATCTATACTCCCAGCATTGTGGATGTTCATTGGTGGCAGTGATCATTTAACATCAGGTGACCTGTTTCATAATCCATCCATCATCCATCCATCAGCCAAAGGAAGTCCACTGCTGAACATAAGCCTCTCCCAATGATTTCCACAGTGACCTGTTGGAGGCAGCCTGCATCCAGCGACGTCCCGCGACCTTTACCAGGTCGTCTGACCACCTAGTGGGTGGACGTCCTACGCTGCGCTTTCCGCTTCGAGGCCTCCATTCGAGAACTTTTTGGCCCCATCGGCCATCAGTTCTCCGTGCTATGTGCCCCGCCCATTGCTACTTCAACTTGCTAATCCACGGGGCTATGTCGGTTACTTTAGTTCTCCTACGGATCTCCATCTTCGGATCTGTTTCATAATGGCATTTCATAATTTCCACCATTGTAAATGGTGATCATACCCAGACGGATTCAAATATCCTACCACCAGCTTTTGGCTCTCCGGCAATCTCATTCACCGAACGAAATGCAACAGCTAAGCTGTCACTTCAGTATGGTGTTCTGTGCGACAGTGGCGCCCCGTTCGAGCTAAGACATTCGTACTGTAGCTTTATCAATGAGCAAGGCAGTACAACCTCAAATGGGATTACATACATACATAAACTCTCGCCTTTTTCTTAGGAGGGTTAGGCAGAGGCAGTTCTGTTACCAAACAGAACACCAACACTTCGCCTTGTATATTCCGTCCTACGATGTGAAAGGGGGCGAGCCTATCGCCATTTCAGGTGCAGATTCCTGACTCCGGGCTGATAATGAATAGAAAAATCCAATATCATTTTGTCCGACCCAGGAATCGAACCCGATACTCCAGCTTTGTAATCGTACTGTAGTACAACAGCGCTACCGAGGCAGTATTCGAATGTTATTAATTGTAGCAAAATTGTTTCACTCCCTTGCACAATATAGTAATCCCCCCCATATACTCTTAGATATGTGATAAAGATAACAAATTGACAAGTTCTTTTCAAAATGTTATGCAACTAACTGGAAATGTGTTTATATTTATGCAATGTTTAATTTGATTCATGATTGGAGGTAATATGAGACGGTTGCCAATCTTACTGGTTAATAAAATCCTATCTTTTATTGAGATCTGTATCAGCACATCTACGTCCCACTGCAGGGCACGGGCCTTTCGTTCCTTCCTTCTCTACGATCAAGAGTTCGATTGAGAGGGGTTAGGCCACAGTCCACCACGATGGCCTAGTGCCACATAAAATATTGATTGAGATTTACTGGAATCTAGAGGGGAGAGACTACTATGTCAGGACTTTGTGTCCGATATAGCGATAGGCTCGCCCCCTATCGCATCGTGGGACGGAACACACAAGGCGAAATAGGGTGTCCTGGTAGCACCTTTGGCTACCCTTCTGGTAAAAAGGCGGGAGTTTATGTATACATATGTACTCTATAAAGCCGTCCCGACCTTACATAATACCGTTATATTTTAGTATATTTTCATGTCTCCTTCACAGTCGGTTAATTTTTGTATAAAGGTTGATGTGTATTGACCCGTGAACGCCTCTGATTTTCTATTGGGTTAGCGATTATTCAAATATATACTTTTGATTTAATTACGTATTCAAATGTTACGAATACGCTCATTTCGTTCTGTACTCTAATTTATAAATTAACTAGCGGTCGAGCCCGGCTTCACCCGGGTACAGATAATTAGTCCAGTCCACATCAATAACATATTTCGCCTACTGTTTTATATTGTACTGTAACTCAATGTGACCGCCGTCGACTATATTGCTTTTCTCGTCCTGTCCCGTTATATCCCGTTCTGTCCCGTCTCATGCTGTCCTATGGCGAAAAGCATGCAATCCTGTCCTCTCCTGCCCCGTGTCATCCCTGCGAATTTGAAAGAGTAGAAAATATGTACGTTTGAATGTCAGACTCATCCCACGGGAACACTACATTTTTTCGGGATAAAAAGTAGCCTATGTTCTTCTCCATGGTTTAATACATCTCTATAAATGTTATCAAAATCGGTTCAGCCGTTTTCGTGTGAAAACTGAACAAACATACAATACATTCGTTCGCATTTTGTACTGCTGTGTAATATATTGTTAATCGACTTCAAAAAAAGGAAGAGGTTCTCAATTCCTCGAAATTTTTGTTTTTATTTATTGTTAAGTTTTATTCGGGGTCTTGCGTGTATTGATAATCACCACGCACTATAACGGTGAAGGAAAACATCCTGAGGAAACCTGCATACTATAGCGATCAGCAAGAATTTATATGCTATGTAAATTCCGCCAACCCGCACTAGGCCAGCGTGGTGGACTAAATGGCCTAGCCACTCTCAATCGTACTCTCGATTGTAGAGGAGGCCCGTGCCATGCGGTGGGACGTATGTATATGGGCTCATATAGTACGGTACGGTAAGTTTTATTTGGTGTACAATAAAAGTTATAAATAAAATGTACTTAAAAACGTGCATAATAGATTCTGATCCTCGGATTTGAACCCGTATAAACCCAAAGCAAGTATACATAGCAACTGAGCTATAATAGCAATGATAAAATAATCTTTCTGTCCGTCTCGATGGCGTTGAACCCGCTCCGCTCACTCATGCCACAAATATTCTCATTTTCTATACATGTAATTATATTTGTAGGGTTGTCTGTTTGTTATTTAATTGTTGTTTTATATTGTATTAAATGTTTTATTGATTTTAATATTTTATTTATAATCAGTTTGTAATGGGTATATCAAGACTGCTACCGAAAACGAAGCCAGGTGGTATTAGTGACTTTAGACACAATGCAATTACTTAAATTTGTTGCAAAAAAAGTGACGATTTTTTTTTCGGTTTTTAATTTTCGTATCATCGTATTTGGGTGGTGAATACATACATTTCCCTAAAAAAATAATGTCCATCCTTTTATTTTTTGAGACGCTATAGTACGCAAGGCTTTAAATTATAATTTTAGCAAAAACTATGGATTTACCACCCAAACACAATGATATTTAAAACATTACAAAAATAAATCGTCGCGTTTTTTGCAAAAAATTTAGTTGCATCGTGTCTGTAGTCACTAAAACTACCACCTGGCTTCGTTTTCGGTAGCAGTCTTGATATACCCTGTATTTTAAAACCTTTTTTTGATATTGAATGTTTGGTCTTTTTCGCTTAAACTGAATACAAGTAGTTCGAAAGGGACAAAACATTTGATAATTTAAATAGGTTTACAAACTGTCTATGAATAAGGCCTTTGTTTAATTTACTAGACATTTTTATAATAGGCGTTTATAGTATTCTATGTATCAGTATCAGCCCATATACGTCCCACTGCTGGGCACGGGCCTACTCTACAATCGAGAGAATCGATTGAGAGTGTTTAGGCCATATAGTCCTCCACGCTGGCATAGTGCGGGTTGGCGGACTTACATACCGTAGAAATTCTTTTAAAATCGCTACGGTATGCAGGTTTCCTCACGATGTTTTCCTTCACCATTGTATTCTATTCTATGTACAGTATTATTCTAAAGCGAGATTTGAACCTGCGACCTCTAGTTTTGGCATTCAGATACACCATCCTAAACCGTCTGATGCTATTCGATACTCTGTCTAGACGGCATTAGCACTTACCATCAGGTGCAATGTAGTCATTGTGCCGTGCCAGAATAAAAAAAAAAAACTAACCAAGCTATAATTTCCGTTTCCTTGTTATTTTATTATTAATAGCATTATGTGTAGTCTTTTATCGCAATTCCATGGCTAGAGATTGCCTTGAGCGATAAGACCGCAATTCGTAATTTTCCTTGTTTAATAACTATGGCAAATTGGCAAGCTCACTCACCGAATGAAACGTGACAAAGCTGTTACTTCTCTATGGTTTTCTTTGCGACAGTGGCGCCCCGGTCGAGACAAGACATTTGTACTGTAACTTTAACGAGCTGCAGCAATGGTCTTCTACAAATAATATGAAAGGGTGCGTGGTGGCCCAATAACCGCACCGAGACAAATGTTTGTGTGTATTGTATTGTATTGTGTGTATTAGCAAGTTGAAGTGGCAATGGGCGGGGCACATAGCACGGAGAACTGATGGCCGATGGGGCCAAAACGTTCTCCAATAGAGGCCACGAAGCGGAAAGCGCAGCGTAGGACGTCCACCCACAAGATGGTCAGACGACCTGGTAAAGGTCGCGGGACGTCGCTGGATGCAGGCTGCCTCCAACAGCTCACCGTGGAAATCATTGGTAGAGGCCTATGTTCAGCAGTGGACTTCCTTTGGCTGATGGATGGATGGATTGTATTGTATCAGCCCATGTACGTCCCACTGCAGGGCACGGGCCTCCTCTACAATCGCGAGTACGATTGAGAGTGGTTACGCCATACAGTCTAATGTTAATGTTTGTATGATCCACTGGTATCTGTTTCGTGTCTAGGTGTTTGTTACTAAAGTCTCTCGTAGCGTCTGATACACAAGACTCGATCGTAGTGCGGGGTAAATTATGTATGTGACTGTTGGGTGTGCAGCCTCCGTGGCACAGTCTGTTAGACGTCGGCTGTGAAATGAGAAGCTGTGGGTTCGATCCCCGCACCGAGACAAACGTTTGTGAGTTCTACAAGTATTTGTCTCGGGTCTGGGTGTTTGTGAGATCGAAAAGTCTCTCGTAGTTCCTGATACATGACACAAGGACTCGATCTTAGTGTGGGGTCAGGACTATGTATGTGACTGTTGGGTGTATTTATTTATCTAATCGGCCAGCATCTAACGACTTCCTGCTTCATTTATTTTTATTTATTTCACTACACAATGCCTCGTAATTTGTCCATGTTTTAATGTCCTACTATTCAGTTAGTGCAATATATTTGTACATTTTCCTGTATATTTAAATATCGGTATTATTAGACTGCCTCGTGGCGCAGGTGTATTACGGTATGATTGCAAAGCTGAGGTCTCGGGTTCTAATCCCGGTTCTAATCTATTTTAGTTTTCGAATGTTATGTCCCATTCGAACGACTTTTGAATTCAGTTTGAGCGAAGAAGACAAAACATTATGAAACATTAACTATGAATAAAGCCGTTATTGACATCCCTAATCGATGTGCAGTTGAGCTGTGCTAGTGATGTGACACTAAGAAATATCGATAATATTTAGACAACTTTTTTTTTATTCTGCAACGGCAAAGTGACCACAATGCGCTTGATGGTAAGCGCGGTGCAGATATAGTATCCACCGACGTGAGATATTCATCTCTCGACACACTGACGCCTGATTGTATCCGGATATACACAGATTCCTACACGACACGTGGCTCACTATGACGGCTCTTTTACCGCTGTGTACGATCGCTATCCGGATAGGTATATCAGTTTTACAAAAGCAGGAATATTGCTCAGCTTCCCATAAACCAAGTGTTTATAAATACGATTGATCATACAGGGAACAGCTTATAAACATATTCTAGGAATTAATTTCGATGCAGATCATAGGTTTCGAGTAAGTCATAAATATTTCTAAAATTAACCGAGTTCAAAAACGAGTGTTACAAGGTCACGGAGCTATGCTGTATTCAATTTAAACATAATTATAAATGGGTGTTTGGAAAAAATTACCTATTTTTTAAGTTGATTTGGACCGACTTTTTTTGCTGAACCAAAAGCTGTTAAGCTCTTTCGGTACCTCGTGGGAGGCCGAAAGACTATTGCGATGTTGTGTGTGTTGAACAAACGAGTGTTACTTGACTCACTATGACGGCTCCTTAACCGCTTTGTACGGCATCCATGGGACTGAGAAAAATCAGAAATGAACTTTGGGATTTGAACCTAGCTTTTTGCGTGGTTCGATAAAGCTGAACCGGTTTTTCGATAGTCCCCATCACTAATACTTATGTAGGACAAACGCGTCAGTGTTTACGTTGGAGCGCAAACGATTTATCTGTAATTGTATGTATTCTGACGTCATACTTTATCTTCCTGCCTCGTTAGTGTAATGTTTAAATGGATTTATATTAGCATTGTAGAATAACTTGGTAATCCAGACAGACGTACGGAGGAATTGGTAACCGATCTTAATCGTTTGACAGCAAAGGCGGATCAGATGTTGAAAGCGCCCTAGGCAAGCACTTCAAAGCGCCCCCCTAGCAGCCATACTTAAAAAAATACTTACTTCGAAAGAACGACGAATTGTCTTATTGCATATTTGCTGATTTTACTTGTGAATGAGTGAAATACACCATGTTATAACGCAAACGATCAGACGCAGATGATGTTTCTCATAAGTATCATAATTATAGCGATGGTTTTGCAAGAAACACAGATATCTGAAATCGTGCGCGCCCCTTCGCAACCTAGCGCCCCTAGGCACTGGCCTAGTTTGCCTTAGGGATAATACGCCGCTGTTTGACAGCATCCGTGGCGCAGTTGGTTAGACGCCGGCTGTGAAACGAGAGGCAGGATTTCGCACTGAGACAAATGTTTGTGTGAACAGATACGTTTCGGGTCTGTTGTGGGATCGAAGAGTCTCGTAGTTTCTGATACGACACAAGAGTGGTATATTAGTGTGTGGTCTGGACTCAGGGCAAACCCTCAACCAACTCATAACCCAACCAATCTTACGATTATATGGGCTCACACATCAGAAGACGACGCGCGCTGAACCTGCTTTCTGCGTTGCAGTGTGCACACTGCCGCGCTCGTTGCAGTCGCTTCCTACAAATCGTTTGCTCTGTCCTTTGTCCCTAATTATTTGCAGTTCACCCCGTCATGGGGCATGCACAGCACATGACGTTGACACTCAGGGTAGTGTGACTCTTTGTGCATTAATAAATTTGAGCATTATTAAGCTATAAGACTGCCACGGTGGCGTAGTGGTACTACGGTATGATTGCAAAGCTGAGGTCTCGGGTTCGAATCCCGGGTCGGGCAAAGTGATATTGGATTTTTCTATTCATTATTAGCCCGGAGTCAGGAATTTGTGCCCGATATGGCGATAGGCTCGCCCCCTATCACATCGTGGGACGGAATATACAAGGCGAAACGTGGGTGTTCTAGTAGCACCTCTGCCTACCCCTTCTGGGAAAAAGGCGTGTGGTTATGTATGTAAGCTATAAGTCCTTTGGCCAAATGGCGGGACGACTTGCACAAGAGGGCCGGCAATGACTGCATGCATAAAGCAGTAGACCGGGTTCTGTGGCGTAGCTGTAGAAGGCCTATGTCCAGCAGTGGACTGCAACGGGCTGATGATGATGAAGACATGAATCTTAACCATCTTTCGTCTGGGGAAACTTTATTTGAATAGATTAACGTCAGTGGCATTGTATTTTTGTATTGTATCAGCCCATATACGACCCACTGCATGGCACTGGCTTCCTCTACAATCGAGAGTACGATTGAGAGTGGTTAGGCCATATAGTCCACCACGCTGGCCTAATGCGGGTTGGCGGACTTTTACATACCATAGAAATTTATACAAATCGCTATGGTATGCAGGTTTCCTCACGATGTTTTCCTTCACCGTTATAGTGCGTGTTGATTGACTATCAATACACACATGACTCCGAAAAGTCAGAGGTGTGCCCTGGGATTTGAACCCGCGACCACCGTACATTGTACACTTGCAACATTGTACTAGGCAGTCACTTCGTTGTGCCGGCAAAAAAATACATAAAAGTTACAAACCAACAATCACGTTTCTTAGTAATTCCTTGGATTCTCAGAATGTTACTTTTCATACTGTATTGATTATTCGCTTGTTGAATACTAATCGGCGCCCAATGTATGGCGTGTTGGTGTGTCATGTTTATTTATAATTGTCGCATTCCTGAGATGTTTGACGAATGTTTGGGCAAATTATCTGATTTGAGATAAGATATTATACTTTTGGATATAACATTCGATTACTAAAATATGTTTTAAATGAATAGGGTGGATAATGAATACGAAAAATTATTTGTTCTTATTTTCTATTTTTTTTATTATTTCACTTTGATTAATTTTATGATTGTTCGGTTTTTTATGTTTATAAAACTTAATTGTAGTATTACTCAGCAGTTATTTGTTATACAGTGCATGTTGTGACGCCTGCAGGTAGTACATTAAGCATGCTACCATATTGAAAGTGTGTTAGATATAAAATATAATATAACTACCACTGGATGTCCTTAAATAAATAAATAAATAAAATCCAATCTCAACGCCCGACCCGGGATTCGAACCCGAGTCCTTGGCGCTGTATTCGTTCCGTAGTACAACTGTGCTACCTAGGCAGTCGTATGACTGTTGGGTATATTTATCTAATATAAAATGACTCATAGTCTAAACTTCAAAAATAAGATGCAATATTGCGAAGTATTTTGCGGTATGCAGACAAACGACATTTTACAGTATCGCAAGTGAGTCAATGTACGACTTAACATAATGACGATGTCGCAAGGTCGTGTGTATACAGACTTTATACGTCCCACTGTTGGGTATCGGGATCTGCATAGTATAATGTTATGTCAGAACTGAGATTCAAAAGTGGCTATAACGGCGAATGAAAACATCGTGAGGAAACCTGCGTACTATAACGATTTGTAATAATTTCTATGGTATGTAAAGTCCGCCAACCCGCACTAGGCCAGCGTGATGGATTTTATGGCCTATTCCTACTCAATCGTTCTCTCGATTGTAGAGGAGGCGCGTGCCCTGCAGCGCCTTCTTTATAATCAAGAGCACGATTCTCTCAATCAGGTTAAACCGTATGTAATTATAAAGATATAATACAAAATCCCATGCAAAATAATCTTTGAAATTCTGTCTGTATCTGTATCGACCCATATACACGTCCCACTGCAGGGCCCGGGCGTCCTCTACAATCGAGAGTACGGTTGAGAGGAATTACGCCATATAGTCCACCACGCTGGCCTAGTGCGGGTTGGCGGACTTTACATACCATAGAAATTCTTGCAAATCTCTATGGTATGCAGGTATCACACGATGTTTTCCTTCGTCGTTATAGTGCGTGGTGATTGATTATCAATACACACATGACTCCGAAAAGTCAGAGGTGTGCCTTGGGATTTGAACTCGCGACCACCGTGAACATGTTAGCAGTCGTGGTACGTTTACCAACATGTTTATACGTTTACCAACGTATTTACTAAATATATATACACATATGTACATGCGTTATCGATTCTTAAAACGCAATTTTTACATATTGTTTACCTCAATCGTTAAAATATAACTGGATCGCTCGTTTTCCGCTTATAAAAACTTATATTTAAAACAGAGATATAAACCGGTCTGTATTTTTGTATAGGTGAATGAATATAACCTATGAATCATTGCTGTTATCATTTGTATGTGTCTAGTTTGCAATTATATTTAAAAGAATATATCGCGAGGAAACCTGTATATCTTATGGCTCTTTAGGCGTTTATTATGGTAGGGGAAGTTCGCCAGCTTAAATTGGCCAGCGTGGTGGATTTTGGCCTAAACACTCTCAATAAAGGAGACCTATGCTCTGCAAAGGAGTGTTTATGGTCTGATATGTTTATATTGTCAAAAATAAATACTGGTTTTTCTTTACATCGATTTAATTTTAAGAATATGATCTTTCTATAGGAAGTTCAAGTTGACGGGGGTAATTGGCTGTATATATGATACCTATGCTGCCATTGTAGACGTAACCAACATGAAGAACGATATTTTAATAGAAAGGATATCATTTTTAATGTTATGGCTGTATGTATTTCCCTAATGTGGCCAAAAGACTAGAAGCCATGATGTATTTTTTTTCTGAAACGGCACAGTGACTGCATTGCACCTGATGGGAAGTGCTAATGCCGTCCAGACAGAGTATCGAATGGCATCAGACGGTTTAGGATGGTGTAGGATCTGAATGCCAAAACTAGAGGTCGCAGGTTCAAATCCAAGGCACTTATTGTTTATATTAAAAAATATGCTTAAAAGCTATAATTACTACTACTATTCTGCTCTTGCAGATATGATAAGCCGGCGACACATCTATGATCCAGCGTTGTGGATGTTCATGTGCAGTGATCACTTACCATCAGGTGACCTGTTTACTCGTTAGCCGGACCTGTATCAGCCCGTATATGTCCCACTGCAGGGCACGAGCCTCCTCCAACCGAAAGCACGACCGAGAGTGGTTAGGCCGCAGCCGAATTCTATAAAAAACATATCCATCCATCCATCTATGAGCCAAAAGAAGTCCACTGCTGAACATAGGCCTCTCCTAATGATTTCCACAGTGACCTCTTGGAGGCAGCCTGCATCCTGCATCCTGCATAAAAAACATATACAAGTTCCCAACCCAACTTGCTAAGTGCGTGGTGGTCTGTTGGTAACGGACCAGACTCGGCTGCCTACATGATCTCGGTGGTCGCGGGTTCAAATCCCAGGGCACACCTCTGACTTTTCGGAGTTATGTGTGTATTGATAGTCAATCACCACGCACTTTAACGGTGAAGGAAAACATCGTGAGGAAACCTGCATATTGTAGCGATTTTGAAAAAAATTCTACGGTATGTAAGTCCGCCAACCCGCACTAGGCCAGCGTGGTGGACTATATGGCCTAACCACTCTCAATCGATTCTCTCGATTGTAGAGTAGGCCCGTGCCCAGCAGTGAGACGTATATGGGCTGATAAAAAAAAACCCAACTTACTTCACATAAAGGAATATTCTAATACATGATTAATGTATTATCATTTATGTTTATCTATGTAGCGCCATGATGAGCATTACTCATCAGTATTTCGGACAATCGACGTTCAAAGCATTGGGTATATGATAAGTTGAGGTGTAATCATTTGTAACACCTTTTTGTTAGCAAGAACGACTGGCAAGTTGCTTGCATGATGGTGTCACGACATAAATAGTTACTAAACCACTTAGAACTTATAATTAGTAAATAGTAAGTACATGGAAATGAATTGGACCTATAAATTGATGCATCCAACAGTCACATACATTTTATTGGTGGTAGGTCTCTCATATTGAAAGTGGTAGAGCCACGCTGTTGTCAGTCATGACTCAGCATGAATGGGCAGGCTCGTCCGGGACGGTACCACTGTCTCACAGGAAATCGAAGTGAAGCGACAACTTTGTTGTTGCGTTTCGTTCGGTGAGTGAGATTGCCTGATACTCAATACTCGTATCCTCTGCCTATCCTTTTCCTTCCCGCTCCCTTTCCAATTTAATGGACCGGCAACACATCAATGATCCAAGCGTTGTGGATGTTCATGTGCAGTGATCACTTACCATCAGGTGACCTGTTTGCTCGTTTACCGGACCTATGCAACAAAAAAAGGTTTAAAAAGTTACGTTTGCTATAGACGAAAGCTGAATTGTGGTTGACTAAGCAACTAGACACTAATAAGTAACGGCCGCACTCAGAGATGTTTCATATCAAATTCAATTAAATTGTTCCTAAGTAAAGATTCTTTTAAGTCTTCGATAGTTGAGTGTTACCAGTGATGACATACGGCATCGAGACGTGGCCTCTTACTATGGGCCTTATTAGGAGGCTCAAAGTCACTCAACGAGCTATGGAGTGGGCTATGTTCGGGGTTTCCTTACGAGATCGATTCAGAAATGAGGAGATCCGTAGGAGAACTAAAGTAACCGACATAGCCCAGTGGATTAGCAAGTTGAACTGGCAATGGGCGAGGCACATAGCACGGAGAACTGATGGCCGACGTGGCCAAAAACTTCTCGAATGGAGGCCACGAAGCGGAAAGCGTAGCGTGGGACGTCCACTCACTAGGTGGTCGGACGACCTGGTAAAGGTCGCGGGACGTTGCTGGATGCAGGCTGCGTCCAGCAGGTCACTGTGGAAATCATTAGGAGAGGCCTATGTTCAGCAGTGGACTTCCTTTGACTGATAGATTGGATTGGAAAGATTCTCTTCGTAAAATCAACACTAAGTAAAGATTTAGTTGACATTAAATGTCTTCGAGTACGACAATAAGTTTTTAGAATGACACTAACACATCTGTTAGTCCCTTGCGAGCCTAATCCCAGTTAAACTTACTAATGTACTTAGAGACTTAAGTTACTTAAAGCAACTACCTCACTAAGCTTTTGGTTTAATGGACCACTCAGTAAGTAAGAATAAACTAGACATTTTACTAAATCATCATTAGTTTTCTCCCGCTGGAACATGAAGCCGGGAAACTTCAGTTAATTATAAACTTTAAAGGCCTTAATTAACTCGGATGAGCGAAGGATTAACTTTAGTACAAGGCTTCAGAAATGACTCGATTATAGTCACACGTGCAATTCTGACTCCTAAGTAATTGAAGCTAACAAAGTCGTTAATTGTTTTGACTCGGCAAGCCTACTCAATGGTGAAATGATGTATGTTATTGATCAACGCAATTATGCCGGCCGGCTCATTATAAGGTATTTGACTCCATTGTTTTAAGTATTTATCAAAAGGTATCCATATCCAAAATCTAGCAAACAAAGAATTTTGAAAATCCGTTCCTAATAAAACAAGTTAAAACGTTTTAAATCTTGTAGTGGGAGTAAATGAAAAGGGAAGCAAAACAAAACCAGTGACGTCACTAGTGTCAATTATCCATTTGTGTGCGCGTGTGAAAGAGACGGCAAGATATTCCAACTACATACATACATAAACTCACGCCTTTTTCCCAGAAGGGTTAGGCAGAGGTGCTACCAGGACACCCACATTTCGCCTTGGTATGTTCCGTCCCGCGATGTCATAGGGGGCGAACCTATCGCCATATCGGGCTCAAATTCCTGACTCCGGGCCGAGAATTAATAGAAAAATCCAATATCACTTTGCCCGACCCGGGATTCGAACCCGAGACCTCAGCTTTGCAATCATACCGTAGTACAACTACGCCACCGAGGCAGACAATATTCGGATAGGATATTGACTGAGGATATTCCAACTACGCTCTTACTTTTTTCATTAAATACTAAAATTTGCCTTACAAGCTAATTTAATACCGTTTTCGCAGAATGGTTTATTACGTAAATGTAAATACACTCAAACTACGATTCCGCGCGAAACGTATTTTCAATGACGTCACATCGGGCGAGTGACGTAATTTTCCGTCTACGCAGAATAGAAAGGTTTCAAAAGTTGTCAAGGCTGGCGGAATGATGCGTCATAGCTCTTTTATTGAGATTTATTGTAAATGTCGTAATGATATCCAATTAAAACGTAGATTTTTCTGGTGGTAGGATATTCGCATCCGCCCGGAAACTGGGCAGTTCACGATGGTGGAAGACCCGTCATACCGATCTACGCAAGTCTGCTTGTTTTATTCAGTTTGAGCAGGCCGGCATAATATGCTAGTATGCTCAAATGACAGCCTCCGTGGCGTAGTTGGTTAGACGTCGACTGTGAAACGAGAGGCTGCGCGGGTTCGATCCCCGCACCAACACAAATGTTTGTGTGGCCCACATATTTGTGTCGGGTCTGAGTGTTTGTGAGACCAAACAGTCTCGTAGGTCCTGATACCCACGACACAAGACTCGATCTTAGTGTGGGGCCAGGACTATGTATGTGAGTGTTGGGTGAATTTGTTTTTTTTCACCATCTGCTAAAACTTAAAATTGATGAATTGAATCCACTGCCCCGGATGATAATGCGTACGGGAATCTAGATGTGTCAACCGGCAATAGACAATTATCACCTACCATTCAACACAATTATGCCACTACGTTTAGCTCCATATTAATACCGGAAATGAACCCTAGACCTCATGCAACCGGCTTCTTAACCGAGCCACAGTCAATGTTCTCTAGATAGTCAAAGCTATCAGTTACATGCGGTCAGTTAGCTAAATGGACAATTGATTGACCGCGTAAACTATGGTTTATGTAACTTTGATATCGGGTTAAAGTTTAGTGGTTATACTGAGAGTTCGTGTAGTTATCTCGGTTCGATTCTCCTAGACACATCTATGTATCTGTATCTGTATCAGCCCATATACGTCCCACTGCAGGGCACGGGCCTCCTCTACAATCGAGAGTACGATTGAGAAGGGTTATGTCATTGTCTACCACGCTGGTCTAGTGCGGGTTGGCGGACTTAATTCTCCAAGTCACAAATTATGAAATATGAAACGCTATAAGAACATATTGGTTTCTTGGATTTACGCAAATTTTACACCTTGAACTAGAACTAGTAGCTGAGGTTTCGGGTTCGAATCCCGGGTCGGGCAAAGTGATATTGGATTTTTCTATTTATTATCAGCCCGGAGTCAGGAATTTGTGCTCGATATGGCGATAGGCTCGCCCCCTATCACATCGTGGGACGGAATATACAAGGCGAAACGTGGGTGTTCTGGTAGCACCTCTGCCTGCCCCTTCTGGGAAAAAGGCGTGTGTTTATGTATGTTTACACCTTGATATAAAAGTATTTGTTACAGATTGTATCGCGAATTTGGTTTGATTTTTTAATTATTTACATCGTAAATAAAGTGGTGTACATAACTATTTTAGGAAAGCGATGTATTTACTTCCCAAATATGACGACAAGTGAAAAATTACAACAACAAAATTGTCGCTTTTTTGACGTGGCCACGAAATTTGTGGAGGATTCGAAACAACGTCGGGAAGTTAAACAATGTAGAAATTAAATCAAATTCGCGATAAAAGCCGTAACAAAATGTTTTATTGCAAAGATATAAGATATATACATACATAATATATAAGGTTATGGTTCTATCTTTGAAGGAGTTGGAAGTGATGCCACAATTCCCAACCAGGAGTTGCAGTGGCGGGTGTGAGGGCGGGACAGTCTCTAAGTCCCACCGAAAGTTCGTCAAATTTATTCCGTCCCTAGATAAATAGTAGAGTGTAACCTGTTAAATTAAATACTGCTTCTATATTGGATTACTTTTAATTAACTAAATACTTTAATACAGCGGGAATAGCACTTTACACTTTCATAGACAGGTTACCACAGACAATTGAATATCAAGCAAAGACAAAGAGGAAATACAGAATAAAAATTAAAAATCAAAATAGAGTAAGGCACTAATTTCACTTTTCTTTGATACAGATTAAACATAATTTCAACATAACCCCAAACCAGACACAAATTCCAGGCCCAGTGAACTTAAGAAATTTGACTCCGAAAAGTCAAAGTTTTGTCAGCCTCCGGGGCGCAGTTGGTTAGACGCCGGCTGTGAAACTAGAGGCCGCGAGTTCGATCCTCGCACCGATAGAAATGTTTGTGTGGTCCACAAATATTTGTTTCAAGTCTGGGTATTTGTGAGACCGAAAAGTCTCTCGTAGCTCCTGATACCCACGACACAAGACTTAATTGATCTTAGTGTGGCAGGACTAATGACTATGCATATGACTGTTGGGAGTATTAATTTAGAAGTGTGCCCTGGGATTTAAACCCGCGACCCCGGCATTTCTCGGAAATATACATGAAAATTGTGAAATTTTGCATATGAAAATAAAAATAGGCAATACTAAGACATGCGATAGACTAATAAATTGCGCCAGTATACAATTTAGTTTTAGCCACTTCGCTAGAAAACGTATTTGCAATATACAAGTAAAATTCTCACAATTCTTTCACAATGCTTTTCTGTTAATTGTGTATTGAGGTCGAATTTTTATTTATCTATTTTCCCATTTTTCTAACTTGAAGGAAAAATAAAGCTTATACAGTCGCTATGAAGTCCGATTATCAAGTTATCAATATTTTTCCTTAGCATCTACTCTGTGTCAGCCCATACACGTCCCACTGCAGGGCACGGGCCTCCTCTACAATCGAGAGTACGATTGAGAGGGGTTAGGCCATAGTCCACCACGCTGGCCTAGTGCGAGTTGGCCTACATAGTATGGATTTTTTTATTGTAATGAATGGCGAGACGAGCATGCCATTCGCCTGATGGTTAGCGATACGACCGCTCATGGACTATTCTGTTATTTTTAATTAAGTTATTTAAAAAGAGGCGTGAATGTATGTATATACATAAATATTTACGCCGTTTTTTTCCAGAAGGGGTAGGCAGAAGTTCTCCCGGCTACTAAAAGGATCACCTACGTTTCTCCTTGCATGTTCCGCCCCAGAATGTGATGGGGCGAGCCTATCCCCATATCGGGCACAAATTCCTGACTCCAATGGTTTTGCCATTGGAGTCAGGAATTTGACATTTAACAATGAATTACAAAGTAATGCAATTACTCTGAAATACGTAAGTTACAGTTTCTAAAGACTGTAAAAAATCAAGTCATACAAAGTCCTGCAAGGCAACATCACAATTCTCTTTCGGCCTCCCACGAGCCACCGAAAGAGCTTAATAACTTTTGGTTCAGCAAAAAAATTCAGTCAAAATCAAGTTAAAAAATAGATCATTTTATCTTTCCCAAACACTCATTTATAATGATGTGTAAAATAAATACAGCATAGCTCCGTGACCTTGTAACACTCGTTTTTGAAGTCGGTTAATTTTAGAAATATTTATGACTTACTCGAAACCTATGATCTGCATCGAAATTATTTCCTAGAATATGTTTATAAGCTGTTCCCTGTATGATCAATCGTATTTATAAACACTTGGTTTATGGGAAGCTGAGTAATCTACCTGCTTTTGTAAAACTGATATCACATTGTGTGACGGAGCATACAAGGCGAAACTTGGGTGTCCTGGTTACTACCAGGAGAACCTCTGCCCACCCCTTATGGGAAAAAGGCGTGAGTTAATGTTTTATGTGATAAATGATTCAATATTCCGGGCGTTATCGCCTCACTTGGATGTAAACAGGTGTAAAATGACGTAATACGTCGTGACAGAATAGATCGGATCATGATCGGGGTGAACGACCCCAACTCGAGTCATGAATGACATTGTCTGACTTTAGAGAAGTCGACACGTGATTATTGCAGACTTGAGATAAGTTAGGGTTCATTCATGTTAAATTTTACCCTTCGTGGCGCAGTTGGTTAGACGCCGGTGGTGAAAGAGGTCGCGGGTTCGATCCTCGCACCGAGACAAATTTGTCTGAACCATGGAATTGTGTGAGGTACCGTTCTGGGTGTTTGTGAGACCGAAAAGTCTCTCGTAGTTTCTGATACGCGACACAAGACTCGATGTTAGTGTGGGGTCAGGACTATGTATGTGACTGTTGGGTGTGTTTATTCCTATTATATGTACTTTAGTGCGTAGTGGCCTGTTGGTAAACGGACCAGACGCGGCTGCCAACACGTTCACGGTGGTCGCGGGTTTAAATCCCAGGGCACGCCTCTGACTTTTCGAAGTTATGTGTGTATTGATTGTCAATTACCACTCGCTATAAAGGTGACGGAAAACATCGTGAGGAAACCTGCATACCGCAGCGGTATATAAGTCTATATGGCCTAACCACTCTCAATCGTGCTCTCGATTGTAGAGGGCCGTGCCCTGCAGTGGGACATATATGGGCCGATACACTCCAGTGCAGTTTGTACTTTGTAAATCTAATGCAATAATGCATTTCATAAATCTTGGCCATCAATATGTACTTAATATGTAGAACATTAGCATTTTATTATATGTGTACTTAAAATATTATTAATTTTGAAAAATTAATTCGGGTTTGCGCTAGTGCCTGTTCGACTTTTTTCCTATCACATTTTAGGAATTTTGCAACGCAAGTCAAGTCAATTTTGCTACTAGTCTATTCTGCCTACCCCTCAACTCAGGCGTGAGCATACTCTGTTTAGCCAGTAGAATTCTAGTCTATATTTATACTGAGTAATGTTAACACCGACTGAGCAGTGTTTGTCAAACAAATCCTTAGTGTGACGTCATTTGTGTATCGTGACGCAGTGCGTCTTCCTGGACTCTATTTACTGGGGCTATATGTAACTGTTATTTATAAATTACGTGCGGTTGTTCTATAATGTTATATGATAATAATAATAAATAAATACACCCAACAGCCACATACATAGTCCTGACCCCACACTAAGATCGATTCTTGTGTCGTGTATCAGGAACTACGAGAGACGTTTCGGTCTCACAAACACCCAGACCCGACACAAATACTTGTGGTTCATGCAAATTTGTGTCGGTGCGGAAATTGAACCCGTGGCCTCTCGTTTCACAGTCGGCGTCTAACCAATTACGCCACGGAGGCTGTCAGCAACACCACAGCATCTATTTGACACCCTCCATGGCGGAGTTGGTTACACTCCGGCTGTGAAACGAGAGGCCGCGGGTCCGATCCCCGCACCAACACAAATGTTTGTGTGGCCCACAAATATTTGTATCGGGTCTGGGTATTAGTGAGACCGAAAAGTCTCGTAGCTTCTGATACTCACAACACAAGACTCGATCTTAGTGTGGGATCAGGATTATGTATGTGACGTTTGGGTGTATTTATTTAAAAAAATATGCATTGTTGTCATATTTCGTGGTCAAAGCTACAAAGCTACAATCAGTACCAGCGTTTCAAAGTTTATCAGCATAATTACGTAGACATCTGATAGATAACACGGCGTGTTGTACTCGTGCTGTATTATCTTTATTAATTCAGATCACGTGTATCAGCGAAGGTCAGGCATTCTCGTCGCGGAAGGAAATGTAAGGAAAAACTGATAACTGGGTATAAGGCTTACAATAATTTCTACGTGGAGCCAACCCGTAGAAATGACTGCCTCGGTGACGTAGTTGTACTATATATGATTGCAATGCTGAGGTCTCGGGTTCGAATTCCGAGTCGGGCAGTGATATTGGATTTTTCTATTCATTATCAGGCCGGAGTCAGGAATTTGCGCCCAATATGGCGATAGGCTCGCCTCCTATCACATCGTGGGATGAAACATACAAGACGAAATGTGGGTGTCCTGGTAGCACCTCTGCCTACCCCTTCTGGGAAAAAGGCGTGTGTGTATGTATGTATGGAGCCACCCCACACTAGACCAGCGTGATTTTTATTACATAAGTCCGATAAACTAGCAAACAGGTCACCTGATGGTAAGTGACTGTCTACTGACGGTAGGTTTCTCGTGTAAGAGGCCGCCTGTATTGGTACCACCGCAATGTCTATTTCTCCCGCCAAACAGTAGTGTATATGCACTGTTGTGTTCCGTTTTGAAGGACATCGTAGCTAGTGCAACTACTGGACGTAATGACACTTAACTTATGTCTCAGGATGGCGAGCGCAGTGGAATGCCAAACATTGGTTTGCAATTCATCGTGATTTGGTTTTGTTACTGTCCATGAGCGGTTGTATCGCTTACCATCAGGCGTATGGCGCGCTCGTCTCGCTATTCATTGTAATAAAAAAAGTAAAATATTCACAGTTGTTTCATAAAATCTTGATACGTTCAGTTCAAAATTAATTGTTCTTCGTAGAAACGCATACAAGCCCACGCAATTTCTGTACGGTTCGGTCTAATTATATCGTCACAGCCGTGAGACCGTAACCTCAGTTCGCAAATAGCCGTGACGTAGAATGACGTCATCACTGCGACATACGTCACACCGCGGATTTCGTGAAACATTATAAGCGCAAAAATCATAAATTATTATGATCTGTTTTGATCGTGATATGTCAGACGGTTTTTCTTATTCAATCCAATCCATCAGCCAAAGGAAGTCCACTGCTGAACATAGGCCTCTCCCAATGATTTCCACAGTGACCTGTTGGAGGCAGCCTGCATCCAGCGACGTCTCGCGACCTTTACCTTTTGTTATTACACTCTTAGTATTGTTACTTATTTAAGTATTTTTTGAAGTAGTTGTTTTTTTTAGAAATACGTAAATACTTTTTGATTGACAAAGGAGAAAGTTTATTTATCTATTTATTTAATATTTGTTGTACACACATAACATACATAAACTCACGCCTTTTTCCCAGAAGGGGTAGGCAGAGGTTCTCCTGGTAGTATTCAGGCACCCACGGTTCGCCTGGTCTGTTTCGCCCCAGGATGTGATAGGGGGCGAGCCTATCGCCATATCGGGTACAAATTCTTGACTCCGGGCTGATAATGAATGGAAAAATCCACTATCACTAGCCCGACCTGTAATTCGAACCCGAGACCTCAGTTTTGTAATCCTACCGTACAACTACGCAACCGAGGCAGTTGTTGTACACAAATAGTTAAAAGAATATTATAAAGACATAATATATGAAAAAGTACAAAAGGCGGTCTTATCGCTTATAGCTATAAGCAATCTCTACCAGACAACCTTTGGATGGATATAGTAACTATACAGGGTATATCAAGACTGCTACCGAAAACGAAGCCAGGTGGTAGTTATAGTGACTACAGACACAATGCAACTAAAATTTTTCCAAAAAAAAGGCGACGTTTTTTGTATTTTTTTCCTAGCATCGTATTGGGGTGGGATATAGTATTTACCATTTGTATTTACTAAATACATACATTTTCCTAAAAAAATAATGTACACTGGCGACCCCCTTATGCCACAGATAGACAAAAAGTTAGACATTTACGGTCGGTCTCTATAACCTATCTGTCTATAACTAGAGATTTCATAAGATATTTCGATGCATTTTACTTTTCGGTGAATAAGGATAGAAATATATAGATATTGTGTATATATTTATACATAGCCAGGTGATATAAATATATATGTTTATCTTTGTTTATTGGTCGTAGAATTATATCAACATAGTAATGGTAACTATTTAAACCTTTTGTTAAAGACAGATAGGATACAGAAACGGGCCGTTACAAGACTATGTTTATGATTTCCTACATTTTCATACCTGTATTTATTTTTAATACCTATAATCTGTAAGAACAGCGACCCCCTTGAGTAAGACTTGGGTTCCTCAGGTTGATAAACATCCTCAGGTTGATAAAAATATCTCAACACATTAGGCTAATCTAGATTCTAGTTACAATGAGTCACATGCCAAGAAAATTAATAAACAACTGCCATGTTTAACACTCGTTCGAAGAATTGCTTTGTTAGAAAGCAACGGGTTTTCCTCAATATGTTTATCAACAATTAATTGTTCCCGGTAAAATTATGTTTATATTTGCGTGTAAGTGCGTGGTGGTCTGATAGTAACGGACCAGACGCGGCTGCCAACATGCTCACGGTGGTCGCGGGTTCAAACTCAGGGCAGTTCTGAATTTTCGGAGTCATGTGTGTATTGATAGTCAATCACCACGCACTTTAAAAGGAAAACATCGTGAGGAAACCTGCATACCATAGCAATAATATTAGTAATTTTAATTTATTTTTTTATTTTTGTTGCAGGTAGTAGAATGTAAGGACAAGCGGCGAGGTACCAAGCGGGCGTTGAAGGTGCTTCACGACAGCGTCAAAGCTAGAAGGGAAGTTGAACTACATTGGAGGGCGCGAGGGTGCATACACATTGTCGAGGTGAGTGAAACCACCCCTTGAAATTAAATGAAAATTAAAAGAAAATACTTTGTTGACTCTGTAAAATGTTATCCATCCATCAGCCAATAGAAGTCCACTGCTGAACATAGGCCTCTCCCGATGATTTCCACAGTGTCCTGTTGGAGGCAACCTGCATCCAGCGACGTCCCGCGACCTTTACTAGATCGTCTGACCACCTTGTGGGTGTACGTCGCTTTCCGCTTCGTGGTCTCCATTCGAGAACTTTTTGGCCCCATCGGCCGTTAGTTCCCCGCGCTGTGTGCCCCGCTCATTACCACTTCAGCTTCCTAATCCGCTGGGCTATGTCGGTTACTTTAGTTCTCCCACGGATCTCATCATTCCTGATTCGATCTCGTAGGGAAACCTCGAGCATAGCCCTCTCCATAGCTCCTTGAATGATTTTGAGCCACCTAATAAGGCCCATAGTAAGAGGCCACGTCTTAAAAAAGTTATACATTATTTAGATTCAATCACTTTTTATCACTTCCACCCGGTTCACAAAGTTGTCTTTGCCAGATAAGAACGGGCAAGAAACTCCAGCGTTGCTCCTTTCAAAACAAGTTTACAATACAGTGATTATACAGGAATCGCAGCTTAGTTGAATCAGAACAAATATTTTTTAATAATAATTGATTTATAATATTGGTTAAGTTAACTTGTACGGCTGAGTTAAGTGAAGATTTTTTAAATTAATTATGGTATTTTACTAAAGCATATTTTTTAGTTTTTCAACTATTTTAATTTGTCGAAGTTTTGACTTTCGAAGATAACAGCTTTCGTGGTCACGAGACTGACCGAGGTTAGTCATCCGCTGAGTTAATATAATTACTACCTTCATTTCATTATTATAAAAATGAAAATATAATTACAAAAGTTAGTTGTTGGTGACCTTCGCAGAAAGAGCTAAGTGTGTCTTGAGGTCTGGCAGTTGGTGTGATTCAAAATATTTCATTAATATTTTTTGGAAAAAGGATATTTTGGTTAATAAAAATATAATTAAATTATTTGAGTTGCTCGTGAAGTTATTTTCAACAGTGTACTGCGAGGAACTTCCTTTACGGGTCCGTTCCGTTCCATTCTAACCTATACATGTAATGAATATATAACCGATCGATGTATGTACATGGAAGATAAATGAGAACAACTAATACGGGGGTCTGTATTAACGAATCTCAGAAACGACTGAACCAATGTCGCTGAAATTTGGTATGGAGGTACTTGACACCCTGTATTAACACTTGGGCTGCTTTTCATCCCGAAAAATGTAGTATTCCCGTGGGATGAGCAAGGAATTCTAATATGTTTGTAACTTTTTTTAAACTCGAAAGGCATGGGTTGGGACATGACTACATGCCTTGAGTGAAAATGAGACGGTTCAAGGCGGGATACAACGGGACGAGACGAGATCGGAAACTCAGTACAACAGACGGCTTTGAGGTTGAATTATAAATAAAACGGTACGAGAAATAATATGAAAGAAAGAAAAACGATTTATTTATATGTTGCTGATGTGGACTGGACTCAAAAAGTATATGCACCCGGATGGGGCCGGGTTGGCCTCTAGTATACAATAATTAGGCCGTCCTTCTAAATTAGTACCTCATGATATTCTTCTTCTTTGAGTGCCTCTTCAGTGTTCAAGGTTGGCCGTCAGCTTCATGGTATTCTACTACCTCCTAAACTAAAGTACGTGGTATACGCGTGGGACGTCCACCCACTAGGTTGTCAGACGACCTGGTAAAGGTCGCGGGACGTCGCTGGATGCAGGCTGCCTCCAACAGGTCACACTGTGGAAATCATTAGGAGAGGCCTATGTTCAGCAGTGGACTTCCTTTGGCTGATGGATGGATGATGATGGATGATACGCGTGGGAATGGTTCTGAAAGATATATGTATGTTTCAGGTAATAGACGTCTACGAGAATTCATACGGAGGCAGGACCTGTCTCCTGGTTGTGATGGAATGTATGGACGGAGGCGAGCTGTTTCAGAGAATACAGGACAACAGAGAAGGAGCCTTCACTGAGAGGCAGGCCGCCGAGGTAAGACCTAAGATCTAGAATGTTATTGATAAACACAGGGTAATTACTACGGTATGTAAGTCCGCCAACCCGCACTAGGCCAGCGTACGTAGGCCGGTGGACTATATGGCCTAACCACTCTCAATCGATTCTCTCGATTGTAGAGTAGGCCCGTGCCCAGCAGTGGGACGTCTAATGGCTGATAAGATAAGAATACAGGGTGTATCAAGACTGCCAGCGATAACGAAGCAAGGTGGTAGTTTTAGTGACTACAGACACGATGCAACTAAAAATGTTGCAAAAAATCGCGATGTGTTTTTTTGCAATGTTTTAAATATCATAGTGTTTGGGTGGTAAATCCAGTTTTGGTTAAAATTATAATTTAAAACCTTGCGTACTATAGCGTCTTTAAATATAAAGGGTGTACATTACTTTTATAGGAAAATATATGTATTTACCACTCAAATACGATGATAGGAAAAAAAATACAAAAAAAATGGTTGTTTACTGCAAAAATTTTAGTTGCTTTGTGTCTAAAGTCACTAAAACTACCACATGGCTTCGTTTTCGGTCGCAGTCTTGATTGTATTGTATTGTATCAGCCCATACACGACCCACTGCAGGGCACGAGCCTCCTCTACAACCGAGAGTACGATTGAGAGTGGTTAGGCCATATAGTCCACCGCGCTGGCCCAGTGCGGGTTGGCGGACTTTTACATACCATAGAAATTTATACAAATCGCTATGGTATGCAGGTTTCCTCACGATGTTTTCCTTCACCGTTATAGTGCGTGGTGATTGACTATCAATACACACATGACTCCGAAAAGTCAGAGGTGTGCCCTGGGATTTGAACCCGCGACCACCGTGAACATCTAGGCAGCCACGTCTGGTCCGTTACCACTTACCAGCGTTGCATTGTGTCTGTAATCACTAAAACTACCACCTGGCTTCGTTTTCGGTAGCAGTCTTGATATACCCTGCATATTTTAAAGATGCAAAAAAAACCTGTCGCTTTTTTTGAGAAATTTTTATATGCATTTCGTCTGTAATCACTAAAACTACCACTTGGCTTCGTTTTCGATCGCATAGTAAAAGATAAAATTTTAAAGATTAAGATAAAATCATTACACGTGACGAGATAGACGCGAAAAAAAGTAGTTTGAAAGTGTATTGACCTCTGCGTAATGACCGGGAGGTAGCTGTAAACATCGAAATAGTCACTTCGATTCCGACGGTTGTAAACTTGCTAATTACTTCCCACGCGTTTTGCTTCGAAAGTATGTGACGGCGGTCGTGGATTTGAATCCCGGGGCGTGTGTTTGCATTTTCACTTGAAAACATCGTGAGGAAAAGTGTAGACTATAGAGTTTTAAAAAATATATATGATATTTGAAACCTATATACGCTATATACCTATAACGCACTATAACGGTGAAGGAAAACATCGTGAGGAAACCTGCATACCGTAGTTAGTTCAAAGAATTTCTATGGTATGTAAAGTCCGCCAAACCGCACTAGGCAAGCGGGGTGGACTACATGGCCTAACCACTCTCAATTATACTCTCGATTGTAGAGTAGGCCAGTGCCCTGCAGGGACGTATATGGGCTGATACAATACAATGTAAAACTTGTAAATTTATTGTTTCTTGTATCATAAACTACTAATTGTTCTCGCAACATACACAAAACAAATATTTGCAAACCTTACAAACATTTGTCTCGTTACGGGCATTGAACCAACTGCCTCAGGTCAGTTATATTTTAAAAAAATATTTATCACTATAAAAATGACAGTCTCCGTAGTGCAGTTAGTTAGACTCCGGCTGTAAAACGAGAGGCCGCGGGTTCGATCCCACACCGACACAAATATTTGTATGAACCACAAGTATTTGTGTCGGGTCTGAGTGTTTGCGAGATACACGACACAAGACTCGATCTTAGTGTGGGGTCAGGACTATGTATGTGACTGTTGGATGTATTTATTATTTATTTATTAATGATGATTACTATAAAAATAACTTAAAATATCAAACTCAATAAAATACCACCCACTATTAAATTTTAAAAAACTTTTAAAAATATGGACTGCCTCGGTGGCGTGGTGGTACTACGGTATGATTGCAAAACTGAGGTCTCGGGTTCGAATCCCGGGTCGGGCAAAGTGATATTGGATTTTTCTATTCATTATCAGCCCGGAGTCAGGAATTTGTGCCCGATATGGCGATAGGCTCGCCCCCTATCACATCGTGGGACGGAATGTACAAGGCGAAACGTGGGTGTCCTGGTAGCACCTCTGCCTACCCCTTCCGGGATAAAGGCGTGTGTTTATTAGTGGCGGTACTTCCATACAAGCCCAAAAGCCCGGCTTGCCCTACTTAATACGCAAATACAAGATAATGAACAGAAACCAATACATTCAATACATTACAGTAATTTATTACGACACATATACCATTTTTGAATTTACCGCGTTCGGTCGCGTCGCTGCGCGGCGCAATTCAATGAAACGCAACTACGAGCGACGGAGCGCCGCCCGCGCCTCGCAACGCTTGTATTAAATTCATTCAATAATTTAACCTCTCGCGTAGCTTCACGCATTTTCTAAAAGACGTAACTCGCGTTCTTTAAATGTCTCTTTCTCTCTCGTGTGCTTTTACGAGGCTTTTGGAAACTCATGCTGTCTCTTTCACACTTAAGGTTGAAATGTTACACTCTGCCACTACGAATGTATAGCTACAGATATGCAACTATAGCAATTTGTACTAAAAAATCAAACCGTTTAAGCCCGGCTTCGCGGAGTGAACATCGTACGTTTGAAGGTCGTCACGTGTAACATTATTCGTTTAGTAAATTATATTTGTTATTATTAAATTATGTTTGTTCCTTTTTGAAATTATTTTATAATTTTTTAGGTAAAAATAATGTGGTTTTTATATTTTTTTAATAAATTGTAATTGCATGTTGTAATGTTTATTTTTACGTTTCGTTTCGCAATTTCTGAACGGATTCGTACTAACTTCATAGGTGTTTTGGCATTGTGCAATTGTAAATAGTTCTGTTTATAGGTTAATGATAAGTTTTTTATGTTCATTAAGCTTTTTGAAACTAAAATGAGTTGTATTGTTTCCTGTGATGGTTTAAGTGTGATGATATAAGTGTTCATTGCTGGTATAAAGGTAATTTAATTCGATTACATTGAAAAAAAAAACTGGCGCGAAAACAACGCCGGGTTTGTGCATTTCTTAAATTCGTGGTAAATTACAAGAGGCATTTATCAGCTCAGTTTAAAAAAACTACCTACGTAATTTGATTTCTACATGCTCCCCTTCAAATGGGTTATTAAATAGTCGTGTTTCACATGTTTTTCAAGCGACACTTGTATATTACAATGTTTGTATTATGTATAATGATTTTAATAACTTAGGTGGACCTTTCACAAGGCATGTTATTACTTGTAATTCATAAAAACTTAACGCTAATGCATTAATAATATTTTCTGTCCGCAATTTCGGTTAACTGCGTAGTAATCACGGCAACATAGTAGCTACCGTCGTGCTAGTGTACCTACTAGAAGTGTTCAGTAGTTAGTGTATTACCAAGTTACGTTTGCATATCCACATGTAATCTATAATTTTATTAATCTTAATATTTTATAGATTGTTTGTTAGGTCTGCTGACGTACATTTGTTTTCTTCGTTCTTAGTATTTTTTTCTTTTAAATCAACATGTATTATACTTTAAAAAAGTTTTGGGCTTGCCCTACTTCAAAACCCTAGGCACGCCACTGGTGTTTATGTATGTATGTATGTTTTAAAAATATGAGTTTCCACATTTTATTTATAAAATCTTATCTGATGCATTTAGTATTATAGAGTAATGTTGTCTATGTCGTGTGTGATAGCTTATCTCTTATCTGATATCAATAAACATTACCGAAGCGACCCGATCGAACGCCTATAGTTAACCCAGTTTTTATTTTATTTTTATTTTTTATTATATGACACACCAACAGCAAATACCTAAAATTTGATTTTATTAAAAAATCAATATACCCTTTCAAGAGTAGGTATTTTAGTCAGATACGTCCAATTAAACCGACAACCGTTGGAGTAGACGTGTTCTCGTGTGGAGCCCACGCCTCGGCAAGCTAGTGTAGGACGCCCTCCGACAAGGTGGAGCGATGATATTCGTAGGGTGGCTGGTAGCGGTTGGAGACGATGGGCTAAAGATCGAGCCCAGTGGCGTGCCATAGGAGAGGCCTATGTCCAGCAGTGCACGCAAAAAGACTGATGATGATGATGCTGTCCAATGCAGTTGGTACATTTCAGATATATTTGAAATTCTCGCACAGTCGCCTCATGCAAGCTTCTTGACAATGTTTTCCTTCAATTAAACTAACTGATACAACACTAAGAATACACATAACCCCCTCTTCTAGCTATTCTCGCTAATAAAGCTAATAAAATAAATAAATACACCCAACAGTCACATACATAGGCCTGTGAGGTTACTCTATGATCCGATACGAAACTCGAAACTTCGAACGTCGCACGTAAAACTGTACGAATGTCTAGGTACTGCACAACATGTTCGAATCTTCTATCGTACGTCCTAACGTGAATCTTAAGTATCATAGAGAATAGTGTTGATTTTAGAACTTGGTCTCATAAACACTCAGTACCGAAACAAATAATTGTGGATCACACAAAAATTTGTCTCAGTGCGGATATCGAACACATACATACATACATACATACATAACCACACGCCTTTTTCCCAGAAGGGGTAGGCAGAGGTGCTACTAGAACACCCACGTTTCGCCTTGTATATTCCGTCCCACGATGTGATAGGGGGCGAGTCTATCGCCATATCGGGCACAAATTCCTGACTCCGGGCTAATAATGAATAGAAAAATCCAATATCACTTTGCCCGACCCGGGATTCGAACCCGAGACCTCAGCTTTGCAATCATACCGTAGTACCACTACGCCACCGAGGCAGTCATCAGTGCGGATATCGAACACGCGGTCTCAAATTTCACTGGCGTCTAACCAACTACGCCGCGGATGCTGCCATAAACACACATTACTTGGAAAAGTCAGATGTGTGCCTGGGATTCGAACCCTCGAATTCTCCGCAATAGCGTCCCATTCGTTATCAATAGGCCACGCATTTCAACGGTGAAGGAAACATCGTAAAGAAACGTGCGTGCCAGAGATTTTAGCAAGTCTAGAAAAGTCTGTCGTAGTTTCTGATACGACACAAGACTCGATCTTAGTGTGGGATCAGGACTATGTATGTGACTGTTGGGTGTATTTATTTAAACATACATACACAAACTCACTCCTATGTCCCATCGGTCTTTTTCTTTTCTACCACCCGGTTCGGAAAGCGGTTTTCACTAAAGAAGAACGGGCAAGAAACTCTAGTGTTGCTTGCTCTTTTCAAAACCAGTTTACAATATCGCGATTATTACAAAAGTTACAAGTTGTTTTAAATCATAGCAGTTCATTGATAATTTGTTATAATTTGTAAGTGACATATTTTTAATACAAATATGTTTAGATGCTGTTTAATATGGCTAAATGAAGCAAAGTTGCCCAAAATGAAGAATCAGTATACTCTGTTTCACCAACTCTTTTTTTATAACAAATTATTTTTATATTCCAGATAATGCACTCGATATGCGTAGCGGTGCGTCACCTGCACGACTCGAGCATTGCCCACCGGGACATCAAACCCGAGAACCTGCTGTACTCCAGCATGGAGCCTAACGCGGTGCTCAAACTCACCGATTTCGGGTTCGCCAAGGAGACTTCAACAGCCGCCGACACGTTGCAGACCCCTTGCTACACCCCTTACTATGTCGCCCCTGAGGTAATTATATTTTTCTCACAAGGGATGAAAAGTTCGTTTATCTACCCTTGTATGCGAGTCAAAAGTGCCTCGTACTCTCCCGGTTAGATTTCACTGGCGCGGTACGACTAAAGCCGGCACACGGCAGTTTCTCGCCTGGATAATACGATTATCGTAAGGATATAAAAAAGTTATAAAGCAGTGCGTGGTGGCCTGTTGGTAAACGGACCAGACGCGGCTGCCTACATGTTCACTGTGGTCGCGGGTTCAAATCCCAGGGCACACCTCTGACTTTTCGGAGTCATGTGTGTATTGATAGTCAATCACCACGCTCTATAACGGTGAAGGAAAACATCGTGAGGAAACCTGCATACCATAGCGATTTGTATAAATTTCTATGGTATGTAAAAGTCCGCCAACCCGCATTAGGCCAGCGTGGTGGACTATATGGCCTAACCGCTCTCAATCGTACTCTCGATTGTAGAGGAGGCCCGTGCCCTGCAGTGGGTCGTATATGGGCTGATACAGTACAAAACAATACTTTCCAAGACTATGGAAGTCACTGGAACAAGTAAAAATGGTGATTTATGTGAAATGAATTTGTTTCGATTTTGATATAAATAGGTATTATGTTCCATTTTATATACTTAAGCCCCATTTACAAGGGGAGAGATTTTCGCCTCGAAGATGCGCTTAGAACGCCAATTGTACTTTTTTCAATGATTTCTGACTGTATTTTATCATTTTTTTTTATTTGCAATAAAGTGTATAAATAAATAGATAAATGACTTGTTTATTAATGTGTCAAAGGCAGCTTGAATCGCGAAACTATAGTTAAACGATTCATCCCATTGTAAGAAATACTCGTATACGCACCACAGTAGAAAAATATATCGCGTGTGAGAATTCCCTATTTCTCTTCGTAAATAAACTATTATATTACTCATATTAATTATGATGGAATATTTTAGTCTGTGTAGAAATTAATAAAATAGGAAATAGGGGTTTGAAACAGAGTGTTAAGTAGGCTATATTGTGGAAAGGACGGCTTTAACGGTGAAGGAAAACATCGTGAGGAAACCTGCATACCGTAGCGATTTAAAAAAAAAATTCTACGGTGTGTAAGTCCGCCAACCCGCACTAGGCCAGCGTGGTGGACTATATGGCCTAACCATTCTCAATCGTACTCTCGATTGTAGAGGAGGCCCGTGCCCTGCAGTGGGTCGTATATGGGCTGATACAATACAATACAATTGTGGAAAGTACGATTACAAAGCTAAGGTCTCGGGTTCCAATCCCGGGTTGGACAAAGTGATTAAATTTTTCTTTTCATTATCATAGGCTGATATGATAGGCTCGTCCTCTACCGCATCGTGGTAAACGGTAAACACACAAGGCGAAACGCAAGTGTCCCTGTAGCACCTCTGTCTACCACTTCAGGGGGAAAGGCGTGATGTTTAGTCGCCCTAAGTTTTTTTTCCACCCAACATTCACAGACATAGTCCTGTCCCCACACTAAGATCGAGTCTTGTGTCGTGGGTATCAGGAACTACGAGAGGCTTTTCAGTCTCACAAACAGACCCGAGACAATTATCTGTGGATCACACAAATATTTTTCTCGGTGCGGGGATCGAACCCGCGGCCTCACGTTTCACAGCCGGCGCCTAACCAACTGCACCACGGAGGCTGTCAGCAGTAAGTGATCTATTAATGTTTTTTTTTTTTAATTTTTCCAGGTGCTAGGACCAGAGAAATACGACAAGTCCTGCGACATTTGGTCTCTAGGTGTGGTCATGTACATTCTGCTGTGCGGCTTCCCCCCCTTCTACTCGAACCACGGTCTGGCCATATCGCCTGGTATGAAAAAGGTATGTATTTGTACATTTGATTAATACTCTTGTACTAATTTAACACTAGATTGCCAAAGGAAATCATTTTAACAGCGTTTTGATTACAATAGAAAACACAATTAAGTATATAATTAGCTATCTGTCAGTGAAAGTCCCGTCAAAATCGATCCAGCCGTTCTCGATTTAGCGGCAACAAACAGACAGACAGATAAAAAAAATTAACGTTAATTTTCGGTATAGGTATCGTTGTAAATAACGATATGTACTTGAAGAATAAAAGCAATTTTGACTTTACAAACAGACATTCTAATTTTATTTATATTTATAGATAAGGCATAGGTCCTACTTGGTTGTTACTTGGTTGCCCGCCTTCAATATGTTACGCATATATTTTGATTTGTTGATTATGCTTTTATTGACATTTTTATGTAAATTATTGCAATTTATTAAACTAGTGTAAAAAATACATAAGTAACTTTTGATGTAACTTTTGATGTAACTTTATTTCGCTTTTACTTTAACACAACATTACTGTACAGCTCTTAGAAATAAATAAATGTATTTTGTAATTTGTATTTTGTATTTTAAATAAAAATAGTCAAAATACAGTATTTTGTATTTTATATTTTAAATACACGACTTAAAAATATTTGGTATTTAAAATACATGCGAGAGACTATTTTGTAATTGGTATTTTAATTAAGGCAAAGCATGTATTTTGCCCTGCCCTGTATATGTAATGTAACGCTATTTAAAATCTACTCACGATAACCGTCAACTTTTATTTTTTCCACAGCGCATCAGACTTGGTCAGTACGATTTCCCCGAGCCGGAATGGTCGAACGTATCTTCTGATGCTAAGAACCTAATTCGAGGCATGCTGTCAGTGGATCCTGCTAAGAGATTGTCCATAGAACAGGTATGTTTATTTTATACATAACATATATATACTCACGCCGTTTTTCCCAGAAGGGGTATACAGATTCTCCTGGTTACTACCAGGATCATCCACGTTCGCCTTGTCTGTCCCAGAATGTGATAGGGGGCGAGCCTTTCGCCATATCGGGCACAAATACCTGACTCCGGGCTGATAATTAATAGAAAAATCCAATATCACTTTGCCCGATCCGGGATTCGAACCCGAGACCTCAGCGTTGTAACCGTACCGTAGTACAACTACGCCACCGAGGCAGTGTTTATTTTATTTATTTATTTAATCCTTTATTGCACTTTAAAGACACAATTGGAATAAAGAAATGGCATAATAATAACAGTACAAGAGGAGGCCTTATCACACTAGGCAATATCTTACAGGCAACGTTTGGATGGATATATAAATAGGGGAAATGAGAGGGCAGTTTATTATCTCTCTCTCTCTCTCTCTCTCTCTCTCCCTCTCCCCCTCTCTCCCTCTCTCCCCCACTCTCTCTCTTCCCCCCTCTCTCTCCCTCGTTCCCTCTCTCTCTCGTGTGATTTTATTACAAAATGGCGGTTTGAACCGAGTGAATTAGTACGATAGGAATCGACTAGATGGCGTGGTGCCTGAAGAGTTGTTGTGTGGTGTCCAGGTGATGGCGAGTCCGTGGATCCGTCAGTACACGCGCGTGCCGCAGACGCCGCTGTACACCAACACGTTGCTGCGCGAGGGCGGCGACGCGTGGGGCGACGTGCAGGACGAGATGACGCGCTCGCTCGCCACCATGCGCGTCGACTACGACCAGGTACAGGCGAGTGACACTCTTACATGTGCTTACCCGCTCACTCACTCACTCACTCATTCACTCACTCACTGACTTGCACATTCAACCACTCACTTATTATTTCGCTCACTCATTCATTCATTCATTAACTCTTTGCTCGTTCACTCACTTACTCATTCAATCCATGGCTTACTAATCCTCACCAATCTATGTCATTGCGTTACAACTAACTTAACCACTCACTCGGTACTCGTTCGCTCAGTCACTCATTACCCACTCCCTCGTTACTCATTCACTCACTAACCTACTCATTTAACATTTCATTCACTTCCAAATTAAATTGATGCCATAGGGTTAATGCGGTTTGACGGATTTCACATACCATAGTAAACATAGTTAAAACAGCTATGCATAAAATATGGTATGCAGGTTTCATCACGATGTTTTCCTTCACCGTTATAATGCGTGGTGATTGACCATCAATACATACATGACTACGAAAAGTCACACACTTTTTGCTTTATTAATACTGACATTGCTATAGTCTTCAGACACACAAAATATTGTATTATTAATATTTATGTGCATTTTTGTTATAACGCAATGTAAAGCTAAATAAATCTGCTGGCGCTCCAGGTCAATGACATTTGCTTTGGGCGAGAAATGTCATACGCTTTACATTGCTGGTAATCATTTGTTAGTCACTAATCGTGCATGAATTGTTTTGTTTATAATACATTGCATTAAAATTGTCCATATTATGCTCATTATAGACAGCCTCCGTGGCGCAGTTGGTTAGACGCCGACTGTGAAAAGACAAACATTTGTGTGATCCACAAGTATTTGTTTCGGGTCTGCGTGTTTCTGAGACCGAAATATCTCGCGTAGTTTCTGATACATGACAAGACCTGTATCTTATAGCCAGAGTAACTACTCGACGTAATGAGACTTAACACCTTATGTCTCAGGATGGCGAGCGCAGTGGAATGCCAAGCTTTGTTTTATAATTCATGGTGTTTGGTTTTGCTACAGTCCATGAGCGGTCGTATCGCTTACCATCAGGCGAATGGCATGCTCGTCTCGCCATTCATTGCAAAAACATCTTAGTGTGGTTTAAGATTATGTATGTACTTTTCGGTGTATTTATTATTATTTCTTATATTTTCTCACCCCCAGGTACAAATCAAAGCTTTGGAGCAGAGCAACAATTCATTGCTAAACAAACGACGAAACAAGGTTGGCGCTTGAAAACTTAATATTACGTATTGACTATGTAAAAATAGACCTCAATGTAACAATCAATTAATACGAACGTAGTAAAGTATTCGTAATTTAAAATAAACTAAGATTTTGGTTTTTAAATAAATGGGGTTATAATTCGTTTATATATTAAAATATACTGAAATGTCAAATTAATAATTATAAATAGGAATATTAGAATATGCTGATTCATTTAATATATAGAAAACTTGGGTAAGTCGGTTCACGCGATGTTTTCCGACATATTTGTGACATATAAAAATCAAAATATTTTTTATTCAAATTGTCTTTCACAAGATCTTTCATTACTGCTACCAACGCTTCGGAACGTGTTGTAGCTCTTACAATTCAAGTCTGGGCGTTTGTGAGCCAGAAAAGTCTCTCGTAGTTTCTGATACACGACACAAGACTCGATCTTAGTGTGTGGTCAGTACTAATGTTATATGAATTTATTTTCATACTAAATTATTGTATTCCAGTAAAGTTACGAATACTATACTAACGTTGGCGATTAATTAATAAAAATATTCAATTTATATCCCCTAGCTACGTACATTTCAAACCTCTTTCAATAAAGACATTTTCACAATTGGCAAATATGTGTAACATGATTAATAAGTAAATGTGAACTTTATGTCCACGGTCATAAAGTTCAAAGTTAAACATTGCATTGAAATGTCGTGGTTCACTAACTTTTTCTGAACTTACTACCAAGATGTGCATTGATCATGTGACATGTATGAATTAACCTTGACTCTATTTTATCCATTATCCCACTGTTGGGCAAACCTCACTGTAATGAATAGTAAATCACAAATGCCCTACAGTGACGTAATTAGATTTTAAAAAATCATACATACATGCTAAAAATAATTCATGTCTAAAATAAAAAATGCACTAAAATGCAATTGTTAACAAAGTTACTGTAAAATTGTCGCCCCGCTGTGATTTTTCCTCAAATTATTACGTTCTATAAAAAAACTGGAATGCTGACAATGCTTGATATCGAAAATGAACTTTACATCCTAACTAATAAAGTCCATTTGGGATTGTCAATAAAGTAGCAACCGGTCACCACGGGAACCTTAAGTGTCCCTCTCTCGCTCATGGTGAATGTTATATTTCGTCCTACTCTTACATTAGTGTACGACAAGGACGCCCTAAAACCATATTATGAAAATCTAAATTTTTCGTCACAAGTCAGCATTTCAGTTAGAACGTATTATATGGGGATCCCTCTAAATGTGAATGTCAAAAGACGTGTCAATGTCAAAAAGACCTGTCAATGTCAATTTACCTTGTCAAACTGTCAAAGGTGCTTTTACAGTGTTGTGTATAGTAAGTAATGTGTGTATGTGCGGAATAATTCTGATTTTAATATAGAAGTATCAAATTAGTCTGTCCTTGTCGCGCTTGTAGCCATTGCCGTAAGATGGAAAGAGACAGTGGTATCACAACTTATAGAAAAATCAGTAAGTTGGATTACGTTTTCTGTTCCCTCGTAGGTTTTGTGGTTGCACTGATTGTATGATAACAATAACACTTCGATTCCCAGGTTGGGGAATCTGCGTTGTGTGAAATATTAGATTCAGAAGATATGATTTATCTGAGGTGATTCTAAATATCCCTAAAAGTTTATTGTTAGATAGACGGCTGATTAAACTGACTGACTTACAAAGGTACAACTTACATTATATTAAAAATGAATTGTTCCGTACATACAACTTCATGAACCCTTAATATCCAGTGTCAAAGTGCGTAGTATTATTTTAATGTAGCAATTTCTGTCAGCGTGACGTCTGTCAATTTGACAGGTGGCAGCTGACAATGTCACGTGACGTGTCATGTTTGACAGCTGGCTTTACACGATTGAAGTTGAAAAAAACTAATGGATTGCAATTTTTGGGATTTTTGGTTAAAATGAAATTAAATATATCTTGGATTTTGTGTTTATTAGTAAATCCAAATTAAACAACTAAAAATTAAGTTTTTTTTCTTTGCTACACTTGATAAAATATATTTTTTTTATGGCGTCCAAAAACAAATATAACTTTAAGATATCGTGTGAAGCCAGCTACAATCTGAAGATTTTATTCTTTTGCATTTGTCAAAATCCAGCAGATATTATTACATGAATTTCGAACAATTCAAGTCAGTTGTAAAACAAGTTATTATATAAAGCCGGCAAAATTGTAATCGAGTACATAGAATTAAAATGTAAGTAAGCTCCGTTTTAAAAACTACGAAAAAAACAGGGTTGTGTTATTTGAATATAATTTTAATTTGATTATTATCAAATGCAATGTTTCAATAGGAAAAATATTTTTTTTTATTAAAGGTAATTATAAAAGTCCATAGTACCTCAATGTTTCTTGAATCTTGACATATCCGATCGCAAAAGATTAAAATCTACGATTGTCGTGTAAATAATTTAGTATTATTCTCTGTAAGTGAAGTTCAAATATTTTTGGCATGTTTTGAATTGTAGTTTGCGCGAATCTTGCGTTGCAAAAATTGTGGCAGTATCGTATTTAAATTAATTACTGAATATAAAATGGCAACATTTCTTATCATGAATATTTAGAAACATATGACAAAAATATTTTGTTGCCAAGACAATGTAATGAAAAGTCGCTATTTATGTGTGACAAGAAAACAGAAATTGTGCGTTTTAATATTGCACATTTACGGCATGATTAAATTTTAAAACCTTTTTTAGTGATCAGATGTTTTGTCCCTATCCAACGACTTGTGAATTCAGTTTGAGAGAAGAAGACAAAACATTCGATAGCTAAAATAAGTTTTAAAGCTGTTTATGAATAATGTTAAAGTAATTGTCAATGCTATCTTTACTGTCAATGAATTAATTATCGTTTAAGCGATCTAGGAAAAATATTAAAAAAATATATTTTAGAATATTAAAAACGTTTATGAATTAAAATATACATTGGGTTAAATGGTTGGAGTCGCTTCGTTTTTGGGAGTTTTAGACGCCCATATTACGTGAAAAGAAAAAGTTTTGAAGTAGATGAGAACATGAATGAAATTATTAAATACATACAATAAATAGAAAAATAGTAATACTAGATTGTTAAGACAAATGAAGCCATTAAAATAACATGATTATTGCTACTTTAATCAATTTTCAGTTGGTACAAATAGTTTTTAACATGTGAAATTTCACGGTAATTTTAAATCGCAAAATAACATAAGCGATAATGCGTGATTTTTCACACGTGAAAAATATTTAACAAGTATAAATAACAGTGAAAATTTATCGTTTATTTTGCCGTCCATTTGAGAGAAGATAATTGAAGATAAATATATTTTCTTACGCATATTTTTTCAAATGCCATAGGCTTAGTTCAGTTAAGTTGGAATGTACAACAGGCTGATTTTTGTAGTTTAGACTTTTAGAGTATTATAATATAGAGGGAGCACTGTCATACATTTGCGTCTTCAAAACCTAGATTTTTTGTTCGTAATATTGGTAGTACTGCTATACTCGTATTAGTGAAATTGAATTAATGATTTAAAAACATATTGCTATAAATTATGTTGGTAACCGAAAGGATGTTTAGTTTTTATCCGTCTAAAACGAGTTGTAAGTGGAATTGAATAATACTAAACTAATTTTTGTTTTTTTTTTTCAATTAATTTGTGCATGTTTGCCAACCTGTCAAATGTCAGCCAATAGGAGGGCAGAAAAATGTGGGCCGTCTCCACCATTTTTATCTACGTTTTTGAAGTACCAGGGCTCCCTCTACATTATAATTACTCTAAGTTTAGATGAAATATTTTTAGTTGCGAGGTATAAACCTCATTGTGCTAAATATAGACACGAATTCACTCGCTGGGATATAAATGACGTAATAAATATGTATGTACACATGAATCTATAGATCTCGCGAGTACGTTTCACATGTCGAAAGTAAGCTTGGTTTAGTACAACGATCTTTTATATAGTCGCATAATATTTTTTTATGTTTAGGTGCGATTATCAATCTCTAAACATCTGTATCAGCCCGTATACGTCCCACTGTAGGACACGGGCCTCCCCTACAATCGAAAGAATTATTGAGAGGGGGTAGGACAAATAGTCCACCACGCTGGCCTAGTGCGGGTTGGCGGACTTTACGTACCATATAATTTTTACACCGTTTCAAAACAAAGTTAAACTAATTTTTAGCCCTTTATTTTATTACTAAACCACTGTCTTTGCTTCAGAGTACAGACCATAGCCAAAAAGACTTTTCATACATTTGAAGGAGCTTGCGTTGCATTGCGATTCATGTCTGTGAGGCCATGCCCCCGTCTATCCCCCACTGAATTCGCGCCTGTACCCCCTAGAACTCAATCCCCTGCCATTTCGAGTGAGCAGTAATTATATATAAGTAGAAGTAGTCACAAATTGTATTTCTTTACGTATTTTTTTTTTTTTGGAAATTTGACATCACTATGAAGCTGTAATCTTTAATTTTTAAGTACTTATTTTGTTCTCATGATTGTGCAAGGAAAACTAATTATTTGACACAAACAAAAACTCGATTTGAAAGCCTTGTTTTTGGTTTCAGATCGATTTAATAATCGATATAGTATGAATCGATTATAATCGATATCGTTTTAAATCGATTTTATACTCGATATCCCCATAAATCAATTTCAAAATAGATTTTGATTTAGTTTTCCTTGCAAGCTATGTCGGTTTACTTAATGCATTTTACATCACTACACATAAACCAAATAAGTTAATGTATGTTAGTTTAAGTTTTGACTTGAGAGGTGGAAATAAATATGTACGAAGATTTTTGGTGTTATTTTTTCCTTTAGTGGGTAGTTAAGTGCTCAAGATCAATCAATCGAGCCCAAACTCGATATTATATTGTTTAGTTCGGAAGTTCCTATGACCACTTTTCGACTCATCAAACCAGTCTCACGGTACCATTATTGTCACTAAAAATACCTAAATACTCTATTTAGAGTTCGATCACAGAACGGAAAAAATTCAATGAAACGAAAGCAAACAAAAAAAAAATGAGACAAGAAAAGTACTAGGTCGACAGAAAGAGGAAGGAGGTATCGTTAAACTTGTGTCAATATTAAGCGACATCTTTCTCCGAGTAGGAAAAGTACTAGGGCGTCAGAAAAAGAAAGGTTTCATTAATATGTCGTCACCAATATACGACTCAGAGCAGAAAAAGTACTAGGGCGACAGAAGAGGAAGGAGGTATCGTTAGACTTGTGTCATTAATATTTAAGCGACATCTTTCTCCGAGTAGAAAAAGTACTAGGGCGACAGAAAAAGAAAGGTTTCATTAATATGTCACCAATATACGCCTCAGAGCAGAGAAAGTACTAGGGCGACAGAAAGAGGAAGGAGGTATCGTAAAACTTGTGTCAATATTAAGCGACATCTTTCTCCGAGTAGAAAAAATAAGGTTTCAATTAATCTTATGTCACCGCCTCAGAGCAGAAAAAGTACTAGGGCGACAGAAAGAGGAAGGAGGTATCGTTAAACTTGTGTCATCGATATTAAGCGACATCTTTCTTCGAGTAGAAAAAGTACTAGAGCGACAGAAAAAGAAAGGTTTCATTAATATGTCACCAATATACGACTCAGAGCAGAAAAAGTACTAGGGCGACAGAAAGAGGAAGGAGGTATCGTTAAACTTGTGTCAATTAAGCGACATCTTTCTCCGAGTAGAAAAAGTACTAAGGCGACAGAAAAAAAAAGGTTTCATTTTAATCTTATGTCACCAATATACGCCTCAGAGCAGAAAAAGTACTAGGGCGACAGAAAGAGGACGGAGGTATCGTTAAACTTGTGTCAATATTAAGCGACATCTTTCTCCGAGTAGTAAAAATAAGGTTTCATTATTATTAATCTTATGTCACCAATATACGCCTCAGAGCAGAAAAAAGTACTAGGGCGACAGAAAGAGGAAGGAGGTATCGTTAAACTTGTGTCATCGATATTAAGCGACATCTTTCTTCGAGTAGAAAAAGTACTAGAGCGACAGAAAAAGAAAGGTTTCATTAATATGTCACCAATATACGACTCAGAGCAGAAAAAGTACTAGGGCGACAGAAAGAGGAAGGAGGTATCGTTAAACTTGTGTCAATATTAAGCGACATCTTTCTCCGAGTAGAAAAAGTACTAGGGCGACAGAAAAAGAAAGAAGGTGTCATTAAATTTATTGCATCAATATTAAGCGACATCTTTCTCCGAGTAGAAAAAGTACTAGGGCGACAGAAAAAGGAAGGTTTCATTAAACCTATGTCACCATTATTAAGCGACATATTTCTCAAAGCACAAAAAGTACTAGGGCGACAGAAAAAGGAAGGAGGTATCGTTGTTGTGTCATCAATATTAAGCGACATCTTTCTCAGAGTAGAAAAAGTACTAGGGCGACAGAAAAAGGAAGGAGGTTAATATATTTGAGAGAGGACACAATTGGACAAAAAGTGATACAATATAACATTGAAATATAACATTTTTGAGTTTGATAAAACTATTTTTACCATAATTTTCTTTCAATTTCTTTTTATTGTTAAATAAAACAACATTTGAGTAACATTTTTTATTATACCAAATGCCTGGAATGTACAAATACACAGTACCCATTACAATTCTCTCACCTTTGACTAAATATCCTTAACATGAAATAAAACAGAGATTCTTTAGACATATTCTTTTCTCTTTATAATATTATCGTATCCAAGACAAGAAAAAACAAAAAAACATTGTTATATATTTATGATTTGAGCACAATACTCTACAAACAAGAGTTCGATTGAGAGAGGTTAGGCCATCCGTTACGCTGGCCTAGTGAGTATACAACCGAGAGTTCGATGGAGAGATTAGGCCATCCATCACGCTGGCCTAGTGACGATTGGCGAACTTCACATGCCATAAAATAGATAATTATCAACATTTTTTTTTCGTATCTTGGATATCATCAGCCTTATTCATAGACAGATTCAAAACCTATTTTAGTTATCGAATGTTTTGTCCCTTTCCAACGACTTAAGAATTCAATTTGAGCGAAGAAGACAAAACATTTGATAACTACAATTGGTTTTAAATCTGTGTAAATAAGGCCGCATTTCTTTTTAAGGAGACATATAAAAATTGGTCCTTTCTCAAATGTACGTACATAGGTATATAGACTTATATTTAATATAGGTCTACAAATAATATTTTACTTAATAATTCAGAGCTGCCAGTTGTAAAATCTTAAATCAGCTGATGCGGTCAATGACCGACTGGCATTATCGGACGGAAAACTCAGGGAATTTTGCATTTGATATTAAATTATAAAAAAAATTGTATTAATAAAATTATCATTTTTTTTCTATCATATTCTCATTGTAACACTATATGCGAAGATTTCACTTCTCAATAATTCAACAACTTTCCACTGAACATCAGTAAATAACAAATTTATGTTCTCAGGTATATGCGTATAAAAATATATTTTAAGCATCTAATACTTATAATAATACACTGTTTCTCAAATACATATCTTTCCTTTCATAATAATTTTATCTTTTCCTTTTTTATTCAATACATTTTAAAAACTTTTTTGCGCATTCCTCTTATTTTTTTAATATTTTTTTTTAAAACAGCTGTCATTAATCAAAGTAGATTTTTTGAGATAATTTCTTTTTTTTTTCGTTTTTTTACAAATAACTATACAGTATGTATAATGTAGGGGCTACCCAAGCGCTCTGCAGCATCGTGAAGCCAGAAATAGCCGCTATTATGTACCACAGTAAAGACATTACCAACATCTGCCACACTATATGAAATACCAGGAGTCTGAAAAAAAAAGATATACATTGAAATGAATCGAATTCTTACGGATTTTATCGCGAATTTGATTTAATTTTTTTTTTATCAGCCCATATACGTCCCACTGCTGGGCACGGGCCTACTCTACAATCGAGAGAATCGATTGAGAGTGGTTAGGCCATATAGTCCACCACGCTGGCCTAATTGCGGGTTGGCGGACTTTTACATAGCATAGAAATTTATACAAATCGCTATGGTATGCAGGTTTCCTCACGATGTTTTCCTTCACCGCTATAGTGCGTGGTGATTGACTATCACTACACACATGACTCGAAAAAGTCAGAAGTGTGCCCTGGGATTTGAACCCGCGACCACTGTGAACATGTAGGCAGCCGCGTCTGGTCCGTTACCAACAGGCCACCACGCACTTCTTATAGGACCTATGCTATAAATAATTAAAATACATAATACTTACACAGAATCCTTGTTTCTGGCTGCTTGTAAGTTGCTTTCCTTTTCGCGGTTCAAGTACCTCCTTACACCCAAGTGTAGGTTTTTGAAGTAATCTTCCCACTGAAAAGTTAAACATTTATGTTAATTATATTGATTTTGAAAGAATTGCAAACCTTTTAATCTTCAGATACAATATTATAAGGATTATTGATATGAACTGGGATTTCGAATACCAAGTCGAGAAATCCAATTTTTATAGTTCTTTATTTTTAAAAAATCTTAGCTCTCTTCCGATTAAGATTGTTAAATACACTGTCTAATATTTAACTCGTCATGTCTTTTCTCTTTTCTTTTTGACCCCATTTTGAAAGGCTAACGTTACGTTTACTCCGAAAAATCAGAAATTTGCCCCAGGATTCCAACTAGCGACCACTATCTGCGTAGAGGCATTCAATCACCAAATTAAATATTAATAAATAAATAATAAATAAAATAAATACACTCAACAGTCACATACATAGTCCTGACCCCACACTAAGATCAACACTTTTCGGTCCCACAAACACCCAGACCCGAAACAAATATTTATCGAACCTGCGGCCTCGCATTTCACAGCCGTTCAATGTGGTATTAATTAAATAAATACTACTATATACTTACGTATAACGAAGTGATGTCTATGTAAAACATTTCCTTGTCCGTTTCGTTCAACTGTTTCCCCAATTCAATAGTGTTAGGGTTGTGGAACTTCCACTCGCTAAATATAAACCTTTCGAGGCGGTTCAGTGAGTTCCACACGTTTTTGTGAAGACGCCATAGACTGAAAATTAAAAAAAAAATGATTGATTAATTCGCAAGAAAAAAACAACGAAAATTCCTTTATCTTCACTCTAATGGTTGGTTGCGTCAATAAAATAATCCATTTAAAGAAATGGTGCTTTGTGCATACCTACTGGCCAAAATATACTGTACTGTATCAGCCCAGATACGTCCCACTGCAGGGCACGAGCCTCCTCTACAATTGAGAGAACGATTGTGCGGGGTTTGGCCATATTCCACCACACTGACCTAGTGCGGATTGGCGGACTTTACGTACCATAGAAATTCTTGCAAATGGCTATGGTATGCAGGTTTACTCGCGATGTTTTCCTTCAACGTTATAGTGCGTGGTTATTGACTATCAATACACACAGGAATCCGAAAAGTCAGAGGTGTGTCCTGGGATTTGAACCCACCTCCACCGTGAACATGTAGGCAGCCGCGTCTGATCCGTTACCAACGGGCCTCCACGCACTTACCGGACACGCACCGGGCTGATGATGAATAGAAAAATCAAATATCAATTTGCCCGACCCGAGAATCGAACCCAAGACCTCAACTTTGCAATCATACCGTGGTAACACTGCGCCACCAAGGCAGATCTGTATTTTATTTAATAAATTTATTTTTTATATTATGTTCTTACTTCTATACATATCATAAATTTGTAACCGATCGATGTCTGTACATGGAAGATAAATGAGAAAAACTGAAATGGAGGGACTACTCGTATATTAACGTAATAGAACCCAAAACAATGATTTTTAGAATTTTTGTCTGCCTGTCTGAGCGGTTGTGCGCGATGAACTCAGAAATTTTGATGATTCAGATTTTGATGAAATTTAGCATGGAGATAGCTGACACCCTGGATTAACACTTAGGCGATTTTCTATCCCGAAAAATGTAATGTTCCCGTGGGATGAGAGAGGAATCCCGATATATTTGTTACTTCTTGTACTCAAACGGATGTGATGGGACTGGATGTATACCTTGAGATAATGAGACGGGACAACGCGTGACATAACGGGACGGATCGGGATTTTTTTAAATAAAAATAACCACGCAAACGGAATCGCGAGCATAAGTTATTATTAACTAAAGTATTTTCCTGCACTTACATAGGCCTGCCTCCAGTGAGTCTGAGCATCGTGTCCAACAATAAAGCGGGAACGAAATGCACGAAAATTGCCGACAAACGGAACAGCAACAGCGAAGGCACGAACTTCAAGTGCGGATACCTGGAGAAACGAAATCAACACTTTGAACATTCACATTAAAACTCATAATGAAGTACAATAAAACCACCATTCTACTACAGACACGATGCAACTAAAAATTTTGCATAAAAACGCGACGATTTTTTTTGACAATTTTTAATCATTGTGTTTGGGTTGAAGATACATCGTTTTTGCTAAAATTATAATTTAAAGCCTTGCGTGCTATAGCATCTTTAAAAATAAAAGGGTGTACATTATTTTTTTAGGAAAATGTATGTTTTTACCACCCAAATACGATGATAGGAAAAAAATACAAAAATAAATCGTGCTTTTGTTTTGCAAAAATTTTACTTGCATTGTGTCTGTAGTCACTAAAACTACCACCTGGCTTCGTTTTCGGTAGCAGTCTTGGTATACCCTGTATTTTTGTTCTAATAATAAATATGTCTTACCAAACAGCGCTTTTCAATGGATATTTATGCAGCATCCCGTTGATGGAGTTCTCTAACAAAGACCATTGGAACGGCTTCTGCGTCGATGATGAACAGTGGTACACCGTCAACCCATTTCTATAACGTTAAACACATATGGTTATTCATAGACAGTTTTAAAACCTATTTTAGTTATCAAATGTTTTGTCTTCTTCACTCAAACTCAATTCAGAAGTTGTTCGAAAGGGACAAAACATACGATAACAAAATAGGTTTTAAATCTGTCAATTAATAAGTGATGGGTTATAAACAGAAATGCAGGATTGATAAAGTAATAAAAGATTTAATATGAGAATACACGGACATGACACGACATAAGAGACGAGCTTTCACAAGACAATCATAGATCATAGAACACACTAATTGTTTCGTTTATACTCTATGCTCTATAACAACCAGTTCTAACAATAAGGCCGACAAAATAATATAATTACCTTAATGTATATTGTTGCTATCCACTTTTTTAGACAGAAAAAAAGTATTCAAATAGTTTTTTTTTTTTAAGTCGGTTAAAAAATAAACAAATCAAATTTACTTCAAATCTGACAGTCAAGAATAACTTAATCTATTAATTATTATGTAATTTCCCAAACAAGTTCTATCTCTCTCTCTCTTCAGCCACAGGAAGTCCACTCATAATAGGCCTCCCCCAAGGATTTTCGCATCGACCTGTTGAAGCAGTATCCAGCGACAACAAGTTTTATGTATGTATGTAAGTTATGTACAAAATCGCCCAGAAATCTTTACATACATACATACATACATAAACTCACGCCTTTCTCTCGGAAGGGGTAGGCAGAGGTGTTATCAGGACACCTGTATGTTTCACCCTGTATGTTCCGTCCCACGATGTGACGAGGCGAGCCTATCGCCACATCGGGCATAAACTCCTTCCCCTGGCTGATAACGAATAGAAAAACCCAATATCACTTTACCCGACCCGGGATTCGAACCCAAGACCTCAGTTTTGCAATCGTACCGTTCACAACTACGCCATCGAGGCAGACAAAAATCTTTACGGTTATATACACACTACTATATACACATCAGCCCATATACATACGACTCACTGCAGGGCACGAGCCTCCTCTACAATCCAGAGTACGATTGAGAGTGGTTAGGCCATATAATCCACCACGCTAGCCTAGTGCGCGTTGGCGGACCTTACATACGATAGTTTATACAAATCGCTATGGTATGCAGGTTTCCTCACGATGTTTTCCTTCACCGTAAGTGCGTGGTGATTGACTATCAACACACATGACTCCGAAAAGTCAGAGCTGTGCCCTGGGATTTGAACCCACTACCGTGAACATGTAGGCAGCCGCGTCTGGTCCGTTACCAACAGGCCACCACGCACGACGGTTGTATAAATGCCGACAAAATACTCACGGTGCGCTCGCTGCGTTCCATCCAGCGACCAGCAACTGGTTGACAACCACGTCTACTGGAATGTAGTCCGCTATGTTGTTTACGGCTAGGGGAAGCCTTCGCACCACCCCTGGACATATTAATACCGAAATATACCCTATAATAACGTTTTTGGAAATACTTTTATTGATAAATAAAAAATACAGCCAACAGTCACATACATAGTCCTGACCCCACTAAGATAAGAGTCTTGTGTCGTATCAGAAACTACAAGATTTTCGGTCTCACAAACATCCTGATGCGAGACAAATATTTGTGAGGCCCACAAATATTTGTCTCGCGGCGAGGATCGAACCCGCGGCTTCTCGTTTCACAGCCGTCGTGTAACCAACTGCGCCACGGGGGCTGTCAAATAGTTTTATTTATCCACTGTAATTTACAACATAAAAAATATATGAAAGTCGATTAAAAAGGCGACAAAAAGAGACTTAGTACAAATTACAACAGACTCCGTGGCTAGGTGATTAGACGGCTGTGAAACGAGAGGCCGCGGGTTCGATCCCCGCACCATACATTTTTTTTTGCAAACCACAGCTTTGTCCCGGGTCTGGGTGTTTGTGAGACCGAAAAGTCTCTCGTAGTTTCTGATACGACACAAGACTCGATCTTAGTGTGGGGTCAGGACTGTGTATGTGACTGTTGGGTGTATTTATCAAAAATATACGTTACCTTACAGTACTAGAGGTCATTCACCCAGCACATCACTCAACCAACGATTTATCTTAAATTTTTGCATTTTAGTCAAAAATGAATACACCAAACAGTCACACACAGTCCTGACCCCACACTACAGGCCTTGCGTGGTCTATCACGCTGGCCTAGTGTGGGTAGGCAGACTTATACCTTAGAAACCAATGAGTAATATTGACCTTTGGAAGCCCCCATGAGGAAACCTTGAGGTCCGACCTTAGATGAGGTCCAGCCCGGTACAGGTTCCTTCCATGCTGCCACAACTGAAAATAACAAATTCACACTTACGTTACAGAACTGTTTTGATGGCACAGTCCGGGTTCGAGTCCCGGGTCGAGGAGGGATATTGGATTTTTCTATTCATTATCAGCCCTGAGTCAGTAATTCGTGTGGTTCTGTCATATGTGAGAGGCCGCGTGGGTAGGTACCACCGCAATGTCTATTTCTCACGTCAAACAGCAGTGTAAATGCACTGTTGTGTTCATGTTTGTAGGACATTGTAGCCAGAGTAACTACTGGACATATTAATGAGACTTAACATCTTATGTCTCAGGATGGCGAACGCAGTGGAAAACCAAGCGTTGCTTTGTAATTCATGTTGTTTGGTTTTGCTACTGTCCATGAGCGGTCGTATCGCTTACCATCAGGCGAATGGCATGCTCGTCTCACCATTTCTCGCAATAAAAAAAATTATGTCCGATATGGCGATAGGCTCGCCCCCTATCACATCATGGGACGGAACACAAGACGAAACGTGGTTGTATTGGTAGCACCTCTGCCTACCCCTTATGGGAAAAAGCGTAAGTTAATGTATGCATGTTAAAAAGTCATACTTACTCATGGTAGGTCTGACTATAGTGCACGGGAACTTATCAGAGCATTTCACAACTTCATGCTCAGCCAAATGCTTCGTGAATGTGTATGTATTGGGATGGTCCTTTAACAATCTGAAAAAAAAAACATATTGTTATATTTATTTGCATTTCTCACAAAGATTTATGTATACAGGGTATATCAAGACTGCTACCGAAAACGAAGCCAGGTGGTAGTTTTAGTGACTACAGACACGATGTAGCTAAATTTTTGCAAAAAAAAAAGGGACGATTTATTTTATATTTTTTTTCCTATTATCGTATTTGGATGGTAAATTCATACATTTTCAAAAAAAATAATGGATACAATTTTAGTTTTAAAGACGCTATAGTACTCATGGCTTTAAATTATAATTTTAGCTAATACTATGGATTTACCACCCAAACACAATGATATTTAAAACGTTACAAAAAAAATCGTCGCGTTTTTTTGCAGAATTTTTAGTTGCATCGTGTCTGTAGTCGCTACAAGTTTGATTTTTAGAATTTTTGTCCGCTTCTCTGGGCGGTTGTGCGCGATGAACTCAGAAACGGCTTAACGGAATTCAATGAAATTAGGTATGGAGGTAGCTGACATCCTGGATTAAAACTTAGGCTACTTTTATCCTGTAAAGTGTAGTGTTACCATGGGATAAGCAAGATTTGCTACTCGTTTAAACTCAAAGGGATGAGATGCGACAAGACAAGACTGGTTTACATGCCTGAAGTAATGGGACGGAATTAACTTGCATTTTACTCTGAATAAATAAAAAAATAAACAATAAACTATAGAATAATTGAGAAACACGTCTCCTGATGAACAAATATATTATAAAATAAATGTGAAATAGGGTTTCCCGGTGTCCTAGGCAAATCTGATAACTAGAAAAATCCAGTTGTTTAATATTCACTTACTTTGGCTCAATCTGGTCCAACGCCTCATCACTAAGGGTTCCGACCAGAGACACAACCTTCTCCACGTCTTCAGGAGCTTCGTATACTTTTTCATGCACCTCGGTGAGGTAGGAGTTCACGTAGGCAGATGAAACGTGGATCATTACCTGAAAAAGAAAAAGAAAATGGCATGACGAAAAGGTGTATGATGTGTATCTTTATATGTATATGTATTTGTGTGTGTATGCTTGTGTGAACCACAAGTATTTGTCTCGGGTCTGGGTGTTTGTGAGAGCGAAAAGTCTCGACCTTAATGTAGGGTCAGGACTATGTATGTGACTGTTGGGCGTAATTATTATTATTGTAATATGTAAATTCTAAACTTGCATACAAACAATCGACACATCTCTCGTTCTTCAATTTCTCACTATTGTATAATTAAAAAAAATTAATTACAAACGCATGTAGATAAAAAAATTAATTGTTTACGGTCTATCGCACTGCATGAAATTTATTTTTATTTTTAAGGTGAGAAAACTCAGTTACTTTATATAGATTGTCTGTAATGTTTTGTCGTCCGAACGCGTTGTTGTCAAAATATTAGAAACAGTTTTTCCCTCTTCACATTTTATTATATTAGACATGTTAATATTAGATTACGAGTATAAATGCTTGCTGTTTTTATTATAATAACATAAATTATCTCGAACAATCCAATCCAATCCAAGGAAGTCCACTGCTGAACATAGGCCTCCCCCAATTATTTCCACAGAGACCTGTTGGAGGCAGCCTGCATCCAGCGACGCCCCGCGACCTTCACCAGGTCGTCTGTCTGACCACGTAGTTGGACGTCCCACGCTACACTTTCAGCTTCGTGGCCTCCATTCGAGAACTTTTTGGCCCCATCGGCAATCAGTTCTCCGGTCTCTCTCTAACAATGCGTTAAATAGATATTTTTTTAAATTCAATTAGAAATTAGATGTATTTAATTTAGATGAATTATACATACCTATGTTCAGCAGTGGACTTCCAGTGGCTAAAGAGAGAGGGGGAGAGAGAGAGAGAAAGACGAAAGATACATACCTTTAAATGTTTAATTTCTTTGCAGAGTGTCATAACTCTTCTAGTACCGAGGAGGTTAATGTTCACCGTTGGCCTCAGATTCTCCTGAAAACAATATTATAAACATATAATTTCTAATATAATTAATAATTTCCTTGAGTAAAGATTTATTCATTTCAAACAAGGCACAACAACAATACAACATACACAAACTCACGTCTTTTTCCCAGAAGGGGTAAGCAGAGGTGCGATCAGGACACCCACATTTCGACTTGTATATTGTACTCTACATAATGTATATAGATACTAATAAAAGTATATTAAACAATTTTATGATAGTTCAGCCAATCCCTCAAGCAACAGTTTTCAAACTCGTCATTTTGAATGACAAATGTGTGATGGGTGTATTATGTTAACTAACAAAATAGGGAATATTTTAACGGCACTGCATGTCCAGTCTAGTGAACAGTCAATTGACACTCCAGTCAAACACACCAGTACAAATGGACGTAGATAAGCAAAAAGGATCCAACCCACAACATGTCCGAAAATGAGTTAAGTATACCAAACTGCTCGTCAAGGTCTATATTTTCGATTAGCAAAAACAATCTCAAGTAAAATACGAATATTATGACATTAAGAAACAATAAACGCAAGCAAGTCTATTAATGAGCAAACACAAGTTACACTTCAATCTTCAATAACTCAATTGTAACATTTTGTGGGGTGGATCCTTTTTGGTTATCTACATCCAAATATTATGTCTAAGGAAACACATTATAACAGCCAACACATTTATTCAGCTAGGACAAGTGAAGTTATTTTACACTACCCACTTGAGTTGTACTTTTTACACAAAAAGAGTCAAAACAAGTTATAAGTTATTATTATGATCAATACACAATAACAAGTAAAAAGCACAAAGAAACATACCTGGAAATCAAGAGTAGCAGCACAGTGTATGACAATATTGACATTGTCTATTAGAGTCTGTCGGTCCTCGCTGCTCAGTCCCAGGTTGTCTTCCCCGACGTCGCCAGCTATCGGCATTAGCTTCTTGAAAATATCTGCACTATTGGTTTCTAATAGTTTTTCAAATATCTGAAATTAACAAATTATATGACATACATACATACATACATACATACATACATAAACTCACGCCTTTTTTCTCAGGAAGGGTAGGCAGAGATTGTCCTGGTTACTACCAGGATCACCCACATTTTGCCTTGTCTGTTCTCACCCAGGATGTGATAGGACCCACTGCAGGGCACGGTCCTCCTCAACAATCGACAATTCGACTGAGAGGGTTAAAACTAACTAGTTAGAATAAATAAATTTTCAATTAAATTGTCATCAACCATTTGAAGGTGACTTTAATGTTTTTAGAACTATTGTTATTTGGTTTTTCCACAGAGATGTATGTGTTATGAGAGACTGTCTCGCACATGAGCACCACTGCAACTCCTGTTCTCCAGGATCAACAATGGCACACAAAGAATTGGCACCGAGCTCCGGAGCCCGGGGAATCTCTTAAGGACATTGGCTTGTCTTTAACCCGCATCGAAATTAATCAGAAAGAAAAAACAAATAAGAGGAGTTGGAAACAAATGTATGTGTTACAAAAGAATTACCCAATAGTACTCAAAATTGGACTCATTATAATTGGTCCCAAGATGACCATTTCTGGATATAGGTACCTCACAATATCTTAACCATGGATTGTTTGAGGCGACATGCATCCTACAATCTAATAAAATTATACTTAAATGATCTATGGGTGATGAGCTCTGTCCGGTAGATGGCCTCCACACAAAGTTTCAATATTTACTAATAATGGTAATATAACCTATTTTATCTTATTACTTACTAGGTTTTTGGTGAATTCTTCAAGTCTCTCCGATATTTCCTTGCCTTTCTTCGGCCTCATCAATAAATACACTTTCCCAACGTCGGGTATACTCCGCAAAATTCTTTCTATGAGGCATAACCCCACAAAACCTGTTCCACCGGTAATGAAAAAGTTTTTCCCGCTGTAGAAAGCCTGTATCTGCGATTCTTTAGGCATTTTTAGTAGTGACAAGATGAGTTTGTGTTATCAAATCTGAAAAAAATAGTTTAATAGTTTTAAAATCTATCAACAACGAACGGAAATCTTTGAGATTGACGTAGTCACGGGATGTCAAACGACAAAAATCTTAATGGCAAAGGTTAAAATACTCTTGAAGCCTTACCAATATTAATTATGATAAACGGAAGAATCATTATATTTAAAATTCTAAAAGTGATTCGAGAAGGGTATGCTTTTCCTATAATGCGTGTAGCCCAGGCTAGAAAATAAACATTCGCTGTCTCGTAAAATAAGAAATATAAAACTTAATTATCCTAGAGTATTTTTATAGAGGAAGCGCTTTCATACATTTGCGTCATAAATAAAGCGTAAATTTTTGTTCGTAATATTGGTAGCACAGAGCACTGCGATAATAACTGATTATTTAAAAAGAAATTATTATATTCGATTAGGCACTTAAAGTATATTTAGTTATTATCCGTCGAAAATAAGTTTGAATGGAATTCAATTGCCCTGAATTTTTTTTTTCAAATAATTCGTGCAAGTTGGACAACTAGTCAAATGTCAGCCAATAGAAGGACAGAAAAACGCCCGGTATTACCATTTTTATCAACATTTTTGACTCTAACATAATTATGTCGCTCAAACGTGATAAATCAAAAATAATTACGCTATTTATTACATATATTATGACAAACCAGTTATAAATTAATAATAATTATAATCACATACTTCATTAGTTACCTACCTATTACTTATAAGGCAAGTGGTAAGCGGCCGGACGAAAAAATATAATCGAAATATATCATTCTTGAATGTTCTTTTAGGACAACAAAATAACTAAGTAGAATACACAAGATGGTAAGTGCAGTCCAAATATGAATCCGTTCACAACCTGATCTAAGTACACAGGTATATAATTAAAACTAGTTTTAGTATCTAGTTTATCATATAAGTATGTTTATACATAACGGGTATTCTTGTAATCCCTACGGTAACCGGTTTCTTGAGAATGTTTTCCTTCACCGTTATAGTGCGTGGTGATTGACTATCAATACACAGATAACTCTGGATGATGAGAGACGTTTTATGGCATTACAGCCTCCGTGGCGCAGTCGGTTAGACGCCGGCTGTGGAACGTGAGGCCGCGGGTTCGATACTTGTGTAACACATGCATTTATTTCGGGTCTGGTTGTTTGTGAGGCCGAAAAGTCTCTTATAGTTTCTGATACACGGCACAAGACTCGATCTTAGTGTGAGATCAGGACGATGTATGTGACTGTTGGGTGTATTTATTTATTTATTTTAGAGGACTTGTTTGGACCCGCGAGTACCGATTTTTTTTTCAATAAGTCGTCAAACGAGCAAACAGGTCACCTGATAGTAAGTGATCACTGCTGCCCACGAACATCCACAAGGCTGGATCATGGATGTTTTGCCGGACCTTTAAATCGGGAGAGGAGCGGGAAAGAAAAGGGATGGAAAGAGGAAAGGTGTATTGCGAAAATTTTCGTAAAAATTCTTTCATTTTTTACCTAAAGCCATTGAATTATTAAACTAGAGCGGACATCTCGATCTGTCTGCCCGCAGTGTATGTACCAACTAAACGCGGGAACACAGAGCGAGAGGGAAGATAATGTTATTGTCTAGGAGTGAAAGAGATAGATACATTTCTGTTACATTTTATTTGTGGCCCACAGCGCCCGCCTAGTTTATTTCGATGCAAATAGAATCACGTCAGAAAGCGTAGTTGTAAAAAAACTATGCACGATTTATCGGTTTCAAAATTTTATTATATTGGACATGTTAATAATATCAGATTACGAGTAAAGCTTGTTGTTTTCAATAAATCAATGAATTAAATAGACAGTTTTTTAATTTTATTTGTAGTACCAAATTTTACCACACGTGACACCAACAAAATATAGATGAATGCGCTAATGCAGTCATTTTGTTATTAAACATCCATTGTGTTAGTAACGATTTATTACATGAGCACACATACCGACGTCAGAAGATTCCATTGATTTTTATATTGTAATGTTTATGATTTTCTTTACTCGGTCATTTCAAGGCAAACGGGTTTTGTTTAGGTCGCAGACATATTGTCGTTCGGTATGTTAATGAAACGTCTAGGCGGTATTTATGAGATGGAACAATTTTATTAAATATTTTTTTTACACTTAATAATAGCTGACTATTATACGCGATGGCGACTGCCTCGGTAGTGTAGTTGTACTACGGGACGACTACAAAGCTAAGGTCTCGGGTTCGAATCCCGGGTCGGGCAATGTGATATTGGATTCTATTCACTATCAGCCCGGAGTCAGGAATTTGTGAGAGCAAAGTTCAATAGTATGATATGCGCCTTGGTTGTTGATTTCAACGACAAAAGAAATGAGATCTAAATGGGTGAAAAGTTTAATGGTCAGTCCTGAAATGTATTTATAACAACATAAAATAATAAACTGCCTTGACTCGACTGACTCGTTGGCGTAGTTGTACTGCGGTATGATTACAAAGCTGAGGTGTCGGGTTCGAATCCCAGTTCGGGCAATGTGATATTGGATTCTATTCATTATCAGCCCGGAGTCAGGAATTTTCCCCGATATGGCGATAGGTTCGCCCCCTATCACATCGTGGGACGGAAAATACAACGCGAAACGTGGGTGTCCTGGTTGCACCTCTGTCTACCCGTTCTGGAAAAAAAGGCGTGAGTTTATGTATGTATGCACGCGATGATGAGAAAGCCGTCGTAGAGACTTGAATTGCGTTGTGTTTCGGGTTTTTACAGTGTACTTTACTAGCAGGCCGGCATAATTGTTCAAATCGTAATCGACGAGAAAATATAATCATACATTTGAATACTCTATTAAGACTACGCTGCAGAGATTATGCATCCATAATAAATATGTTTTGCGACTTGTTCTATAATTTAAAATAAACATATTTAAATGGTTTTGTAATTTATTATAAAATAAATAATAAAATCTCCACTTTTCTCAATTCTGACATATCATTTTCGCTTTTTTTTATAGCTACGATGGCGAGACGAGCATAACAATCGTCTCATGGCAAGCGATACGACCGCTCATGGACAGTAGCGAAACCAAACACCATGAATCACAAAGCAATGCTTGGCATTCCACTGCGCTCGCCATCTTGAGACTTAAGATGTTAAGTCAACATCATGAATCACAAAGCAATGCTTGGCATTCCACTGCGTTCGCCATCCTAAGACTTAAGATGTTAAGTCTCATTACGTCCAGTAGTTACTCTGGCTACAATGTCCTTCAAACCGGAACACAACAGTGCATTTACATTGCTGTTTGGCGGGAGAAATAGACATTGCGGTGGTGCCTACCTTAGCGGCCTCCCACATATGACACACCTCGTATTCGTTCACATATGCGTCCACTTTCATCAATCTCATGCATTCTCATCGTTTCGTGTCCTTCTGAGTTCTGACCCTTGTCTATGGTGTCCTCAATTGGCTCAATGTGTAAATGTCTGATTGTGTAAATGACTGCGACTCCCACAAGGCCGTAGGTCGCTAATAACACGAGACTTTTTTGTTTATAGTACCTCAATATTGTAATGTTTACAAATGTATTACAATACTACAAGATCTTCCACTGATTTTTATTAAGAAGACATTCCTAGTGACTAGTTAAGCTTTAATTCTCGGTATGATTAAAATGCTGTGGATACTGGCTGGCTTTAACGGTGAAGGAAAACATCGTGAGGAAACCTGCATACCGTAGCGATTTAAAAAAAAATCTACGGTGTGTAAGTTCGCCAACCCGCACTAGGCCAGCGTGGTGGACTATATGGCCTAACCACTCTCAATCGTACTCTCGATTGTAGAGGAGGCCCGTGCCCTGCAGTGGGTCGTATATGGGCTGATACAAGGGGATACTGGCTTACAGGAGTAGCAGTGGCGGGTGTAAAGGGCATGGCAGTCTTCAAAAGGGCTTTTTTTATAATAAATAAAACCCAACAGTCAGATACATAATCCTGACCCCACACTAAGCCTAATGGCAAATTGCACAAGCTAACTATGCCCATAACTTTGACTTTGAAAATGTCAATCCCATACATTAGCAACCATGGTTAAACTTTATTCTTTAATCATTGCTTAACAATGTCAAACACAACACATGGCGATGACATTGTCAAAATTAAAGTTATCGTCACAGTTAGTTTATGCAACTTGGCCTAAGATACACGTCTTGTATCGTGTATCAGAAACTACAGGGCATTTCGGTCTCACAAACACCCAGACCCGAAACAAATACCTGTGGATCACGCAAATATTTTTCTAGTTGCGGGCCTTAAGGGCCTCCCGTTTCACAGCCGGCGTCTAATTGCGCCACGGAGACTGTCGTATGTCTTTGTATGAAGGAGGCCGTTAATGTGTCACTGGTTTGTCTATTTCAAGCAGTAGTGTTAAAACACTGTAGTATGTATTGAAAGACATACAGAGTATATCAAGACTGCTACCGAAAACGAAGCCAGGTGGTAGTTTTAGTCACTACAGATACGATGCAACTAAAATTAAAAAAAAACGCTGAAAATAAAGATGTTTTCCTTTGCTATAGTGAAGAGAAACGTCGTGAGGAAACCTGCATAGCAATTTGTATAAATTTCTATGGTACGTAAAAGTCCGCCAACCCGCATTAGACCAGCGTGGTGGACTATATGGCCTAACTACTCTCAATCATACCCTCGATTGTAGAGGAGGCTCGTGCCCGGTGGGACGTATATGGGCTGATACAAGGATAATTTAGTAGTTATCGGTTTTCCTCGACATTCAAATTTACCCGAGACCATATCCGTCTCGTGACTCTAGCTACTAAAAACAGAAAAAATGATATTGCCTTAAATCTAGACTTTCTCTTAGCCTAGTTCATTCAACTCGTTAACGAATCTAATGTATTCGTTTTTATTCCAAATGTTGTATTATGTATCGACAGCCTTCGTAGCGCAGTTGGTTAGACGCCGCCTGTGAAACGAGAGGCCGCGGGTTCGATCCCCGCACCGAGACAAATGTCTGTGAGGCCCGCAAGTATTTGTTTCGGGTCTGGGTGTTTGTGTGACCGAATTTACTATATAAACGCTGTACGTGCCTAAAGGGATAGTAATGCCTTGTACAAAACTTTTGTATTATAAATGTGTGTACATTTTGTGTTATTGTCAAAAACAAAATTTAGCATGGGGCTATCAAATTCCAGTCAAACTCGTTTTAGACAGATAATAACTAGATTTACTTTCGATTACCAACGGAATATATAGCAATTTGTTATAATTGCAATTTTCACTAACTTGGCAGTACTACCAGCATTACAAACAAACATTTTTTTTCTATTTATTAAGGTAAACAAACAATGACACAAAAGTAAATAAAACAATAGTAAATTAAAGTGCTTATGCTAATTATGCCATCAACACCATTTACCACAAATTGAAATAATTACAAAATAGTGAGAAATAGGTAGATACTAAGTTATAACAAGAAATAATGTATTGATGTCAAAATCAGTTAGTATGATTTTAAAACTAAGAAAATATCTACGTTTTTGAAGACGCAAATGTCTCACCGCGCTCCCTCTATATTATAAACAGAAACGCACGTAGGTACGTGACGCAGTTGTTATTCTCGATTTATTAAAATTATTGCAGCTATATTTAGCCGCGACTTTGTTTACAGACCAAATAGGTTATTAAACGTGAGACCTAACATTCAATACATAATTAAATAAAGGACACAATAAGACAACTTTTGTATCACCAAAATCTGCGAAAGACTTTTAGGTTATACAAACACCCAGACCCGAAACAAATACTTGTGGATCAGACAAACAATTGTCTCGTTGAGAGATCGAAACCACGACCTTTTATTTCACAGCCGGCGTCGAACCAACTGCGCCGCAGAGGCTGTCGATGATTAAAATAATATTTTGATTAGTACGATATCTTCTAGATAACCTAGTATTAATAATATCGAAAAAGATCTAAACTACGTTTTAAACGGATAATGAAAATAAAAATACTTTATAGAATCTTTAAAATGTTATTTATACATTAGAAATAAAACGAATTCTTACGGATTTCATCGCGAATTTGATTTACTTTTTTGAATTAACTTTTTTTATTTAATAATTGTAAGTTAAGGTTAGTTGAACTATAACAGTCACTAAGCGGATGACTAACAAATGACCACGAAAGCTGTAAAGTGATCCAAACGTCGGAAAATTAAATTATGTTAAAATTAAACAAAATTCGCGACAAAATCCGTAAAAAATAGTTTTATTCCAATTGCATGATAATAATATTCGTTAAATCATTTTGTACGGCTGAGATAAGTAACCAATAAAAGTTGATTTATGGCATATGACGTCATATTCCAAAATTGTCTAGGTCAAGGCAGACAAGTTTGCTCGTCGCGCAGCATAGAGTCATTTATCATATTGCTTCGTCACAATATAGGTAGGTTACTCTATGATTCGAAACGAAACTCGAAACTTCGGACGTCACACGTAAAACTGTACGAATGTGCCCAGGTACTCCATAAAATGTTCGAATCCTCTATCGTACGTCCTAACTATAAACTTAGTTCGGAGTGAATGATAAGTATTAAGTGTCATAGACAATAGTGTTGATTTTTAAAAGTGGAAAATTAAAAACGTACCACAGACGTCGAATGTCGAACATTCGAGTTTCGTTTCGGATCATAGAGTAACTCCCCAGATTAAAGATAGAAATAAATGAAGATTTAAGAACATGGCGTGGAGTCAAATAGACTTATAAAGATTTACGACCTTCTGGCGTCCGGATCCTTTGTTACCAAAAAAAAAAAGAATAGTTTTTCTCCCTTCGCAATGTAATACAATGCATCCATCAGCCAAAGGAAGTCCACTGCTGAACATAGGCCTCTTCTTATGATTTCCACAATGACCTGTTGGAGGCAGCCTGCATCCAGCGACGTCCCGCGATCTTCAACAGATATGCTATTAGATAACGAGTATAAATGCTTGTTCACTGTTGTTTATAATATAAATGTTTTTGTTATAATTATTTTGTTATTTTTAATAATAACCAGGAGATGCAACGCACATGTTACGCCACAGATAATAAAACATGCTATTTTAAACTTGCCTATCAAAATAACAGTTATGTAACTAAAAATAACTGCTATTCGCATGAATAAAATATAATAAGAAATAACACACTAGTGGTCTCTCGTGGCTTCGCTTGGTTAAAAGAAGGAATTATACTAGACATAATTATATGGATTGATGATTTTTCTAATAATTATCAGCCCGGAGTCAGAAATTTGTGCCTGATATGGCGATAGGCTTTTCCCCTATCACATCGAGGGACGGAATATACAAGGCGAATCGTGGGTGTCCAGGTAGCACCCCTACCTAGTTCTTTTGGGAAAAAGGCGTGTGTTTAAGTATATATCCAATCCAATCCAATCCATCAGCCAAAGGAAGTCCACTGCTGAACATAGGCCTCTAATAATGATTTCCACAGTGATCTGTTGGAGGCAGCCTGCATCCAGCGACGTCCCGCGACCATTACCAGGTCGTCTGACCACCTAGAGGGTGGACATCCCACGCTGCGCTTGCGCTATATATACTAGACCGTAAAAATCTGTGCTTTATAAAAATACCTTTTGGTATATAATTTCGTATTTTAACAAAGTTCCCATAACATAGGCTGTCTCTTTTATTATAGGTTTAATTTTATATAAAAAATTTGCTTATTTCCTTCTTTCTCTAAATTCCTTATGTAACACATACGTAACTATATAAGTGTGCAAGTTTGAGTTCGCACCAGTATACTTAAACGTGTGTGGACAAACAACTGCGCAAACTTCATACTATGACGCCATTGAGATATTATACTAGAGTGGACACTGCAAACAAAATGTTTGTAACAAAAATGGTACTGTACCGCTCCTTCTGTTTCCGTATCTGTCACGCCTACGCAGTAACACCATCTTCGCTTTCACTTCACTGGGTTCCCGTGTGAGTACACGGGAATCCTGTACCAGCACAATGCGCAGAGATTTTGTTCCCAATGTCGGCTCTAGTATAATACAACGTACAACGCTCTTTGTGACAGAAATTATGTTTGCGCGAACTAGACTTCTGGAAGTGGTAGAGCCACGCTGTTGTCAGTCATGACTCAGCATGAATGCGCAAGCTCATCCGGGGCGGTACGACTGTCTCACAGGAAATCAACGTGAAGCGACAGCCAGCTGTCGTGTTTCGTTCGATGAGTGAGAATGCCGGATGTCCAATATCCCTTTTCTCTTCCCATCCTTTTTCCTTCCCGCTCCCCTCCTAATTGGGCCGGCAACACATCTATGATCCAGCGTTTGGATGTTCATGTGCAGTGATCACTTACCATCAGGTGACCTGTTTGCTCCTTTGCCGAACCTATGCAAAAAAATAAAAAAAAGACTTGCATAGCTAAATCGTTACGTGTGTGGCGGCCTTTAGTTTTTCCCCAACTTTATAACATTCGATAAAGTGATTAATTATCAAAATGTAACAGACAGACAGACACATTCACACTTAAGTATACACCAATTAATTATTCAATCAATAAAATAGAAGCTTTACGTTATTTCTATTTACATTTTGACTAATTTTAGCCTCTATTGAAAGTTGCTCAATTTGAAACGAAAACAAAAAGATAAATGAGTTGAATGAACCAAGAAAGGCTAGTTTTTGGGCTATATCTATTTTTAGTTTTTATTAACCAGAATGTCGAGGCGAGGTCGTTCATCGGATGCTTAGCCTCATTCCTACAGACAAACAGTAACGTAACATATTTACATACATAAACATCACGCCTTTAGACAGGGTAGGCAGAGGTGCAACCACGACAACCACGTTTCGGATTGTGTTCCGTCCCACGATGTTGTAGGGAGCGGGCCTATCGCCATAACATATAACATATTTATTAATGTATTTATATCTTTATTATACACAAAAAAAACTACATTCAGTATAAAAAAGTAAAGTAGCGGTTTTAGCGCAAAAAGCAATGTCATACAAAAATTACAACATAATATACAGACTGATATTGACTTATGATATTTAATTTAAGGTCGCGGCACGTCGCTGGATGCAGGCTGCCTCCAACAGGTCGCTGTGGAAATCATTAGGGAGGCTTATGTTCAGCAGTGGACTTCCTTTGGCTTTCGATATTCGATACAATTATGCCGGCCTGCTGAGATGTTTCTTCACACTACGTTTCTGCGCCACGGTGGCTGTCACTGTATGTGCATTAACTTGGTTTTCCCTTCGTTTATTCTGGTTTTACTTGATTTCGATAATGGCAAACCGGTTACGATTGTTATTTGTTTATCCAACGTCCGTCTGTATAATGATTAAGGTCTTGTCAGTTAAATTAGCAGGTTCTTTCAATTATGTATCTGTTTTGAAACAAAGAAAATTATTATCTATGTACATGTGTGTTTGTATTTATGTAGTACTAGCTTCTGCCCTCAACTCCGTTTGCGTGGTTTTGTTTATATAAAAAATCCCATCCCGTCCCGTCTCACTCCAGATATGTAATCCAGTCCCATCCCATCCATTTGAGCCCAAAAAGTAACTAGTAAATCGGAATTCCTCCCTCATCCCACGGGAACACTACACTTTTCAGGATAAAAAGTACCCTAAGTGTTATTCCAGGGTGTCAACTACCTCCATACCAAATTTCATCGAAATCCATTAAACCGTTTCTGAGTTCATCGCGCATAACCGCACAGACAAACAGACGGACAAAAATTCATTGTTTTAGGTCCTAACTATAGACCTAGTCCCCCATATTAGTTCAGACGGACAAAAATTCTAAAAATCATTGTTTTGGGTTCTATTACGTTAAGATAGTCCCCATATCAGTTTTTCTCATTTATCTTCCATGTACAGATATCAATCGGTTAGAAATTTATTATATTCATAGATTATAGTATATTCTATGTATCTATTTTTAAATATAGGTATATATTTTAATTACAAGTTTATATTTTAATTTTGACCTCTCATTCTCCTGTTTTTATATCCATCCCAAGGTTGCCTGGAAGAAATTGCCCAGTGCGACGAGACCGCCATTTGTTATTTTTTTGTTATTTCTTCATTGTATTTTTTTGTATGGTTCAATAACAAATAAATCAATAAATAATATACAAATAATTAAAGTACTGTATCAGCGCATACACGATCCACTGCAGGGCACGAGCCTCCTATACAATCGAGAGTACGATTGAGAGTGGTTAGGCCATATAGTCCATCACGCCACGCTGGCCCAGTGCGGGTTGGCGGACTTTTACATACCATAGAAATTTATACAAATCGCTATGGTATGCAGGTTTCCTCACGATGTTTTCCTTCACCGTTATAGTGCGTGGTGATTAACTATCAATACACACATGACTCCGAAAAGTCAGAGGTGTGCCCTGGGATTTAAACCCGCGACCACCGTGAACATGTAGGTAGCCGCGTCTGGTCCGTTACCAACAGGCCACCACGCACTTAAATAATTAAAGTACCTAATAGAAACTACATAGAGACTATTGCGTTACTAATTTGGTTGGACAGCCTTCGTGGCGTAGTTGGTTAAACGCCGACTGTGAAACGAAAGGCCGCTGGTTCGTTTCCGCACAAACACAAATGTTTCTGAGGCCCACATTTGTGTCGGGTCTGGGTGTTTGAGACCGAAAAGCCTCTCGTAGCTTCTGATACACGACACAAGATTCGATCTTAGTGTGTGAGGACTATGTATGTGACTGTTAGGTGCATTTATTACATACATACATAAACACACGCCTTTTTCCCAGAAGGGGTAGGCAGAGGTGCTACCAGAACACCCACGTTTCGCCTTGTATATTCCGTCCCACGATGTGATAGGGGGCGAGCCTATAACCATATCGGGCACAAATTCCTGACTCCGGGCTGATAATGAATAGAAAAATCCAATATCACTTTGCCTGACCCGGGATTCGAACCCGAGACCTCAGCTTTGCAATCATACCGTAGTACCACTACGCCACCGAGGCAGCATTTATTATTATTAATTATTATACTGGCATACTAAACACTGTGTGAATGGCGCATTGAAGCCCAAAGTACTCTGGCATCCTTGAAAATGTAGTTTTTGCTGTACATCCGTTTCGACACAAGTAACATAAGTGTTTGAATTTAGTTAGCACTTAATTGTAAAGTCGTGAAGACTGATCAAAGTTCAACTAACTGTAGAATCAAATTGCGTCGGACATTGAAAATTAATAAGTTTGTTAACTCTGTGATTGCGTCGCACATGGTATGTGTATTACATGGCATTATAGCGTATATCGTAGCGATTTTAAAGAATTTCTACGGTATGTAAGTCCGCCAACCCGCACTAGGCCAACGTGGTGGACTATATGGTCTAAATCTCAATTGTACTCTCGATTGTAGAGTAGGCCCGTGCCCAGCAGTGGAACGTATATGGGCTGATAAAAAAAATGGTATTATATGTGGGATAAAATATTTAAAAATACCAACGGCTATACAGAGTTATCCTGCTATCCTGCTATCCTGACCCCACACTAAGATCGTCTTATGTCGTGGATATCAGAAACTATTATGTCACAAATATTATGTTAATAGTGTTAATTAGTATGTAGATAATTGTAATAATGGATAAAATACATTTAAATATACCTAACGCTAGATTAAATAATGTGTTTAACGTAATTAGTTGCGCATTATGTATCTATGTTATGTATCTAGGACTAAGCACCATTTATTTATTAAAAATGTGTAACTGTTAGTTCTCCCAAATAAAACAAAAATAAAAACTACGAGAGACTTAACGGTCTCACAAACACAGACCCGAAACAAATACCTGTGGTTCACATACATTTGTCTCAGTGCGGGGATCGAACCCGCGGCCTTTCGTTTCACAGCCGGCGTCTAACCAACTGCGCCACGGAGGCTGTCAACTCTAAAAAAATTTAATCTGATTAATTTCGTTATGGGTGTTTTAGTTAGACATTCCCGGAGACTCGCTGAGCTTCAATGCTCGGTGTCATTACAATGCGTGCTGTTGATCCTGGCTTACAGGAGTTGCAGTGGCGGGTGTGAGGTCGGGATGGACATAAAAAATATGTATAGATAGTCCACAATCTTCTGTCGCGGAAAGCGCTGTTGTCAAAATAATTACAATCGTTTTTCTTTCTTCACATTTTATTATATTGGACATGTTAATACTAATATTACGAGTATAAAGTGCGTGTTGGCCTGTTAGTAACGGACCAGACGCGGCTGCCTACATGTTCACGACGGTCGCGGGTTCAAATTCCAGGGCACACCTCTGACTTTTCGGAGTCACGTGTGTATTATCAATGCACTATAACGGTGAAGAAAAACATCGTGAGCAAACCTGCATACCATAGCGATTTGTATAAACTATGGCATGTAAAAGTCCGCCATCCCGCACTAGGCCAGCGTGGTGGACTATATGGCCTAACTCTTAATCGTACTCTCGATTGTAGAGGAGGCCCGTGCCCTGCAATGGGACGTTTATGGACTGATACTAATACAGATATATTCTTGTTGTTTATATTATGAAAACATATTTCAAACAATGCGTCAAATAGGTTTTTCTCAAATTATATTTTTAGTTCCAAATTTTGCCGCTCGCCAATAAATCGTAGATGACTGATAGTTACTTTGTCGCGCGGATAAAAAGATATGATAAAAAAAACTTCTTTACGCACGCTTGACTTGGGGTGTAAGCTGGTGAATGCGTGACGAGAGCGTTACGGAAGTCGTGTGATACGACAAGGGCAACGGAAGTTAAAAATCGTCAAAAGAGATCCATGATTAATCATTGAAGGAGGTCAGTCGTTATGTCCAAGCTTAAGAAATTCACGATGACTAAATAATCAGGCGTATTTTTTTTGTAATATCGGACGTCCGTCGATCTATCATGGCTCAAATGTACACGTGTTATGTTTTTGTCACTAAAGAGGGCGTTGACCGCACAGAGAATGTAAGCCGACATTACTTTCTAGTTTCTAGTTTCTACGCCATTTAATAACTTTTAATGGACAATGCACGGCAATAGTAAAATTTTATTAAGATTGCCAATTTTAACCGTTGGAGTTATTTTATACGTACATAAACATCGCGCATTTTCCCAGAAGGTGTAGACAGGTGCAACTAGGCCACCCACGTTTCGCCTTGTGTGTTCCGTTCCAAGGTATGATAAGGGGCGAGCCTATCGCCATATCGGGCACAAATTCGCGACTCCGGGCTGATAATGAATGGAAAAATCCAATATCACTTTGCCAGGGATTCGAATCGAGACCGAGACCTTAGCTTTGTAATCCGGACATAGTACAACTACGCCACCGAAGCAATTATTTTTAAATATTTTTAGATTATTGGAAAAGTACACGCTAGCTCTCGGGCGCGGCTTTGTCCGAGTTATTTTTTTAATTTAGACTATCGATCGGCATGGGAAGTATTAATGTAATAACGAAGATTGTTTTGTTCTATTTCTCGGGAATTATTTTATAGACGAAATATATACTATCGTTTTTTGTATTCATGAAAATGTTGAAGGGAAATTTAATGATAAATTTATTACTTATGGCGTAAAAACAAAACAAACAAATTCACATTTGCGCTCAATACAAAGTGCGTGGTGGCCTGTTGGTAACGGACCAGACGCGGCTGCCTACATGTTCACGGTGGTCGCGGATTCATATCCCAGGGTACACCTCTGACTTTTCGGAGTCGTGTGTTTATTGATAGTCAATCACCACGCACTATAACGGTGAAGGAAAATATCGTGAGGAAAGCTGCATACCATAGCGATTTGTAAAAATTTCTACGGTAAGTAAAGTCCGCCAACTCGCACAAGACCAGGGGGTTACTCTATGATCCGAAACGAAACTCGAAATTTCGGACGTTGCACGTAAAACTGTACGAATGTGCCTAGGTACTGCACAAAAAGTTCGAATCCTCTATCGTACGTCCTGACTATAGACTTAGTTCGGAGTGAATGATAAGTATCATAGAGATTAGTGTTGATTTTAAGAAGTGGAAAATTAAAAACATACTGCAGACGTAGAACGTCGGAATATTCGAGTTTCGTTTCGTATCATAGAGTAACCCCCCAGCGTGGTGGACTATATGACCTAACCCCTCTCAATTATACTCTCGATTGTAGAGGAGGATCGTGCACTGCAGTGGGACGTATATGGGCTGATATGATGATACGATTTTATTAGTTTAAAAAAATAATTTAAAAAAATTAAACTGATTTTAAAATTGCAATAAAGATAAATAAAACTAATCTTTTAATGAATCTAAAATACATGGGTTATACCCGTATAGTTCCTAGCGTGATGTTATATAATAATATTATATAATAATAAAATAATTATATGCGAGGACAAACATAAAACAGACAGACATACAAACATGCAGGCATACAAAGATACAACATACATTTACGAAATTTCTCACACTTTCAAAAACTGGTACGGACCAACATCCAAAAATGGTGCAATTTCGACAAAATTACATACATACAAGTCGATAATATACTTTCATTGAAGTCGATTAAAAATAGCTTTAATTACGCAATGTCTTATTTAAGCAATAATTTCCAAAAATAATCCTGTTTATTTTCGCTTTTGCATAACATTGTAAACAGGTTTCGACAAAAAAAGGTTTTGGTTCAAGTATGTCAACATTGTCAACTCATTTTGAAATTTAATGAAGACTAGCTTCTGTCCGCAACTCTGTCTGCTTGGTTATCTTAATAAAAAAATCCCATCCCGTCCCTTCCCGTTATATCCCGCCTTATTGTCATTCTCACTCAAGATATGTAATCCAGTCCCATCCCATTTGAATACAAAAAAATAACAAATATATCGGAATTTCTCTCTCATCCTACGGGAACACTACATTTTTCGGGATAAAAAGTAGCCTAAGTGTTAATCCAGGGTGTCAGCTACCCACATACCAAACATCGAAATCGGTTAAGCCGTTTCTGAGTTCATCGCGCACAACCGCACAGACAAACAGACAAAAATTCTAAAAATCATTGTTTTTGGTTCTATTACGTTAATATAGTCCCCGCATATCAGTTTTTCTCATTTATCTTCCATGTACAGACATCGATCGGTTACTTTCTTATATGTATAGATTACCTAAGCTTTTAAAATTTTATGTTATTTTTTTATTATTTTCGATTGTAGTGCAGCGAGTGTTTTTAATGTCGTTTCAACTTCGTTTCACTAAAGTAAACCAATTTACATAATATTTAAAAGCACCCAACCGTGCGTTCGAAAGTATTCCACATTCCTTAATTAATGTTTTTAAGATATTTTTAAATTATCCTTTCTTAATTGTAATGTTTATTGCTCACTATAACGGTGAAGGAAAACATCGTGACGAAACCTGCGTCCCTTAGCGGTTTGCAAGAAATTCTGTTTTAAAGTCGCTTTTTTTGAGATATTTTAGTTGCATTGTATCTGAAGCCACTAATACTACCACCTGGCTTCGTTTTCGGTCGCAGTCTTGATATACCCTGTATAAGTAAGCGGTTGAATAATTAAGTGTAATAGATTCTAACTAAAAAAAATCACCAACCATTTTTTGGATTCCTAATCAATTTTAAGAATTATGAAGATGCAGATCTTGTAATCCCAAGATAATTTACATACATACATAAACATCACGCCTTTTTCCCAGAAGGGGTAGGGAGAGGTGCAACCGTACACCTACGTTTCGCCTTGTATATTCCGTCCTACGATGTGATAGGGGGCGAGCCTATCGCCATATCGGGCACGAATTCCTGACTCTGGGCTGATAATGAATTGAAAAATCCAATATCACCCGACCCGGGATTCGAATCCAAGACCTCAGTTTTGTAATCGTATCGCAGTACAACTACGACACCGACGCAAATTTTAATATTTTTAAATATATGTGTCTTTCGAAGCCATACCTCGTATATCCAGACTGTAACCGAAAACGAAGCCAGATGGTAATTTTAGTGTCTCCAGACACAATGCAACTAAAAATTTCGTAAACGCAAAATTAATCTTTGAAATAGATAATATCGTGTATCTACCTACGTAGCATAAAAGTACAATAACAATTTAATTAAAACAGGGACGAGCTTGGAAGCAATCTAAACAAAACGCTAAGGGCCTTATTAATAAACAGACTTGATCTACCATCAATTAATACAAACTTTGCTAAAAGATTCCCTTATTTTTCTCATTTATTAATATACAATAATGTTTTAAAATACTGTGATATAAAGAACGATCCCGTTAAGAAAGCGAAAAATAAAATATTAAGTTGGCTAGAAACTCTTGATTATGAGGAAACAGAGCGATTGGTAACACACACTATTTTGATACCATAATATATATATATATATTTATGATAAATTCTGTAATATATTTATGCATATATTATATTCATTTTCTCTATATTTTACACTACTCTTCTTTATTTATATTTTAATAATTGTTTAGTTATTTAGGCTTAACATTTTAAATACTCGTTCTAGTTACTTATTTAACAAATCCTGTAAATGGTCCAAACGGAAACATGTTACATACTTTTTTACTTAGCCTTTTTTTTTATTTTTATATTGTTTAAGAGATAGTTCTTTAAATGGGCCACCTTATATGATAATTCTCATTTTGTATTCGTTTTTGGTATTCCAAGTTACAGGCTTTGCCTAGTTTGGATACCTCTGGTAATACGAGTTGTTTCATGTAATGTTATTTAAATAAAGATTTTATTATTATTATTATTATTAAACTTGGATGAGCGAAGGATTAACAATGCTCCAATCCAATCAAGTCCAATGCTTTAGAATAGACTCGATTATTTCGACTATTAATTTTACTATAACATTGAATAATGTAACTACAATACGATGGTTGTCTAGCCCTCTATGCAATTCCGTGCTTATTAATAAAGTCGTGAATACCTCGCTATTCAAAATAATCGAGTCAATTCTAAAGCCTTGGACTAAAGTTAATCCTTCGCTCATCCGAGTTTATTAATAAGGCCCAAAGAGCAATACTTAATTAAAATTGTTCCAGTAATTATGGAGAAATAATTGAACAAACATAAAAATACATACACTCAATTATAGAACTTGCTCCTTTTTATAAGTCGGTTTTTATAACATAATTCGCAATTTACTTTGAATTAACGTTTATTTGAACACTTATATCTATAATTTATTTGTTTTTATCGTCTATATATTCATTATTTTCTCAGTAATTTGTTCTAAAAAGAATGATTGTGATTAATTGCTGGTTTATACTCGTATTCGCCCGTATAACTTTAACACAACGGTTAAGGAGCCGTCATAGTGAGCCTCGTGTGTCGCGTTTCGGGTTCCTGTGTATCTAGATTCTAGATACATTCCGGCATAATTATATCGACCAGCGATATGATCACTGAATACTCGGAACACTGCATTTACCATAATTATTATACTTAAATCTGTGAGTATTTTTTTTTGTATAGTATCAGCCCATATACGACCCACTGCAGGGCACGGGCCTACTCTACAATAGAGAGTACGATTGAGAATGGTTAGGCCATATAGTCCACCACGCTGGCCTAGTGCGGGTTGGCAAATCTTAGAGTATTAATAATAAAATAAATGAGCGCTGTCATACATTTGCATCTTTAACGTAGATATTTTTTTGTTCGTAATTTTGGTAGCACTGGTATATTAGTGAAAATTTAACTAATTATTAAACAACTCTACAAATTCCGTTGGTAACCGAAATTATATTTAATAATTATTTATTTATCCAACTAAAACAAAATTGAGTGTTTAACTGCTATAAACTATTTTTTTATTTTTCTTTTTCAAATAAATTGTGCATGTTGGACAATGTGACAAATGTAAGCCAAAAGCACAAAAAAAATGTGGTTCGGCACCATTTTTTATTTAAGTTTTAAGTACCAACGCTCCCTATAGGTATATTATAAATACTTTAAGACTCAATCATTTTATCGTTCCGGCAAAAAAACACTGATCACTTTTTAAAGTTTTTTTTGTTTGAAGTGACTTAGCATCAAGAAATCACTTCATTCTGCCAAATTAAATTATAATAAATAAAATAAAAATATTACTCACGCGGTTAATTTTTTCTTTTTTTTAAATCACAGACACTGGAAGACACGTGCGGCCTCGTCAATGGGTCGTGTGCACTAGCGCAAGGCGGAGTAACTGTGATGCTATACGCATGGGAGGGTTAAGTGTTGTCCAACGATGCGATTTTTTCGCGAACACCGGCGATTTTTTGTCGCGTTTTTCACTATAATATCCTACGAGTTGTGGGTCGCAATTTGTAAAATACTATCATAAGTAAACTGTTTGAAAGTCTTATTAAATAAATTAAAAGTAATATTGGACAATAGAACGCAAGTTTTCTTACCGCCTAATATTTATTTTACACGACACACTTTATGGCATAAATTTGTGAATTTAATTCTTAATTTAACAACTTTTAAGGCAGCACTAAATTTTTTATTACTTATTTTAAATTTAATGTACCTATTGCCAATGGAAAATTGGCATTTAATTTATATACGCATTTAATATATTTTAACACACGTTATTGCTTTAGAATTATGCCTACATTTATAGTTTTAACATTAAATTTTTTGATTAAAATAGAATTTAAATGAAAAAAAAAAAACAAGTAAACATGTGTTGGTGATAACAACGCTGATATTCCGTTTGGCCATTTTAGTAATTGTTTATATACTATTTCAATTGTATTTTGGAATAGTTTATCTTAATATACCTTTGTCTCACTCAGATTAAATTGGCAACATATAAGCTCTGTATAGCTTGGCAAAAAAATGTAAAAATAAATGGAGGCGCCACTGAGCCATTTATATGGCATCACTTTAAAGCTGAGATTTAAATTTTGACTCTTATTATTATTAATTTAATGATAATTAAATAACAAAAGTAATTATTAAACGTTATCACCGAAAATACTTCAATAAAAACGTAAATTTCGATGCGAAATTTAATTAAAATTCACAAATGTGAAAGATGTGACAGTGCTGCCAGGTGAAATAAAGGGTTAGTTCCGTTTTTACACTTTTTTGCCAATCTGTACATATAATTGGTGCACACATCTGAACTAGATCGGAAACACACAAAGTGTGTTTGTGATATCGAAAAAATCTTTTGTAGATCCTGATAAACGATACAAGACTCGATCTTAGTATAGGGTCAGGACTATGTATGTGGCTGTTGCGTGTATTGATTATTATATTTTAGTATATTACAATGGCTTAGCGCAGGCTCCACATACCATAAAATCTTCAACTATTGGTGTAAATCTCTATGGCATGCAGGTTTCCTCGCCAAGTTCTTTTGTTTTAAATTGCGTTGTAATTGATTATCAAATAAAAAATGCTTAAAACATTTATGCAATTTTTGCCAAGTCACGTGTATTTTTTTCATTTATTTTTTATAACTTTGCGTTTTGAAAGCCATCTCGCGATGATACTCTGTACTGCACTTACAATCAAATGCAATGCCACTTTGCGTTTCAGTATAGAAAAGTCGTAAAATCGCATTGTGTGAACAGAACACAAAATGATAGTGGTCAACTCTAGTGCGGTTACACGTAAAGCTATTTAGAACTGCGAGATTGACGCTTATGTATATTTCCTGTTTGAAGAGCACGCATACACATAAACATCACGCCTTTTAGAAGGGGTAGGCTGAGATAGTACCCGTTTAGCATGTTTCGTGTGTGTCCCGTCCCACGTTGTGATAGCGGGCGAGCCTATCGGCATATCGGGCACAAATTCCTGAATCCTGGATGATAAGTAATTAATGAAAAATTAAATATTTGCCCGACGGGATTCGCACCCGAGACCTAATTTGTAGCCGTACTGCACCATCGAGGCGGACGTCACCGTTGGGTGTAGGTATTTATTATTTATTTATTATACAGATAAACAATGACTACAAGGAAACAACGTAATACACTGATAGATTGACAGTCTCCGTGGCGTAGTTAGTTAGACGCCAAATGTGAAACGAGAGGCCGCGGGTTCGATCCCCGCACCAACACATATGTTTGTGTGGGCCATAAATATTTATGTCTGGTCTGGGTGTTTGTGAGACCGAAAAGCCTCTCGTAGTTTCTGATACACGACACAAGACTGAATTGATCTTAATGTGGGGTCAGAACTATGCATGTGACTGTTAGGCGTATTATTTATTATAGCTTACAACGACGGCTCCTTAAGGCCTACCCACGCCGAGGCGGAATGGCAAGGGATTTTGCAACCAATCAGCTGGTTGCAGGCTGTAGCATTCCGGCCTACCAAGACATCCCGCGACGCGAAGACATAGTATGCATCGGCAGCACCTGCATGTACCACCGCTGGGACTGTCTCGTCCTTCGGCGTGTCGTACCTACCGCAGCGCGCCACGGCATCACGCCGGGAAATCCCTTAGCGCGTTCTCCGATGCCGTGTCAAATGCCTTTCGACGCCACGGCGGCAATTTAAACATTGGAATTCATGCCGTATTCCTACCAACGGGCTAATTCACGTAATTTTTTGACGCGCCGATCAAGTTGCTGTGCAGTTGCAATTAAGTTTACGTCTTAGTGCAAAATTGTATTCTTGTAATTGTTTAGCTGCGCGTGAATTGCACCTAAGCTATGCGTAAACTGCGCGGGTGCTGCGCGTCAACTATACGTCAGTCGTATGCAAGAAGCTTACACGTGAATACCGATCAAGTTGCGATCTGAATCGCGCACATAAAACACGCAGCAGTAGAATACGCTGAAGCGCTCGCGTGACGCGGACTTGACGCGAGCGTATTTGACAGCGGTTGTCAAAATTACGGGAATACGAGAAGGTCTGTTTTGATCGAAACTTAACAGCAACTGAACTTATTTAATTACGTGAATTACATACATACATACATAACCACACGCCTTTTTCCCAGAAGGGGTAGGCAGAAGTGCTACTAGAACACCCACGTTTCGCCCTGTATATTCCGTCCCACGATGTGATAGGGGGCGAGCCTATCGCCATATCGGGCACAAATTCCTGACTCCGGGCTAATAATGAATAGAAAAATCCAATATCACTTTGCCCGACCCGGGATTCGAACCCGAGACCTCAGCTTTGCAATCATACCGTGGTAGTACCACTACGCCACCGAGGCAGTCGTGTTATAAATTACGTGTTATAAATTGTTATTAATTACGTGAATTACCCTACAGATAGGTTTGAAAATCCTTTGGTAAAAATTAAATGCCTTGCCATTCCGTCCAGTGTGTGTAGGCCTTTAGCCGCTGTGTACTGTCGCTGTCCGGGCGGATGCGAATATCCTATCATTTATAATATTAGACATAGCCCAGCGGATTAGCAAGTTAAAGTGGCAATGGGCGGGGCACATAGCACGGAGAACTGATGGCCGATGGGGCCAAAAAGTTCTCGAATGGAGGCCACGAAGCGGAAAGCGCAGCGTGGGACGTCCACCCACTAGATGGTCAGACGACCTGGTAAAGGTCGCGGGACGTCGCTGGATGCAGGCTGCCTCCAACAGGTCACTGTGGAAATCATTAGGAGAGGCCTATGTTCAGCAGTGGACTTCCTTTGGCTGATGGATGGATGATGGATGATTTATATTATTGAATATTAAGAAATTGTACCGTTTATTAATGTATTTAGTTATTTTGAATATCAATTAATTTTCCTCCTTGATGTTATTACGAATTAATGTTAACCTTTCCTGTAAAGTGCGTGTTGTGTAAGTGGCCTGTTGGTAACGGACCCGACGCGGCTGTCGAGACGGTGGTCGCGAGTTCGAATTCCGGGACAAACTGACATATCGGAGTCATGTGTGTATTGATTTTGATAGTCAATCACCACGCGCTATAACGGTGAAGCAAAGCGCGCCGACCTGCACTGTGGTGGACTATGGCCTAACTTTTCTCATTCGAACTCTTGATTTTACATTGCGTAGGTTGTTATTATATCCTGCTGCATATCTATACATAATTACATAGTGAAGTAATGCTGTTATCGACTGCCTCGGTGGCGTTGTTGTACTACAGTACGATTGCAAAGCTGAGGTCGCGGGTTCGAAAACCCGGTCGGGCAAAGTTATAATGAATTTTTCAATTAATTATCAGAACGGAGTCAGGAATTTGTGTCCGATAAGGAGACAGACTCGCCCCCTATCACATCGTAGGACGGAACATACAAGACGATACCTATGTGGTTCATTGTGGCACCTCTGCCTACCCCTCCTGAGAAAAAGGCGTTAGTTTATGTGTGTATGTATTTTATTAATTTTTATAATTGACTATCAATACACAAATCACACTGAAAAGTCAATGTGATTTGAACCCGCGACCACCGTGATTAGCTGGCAGCTGCGTTCGGACTGTTACCAACAAGCCACCACGCACTTAAATCTATTTTAATATATTTGGGGCATTTCACGTGAAGCGGACAACCAAAAAAAAATGAGGTCATGAATTTTGTTTATACTCCGGTCAGTTATACTTCTAGTAGACGTGGATGTGTACACACATTATTTTTTTAGTATAAAGCTTTATTGCATAGTTATTAGCTTTTAAAAGTTTACCAAGAATGAAGTCACGAATTTTTGGATGCTTATTATCTGCATCAATTAATTTGTAAAAATACTAAAAATATATTGTTTCTTAAAGTTAAAAAGTCGAAGTTTTTAATTTTTTTGTCGAATTCTAAATTTGAATTTTTTTACGTAGAGTAAACCGGAAGTGAACATTTCAAATCGATATTTGAGTAACTTCACCACTTTTTTTGTTTAATATTTTTACCTTAAATGAAAGCTTTAAACATATTAATTCTTCACAAAAAAAGTTAAAACGTGATCCCCAATAGTTTAAGACTTAGAGCATATAGAGTACATACACATAGCTATGAGCACTTTATAAGCAATCGAATTTATGCGCATAAAACCATGATGAGCATAAAATTGTGGTTTCTGTCATGAAATACATTACAGACGGAGCTCCCCAACATTTTAAGAATAGGTTCAATTTTGTGAACCTATTTCACTACAACCAAAATTTTAAGATAGAAGCACAGTTACACTTCCATGCCACCACTCATGGAATAAGGCCATGTGACGGTCTTGGGGGAAACCTTAAACGTTTGGCACCCCGTGCAAGCTTACAGTCCACGAATAACGCTATCTCTATACCTATAATATTATATGAATGAGACTTCTATTTACTACTGCTCGAAGGAAAGCATTCAACAAGAGCGAGATTTTCAAGGAGTCCGTTTTGCTTCCGCTATCACCGTTCCAGGAACTAAACAACTGCATGCTTTTCTTCAAATCAATGAGGGCTTATGAGTAAATATAATTAGTGGCAGTGCGAATAGTAAAAATTACAAAATAAATCTCTATTTTAGTTAAAACTGTTTCAATCTCAATAAAACCGCTCTAAGCCTTAAACTATTGGCGATCATGCTTAAATTTTTTAGTGAAGAATTAATGAAATCGTTTATTTTTATATTTTTGCAGGTTAGAATGAAGGAATAAAATATTAATATCGTAGTATTTTAGCATGTTAGCGCATAAACCCGATCGCTTAGAAAGTGCTCATAGCTATGTGTATGTACTCTATATGCTCTAAGTCTTAAACTATTGATTATTACGTTTTAATTTTTTTTGTGAAGAATTAATACGTTTAAAGCTTTCATTTAAGGTTAAAATATTAAAAAACAAAAGTGTCGAAGTTACTCAAATATCGTTTTGAAATGTTCACTTCCGGTTTACTCTACGTAAAAAATTCAAATTTAGAATTCGACAATAAAATTAAAAACTTCGACTTTTTAACTTTACGAAACAATATATTTTTAGTATTTTTTACAATTAATTGATGCAGATAATAAGCATCCAAAAATTCGTGACTTCATTCTTGGTAAACTTTTAAAAGCTCATAACTATGCAATAAAGCTTCATACTTAAAAAAAAATGCGCGTACACATCCACGTCTACTAGAAGTATAACTGACCGGAGTATAAACAAAATTCATGACCTCATTTTTTTTTTTGTTGTCCGCTTCACGTGAAATGCCCCATTTACAAAATAATATTGTGACGATTCACGATATATTACGAGTCATGTAAAGGAGGAAAATTATTGTTTAATATATTTAAATAGCTTCATACAAATTAGTTGGTTGGCATACATCAATACGAATAGTTCTACGAGTATAGACATGTTGAAATTATTCTTGGTTAATTTATTGTTTTTTGTGCAAGCAGGTGAGTTTTTTATTGCAATAAATGGCGAGACTTAGTGCGTGGTCGCCTGTTAACGGACCAGACGCGGCTGCCTACATGTTAACGGTGGTCGCGGGTTCAAATCCCAGGGCACACCTCTGACTTTTCGGAGTCATGTGTGTATTTATAGTCAATCATCATATACTATAACGGTGAAGGAAAACATCGTGAGGAAACCTGCATACCATAGTTATTTTTATAAATTTCTATGCTATGCAAAAGTCCGCCAACCCGCACTAGGCCACCGTGGTGGACTATATGGCCAACACTCTGAATCGTACTCTCGATTGTAGAGGAGGCCCGTGACCTGCAGTAGGACGTATATGGGCTGATACAGTACAATATAATATAGTACAGTACAGAATGACGAGACAAGCATACTATTCCCCTGTTGGTAAGCGATACGACCGCTCATGGACAGCAGCTAAACCAACTCCTTGAATTACCATCGAACAACACCATGAGTTAGCAATACAAAAACTATGGCGGATCGATTTGCACTGTACTGTATCAGCACATACACGTCCCACTGCAAGGCACTCCTCTACAATCCAGAGCACGATTGAGAGTGGTTAGGCCATATAGTCCACCACGGTGGCCTAGTGCGGGTTGGCGGACTTAAATACCATAGATTTTTTGAAATCGCTTCGTTGCGGTTCGATCAATTGAAGAAAAGAAAAAATCTTTATTTGAAAAATAAATTTTAAAAAGGAGAAATAATACAAGGGTTCTCAAAAAAGGCGTTGCCTGTTTCTTGAGAAACCAGTTAAATTATACTTTTATTTCAGTATTTGGGTGTGTGAGTGTGAGAGCGTGGCGTGTGTCTATGTATGTGTATGTGTGTGTATGTTGTGATGTCTAAAACGAAACGTTATTTATTCACAGATAGAGGAAAAGTGTTTATAGATAAAATTGAACTGCCCATAAAATGGACGAATACGTATTTGATAAACGGAATCGCAATTTACAATTTCATTGAAAACGAGTTAGTTGTAGTGAGGTGCTCCTTTGAAACCGTGGGGACGATGAAAATGACCGTCAAAGGTACGACATCCCTCTGACATTTTTATAGCAATGAAGGAGAACTGATGGCCGATGGGGTCATAAAGTTCTCGAATGGAAGTCACGTAGCGGAAAGCGCAGCATAGGACGTCCACCCACTAGGCGGTCAGACGACCTGGTAAAGGTCACAGGACGTCGCTGGATGCAGGCTGCCTCCAACAGGTCACTGTGGAAATCATTGGGGGAGGCCTATGTTCAGCAGTGGACTTTCTTCGACTGATGGATGGATATAATAAAACATTGCCCTAAATGGAAATGGCGATACGAGCATGCCATTCGCCTGATAGTAAGCTGTACGACCGCTCATAGACAGTAGCAAAACAAAACACCATGCACACAAAGCAGTGTTTGGTATTCCACTGCGCTCGCCATCAGACATAAGATGTTAAGTCTCATTATGTCCAGTAGATACTCTGGCTACAAAGGCCTTCAAACAGGAACACAGAATGCTTCCAGCGTTCTTTTTTTCCACGCATGTGCAAGCTCTGGAATGAACTCCCTGGGTTGGTGTTTCCTGAACGCTATGAACTTCTTCAAACGAGGCTTAAAGAGAGTACTCTCCTTAAGGTAGGCAGCGACTTTGTTGTGCTGGAACCCTGGTACTGTGAAGGTCTGTGGGCAGTGGTAGCCGCCTTCCATCAGGCGGGCCGCTAGCTCGTCTGCCTATAACGGTAATAAAAAAAAATGGTAAGCCATGCCACCGCTCATGGACAGTAGAAAAACCAAACAACATGAATTACAAAGCAATGCTTGATATTCCGCTGTGCTCGCCGTCCTGAGGCATAAGATGTTAAGTATCATTATGTCCAGTAGTTACTCTGGCTACAATGTCCTTTAAACAGGAACACAAAAGTTCATTTACATTTTTCAGAGTCAAGTGTACCTATGTTACTCAATTACCATGCATTTTAATTTTTACATCTTACAGTGGGATCAGAACTATACAGGGTATACCAAGACTGCTACCGAAAACGGAGCCAGGTGGTAGTTTTAGTAACTACAGACACGATACAACTAAAAATTTTGCAAAAAAGACGCGGCGATTTTTTGATATGTTTAAAATTTCATGGTATTTGGGTGGTAAATCCATAGATTTTGCTAAAATTACAATTTAAAGCCTTGCGTGCTATAGCGTCTTTAAAAATAAAAGGGTGTACATTCTTTTTTAGGAAAATGTATGTATTAACCACCTAAATAGGATAATAGAAAAATACGCTTTTTTTTTGCAAACATTTTAGTTGCATCGTGTCTGTAGTCACTAAAACTACCACCTGGCTTCGTTTTCGATAGCAGTCTTGATATACCCCGTACGTCACTCTTGGGTGTATTTGTTCTTTGCCAATTTCAATGATGTTCGCATTTCAGATGAAGGGGATTTAATAGGGCCAAGAGACGGCAAGGACATAACACTGCTGATGAAAATGAGGAGTGAACCCAAGAGGAAGTACATCGATTGCTCCCACAATACCACTACAACGAAAACATGTGTGAGGGTCATGTTAAAACCGAAACAAAACGAGGAATCCAAAAGTGAGTTTCAAACCAGTGTTTGAAACTCAGTATATAAAGGGCTATTTTGATTAGCGTATTCTAATTAAAAGTAACCGACATAGCCCAGCGGATTAGTTGAAGTGGCAATGGGCGGGGCACATAGCACGGAGAACTGATGGCCGGTGGGGCCAAATCGTTCTCGAATGGAGGCCACGTATCGGAAAGCGCAGCGTAGGACGTCCATCCACTAGGTGGTCAGACGACCTGGTAAAGGTCGCGAGACGTCGCTGGATGCAGGCTGCCTCCAACAGGTCACTGTGGAAATCATTGGGAGAGGCCTATGTTCAGCAGTGGACTTCCTTTGGCTGATGGATGGTGATGATTCAAATTTTAACAGAAGGTTTTTAGAGTACACCGTCCACGTGTGTTCTATCTCTCTTACTCCCACGCAGTCGCACTATGATCCTCTCGCACTATGATACATAGCCTTATAGTGCGACAAAAAAATAATTTGCAAACCTCGCACATTTTTTTAAATGCCATGCCAAAGTGACTCTATTGTTCATGGTAATAAGGGTGAATTTATTTATGTTCGCAGTTCAATGGAAAATAGAAATCAACGATGTGTTATTGGATTTAAAAGCAATCACTACACATTACAGATACGTTAAGGGGGAAGAAGTTAATGTATCCTGTGTGAGAATAGCAGAAGGTAACAGCCTTATTCATAGACAGTTTTATTTATTTTTATTTTATTTATTTTATTTTGGGAAACATACAGAACAATAAACAAAATAGTCACAATACTATTACTAACACACAATCCAGTGAAGTTTCCACAGTTAAATTATACATAAACAAAGATATTAAAAAAAAAAACAAAGACAAAGATATTTAAAAATTTAAAACCTATTTTAGTGATCGAATGTTTTGTCTTCTTCGCGCGAACTGAATTCAAAAGCCGTTTGAAAGGGACAAAACATTAGATAAATGAAATATGTTTTTAAACTGTCTATGAATAAGGCCGATAGTTAATTTTGAACTGTATACATGTACTTTATTGTTATTGCTTGTGAAATGAATTCTACGGGGTATATCAAGACTGCTACTGTAAACGAAGCCAGATGGTAGTTTTAGTGAATTTAGACACAATGCAACTAAAATTTTAGCAGAAATTTTATATTGTAATATTTTTCCTATCATCGTATTCGGGTGGTAAATACATACATTTTCCTGAAGAAATAATGTTCACACTTTCATTTTTAAAGGCGCTATATTACGCAAGGTTTTAAATTATAATTTTAGCTAAAACTATGGATTTACCACCCAAACACAATATTTAAAACATCACAAAAAAAACGTCGCGTTTTTTTTGCAAAATTTTTAGTTGCATCGTGTCTGTAGTCACTAAAACTGCCACCTGGCTTCGTTTTCGGTAGCAGTCTTGATATACCCCGTATATTAATTAATACATGAACCGAAGAGCTGTTTTGTCTGTTTGATTGTCTATACTATGCTGTATCAGTCCATATACGTCCCACTACAGGGCACGGGCCACCTCTACAATCGAGAGTACGATTTAGAGGGGTTAGGCCACCGAAAAATATCGAAAAGCTTACTGAGTATATTTTAACAACTATGCATAATTTAGTAAAGTTGTGGCACGCGCACCACGCCTCCTTGGACCTTCTATCTCGATATATTTCTGTGGGTTAGGCCATATAGTCACCACGCTGGCCTAGTGCGCCGTGCGGGTTGGTGGACTTTACATACCGTAGAAATTTAAATCGTTATGGTATGATTTCCTCATGATGTTTTCCTTCACCGATATAGTGCGTGGTGATTGACTATATTTAACACAGTATGAAAATAATCACTAATATAAGTGCGTGGTGGCCTGTTGGTAACGGACCAGACGCGGCTACCAACATGTGCACGGTGGTTGCGGGTTCAAATCCCAGGGCACTTCTGACTTTTCGGTGTCATGTGTGTATTGATAGTCAATCACCACGCACTATAACGGCGAAGGAAAACATCGTGAAGAAACCTGCATACCATAGCGATTTGTATAAATTTCTATGGTATGCAAAGTCCGCCAACCCGCACTAGGCCAGCGTGGTGGACTATATGGCCTAACCTCTATCTATCATATTCTCGATTGTAGAGGAGGCTCGTGCCCTGCAGTGGGACGTGCCTGGGCTGATACAGTACGGTACAGATATAATCACATCTTTTTTTGTTTCAGACAAGAAATTGATTACAGGAGGTTTCACAAATAGACTAAATAATGCCAACAATTTTGAAAATATCACATGTGGAAATTTCAACGTTGGTATTATCTTTTTTGACTTTGACACAAGAGGCAAGTATTTTTCTATCTACATGACTCTTTGAACCCAAGAGCCCCATATACAGGTGTGCAAACAAACGGCGCACTTGCTAATATACATTTTAGTAAATCGTGATTGCATCTAGATTTAAATGCATTTTCATCGCGTAGTCTGATAATAACAAAGATGCCGAGAAATTAACAATTACCAACACACGTGCTTCCCCTTAACGTGTTACGCCAAATAGATACCTATGTGCCTCTGTAACAAATGTTAAGGCGAAGTCTATTAAAGTTTTGTTGTTGTTCAAAATGATTTTCACTGTTTATTTCGTTAACTATTTAATATACGATGAAACGAAAAAATAGGTATATGTTAAATTCTTGTGCTTTACCCATCCCTGGTTTTATTCGAATAGGTGGTGGTAATTCTTGAAACTTTATAAGGTCATAACTCCAAAACGGATAGGCATTTTCCAAATATTATTTATTTATTATCATATTAATAATATGCCCTTGTATCCAACTGAGCAAGTGCGCCATTTTCCTGCGCTCCCTGTATAGTCCTGAGGGTAAATTCACGTAATTAAATAAGTTCAGTTGCAGCTAAGTTTCGATCAAAACAACCTTTTTCGTGTTCTCGTAATTTTGACAACTGCTGTCAGATACGCTCGCGTCGAATTCGCGTCACTCGAGCGGTTTAGTTTATTCTACTGCTGCGCGTTTTATGTGCCTGATTCAGATCGCAACTTGATCGGTATTCACGTGTAAGCTTCTTGCATACGACTGACGTACAGTTGACGCGCAGCAAACGCGCAGTTTACGCATAGCTTAGGTGCAGTTCACGCGCAGCTAAACAATTACAAGAATACCATTTTGCACAAGACGTAAACTTAATTGCAACTGCACCGCAACTTGATCGGCGCGTCAAAAAATACGTGAATTAGCACACTGACATCACAGTAAGATCGAGTCTTGACTGCTATCAGAAACTTCGAGAGACTTGTCGGTCTCACAAACTCTCAGCCCCAAAACAAATACACGTGGATCACACAAATATTTTTTTCATAATCCTAATATGATTCATATAAATATACTGTTATCAAAACTATGGCTGTCATAAAATTGCAATTTAATATGAAACAAATATATTTGCATTTTGAAAGCCTCTTTGGCGCAGTTGGCTGCACGCCGGCTGTGAAACGAAAGGTTGTGGGTTCGATCCCCGCACCGAGACAAATATTTGTGTGAACCACATGTATTTGTGAGACAGAAAAGTCTCTTGTAATTCTTAATACCCATGACACAAGACTCGATCTTAGTATGGGGTCAGGACTATGAACGTAACTGTTGGGTGTATTTATTTAAACTAAAAAGTTTATATGGGACAATACCTACCAAAATTGTATATTTTGTTTTTATACGTGAATTAAAAAAAAATAGGTCTGGGTGTTTGTGAGACCGAAAAGTCTCTCGTAGTTTCTGACACGACACAAGACTCGATCTTAGTGTGCGGTCAAGACTGTGTATATGACTGTTGGGTGTATTTATTTATTTTATTAATTTGAAGAAGAGTTACAGTAACAGTTTCGTGTATTATATAAATATATAAATATTATATAATTATATAAATATTATTTTCAGGCTTGCAAGGTTTGCGTTCAAGTAACATAATATTTTCATACGAGACGTTGCAAAAAGACCTTATAATACATTACGCGTATGAAGAAAGAGACAACCTTACTCTATTGTGGGACATCCAACCACTGAAGTGTGAAAGATATAATTACACAGTATTTTGGAAAAGTAAGTAACATGTCGCTTAAATCTAAAAGGGCCTAAGTTATGTAAGTATATATGTACATACGAGTATTAATACATTCAAAACGTGCGTGGTGGCCTGTTGGAAACGGACCAGACTCGACTGCCTACATGTTCAGTGGTTGCGGGTTCAAATCCCAGGGCACACCTCTGACTTTTCGGAGTCATGCGTATTGATATAATCAATTACCACGCACTACAACGGTGAACGAAAACATCGTGAGGAAACCTGCATACCATAGCGAATTGTATAAATTTCTATGGAGTGTAAAAGGTCTGCCAACCCGCACTAGGCCAGCGTGGTGGACTATAGGGCCTAAACACTCTCAATCGTACACTCGATTGTGGAGGAGGCTCGTGCCCTGCAGTGGGTCGTGTATGGGCTGATGCCGTACACTACATTCAAAAATGCCATATTTGAAAAAAATCGAAATAAAGCGTGAATGTCTCGGTGGCGCAGTTGTTCTGTACAGTTACAACGCTGAGGTCATGGGTTGACTCCCGAGTCCGGCGTAGTGATATAGGATTTTTCAATTCATTATCAGTCCAGGGTCAGGATTTGTGTCCGATATGGCGACAGGCTCGCCCCCTATCACATCGTGGGACGTAACATACAAGGCGAAAATAACACTTTAAATAGTGAAATAGTCCTAATTTAATAAAATATAAGAAATATGAACGAAGGATTGGTGAGGAGATTTCTTGATTGGTTCTAGTCTTTAAAAAATGGTCTACTGTATCAGCTGATACCCATGACCACTGCTGGGCTCGAGACTATACAGGGTATATCAAGACTGCTGCCGAAAACGAAGCCAAGTGGTAGTTTTAGTGACTACAGACACGATGCAACTGAAAATATTGCAAAAAAACGCGACGATAAATTTTTGTAATGCTTTAAATATCATTGTGTTTGGGTGGTAAATATGTATATAGTTTTTGCTAAAATTATAATTTAAAGCCTCGCGTACTATAGCGTCTTTAAAAATAAAAGGGTGTACATAATTTTTTAGGAAAATGTATGTATTCACCCCCCAAATACGACGAAAGGAAAAAAACTACAAAAAGAATGGTCGCTTTTTTTTGCAAAATTGTTAGTTGCATTGTATTTGAAGTCACTAATACTATCACCTCGCCTCGTTTTCGGTCGCAGTCTGGACATACCCTGTATAATAATGCAGGCTCGATGTTGTAATTTGGTAAAACTAATTTTGTTACAGAAATAAACCTCAAAACTGTCGCAGTGACGTCAAAATTCATTGAGCAAAATATATCAATACCGACTATCACTCCTAGTAAATCGGACGACCGTAGTACAATGTTGTTTTGTATCACATCGGTTTGTGGTGGGAAAACTTACCGACGCCAAATACTGATTGTACTTCGAATGAAGAGGATTCATGACCTATTCGACAGAGAATCTAGTAAGCCATACAAGAACTTGGGTCCTTTTTTATTGCATAGGTCCGGCAAACGAGCAAACAGGTCACCTGATGGTAAGTGATCACTCCATGAACATCCACAACGCTGGATCGTGGGTGTTGCTAGCCCCATTGGGAGGGGAGCGGGAAGGAAAAAGGATGGAAAGAGAAAAGGGGCATTGAGCATTTGGCTGTTTCACTCACCGTACGAAACGCGACAGCTGAGCTGTTGCTTCACATAGATTTCCTGTGAGGCAGTGGTACCGCCCCGGATGAGCCTGCCCATTCATGCTGACTCATGACTAACGACAGCGTGGCTCTACCACATCCAAAAGGTCCGGGAATCGAGTAAACAGGTGATGGTAAGCGATCACATCCATGACCATTCACAACTCTTGGATCATAGATGTGTTGCCAGCCCAAGATCGAGAGGCAAGCGGGAAGAGGAAAGGGGTATTGAGCATCCGGCAATCCGGATAATGAATGTATCGCAAAAATTATAATTAAAAATATTTTGACAGCCTTCGCTGCGCAGTTGGTTATACGCCGACTGTGAAACGAGAGGGTGCGGGTTCGATCCCCGCACCGAGGCAAATATTTGAGTGTATTTGTATTTGATTCTGTGGGTGTTTGCGAGACCGAAACTCGAGACTCACCTCAGCGTGACTCGATCTCAGCGTGGAGTCAAGACTATGTACGTGACTATTGGGTGTATTTATTATTTACATACATAAACACACGCCTTTTTCCCAGAAGGAGTAGGCAGAGGTGCTACCAGAACACCCACGTTTCGCCTTGAATATTCTGTCCCACGATTTGGGGCGAGCCTATCGCTATATCGGGCACAAATTCCTGACTCCGGGCTGATAATGAATAGAAAAATTCAATATCACTTTTCCCGACCCGGGATTCGAACCCGAGACCTCAGTTTTGCAATCATACCGTAGTACCACTACGCCACCGAGGCAGTCTATATATTTAGTCTTAGTATTTATTAATTTATTTTTCAGTAGAGCCAACACAAGGAGGTCCAGACATAAGTGATTATTCAGTGTATTACGGTATTGCCGGTGCCTGTTTTATTATTCTCTTGATAATACTTTTACTAGTAATATATCTAATGAAAGGGCAAAAACAGGACGCACCTTTGGTGAGTAAAAATATACATATAGATATAAAATATAAATATAGTTCCGGCAAACGAGCAAGCAGGTCACCTGATGGTAAGTGATCACTGCCGCCCATGAACATCCACAACGCTGGAGCATGGATGTGTTGCCGGCCCATCAGATTGGGAGGGTAGCAAGAAGGAAAAGAGATGGGAACAGGAAAAGGGTATTGGGCATCCGGCAATCTCACTTACCGAACGAAACGCGACAACGAAGCTGTCGCTTCACGTCGATCTCCGGTGAGACAGTGGTGCCACCCCGGATGAGCCTGTCCATTCACACTGAGTCATGGCAGACAACAGCGTGGCCGTACCAGTTAAAGAGTAAATTGATCTTAATGGTCAGGACTGTGTATGTGACTGTTGGGTGTTTTTTTTGTTTCAGCAAGAATCCGAGTATCACTACGCTAATCTTAGAAACGGATCGATCGTTTCTAGACCCTCGCAATTGGACTCAGCTTTGCAAGAGACCAGATCAGATGCAGAAGTGCAGGATCTGTACGCAAAACCGACACCGAAAAGCCTCAGAGATGGGAAAATACCTGATGAAAATTACGCGCAAATCGTTTTCTCCTCAAAACCGTCCCTTCCTGTTCCGAAGATTAAGGAATTGTATAGTGAGATACTGCATAAAGACGCTTTTAACAAAAAGGGCATTTATGAGAACTGCTATGCTAATGTTGAAGAACCGATAAATGGGGTGAATGAGAATCAATGTATCTAAATTTGACCCAAGTTCTAAAGTTACACTAGGTGGTCGGACGACCTGGTAAAGGCCGCGGAACGACGCTGAATGCAGGCTGCCTCCAACAGGTCACTGTGGAAATCATTGGGAGAGGCCTATGTTCAGCAGTGGACTTCCTTTGGCTGATAGATTGGATTTATTTCCTTCTCCAGTATATGCCAGTCCATCCAAAGGTTGTCTGGAAGAGATCGCCATGAGCGATAGGACCGCCGTTTGTACTGATATCTAGATTTAAGTCCCTTGTCTGTGTTATTCCTTGATTACGTTTTGTGTACAATAAACAATTATAAATAAAAATAAATTAAAACATATATTAATTTTGATACTGTATTATTTATAAGCGAATCTTATTAATACGTTAATTAATTTTATTTCTAATGTAACTTGAGTTCCAATTATCAGCCGAAAAGGCGCTGTTTACGTCAGACAATTGCGTTTTGTTATTCGCGGTCAAACTTTTTAATGCGTTTTGTTTTTATTTTAAAACAGACAATAAATTATTTTTTGTCATACAATGATTTATTATTTATTAACATTTGAGCATAAATAAAGCAGTTTAAAATATAATTTCGTATTTGACTGACACCTGCACATAACACATTGAATTTCAAATCATCAGACGTTTCTTTTCTTGTTATTGAATAGGTCAGGCTAACAAGTCACCTGTTGGTAAGTGATCACTGCCGCCTATGAACTAAACAATATTTAGATCATGAATGTGTTGCGGAACATCAAATCGGGAGGGGAGCGGGAAGTAAAAAGAATAAGAAGAGGAAAGGGGTATTCGACATCCGAAAGTCTCACTCACGGGACGAAACGCGACAGCAAAGATGTCGCTTCACGTCGGTCCCGTGTGAGACAGTGGCACTGCTCCGGACGAGCCTGCCCGTTCATGCCAAGTCGTGACTGACGATAATGTGGCTCTAATTTTAAAACGCCCATACTTCTATCCGTCAAGAATGTCTTCACTGTTAGACGTGTTGGTATATTTTATCAAGATGTACACGTGTCAGGATGGCCGAGCGGTCTAAGGCGCTGCGTTCAGGTCGCAGTCCACTTCTGTGGGCGTGGGTTCGAATCCCACTTCTGACAATTTTATTTTAATTTTTTTTGGAGTAAAACTTCTTTACCATGTCCTAACTTATGTCATTTATTTATCTTATTCTCTCGTAGGGTACATAACTGACGTTTCGCTTCTGTCGTGTGTGAATTGCAAAAATTTTTTTAACGCGCAAATCGCTTGGTTGATATCGAGGGTTACGCCTGCCGAATTAATATGAGCAACACTAAGGGCCAATGCACAAACTAGCTTTGATGACGTAGACAGATAATACTATTGACCATAGATGTAGTTTATACTAAGTTTATGCTATTGATAATAACTTTAATTTTAATAATATCAACGCCATACATTTGACGTATTTGACAATTTAAGACCAGACGCGGCTGCCTACATGTTCACGGTGGTCGCGGGTTCAAATCCCAGGGCACACCTCATCAGGAGTGTATTGATAGTCAATCACCACGCACTATAACGGTGAAGGAAAACATCGTGAGGAAACCTGCATACATGCGATTTGTATAAACTGTGGTATGTAAAAGTCCGCCATCCCGCACTAGGCCAGCGTGGTGGACTATATGGCCTTACCACTCTCAATCGTACTCTCGATTGTAGAGGAGGCCCGTGCCCTGCAGTGGGTCGTATATGGGCTGATACAATACAAAAAAATGTATGGGATTTGCATTTTCAAAGTCAAAGTTACGGGCTAAGTTAGTTTGTGCAATTGTTTCTACGATCTGATTATTACTAAGGAATGCGTTGTACTGCCCTCGTCACCCTGAGACATTAATCATCATCATTATATATCATTTATATATACACCCAACAGTCACATACATACTCCTGACCCCACATTAAGATCAATTAAGTCTTGTGTCGTGGGTATCAGAAACTACGAGAGAATTTTTCAGTCTCACAAACACCCAAACCCGACACAAATATTTGTGGGCCTCACAAACATTCGTGTTGGTGCGGGGATCGAACCTGCGGCCTTTCGTTTCACAGTCATCTAACCAACTACGCCACGGAGGCTGTCTAGTATGCTTAGTAATTACACAGGCAATAATTTCCTTAAACATTTTTTCCCTGTCCTTATAGTTTAACGTTATTAGAAAAGGAATATAATGAAATCATCAATGAAAAATTTGGAACGGCTAAACAATTCTTTTTGCAATGAATAGCGAGACGAGCATGCCATTCTCCTGATGGTAAGCGATATGACCGCTCATGGACAGTAGCTAAACCAAACACCGTGAATTACAAAACAATGCTTGGTCTTCCACTGCGCTCTTCATCCTGAGACATAACATACGTCTCATTATGTCCAGTAGTTACTCTGGCTACAATGTCCTTCAAACCGGAACACAACAGTGCATTTACACTGTTATTTGACGGGAGAAATAGACATTGCAGTGGTACCTACCCAGGCGGCCTCTCACATATAAGAGACCTACCAGTAAAATATAATTATTATTCTTTCAGATTAAACATTCAAAGCGAGCCAAATTTACACAAAAGTCTAGTCAGTAAGGCTTTTATAACAATAAACAATTTTTTTATTGTATAGATCCGGCATACGAGCGAACAGGTCAACTGATGGTAAGTGATCACTGTACATGAACATCCACAACGCTTGGTTCAAAGATGTGTTGCTATTCCTTAAAATCTGGGGGGAGCGGGAAGGAAAAAGGATGGGAAGAGGAAAGGGGTATTGAGTATCCGGCAATCTCACTAACCGAACGAAACGTGACAGCGAAGCTGTTGCTTCACGTCAATTTCCTGTGAGACAATGGTACCACCCTGGACGAGCCTGTCCATTCATGCTGAGTCATGACTGACAAGCGTGGCTGTAGGACATATATTGTGAGTTTACAAATAGGTAGGTAATTTAACAAATAAAGTTATAAAAATGATGTACGTATTATGTACATATAATTTATGTATTACAATATATATCTGTATCTGTATCAACCCATATACGTCCCACTGCAGGGCACGGGCCTCCTCTACAAGTGAGAGTACGAATGAGAGGGTTAGGCCATATAATCCTCAACATATATTTAATATATGCAATAAATTATTTATATTTTCACATTTATAGGTGCGTGGGGGCCTGTTGGTAACGTACCAGACTCGTCTGCCTACATGTTAACGGTGGTCGCGGGTTCAAATCCCAGGGCACACCTCTGACTTTTCGGAGTTATGTGTGTATTGATAGTCAATCACCACGCACTTTAACGGCGAAGGAAAACATCGTGAGGAAACCTGCATACCATAGCGATTTTAAAGAATTTCTACGGTATGTAAGCCCGCCAACCCGCACTAGGCCAGCGTGGTGGACTATATAGCCTAACCACTCTCTATCGATTCTCTCGGTTGTAGAGTAGGCCCGTGCCCAGCAGTGGGACGTACTTATATGGGCTGATAACAAAAAAAAAAACACATTGCCTACCAAGGAAAGTATTAAAAAAAAAGAATGATTTACCAAACGCAATTAATTAAAGGGATTGAATATTTAATTAAGGAAACTGTTGGTTTTGAGACACAAAACATAATCCCAATGAATTATAAGGAAAACACGCAGTGTTGTGTGACTGTTCTATCACAACGGGTGTCATGTGGTTAAAATGGTTTTTAGTTCTCTGCTTGTTCCAATTTGCAATCACTGGTAAGAACCATTGTTACACATTGAAATAAAACGAATTCCTACGGATTTTATCGCGAGTTTTATTTAATTTAAACATTTTTTAACTTCCCGACGTGACGATCACTTTACAGTTTCCGTTTTTTGTTTCGTTCAGCAATAATTCGTTTTATTTCAATGTGTAATATTCGCGTAAATTTAAGCAATCATCATTTAATTTATATTTCACATCCTTATAACTGATTTTGTTTTAATCTATGCTTTATAATTAAAGCAAAAGAGTTTGTTAAAACGCCCTAATCTCAAGATTTACTGGCTCGAATTGAAAAAATATTTTATGGCCTTATTAATAAATTTGGATGAGCGAAGCACTAACTTTAGTCCAAGGCTTCAGAATTCGAACCCGGGATCTCAGCTTTTTTTGGGATAAATCAAAATATACCAATGACAGCCTCCGTGGCTTGTTGGTTAGACGTCGGCTGTGAAACAAAAGGCAGCTCCGATCCCCGCATCGAGACAAATGTTTGCGTGACTCACAGGCATTCCTTTCGGTTCTGAATGTCTGAAACCGAAAAGTCTCGTAGTTTCTGATACACGACAAGACTCGATCATAGTGTGGGGTCAGGACTATGTATGTGACCGTCGGGTGTATTTACTTGTTATTTATTATTGAAGTATGATATTACATAAGTATTAATTTATAAATACTTAATAGACTGCCTCGGTGGCGTAGTGGTACTACGGTATGATTGCAAAGCTGAGGTCTCGGGTTCGAATCCCGGGTCGGGCAAAGTGATATTGGATTTTCCTATTCATTATCAGCCCGGAGTCAGGAATTTGTGCCCGATATGGCGATAGGCTCGCCCCCTATCACATCGTGGGACGGAATATACAAGGCGAAACGTGGGTGTTCTGGTAGCACCTCTGCCTACCCCTTCTGGGAAAAAGGCGTGTGTTTATGTATGTATGTAATTTATAAATAGATCGTTTGTGTCATGCTTGTAAAGTTGAATGTATATTACTCATGCAGACAGTATTATCTAAAACTGCGTTGTTATTTGGTTAGTGCGCGGCCTGTTGGTTGTGGCTCGGACGTGGCTATTGAGACGGTGGTCGCGTGTTCGAATGCCGGAGCGTGATCAGACATTTCGAAGAATTCAAGACTATATTTTTGTATTGTATTGTATCAGCCCATATACGTCCCACTGCAGGGCACGTGCGTACTCTACAATCGAGAGTACGATTGAGAGTGGTTAGGCCGTATAGTCCACCACGCTGGCCGACTATTTTAACTCTTAATTTAATATTCTTACGCCCAAATACTCAAACGCTACTTAAATATTATGTTGCCCTTAACTACGCAAGTCCCGCTTAAATGTACTGGCTAAGGACGCGGGTAGTTAAGTGGAATTTTATATTTAAATAGCGTTTGAGTATTTAAGTTAAAACAATCATGGTATACCAATTACTTTTGCTTAAAAATGACGTCACAACATGATGTTATTTATCCAAAATAAATTGACAGCCTCCGTGGCGCCGTTGGTTAGACGCCGGCTGTGAAACGAGAGGCTGCGGGTTCGATCTCGCATCGAGCCAAATGTTTGTGAGGCCCACAGGTATTTGTCGGGTCTGGGTGTTTGTGAGACCGAAAAGTCTCTCGTAGTGTCTGATACGAATACGACAGGAATTAATTAATCTTTTGTTTAACCGCTTCAAAAAAAGGAGATTATCAATTCAATGTTTTATTTGTATTGTATCAGCCCATATACGACCCACTGCAGGGCACGGGCCTCCTCTACAATCATAGTATGATTGAGAGTGGTTAGGCCATATAGTCCACCACGCTGGCCTAGTGCGGGTTGGCGGACTTTTACATACCATAGAAATTTATACAAATCGTTATGGTATTTAGGTTTCCTCACGATGTTTTCCTTCACCATTATAGTGCGTCGTGATTGACTATCAATAAACACATGACTCCGAAAAGTCAGAGGTGTGCCCTGGGATTTGAACCCGCGACTACCGTGGACATGTAGGCAGCCGCGTCTAGTCTAACCAACAGGCCACCACGCACTTCAATTCAATGTGTATGTAATTTTGTCTGAATTGCACGATTTTTTGATATGTCGGCCAGCTGGCTCCGACCTCAAAAATTGTTTGTATATTTAGGTAGTATAGATTTATTAAAAAATGTTTTATTTCTCTCTTTTTATTACACTTTTGAAGTCGGTTTCCATCCATCCATCAGCCAAAGGTAGTCCACTGCTGAACATAGGCCTCTCCCAATGATTTCCACAGTGATCTGTTGGAGGCAGCCTGCATCCAGCAACGTCCCGCGACCTTTGCCAGGTCGTCTGACCACCTAGTGGGTAGACGTCCTACGCTGCGCTTTCTGCTTCGTGGCCTCCATTCGAGAACTTTTTGGCACCATCGGCCATCAGTCGGTTTAATTTTTTTAAATTATTTTTATTTTATATGGCAATTAGTGCCGATGTCGACAATTCTGCCAATGTCATATGTGCTATGAGTTCTCGTATGTTTTGTTGTTGTGAATTCGTAAAAGTTCGTTTCATTTCGTTTGATTCAATTGTTATTAGCAAGCACAGTCAGCAAGTAATGATTAATTGATCTTAATGTGGGGAAGGGCTATGTATGTGACTGTTTAGTTAGTAATTTAAGCAAATATGTATTAATTGACCTACAGGAAAACCATATTGACAAAACACATTCAGAAACCGCGAGTCGTAATAACATGTTTATGTAAGCAATACAATATTAGTTAATTTTGTTTTCACACTGGCATGACAGAGACGATAAACTTGACAGTGCAAAACTTACATACAAATGTTTGTGTGATTCTCAAATATTTGTTTAGGGTTGGGGTTGAAATTGATGTACTGGTAGGTCTCATATGGGAGAGGCCGCCTGGGTAGGTACCACCGCAATGTCTATTTCTCCCGTTAAATAGCAGGGTAAATGCTCTGTTGTGTTCCGGTTTGAAGGACATTGTAGCCAGAGTAACTACTGGACATAATGAGACTTAACATCTTATGTCTCAGGATGGTGAGCGCAGTGGAATGCCAAGCACTTCTTTGTTACTAATTGTCTTCTTTGGTACTAATTGGCGTTGCTACTTTCCATGAGCGGTCGCATCGTTTACCACCAGGCGAATGGCATGCTCGTTTCCCCAATCATCGAAATAAAATAAAAAAACTACTACCCAAAAACGATGATAAGTAAGAAAATACAACAAAAAAAACATACAATATACATACATACAGATACAATCCGACAAAGTAACCGACATAGCCCAGCGGATTAGCAAGTTGAAGTGGTAATGGGCGGGGCACATAGCACGGACAACTGATGGCCGATGGGGCCAAAAAGTTCTCGAATGGAGGCCACGAATCGGAAAGCGCAGCGTGGGACGTCTAACTAGGTGGTCAGACGACCTGGTAAAGGTCGCGGGACGTCGCTGGATGCAGGCTGCCTCCAACAGCTCGCTGTGGAAATCATTGGGAGAGGCCTATGTTCAGCAGTGGACTTCCTTTGGCTGATGGATGGATGATGATGGATGATACAATCACGGAAGAAAGAAAACAAGGGTACAATAATACCAATTTAAATCAGAAATTACTAATTCTACCACCTGGCTTCGCTTTCGGTCGCAGTCTGGATATACCCTGTATGTCAATATCATTCTGTATAAAAATATTTTCTTTTCAGATGCCGAAGAACAGTATATATCTTTGAGAATGAAACTGCACGGTTCGTATGCAAACAGAGTAGATTGTGTCGTCTACACCCCGAAAAAGATATGGAAGGAAGGCCCAGACACTTTTGTTTACGTAGAGAACGTTAGAGGTGTACGATCAGCGAGGTAAGTACAGACATACACTCACGCCTTTCTCAGAAGGTGTGGGCAGAGGGGTAACCAGGACACCCTTTTCGCCTTGTATTTCTCGTCACACGATGTGGTAAGCCTATCGCCATATCGGGCACAAATTCCTGACTCCGTGCTGATATTGTAAAATATTCATAAACAACGTAGAACTGTTAGTTTTTCCTTATTAAAATAAAACAAAAATAACGATTAGAAAAATCCAATATCACTTTTCCCGACCCGGGAATCGACCACGAGACGAGACCGAATTGCGAAGTTTGCTTTTAATTCATCGTTGAAATTTTCAGCTGTATTGGTGAAAATGGCAATCAATCGCTGAGGTTGACACCATTTTCTCTGTACGAGGGATATAACTACAAAGCTAAGGTTTGTAACCATATATTTATTGGAAGTGTTAGAGCCACGCTGTTGTCAGTCATGACTCAGCATGAATGGGCAGGCTCGCCCGGGGCGGTACCACTGTCTCACAGGAAATCGACGTGAAGCGATAGCTTCGCGTTTCGTTCTGTGAGTGAGATTGCCGGATGCCCAATGCCCCTTTCCTCTTCCCATCCTTTCCTTCCCGCTCCCCTTCCAATTGGGCCGGCAACACATCCATGATCCAGCGTTGTGGATGTTCATGTGCAGTGATCATTTACCATCAGATGACCTGTTTGCTCGTTTGCCGGACCCATACAATAAAAAATCTTTTGTTTTTTGGTTTTGTTTATCCTGGCACAGCAAAGTGCCCGCGCTGACATCTGATGGAAGTGGTGGGACCAAGTAGAGTATCGACGAGAAACATACTACAACTCTCAATGGTCGACACTATTATGCCGGCCTATTCCAAACCTGGCTGTAATGCATATATAATAAAAATAAATACATTTAACAGTCCTCCTATTAGATTTTTTTATTTAATACCTCCGGCAAACGAGCAAACAGGTCACCTGATTGTAAGTGATCACTGCACATGAACATCCACAACGCTGGATCATGGAGGTGTTACTGTCCATTAAACCGGGAGGGGACAAGAAAGGAAAAAGGACGGCAAGAGGAAAACTTGGGCATCTGATAATCTCAAAAACGTGCTTTGAGGAACCTGATAATCACATCGTAATTAGTAAGGAAATATCGCCGAACTTGACAAATTAATTTAGATTTTTTCTATTGCAATGAATGGCGAGACGAGCCTGATGGTAAGCGATATGACTGCTCATGGACAGAAGCAAAACCAAACATAAATAACAAAGCAATGCTGGCATTCCACTGCGCTCGCCATCAGACATAAGATGTTGTCTCATTATGTCCAGTCGTTACTCTGGCTACAATGTCCTTCAAATCGGAACACAATAGTGCATTGACACTACTGTTTGGCGAGAGAAATAGACATAGCGGTGGTACCTACCCAGGCGGCCTCTCACATATGAGAGACCTACCAGTGACTGAGGTCAATTTTCAAGTGAATTTCTCCTTTCTAGGTGACATATGCTACTAGCGGGTGCTTTACGTGTGATATCGATATGCAGTTGTTTAACGAGAATCATTTGAGAGTTGTTAATTGCATATTTAACATCGAAGTCAAATATATAAGTAAGTATAGAGCCACCAAGTTATCTGTTCAGTCGGAAGTTCGGAATCGTCGCTAGTGAGGAATTGAGTATTGCCACTTTAAAAAAATCTTGAATTAGATTAGAGTAAATTAGAGAATTATATACACAATTATGTATCTTATAAAATACGGTCGAAACGACACGGTAATATAACATTACCGTTGGCAGTGTTTTGGTAAAAAAAAATGTGCATCTGCAGTAATTACCGTATATCTGATAACACTGGTTTAGTTTCAATTATGGCCACCTGAACAGATAAGTTGGTGGCTCTGTATAATAGTGTTAAGTGTCAAGTGTAAAGTGTCAAGCTATACTGTATTCCGAGTCTGGCTCTTGACCCAACGGCCCATTGAGAGCCTCTGGAGATGTTCGTCAAGGCTCTTTGGTATCAGCCCATGAACAGAAACTACAATCAGGACAATAATTGTCGAGCCCACATCCCACATGTCAGTAACCTCGTGTGCCAAATCTAAATATTTAGACAGTTTGTCTTTTTCAGCTTTAACGAGGTTACCGTCATGCGGAACGGAAACATCCACAAGTATTGCCCGGCGTGCTAATCGATCTGTTATCACCATATCAGGCTTATTGGCAACAATAGTCCTGTCTGTGATAACAGACCGATCCCTATACAGCGTTGCATGACCATTTTCAAGAACTGGTTGGGGAACGTACTGGTAATATGGCACTTCAAGGGTCGCAAGTCCATATCGAAGAGCGATTTGCTGATGTATGATCTTGGCTACTAGGTTATGCCTATGCAAATACTCGCCGTTAGCAAGTTACGAACAACCGGAGAAAACATGCCTGATTGACTCGCCAGGACGGTGGCATGCCCGACAGATGTCGACCGTACCGTCTTTCAGGATGTATTTCTTATAGTTGTTCGTCTTAACAACTTCGTCCATAATTGCAAAGGCAAAACCCTCAGTTTCCCCAAAGAGGTTACCGAAGCGTCGCCAAGACACAGACGCTAGTCGGTCCACATCAGGCCCATGAAAGGCTCGATAGAACCGACCATGCAGCTCTTTGCTCTTCCATATATCCTCGCGATCCCTAATGCCTACTACCAGAGGTTTCCACCAGTTCTCATTCGCCAACGAGAGCGGGGTGAATCCTTTATGTACCGTAACTACCCTATGAATATCCACGTCGCTATGAAGGAAATAATCCCTGAGATAGCACACCTCGCGATTATGTGGCCTGTTGGTAACGGACCAGACGCGGCTGCCTACATGTTCACGGTGGTCGCGGGTTCAAATCCCAGGGCACACCTCTGATTTTTCGGAGTCATGTGTGTATTGATAGTCAATCACCACGCACTATAACGGTGAAGGAAAACATCGTGAGGAAACCTGCATACCATAGCGATTTGTATAAATTTCTATGGTATGTAAAAGTCCGCCAACCCGCACTAGGCCAGCGTGGTGGACTATATGGCCTTACCACTCTCAATCGTACTCTCGATTGTAGAGGAGGCCCGTGCCCTGCAGTGGGTTGTGTATGGGCTGATACAATACAATACAAAATGTGATTATTGTTTTCAGTGACTTTACAAGCTTACGTAAACGGAAAACTATTGGATATTAACACAAAAAACCCACCACGAGGAGTTGATGCAGCAGTCAATTATCCTTTCAGTCCGAATGAACTGGTCACTATTAAATGCGCGAAACCCACAAATGTATATGGGACATTGCAAATAGGAAATGATACGGACTTTAGTAAGTTTTCAATCTTTGATTATATTTGATTTTTCTTATTCATTGAGCACAGACTTACGTTATTTTATATAAAAAAGTGGCAATGGGCGAGGCACATAGCGCGGAGAACTATTGGCTGATGGGGCCAAAAAGTTCTCGAATGGAGGCCACGTAGCAGAAAGCGCAGCTGGGACGTCCACCCACAAGGTGGTCAGACGACATAGTAAAGGTCACGGGACGTCGCTGGATGCAGGCTGCCTCCAACAAGTTACTGTGGAAATGGTTGGGGAAGACATATGTTCAGCAGTGGACTTCCTTCGACTGATGGATGGATATAATAAAACATTGCCCTAAATGGAAATGGCGAGACGAGCACGCCATTCGCCTGATGGTAATCGATACGACCGCTCATTGACAGTAGCAAAACCAAACACCATGAATTACATTCCAATGCTTGGTAATCTACTGCGCTCGCCATCCTGAGACATGAGGTGTTAAATCTCATTATACCAGTAGTTACTCAGGCTACAATGTCCTTCAAACAGGAACACATTGCAGTGGTGTTTGGCGGGAGAAATAGACCTTGTGGTTGAGTGTAATATCGATTGTAGAGGAGGACCGTGCCCTGCAGTGGGACGTATATCTGATATTGTACTGTACTGTACTGTATCAGCCCATACACGACCCACTGCAGGGCACGAGCCTCCTCTACAATCGAGAGTACGATTGAGAGTGGTTAGGCCATATAGTCCACCATGCTGGCCCAGTGCGGGTTGGCGGACTTTTACATACCATAGAAATTTATACAAATCGCTATGGTATGCAGGTTTCCTCACGATGTTTTCCTTCACCGTTATAGTGCGTGGTGATTGACTATCAATACACACATGACTCCGAAAAGTCAGAGGTGTGTCCTGGGATTTGAACCCGCGACCACCGTGAACATCTAGGCAGCCGCGTCTGGTCCGTTACCAACAGGCCACCACGCACTTATCTATATCTGATAAGCTACATATTTTACTGATCACAATCTTTCTTTTACAGATTCCAGCTGTGTGGGCGGACAGATAGAGGCGTTGCAGTACCAAATTATATTGACCGATAAAAATCACAGCCACTATGTAGACTGCAAGTTTACAGACACGAGCCATTCTGTGACAGTACTAAGAATCACCATGACACTAGATGCAGAACCTAGTATGGACTCGTCGTAGATTTACACTCTTGTCGTCATTTTTTTGTATTTTTTTAAATATCATCGTGTTTGGATGGATCCCTAGTTTTTGCTAAAATTATAATTAAGTCCTTGTGTACCATTGTGTCTTTAACAATAAATAGGTGTACATTATTATTTAGTGTGCGTGGTGGCCTGTTGGTAACGGACCAGACGCGGCTGCCTACATGTTCACGGTGGTCGCGGGTTCAAATCCCAGGGCACACCTCTGACTTTTCGGAGTCATGTGTGTATTGATAGTCAATCACCACGCACTATAACGGTGAAGGAAAACATCGTGAGGAAACCTGCATACCATAGCGATTTGTATAAATTTCTATGGTATGTAAAAGTCCGCCAACCCGCATTAGGCCAGCGTGGTGGACTATATGGCCTAACCACTCTCAATCGTTCTCTCGATTGTAGAGGAGGCCCGTGCCCTGCAGTGGGTCGTATATAGGCTGATACAATACCATACAATATTATTTTGGGAAAACGATGTATTTACTACCCAAATACGACGATATGTAAAAAATTACAACAATAATTGTTACTTTTTGTTCACAATTTTTTAGTTGCTTTGTATCTGAAATCACTGATACTGCTACTTGGATCCTTTTTCGGTAGCAGTATGGATATACCCTATACATGTGACTGTTGGGTATTTATCACCATCATCATAAACAAAAGAAACTTCGCTTATACCCGGCTTTTCTTTCAGAAAAAGACATGATTGAAGTCAACGGGCTGAATGTAAGGCCGCAAAATAATACTTTTGAATACTTGTACTCGGGAAATATGTTAATAGTAAAATGCGATGGTAAGTCCATCTCTTTTTAACACGCTTTTATGAGCTTCGCCTGTATGCTTCGATCAAATATAAACTAGATGTCCGATTAGCACTTCAACAACTTAAAATATCACAAGAAATTAGAAAAAGATGTTGTGATATTTCAATTTAATTTGCTCCAATCATCGCCAACGTTGGGACGTCAACATGCCGCAGTGCGCGTTTAAAAACTATAAAAACAATCACCGTAATACAAGTATTTCAGCGGGAATATCTTTTTTTTGATAAGATTTTGTAATTATTTATTTTTTTCTAGATATAAAACTACATAAGCGTGAAACATGAATAAATTCATTAATTATTTGTTTCACCAACGTTTGAACCAAAACGAGACAACGTCTGTCAAAAGTTGGCTATTTTAAAACAAGAATTGCGTGGAGTAGGTTTATTTAATTTCATGTAAGGCATAATGAACCTTATTTCAATCCATCAAAGTTTATTATTACCTGAAGCTGTATTTATTTTAGAACTTTTTTCTACATCTCGTAGTTCGAAATACAAATGTATAAGTATATGCAACCTCGGCCTCTTTTGTTCGCGATCTTGTATCTAGTATATATTTGATCGAAGCCCGTATGTATGTAACAGAATCTTTGAAGTCGATTTTCGAGCAATTCAAAACGTCGGATTGATTTGAAATTTTGCATACTTATCAAGGACCGATGATAATACAATAATTTAACGAGTATGTGACATTATCCTTAACGGATCAATCAGAAATTAAATTTAAAAAAAAACAAAGCGTGGGGTGCTTGCACAATGTCAACTGGGGTGATGAGAAACGCGTGGGTTAAATTAAGTAACATAATTATGTCAATATCACTGTATAAAAATAAACCAAAATTATTGTGTTTTTAGACATTGACAGCCTCCGTGGCGCTGTTGGTTAGACGCCGCCTGTGAAACGAGAGGCCGCGGGTTCGATCCCCGAACGAGACAAATGTTTGTGAGGCCCACAAGTATTTGTCTCGGGTCTGGGTGTTTGTGACACCGAAAAGTCTCTAGTAGCTTCTGATACACGACACAAGACTTATTTGATCTTAATGTGGGATCAGGATTATGTATGTGACTGTTGGGTGTATTTATTTATTTATTTAGGTAACTCTACTGAAGTCAAAATGACCAATGGTGGATATGCTAAAGCTGTCTGCGATATTAAAAAGACATCAACGACACTGCAATTTCACAGAAATATAACATGTGAAGGTATGATATATTTATTTAAATCTTTATTGTACATTAATATTAACAAAAACCTTATACAGAAATAATAATAAAGTACAAATGGCGGTCTTAACGCTCTACAGCAATATCTTATAGACAACCATGGGATGGATTTAAAAGGACAGAGAGAGGGCAGTGTAAAAAAATAATTGAATAATTACTATGTTGTCTACTAAATCATAGCCACCCACTGCTGGGCACGGGCCTACTCTACAACCAATATCCATTGTGAAGGGTTAGGCCGTATAATCCACCACTCTGGCCTAGTGCAAGTTAGCGGTATTCACGTACCATTTAATCTTATATTATATTAAGACTGCTACTGCTGCTACTGCTGCTAAAAAAATACTTATACTTTGGAATGACGAATTAAGAAAGTCCAAATAATTAATAACCAAATACTTTAGAGCTTACACGGATACTGTATTCATGGACAGATTTAAAATCTATTTTAGTTATCAAATGTTTTGTCTTCTTCTCTCAAACTGAATTCAAAAGTCGTGCGAAAGGGACAAAACATTCGATAGATAAGATAGGTTTTAAATCTATGAATAAGGTCGATAATGTGTAAGCTTAATATTATTAATAAAAACTTTATATCTACCTCAGAGATCTGAAAGAATTTTAGGTCCACCAAAATAGGCCAGTGGACTAAGACCTAAATCTAGGTAGAGGAGACCCGTGCCCAGCAGTGGGACGCGTGGGCTAGCATTATTTTTAAATACTGCCATTTGTTTATTTTATTATGCACCATTTAAATAACTTATACAGGGTATATCAAGACTGCTACCGAAAACGAAGCCAGGTGGTAGTTTTAGTGACTACAGACACGATGCAACAAAATTTTTGCAAAAAAACGCAACGATTTTTCTTGTCTTGTTTTAAATATCATTGTGTTTAGGTGGTAAATTCATAGTTTTTGCTAAAATTATAATTTAAAGCTTTGCGTACTATAGCGTCTTTAAAAATAAAAGGATTTACATTACTTTTTTAGGAAAATGTAGGTATTTATCACCCAAATACGATAATATTTAAAACATTACAAAAAAATCGTTGTTTTTTTTTGCCAAATTTTAGTTGCATCGTGTCTGTAGTGTCTAAAACTACCACCTGGCTTCGTTTTCGGTAGCAGTCTTGATATACTCCGTATATTAAGATTATTTATATATTTCATTATCTTTTTTTTCAGGTGTTTTCAAAAACCATAAACACTATAACGATAAATTAAAAATAATACCAATATATTTATGGAGCAGTCATGTTAAAATGTTTAATAAAACATTAAATGTAGTTCGATTTAAATGCACATTATATACTAGTTGTGTGATATTGCAGTACATAAGTATTCCTGACGCTGATATTATACCAGGTAATAAACATACATACATAAACATCACGCCTTTAGCGCAGAAGGGGTAAGCAGGTGTCCTGGTAGCAACCAGTACGCCTACGTTTCGCCTTGTGCGTTTTGTCCCACGATGTGGTATCGGGCACAAATTCCTGTTTAATGTATAGAAAAATCTAATATCACTGCTCGACCTGAGTTTCGAACCTGAGACCTCAGCTTTGTAATCGTACTACAACTACGCCACAGAGTAATATACTAATGACTTCACATCAATTACTTTGGCTCGGTAGTGCGTGGTCACATTGTGGGACGGAACACATAAGGCGAAACATGGGTGTCCTGGTGGCACCTCTGCCTACCCCTTCTGAGATAAAAGCGTGATGTTTATGTATGAAAGTATTTTATTCATAAATGCTGAGTTTAAAAAGAAATCTCTTTGTAATATTATTTCCTACATACCTATATCCAATCCAATCCAATCCATCAGTCAAAGGAAGTCCACTGCTGAACATAGGCCTCTCCCAATGATTTCCACAGTGACCTGTTGGAGGCAGTCTGCATCCAGCGACGTCCCGCGACCTTCACCAGGTCGTCTGACCATCTAGTGGGTGGACGTCCCACGCTGCGCTTTTCGCTTCGTGGCCTCCATTCGAGAACTTTTTGGCCCCATCGGCCATCAGTTCTCCGTGCTATGTGCCCCGCCCATTGCCACTTCAACTTGCTAATCCGCTGGGCCATGTCGGTTACTTTAGTTCTCCTACGGATCTCATGTCTGATTCGATCTCGTAGGGAAACCCCGAGCATAACCCTCTCCATAGCTCGTTGAGTGACTTTGAGCCTAAAAAGGCCCATAGCAAGAGGTCACGAAGTGCGTGGTGGCCTGTTGGTAACGGACTAGACGCGGCTGCTTACATGTTCATGGTGGTCGCGGGTTCAAATCCCAGGGCACACCTCTGACTTTTCGGAGTCATGTGTGTATTGATAGTCAATCACCACACACTATAACGGTGAAGGAAACCATCGTGAGGAAACCTGCATACCATAGCGATTTGTATAAATTTCTATGGTATGTAAAAGTCCACCAACCCGCACTAGACCAGCGTGGTGGACTATATGGCCTAACCACTCTCAATCGTACTCTCGATTGTAGAGGAGGCTTGTGCCCTGCAGTGGGTCGTGTATGGGCTGATACAGTACAGTACAAGAGGTCACGTCATCATACATATATATCTATATAGCTTCTAATAATTTAGTCAATTAGTTTCAGTGCATAGTATATTTGAAGATTATTATATGGAAATTTCGGGTCTGGTCCTGTTATTATTGTTGCTGTTGGTATGCATCATTGCAATTCTAGTATATTCTAGAAGAAGGAAACGAAATTCAAAGGTACGTTGATTTTGAAGTATTTAATACATCGCTTTTTATTTAATATGTTTTCCTAAGAGTATTTATAATATAGGGCCCTGTCATATATTTGCGTCAAAAACTGACTGAATAGACAGGCTCGTGCGGGTTGGTACCACTGTCTCACAGATCGACGGTCAGCTTTGCTGTCGCGTTTCGTTCGGTGTATGAGACTGCTGGATGCCCAAATACCCCTTTCCTCTTCCCATCCTTTTTCCTTCCCGCTCTCAATCTGATGGGCCGCCCACACATCCATGATCCAAGCGTTGTGGATGTTCATGGGCGGTGGTGATCACTTACCATCAGGTGATCTCTTGCTCGTTTGCTCGGAATCTAAATAGTCGTGGCGAGTATACCAACGCTACACGTGTCCAAAGCAAGCTTGGTTTACTATAACGATGTCACATTCAGTCGCATTTCACCTTTTTACATTTTTTTATTCGTTTGCTATTAGATTATCAAATTCTTCAAAACACACTTAAACTTTACATCGATTAACGCAGACAACATCAGTAAGCCACTGCTGTGATGCCACAGCAGATAACTAAAAAACGCTAGATTCGTTTTTATACGTAGCCAAGAATCTTTAAATGTAATAAATCTGTCCACCCGTTTGAAAATCAGCTCTTATTGAGTTGTTCGATTTGAAATTTAGTATTCTGGATAATTACAATGAATTTTTATTTCCCTTACAGTGTGACCAGTGTGAGACAGACGAAAATTTACCATCAGATGGCCTCATCGCCCAATTGGACAAACGACAGGCTAATGACAAAGATTCTGAGAGGCTAATCGAAGATACAGCACCTAGAGACATTTATGAAGACCCGTATAGCGTGCCTTACGAACCAAACGTCGAGGATTTGTACTCCAAACCTAACAAGAAGAAGGAAGTGTTGTATGCAGAGCTTATGCATAAAGAAAACGCAGATTTGATGAGGTCTGTTAAGAGTAATACTGACAGCGTTTACGCTGAAGTAAGGCGCAGTGATGTGCAAGATTTGTACGCTAAAGTAAAGCCGAAAGAACAGAGGAATTAGGAGAAAAATGTGTTTGCATCAGCCCATATACGTCCCACTGCAGGGCACGGGCCTCTTCTACAATCGAGAGTACGATGCCGAGGGGTTATATGGTCCACCACGCTGGCCTAGTGCGGGTTTCCTCAAGTTTCCTCAAGATGCTTTCCTTCCACGTTACAGTGTGTGGTGATTGACTCTCAATACTCACATGGTTCCGAATAGACAAGGGTGTGGTCCTGGGATTTGAACCAATATGGATATGTTGGCAGCCGCATCTGGTCCGTTGCATACATGCCACCACACACTTTTAAATACTGGCGCGACAGAGTTTCAATGCGCCTGATGGTAAGCGCAGCGCACATAGAGCATCCACCGTGCGATGTTCATCTCTCGGCACAATGACGCCTGATTGTATCCGGATATACACAGAGCCCGACACGACACGTGGCTCACTATGACGGCTCCTTTAACGCTGTGTACGGTCGCTATACTATGAATGTCCTACGAACAGTTTTATTCTAGAAAACAATAGCGTGATTTCTTTTGTTCTTCTGTATCCTTCTGTTGTACCCTTTTTTTAACATGGGGAAAGTCCTCTTGGATCCCTGTTTACTTTGGGGATGACAAACAGATGATGCCGAATTTTTACCGGCTAAAAATCCCATGACTACCTTCAGCACAAATAGGGGACTTTGGGATCTCACGAGGAACACACCAAAGCCCCTTTAACCATTCTGTTGTACCTATGTAAAATATTATGAGTCTGATTTAGACGCGGTTGAACTCGCTTGTACTTACTATTAAGTTGTGAATAAACGTATGAAGATATTACTTGTGTTTGAGTTCTATCCTTAAATAAAATACATGGGGTATTTCACGTGAAGCGAAGAAAAAAATTGTTGAAGTTTTACATACATACATAAATATCACGCCTTTATCCCCGAAGAGGATAGACAGAGGTGCAACTTGGACACCCACATTTCGCTTTGTGTGTATGGGCGACCCTATCGCCATATTGGGTACAAATTCCTGACTCTGGGCTGTTCAGAAAAATCCAATATCACTTTGCCCAACCCGGGATTCGAACCCGAAACCTCAGTGTTTCAATCATACCGTAGTGCGCCACCGAGACAGTTGATGTTTTAGTTTTTAATATTTGTGTATTTAATGTGTTGTGTTGTACTTATTTATATATGTTCTCGATCAAGATACAGAATATTACTGAATAAAATAAATAAATACACACAACAGTCACATACATAGCCCTGACCACACACTAAGATCTTATAACAGAATCAACGAAAGACTTTTCGCTCTCACAAACACAGACCCGAGATAAATAGGGATCGAATCGGAGTATCATTTCACCGACGTCACAGCCGACGTCTAACCAACTGCGCCACGAAGGCTGGCTAAAAAATTCTGGTTGACGAGCTAGATGCTTTTGAATACGCATGTATAGAGCCACCAAGTTATCTGTTCAGTCGGAAGTTCGGAATCGTCGCTAGTGAGGAATTGAGTATTGCCACTTTAAAAAAATCTTGAATTAGATTAGAGTAAATTAGAGAATTATATACACAGTTATGTATCTTATAAAATACGGTAGAAACGACACGGTAATATAACATCACCGTTGGCTGTGTTTTGGTAAAAAGAATAATGTGCATCTGCAGTAATTACCGTATATCTGATAACACTGGTTTAGTTCCAATTATGGCCACCTGAACAAATAAGTTGGTGGCTCTGTACTTACCTAACTATTGTTTACGCAATAAACTGTAACAGTCGCGGTGTGTGTCCCTATTGTCGGGACATTAAAGCCCCATTTACAAGGAGAGTTTCTCGCCTCGAAGATACGATTATCGTAAGGATATAAAAAAATTGTATCGTGTAAACATTTGTCAGAATAAGATAATCTATAGCGATTGTCATGCGATAATCGCATACGATTCTCGCCGCGAGAAACTCCCTCCGTGTAAATGGGGCTTTAACATCAAGTGATATGAGACAAGTAATCAATATCGGGGTTTCCCTACGAGATCGAATCAGAAATGAGGAGATCCGTAGGAGAACTAAAGTAACCGACATAGCCCAGCGGATTAGCAAGTTGAAGTGGCAATGGGCGGGGCACATAGCGCGGAGAACTGATGGCCGATGGGGCCAAAAAGTTCTGGAATGGAGGCTACGAAGCGTAAAGCGCAGCATAGGACGTCCACCCACTAGGTGGTCAGACGACCTGGTAAAGGTCGCGGGACGTCGCTGGATGCAGGCTGCCTCCAACAGGTCACTGTGGAAATCATTGGGAGAAGTCTATGTTCAGCAGTGGACTTCCTTTGGCTGATGGATGGATGGATGGAATCAGTATCGTAGATTTACAATTTCAACTATCTGACTATAACCCTGTATAGCATTCTGATATTAACATTACCTATACCATTTAATAATATTTTTGTGCATGTTGTTTTTTTGATTAGTTGAACAATTAATGCAAGATTATTTTTATGTTTTCTTCTTTATGTAAATTTTAGTTGTATAACTGTTAACAAGCCTAATAAAATAAAATAATATAAAACTAACCTGGATATCCAAGCGAATGGTGGTTGGTGAAACAGGGTATACTGATTCTTCGTTCTGGGCTACTTCACGTCACTCAGCCATATTAAACAGAATATAAACATATTGTATTAAAAATATATGTCACTTGCAAATTATAACAAATTATCAATGAACTGCTCTGTTTTAGACCAACTTGTAATTTTTGTAATAATCACGATATTGTAAACTGGTTTTGAAAAGAGCAACACAAGAGTTTCTTGCCCGTTCTTCTCTAGTGAAAACTGCTTTCCGAACCGGGTGGTAGAAAAAAAATGACTGAATCTAAATAATGTTGAACATTTTAATGGATTCAATAAATTATTTTCATTTTCAATGATGTTGCACCGACACACCTGGCATCGGAAAAAATCGAACCTTGGACTGTCTTCAGAATTGAAAATATCACGTTAAGATGCTTCTTACAGCTACCCACATAAATAACACACTATCTGTGTTAATTCATTAAGCACTGAAGCACAGAATACTAACAGAAGTCAAGCTTGTGTATGTACTTCACTTGTTGCTACCTACATTCACACTACGCTTGGCGGTCGCGCTAGGGTTGTTAACTCTGGCTTATGCCAAAACAAGTATCGTGGTAATAGCACTCGTATCGTTTGATTGATTGTTGAGAATAAACATGAATAATTAATAAAATATATAAAAACGGATTAGCAAGTTGAAGTGGCAATGGGCGGGGCACATAGCACGGAGAACTGATGGCCGATGGGGCCAAAAAGTTCTCGAATGGAGGCCACGAAGCGGAAAGCGCAGCGTGGGACGTCCACCCACTAGGTGGTCAGACGACCTGGTAAAGGTCGCGGGACGTCGCTGGATGCAGGCTGCCTCCAACAGGTCACTGTGGAAATCATTAGGAGAGGCCTATGTTCAGCAGTGGACTCCCTTTGGCTGATGGATGATGATGGATAAAAAACGATAATAAAATAAAAATATCACTTAGCACAAAAAATATCACTAGATGCGTGTCCAAGCTGTGAAACTCGCGCTCGCACTGGTCTCGATCGGTCTCGAATATCGTGTCGGTGAAAGCTGTCTATGTGTGCGTTGATCTAGCGCGTTTTGTATGGAGCTTGACTTCTGTTGGTATTCTGTGACTGAAGTGGCGAATGATGCAGCCCGAAAATCAAGTTTTAATAGCCTACCATAACATAAACTCACGCCTTTTCCCCAGAAGGGGTAAGCAGAGGTTCTCCTGGTAGTTACGAGGACACCCACATTTCGCGTTGTATTTTCCGTCCTATGATGTGATGGGGAGCGACCCTATCGCCATATCGGGCATAAGCCGTAGCCGTTTAGTAGCCTACCTACACGTGTAACTATAAAAAACGCTTGAAAAACTACAGTATTAAGTTGGGTAACTTTGAATTTGCATGTTTCTTTATCATTTATCTTTTAGTAGCTATAATTAGTGGTTTAATGTTTCTTACTATTATTTATTTTTCTTACTAAAAGTGCTCGATAAAACATCTTGTCTCAGACTTACGCTCGAATACTCAAACGCTACTTAAATATAATGTTGCACTTAACTGCGCAAGTCCCGCTCAAATGTACTGGCTAAGTAGGACGCGGGAAGTTACATACATACATACATAAACACACGCCTTTTTCCCAGAAGGGGTAGGCAGAGGTGCTACCAGGACACCCACGTTTCGCCTTGTATATTCCGTCCCACGATGTGATAGGGGGCGAGCCTATCGCCATATCGGGCACAAATTCCTGACTCCGGGCTGATAATGAATCGAAAAATCCACTATCACTTTGCCCGACCCGGGATTCGAACCCGAGACCTCAGCTTTGCAGTCGTACCATAGTACCACTACGCCACCGAGGCAGGAAGTTATGTGGAACTTTATATTTAAATGGCGTTTGAGTATTTGTAATGTAGAGGGAGTGCTGTCATACATTTGCGTCTTCAAAACGTAGATATTTTCTTGTTCGTAATGTTGGTAGCACTGCTATATTCGTCAAAATTGAACTAATTAATTAACAACAGATATCTACAAATACCGTTGGTATTGTATTGTATCAGCCCATATACGACCTACTGCAGGGCACGGGCCTCCTCTACAATCGAGAGTACGATTGAGAGTGGTTAGGCCATATAGTCCACCACGCTGGCCTAGTGCGGGTTGGCGGACTTACATACCGTAGAAATTCTTTTAAAATCGCTACGGTATGCAGGTTTCCTCACGATGTTTTCCTTCACCGTTAAAGTGCGTGGTGATTGATTATCAATACACACATAACTCCGAAAAGTCAGAGGTGTGCCATGGGATATGAACCCGCGACCACCGTGAACATGTAGGCAGCCGAGTCTGGTCCGATACCACGAGGCCACCACGCACTACCGTTGGTAACCAAAATTAAATTATTAACAGTCTTTCACGAGTTTGAGTGAAATTTAATAGCCCTAAACTATTTTTTCAAATTATTCGTGCATGTTGGACCTGTCAACTGTAGAGCCTAGCTTGGTAATGCATGGTGTTGTTTGATTTTGCTACTGTCTATGAGCGGTCGTATAGCTTGCCACCAGGTGAATGGCACGCTCGTCTCGCCATTCTTTGCAATAAAAAAATATTTACAGTTAGCGCTTTTATTTCTTTTTCAAATCAGCTACCACTTAACGGTGTAAGTGCGTGGTGGCTTGTTGGTAAACGGACCAGACGCGGCTGCCAACATATTTACGGTGGTCACGGGCTCAAATGCCAGGGGACACCTCTGCTTTCCGGAGTCGTGTGTGTATTGATAGTCAATCACCACGCACTATAACGAAACCTGCATACCATAGCGATTTTGCAAGAATGTCTATGGTATGAAAGTCCGCCATCGCCATGCGCCAAACTACACTAGGCCAGCGTTGTGGACTATATGGCCTAAACCCTCTCAATCATACTCTCGATTGTAGACGAGGCTCGTGCCCTGCAGTGGGACGTATCTGGGCTGATACAGTATCGGTGTATAGTCCTTGCTAAGTTTCACAATGAGATATCATTTAGGAGTTAGACAGTTAAAATTTCCAAAGCGCTGCTTTGTTTCTGGAATGTTCAATAATGTCGCAGTTATTTTAATAATCAAATAAAACCACTGAATTGCTACAATTTAATTCCATTATCACTTATACAATACAAATTTGTGGACTTACCTAAACTAATACATGATTAAATCTAAATTCATATTGTATTTCATGGGATAACCGTTACATTTTATATCAAAACATAAATTTAAATTACGAGTGACCATACTATTAGTTTCTGTAGATAAATAAAACTAAAATTTTAATCTACTCCAGTCAGATACAGAGTCCTGTCCTAAGATCGAGTCTTGCATTGTATCAGGTTCTGTAAGACGTCGATCTTGCAACACCTCGAAACATATATTTTACAAGTGTAATATTTCGTGAAATACAATTAATATTTCTACATATAACAAAATACAAGTATTTTATACGTCGATGCATCCACTTGGGTTTTGGGCAAGTTTTTTTGCAAAAAAATTAACTGAAAAAAAAAACATATATTAAAACATAAAATATAAATTCTTAAAATAACGGATCTATTTATTTGCATCGATTTAATACATTAATAATCTATATACGAGTAATTTAAACAATTGAAATATTTATGAATATCAGTATCTATTTTTTTAATTATAAATATCGCACGATTATATTTAATAAGACAATGTTTGTTCAAGTCATGTAATATTTAGTTTACTATAAATTTAAAACAAATATTTGCGCGATCAGCAAATATGTCGTTGCTTAGCTAACAAACGCTATTGTTAAAACAGCAAAATTTGCAGCACAAGCACAAATCTCATTAATTTTTATACTTCATCTATTTCATTGGACGGAAACGAATTATTGTCTACATATTAATGGTTCTGTAATAAATTAGGTTAGTATTATTCAATCGCATAAAACCACTAGGATAACCATATATAAACCTTTTGCTCAGCAGTTGGACTATATTTGCTGAAAAAGGGATAAAAATGCTTATTATACAAAAGTGTGATTTATGCTTCTCCTGTAAACTAAGCTTGTTTAACAAATAATGCTGTAATAGCTATACTACGATTTTTTATATAGAAAATTACTCAAAAAAGCATACTCAGATTTACTAAAACTTTATAATCCCATTGCCTTATTAAATATATATTTTAATAATCAATTACGTCTTAAGCTACACATATATAACTAGATACTACATAATTTCTAAATACAGACTACAAAAACATTAGGTACATTGTTTTATATAAAGTTATGTTTTATATATTCAATTGATGATTCAATCGTATTTCGTTATGATGACACATTTTTAAAAGTAGGTATTTCGAGAAGTATAGATACAATTATCAGAATTGTTATATACCTAATTATTCTGAGGGCTTCAATATTAAAAACTTTTTATAGTTTTGTAGTAAGAGAATATTTATAGTATATATTAATAGTTTAGATTTTAAAGTCCTTATAGATTTTTGCTTAGGCAAATATATTCATTGTTATCGGTAATCTGTAAGAAATTTCACAAAATGGATACGATATTCATACAATTATTATGAAAGTTGAATTTTAATCATTTTTTTTTTGTATTTAGTCATATATTTAATAGATTCTATTCGAGTCAAGCAAGTGCCTTAAGCGCTATTTACACGGGGAGAGTTTCTCGCGGCGAGAATCGTATGCGATAATCGCATGACATAACCGTCATAAGATTATCGTGTTCTGACAATGTTAACACGATGCAACTTTTTTATATCCTTACGATAATCGTATCTTCGACATGAGAAACTCTCCTCGTGTAAATGGGGGTTAAAGCACGAGAATTGATCTATATACGAGTATGTAAAGTTTTTATTTAATTTATTTTCACTGAGTAATTGGTTGCATGAGTACGATCCGTAGTAACATTGCAGTAACGTCAATAAAATAAATTTGTCAAATGTTAAAATTGTGAAATAAATAAATTACATTAAAAAAATGTATAGGAATTTTTTGATGTAAGCTTTAACGAGATTCTGATATAACACTCTCAAGGCCGAATGCCAACCTGATGGACAGACCAGATTAAGGAGTCGTCTTCAACCAGGTTCCACAAACTAGTGGAGGAAGCGATGAATAGAAACCGGTGGAGACAAATAATCCACTCTAAATGCAGCACATCTAATGATGATCATGATCATCATTCATCAGTGACAGACTGCAGAGAGAAAGAGAGATATAAGAAATAAAAAATATATAAAAGTTTGTGGCCTAACCACTCTCAATCCATTCTCTCGATTGTAGAGTAGGCCCGTGCCCAGCTGTGGGACGTATATGGGCTGATACATGATACATAAAAGTTTGTAAAATGTTAAATTAAGTATGTTGTTTAGGGAACGTTCTAATTAAAGCTTTGAAGAGATTCCGATAAAATTATTACAATTTTAGAAATATATATTTGTGCTTCGAGCAACAATATCGAGATGTGTGAAAATAGCGTACAATAGTAAATATGCCGAATTAAAATAATTTAAGATAAAATTGGAGAATTATTAATAAAATCTTGTTTCTCATATGATAAATATACTGTAATAAACATAATAAATAATATTTTATAATTGTTTTTAAATTATTGTACCCTTTGACCGGGTTGAATTTGAAAATAATACAGTTTGACCGGGTGAAAATGTCGCAATTGTTTTTATACTATTGGTAAGAATACTGCATTTTGTGCCATATTTATCCGGATATACAGGGTATATCCAGACAGCGACCGAAAACGAAGTCAGGGAGTATTAATGACTTCAGATACAATTTAACTAAAAATTTCACAAGTGTAAATGTTTTTGTTGTAATTTTTTACTTATCGTCGTATTTGGGTGGTAAATACATCGTTTTCCTAAAATAATGTACACCTTTTTATTAATAAAGACAAAATGGTATGTAAGGGTTTAAATTATTTTATAGCAAAAACCAAGGATTAACTATCCAAACACGATGATATTTAAAAAAAATTGTAAAAAAAACCTGTCGCTTTTTTTTCGAGAAAATTTTAGTTGCATCGTGTCTGTAGTTAGTAAAACTACCACCTGGCTTCGTTTTCGGTAGCAGTCTTGATATACCCTGTATACTGTATAATACAGAAACGCAATTAATCTCACTATGGCGAGGTTTATCCGGGTGTAAAGTTACCCGGGTAAAATGAATTTTTCATTTCATTATTTTCACCGAATATGAATGTTTAAAAATCACTGAAATTTACCAAATAAATTTAAAAACTTATTTAGAATTTATATACATGTGATGTAAAACATCTAAGTTATGGCAAGACAAACTTAGAAAAACTTAACCTACTTATATTTAATAAAAAATCATATACATTGCATTTTTTAAAATTTATATTATTTTAAAGCAACGTTTATTTTTAATTTTATAATTTACTTAAAATTGAAGCTTATGCTAATTAAGTACTGGTTCGGAATGTATACGTATGTGTGTGGTTCTATTCTTGATAAACATAAAATACTTTCTATGAATTACTGGTATGGAAACACTAAAGACCTCATTCATAGATGTTAAACCCATTTTAGTTATCGATTTTTTTGTCTTCTTCACTCAAACTGAATTCAAAAGTCATTCGAAAGGGACAAAAAATCGACAACTAAAATAGGTTTTAAAACTATCTGTGAATAAGGCCGTAAATGTTTGATCCAATGACGACTGACGTCACAGTTTACAAAAATTGTGACCCGACATACAAAATAATATATAAAACTGTAATACAATTTCAAATCTTACATTTGGACCATTGTGTATTAAATTAAAGTCTCAATTGAAAAAAATATATTTCAGGTGCCACGAATATAATCGTATTTGAATTATTCCAAATATTTATTTTGAAGGATCAAAAAACAAAAATATATGCGTATAACAGCATTGCTATGTAGAAGTGAGCATACCAAGTGCAGAAAAATAATATACATATTATTTTCCTTATGATTTTATTTGCGGCACCCTTCGATATAGTATCATTAAAGTTTGCTTTAACCGACTTGAAAAAGGAGGAGATTCTCAATCCGACTGTATGTTTTTTATAACTTAATAATATTATATAATGATTCTTTTGAAATAAAACTCATATACAAAAACCTGAGTAGCCAAATAAAATAACTTAACACTAAAGTACGCGTACATTTAATAGTTTACCAAAAAACTTAAAAAATAAATAAATTCAATAACGATAAAGCTTCGAAAAATACGTTCAAATAAAACAGTATATTTTTTACAAATAAAAATAAAAAAATCTCCAGTATATGATAGCTACCACCGTTCATAAAAGAATATATACCGTAACCTAAAAAAAATATTAAAAAATAACGTAATCTTTTTACAAAAATCTCATGAAAAATAATTATTTATATCAAATTATATTTTTATCCTTCGAAAATAATTATTTAGCTACCATATTTTCAAGTAAGGTAGTTACATATTATGTCAAATAGCGACCAGTTTTTGACCCATATTTTTGTATTATGATACTTAATAATGTACCACGGCTCTCATTTATAATTCAATATTCAAAGTAATGTCAATGACACAATATGTCATATCATATTTACTAACGTGTGACGTCATCATAGATTCGGCCAATCACGATCGTTTTAAAATGGCGCTCAGAAATAAAATTTACATACACATTCCTGACCCCACACTAACATCGAATTCTGTGTCGTGGGTATCAGGAACTACGAGAGACTTTTCGGTCTCACAAACATCCAGAAACAAATACTTCTAGTTCACACAAACATTTGTCTTGATGCGGGGATCGAATCCGCGGCCTCTCGTTTCACAGCCGGCGTTTAACCAACTGCGCCACGGTGGCTATCGAATCACATCAATGTTATGGAATGTAACAGTAATACAAACTTTTTTAAACTAAAAAAATAATAATATAAGTATATCACTGGAGCAGACGATCCAAACTAAATCTGCGCGCACTGTATGTACCTACATCGCGTGAACAGAGCGGGAGGAAACATAGTGAATGCATTAGAGCGACAGGGAAAGCAATATAAATTGCGGTACATGTACTGAAATAGTAGTTTTTACGCAGTGCCGCCTCTAGTATATGGCATAAGAAATATCAATGAAAGTTTATAAAATAGTAAAATATTGTGACTCTAAGCACCTAAATGTTTTATAGTAGCAACACTAATGAACAAACTCGATTTAATTTGAAAATAATTTAGATCGAATACTTCATTAACTGACTTTAAATAGACTAATGTATTTTCTTACGGCCAGATGAAATATGTTTTTTTCTGTGTCAATGTTTATAGTAATAAATACATAACCTCACGCCTGTATTCTCAAAAGGACAGGCAGAGGTAGCACTTGCTTTTCAGCAATTAATATATGTACATATAAAGTAAATAAATATAAAAATACTATATTAAGGACGGATGTATTGCACCGTGGAATGAAATGGTAGAATTAAAATTTAAAATAGCAACACTTTATAAAGTGAACCAATGATGGACACAAATTTAATAAAGATTCTATTAAAAGTCCGTTTGTGTATACAGGGTTTGTATGTCAGTAAAGGGGATGTGGCCTGTCGGTAACGGACCAGGGGCTTACTCTATGATCCGAAACGAAACTCGAATAGTCGGACGTTCGACGTCTGAAATAAGTTATAAGTTTTCCACTTTTAAAAATCAACACTATTCTCTATGATACTTAACATTCACTCCGAACTAAGTCTATAGTTAGGACGTACGATAGAGGATTCGAACATTTTGTGGAGTACCTAGGCATATTCGTACAGTTTTACGTGCGACGTCCGAACATTCGAGTTTCGTTTCGGATTGTAGAGTAACCCCCAGACGCGGCTGCCAAGAGTGGTCGCGAGTTCAAATCCCAGGGCACACTGTCTTTTCAGAGTCATGTGTATTGATAGTCAATCACCACGCACTATAACGGTGAAGGAAAACATCATGTGGAAACCTGCATACCAATAGCGATTTGTAAGAATTTCTATAGTATGTAAAGTCTGGCAGACGCATTAGGCCAGCGTGTTGTACTACGGCCTAAGCTCTAAATTGTATAGAAGTCTCGTGCCCTGCAGTGGGACATACATATATGAAATTATATAAGTTTGTAAAATAAATGACGTTTTCTCACAAATCAACTACTCAAACGTCGCGAGTGCTGTAGTGATTTGTCAATGTGATTTCAACTATTAATATAACCTATTTAAAGTTACATTAAGGCTGTCATTACATTGACATTGACAGTTTTCACCTGTTATGGCTTCGCACGGTTTGTGCATATAGCCAGTCCTCAAGTAATATTTTTTTCCAAATTTGCCCAATTTGAGCGAAAGTGGCAAAATATAGCCCATCGTCTGTCATTGTCCGTCAGTTGGTCCATAGTCATGCTTTAGTAAGGCGAAGGCAACCTTACCAAAACTTTTGATAGAGCTCAACCAAAAAATCGAATTAATCAAATAAAACTCTTGCTTAACCTCCACTTCACTTGTGCACCTTTACAGAACTATATTGAATAAAATACCTTCTACTTTATGCAATAAAGCTAAAACCAAAAAAAATGATAGAGCTCAGCGAAAAAATCTAATTAATCACATAAACACTTGACATTGACAGTTAAAATATACCCTATCCAAACTGACATTAAGTTGACATTCCATTGACAAACCACTAGCTGTCAGTACGTTCAATTAATAAGTTAAAAACTTTAGTATTCTTCTATAGTGGTATGTTATGCTACTATACGCCTGATGGTGATCGCAACCGAGACAGATCCACCGAAATTGCTATCGCCAAACAATTATGTCGGCATGACTGACCGTGCCGGGCAGCGTGGACTACATGGCCTAACCCCTCAGTTCGATTGTAGGTCTAGTGCCGTAGTGGGACGTATAAGGGCTCTTACAGTTACAAACTTTGGCCCAAACGTTGGGTTAGGGTCAAATAAGTAATTGTCGATACACACGTATCGATGTTTTATACCCTATTTTACGTATCGATTTTAGCACGAAAAATATTCGCGAAAATATTTGCGATATCCGGAAAAATCTAGGTTCGTTTAGGCATTAAATCTAGTACTTTTTGTTACTAATTGTGACAATCTCTGTATATGTGTACGTTGAACTCCACGTAAGATAGCGGAATTTCTTGAGTCGGGTAGCAGAGGTCCTGAAAATAAAAATTGAAGGTTCTATCATTGGATCTGATTAAAATATGCTTGGCAATTTATACAGGGTATATCAAGACTGCTATCGAAAACGAAACCAAAGTAGTTTTAGTGACTCGTAGACACAATGCAACTAAATTTTTTGCAAAAAAAAGCGACAATCTTTTTTCGTATTTTTTTTCTTATCGTCGTATTTGGGTGGTAAATACATACATTGTCCTAATAAAATAATGGACGCCCTTTTATTTTAAAGACGCTATAGTACGCAAGGCTTTATATTATAATTTTAGCATAAGCTATGGATTAACCACCCAAACACGATGATATTTAAAATATTACAAAAATAAATCGTCGCGTTTTTTTTGCAAAAATTTTAGTTGCATTGTGTCTGTAGTCACTAAAACTACCACCTGGCTTCGTTTTTGGTAGCAGTCTTGATATACCCTGTATATACAATGAAATTCCAAAAAAATGCTACCTTTTTGAAATCATACTGGCAATACTATTAAAATAAAAATAGGTAATTTACCTAGACCAAACTGGCGTAGGTATGGCCTAACCGCTTTCAATCGAACTCTTAGTTATAAGACCTGATAATGAGCTGATAAATTACTTACCCTAGGAGTATAATGTGATTTTGAAGGGGTGTATCTCGCCCTTATCTTGAGCACCCTTTCGATGTTGCATTCCAGGGCCATTTTCACTCCCCAGAGGTCTCCGTCGGGGGCTAATTTCGGCAATTCTCTGTTCTGATGGCAAGTCTTTGACGAGTCGTCGTAGCTACAATGCGCGTCGCATAGACGAAACTCTTTTAGTTTTATCGACCTGTTGGGATGAAATAATATTTTTTTATGAAAAGGTATAAAAATCCCGGTTTAAAATGTTGAATTAGGGTTACAAGGTAAGAAAAAACATAAAAATAGCTCAAAAAAATATTATTAAAATTTTGAACAGTGGCGATAGCCAGATGATGTATAGCAAGTCTCGTGATTTTGAGACTACAAATCTGGAGACACGAAATTGAATGTTTAGAAAATTATAAGCACTTTTTCGTGCCAACACAAATAAAATATAAGGAAAAAAATACAAAAGAAACGTTAACCAAGTTTTGAAATGTTTTGCGATCTATAATATTGTAAAAATATTGGATAAACTATAGAAAAATATCAAAACGCAATTTTAACTGCAGGTTGGCGAAAAAGAGTGCAGATTTAATGAAGGCGCTTATAGATCTAATTTATTATTGACATGGCCACCCAACACTACGACGTAAACAATTATTCACAATTATTTACTGCGTTGGTGTAACTGGGTATACCAGTGGCGAAGCCTCCATATATGCACGTTATTCCCGGCTTCCCTTTTGTATTTAATCTATCTCATAAACCTATTTCAAAATGTACATAATTTGATTTTACATATTTATATAACACAAAAAATATAAATATACAAACATAATAAAACAACTATCTACTGTATCAGCCCATACACGACCCACTGCAGGGCACGAGCCTCCTCTACAATCGAGAGTACGATTGAGAGTGGTTAGGCCATATAGTCCACCACGCTGGCCCAGTGCGGGTTGGCGGACTTTTACATACCATAGAAATTTATTCAAATCGCTATGGTATGCAGGTTTCCTCACGATGTTTTCCTTGACCGTTATAGTGCGCGGTGATTGACTATCAATACACACATGACTCCGAAAAGTCAAAGGTGTGCCCTGGGATTTGAACCCGCGACCACCGTGAACATGTAGACAGCCGCGTCTGGTCCGTTACCAACAGACCACCACGCACTTCAAACAACTATCTAACATCATCTTAATTAATACAACTTTATCAAATACATATAAACATAAAACGCACTGCGACGCGTTCAACGTTCAATGCTAATTGCAAAATAAACGCACGGTGAAAGCGAAAAGCAAAACAAAGTACAGAGCCACCAACTTATATGTTCAGGTGGCCATAATTGGAACTAAACCAGTGTTATCAGATATACGGTAATTACAGCAGATGCACATTATTTTTTTCACCAAAACACTACCTACGGTAATGTTATATTACCGTGTCGTTTCTACCGTATTTTATAAGATACATAACTGTGTATATAATTCTCTAATTTACTCTAATCTAATTCAAGATTTTTTTAAAGTGGCAATACTCAATTCCTCATCCATCCATCCATCCATCCATCAGCCAAAGGAAGTCCACTGCTGAACATAGGCCTCTCCTAATGATTTCCACAGTGAGGTGTTGGAGGCAGCCCGCATCCAGCGACGTCCCGCGACCTTCACCAGGTCGTCTGACCAGCTAGTGGGTGGACGTCCCACGAAGCGCTTTCCGCTTCGTGGCCTCCATTCGAGAACTTTTTGGCCCCATCGGCCATCAGTTCTCCGTGCTATGTGCCCCGCCCATTGCCACTTCAACTTGCTAATCCGCTGGGCTATGTCGGTTACTTTAGTTCTCCTACGGATCTCCTCATTTCTGATTCGATCTCGTAGGGAAACCCCGAGCATAGCCCTCTCCATAGCTTGTTGAGTGACTTTGAGCCTCCTAATAAGGACAATTCCTCAATTCCTCACTAGCGACGATTCCGAACTTCCGACTGAACAGATAACTTGGTGGCTCTATACAGCACGCTACAACAGGAGGGGATTCCTAAAGCCATCGGCTACGTCATTCCATATACGGCGCGGTATTTGCTGTTATATATTTTTAGGTCAAAGCTATACGCAAAATTGAACCTTAAAACAATTAATATAAGGTCCAGATTTATTTTGTAGGTGAAAGAGGGGGTTATTACGATTGTTTATGCTGGGTGGGCCGCAGCTTATATAATGGCTGACATTTGACAGGTTGTCCAAAGAGCACGAACTATTTGAAAAATAAAAAAAAATAACTCAAAAAAATTAAACTGACTTCAAAATTGTAATAAAAAGAGAGACATAAAACTTATTTTGATAAATCTTAAATACCTAAATATTCCATCAATTTTCCGAGCTTGGTGCCGGCCGACCAGCTATGCCCCGCGGTTTTACCCGCATAGTTCGTAGCGTGATGTTATACCTATAGCTTATAGTGGGCCAGCTGGCACCGATCAAAATCATATTTTGCTTTATAAAAAAACAATAAACTTTATTAATAGTTTACCACTTCGATTATGAAGACGACTAGACTAGAGAGAAATGCGAGTTGTGAATAATTTCTGACAATAACTTATTTATGTCATACATAACAGATTCCTAATTAGAAAACAAGACCAAACAAACAATAAACCGAGTATGAAACATAATTCTCGCTGATGATACAGTAGGATAATTTCGACAAGACTGCTGTAGCCGAAATAGCTTAGTGGGTGGAGCGTGAGGTCATCGAGATCTAAAGGTACCTGGTTCAAGTCCAGGTGTCGGCAAAACATGAGGTATAGTTTCTGGAGCTAACTTTTTGTTTTTCTTTTTTGTAATTTTTTTTCAGAAACTTGAAGTTTTACGTCCAAATATTTCCGATTATAAATGATATTGCGGCAATTTTTTATATTGCGATTCCGATTTTATTTATACATGTTGGCGTAAATAATTAAAATCACACATTCACTTTTAAAATATGTTCATGCTTAGTTTTAGTTAACAAATGCTCAATTTATACAAATAAAAATAGCCCTGGATATTATACTCGTATTCACAAATACAATTCAGTGGCCAGCTCTTCGAAGGATGTCGATATATTTTCTAATACACTAGATTAATTTAAGTATCTCATATCTAAACAATTAACCAATGTGTAAATGTTGACGTGTCTGTATGTCTGTATTATATTGTATAATATTGGCTACATTGTTGTTCCCTTGAATTATGTAACTATTTTTATGCATATGTTGAGTGTTTATGTAGTACAATGTTTAATTTTATAGTCGTTCATTGATATTTGTTTTCTCTTTAATATTGTTTATTTTTTCATGTTTAAATATTTTGGTTCCTATTTTTGTCTTTCAATTTTGTCGTTTAATTTTAATTTTATTTTGATAGTTTATAGATAAGTTATTTCATAGTTCTTTCCTGTTGTACAGTATTATTGCATGTTGTGATCTCCTCTAATTGAAGAAACACAATGTTTAAACTACAACACTACAATAGCAAAGCTTGTAAAGTGTATTCTTTGTTGGAGATCCTAATAAATAAAAATAAAAAATAAAAATAAAATTCAACTTTGTTTCACATTTATGTATCTACCGGTGAACGACGCATCTGCCAGTGTTTAATCCTTTAATAAATATTGTCATATTTATGTAGCGTTTAATGTTTGTTTTGTCTGTTAATCCCAAAACGTAAAACACTATTGTGTTTCGAAATGAATCGGAAATATTGTAACGTTGTACTCAATTACATAATCATTGTTATTTTATTTAGCCTTAATAATAAATGTACTGGTCAAAGTAATTATTCTATTATACAATTTTATACCTTAATAACGAGTATTTTACATAAATATAATATTAATTTTAAAACTAAAATAATTGCTACGTTCGGCAGCGCGTCGGCGCGGGCGCTGTAGGTACTAGATGGAGTACCGTTACATTGAACGGCATCGAAGCCACACGACGAAGCAATCGGCGTGTGCGCAGCCCCGGCAGTCACCGTCCGATCGTCCTCTGTGACGGACCTTTACACAAGTTTGCGTTCACATATTATGTGTCGTCTTACGCGCTTGTGTTTCATAAATGTTCAAATTGTACGCTAAATATACATACATATTACCTACGGTAAACCTCCACATAGTTTGGAATACTTATATTCGTATTGCACCCCCATTGGGTAAGTGTTGAACAAGGTATTTAAAATGTAACTGCCAATTATTTTGCTCATTAGCTTAGACCATTGTACATCAAATCATCATGCTTCTCAAAATTTGTGCTTTGTAAGAGCAGTATAGATGCTTATTGTTTCTAGTATTTTAAATTAACGTCTTGTTAAGCTGATATCTTCCCACATTTTTTTTTGTAATTACCTACACTCTAAAATTTTATTAGATGGTTTTTTTTATCATCATCATTATTATACATTAGCCATTAGCTTATTATTGCTTGTAGTGTAATAACCGTTCTGATGTTTAGTATAAACACCTCACCAACTGCTTACGGGTCTCGTCTGTAAGGACTTGGTTCGGGTTCGATTCCGGTCCTAGGCATTTACGAAAATTTCCTGTGAACGTATTTTACAGGGTGCAACATTACCATTTAAGTGGTCCCGTTGAATCCGGCTGTACAGTCGTCGGGTTGCAGGCAGCGACGCGACCTAGCCCAACACATCGGCTGCCGTGTCACCCAAGTGCAAGACCCCATAGGCTGAACAACACCTTGGTTGCCGTGCCCTCGTGCAAGATCCCGGAATTTTTTTTACGCATCTTCCCAAGGACGGTACCAATCGTAGCAAAGACCCAGACGGCAGACATCCTACCCCCTGTTTTTTTTGAATATAATATAATTTTGTGGACGTGGTTTTTTTTGTTCCCGAAGTAGCGGGTCAACACCTAACGTCACACTGGCGCCTTTTTACGTGGTTCTACTGGAGTCTGGTTTTTTGCTTCGTATAGTAGTTGTGTTGTGTTTTTTTTTGTAAACGTTTTTTTTTTTTTGGTTGCCAGTAACTAAGGTGCAGTTAGCGGTTATTAGTATTTTCAATTATTGTCGTTCAATGTTAACATTTTTATTGTAATTATTGAGACTGCTAAATACACATTAGTTGCATTTTTTTTTCTTTTTTCTTTTGCTTTCTTTTTATTATTTTTTAGTTAATGTAGTCTTTTTTAACAACCATAACGTATTTGCTTTCCTTGTAACAGAACGGTGTAGATTAGTAATTAGTATACCTTGTTCAACAACGTCCCTATTGTTTGTGCATTGTGCATTTTTATTTTTATTTTTTTTATTTAATTTTTTTATGAACATGGCTTATCCTGTAAAATTTTTATCTTTACAAAAATCTGAATTAGAGTATGAAGTACAAATTAGAGGCACTACACCCGCTGCTACTGTTCAGGAACTAAGGAAACAAATTTCAAAATTGGGCCCACTTTTTCCATCCGAGGATATTCTAGATAGCCCACTTTCATTCAATGATGACTTGAGAGGAGCTGGTGACGTCATCACTAAAGTTAAGGCTTATTTGGACTCCTCCTTGGATAAGACAACTTTATTGCGGGTTCAAAACCTCCTCCATCATCTATACCATCGTCTTAGCCGAATAATCTGTGATGAGACATCTCGTAGTACACGCGAAGCCCTTGTATCGGAATTCAAAATTTTGTTTGAAAAATATAATTTGATTAAAGATAAAGGATATGACCCTCTTTTAGCTTCCACTTCTAGCTCCGAACCTAAATTAGATACTACACCTTTAAATATTAATGTGACCTGTGAGCGTGGTATAGCTGGGGAAATAAGTAAACTAAAATTCGATGGTAAAACCTGCGTTCGCGCATTTACTCAACGTATTTCTGAATTTAGTAGGGCCAGAAATATTTCTAATGAAAAACTACTTTCGCTTAGTACAGAAATATTTACTGGGGATGCGTTGCATTGGTACCGTGCGGTTAAAGATCGAGTGTCTAGCTGGGATGAGCTTCTTGCACTGCTTAAACAAGATTTTGATCAAGCTGATTACGACTATAGGCTTCTCAGTGAGATACGAGCTAGGACACAAGGTGAATCAGAAAATATCACAATATATCTATCGGTAATGTCTGGACTATTTTCACGGTTATCGAAATCCTTATCAAGTGAAGACAAGCTAGAGATAATTCTTCACAATATACGACCATGTTACGCAAGTACACTAGCTTCAGTTTCAGAAGTGGTAGACTTAGACACCTTAGGTTCCGTATGTCGTAATTACGAAAATATACAAGCACGTCTTGCTGGTTTTAAAGAACCACCTAAGAAAACTGCAGAAACACTAGCACCAGAATTTGCTTACATGAATCAATCCACTAATAAATCAAATAATAATTTTAAATATAATTCAAATTTTAATCCTCACAATAAACATTCATACAACAACAACAATTATAATACAAATAAAAACAACAGAAATCATGTACACACAGTTCATAACACTAATCCTAAAACACCTTATTGTCCCAGATGTCGTAACAATACCCATAACTTACGGCAATGCACTGCCAATAAAGATAATATTCATTGTTTCGTTTGTGGTTTTAAGGACGTCAAAACACCTCAATGCCCTAATTGCAACAAGCAAAAGGCGAGTATGTCAAAAAACCTATAGGCTTGCAGAATTGTGACACTCAGAGTGAAAAGTTTGACAGTGATGATTGGAAACAATGGCTAAAAACTGTCGAATTCTTCTTTAACACATATAGGACTCACACAGTTCTGCAAAAGCAACCTGTTAATGACCCGAGGCCTTATGCCAAAATACAAATTCATAATTTGAAGTTAATTGGTCTTTTAGATTCTGGCTCCGCAGTAACTATCATAGGTAACAATATGTACATACTTTTGGAAAATAACAATTTGAAATTACATACAGACATATGCATAACAGTTACAGCAGCAGGTGGTCAATCAATGTCTAGTATTGGCTACATGAATTTGCCAATACATTTTGAAAATAACTTTCACATTATAACAGCTTACGTTGTGCCGGACGTTAACGTCGATTTTCTGTTAGGAATAGATTTCTGGCGCAAGTTTAAGATCTTTCCTAATCACTTATCTAGTGTCACCTTTTCGAATGTAGCCACCATGAACGCTGGCCTTGATATCGAACATTCTTCTTTTATTCAGGCGTACGATCAATTAAGTGGTTCGGAAAAATCTGTAGCTGACAATATTATCGGTCAATTCAAGGACATATCTGCTGAACTTAGGGGATTGGGTGAAACGAACTTGATTACGCATCGTATTGACACAGGAGATGCCCAGCCAATCCGTCAACGATACTACCGCATGTCGCCTGAGAAGCAGCGTATCCTAATTGAACAGGTAGACGAGATGCTGAGTTTGGATGTGATCGAACCTTGTGAGAGCGCTTGGTCGTCCCCAGTCCTTATTGTCACTAAAAAGAATGGCGAACCTCGTTTCTGCCTCGACAGTCGGAAATTAAATTCGGTGACAAAACGTGACGCATACAATTTGCCCTACGTCTCGGAAATCTTGGACAATCTTCGCGATGCCCGCTACCTAACTAGCATTGATTTGTCCAAGGCGTTCTGGCAAATACCCATAGCTCCCGAAGACCGCGACAAAACGGCATTTTACGTACCAACTCGTGGCACATTCCGTTTTAAGCGTACCGCATTCGGTCTCACAAATGCTCCTGCTACTCAGCAAAGATTAGTTGATCTACTGTTCGCAGAGTTTGAACTAAAAGTGTTCGCCTATCTTGATGATATAATCATTATCAGCAATGATTTTAATTCACACGTATCACTCCTTTTGCGCGTTCTGGAGAAGTTGAGATATGCCAACTTAACAATTAACTTAGAGAAATGCAAGTTTTTTCGCAATCAACTTAAATATTTGGGCTATGTGGTTGATAGTTGTGGACTACGTACCGATCCGGAGAAAGTGGAAGCTATCCTGAATTACCCAACACCTACGAGTCGCAAGGAAATAAAACGCTTTCTCGGTACGGCAACCTGGTATCGTCGTTTCGTCCCCAACTTCAGCACAATAGCCAACCCACTTAATAAGTTGACTTCAATTAAAAAGGGTGGACCACCTTTTGTCTGGTCCCCGGAAGCCGACGCAGCTTTTATGAAGCTTAAGGAATGCCTGGTTTCTGCTCCTGTACTTTCCTGCCCTGACAATGGCAAGCCTTTTGAGGTGCATACTGATGCCAGCAACTATGGTGTGGGCGCTATGCTAACTCAAGTTGTAGATGGTAAGGAGCACCCAGTAGCCTACATGAGCAAGTCATTGTCAGCGGCGGAAAGAAACTACAGCATTACAGAACGGGAAGCCTTAGCTGTCCTGACAGCCTTGGAGCATTGGAGGTGTTATTTGGAGAATGGGAAGCCTTTCACTGTTTATACGGATCACAGTGCCTTAAAATGGTTCCTTTCTTTAAAAAACCCTACTGGAAGGTTAGCTCGCTGGGGAGTTCGGTTGTCCGCGTTCAATTTTGAAATTAAACATCGTCGCGGAGTGGACAACGTGATTCCCGACGCATTATCGCGATCCGTTGCAATTAATACGGTAAATACCTCAGGCTTCTATATTGGAACTTCCGATTCTTGGTATAAAAATATTTACAACTCCTGTCTCACTAAGCCACAACATTTTCCAAATTTCTTAATAAAAAATAATACCTTATTTAGACTTACTAAAAACAAGCATAATTTAGATCCTGAATTCTCATGGAAAGAAGTAGTACCCAGTGAGCTACGTGACCAGGTTATTAGAGATAATCATGCAGAACCTACGGCCGGACATCTGGGCGTCTTTAAAACGTATCATCGGATTGCGTTACGCTATTTTTGGCCAGGTATGCATCAGGACGTAGTTAAATTTGTAGGCTCGTGTGACAGGTGTCTCGCGTATAAAACTCAAAATCACCAAACCTTAGGTGAAATGGGTAGACCTAAGCAATGTTGTAGACCTTTTCAAATGCTCTCCATTGATTTAATGGGCCCTTTGCCTACCACCCGTAAACAGAACAGTTATATTTTAGTAGTCACGTGCTGTTTTTCAAAATTTTGCCTTGTGTTTCCCTTACGCTCTGCTACCGCTCAAACCGTCACGAAATTGTTAGAGGACTCAGTGTTCCTGGTGCATGGAGTGCCTCAAACAATAATTTTAGATAATGGTAGTCAGTTTATCAGCAGAATCACTGAATCTTTTTTTAAAAAATTTAATATTCCAAATATTTTCTTTACGCCAAAATATACGCCACAAGTAAACACTGTAGAACGATACAACAGAACCATCATCACGTGTCTCTCAACATTTGTGGAGGATGATCATCGTACTTGGGACATATTCATTCCTAAAGTTCAGTTCGCAATCAATAACTCAGTGAGTGAGGTGACTGGCTACACTCCCTCATTCTTAGTATTTGGAAGAGAGTTGGTGACATGCGGCACGCACTATACTGACACTGAACTAGGCGATGAAATTTTATTCCTTCCTCGTGATATTTATGCGGAGAATTTAGGATGTCATAGCGAAATATTTAACGATGTCCAAGTAAAGCTTTGGCGTGCTCACGCAAAGAATTCTACACACTACAACCTCCGTCGGAAATTTGTAGAATTTAAGGTTGGGGATATAGTTTTCAAACGTGCATATGTCTTAAGTGATAAAGATAAACATTTTAGCAAAAAGCTAGCCCCCAAGTTCATAAAATGTAAGATAATTGAAAAGAAGTCACCCCTAGTGTATGTTTTGTCAGATATGTCAGGTAAAAATTTAGGAACATGGCATATAAAAGATTTAAAGTTAATAGGTTCAAACATAGTGTAATAATCGAGTTTGCTTGCCATTGCTCCCCTAGTCATAATTTTCACCCTAAAAGCTTAAAGTGTAGTACGGGTCACTAATTTTGAAATTGGTAACCTTGAAAATGTGAGTAAGATGACAGTTTACTGTATAATAGTAACTGCCATTGTTTGATTGCGCGAAGAATGAAAGATCGGATTCTGAATGAGCAAGTGCTATCACGGAGAATAGAAGAGCGGATTTTATTTTTAGGAAATAAAATCCTTCAGTGGAAGCGGGGGTAATGTAACGTTGTACTCAATTACATAATCATTGTTATTTTATTTAGCCTTAATAATAAATGTACTGGTCAAAGTAATTATTCTATTATACAATTTTATACCTTAATAACGAGTATTTTACATAAATATAATATTAATTTTAAAACTAAAATAATTGCTACGTTCGGCAGCGCGTCGGCGCGGGCGCTGTAGGTACTAGATGGAGTACCGTTACATTGAACGGCATCGAAGCCACACGACGAAGCAATCGGCGTGTGCGCAGCCCCGGCAGTCACCGTCCGATCGTCCTCTGTGACGGACCTTTACACAAGTTTGCGTTCACATATTATGTGTCGTCTTACGCGCTTGTGTTTCATAAATGTTCAAATTGTACGCTAAATATACATACATATTACCTACGGTAAACCTCCACATAGTTTGGAATACTTATATTCGTATTGCACCCCCATTGGGTAAGTGTTGAACAAGGTATTTAAAATGTAACTGCCAATTATTTTGCTCATTAGCTTAGACCATTGTACATCAAATCATCATGCTTCTCAAAATTTGTGCTTTGTAAGAGCAGTATAGATGCTTATTGTTTCTAGTATTTTAAATTAACGTCTTGTTAAGCTGATATCTTCCCACATTTTTTTTTGTAATTACCTACACTCTAAAATTTTATTAGATGGTTTTTTTTATCATCATCATTATTATACATTAGCCATTAGCTTATTATTGCTTGTAGTGTAATAACCGTTCTGATGTTTAGTATAAACACCTCACCAACTGCTTACGGGTCTCGTCTGTAAGGACTTGGTTCGGGTTCGATTCCGGTCCTAGGCATTTACGAAAATTTCCTGTGAACGTATTTTACAGGGTGCAACATTACCATTTAAGTGGTCCCGTTGAATCCGGCTGTACAGTCGTCGGGTTGCAGGCAGCGACGCGACCTAGCCCAACACATCGGCTGCCGTGTCACCCAAGTGCAAGACCCCATAGGCTGAACAACACCTTGGTTGCCGTGCCCTCGTGCAAGATCCCGGAATTTTTTTTACGCATCTTCCCAAGGACGGTACCAATCGTAGCAAAGACCCAGACGGCAGACATCCTACCCCCTGTTTTTTTTGAATATAATATAATTTTGTGGACGTGGTTTTTTTTGTTCCCGAAGTAGCGGGTCAACACCTAACGTCACAATATAAAACCTTATAGCACGCAACGAGAATAGCACAACGCCGTGCAAGTTTGTAGCAAGTGTATGAGAAAATATAGTTAGTATTCATAACAATAAGCAAATATGTCGCTGAATATCGTACGTACATAATGGAGTTTCATCCATCCATCAGCCAAAGGAAGTCCACTGCTGAACATAGGCCTCTCCCAATGATTTCCACAGTGAGCTGTTGTAGGCAGCCTGCATCCAGCGACGTCCCGCGACCTTTACCAGGTCGTCTGACCACCTAGTGGGTGGACAGATCAGTGCCTCAAATCGAAAGTCTTCGATAGTTGTGTGTTACCAGTGATGACATACGACACCGAGACGTAGCCTCTTACTATGGGCCTTATTAGGAGGCTCAAAGTCACTCAACGAACTAATGGAGTTTAAATATAGTTAACTACGACAGCAAATATTTCTGGAAATTTCGGCTTCCCTTTTGAAAAAGTCACCCTTCGCCACTGGGGTATACTGATTCTTCCTTCTGGGCTACTTCGCTTCACTCAGCCATATTAAACTGAATGTAAACATATTGTATTAAAAATATATGTCACTTGGAAATTATAACAAATTATCAATGAACTGCTCTGATTTAAACCAACTTGTAACTATAATAATTACGATATTGTAAACTGGTTTTGAAAAGAGCAACACTAGAGTTTCTCGCCCGTTCTTCTCTAGTGAAAACCGCTTTCCGAACCGAGTGGTAGAAAAAAATGACTGAATCTAAATAATGTTGAACATTTTAATGGATTCAATAAATTATTTTCATTTTCATTAAAATGTTTAAATATTTGTTATATTTATTTAGTGTTGATAATGGACCTCTTGTTCATTTAACTTAGTTTTAATTTTTATCTTTCTTTGTTTTGTTTTTCCAATAGTTTATATATACCTAGTATCAGTATTATATTGGTGTAGCAACATTATGTAACACGAGACAAAACACTTTGTGACTTTATTAAACATGCTGTGTTCACATCGAGTAGGGTATAGTCTAGAAATAGTAATTACATATAGTATTTTTTATTATTATTTTTTTATTGTATCAGCCCATATACGACCCACTGCAGGGCACGGGCCTCCTCTACAATCGAGAGTACGATTGAGAGTGGTTAGGCCACATAGTCCACCACGCTGGCCTAGTGCGGGTTGGCGGACTTACATACCGTAGAAATTCTTTAAAATCGCTACGGCATGCAGGTTTCCTCACGATGTTTACCTTCACCGTTAAAGTGCGTGGTGATTGACTATGAATACACACATAACTCCGAAAAGTCAGAGGTGTGCCCTGGGATTTGAACCCGCGACCACCGTGAACATGTAGGCAGTCGAGTCTGGTCCGATACCACGAGGCCACCACGCACTTATTTTATACTACCTACTAATTTTCTCTCTGCACCATCCAAAGGTCGACTGGCCTGGTCGAATGCCTCAGGCATTAAGTCCGCCTTTATACTTTGTATATAAAGCATAAATAAATAAATAAATAAATATTTTATAAGTTTGTTTTAAGATTGTAGCCAGTTTTGTGAACCAAATAAAAAAAAAAAGAAAAAAAACAAGCAAACAGCGTACTAGAATTTCCAGAAATCCGTGTTAAAATTTATCTGCGCACATAACAATGATTTTTGATAGTATTGCCACACACGACCTGGTGAAGGTCGCGGGACGTCGCTGCATGCAGGCTGCCTACAACACCTCACTGTGGAAATCATTGGGAGGGGCCTATTGACAGCTTCCGTGGCGCAGTAGGTTAGATGCCCCGTGTGAAACGAGAGGCGGCGGGTTCGATCCCCGCACCGAGGCAAATGTTTGTGAGGCCCACAAGTATTTGTCTCGGTTCTGGGTGTTTGTCAGACCGAAAAGTGTCTCGTAGTTTCTGTGACACGACACAAGACTCGATCTTAGTGTGGGGTCAGGACTATGTATGTGACTGTTGGGTATTTACTTAGTTTACTATGTTCAGCAGTGGACTTCCTTTGGCTGATGGATTGGGTTGCCATAGCAATTTTTTAGCACCTACTGTCACCACGCCAGACTCTTTTTTGCCAAGTTATATTTTTATTTTTATTCAGGCTGCCTCCAACAGGTCACTATGGAAATCATTGGGAGAGGCCTATGTTCAGCAGTGGACTTCCTTTGGCTGATGGATGGATGATGATGATGATATATTTTTGTCCTTATTTTTTATAACTACACTACATCAGAGTACATACCTGAAAGTGATCTCAATGTTTTTATGGTTGAGGCAGTGGGACAGGGGCACCCTGTACGTGAAGTTATACAGGGTGTTCGCGCAAACAGTCTCGGTGAACAGCGACATGTTTGTAATAGACTTGCTCGCTATACCGAAACGGACTGTGTCGCATTCTGAAAAGAAAAAAAAAAACATACTTTAACACGCGCCTTTCTGCCAGAAGGGGTAGGCAGAGGTGCAGGGCACCCACGTTTCGCCATATGTGTTCCGTCCCACGACGTGATATCGAGCCTATCGCCATAAAATGAAATATATAGTCTTACTAATCCCTTAAAAAAATAATTCACCCTGTAGATTTATAGTCCTGACCCCAATGTAAGATATATTTTTATCTATCTTTCTATGTGTTTTTTAATTCACCATGCAAATATATCTTTGGTTATTAAAACATAAAAATTCACAAATATACAAATGAGTTATTTTTAACTCTCGTATTCTTGTAGAAGGTTATAGGCAGCGGCCGTTAAAAAATTAAGCTTTAGTTGAAGATATCAAAAATTAAAAATACGTGCACAATCCAATTTATTTAATCAACATTCAAAATTTTAAAATACACGCAAAAGCGCATATACCCTGACGTCACTCCATGAAACGAAAATTTTCATCCCAATTTGCAAGTGAAGATAATTTAATTACATCAACAACTAAATAAAACATTTCTACATATGTACATACATATATAAACATCTCGCCTTGTCCCCAGAAAGGGTAGGTAGAGACGCCGCCAGGACACTCACGTTTCGCCGTATGTGGTCCGTCCCACGATGTGATAGGGAGCGAGCCTATCGCCATATCGGGCACAAATTCATGACTCCGGGTTGATAATTGGAAAAATCCAATATCACTTTGCCCGACCCGGGATTCGAACCCGAGACCTCAGCTTTGTAATGATACCGTAGTACAACTACGCCACCGAGGTAGTCAAAACATATCTAATTTTGTATAATAAAAATTACTGCAATATTCCAAGATCTAACTTATAATATTAATTGTCTAATAATTATAACCAGATTCGCTTACTTAATGTTTAAAACTACTTTGCAAATTACCCACAGTAATTTTTTAACACAAAAGAATGACTCACCATGTCCCCCAATCTCTCTAGACTGGTCATTAAGAGTCATTTCCTCTGAACTAGACCTGATCTCCTCCGTGGCCTCCCGTTTCATCCTGACTCCGCTCACATTCTGCTTATTCGAGTCCAGGAAATTCGACTCAGCATTTATTTCCTCATTTATCTTGAATTTCAGTGTGTCTGTACTGTTCTTTTCAGGCATAAGGGGGATGTTGGGTAGTTTGTCCCTTTGTAAGGGTTCTAAGGGTCGTATATAGGTCTCGTTCAACTCTTTGTCTGGTTTGGACCTTTCTAAGGGTTCCTGGTTTTCGTAGGTTTGGGGCGGATCGAGGCCGCATGACGTCTGAAAGAAAAGAGATGTTAAAACATTTAGTTACAACTGATAGAAATAGGACGTCCACCCACTAGGTCAGACGACCTGGTGAAGGTCGCGGGACGTCGCTGGATGCAGGCTGCCTCCAACACCTCTCTGTGGAAATCATTGGGAGAGGCCTATGTTCAGCAGTGGACTTCCTTTGGCTGATGGATTATAGAAATAGAAGTGTTGCTATTAAAAAAAATAACATTTATTTATTGAATAGTTTTTAAATAATAATTTTATTACATAGGTTAAAAAAGGTATTTAGAGAGATGAACGCTGTTCTTTTAAAATATAAATTACTATTTTTTTCCTAACGAACACTTTGGTCAATTTCTTACCAATAGAGATTTGATGAATGAAGATATGTAGATGAACTCCTTTTAGCAGCATGAATAAAATAAAAGTGATATGTGAATCATAATTGACAATAGCGCCATCTATGTAGAGTCTAGCTGTCGTTATAGCTAAACTACGAATGTCTTGGCTCGGCCGGGGCGCCACTGTCTCACAAAAAATCATAGAGAAGTGACAGCTTTGATTTGCTGAGATTGTCAAAGACCCTATACCGTTTCCCTCCTCCCGCCCTTGTTCCTTCCCTTTCTATCGCCGCATGCTCAATACACTTGTCCTTTTCTTTTGATCCCACCTCTTTCATTTTAAGACCCAACGCATTTTTATTGCATAGGTCCGGCAAAGGAGCACCGAGCAAGCAGGTCACCTGATAGTCAGTGATAATTCCATGAACATCCACAACGCTGGATCATGGGTGTGTTGCCGGACCAATTAGGAGTGAGCAGGAAGGAAAAAGGATGGGAATAGGGAAGGGGTATTGGGCATCTGACAATCTCACTCACCGAACGAAACGCGACAGCAGGGCTGTCACTTCTTGATTGAATTTCTATGTATTTACCTGACAGTCAGGATCGAGTTCGTTGTTATTGTTGACGGCGAAGGCGCACCTCCCCCCCACCACGTCGGATATCCGGGTGATGGATACCGGGCGCTCCGCTTGTGGCGCTGTAGTCTGCACTGTGTCTGCGGATAAATACGAAAAAAATCGTCGCGTTTTTTTTGCAAAACTTTCAGTTGCATCGTGTCTGTAGTCACTAAAACTACCACCTGGCTTCGTTTTCGCTAGCAGTCTTGATCCCTGTATATTTATTTGGGACTATTAACGGAGATCGCAAGTGCGTGGTGGCCTGCTGGTAACGGTCTAGACGTGCCAACATGTTTACGGTGGTCGCGGGTTCAAATCCCAGGGCACACCTCTGACTTTTCCGCGTCATGTGAATTAATAATCAATCACCACGCACTATAACGGTGAAGGAAAACATCGTGAGGAAACCTGCATACCATAGCGATTTTCAAGAATTTCTATGGTACCTATGTAAAGTCCGCCCTGTACTTGACCGGCGTGGTGGACTATGACCTAACCTCTCCCAATTGTAGAGGAGGCCCGTGCCCAGCAGTGGGACGTATATGTGCTGATACAGACAGATGTACAGACTAAATACTCACTGATAAGATGGCTGACGTAGTTCCTAGTTGGGTGTAGAGTAGACGAGGCCGCATGAACGGGTTCAGTGGGCGCCGTCGTAGTGAACTCTTGTGTCGTTTTGTGAGGACCTTTCTCTGTGGACAATTATGCCGGCATTACAATTTGTTCTGAATAATATGAATTGTACATACATACATAAACTCACGCCTTTTTCCCAGAAGGGGCAAAGGTGCTGCCAGGACACCCACATTTCGCCTTGTATGTTCCGTCCCACGATGTGATAGGGGGCGAGCCTATCGCCATATCAGGCACAAATTCCTGACTCCGGGCAGATAATTAATAGAAAAATCCAATATCACTTTGCCCGACCCGGGATTCGAACCCGAGACCTCAGCTTTGCAATCATACCGTAGTACAACTACGCCACCGAGGCAGTAATATGAATTGTAGGGGCTATTTTTGCTGAATTTACTAAATTTGCTTACCTTTAGTGGACTTTTTAGCTTGTTGTGATGATTTCAAAGTCTGAAATTATAAACGAGAAATAAATAATCTTATGAAATATAATAAAATTATCGTAATGTTATATTCATATCATATCGGCTGCCAACATGTTCACGGTGGTCGCGGGTTCAAATTCCAGGGCACACCTCTGACTTTTCGGAGTCATGTGTGTATTGATAGTCAATCACCACGCACTATAACGGTGAAGGAAAACATCGTGAGGAAACCTGCATACCGTAGCGATTTTAAAAAAAATCTACGGTATGTAAGTCCGCCAACCCGCCTTAGGCCCGCGTGGTGGACTATATGGCCTAACCACTCTCAATCGATTGTCTCGATTGTGGAGTAGGCCCGTGCCCAGCAGTGGGTCGTATATGGGCTGATATAATACCATACAATACAATGAATAAGTAATAATGTAATTAATTATAAGTTGTAATTGCCTGTTAACTGAGGAACATTTAACTTTGCTTTTATTTTTGTAATACTTTTTGAGAATAATGTATCTTCTTTTGGTAACTCTAAGATGAAATAAATAAAATAAAAAATATTTATTTATTTTTTACTAGCGGTCAGGCCCGGCTTCGCTCGAGTGCAGATAGTTTTTGAGTCCAGTCCACATTAACAACACATTATTTCGCTTACTAAGTGGTTTTTAAATAAACTTAATGTAACTGCCGTCGAGTATATTGCTTTTTCCATCCCGTCCCGTTATATCCCGTTCTGTCCAATTTAATTTTGCCACATGACGAAGAGGATGCAATCCTGTCCCCTCCTGTCCCGTGCCATCCATTCAAATTTCAAAGATTGCGACCGAAAACGAAGCATAAGCTTAATCGTAACATGATAATCGACATCCTTTATTTAGTTATTCTCTTTATTTTATTTCCATCATTTTTTTATAATTTTTACATATATTATATTGTTAAAAAAAACATATACACATAAATTATTTAATTAATTACTATTTTAGCTAAAACTGTGTATTAACTCAAACACGATACTTAAAAAAAAGCATTTTTGCGTAATTTTAAATTGTAGTTTATGACGTCACTAAAACTTCCACTTGGCTTCGTTTTCGATCGCAGTCTTGATACACCCTGTATAAATTGCCAAACTTATTTTATTCAGATCTAAGTATAGAACCTTTTAATATTGTTAAATATTTAATATAGTTGTATGACTTTTTTTTTTGTATCAGCCCATATACGACCCACTGCAGGGCACGGGCCTCCTCTACAATCGAGAGTACGATTGAGAGTGGTTAGGCCATATAGTCCACCACGCTGGCCAAGTGCGGGTTGGCGGACTTTTACATACCATAGAAATTTATACAAATCGCTATGGTATGCAGGTTTCCTCACGATGTTTTCCTTCACCGTTATAGTGCGTGGTGATTGACTATCAATACACACATGACTCCGAAAAGTCAGAGGTGTGCCCTGGTATTTGAACCCGCGACCACCGTGAACATGTAGGCAGCCGCGTCTGGTCCGACTTACGTCTTACGTCTGTATGACTTACTTGTATGTGATTGTGGTCGGGCGGCGCTCCGTTGATTTTCCCATAGTGTGGGTAGTTCGACAGTTTGTCGTGCATCCTGATTTCCTTCATAGAAATCAACTCTTGATGTTCCCGGAAGTATAGAGCAGACATCACCACTAGACTGAAATGATAATTATTGGATATGACGTCATCGAGTTGACTTTCTAAAACGGAATGCCAACGCCCTCTATAGGCGTTTGACCGAATTTTTATTATTTTTATTATTCTATTTATTTGGGAAAATAAACAATTGTACATTATAAATTAATCATAGTATAAATTGACATAAGATTATAGGCAAATATACAATTCACAACATTTTTTTTCCACGAATTATTTAAGCACATGTTAAACAAAAAAAAAAGAGAATCTACGCTACACAGTGACTTGAGATGTCAGGGGCTTTATAAAAAAAATGTCAGGAGCATCTCAACGGTCTGCAAGCTAGCTGAATGGTTTGTTGCAATCAAGAGAGCAAATAGCAGCATCAGGAAATAGTGGTGTGTGAGTGTGGAGACTGTCTCGCGTTCCGTGAGTAAGATTGTGATTATAACTTGGCAAAAAAGAGTCTGGTGCGACGAAAATGGTAATTAAAAAAAGTAATTGTGGCAACACTATTTTAAATGTCATTGCTGTCAAATAGCCGGTACTTTCTATGTCATCGGTGTGTGCGCTGCGCAATTATTTACAGATTTCGACAAATTCTCGTGTATTTGTTGCTTGTTTTGTGATTCAAAATGAACAAAACGATTATTAAAATATTTATATTATTAAAATACTTATTATTTTATTCTTCAAATAGTTTCCTTTTAAGTCATTGATTAATATAAAATTAACAAGTATCTAAACAATTTTAATGAATTGAATTATATGAAATGAATTATATAATTATATAATTATATAATTATAATGGTTTTTGAATTTTATAATTTTATTATTTGTTTGTTCCTAATTTTTTGTAACAATTACGTATAGTGTTGATTTGTTGAATTTTATGAATGTTGTGTACGTCTGTAATTGGCATGCATATCAGTGATTTTGTATCCTTTACTTAATGTAACTGTACTGTTAAAGATGTGTTTGCTGTTGATGTACCTATATTAAAATAAATAAATAAATAAATAAATAAATAAACATTTTACGTAGTAGTATATCAGGTTGCTATATCAAAAAAAATATTCGATCGTGGCGCCCTCAATAAAAACAGACTCTTTTTTGCCAAGCTATACCTACAAATTGATCCAACATATCCACATACGCCCACGATACTACGTAAGCTGTAACCAGCTATTGAGCATGATATCGAACATGATAACGAACATAACCCTGTAGTTCGTTAAATATTTATTGTTTATTGCGCAACATAGATGTTGGTTAGACGCCGACTGTGAAACGAGAGGCCGCGGGTTCAATCCCCGCACCAACACAAATGTTTGTGTGGCCCACAAATGTTTGTGTTGGGTCTGGGTGTTCGTGAGACCGAAAAGTCTCTCGTAGCTTCTGATTACCACGACACAAGATTCGATCTTAGTGTGGGGTCAGGACTATGTAAGTATGTGACCGTTAAGTGTATTTATTTATAGAAATTATAAAAATGCCTCGGTGGCGTAATTGTACTACGGTATGATTAAAAAACTGAGGTCTCCGGTTTAAGTCGCGGGCTGGGCAAAATGATATTGGATTTTTCTATTCATTACCAGCCCGGAGTCAGGAATTTGGGCCCGATATGGCGATAGGCTCGCCCCCTATTACATCAAGGGATGGGACACATAAGGCGAAATGTCGGTGTCCTGGTTGCACCTCTGCCTACCTCTCTTTGTGTGTATGAAAATTAATAAGTGTAAATGACGCTTGGACGTAAGAAAAAATAATAAATAAATACACCCAACAGTCACATACATAGTCCTGACCCCACACTAACATCGAGTCTTGTGTCGTGGATCAGAAACTACGAGTTTTTGGTCTACCTCATAAAGTCTTGCCAACAAATATAATATTACCCAACTAATAGTAAAACCACGCTATTGTCAGTCATGACTCAGTATGAATGGGCAGACTCGTCCAGGGCGGTACCACTGTCTCACAGATCGACGTGAAGCGACATCTTTGCTGTCGCGTTTCGTTCGGTTAGTGGGATTGCCGGATGTCGAATACCCCTTTCCCCTTTCCATCCCTTTCCCTTCCCGCTCCCCTCCCAATTGAGCCGCCAAACATTTATGATCCAGCGTTGTGGATGTTCATGTGCAGTGATCACTTACCATCAGGTGACCTGCTTGCTCGTTCGGACCTATACTAAAAAAAGAAAACAATGCAAATACTCACCATACAGCCATAATGAAAATCAGCACAGTAATGACAATTTGCAAAAACTTATTCGATATTAATTCACTGCTGGCATCCCCGTAATCCTTACGGCAGCAAAACCGCAACTTGGTGTTGCCATACGAAAAGTCATCATCGCTCCTCAACCACAGACAAGTGTCCTTCTTCTTGGACAGCGTACTGAAATTCTCCTCTGGCAACTTCTTATCAATATAATTCGTGTCTAAATTTTCCATGTTGTCCAAATTCTCGGTTTTCTTCGAGTGATACCGAACGCAAGTTTTATTATAGTTGTAATATTTCCCGTATTTTGAGTAGTTTCCGTGGCAATTTTTGCACTGCTTTCGGGTATATTTCGGGGAGTTGTGGTTCATTTTGTGGCAACACTCGTGCTTGCGTATGCTTCGCGCGATGTCCCGTATTTGGTCTATTGAGACGTTGTCGTTGTATAGAGATTTTGATGAATTCGACATGGCTGAGTAGCGTGAATCTGAAACAAATTTTATTTATCAGTATAAATATATTAGTGATGTTACAAATATCATAAGACAAATGGTTGTATAAATTTCTATGGTATGTAAAAGTCCGCCAACCCGCATTAGGCCAGCGTGGTGGACTATATGGCCTAACCACTCTCAATCGTACTCTTGATTGTAGAGGAGGCCCGTGCCCTGCAGTGGGTCGTATATGGGCTGATACAATACAATACAAAAAATGGTTGTCAACGATATGATCATAATAAAAAAACGCGTTTTTTTGGCCCACCTATGAGCATTTGTAAAACTATACCGAATTTTATTTTAAGACTACTTAAGATTGTATTAAGACTGCTCTTAAAATTAAGTTTAGCAGCGCACTACCTGTAGCTAACTTCGGATAATTCATACAAATATATCAAATTTACACATCACCATTTTTGCGGTCAAGATTTAAGATATTTTTCTCATCATTGGGATAGAAACAGTTGAAAAATATCATTCAAGAGTTGACTTGAGACAAGATTTGAGTGTCTGTTTTAATTTATGGACTTGCAATTAAGTATGCTACTCGTAAAAATCAGGGGAATTAGAAATGACTGACTGACTGCCTCGGTGGCGTAGTGGTACTACGGTACGATTGCAAAGCTGAGGTCTAGGGTTCGAATCTCGGGTCGGGCAAAGTGATATTAGATTTTTCTATTCATTATCAGCCCGGAGTCAGGCATTTGTGCCCGATATGGCGATAGTCTCGCCCCCTATCACATCGTGGGACGGAATATACAAGGCGAAACGTGGGTGTTCTGGTAGCACCACTGCCTACCCCTTCTGGGAAAAAGGCGTGTGTTTATGTATGTATTAGAAATGACAAGGTTTGGTGATAGAAAAGGCCAAGGCGGACTTTGGCACCAGCCGGCATAACCCCAACTAACTGACTGATGGTCTGCCTGCCTGCCTGCCTGCGTGACTGACCGTTACTGACGCTGGAGCGCGAGCTGTCCGTGCGCTGCAGCACGCTGCTCCTGCAGAGCTTCTTGTTGATCTTCTCCAGCTGGTCGATGCGCGACTCCAGGTTCCCGGTCACCTTGCACAGCTCCTTCACGGCGCCCAGGTTCTCCATGAATATGCGGTCCTGGGAGAAGGTACGTTACGGTTATTTTTTGGTTTGAGTGGAAAAATATGGTTAAGTCTTGGTTGTAGCACCCACTACATCAATATGTGAAATCGCTCCTTTTCGAAATTTCAGAATAATGGTCAGAAATGTTTAAAATGGATTTGTTAATATATGTAACAAAATGTAAACTTTTAGTTAATGTATAATCAATAAATAAATACACCCAACAGTCACATACATAGTCCTGACCCCACACTAAGATCAAGTCTTGTGTCGTTGGTATCAAGAACTACGAGAGACTTTTCGAACAAATAATTGTAATTTACACAAACATTTGTTCCGATGCGGGGATCGAACCCGCGGCCTCCCGTTTCACAGCCGGCGTGCAACCAATGTTAGATATTACTGTACTCATGTCATTCCTTTTTTATCACATAAAATATAAAGTCAGTCTGTTGCGAATATCCAACATATTTTACTAAGAGTTTTTCATGTATTATACAGACTTATGGGTAGAACTTCTTGCTTTTAAGAACTTAAAAACAATTAGGTTACTTTATTAAAGTAGAAAGTGGTATAACATTCAGGAATCAATTAAGACTTTCATCAACAAAAATCGAAACTCCTCACTCCAAATTTTAGGTTACTAAGAGTAAAAAACATATTATCCATGAATCAATTCAGTTGATTCATTTGATGGATGGTTAATGGCTGACCATTCACCATGATCATCCCACCTTTCGCTTTACCCTAACCCCCACCCCTTTTCTTTTATATCTTACCTTATTAACAACCAAGAATTTGGGTATAGTGTCTCCATTAGGCAATGTTACATCTCCTGCTTCCTTCACAGCATCAGGTAGCACCGCCCTTAGCTCCTGGGCCAGTACACCGGTGTCTCGTGCGGGGGCAGAGCCCCGAGGGTCGTAACCCAGGAGCCCTGAGTGGGCTGCGAACGTGGCGTCGTAGGCGAACCTGGGGAGACATCACCTTCATCATTCTTTGGATATCTCCAGCAAGTTACGGCCTCATGCATGATCAGTTCACAAACCTATTTAGTCATCCAATGTTTTGTCCCATTCGAACGACTTTCGAATTCAGTTTGAGCGAAGAAGACAAAACGTTCGATAACTAAAATATGTTTATAATCTAACTATGAATAAGGTAGTTATAGTTTTGTTCTTTCATCATCAGATTTGGGAAGACTGTTATTGATGCCTTGTGATGACTTTTGTTAGTGACCTTGGAAATTCTCGTTTCAGCCGTAAACTTCCTATTATGATGTATTGCAATAGATATATTTTACCTATTCAGCAATATACTGTCAAGGGCTTATGTGCTGTTTTGAAAATCTGATTTCAAGAAAAATATATTTCTGAGTTATCTTAAGTAAATTATAATTAGTGCACACAAATATGTATTTTATTTGTACTTACTTAACGACTCTTATGCTCTGCACGTTTCTGAGTTGCTGTGCCGTGTCTAGTTCTTCTATGTTGTGTTTGGCTCTAGCGTCGGAGGGATGTAATATGTGGCCCATAACCTTCAAATTCCCTGGAGGAGATAACACGACTTCATTATACAGGGTATATCAAGACTGCTACCGAAAACCAAGCCAGATGGTAGTTTTAGTGACTTTAGACACATTGCAACTACAATTTTCGCAAAAAAAAGGATTAAATTTTTTACCAAATGATATTCGGAACTATTTAGTAAGAATACGACATAAATTACAATGTTTTAAATTGATGCTGCGGCATCAAGAAATCCCTTTGGTAAAAAAATATATCGTAAGTATATCTATGATATAAAGACCGCCAACCCGCACTAGGCCAGCGTGGTGTACTATACGGCCTAACCCCTGTCAATCGAGCTCTCGTTTATAGAGAAGGCCGGAGTCCTGCACTGGGACGTTTACGGCTGATACAGATTAACCATCGATGTTGGAGAGATTATAAGTGACTCACCATTAACAACACAGGATTCGTCCGGTCTGTCCGTGTTGATGCCAACACGTCCGTTGAAGTGCACGCTGTTGTCCGACACTCCTCGCTGCCACCAGCTCTCCGTGCAGTCGGACTCGAACTGGCCCGGGTTTGATGCCTGGAAGAGGAGGTTTGGGGGTTAGAAATCCTGCTGTAGATAGGTTAGACTACCATAAGAACAGCCGGTCTGATGCTGGTGGGAAAAAGACGGTAAATTTCGAAGGAAGCTTGAAAATGATCACTCCTGGGACACTGCCTATGGACGGATAGACCTGGCTAAGAAAACTTAAAACTTCTTAGTATCTTTTTGTGAAGGAGTTATTTATTACCAACAGATGTAATGCAGTCACTTTGTCCAAATAAGATAAAGCATACCACAAAACACTGACAATTATTAAAATCCTCTCGCTAGGTAGACAATATAACCACTCTTAATCGATTCTCTCTATTGTAGAGTAGGCCCGTGCCCAGCAGTGGGACGAATGTGGGCTGATACATATGTACATGTATGATAATGACATACATACATACATAGAACAGATATATGATTTAAATTAGAGAAGAACAGATACTCCGAAATCGCGAAAAAGTCCGTTATAGACCATCTCAATTTCGATTTAATCCTTTCGCTTTTGTATCATATACATAGCACAATTATAGTTTACTAACTAGGATTAGAAAGTGACCCTAAAAGTCCATAAAAAGACCACAAAAGACCGCAAAAGACCACATCCCCCTGACTATTACCATCGTTGTAGTATTGTCTTTAGATTAGCAGCGGACTCAGGACTTTGAAAGGATCATAAAAGACCGTCTCACCCGCACTATGATCCTGTCACTGGCATGCGCGACCAGCATATGGTCGGCATGTGAAGAATGCGCCTTCAGAGCCACCACCAGTTGAAAGTGTCTTTGGTCAGGGTTGGGCCTTCCCTTCTTCCTCATGTTGTTGTTTGTGGTTTCCGCGAAGTGGAGTCTGCCTACAGTGACTTTGGCGCCTTCGCGACGGATCTCCACTCTGAAACAAGATTTTGAGGTTAATTGTGATTCATAAGGTCAAATAAGATACATAGAGATACAAAATACTGGGTATATCAAGACTGCTACCGAAAACGAAGCCAGGTGGTAGTTTTAGTGACTACAGACACGATGCAACTAAACATTTTGCAAAAAAACGCGACGATTTTTTTTGTAATGTTATAAACATCATTGTGTTTAGTTGGTGATGACATAGATGTTGCTAAAATTATAATTTTAAGCCATGCTTACTATAGCGTCTTTAAAAATAAAAAGATGTACATTTTTTTACGAATATTTACCACCTAAATACTATGATAGGAAAAAAAAATCTTCGCTCTTTTTTGCATAAAATTTAGTTGCATTATGTTTAAACTCACTAAAACTACCACCTGGCTTCGTTTTCGGTAGCAGTCTTGATATACCCTGTATACATAGATACATTAAGTATGACTGAGTGAAAATTCCCTTAGGCATTAATTCCACCTGTATTAACATAATAAGTACAAAGTGTAAAATAAAATACACAAATACAAGGATACATAAGATATAATTCGCAAGATTTTCGTAACCTTCAAAGTTAAGTTAATCAATGATGCATTAAATCAAAATTAAAATGTCAAGTTTGGTGATACATACATACATAAACACACGCCTTTTTCCCAGAAGGGGTAGGCAGAGGTGCAAACTAGACACCCTCGTTTCGCCTTATATTTTCCGTCCCATGATGTGATAGTGGGCGAGCCTATCGCCATATCGGGCACAAATTCCTGAATCCGGGCTGATAATGAATAGAAAAATTCAATATCACTTTGCCCGACCCGGGATTCGAACCCGAGACCTCAGTTTTGCAATCATACCTTAATACAACTACGCCACAGAGGCAGTCGTGTTGGTGGTACATAAGATTTAAAATACGCTAGATTTTGTTTGCAGTCGCGATCAGATCATGACGACACGATATTGTTGTCTCCCGTGACTCATAAGGTCAAGTTAGTTGGTGACACATTAGATTAAGTTAGTTCGTGGCATCGAAGGTTGGTTCTTAGTGATACTCAAATTCATAGTCAACACCATAGTGAGAGAAGTTCCTTTCTACAATAAGAATGGGAATAAGTCATCAGAAAAACAAAGTAAATTTTAAGCATAAATCAAAGGCTCATTTTAATTAGGTAGTATTAAATGGTTATCGGTAATACAAAATACACAAATAAATATGAAGTACTTGGTGGCCTGTTGGTAACGGACCAGACTCGGCTGCCTACTTGTTCACGGTGGTCGCGGGTTCAAATCCCAGGGCACACCTCTGACTTTTCGGAGTTATGTGTGTATTGATAGTCAATCACCACGTACTTTAACGGTGAAGGAAAACATCGTGAGGAAACCTGCATACCGTAGCGATTTTAAAGAATTTCTACGGTATGTAAGTCCGCCAACCCGCACTAGGCCAGCGTGGTGGACTATATGTCCTAACCACTGTCAATCGATTCTCTCGATTGTAGAGTAGGCCCGTGCCCAGCAGTGGGACGTATATGGGCTGATACAATACAAAAAATCAATTAACTACGATGTATTAGGTCAAGGCAATCGGTGATACATAGTCTCAATTAACAGTGTTGTATCTGGTGAAGGTTGGTTGGTGATTCATAAGGTCATGTTTACTGACGATACAAAAGGTCAAGGTCAACCGTGATACAACTACAATTAAGCTTAATTCAACATATATTTTAATTAAAAGTAGAGTTTCACTCTAATTAATTATCGTTCTTATCAAAAAACTACGAATCTGATGCATTCAAAATGATTCTGGTGGTAGGCCGCGTGGGTAGGTAACACCGCGAGGTCTATTTTTTCCGCTAAACAGCAGTGCAAACGCATTGTTGTCTTCCAGTTTGAAGGACATTGTAGCCTGAGTAACTACTGGACATAATAAGACTTAACAACTTATATCTCAGGATGGCGAGCGCAGTGGAATGCCCAGCATTGCTTTGTAATTCATGGTGTTTGGTTTTGCTACTGTCCATGAGCGGTCGTATCGCTTACCATCAGGCGAATGGAACTCTCGTCTCGCCATTCATTGCAATGCATTCGAAATTCAGTTTTTTAAGGGAATAAGTGATGCATGGATCAATATTGATGTCCGAAACATAATGAAAGACTCACGGCACAGGATGGAACGGTTTCTTTGTTCTGTCGGACTGACTCTGTTCCACTCGCACTTCCTGACTCGGGTCTTCGGCCTGAAATTAAACATTACTTTTATTCATTGAGTAAAATTCACCTGAAAAATTACAGTGCGTGGTGGCCTGTTGGTAACGGACCGGACGCGGCTGCCTACATGTTAACGCTGGTCGCAGGTTCAAATCCCAGGGCACACCTCTAACTTTACGGAGTTATGTGTGTATTGATAGTCAATTTAACGGTGAAGGAAAACATCGTGAGAAAACCTGCATACCGTAGCGATTTTAAAGAATTTCTACGGTATGTAAGTCCACCAACCCGCACTAGGCCAGCGTGGTGGACTATATGGCCTTACCACTCTCAATCGATTCTCTCGATTGTAGAGTAGGCCCGTGCCCAGTAGTGGGACGTATGGGCTGATACAATCCAAAAAAAAATCACCAGATAAGAACCTCAGTGCATAGAAAAAGCATAGGAAATTGACTAAAGGTAGACATTGATTGATTTTATACAACAAATCCATGATCCAGCGTTTTGGATGTTCATGTGCAGTGATCACTTACCATCAGGTGACCTGCTACTCCTTTGCCGGACCTATGCTATAAAAAAAATCGACGTATGACAGGTTGGCTTACCTTGACTCCATAGAAATGCAGGCAGAAATTATTGACTTTCTTGAACCCCTCCTTGGTTTTGACATAGTGCGGGTCCCCTTGCATCTGTATCTGGCAGGTGACCTGGAAGTGGTTCTTCTTCTGGCAGACGAAAGCCTCGTCTATCTGCGAGTAGTTGAAACCTTTGTCCGCCCCCACCACGTAGGAGGGGGTTTGTCTGCGACAAAGGGAGACGGTACAAAATCAACTGGAAGAACTAAAGGACTGTTGGAAAAATTGTGATTTTAGTTTTCACTATTTTTTGGCCACCCCGTACAGATACGAGTATTTTTACCGCTTAGCTCAACTTCAGTTCGGTTCGGGAACTTACCTGAGCCGTAAAAAGAATCGTACCTATACGGGTTGATCAAAGGCTTGGAAACTAAAATTGCGATTTTTGACAAAACTACCAGGCAGTTATTTATCAAACTGGTACAATGTTACCTGGGGGGTTAGGGTTATTTAAATAACATACATACATAAACATCAAGTCTTTATCCCAGAAGGGGGAGGCAGAGGTACTACCAACACACTCACTTGTAACCTTATATATTCCATCCCACGATGTGACAGGGAGCGAGCCTATCGCCATATCGGGCACAAATTCCTGACTCCAGGCTGACGATTAATAGAAAATTTCAACATCATTTTGTGAACTCGGGATTCGAACCCGAGACCTCAGCTTTGCATTCATACCGTAGTACAACTGCGCCACCGAGGCATTTTCGAACAAAGCGTAGTGCAAAATATATTCACAACACGTAGCATTGGAAGAAAACGGAATTACCAAAGCATATCCTCTTTATTTTACTGCGAAGTGTTTTAAAATGTACACGTTTTTATGTTCTATAGAACGCGTTAAAAATATTATTAAATAATAAATAAATAAATACACCCAACAGTCACATACATAGTCCTGATCCCACGTTAAGATCAATTAAGTGTTGTGTCGTGTATCAGAAGCTACAAGAGACTTTTCGGTCTCACAAATACCCAGACCCGAGATAAATACTTGTGGGCCTCACAAACATTTGTCTCGGTGCGGGGATCGAACTCAAGGCCTCTCGTTTCACAGGCGGCGTCTAACCAACCGCGGCACGGAGGCTGTTAATTATTGGTACATATTTAAAATCGAGGAACCGAGCTTTTTCTTTATATACAGGGTATATGAAGACTGCTACCGAAATCGAAGCTACGTGGCAGTTTCAGTCACTATAGACACAATGCAACTAAAATTTTTGCAAAAAATTTACGATTTTTTTTGTATTTTTCGATCATCGTATTTGGGGGTTAATTTAATACATACATTTTCCTAAAAAAATAATGTACACCATTTTATTTTTAAGAACGCTATAGTACGCGAATGTAGAAGCGATTGACCGGCGTGGCGAGACTCTTGCTGTGAGCCTCGACATAGCCAAGGCGTTTGATAGGGTCTGGCACCGTGGTCTTCTCTCCAAGCTTCCGACATACGGTCTGCCCGGCAACTTGTGTTCGTGGATTTCTGGCTTTCTGCATGGGCGTAGAATGCGTGTTGTCGTTGACGGACACGCTTCGGCGCTCATGTCGGTAAATGCCGGAGTTCCACAGGGCTCGGTACTATCGCCCACCCTGTTTATTCTGCATATCAATGATATGTTGTCGCTCGGCAACATTCATTGCTATGCAGATGACAGCACGGTTCATGGGCGATACTGCTATGGGCCCCCATGTTGCCCTGACGGCACTGTGAGCGGGCGCGAAGATCTTGTCATTGAGCTCAACCGGTCCTTGGATCTCATTTCTACATGGGGTTCCAGGAATATGGTTGAGTTCAATGCCAGGAAAACCCAGGTGTGTGCGTTCACGTGCAAAAAATCCCCGTTCTCTCCCCTCCCTAATCTTCAGGGTATTCCCCTCTCAATGCGGAATGATCTGAGTATCCTTGGTGTGGATATCCGCTGTGATCTTAATCCAAGGAATCACATCGAGGGCGTAATATCTGCCACATCGCGCAGGGTCGGAATCCTGAACAAGGTGCGTCGGTTTTTCACGCCCGGTCAACTATACCGCTTGTATAAAGCGCAGGTTCGGCCGGGTATGGAATACTGTTCGCACCTCTGGGATGGATCCGCCCAGTACTTACTCGATGCCTTGGATGGATTGCAGCGGCGGGCCATCCGCATTGTAAATGATGCAGACGTTACGAGCAACTTAGAGTCGCTACAGTTGCGGAGGGATGTTGCCTCTCTAAGCGTGTTCTACCGTCTGTATCATGGTGAATGCTCTGAGGAATTGTTTAGTTTGATCCTCTCCTCTCTTTTCCTTAACAGAACCACGCGTGCTGGCTTGCGAAGCCACAGCTTGACGGTTCAAACCATCTCGGCGCGAACAAAAAAGTTCGCAAATTCTTTTTTGTGCCGCACTGTGAAGCTGTGGAATTGTTTGCCGTCACACGTGTTCCCTCCTTCCTATAATCCTGGGTCCTTCCGCCGTAGTGTGAAGAAGCATCTCAGCAGGCCGGCATAATTGTGTCGAATGGCATGGGACCGCCGTCTGATGCTTTTCGATACTCTGTCTGGACGGCATTTGCGCTTAACATCAGGTGCAGTGCAGTCATCATGCCGTGCCAGAATAAAAAAAAATAAAAAAAAACGCAAGGCTTTAAATTATAATTTTAGCAAAAACTGAATTTACCACCCAAACGCAATGATATTTAAAACATTACAAAAAATCGTTGCGTTTTTTTCCAAAATTTTTAGTTGCATCGTGTCTGTAGTCACTAAAACTAGCTTCCTGTCACTAAAACCACCACCTGGCTTCGTTTTCGGAAGCAGTCTTGATATACCCTGAATGAAAGACCATCATGTCTACATAAATACGCCTAACAGTCACGTACATAGGCCTGACCCCACACTAATATCGAGTCTTGTGTCGTGTAAAATAACTACGAGAGACTTTTCGGTCTCACACACAAATACTTTATTTAACACACAAACATTTGTCTTGATCCGGGAATCGAAACTTTGTCCTTTCACTCCACAGACGGCGTCTAACCTATTGCACCAGTGGGATTTTAGATAATTTAAATTTGCATACAATTTTAATTATTAAGATAAATAAATTAATAAAATACTTACAATGGCTTCAAATTCCCATCATACAGCGTGTGCCAGGCGGTTTGCTGGAAGGCGGCGAACCTGATGCATTGGAGGGGGGCATCGTCCCCCGCCTCGGATCCGTCCACTGACGGCGGGGCCCGCGAGGCCACGTGTGGGGTACTTTCTGGAGATAAGGCTGCTGTGGAACAAAAACAAAATGTTGGTGTGGAAACGTCAATATTTCTAAACATAAGTACAACTCTCCTAAAAATAATTAAAGTAACTCAAAAAAAAATCTATTGTATGTAAGTCCGCCAGCCCGCACTAGGCCAGCGTGGTGAACTATATGCACACCCCTTTTAACCGCCCCTGGGGTACTGAATTAAAACAAAAAACTCTGTTCCCGATTTACCATTAGAACGAGGACTAAACCACAAGAAAAATCTAATAAAAACTAGAAATCGTCACCTGGCTCACATTTCACTTGAGAATTCGCATCCACCTTCCTCTTCTTCCCCTGACTCTCCTGCACAGGATAAACTGGAGTGAGCGCCTCCTGTCCCATCACCAACTGCGACCCCATCATCCCTCCCTCCAGGTCCATGTCTATCCTCATCTGCCCATACCTATTGGGGTACAGCGGCTCCACCATTTCGTGTCTGACCTGTCTCATCCCCAAATCATCTTGGGGTAATACAACCACTTCGCCCAGGTTATCAGATTTGAGTTCTTCGTATATGTACTCATTGTTTGGGAGTATTTCATGTGGTGGAAGGTCATGGACCAGCATGTACTCCGTGTTGAGCACCGTCTGTGGCACCGTGATTGTGTGCTGAGGGTCTGAAGGGCTGTAAGGGTTCTCGGAGCCGGAGTCAGGCGGGCTTTCTGGGAGTTGGTGGCCCCTGCGCAAAAGTATAAATATTTATTTATTTCATTCTTAATTGCACTATACATACATACATAAACTCACGCCTTTTTCCCAGAAGGGGTAGACCTCTGTCTACCCCTTACCTGGGGCACCTCTGTGCAATCTGGACACCCACGTTTCGCCTTGTATGTTCCGTTCCACGATGTGATAGGGGGCGAGCCTATCGCTATATCGGGCACAAATTGGTAATGGATAGAAAAATGCAACATTACTTTGCTCGACCCGGGATTCGAACCCAAGAACTCAGCTTTGCAATCATACCGTAGTACAACTGCGCCTCCGAGGCAGTCTTCTAGTATGTTAGTTAACAACGTGTTTCATTCAATTCACACACGGTCTCACAAACACCCAGGCCCGAGACAAATACATGTGGGCCTCACAAACATTTGTCTTGGTGCGGGGATCGAACCCGCGGTCTCTCGTTTCACAGCCGACGTCTAACCAACTGCGCCACGGAGGCTGTCAAATTAAATAATAATTAATAATGGCGTAACATACCCATTTCTGCGTGTGTCTATTTGCGGCGGGTAACAATTGTCGCCAACCGGGCCCATATACGCCTCGAAGTCCAAATCCTCAATGATTCCTGGACCTGCGGGCAAATATTATACATATTTAGAAAATGACAGATCAACACAACATGCAATATCGTAAACACATAGTATTGTATCAGCCCATATACGACCCACTGCAGGGCACGAGCCTCCTCTATAATCGAGAGTACGATTGAGAGTGGTTAGGCTATATAGTCCACCACGCTGGCCTAGTGAGGGTTGGTAAACACATAGTATAACAATAATATTATAAATAAACTAGGTGGTCAGACGACCTGGTAAAGGTCGCGGTACGTCGCTGGATGCAGGCTGCCTCCAACAGATCGCTGTGGAAATCATTGGGACAGGCTTATGTTCAGCAGTGGACTTCCTGTGGCTGATGGATTGGATTGATTGTAAATAAATTGTTGCAATGTCCTTACAAAGCATCCAAAGTACTAACAGCCTTAGTAACTAACAATATAATTTTAAACAGGCTATTTATTACATTTGTGCCCGATATGGCGATAGGCTCGCCCCTATCACATCGGGGGACGGAATATACATGGCGAAACGTGGGTGTTCTGGTAGCACCTCTGCCTAGCCTTTCAGGGAAAAAGGCGTGTGTTTATGTATGTATGTTATGTATTTATTACATACATTTTTATAGAATATTATTATAAATAAATAAAATAAATACACCCAACAGTCACATACATAGTCCTGATCCCACATTAAGGTCAATTAAGTCTCGTGTCGTGGGTATCAGAAGCTACGAGAGACTTTTCGGTCTCACAAACACCCAGACCCGAGACAAATACTTGTGCGCCTCACAAACATTTGTCTCGGTGCGGGGATCGAACCCGCGGCCTCTCGTTTCACAGGCGGCGTCTAACCAACTGCGCCACGGAGGCTGTCATGTCAGGCTGTCTATTAACAATTCTATACTGTATCAGCCTATGTACATCCCACTTCAGCGCTCGGGTCTCCTGTACAATCAATGACAATGTCCCAGAAGGGGTAGACAGAGGTGTAACTAGGGCACCCACGTTTCGCTTTAGGTTTAGGCCAAGGAAGCTTCAATGCTCGATGTACAGAACAGATGATATTCAACTGTTCTGAGGCTCGAAGTTATATGTAGTCGATCTTTACAAGCGTTGCAGTAATGTGTAACACAAGTCTTTCGTTTGCATTAACCACCGTACGAATTATGGTAGGAATTCTGTTATTGCGCGTTTACCTCGCATTTATACATACATACATACATAACCACACGCCTTTTTCCCAGAAGGGGTAGGCAGAGGTGCTACTAGAACACCCACGTTTCGCCTTATATATTCCGTCCCACGATGTGATAGGGGGCGAGCCTATCACCATATCGGGCACAAATTCCTGACTCCGGGCTAATAATGAATAGAAAAATCCAATATCACTTTTGCCCGACCCGGGATTCGAACCCGAGACCTCAGCTTTGCAATCATACCGTAGTACCACTACGCCACCGAGGCAGTCGCATTCTCTCGCATTTATAACGAAGAAATGTCTCACATCGATATTTACCTGTTATCCAAAGCCAACTTCAAGAGGCAAATATGCCGTTGCTTAGCTAATAGGTCTTAATTTAATTAGTAAAATAAGTTTTAGTTGAACATCTATTGTATATGTATTATTAGCATAATTTCTTGTTCTTTAAGTATGTATGCGTTTTGAATTTCTGTTATCTAATTTCTTTTTTGTATTTTTGTGTAAGTACCTTGTAATAAGTATTATATGCTATTATGTAATCATGCCATGTGTTATATTTCACCTTGTATTACTTGTAATGTCGTGAAACTCTGTTATTGGCTTTAGACTGTTAAATGTAGATAAAATTAGACGTAACTGTTTATGTATAAGCTGTTGAGTTTCCCAATAAATAAATAAATAAGTCTTAAGACACAATCTTAACGATTATCGTGAAGTCTAGACCGTAATAGTAATTATATTTGCTAATTCGATGGCATCACGGCATGCGCGGTATAATCTACCGACATTAATTTAAACGGGTTCTGTATTATTCACTTTTTAAATAATTATAGAGTACTTGGTGGCCTGTTGGTAACGGACCAGACGTGCCAACATTTTCACGATGGTCGCGCGTTCAAATCTTAGGCACATCTCTGATGGCGGAGTCAGATATAATAATCAATCGCCACGCACTATAACGGTGAAGGAAAACAACGTGAGGAAGCCTGCATACCGTAGCGATTTGTAAGAAATTCTATGGTATGTAAAGTCTGCCAACCCGCACTAGGCAAGCGTTGTGGACTACTAGCCTAATCCCTCTCAATGATTCTCTCGATTGTAGAGGAGGCCCGTGCCCTGCAGTGGGACGTGTATGGGCTGATACAATACACAAGTAAAGCCGAAACGCAACACACTTATTTGTCACATACTTGAGCGCGGGTTCGATTCCCGCACCAAGCCAAATGTTTGTATGATCCACATTTATTCTTTGGGTCTACGTGTTAATGACCGAATAGTCTCATAGTTTCTTATACCATTAAAGATCTTGATGATTAGAACTATATGTGACTGTTGGGTATATATTTTTTAAACATTTTTTTTAAAAAGACTATCAGAGAAATAGACATTGCGGTGGTACCTACCCAGGCAACCTCTCACATATGAGAGACCATCAGTACTACTACTTCATTCTAATGTTATGACGTCACTACGGTTCTAGCGCGCTATTGGTCCGCAGAACGCCACACGTCACGTCAGTACACTGACTCTTATGAATTAAAACAGTGAAAGGAGAGGTGAACGCCTGTATTGATGAAAACGAGTGTTATTAATGATTAGTGATAATAACTGAAGATACAGTCACGCCTGTGCCTAGATCTACCACCATACGAGATACAAGCGACACGAGACTCGATCTTAGTGTGGGGTCAGGAATCTGTAAAGTGAATTTTTGAAATGGGCTTACTGTACTGTATCAGCCCATTACGTCCCACTGCATGGCACGGGCCTCCTCTACAATCAAGAGTACGATTGCGAGTGGTTAGACCATATAGTCCACCACGATGGCCTAGTGCGGGTTGGCGGACTTAACATACCATGGAAATTCTTAAAAATCGTTATGGCATGCAGGTTTCCTCACGATGTTTTCCTTCACCGTTTTAGTGCATGGTGATTGACTATCAATACACACATGACTCCGAAAAGTCAGTGGTGTGCCTTGGGATTTGAACCCGCGCCCACCGTGAACATATAGGCAGCCCCGTCTGGTCCGTTACCAACAGGCCACCACGCACTTTGAAATGGGCGTGCAGGGCCAAATCAAAACTTTTTTTTTGTTGCCGTTATAGGCAGACGAACTAGTGGCCCGCCTGATGGAAAGCGGCTACCGCTGCCCATAGACCTTCGCAGTGCCAGGGGTCCAGCACAACAAAGTCGCTGCCTAACTTTAAGGAAAGTACTCCTATACTAAATTATGAGGAATATCGAAAAAAACGGAAAGAAGTCACGATTTTGATGAAAACTAAAATATTGGCATAAGTAATTACTGCCTAGAAATTGATCCTTATTAGTAACACTACCTAATGGCGTAATAATACAGCGTGTTTTTTTAATCGTATTAATTTATCAAAAATTTAAGTATGCATTTTTAGTTTTCATCAAAATCGGGCTCGTGACTGCTTTCAGCATTTTTCGATATTCCTCAGTTTCGGATTTGAACATCCACGCGTACTTGAAAAAATCACCCTGTGTATGTGACTGTTGGGTGTATTTAAATCTGGGAAAATTAGTAAATACACCACAAGACTTTTTGGTCTCACAAACACCCAGACCCGAGACCAATGCTTGAGCGTGCAAATATTTGTCTCGGTGCGGGTTCGTAGCTGCTTCTCGTTTCACAGTGACGTCTAACCAACTGCGCCACGAAGGCTGTCTCTTCGGTATGGAAACAAGTGTCTGAATCTAAATCATGTATGACATTTTATGGATTCAAGGGTTTTTTTTTATTACATTACATTCCATTTAAAAAAACTACGCCAGATGTTAAAGTTTTGAACAAAAACTTAAATATTTTATAAGTTCCTTAAAAAGTCAACCACCAAGAAGAAAGTTATGGCAGGACCGCAGGACATAAGAGTGTTAATAATATAGAAGGAGCGCTGGTACTTCCAAAACGTAGCTAAAAATGGTGCTAGGCCACCTTTCTGTCCTCCTATTGGCTGACATTTGACAGGTTGTCCAACATGCACGAATTATTTGAAAAAGGAAAATAAAATCAAATAGTTTAGGGCTATTGAATTCCACTCAAACTCGTTTTATACGGATAATAACTAAATTTACTTTCGTTTACCAAAGGAATTTAACAATTTGTTGTTAAATAATTAGTTAAATTTTTACTAATATGGCATTACTACCATCATTACGAAAAAAATATCTACGTATTTGAAGACGCAAATGTATGACAACGCTCCCTATATATTATAATGACTCTACACATCATTTATCTGTATGCCAAAATTCATTTAAACCTAACTTCGTTTCGTTCTAACACATATGCACACATCTTCACGTTTATAACATTCCAAATTTAAACAAACACTTTCTCACCGGGACACAGTCCGTCACAATTCACCATCGATATAAATAATAATCGATACAATTCACAATCGATTCCGTTCGCGATCGGTTGAACGCGTCGCGCGCTCGACTGTGTCGGCCACACTGGATCAAATATGCGATTATACTTTCTCGCATGGACACACATCAACACAGACTGTATTTACGCGTGGCTCTAACCGAAATTTTAATACTTAATTTATCTGTATCAGCCTATATACATCTCAATGCAGGGCGAGGGCCTCGTTTACAATCGAGAGTATAATTGAGAGGGGTAAGGCCATATAGTCCACCACGCTGGCTTAGTGCGGACTTTACACGCCATAGAAAATCTTATAAAACCCTATGACATGCAGGTTTCCCCACGATGTTTTCCTTCACCGTTATAGTGTGGTGATTGATTATCAATACACACATAATACTGAAAACACAAAGGTGTACCCTGGGATTTAAACCCGCGACCACCGTCAACATAGTGCAGCCGTGTCTGGTCCTTTACCAACCAACCTTATGCAGTTTATAGCCACTTAAAATAAATAAGTATAATACACCCAACAGTCACCCTCTCTCAATCCTAACTGGAATGTAGAGGAGGGCCGTGCCCTGCAGTGGGACGTGTATGGGCTGATACAGATACAGACAACAGTCACATACACAGTCCTGACCCCACACTGAGATCGAGTCTTGTGTCGTGTATCAGAAACTACGAGAGCTTGCGGTCTCACAAACACCCAGACGCGACACAAATACTTCTTACAAAAATTTGCCCCAGCGCGGGGTTCGCAGCCTCTCGTTTCACAGCGTTAATTATTTTTTGGAAATATAAAAGATGCTAAGTTCGGAGATTTGCTCAAAAAAATATAGCAATAAAGAAAGCATTCGTTGCAACTCCAAAAGATTTTAGTAATTATTCTAATAGATATACAAGATTTAGTAGGCAGTAGGTTTAGTAGTAGTGTTTACATACATTGTAAAACATACATATATGCATAAACTCACGCCTTTTTTCCAAAAGGTGTAGGCAGAGGTCCTCCTTGTCAGAGCCACCAAGGTCCCACGTTTCGCCTTGTGTGTACCGTCTCACAATCTAATAGGGAGCGAGCCTATCGCACATATCAGGTACAAATTCCTGACTCCAGGCTGATGATTAACAGAAAAATCTATTATCACTTTGCCCGACCCGGGATTCCAACCCGAGACCGTAGCTTTGTAACCGTACTGGTACAACTACGCCACCTAGGCAAGTCGTAAAACAAAACATGATATTGCATGTTTTAATTGCAAACAGACTGTCAACGTGTTACAATCGCGTTTGGGTTTTTAACGAGGAATTCCTTGTGTATGGAAAACTGAGCGATTTATAAGGAAAATTTTATTAACATACTGCGTGCATATCGATACTGTAATTAATATCCATATACTTGTATACACGAGACTTCGTCGATTAACTTGAGACATATTAGTCTTTCTTTCTTTAAATCTACTGCCTGTAGACTGCTTCGGTGGCGTAATTATACTACGGTATTGCAAAGCTGAGGTTTCAGGTTCGAATCCCGGTTCGGGCAAAGTGATTTTGGATTTTTCTATTAATTATCAGCCCGGAGTAAGGAATTAGTGCTCGATACGGCGATAGGCTCGCCCGCTATCACATCGTGGGACGGAAAATATATGGCGAAACGTGGGTGTTCTGGTAGCACCTCTGCCTACACCTTCTGGGAAAAAGGCGTGTGTTTATGTATGTATGTAATTATGCCTTAATACTCCATGGTCCTTCAAGCCGGATACCTCAAAATCTTTTCACCAAACAATGGCTCTTATTCAAATATGTATAAAGTTAAACACCGAAAATCAAATATTGGCTTAAGCGAGTGTTAACATTTTCAACAAACATATTAATTTGTTGTTTTTAGCGATACTTTGTGTGCGTTTGTACACTTTTACATTAGGAAAGGGGCCCCTTAGGTACATAAGTTGTTGATGTCTGTGCATAAGGGAATATAATTGGCAATTTAAAAGTAAATATTGTATTTTGTAAAAACCACGGAAGATAAATTGACAAATAAAATGGTCATGGTATTATAATGGTATTGCTTTTGACAGCCTCCGTGGCGCAGTTGGTTAGACGCCGACTGTAAAACGAGAGGCCGCGGGTTCGATCCCCGCACCGAGACAAATTTTTGTGAGGAACACAAGTATTCGTCTCGGGTCTGAGTGTTTGTGAGACTGAAAAGTCTCTCGTAGTGTCTAGTACCCACGACACAAGACTCAATTGATCTTAATGTGGGGTCAGGACTATGTATGTGTTTGTTAGGTGTATTTATTATTATTATTTATTGAAGGTGCCGAAGATCGGGCGAAATGAAGGAGACTCAGCCGGAAGGTGGACCCTGGAACCGGCTGGGATAACGCCATGTAGAAGGAAGGTCTTGATTACGTAGTCGCCGTTAATCTAGTTTCTAGAGCCAGCGTGTACAGACAGTCAACGGTTTGGCCCTGGGTTTCCAGGTTAGGCACTCTATTCCGCGTGAGTTTTCTATCGGAAAACTTCGTGAGTTCCAGGACAGAATGAATAGTAATATCACTGCCCGAACCCGGGATTCGAACCCAAGACCTCAGTTTTATAATCATACTCTAGTACAACTACGCCACCGCGGAAATCGTATGTTAATATGACTATTATAATATCTTAATAAATTACATTAATATTTTATACCACTAGACCTAAGTCAGGTGTGTCACACAATACCAAATGAAAACCTCCCAATATTTGTACTAGAATTATCTAAAACGAAAAAAAAAAAACACCCCTGGAATTTCACCATAAAAACCCACCTGCACGCACCCCAGTATTAATAACAAATCACAAGCTTGACTGCACAGCGTTTATCGAACCACCCCTAAAATAAAGCTAATTTGTTAACGTAATCGTGTGAAAAACTACCCCTTGCGCGCCCATTGATCCGTGAAAATGCATCTGTGTGTTTCGTTGCTATAGTTACTGGCCAGGTGGTATTATTGGTTGTTTTATTAACCTGGCTGGGCAAAGTGACCACCGCTGAGGATAACCACGATACCATCAAGAATGGGTGCAATTTTACGTATTTTTATTTATTTATTTTTTATAGCCGTTATAGGCAGACGAGCTAGCGGCCCGCCTGATGGAAAGCGGCTACCGCTGCCCATAGACCTCCGCAGTGCCAGGGGTCCAGCACAACAAAGTCGCTGCCTACCTTAAGGAAAGTACTCTCTTTAAGCCTCGTTTGAAGAAGGACAGGTCATAGCGCTCAGGAAACACCGATGCAGGGAGTTCATTCCAGAGCTTACACGTGCGTGGTAAGAAGGAACGCTGAAAACGTGCTGTTCGGGAATGGTACGCTTTCAGGTTATTTATTTTTTATTTAGCATGCCATTCGCTGGATGCATGCTGCCTCCAACAGGTCACTGTGGAAATCATTGGGGGAGGTCTATGTTCAGCAGTGGACTTCCTTTGACTGATGGATAGATGGATGGATGATGCAATTCGCCTGATGGTAAACGATACGACTGCTCACAGACAGTAGCAAAACCAAACACCATGAATTACTAAGCAATGATTGGGATTCCACTGCGCTCGCCATCCTGAGACATAAGATGCTAAGTCTCATGTAGTCTGTAGTAGTATGTCCAGTAGTTACGCTGGCTACAATGTCCTTCAAACCGGAACACAACAATGCGTTTACACAGCTGTTTGACGGAAAAATAGACATAGCGGTGGTACCTACCCAGGCGTCCTCTCACATATCAGAGACCTACCACTAGTAAAACTGCATGGCGCTAATGCTGTCCAGACAGAGTATCGAATGGCATCAGACGGCGGTCCCGTGACAATTGACATAAACCATCATGGGATCCTATTGTAGATTTCCATGATTTTTAAGATGGAATGTGAAGTCCGCCAACCCGCACTAGGGGGCTTACTATGATCCGAAACAAAATTCGAATTTTCGAACGTCGCACGTAAAACTGTACGAATGTGCCTATGTACTCCAAAAAATGATCGAATCCTCTATCGTACGTCCTAACTATAGACTTAGTTCGGAGTGAATGATAAGTATCATAGAGAATAGTGTTGAAATTTAGGAGTGGATATACTGTTGATTTGTGGAAAATTAAAGACGTATTGCAGACATCGAACGTCCGAACATTCGAGTTTCGTTTCGGATCATAGAGTAACCCCTAGACCCGCGTGGTGGACTATATTATGGGCTAAACCGTCTTAATCGTACTCTCGATTGTAGAGGAGGCCTGTGCCCTGCAGTGGGACGTATATGGGCTAATATAGATGTAGATATGACTGTTGGGTGTATTAACTATACAGGGTATATCAACACTGCTACCGAAAACGAAGCCAGATGGTAATTTCAGTCACTTTAGACACAATGCAATTTTTTTTTTTTTAAATGCGACGACTATTTTGTAATTTTTTTCCTATCATCGTATTTAGGTGGTAAATACATACATTTCCCTGAAAAAATAATGTACACACTTTTATTTTTAAAGACGCTATAGTACGCAAGGCTTTAAATTATAATTTTAGCACAAACTATGGATTTACCACCCAAACACTATGATATTTAAAACATTCGAAAAAAATTGTCGCGGTTTTTTGTAAAATTTTTAGTTGCGTCATGTCTGTCGTCACTAAAACTACCACCTGGCTTCGTTTTCGGTAGCAACCTTGATATACCTTGTATTTATCTATTTATGTGAACATTTGCGTATTTGGGACCTACCATTTTCCAACTGGCTTCTCTGGCTGTAAATGTCTTTGAGGTTATTTACCTCTTTAGTTCATTGTTTTTATCCCACTTTATTACGGAGGGAAGTGGACAATAATTTATTTCCAAATCCTATTAATTTAAATGTATACTTGATTTCGTTGTGGGTTAATAACAAGTTAGACATTCCCGGAGACTCGCTGAGCTTCAATGCTCGGTGTCATTACAATGCGTGCTGTTGATCCTGGCTTATATGAGTTGCAGTGGTGGGTGTGAGGGCGGGACAGTATCCTGAAATAGTGCCACTTGTGCTTACCACTTTTAGGATAGAAGTGTGAACTTATTTTCATATTATTTTTGTATTTCTGTTTATTTTTAAATTTCCGTCAAACGATTAAAGGACAGTCTCCAGACCACATTAAAGCCATTTTACGCCTATTCTCATGCACCTCTATGAGTGTTCAGTGTTTACAATAAAGGGGCCCCATTGAAAAACATTGTGATGTTACAGAAATTCCTTTGAATCACTAACCAAATGTATTTACCGACGATAAACTCGGCCCGGCGGTGTCGCGTTGCATTCACTTGTTAGGAGGATTTTACATGCGCCAGCGGGAACGCTGCGTTTAATGTTTTTTTTTGGATAATTAATAGATTCAGAATGAAGAGATGAATGATGAAAAGAGATGAATGGTGGTTTAATTGTAATGGTTTTTTTTAGAAACAACATTTTCAAGTATATTGCTTGATAGTCCTCGTTGCGCATTAATTGTTAGACACTGTCTGTGAATTAAGATGCTGTGGGTTTGGTTACCGAGCCAAAACGAATGTTTAAACCAAAAAAATATTTTTTTTATTGCATTAAATGGCGAGACAAGCATGCCATTCGCCTGATGGTAAGCGATACGACTGCTCATGAATAGTAGCAAAACCAAACACCATGAATTACAAGACGATGCTTGGCATTCTACTGCGACCGCCATCCCGACACATAAGATGCTAAGTCATAATATGTCCAGTAGTCACTCTGGCTACAACGTCCTTCAAACCGGAACACAACAGTACATTTAAGCTGCTGTTTGGCGGGAGAAATGGACATTGCGGTGGTACATACCCAGGCGGCCTATCACATACGAAAGACCTAATATTATTAACCTGTTAAAAGTAATATATTTTTTTTTGTATTTGAGTGTTATGAAACCGAAAAATATATCAGTTTATACACGGCACAAGACTTGTATCTTAATGAGGGACAGGATCTGTGTGTGCGACTGGTAAGCGCCTGAATTTATTTAATGTCTCATTTACATTGGACGATCATTCAGTAATTACAGAACGCGGCGTGCACCGACTAAACTTCATAGACTCGGAACATTCCCTGCCATGCACATTGATTCAATTGACCAATGTAAGTGAGAACGGTACTGTAATTCCGATTCTTTGACGATTTCATTACGATATGAACATCTAGAGACCCAAACGCTGGTGGTAGAATATCTTTGTCAGCTCAAACACAGACCGCGGTACAATAAACTGTGAAACTCCCTAGTCGCCAACGCAAAATAGCCCATGCAAGTTCTGGTATACTGGAAAAGTTGGGTCTATCAATAAAAAAAAACATCTACCATATACTCCATATAAATTGCACTACACTTCCCATCAAAAATTGTCATTCATCATCAGCCCGTTGTATTCTTCTGCTGGACATAGGCTTCTCCCAAGGTACGCCACAGAGCCCAGTCTGTTGTTTTATGCAAAAATCATTGTCGTCACGTAATCAAGTCAGTATAAAAAAGCGTACCAAAAAAAAAAACAAAAAAACTCTGCCGTCACGACTGACAGTGTGCAGTCGCCCTTACCGGCGCGTGCGCGACGTGTGACACTCGGTAATTACGACGCTTGATTGTGTGTCGCCGGATGATAATCGTACAATAGTCGGAATTTTGTTTGACGCAAATCATTTATTAGTATTTCATGCTAACGCTGTATATTTTAATAACAAACCTTGGTAACTAAATAAATTTTATTATTGTACATAATATTTATTAGAAATATATACAGTAATTATTAAAAGGTGCGAGGTGGCCTGTTGGTAACGGACCAGACGCGACTGCCAACATGTTTACGATGGTCGCGGTTTCAAATCCCAGGCCACACCTTTGACTTTAGGGAGTCATGTGTGTATTGGCAGTCAATCACCACGCACTATAACGGTGAATGAAAATATCTTGTGGAAACCTACATACGATTACAATGTACAAAAAAATATATGGTACATAGTCTGCCAAGCTGCACTTGGCCAGCGTGGTGGACTATATGGCCTGATCAGTAATCACTCTCAATCGTACTTTCGATTGTAGAGGAGGCCCGCGCTCTGCAGTGGGACGTATATGGGCCGACACAGATACAGACAGTATTTCAAAGATTATTTTGCGCTGGATTTAGTATTATATCTTTATAATTACATATGTATTCTTATTTTAAAAAAACATTGCAATTTGGACTTAAGATTCCAAAATGCAAGAAAATTCATAAAATCGAATAGGGTTTGTAAACATTAGTAGGTGTAGTTAGACCCCGCGTTAGACAGGCCGCGGGTTCGATCCCTGCACCGAGACAAATGTTGACATGACCATGACATAAGACTCGATTAGTGTGGGGTCGGTACTATGTATGTATGTGACTGTTGGGTGCATTTATTATTTATTTATTTATTTATACCAGGCAACACTAGAGGCGTCACTCGCATTACCGACCTGGTAGCCGCAGGCAGAATTATGCCGGCCCGATGCTTCTTTAGTGACAGCACCCCATAATCTACCCCTATCACGGTCACCCCAATTCAAGACTATTTAGCATACATTACTTCCACGCGTTCGATACATGCGCTTGGTTCCAGATTGATGCGTTAGGCGAAGGTTATACCATCAATATTACTGTCAATATTTACTTACATCGAGCCGCCTTATTATTCTAGATTCTAAACTACAGCGGAAGCATGTGACTAGTAGATCATGAGGTCGTTATTTCGATCCTTAAATTTACTTTTTTATTTCCTTGAATGACGAGACGAGCATGCGTTTCGCCTGATTGTAAGCGATACGACCGCCCATGGACATTAGCAAAACCAAACACCTTGAATTACAAAGAAGTGCCTGGCATTCCAATGCGCTTGCCATCCTGAGACATAATATATTAAGTCTCATTATGTACAATATTCTTTAAACCGGAACACAATAGCGCATATACATTGCTGTTAGGTGGGAGAAATACATTGTACCTATCCAGGAGACCTCTCACATATGAGTCCTTTTTTTCCTAGCCTATACTGTCCTACTGCAGGGCAAAGGCCTCCCTTTCCTTCCTCCACCCTTTTCTATCCAAGGCTTTCTTCCACCAGTTGGTATCAAAATGGTCCAAGTCATCTCTCCACCTTATTATACTCTCCATCTCTCACATATGAGAGAACTATCAACAGTAGTCTAGTTTGTCGTTTCTGACACTTTTTATAATAATATATATTGTCCGTATGTGACAAGCCTTAACAGTCGATTAGCAGCTAAGTGAACGCTCGCCAACGAAAGCGAGTAACGCTCCATTTGTCAGTGTGTTAAGGCGCCAATACCGAAACCGGTCCGCGGCCAGCACTAAACATTTCAAAATTGGAACGACAATTTACTTTTTAAATAATTTTAAAAATGGAAATACTTTTGCTTGTAGGTTGTCTACCATGTTCAGTCGCCGAAAGCACTTTTGACATAATAAGAATTTGTTTTCTCACTTCATAGTATACTTATACTATTATACTTTTAGATTACGAGTATATAATAGTATGAAAATATAAATAAATACATCCAACGGTCACATACATAGTCCTGACCTGACAATAAGACCGTGTCTAATGTCGAGGGTATCAGGAACTACGAGAGACTTTTCGGTGTCAATAAAAAAAACACTCAGGTAACGGAACAAACGCGGCTGCTAACATGTTCCTAATGGTCGCGGATTCAAATCCCAAGGCATATCTTTGACTTTTTGTAGTCATGTGTGTATTGATAGTCAATCACCACTCACTATAACTGTGAAGGAAAACATTGTGAGGAAACCTGCATACTATAACGATTTGCTAAGAATTACCATGGTATGTAAAATCCACCAAGCCGCACCAGGCGAGCATGGTAGACTATACGTCCTATTACTTCTCAATCGTACTCTCGTTTGTAGAGGAAGCCCGTGCCCGGCAGTGGGACGTATATGGGCACACCGCAGTGACTTGTTGAGCAGCGTTCCCAAATTTTACCTAGCAACATCATAACAAAATGTTATTTCTTAGTATACGTTGCCCTGTTATTAAGTTATGTTGCCTAACACTTGATGAAAATGAAAATGAAAATGAAAATAATTTATTGAATCCATTAAAATGTTCAACATTATTTAGATTCAGTCATTTTTTTTTTCTACCACCCGGTTCGGAAAGCGGTTTTCACTAGAGAAGAACGGGCAAGAAACTCTAGTGTTGCTCTTTTCAAAACCAGTTTACAATATCGTGATTATTACAAAAATTACAAGTTGGTCCAAATCAGAGCAGTTCATTAATAATTTGTTATAATTTGCAAGTGAAATATATTTTTAATACAATATTGTTTATATTCTGTTTAATATGGCTGAGTGAAGTGAAGTAGGCCAGAACGAAGAATCAGTATGCCCTGTTTCACCAACGTAGTGAATACTCGTGAAAACCTTATGTAATCTATAAATCAGTTACAATGTAAGCAAATCGGATAGACCAGTCCACACAAGCAGCACCCGTTCACGAGTATGACGCATGTGCCAGCCATCGGCCTCCTCAACCATGCTACAGGGAAGTGACCGACCCGGCACACGACGCCGCCGCAAGCACAGACTTTTAAGCGAGCATGACATACCCAATCGCTTACAAAGTAAAATACAATGTGTAAAGTTACTTAATATAAATTACAATATACAGAGCACACCGATACCTCCGCTCCGAAATACTATCTATATGTTTAATTTTATTCTATTCCCAAGCCTTATTATCATCTAGATATTCAGAAATTTTATAATAAGCTTTATTGCATAATTGTTTCTTGATAGTATCTTTGAATTTTTTAATAGTTAAGGCTTTCATATGAGTGGGAACTTTGTTATAAAAGTGTATACAGTAACCCTTAAAAGATTTGCTGATCCTGTGGAGTCTGGTCTTATGACTAGCTAGATTGTTCTTATTCCTAGTATTTTTGTCGTGAATATCGCTAATCTTTCGAAAATTTTCTTTATTCTTATGGACATACATTAAATTTTCATAAATGTATTGTGACGCTACTGTCATTATATTTATTTCTTTAAATTTATCTCTAAGAGAACATCTGGACCCTAGCGAATAAATTGATCTTATAGCTCTCTTTTGGAGAACAAAGATAGTATTAATGTCAGCTGCGCCACCCCACATTAAAATTCCATAACTCATCAGACTATGAAAGTAGGCAAAATAAACCAATCGAGCTGTATCTATATCAGTCAATTGGCGAATCTTACCCACCGCAAAGACTGCGGCGCTCAGCTTTTTAGCTAGAGCGACTAAATGAGGACCCCATTGAAGTTTGGGATCTAATGTAATTCCCAAGAACTTAGTTGAATCCACAAGGCTCAACTCATCCCCATTCAAAGAAATGTTAGCGTTAACTTTTTTTACATTGGGTGTCACAAATCTTATACATTTAGTTTTTTGGCTATTTAATAGCAAATTGTTAACGCTAAACCAATACACTATTTTTGAGAGGGTGTGGTTTACATCGTCAATATCTGGTTGGCGTCGATTTAATTTAAATACTAATGAAGTATCATCAGCAAACAACACTACCTCACAGTTGTCCCTTATAAAAAAAGGTAAGTCATTAATGTATATTAAGAAGAGAAAGGGTCCAAGAATTGAGCCCTGCGGCACTCCCATAGTAACAACAGACCCAGGAGATATTTTTCCGTTGATGTCAACGCTTTGGATTCTATTATTTAAATATGACCTACATAATTCAAGAGCAACACCATTAATTCCATAGTGGCTCAATTTCCTGATAAGAATATCATGGTGAACACAATCAAATGCTTTGGATAGATCACAGAATACACCTAAGGCATCCTGAGACTTCTCCCAAGCATAAAATATGTTACTTATAAGCTCCACACCAGCATCAGTGGTAGAGCGACCCCGCGTGAAACCAAATTGTTTACCATGAAGTATTTTATTTTTTGAAAAATAAGTTTGTAGCTGTAAGAGCATTAATTTTTCAAAAATTTTGCTTAATGAAGGTAGTACTGAGATAGGTCTATAATTAGAGGGGTCATCTGTACTACCAGATTTAAAAAGAGGTATAATTTTACTTAACTTCATTTTATCAGGATAACAATCGATAGCATTGTTATTATTTTATTTTTCGTTATATTTTGTTAATTACTGTTGGCGGTATGAAAGCAATGAGTAACATTCAAGAAATGGTAACAAAACAGTTCCAATGATTGGAGAAGAAATAAGCTAGTGTGATAAGGCCGCCTCTTGTACTATTATTATGAAACATACATAAACACACGCCTTTTTCCCAGAAGGGGTAGGCAGAGGTGCTACCAGAACACCCACGTTTCGCCTTGTATATTCCGTCCCACGATGTGATAGGGGGCGAGCCTATCGCCATATCACAAATTCCTGACTCCGGGCTGATAATGAGAAAAATCCAATATCACTTTGCTCGACCCGGGATTCGAACCCGAGACCTCAGCTTTGCAATCATATCGTAGTACCACTACGCCACCGAGGCAGTCAGTCTATTATTATGATGACATTTCTTTAATATAATTGTTTTCTATACAGTCCAAAAAAGGTTAAATAAATAAATAACAAGTATTAACAAAGGTTAAAGATTGTTACCTAATGTTAACATGTTGTACAATGTTGCACCACAAAATGTAACAGGCATGTGTCATTGGGATGCACCATCCTTAGACTATTTATAATGTATAGGGGGCGCGCTGTCACATTTGCGTCTTTAAAAACATTGTTTTTTTTTTTTCTGTAATGTTGGTAGCACTGCCATATTTGTAAAAGAGTTACTAGCACTACTATAATAGTGAAAATTCGGATAATTAACTAACAACAAATTGCTAAAAATTCAGTTTGTAACCTTTCGGTTAATATACTTTCGTATATTTAGTTATTATATCTGACTGCCTCGGTGGAGTATTGGTACTACGGTACGATTGCAAAGCTGAAGTCTCGGGTTCGAATCCCGGGTCGGTAGCCCGGAGTCAGGAATTTGTGCCCGATATGGCGATAGGCTCGCCCCCTATCACATCGTGGGACGGAATATACAAGGCGAAACGTGGGTGTTCTTGTAGCACCTCTGCCTACCCCTTCTGGGAAAAAGGCGTGTGTTTATGTTTGTGTATGTAGTTATTATTCGTCTAAACGTGTTTGAGTAGAATTCAATAGCTCTAAGCATTTTTTATTTTTATTTTTTCAAATAATTCGTACATGTTGGACAACCTGCAAAGTGTCAGCCAATAGGAGGGCAGAAAAAGGTGGCCTAGCACCGCCATCTTTATCAACGTTTTTGAAGTACGAGCGCTCCCTCTATATTATATACTCTAAGACACCATAGGTATTGCTGGCAGTAATGTTTGTGTGTGCGGGAAAGTCTTATCTATTCTTTTGTTTATGGTTTTAAAGAATAACAAATTCCATGATGATTTTTTTATAGCCGTTATAGGCAAACGAGCTAGCGGCCCGCCTGATGGAAAGCGGCTACCGCTGCCCACAGACCTCCGCAGTGACAGGGCTCCAGCACAACAAAGTGGCTGCCTACCTTAAGGAAAGTACTCTCTTTAAGCCTCGTTTGAAGAAGGAATTTACAATGCCATTGATACTATTATGATTGTATACAATTTTATTTCTGCAGTAGAAATTTAAACCACAAATTCAACATTTAAATAATTTAGCTAAACATTGGAACTTATATTTATTGACAAAATCAATAATAACGCATTAAATATATTAATTTAACGGTGAAGGAAAACATCGTGAGGAAACCTGCATACCGTAGGGATTTTAAAGAATTTCTACGGCATGTAAGTCCGTCAACCCGCAATAGGCCAGCGTGGTGGACTATATGGCCTAACCATTATCTTTAATTCGATAATGCATCTCAATTCACAAGCGATAACCCGCATGCAATTTTATATTTTAATTAAATACAAATACAGTTTATTATTCAATGGCGCCAGCGTAAGTTACGATCCTCGTCACGTTAGAACTGTAACTGTTTTGTTATGGTCTGACACTGACCAAAATTGACCTGGTGGTGTGCAAAGAAAATAGAGTATGCACCGACGAGAACTGGTTATTTCTGGGCAGCCCTAAAATAAAATTCACTACCTTTCAGTGGCATCTCTACCTACTTTTTTGAGGGCATATGCGTGAACTTATGGAGCAATCGTATTTTGGAGAATCAATCTGTACATCTATACATATAATAAATTTGTAACAGATCGATGTCTGTACATAGACGATAAATCAGAAAAACTAATATGGGGGAATATATTAACGTAATAGAACCCAAAACAATGATTTTAGAATTGTTGTCTGTTAGTCTGTGCGGTTGTACGCGATGAACTCAGAAACGGCTTAATGGATTTCGATGAAATTTGGTATATAGGTAGCTGACACCCTGGATTAGCACTTAGGGAACGTTTGATCCCGAAAAAATTAGTGTTCCCGAGAGATGAGGGAGGAATTGCGATATATATGTTACGTTTTTGTATTCATATGAATGGGATGGGACTGGATTACATATCTTGAGTGAGAATGAGACGGGACAAGGCGGGATATAACGGGACGGGACGATATGTGATTTTTTTATAAAGATAACGCAAGCGGAGTTGCGGGCAGAGGATAGTTTTAAATATCATTTTTACTTTGACGAAATATTTTTTTAATTTTTTTCTTGTATAATTGTGGTTTTGTTTTTTTTTTTTGGTGAGTAGATACTACACTCATCATTATTTTAAATCGATCATTAGTGTAATGGTGAAGATTTTTTTTACCTTGTCTAGCAGTTATTCTGCCGGCCGTCCTGTTCGGTTCCTGACTGCCGGCCTCCTCCATATGCCAAGTGTATTCCATTTTCAAACAACCATTTCTACGCTTACGTCACATCTAACGTTAATCCCTTGTCACACATCGCGGGAAATGTTCCTTTTTTAAATTATTTTGTTGTCTAAGGCACACTTATCACACAGCCTAGACAAAACAAAAATATGTTTTTGTAATTTAAATTTCGAAGGGCAACGGGTTTTTTTTTTTAATATTTGTTCGATAAAGCGTCCGTCAATACAATAATCTTGTAAGGCACTGACACAGATCGGCTGGCTTGCATTCCACCCTTACGGCGTGACCGAGACGGACTATACGCTTCACCGCGCGCCAGACAAGGACAGACATACTTCCACGAGTCCCTCTCGAAAAAAATACACAGGGTAGTGCGTCGGCCAATCACGTACCTCCGAAATATAATACGGGGTAGCGTCTCGACCAATCAGAGATTGTGTGAAGTATGGGCTAAGGTAGCCCTTATTAGGGGGGTGAATATGTATTAATATAATGTACTATTTAGGTAAATGTTCGCCGTAAAATCTGATTTATTACGCGATAACGACGTTTCGAAATGAAAATGAAAGCTGGTAAAATATTGTGTGACGACGTTGTAAATTATAACTTTGGTTTAATTCTTGGAAATCTGATTCTATCGTTTATCCAATATGGACCGTTAATTTCCAGACGATTTTAACCCTAGACTATTTAACAGAGACAAATCATCTAGATTCTAGAGTAATATGGAATCTATTTTAACAAAAAATATCATATTACGACTGCCCCGGTGGCGTAGTTGTACTACAGTACGATTACAAAGCTAAGGTCTCGGGTTCGAATCCCGGGTCGAGCAAAGTGATGTTGGAATTTTCTATTCATTACCAGCGGATTAGCAAGTTGAAGTGGCAATGGGCGGGGCACATAGCACGAAGAACTGATGGCCGATGGGGCCAAAAAGTTCTTGAATGGAGGCTACGAAGCGGAAAGCGCAGAGTGGGACGTCCACCCACTAGGTGGTCAGACGACCTGGTAAAGGTCGCGGGACGTCGCTGGATGCAGGCTGCCTCCAACAGGTCACTGTGGAAATCATTGGGAGAGGCCTAAGTTCAGCAGTGGACTTCCTTTGGCTGATGGATTGGATTGGATTGGATATCAGCCCGGAGTCAGGAATTTGTGCCCGATCTGCGATAGGCTCGCCCCCTATCACATCGTAGGAGGGAATACATAAGGCGAAACGTGTGTGTCCTGGTTGCACCTCTGCCTACGTCTTCTGGGATAAAGGCGTGATATTTGTGTCTAATAAAAATTATTGCAAAAAGGCTTTCGATATTTCTAAATGTTCGGAGTTCGGAGTCATACGCACATGATGAATTTACTACAGGCTACCAAGAACATCAACACAAACATCAAAATCATATACCCGCCACGTCATACCAGGTGTTAGCCCTCAATCGTCACACTCGATCAGCCGTCACCTGACGTCAACCCTTGCGACACGGTCCGAAACACCCCGTCTCGATGCATATTGATTAAACACGTCATTTATGGGGAATTTGATACAGCTGAATTATTCAACCGTGGAGGTTATAAACTGATGCATACTGCACATGATAAGTGCAATCTAGGTGGAGTATCGATAGTTGTTGATCTCTCGTCGACACAATTTTGCCGGCCTGCTCGAAGACAAACGGAACCTGAAACGCTACGCACGTGCTTGAGTGACTATGAAGAATATAATAGCTATGTAAGAGCGTACGGTTATTATCCCAAAAGTCTTTTTTTGTGTTAAGAGGAAAAGCTGTAAATCTCCCCTTTCAGCACCCCGGAGGAGACCGAAAGGGGTATGTCAGTGTCGCTGGCCTACCAACCCAGCACGGATATTGGCCGAGTCGGGTCACTAACAAGAACCTACGCCAGCATACTGACTAAAACCCCCGCGGTGGCCGTCGCGTGCATTTCGGACATTCTACCAATCAATCTAATCCAATCCAATCCATCAGCCAAAGGAAGTCCACTGAACATAGGCCTCTTCCAATGATTTCCACAGTGACCTGTTAGAGGCAGCCTGCATCCGACGTCCCGCGACCTTTACCAGGTCGTCTGACCACCTAGTGGGTGGACGTCCCACGCCGCGCTTTCCGCTATTCTACCAATAATCTTAATATATAAAAAATAGGAAAATACTAGTAATATAATACTAACTTTCCCGCACACTTTTAGTGTAATGACGTCACTATTCATCATGTGGATTGTTTTTTATGTTACTAAACAAACTCTCAGGCCTCAATAGTTTGAAATGTTTCTGAATTAAAATTCTGAATAAAATTGTCATAATATCAGTAAGTCCGTCAACCCGCACCGGGCCAGCGTTGTGGACTATATGGCCTAACCACTCAATGGATTCTCTAGATTGTAGAGTAGGCCCGTGCCATGCAGTGGGACGTATATGGGCTGATACAAATATTTATTTAAAAATGGTACACCAACAGCATAATACATTAGATCGCTTACTATTTTAATAGATATTATGACTGTAAATAAATAAATAAATACACCCAACAGTCACATACATAGTTCTAACCTCACATTAAGATCAATTAAGTCTTGTGTCGTGGGTATCAGAAACTACGACAGATTTTTCGGTCTTTCAAGCACCCAGACCCAACGCAAATATTTGTAGGCCACACAAACATTTGTGTTGGTGCGGGGATCGAACCCGCCGCCTCTCGTTTCACAGTCGGCGTCTAACCAAATACGCCACGAAGGCTGTCAAATATTTAAATGTAAATGCCTATTATAGGCGTACACAGATGTGGCCAAAATAAACAACAACTACGAGTATATAACAACAATAACTATAACTACAATTTAATTATGTACTAATATTATTTCTAAGTTATATTTATAAAACCATTTACAGTTCTACAAGCTTATTTCTGGCCTAAAATGTGATAGACGAGCCTTTCACCACGCCGGGACAAATTAAGTCCCAAGAAACTCGTGAGATTTTTAAAAGTGTAAAACTCCCATGGGCCTGACCCGGGAACCAAACCCACAACCTCACAGTTGAACCCACGCTACCAATAAGCTTTCTACCCCTCACCTGCCATCCCAATTCCTTCAATAATAGGGTAAATATATTTACAATGTAAATTATCATTATCACGCGACGGTAAACGATTGTTTTGTCGGCCAGAGGTCGTCGGCGATCACTGCCCACCCCTCGTGGATGAAGCGTGAACGTAATTGCTACCGTGGGAAGGCACGATGGGTCAAATTTAATCAATTAGGCGTTTTATGTGGCGATGTTAGCATCTAAGATTAATATTGAAGGATTCTAATGCGCATGGGTTCGATTTCTAAGTTGGGAAATTAGTGCGATTTTTAAAAAAATATCAAACTCGTCTAATGTAAGAATTTTTGGGGCAATAATTTAATAATCTGGGCACAAGTAATTCTGAATAAAATGTTTATATATATTTTAAAATTTAATACAGAAAAAAGAGGTAAACGGACTAGACGCGGCTGCGGTGAAGGTTGCTTCACGATGGTCGCGGGTTCAAATCCCAGGGCACACTTCTGACTTTTCGGAGTCATGTGCGTATTGATAATTATCAATCACCAAGAAAACATCGTGAGGAAACCTGCAAACCGTAGCGATTCACAAGAATTTCTATAGTATGTAAAGTCCGCCACCCGCACTAGGCCAGCGTGGTAGAATATCGACTAAGCTCGATATCGAGTCCTATCATTGACATTTTTCTATTGGATTTTTGTACTACTAATAAATAAATAAATACACCCAAAAGCCACATACATAGTCCTGACCCCACACTAAGATCGAGTGTTGTGTCGTGTATCAGAAACTACGAGAGACTTTTCGATCTCACAAACACCCACACCCGAAACAAATACCTGTGGTTCATAGTCATACACATTTATTTCAGTGCGGGGATCGAACCCGCAGCCTCTCGTTTCGCAACCGGCGTCTAACCAACTGCACCATGGAAGCTGTCAAATTAGTATTGAAAAAAAAACTACTTTTTTAAGTTATTTTTCCATGATTTTAATAAAGCAAATCTAAGTACCACACTGCCAGTTGTCACAGTGAATAGAAAACGGATACACGCGTTAACACGGGGTCGTGGGAGCCCAGCATATAGCTAGGAGAACCAGACTATACACAATTATTTATTTATTTGGACAACCAGCGGTGGTTACAAATTTAAATACATTAAGTGTAGAAATACAATATGTTTTTTTACGTACACTGTAAATATACAGAAAAATATATTTTTAAAAAGTAACATTTTTTAAGGCTATCACAACATGCAACAATAACTGAATTAAAATATAAAAAAATCATAACAGAATTATACAATAATAATTGAGCTAACCATTGCGGTACCTATTAAACTAAGAATTATGATTTAAAATAATAAAATTAAAACAAAACACGCCTAATTCTAGAAAAACAAACAAAAGAAAAAAAAACAACACAAAAACGATCACAAAGTAGGAAAAGGGGATACTAATCATAATATATTGTTACACAGATTGCGAAGCGGAAAGCGCAGCGTGGGACGTCCACCCACTAGGTGGTCAGACGACCTGGTGAAGGTCGCGGGACGTCGCTGGATGCAGGCTGCCTCCAACAGGTCACTGTGGAAATCATTGGGAGAGGCCTATGTTCAGCAGTAGACTTCCTTTGGCAGATGGATTGAATTGGATATACATATTGCGTTCTCAATAACCTCACAAAATTTCTCCTAAATTTCTGAGGTGAATCGCCAAACACAAATTTGATTGACACTTGCACGAAAAAGTGACATTGCGCCTGATGCCGACTCCAGACTTACGCGAGGCGCCTTCTAGAGGCTCTCAGCAAGAATTTTAGTGAGAGGAGGCTACAGGAGTGCTAGCCATCTATACTCGAGAGTGCGGATAATTCTCTCGCCTCCCCCACTCGCGTCCAAAACCGACACAAAGATGAGTGGCGAGCGTGACGAGGGAAGACGAGGCTGCTGGTGAGCGCACACTCGCGCTCGCGTTCCCTCATGTAGCCTCGTGGAGAGACTGGATCGGGTATGATGGTAGGCGCAGTGTAGTCTAGACAAATTACACTCACTCGACCTGGTGAAGGTCGCGGCACGTCGCTGGATGCAGGCTGCCTCTAACAGCTCACTGTGGAAATCATTGGGAGAGGCCTATGTGCAGCAGTGGACTTCCTTTGACTGATGGATTGGATTGATTCTATATAAGTATGCAGGCCTTTGAAAAACGGAGAGTCATGTTGTAGCTGTGGCCATACATTTTGCACCAGCAGGTGTAGTGTTAAATTTCCACCCTGTTTAGCTGCTAAGATACTGGAAGGACGACATAACATGTTATATCTCGCGTCAGTGAATAATCTCGTTAGAATGCATTGATCAAATGGTTTCGAGTGGCTTTCTCATGCCATCCTAAAAAAATAATGAAATGACGACCAAATTTTACATGTAGGTCTCTCAAATGTGAGAGGCCGCCTAGGTAGGTACCACCGCAATGTCTATTTCTCCCGCCAAACAGTAGCTTAAAATTTAAATGCACTGTTGTGTTCCGGTGTGGCTACAAAAGCCAGACTAATAACTGGACATAATGAAACTTAACATCTCATGTCTCAAGATGGCGAGCGCAGTGTGATATCTAGCATTGCTTTGTAATTCATGTTGTTTGGTTTTGCTACTGTTCATGAGCGGTCGTATCGCTTACTATCAGGCGAATGGCATGCTCGTCTCGCCATTCAAGAAACAATCTCCATAAAATTTATCTGCTTCCAACAGTTCATCGTGGAATACCATGAAGATGCTGATCTACTTTCGCGTTAATAGCTCCAATGATGCACTGTTATTTAACTTTTACAGTTTCCCGGCCCAGTACCTCGCTACATTTATGGCAGCGTCTGTTGCCTTGATGATGTCCCTTCTTGTTCTGGTTGTAGGGCACAATGGGCATTTCAGTAATTGTGACATACTCTGTTATGGGGCGCCACAGTCAGTCGGACTTTGATAATCCCACCGTACCAGATCGAAGATGATAAAGGGGAGAAAAAAAGATCGAAAAGGCGTACATCAAAAGGTAGATGGCTAAACAAGTTACCCCTAAAGATCCATCAACCGTGACCTTAGTTTCCATTAGAACTCCAACACCTGCGTACATTCAAGGTTCTAGGAAGCAGAGAATCGAACCAACGGTTTCCATGGCAACCAGAGTCGTGACTAGGAGCAATTTTGCGCTGCACCTACGAGGAATATTTTGCTAAAGCCTGCATCCATTTATTTGAAGGGCTTCATTAGTGTAACAGCTAATGGAGTGCCTTGTAAAGTGCATCCTTGTAGTTAGTCTACTGTAATCAAAACCTGGTGGGATGTTTGTACCCGCCCGGTTATCGAACACGGTACTATGGCGGTAACCTATCATGGCGAGATAAGTATGTTTTTAAAAAAGACTACCTCGGCGTAGTTGTACTACGGTACGGTTACAACGCAGAGGTTTCGGGTTCGAATCCCGCGTCGGGCAAAGTGATATTGGATTTTGCATTATCAGCCCAGAGTCAGGAATTTGTGTCCGGATATGATTATAGACTCTAGGCTATCACATCCTGAGACGGAAGACACAAGACGAATCGTGGGTGATCTGGTTATATTACTAGGAGATCCCTTGTCTACCCCTTCTGGGAAAAAGGCGTGAGTTTATTTATGTATGTGTGTTAACAAAGAGTATAAAGAATTTTGTTGACTGTCTTTATCAACATATGAAAGGTCTGAAGCATTGTTCAATCTTTTCTCGTGCTGTCCTTTCTAATGAAAGGCATACAGAACAGGTGTGCTGGCTTACTCCAGAGCTTGGTGGTCAACGCGACCCGGCTCGAACACACATCAGATCACAGTATATTTATTGTCCACTGCTGGACGTAGGCCTCTTCCAAATTAGGCCATTTCAGCCTGTCTTCGGCTTGTCAGATCCAGTATCTGCCATCAACCGAACACACGAGATCCGCTAGTTCCTACCTCTGCCGTGCCATCAGGCCATATTACAATCTGCCAGCCCACGTATTTTTTTTTCAATGCCATTCGTCTGATGATAAGTGATAAGATCGCTCATGGACAGAAGCAAAACCAAACAACACCATGAATTAAAAGGCAATGCCTAACATTCCACTGCGCTCAATATCCTGAGACATGAGATGTTAAGCGTCATTATGTCCAGTAGTTACTCTGGTTACAATGTCCTTCAAACCGGAATATTCCGTCTTATAATCCCGGCTCCTTAAAGTCGAACTTAACGAAGCTATTAACAGGCCGCCATTATTATGTCCTTTGTCTTCCTCCCATACTTTACCTGGACGGCGCTGTAGCAGGCAGTAGATACTATGAGGCCAGTAAAATAAATTTGCTAAACCAAAATAAAAAAGGTTAGCAATTAATTCGACTGCTTAGGTGGGGTAGAAAAAAAACATATTATGTATTATTATTTTGACAGCCTCCGTGGCGCAGGTGGGTGGACGCTGGCTGTGAAACGAGAAGCCGCGGGTTCGATCCCCGCATCGAAACATATGTTTGTGTGAACCACAAGTATTTATTTCGAGTCTGGGTGTTTGTGAGATCGAAGTATCTCGTAGTTCCTGATACACGACACAAGGCTCGATCTTAGGTGTGGGGTCAGGAGTCAGGACTATATATGTGATTGTTGGGTGTATTTCAATAATTTATTTATTATTAATTAATTTAATCAAGCAGGATTCACATAAATCTAACCCAAAACGGAAACCCTCCTATATTACAAAATCTTTCGAAAAATTCTGACCAACCCATCCACAAAAAAATGCATAGGCAATAACTTAAGATAGTGGATGGTATTGATCAAACGGTTCGGACGGGTGGGCGGGCACCCCTAGCGTCGGCCAATAGGGGTTGCTTTCGTAAATTACCACCGCGTGCCGCCGCTTGACGGTCTGAATTGACGTATAGCCAAAGCAAAAGAAATTTACAGGATGATTAAAAATGCGCTCCAAATAAAGATTTTTTTTTTGAGAAAATCGGCAACATAACTTGCATGCAAAAATGTAGATTATTTTCTAATCATTATTAAATAACAAAAACAAATATTTAATTTGAAAACAACTTGCAGATTAGCTGTATAATTATGGAGAAATTGATCGAGAAATATTTTGGGCAATCGCCGTTCCTTTCGCACGCACGGATCTTAATGGAGTCACAATGTCCTTCTTGCATCCTTTTCTATTACTCCTATAAACATTTTTTTTTTTTTTGCTATCACTTACAAATTTTTTCCATTTTTGATTTTGGATAATATAGTCTTTGTATAGAAACTAATGAAAAGCAAAAAAAAATATTCTAACATTCATAGAAATTGAGTGAAATCGGGGTTTTGAAAATTCTGGGGCCAAATATTGTTATAAAGATTATTAAAATAATGCCTCAAAGCCGGGTGAGGCCGAATTAAAAAAAAAACAGTGAGGACCTTTTTAAGTCAGTTAAAAATAATGACAAACAATGAACTCCACAATGTTTATCTCGATGTTTTCGTCATATTTTTTTTTTCTTAATATAACGCGGCACCCTGTACAACACGATGACATGACGACATCGACCGCGTCACGGAATCACGGCAACAGAACACGAACCTTAGAGAATTAATGTTGTTTTTACATTATCAAGCATCAACCTCGTCCTTTGCAATTAAAAGCCATATTTTTTTAAAACAATAGGATCGGTAAACGAACTATCAGGTCTTCTGATGGTAAGTGATCAAACCCATCAACATCCACAACGCTGGATCATGTGTTGCCATCAGATCGGGAGGGAAGCGGGAAGGGAAAAGAATGGGTAGAGGAAAGGGGTATTGGGCATCCGGCAATCTCACTCACCGAACGAAACGCGACAGCAAAAGATTTTACTGTACTGTCTGTATCAGCCCATAATCGGCCACTGCTGGGCACTGGACTCCTCTACAGCCGAGAATACCATTGAGAGGAGTTAATTCACCACGCTGGTCTAGTTTGGGTTGGCGAACTTCACATAAACGATCTTGCTAAGATAATTTTTCTGTATTTTCTTAATACTTTATCGCCTCATTATGGCTTACATTTCATACATACATAAACTCACGCCTTTTTCACAGAATGGGTAGGCAGCCTTAGCATAGCCTTTTGTTTCACAGCGGGCGTCTAACCAAATGCGCCAAATCTGTCGAACATAATCCGACAGCCTACGTGGCGTAGTTGGGTAGGCGCTGACTGTGAAACGAGGGGCCGCGCGTTCGACCCCGCACCAACACAAATGTTTGTGTGGCCCACAAATATTTGCATCGGGTCTGGGTGTTTGTGAAACCGAAAAGTCTCTCGTAGCTTCTGATACACGACAGAAGATTCGACCTTAGCGTGGGGACAGGACTATCATGTATGTGACTGTTGGGTGTATTTATTTGCTTATTATTTTTGAATTCCTTCGAATCTTGATTGCTCCAAAAAAAAATTAACTCTTGGGTGTATTTATTTAATTCATCTACCAATTAAACTATAGCTTAGCCTTGACAATCAGCCTTCGGTACCGCCGACCACGACAACTATAGACTTGGCGCTTTTCTATTTTTTTCTATTTTTTACACTAATTGTTGACCGCGTCTCCGCTCGCGAAGGTGAATCGGAGGTAGTCGTGCGAGAAATTAGTATTTTTTTGCATTTTTATGAAATTAAAAGGTTTTTTGCGGTGTTATTTGGGTTAAGGTTGTTTTTTTTATGTAAGTGACAAATATTAAAAGGAAGTTTTTATTAGATTTAATATTTTTATAAAAAAAAAACAGGTTAAGTGCGAGTCGGATACTTACAACCGCACTAAATAAGTTTTTTTTATTTTTTTTAATTGACACAAATTATACAGCCAATGCTTAAACTACAGCAGCTCTTATAAGGCTGAATCGAATGTTACGATACAAAAACAAATAAATACGATACTAGAAAGGAAAATAATAGAAAATAACAAACGATTAAATAAGTAGAACTTTACATACATACATACATAAACATCACGCCTTTTTCTCAGAAGGGGTAGGCAGAGTTGCAAACTGGACACCCGCGTTTCATCTTGTGTGTTCCGTCCCATGATGTGATAGGGGGCGAGCCTATCGCCATATCGGGCACAAACTGACTCCGGGATGATCACGATAAATCCAATATCACTTAACCCGACCTGGGATTCGAACCTGAGACCGCAGCTTTGTAATCATATCGTAGTACAACTACGCCATTTTTTTTCTTTTTTTATTTGATTTGAATAAATAACCACCTAAACGATGAATACACAAAAAACAACCTTGCACGCACAGTAATAAAGTCTCAAGTCGCTGGTGTAAGTGCACATACCGCGACGATTATTTGTGATTGTATGTTTCACAGGGCGCACTATTGTGTTGACATCTCCAGTCGCTAATTATGTTGATAACCGCTTTTATTATGTCGGCACACATGCCTTAGTCACGTGGTATATTTTACAATAATTGTGAAACGAGTGGCTGCGGGTTCGATCTCCGCACCGAGACAAATATTTTTGTGAGGCTAACAAGTATTTGTCCCAAACCTGTGTGTTTGTGAGACCGAAAAGTCTCTCGTAGCTCTTGATACCCACGACACAAGACTCGATCTTAGTGTGGGGTCAGGACTATGTATGTAACTGTTAGGTGTATTAATATTTAAGTATTTATTATTTATTTATTTTTATCAGCCCTTATACGTCCCACTGTTGGGCACGGGCCTACTCTACAATCGGGAGAATCGATTGAGAGTGGTTAGGCCATATAGTCCACCACGCTGGCCTAGTGCGGGTTGGCGGACTTACATACCGTAGAAATTCTTTAAAAATCGCTACGGTATGCAGGTTTCCTCACGATGTTTTCCTTCACCGTTAAAGTGCGTGGTGATTGACTATCAATACACACATAACTCCGACAGAGGTGTGCCCTGGGATTTGAACGCGCGACCACCGTATTATTTATCAGTAAAAAAAAATGGGCACAAAAACATTTATCTCCATGGGTGATTTAGGCATCGAACCTACGTCCTTTAATTCCAAAACCTTTCAACCAAGTGCCCCAGTGTACATCAGTTATGATCCTTTCATTGACATCACGATATCCATTGTAGCACAACGGAAAGAATTAATAAACCCATTCGATTGAATGTCCAGACTTTTGTCACTCCATTGTGTCTGGACACAATTGAAAGGGTATATGTGACGGAAAGCTGTATGTCTGTTAGGCCCTTTTATTATTAAGAAAAAAACTGTTAGAGATACTACTCGTATAGTTATGTCGGTCTAATGTAGGAATAAAATGAAGTGTGCGTGGTCACGTGGTCGGTAATGGATCAGGGTGGTTACTCTGTGAACCGAAACGAAACTGGAGTGTTCGGACGTTCGACGTCTGCAGTACGTTTTTTAATATTCCATTTCTAAAAATCAACACTATTCTCTGTGATACTTAACATTCACTCCGAACTAAGTCTATAGTTAGGACGTACGATAGAGGATTCGAACATTTTGTGGAGTATCTACCCAGCTATACTCAACCTGCGGGCCGCATGTTAAATTCGTACAGTTTTACGTGCGACGCCCGAAGTTTCGAGTTTTGTTTCGGATCATAGATTAAAGTATGCAAATATCATCTGGAGTTGTATACTACATGGACCTTCTAATTGTACTATGGTATGATTACAAAACTGAGGTCTCGGGTTCGAATCCTGGGTCGGGTGAAATTGATTTTTCTATTCATTATCAGCCCGGGGTCAGGAATCTGTGCCCGATATGGCTCGCCCCCTATCACATCGTGGGACGGAACACACAAAGCCGAAATGTGCGTGTCTTGGTAGCATCTCTGCCTGCACCTTCTGGGAAAAAGGCGTGAGTTTATGTATGTGTATTGTATAGTATACATATGCAAGAATAAAACGTATGCAAGATATTCTATTTCCATTCCTTAATTTATGAATAAATATGAGATTTATGAATTAATTCGCACGACCAGCGTGCTTTCAATCCACGAATCATTTAATTATTTAATTGTGTATATAATATGTTATTGTATAATTATAATTTACATAATCACTGATAATTAGTCACGAAACCATTGTTAATACTCGAAAAAGCATCTGCTTAAAGAATAAAATTATTTTCCATATAAGACAAAATATTAATAAAATATCTTGTTCTATACATACATACATTTTCTATTCATTATCAGTCCGGAGTCAGGAATTTGTGCCCGATATGGCGATAGGCTCGCCCCCTATCACATCGTGGGACGGAATATACAAGGCGAAACGTGGGTGTTCTGGTAGCACCTCTGCCTACCCCTTCTGGGAAAAAGGCGTGTGTTTATGAATGCGTGTATGTATGTATACTTACATATAATAAATTTGTAACCGATCGATGTCTGTACATGGAAGATAAATGAGAAAAACTAATATGCGGGGACTATATTAACGTAATAGAACCCAAAACAATTATTTTTAGAATTTTTGACTGTTTGTCTGTGCGGTTGTCGCGATGAACTCTAAACGGCTTAACGGATTTCAATGTAATTTGGTATGGAGGTAGCTGTCACGCACTTTCGCCTTGTGTGTTCCGTCCCACGATGTGATATGGGGCGAGCCTGCCGCCATATCGTGCACAAATACCTAACTCCAGACTGATATATTAATCAATAGAAAAATCGTATGTAACTTTCCCCGACCCGGGCTTCGAACCTGAGTCCTCAGCGTTATAATTGTACCGTAGTACAACTACGCCACCGAGGCATTTGATATAATATATGTAATGTTAATTATTCACTGCGTTGGCGAAACAGAGTATACTGATTCTTCATTCTAGGCTACTTCGCTTCACTCAGCCATATTAAACAGAATGTAAACATATTTGTATTAAAAATATATGTTACTTGCAAATTATAACAAGTTATCAATGAACTTCTCCGCTTTAAACCAACTTGTAACTATAATAATCACGATATTGTAAACTGGTTTTGAAAAGAGCAACACTAGAGTTTCTTGCCCGTTCTTCTCTAGTCAAAACCGCTTCTGAACCGGGTGCTAGATCAAAAAATGGCTGATTCTTAATAATGTTGAACATTTTGATGGATTCAATAAATTGTTTTCATTTTCATTTCAATTGTCAAAATATTGAAGTGAAGTCAAAATATTGTTGAAGTGGCAATGGGCGGGGCACATAGCACGGAGAACTGATGGCCGATGGGGCCACGATTGGGGAAAAAATTGTCGAATGGAGGCCACGAAGTGGAAAGCGTAGCGTGGGACGTCCACCCACTAGGTGGTCAGAAGACCTGGTAACGGTCGCGGGACGTCGCTGGATGCAGGCTGCCTCCAACAGATCACTGTGGAAATCATTGGGAGAGGCCTATGTTCAGCAGTGGACTTCCTTTGGCTGATGGATTGGATTGATTAGATTGTCAAAATATTAATTCTGAAGTTAGCACAGGTGTTCATAAAACAGTAAAGTGGTTTATCAAGCCCACAATAGAATATTCTAGGTCGTTTTGCCCATTGTTTAGACATGTGTCGTGTGGGAAACAATCTACTAATTGTTTTTAATTACAGCGCTAAATCAGAATGGTATGAAATATGAATTCTTTATGGAATTGTATGAACAACAAAGATATCAAAAATTCACTGTTTTTTATTGCAATGAATCGCGAGACGAGCATGCCATTCGCCTGATGGTAAGCGATACGACCGCTCATGGACAGTAGCAAAACCAAACAACACCATGAATTACAAAGTGGAGTTTGGAATTCCACTGCGCTCGCCATCTTGAGACATAAGGAGCCTTATTAATAAACTCGGATGAGCGAAGGATTAACTTAAGTCCAAGTCAAATTTGACTAGATTATTTCGACTATTAATTTGACTATAATACTGAATAATGTAACTACAACACGACAGTTCCTAGCCCTCTAAGCAATTCCGTGTTTATTAATAAAGTCGTGAATACTTCGCTATTCAAAATAATCGAGTCAATTCTAAAGCCTTGGACTAAAGTTAATCCTTCGCTCATCCGAGTTTATTAATAACGGCCAAGGTGTTAAGTATCATTATGTCCAGTAGTTACGCTGGCTACAATGTCCTTCAAACCGGAACACAACAATGCGTTTACACTGCTGTTTGCCGAAGAATTGTGTTTCAGGAATATATTAATACTATTTAATTGTTTTAATTTTTTATCCGTAGGAGAACTAAAGTAACCGACATAGCCCAGGGGATTAGCAAATTGAAGTGGCAATGGGCGGGGCACATGGCACGGAGAACTGATGGCCGATGGGGCCAAAAAGTTCTCTAATGAAGGCCACGAAACGGAAAGCGCAGCGTGGGACGTCCACCCACTAGGTGGTCAGACGACCTGGTAAAGGTCGCGGGACGTCGCTGGATGCAGGCTGCCTCCAACAGGTCACTGTGGAAATCATTGGGAGAGGCTTATATTCAGCAGTGGACTTTCTTTGGCTGATGGATGATTTAATTGTTTTTTATGCTTCGCTACTGCTGTTTAGTACTCATGTTGTGACTATCTATTATAAGAGATACAGTGAACATGTACCAATATTCATGGAAATGTATACTGCTTTATGAATTGTATTCTCAGTTTGATGGTCCTTAATAAATAAATAGTTCCATATTGCTCAGCCTGGAGCACTCATCATTCTCGGTCAAATGGAGGGGAAGCGCGCTAGAGGAAGAGCGCCAGCTAGATGGGTGGACCAACTCAAGGAGGTGACTGGAGGCCATATACAGGGAGTGGTACATATGGCGCGGAACCGGACCGAGTGGAGATTCACATACAGTCACGATCCTCAGCATTGAGGGAACTACCAGAAGAGAAATAGTTCATTTCGCATTCCGCAGGTGTAAACTACAAAGTCACCAAGAAAACCTACGAACTCGCGATGATATCTCTCAAATTGTCCGGCTATTTTTTGTCCTTTTCTTACATTCACATATAAATTATTGTTAGACAACAACACTGAATACAATATGTTTGTAAACGACCACTATTTAGCAAATTCTTAAAATTAAATTGTCTAATATGAGTAGCACGTTATAATTTTATAGAAATTTTAAAATACATAGTATTTAGAATTAACTAATAGTTTCTGCAGTTAGTAGAGCGTGGTGGCCTGTTGATAATGAACTAGACGCGGCTGCCTACATGTTCGCGGTGGTCGCGGGTTCAAATCTCAGGGCACACCTCTTCTTTTCGGAATCATGTGTGTATTGATAGTCAATCACCACGCATTTTAACGGTGAAGGATAACATCGTGAGAAAACCTGCATACCACAGTGATTTGTATAATTTTTTATGTGTAAAAGTCCGCCAACCCGCAGGCCAGCGTGGTGGACTATATGGTCTAACCACTCTCAATCGTACTCTCGATTGTAGAGGAGGCCCGTGCCCTGCAGTGGGTCGTATATGGGCTGATACAATACAAAACATAAATAAATTGATATTATGTTGAGCAGAAAGGCCTAATTAATTCGTTGTGAATGATATCATTTTAGTAAATTGTATTTATTTATGTATGCTTCATAGTTTAAAATATGGACTGACTTACACAAGTGTTAATTTTAAGTTTCACCTACCATATTGAAATGTCTAATTAAGTATTAAAACAATATGTCATCCAAAAAGTAAAATATTGATAGCTCTAGTTTTATATTATTTTTTGTTTTATAGTTCTGTGTATTCGTGAGATCGAAAGTCTTTCGTAGTTTTAGATACCCATAAGAAGATTTGTATTTCATTGTGGGGTTAGGACTATGTATGTGTTTATTATCAAAGTATTTGTTTTCTCACTGCCTCGGTGGTGCAGTTGTGCTACGGTATGATTGCAAAACTGTGGTCTCGGGTTCGAATCCCGGGTCGGGCAAAGTGATATTGAATTTTTCTATTCATTATCAGCCCAGGAATTTGTGCCCCATATGGCGATAGGCTCGCCCCCTATCACATCGCGGGACGAAACATACAAGGCAAAACGTGGGTGTCCTACCCCTGCCTACCCCTTCTGGGAAAATGCGTGAGTTTATGAATGTATTATGTATTTATTATTTATTATTTATTTAATACTTTATTGTACACCAAATACATGAAAAGTGGAAAAAAAATACAAAAAAAAAAATGTACAAGTGGCGGTCTTATTGCTCAAAGCAATTTCTGCCAGACAACCATGGGATGGATAAGCTAGCAAAAACTAAAGTTGTATTTGTTTTATATTAAGTAATTTTCACCTAAATATTTATTTATTAAATATACCCAGGCCCTAGCTGTATCTATCGAGTCGGTATCCCATACGCGAAGGATACCAGGTGCCTTGACATGATTCATAACAGATTATCCAATCTACCGAAATGTTCGCACGAGAAACGGACCGGTCAATGGCGGCCATCTTTTATTTAGTAACTTTATAGTATTCAATATACAAAACATTCCTGACATAACATGAGTATAGTGTCCTGCTGGTTGCGAAAAATACGCTTCTGCCAAGGCGGTGGTCGCAAGTTCGAATATGCAAAGTTTTACGAATATCCTTAAAGAACCCCTTTTTTACCTTTCTTAAGTCAAAAATTTCACTCAGTAATACTGTTTTACATAATAAAACTTTAATAACAGCTTATAGAATATGTTTTGGATTTTACAAAACGCCACGTTATTTTTTTGTGTCATCATTATTTCTGACGTAATCCCGAGTCAAAGTCGGAAAGGCCATTTTTGCTTTGATTTGCCATAAGTCAGCTCCTAATGATACTACGGAGTTCTCTAGTATATCAAATTAAAAGGAATTAAATTTTCTACCATAGCTTTATGATGATGTCACCAAATAAACATCACCCAAGTAAATGCACGGTGTCAAACACGAGTAAAAGTTTGAAATATTTTTTCTCGATCGTCTTCCTACGATTTCTTATTAACCAGGCATGCAATAAAGAAATAGAGCGCAGATCTGAAAAATAGACATTTCAGGCTTCAAATTTTTTGGTTTCAAATTTCTTAACGATTAATTTTCTACAAGATACATACTGTCAAAAAACACCTTCAAAATTTGATTGAAAAAAATATCCTTTAATTTTTGTGAGTAGTGTATATATATATATTGATAGTCAATTACCCTGCACTACGAGTATAACGGTGAGGAAAAACATCGTGAAGGATATGACTACAGTACAAAACAGTACAACTCCTTATAAAAGCCTGCTGATTATCACGAGATCCTACAATCGGCAGTTACATTTAGAGGATTTAAGATATATTCCACCACGTTGGCCTAGTGCAAGTTGGCGAACTTCACATACCATAGAAATTCTTGTACAGGTCTATATGGCATTCAGGCTTGCTCACAATGCTTCCCCTTCACCGCTATAGTGTGTGGTATTCCATTATCAACACACACATGACTGTAAAAGTAAAGGCGTGCCCTAAGATTCCAGGGCAATTGCATTACATCGCATATTTGTATATATAATTGCCAAACCCCCCTAAATCGGTATTTGTTGATACGGTGAATACTATATTGTATCAGCCCAGATACGTCCCACTGCAGGGCACGAGCCTCCTCTACAATCGAGTGATTAGGCCAATAGTCCACCACGCTGGCCTAATGCGGGTTGGCGGACTTTTAATTTTTTTTGTATCAGCCCATATACGACCTACTGCAGGGCACGGGCCTCCTCTACAATCGAGAGTGCGATTGAGAGTGGTTAGGCCATATAGTCCACCACGCTGGCCTAATACGGGTTGGCGGACTTTTATAACCATAGAAATTTATACAAATTGCTATGGTATGCAGGTTTCCTCACGATGTTTTCCTTCACCATTAAAGTGCTTGGTGATTGACTATCAATACACACATGACTCCGAAGTCAGAGGTGTGCGCTGGAATTTGAACCCGCGACCACCATGAACATATAGGCAGCCGCGTCTGGTCCGTTACCAACAGGCCACCACGCACTAGTCACACGCGTCTAGTATACTTTAATATACTTAATGTGTAACATCTCAACTGGTTTGTCTGTAGGCATGGCTTTAAAAACGTGTTGTTCTAGGAGTAACTGGTATATTTTTTTTACTTAAACCGGTACTGATCGAGTATTTTATTTGAATCGTGTTGGGTAAAGTGCGTGGTGGTTGGTAAAGGACCAGGGGCGTTACTCTATGGTCCGAAACGAAACTCGAATAGTCGGACGTTCGACGTCTGCAGTACGTTTTTAATTTTCCACTACCAAAAATCAACACTATTCTCTATGATACTTATCATTCATTCCGAACTAAGTTTATAGGTAGGACGTACGATAGAGGATTCGAACATTTTGTGGAGTACCTAGGCACATTCGTACAGTTTTACGTGCGATGTCCAAAGTTTCGAGTTTCGTTCCGGATTGTAGAGTAACTCCTCTGACGCGGCTGCCATGTACATGGTCATCGGGGGTCAAATCTCAGTGCACACCTCTGACTTTCCGGGAGTCATCTGTAATGATAGTCAGTCACCACTCACCAAACAGTACAACGAACTCTCACCCTAGCGGCCCGTCCCAGCTTCGCCTGGGTGCAGATGTTTTTTGATTCCACTCCACATCAGATACATGTTATTTTGCATACAAACTGAGACACCCTGTATATGTATCATACATATATACCTTCCTCTTGAATCACACTATCTATTAAAAAAAACCGCATCAAAATCCGTGGCGTAGTTTTAAAGATCTTAGCATACATAGGGACAGACAGACAGCGGGAAGCGACTTTGTTCTATACTATGTAGTGAGTTTAATTGTACTATGAGGCCAGCATACATCCGTAACAACGAGGTAAAAATTTCAGGGATCCACTGCTAAGGTTTGTGAGACTGAAAAGTCTCTCGTAGTTCCTGAATACACGACACGAGTCCAGTTAAGGTTTGTGAGACCGAAAAGTCTGTCGTAGTTTCTGATACACGACATAAGATTCGATCCTAGTGTGAAGTTAGGAGTATGTGACTGTAGTGTGTATTTATTTATTGGTAAACAAAAATTGTCCACTTTTGTCTGTTTTTCACAATATAGTCCCACTGTCACACCACAATATCCCACTGTTGGTCGACCTATTACTGTTTTGGTTCTGTCATATCTTTAATATAATTCGCAAGATAGAATCGATAGGACAATTCTATTGATGCAAGAATGATCGAAATCGACGCAAGCATCACATACAAACATATACACAGCTTGATATATTACCTCCTTTACGAAGCGAAGTGCATGAAAAAAAGAAAACAAAAAATAATATTGACAAGACACTATCGGCTATGGGGAAAAAACGAATGGTTTCTGCTAAGACGCTTCCAATAAAATGTATAAGGAAAAATGAAATTTAAATTACTCAGAATCTGCTATTAATATACATAGCTACAGTTTTTTCGTCAATTATAGATTGTTCGAGATTTGACATCATAAAACACGATTGCTTGGAGGCAATCAAATAATGATTTGGTACTTCCAACAGATCTATGACGTCATCAATGGGGGAGGCCTTCGTTCAGCAGTGGGCTTTCTGTGGCTGAAGAATCAAAATATGTTCAACTATTTAAGTGGTTTTTTTATAGCTTAAGTCCGGCAAAGGGGTGAGCAGGTTACGGAAATATGTGTGACACGACGAAGACAACGGAAGTTGACAATTGTCAATGGAGATCCTTGATTAATCATTGAAGAAGATCAGCCGATTTGGTTTAAGTACGGACAAGAAATTCATGATGGCTAAAAAATCAGTCTTATTTTTTATACTCATAAGATAATCTTATCTTCCAGGCGAGAATATCTCCTCGTGTAAACGTAGCTTTAGTGTGGGGTCAGGACTGTGTATTGGACTGTTGGGTGTTTTTATTTGGGGTTTTACGTCGATTTTCTGCGAGACAGTAAGTCTAGTAAAACTGTCTTCAAATGTCAATACGCATCGTTCGCGTCATTGGCTCGTTCCGGGTGTAACTAGCGCACAAACGACAGTTTAAGGTCAATTACTAACTGGTTAGATTTCGATTGACGTAGCCGTGTGGCTTCCATACAAATTCTGCGTCAGAAAAACTTCACCCATATCAATTTTATTTTTCTAATTTCTTTAACTCGATTTTTTTTGTCTTCGAGTAATTACTAACAAAGGAATTATATTTTGTTCCGCCTAGTTTTCTGTATAATTATGTGTATTATGGGTCCGGCAAACGAGCAAACAGGTCACCTGATGGTAAGTGATCACTGCACATGAACATCCACAACGCTGGATCGTGGATGTGTTGCCGGCCCAATTGTGAGGGGAGTGGGAAGAAAAAAGGATGGGAAGAGGAAAGGGGTATTGGGCATCCGGTAATCTCACTCACTACTGTGATAAGCCTGCTTCTTGTAATGTTATTATTATGCCATTTCTTTATTTTAATTGTTTCTTTAAAGTACAATAAAGGATTAAATAAATAAATATTAGACGTATTTTATTCACTTTTCCGTCGCAGTATCATTCCATGAAAATCTATAAATAAATAAATAAATAAATACACCCAACAGTCACATACATAGTCCTGACCCCACACTTAGATCGAATCTTGTGTCGTGGGTATCAGAAGACTGACTTTTCGGTCTCACAAAACACCCAGACCCGAGACAAAATATTTGTGGGCCTCAAAAACATTTGTCTCGGTGAGGGGATCGAACCGGCGGCCTCACGTTTCACAGGCGGGGTCTAACCAACTGCGCCACGGAGGCTGTCAATGGATTTTAATGTGCTTAATTTTGTTAACAATGTAGATGCGTCACTTTGTAAGCCGTTTACCCTGCAAGCAATTTGTCCTAAGTGGATCATAAAAGATAATCGTCGCCTCAAAACGCTTGTATCCAGATATTTCGGATCTTTTATACATAATTCATTGTGGTAGAGCCATGCCGTTGTCAGTCGTGACTCAGCACAATAGGCAGACTCGTCCGGGGCGGTACCACTGTCTCACAGGAGATCGACGTGTAGTGACAGCTTTGCTGTCGCGTTTCGTTCCGTGAGTGAGACTACCGGATGCCCAATACCCCTTTCCTCTTCTCATTCTTTTTCCTTCCCGCTCCCCTCCCAATAGGGCCGGCAACACATCCACGATCTAGCGTTGCGGATGTTCATGTGCAGTGATCACTTACCATCAGGTGACCTGCTTGTCCGTTACGGACCTATGCTATAAAAAATAGCATCGGCCTCGATCGTGTTAATGTAGGTATTGTCAATCAATTTAGATTGTCGGTCGTAGGACGGAATAATAAAACGAATAGTATTTTTACATTCCTCGAAGACATCTACTTAAAATATACCCTATGTCCTATTCTGTACCTAGGGCAACGTGTATAAAAAATTCCATGATAATCAGTTGGATAGTTAATGAGTAAAACATAACAAATAAACTCTTATAACTCATTTGTAATATTAAGGATTAGACGTAAGGATTGTTTGTATCAGCCCGTATATAGGGCACGAGCCTTCTCTACAATCGAGAGTACGATTGAGAGTGGTTAGGGGCTATAGTCCACCACGCTGGCCTAGTACGAGTTGGCAGACTTTTACATACCATAGTAATTTATACAATTCGCTATTGTATGCGGGTTTCCTCACGATGTTTCCTTCACCGTTATAGTGCGCGGTGACTGACTATCAATACACACATGACTCCGAAAAGACAGAGGTGTGCCTTGATTTGAACCCGCGACCACTGACGTAAGGATTAGACGGGAGCTAACAAAATTTTGGCAACAAAAACTGTCGTACGTATGTGTATTGCTATCTCTGTCACTCCTTGGCAGTAACACTATCTTCCCTCCTGCTCTACTGCTTTCCTGCGTGATTGATACGCGCGCACAGATATTGTTTAACTCGTCCGCTCTTTTTCTTATTGGCACTGCAAAATGACTGATGAAACTGATGGTTAGTTTATGTAGGATATTACACTATAGTGTATAGTCTTATCCCAAAATCCCAGCTACTGTATCAACCAATATACGTCACACTGCAGAGCACGAACCTCCTGTACAATCGAGAGCACGATTGAGAGGGTTCAGGCCATATAGTCCACCACACTGGCCTAGTGCGGATTGGCGGATATCCCAACACCAGCTGTACATTAGGATACTATTTGAAATTATTTGAATTCATAGTGTTATCCAGGCCGGCACTAAAATCCATTTCTCTCTCTAATGATCGCCAAAGAACAGATATTTCATCATCGATTGTAAAAACATTACCTTTAATATCTTCATAACTTATCCATAACATAATTAGTGATAATTAAAAATCTCTCTTGAAATACAATTTTTGTTCACGGAAAATACACATACGCAATCGGAATTTCGCCATTTAAAATAATGACGTGAGACACGTAAAATATATACTGAAGTAACAAAAATTATATAAATCCAGTTTTTGGCACAGGCCACTTAACTTATGGCTGTATAAGTAATACATTAATCTGCTCGTTAAATTGTTGAGCAAATTCCCGCTATTCTTTTACATAATTCAATCCGTTTTATCTCAATTCACAAAACATCTGAACAATGGATTACACAAATTCATTAATATAGGCCACATTAATAACTGATAAAAAACATTCGCAACAATCGATTACTGGCGACTCAAATCGCTGCCGACGAATGACCTTTGACATAAAAGTAACAACAGGTTATTTCTCTATGGGAATATGTTACAATACGCTCCGCAAACACCCAGTCACGGATGAGCGACATCATTTTTATCTCGATATGATAAAAGCATGAAGATATATGCGTTGTAGGAATAAATACACATATCTGCTATTTATATTCTGCAATAAATCCTGTTTCGTGCTAAAAATGCTATTTAAAAAAAAAAAGAAAAAACATAAATTCGAAATTCAGTATCATTCCATAAAAGTCTATAAACATACATACATACATAAACACACGCCTTTTTCCCAGAAGGGGTAGGCAGAGGTGCTACCAGAACACCCACGTTTCGCCTTGTATATTCCGTCCCACGTTGTGATAGGGGTCGAGCCTATCGCCATATCGGGCACAAATTCCTGACTCCGGGCTGATAATGAATAGAAAAATCCAATATCACTTTGCCCGACCCGGGATTCGAACCCGAGACCTCAGCTTTGCAATCATACCGTAGTACGACTACGCCACCGAGGCAGTCTATAAATAAATAAATAAATACACCCAATAGTCACATACATTGATCGTGATCCCACTTTAAAATCAATTAAGTCTTGTGTCGTGGGTATCAGAAGCTACGAGAGACTTTTCGGTCTCACAAAACACCCTAACCCGAGACAAATATTTGTGGGCCTCACAAACATTTGTCTCGGTGAGGGGATCGAACCGGCGGCCTCTCGTTTCACAGGCGGCGTCTAACCAACTGCGCCACGGAGGCTGTCAATGGATTTTAATGTGCTTAATTTTGCTAACAATGTAGATGCGTCACTTTGTAAGCCGTTTACCCTGCAAGCAATTTGTCCTAAGTGGATCATAAAAGATAATCGTCGCCTCAAAGCGCTTGTATCAAGATATTTTGGATCTTTCATACATACTTCATTGTGGTAGAGCCACGCCTTTGTCAGTCGTGACTCAGAACAATAGGCAGACTCGTCCGGGGCGGTACCACTGTCTCACAGGAGGTCGACGTGAAGCGACAGCTTAGCTGTCGCTTTTCGTTCGGTGAGTGAGACTGCCGGATGCCCAATACCCCTTTCATCTTCTCATTATTTTTCCTTCCCGCTCCCCTCCCAATTGGGCCGGCAACACATCCACGATCTAGCGTTGCGGATGTTCATGTGCAGTGATCACTTACCATCAGGTGACCTGCTTGTCCGTTACGGACGTATGCTATAAAAAATAGCATCGGCCTCGATCGTGTTATTGTAAGTATTGTCAATCAATTTAGATTGTCGGTCGTAGGACGGAATAATAAAACGAATAGTATTTACATTCCTCAAAGACATCTACTTGGAATACACCCTATGTCCTTTATTTCTCCTTCCTATAATTATTTTGGTCGGGGCAAGATAAACTTCATCGATACTCTACCTAAACAGACCACGCTTATTATCATGTTCATAGCAGTAATTTTTTCTAGCCAGTTTAAAAAAAAACAATGCCATATCACGCTTTACTCTTCCCATCCCTTTTCCTTAAAGTATAGAAGGTATAGAATACTATACCTAGGGCAACGTGTATGCAAAATTCCATGATAATCAGTTGGATAGTTAAGGAGTAAAACATAACAAGTGTGAACACAGAAGTGCGTGGTGGCCTCGTGGTATCGGACCAGACTCGGCTGCCTACATGTTCACGGTGGTCGCGGGTTCAAATCCCAGGGCACACCTCTGACTTTTCGGAGTTATGTGTGTATTGATAGTCAATCACCACGCATTTTAACGGTGAAGGAAAACATCGTGAGGAAACCTGCATACCGTAGCGATTTAAAAAAAAAATCTTCGGTGTGTAAGTCCGCCAACCCGCACTAGGCCAGCGTGGTGGACTATATGGCCTAACCACTCTCGATCGTACTCTCGATTGTAGAGGAGGCCCGTGCCCTGCAGTGGGTCGTACATGGGCTGATACAATACAATACAAAAACATAACAAACAAACTCTTATAACTCGTATGTATCAGCCCATATACAGGGCACGTGCCTCCTCTACAATCGAGAGTACGATTGAGAGTGGTTAAGCCATATAGTCCACCACGCTGGCCTAGTACGGGTTGGCGGACTTTTACATACCATAGTAATTTATACAATTCGCTATTGTATGCGGGTTTCCTCACGATGTTTCCTTCACCGTTATAGTGCGCGGTGATTGACTATCAATACACAAATGACTCCGAAAAGTCAGAGGTGTGCCCTGGGATTTGAACCCGCGACCACTGAAGTAAAGATTAGACGGGAGCTAACAAAATTTTGGCAACAAAAACTGTCGTACGTATGTGTATTGCTATCTCTGTCACTCCTTGGCAATAACACTATCTTCTCTCCCGCTTTACTGCTTTCCTGCGTGCTTTATACGCGCGCACAGTTATTGTTTAACTCGTCCGCTCTTTTTCTTATTGGCACTGCAAAATGACTGATGAAACTGATGGTTAGATTATGTAGGATATTACAGCATAGTGTATGGTTTTATTCCAATATCCCAACCACTGTATCAGCCCATATATGTCCCACTGCAGAGCACGAGCCTCCTGTACAATCGAGAGCATGATTGAGAGGGTTTAGGCCATATAGTCCACCACACTGGCCTAGTGCGGATTGGCGGATATCCCAACACCAGCTGTACATTAGGATACTATTTCAAATTATTTGAATTCATAGTGTTATCCAGGCCGGCACTTAAATCCATTTCTCTGCCTAATGATCGCCAAAGAACAGATATTTCATCATCGATTGTAAAAACATTACCTTCAATATCTTCATAACTTATCCATAACATAATTAGTGATAATCTAAAATCTCTCTTGAAATACAATTTTTGTTCACGGAAAATACACATACGCAATCGGAATTTCGCCATTTAAAATAATGACGTGAGACACGTAAAATATATACTGAAGTAACAAAAATTATATAAATCCAGTTTTTGGCACAGGCCACTTAACTTATGGCTGTATAAGTAATACATTAATCTGCTCGTTAAATTGTTGAGCAAATTCCCGCTATTCTTTTACATAATTCAATCCGTTTTATCTCAATTCACAAAACATCTGAACAATGGATTACACAAATTCATTAATATAGGCCACATTAATAACTGATAAAAAACATTCGCAACAATCGATTACTGGCGACTCAAATCGCTGCCGACGAATGACCTTTGACATAAAAGTAACAACAGGTTATTTCTCTATGGGAATATGTTACAATACGCTCCGCAAACACCCAGTCACGGATGAGCGACATCATTTTTATCTCGATATGATAAAAGCATGAAGATATATGCGTTGTAGGAATAAATACACATATCTGCTATTTATATTCTGCAATAAATCCTGTTTCGTGCTAAAAATGCTATTTAAAAAAAAAAAGAAAAAACATAAATTCGAAATTCGAATCATTAAAATGGAATGTTTTGTTCAACATTGAAGCGATTGTAAATACCATTACGGTCAATAGCCAACAAGAACATGTATCGAATAATTAATCTCTGCGTCCCTTTTTAGAATTTATAACACGCACAACCGAATTCCATAGAAAGTACTTACTCAGTACAGAAAGGTCTCCGATCACATCCATTTTCTCAGTAACACAACGTTTGTTTTTGTTTTTACTTTGAATGGTTGTATCAACCTGTCACCCATTTCTTTGACACTATTTCTTAACACTTTTAGGTATTTTTTTAAAGTTAAACACACATTGATACATAATTACACGGGTAAAGTTCGTATTTAGCTAACAGTGTCACCGAATGGACATTTTTTCCGTGTTTTTTATGATAGATTCGTAGATTTCATTCACCCGTCGACGATTGTGATGACAATCACTGTTGGCTAATATGTGTCACGGTTCACTTTGCTATTAGTTTTGGCGAACACTTATCACAACATGCGACGTGTTTGTGCCAAATATATGATTTTTATTAAGCGTATATGCACATAAAAAGTCTTATTTCACGCACACAACACAAAAACACTAGAAACGACACTGAACTAACTTGATTTTTTTCTGCGACTTGTCCCAGACCACGTGACTTGATTGATCTTCACCACGTAGTTCGAGTGTGTATGCATAGATGGCAGCACATGTCTACCGTGTAAAACAATTTACTGAAGAATGTAATTAAATACGAAAGCATTGGGATTGTTTTTTCACGTGTAATAAAGCGTGAAAATTTTATTGGCGTGGTGAATATTTTCGACGAAATGAATTTTTGTTTTATGCTGATTATTTGACTTTGATAACGCAAGAGAAACTGCTTAGTCGTCACTTGGAGTTCTACAGGCTCATTTTGTGATATATCTAAGATTTTTAATTATAAATGCACTAAATTTATTGCGTAATTGTGAGGATTAAATAGATTAAATAATATGAATACATTTAATAAACATTTTAACCATAGTTCTTCAAAATTGGCGACATTAACGCCCTCAAGTGGATGCTATATGCATTTAGGAGGGAGAATAAAGAGCATAAAAAATTAACAGCATTCGGGAAACTACATAACGTCTTCTCGTCCAAAATTCCTTAGTGCTTAAAGACGAAAATCTTTAATCATTGTGTTTTACCAGTGATGGCATACGACATCGAAACGTGGCCTCTCACTACGGGCCTCATAAGGTGGCTTAGGGTCACTCGACGCACTCTAGAGCGGGCTATGCTCTGTATTTTCCTACGAGATCGAATCAGAAATGAGAACTTTCGGAGAACAAACCGACATAACCCATAGGATTAGCAAGTTGAAGTGGCAGTGGGCCGGGCACATAGCTCGTAGAACTGATGGCCAGTGGGGCCGAAAGGTTCTGGAGTGGAAGCCACGTACAGACAAGCGCAGTGTCTGACGCCCACCTACAATATGTACGACCTGGTTAAGGTCGGAGCAAGGCGCTGGACGCAGGCCGCTTCCAACAGTTTTATGTGGCGATTTACAGGAGAGGCCTATGTTCAGCAGTGGACTTTCCGAGAGAGAGAGTAATGAGGCGGCTTCAAGTGACAATTTCTATGCTTATTAATAAGTATTTAATTCGATCTGCCACTGAAACTGTAGAATTACTATCAATTCCTATCCGTTCGAATATCTTCTGCGATACATAGGTACATATAATGATCTAAAATATAATTATGCATATAAATCCTTTAATGGTCTACGCAATTATGCAGTAAGCACTCAGGTTCATCCTGATCACGGTTACATATAAAATCTGGGCGGGGATTGAACCCACAACCTACGGGTCAAAGCTGACTTCTATAATCTATCTAATCCATCCTTCTTATAAGCCACTGCGTTAATGACTCATATACGACGTGTTACAAAATACCCCGTAAAAATATAATTATAGAGCCACCAAGTTATCTGTTCAGTCGGAAGTTCGGAATCGTCGCTAGTGAGGAATTGAGTATTGCCACTTTAAAAAAATCTTGAATAAGATTAGAGTAAATTAGAGAATTATATACACAGTTATGTATCTTATAAAATACGGTAGAAACGACACGGTTATATAACATTACCGTAGGCAGTGTTTTGGTGAAAAAAATAATGTGCATCTGCAGTAATTACCGTATATCTGATAACACTGGTTTAGTTCCAATTATGGCCACCTGAACAGATAAGTTGGTGGCTGTGTAATTATCTAACCCAAAAATATTGTCAACCCTAGTAAGCTATCATGTCAGGGGACCAGATTATTTAACAGAAAGGCCTACGTACCTATTTTATCTAATAATTGTCTCATCCATCCATCCATCAGCCAAAGGAAGTCCACTGCTGAACATAGGCCTCTCCCAATGATTTCCACAGTGACCTGTTGGAGGCAGCCTGCATCCAGCGACAGCAGCAACAGCGTTGGGCAGCGTTCGGGAAACTACGCGATGTCTTCTCGTCCAAAATACCTCAGTGCCTCAAATCGAAAGTCTTCGATAGTTGTGTGTTGCCAGTAACATACGGTGACATACGGCACCGAGACGTGGCCTCTTACTATGGGCCTTATTAGGAGGCTCAAAGTCACTCAACGAGCTAATAATTGTCTACTTTAATAGTTTTTCTATTTTTCATTCATAATTGTTTGCTACCTCATTACAAGGACTCAAGTACTGGTTTAAAAAAATGTTAATAGAAAAAAAAATATGTTGTCAATTTCAAATCTTCTAATCGATATTCTACAACTGTTTCGATTTTTTTTTCCAATATTTTATGCAAAATAACGATGCTTTCTAACTCGAAATATTACGATATGATGTTATGTGTTAGTATACGACACATAAACAAAAAGTAATCTTATTAAAAAAATATAGAGAAAGACTCAGGGCTAAGAGGTAGACCACCTGCCAGGTGGTCAAATGACATCGTAAAAGTCGCAGGAAAACAGTTGATTCTCTTGGCAAAAGACATAAAAATGTGGCGTGCAAATGAGGAGGCCTATACCCAGCAGTGGGTTGACGTGGGCTGATATAGATAGATAGAAAAAAGTATGGACACTACCATAAACAATAACAACATATTTTTCAGTGTCAAGGCCATAGACAGTTTGTGTTTCTATGCCGTTGCCATGGCAACGAGTTCTGCCAACAAATTGTTGAAATAAAATAAAAAGGTAAGTTTTATTATTTATTTCCCGATTATATTTCTACAACAATTAACATATTTGTATTTACAAGAGGTAGGTCCGTCGTATGCGTGTGTTTGTGTAGGTGCAACCGTAGTTCTTTAAAGGACATTGCATTCAGATTTTGTATCAGCCCATACACGTCCCACTGCAGGGCACGGACCTCCTCCACAATCGAGAGTACGATTGAGAGTAATTAGGCCATATAGTCCACCACGCTGGCCTAATGCGGGTTGGCGGACTTTTACATACCATAGAAATTTATACAAATCGCTATGGTATGCAGGTTTCCTCACGATGTTTTCCTTCACCGTTATAGTGCGTGGTGATTGACTATCAATACACACATGACTCCGAAAAGTCTGGAAAAAAGATTACTGGGCACTAAGACATTTGTATAATATCTCTGGACCCTGCTTCCAAAGGTCTATGTGGAGATCCGTAAGGGAGGCCTATGTTCAGCAGTGGATTCTTGTGGCTGACGAGAGGGAGAGAAATGCACTGCCATCCAGTGCTTATGAATGTGTCGGATCCACCGAGATGGTACCAATCTCTTAAGCAGACATGAAGAAATGGTTTGGGTGTCATGTTTCGTTTGGTGAGTGGGATTATCGGGAGCGTCATATCCTTTCCTTCATTCCGTTATTTTTCGATTTTCGAGAAACCAGCAACGCTCATCACTCTAACATTTGTCTGTGTGTGCATCGCAGCGGCCTCGTTTCACAGCCAGAGTCTAAGCGACCAGCCGCAGAGGCTGTTGAAGCGGTTTACTAATTTTAATTCGTAATTTAAGTTGAAAATTTTTTTTGTTAATTCCTTGTACTTTGTCTATTTTTTATATCATACATTGTTTATTGTAATACTAACGACAGCTAACCAACTTATTAACTCTACAACTTATTATCTCGCGGTAAGGCTTTGCCTAGTGTGAGAAGTCTTTCAATAATTCCAAACGGTTCCATAACGTTTTTCGTTAACAAATTAATTAATTGTTTAATTAATTTACTACATAAGGAACCTGTACTCAATCTCAGATAATAAAATGTATTCTAATTTATTCTTTTTCTTATAAAAGATGTTGAAATCTGTTTCAGGTAGAAACGAGTCAAAATGCCAGAGTTAATTGAGCAGATGTATTGCTCGCAGCAGATCGTGATTCCGCCCAAGTTTCCGTACATACTCAAGAGATATTGTAAAGGTTGGTTACTTTCTAACTTCACGCGTAACTATGTGTATATTATCTACTAGCATCCTGTTCCAGCTTGACTCAGAACTTTGTTGAATTCTACAATTCATGTTACACTGATTAAAAGTGGTAGAGCCACGCTGTTGTCAGTCATGACTCAGCATGAATGGGCAGGCTCATCCGGGGCGGTACCACTGTCTTACAGGAAATTGACGTAAAGCGACAGCTCAGATGTTGCATTTCGTTCGTTAAGTGAGATTGCCGGATGCCCAATACCCCTTTCCTCTTTTCATCCTTTTTCCTTCCCGCTCCTCTCCCAATTGGGCTGGCAACACATCCATGATCCAGTGTTGTGGATGGTTTTGGGTGGCAGTGATCACTTACCATCAGGACACCTGTTTGCTCGTTTGCCGGACCTATGCAATAAAAAAAAGGTTATGAAAACGTTTCAATTCATCATTCACAACCACAGAATGTTCACAAATTAATAAAGGGTTTCCCCTAGTATTTCATCAGGTATTTGTTGGAACTGTTCTACGTCCAGCAGCTTCTTGCAACGTTCTATAAGAAAGCAAGGGTTAACGACATAATGCACCGGTCGATAAGGACTAAAAGCTCTCGAATGGAACCCGCGTACCGTCACGCGCAACGTAGAACTCCACTATGTGGACAGACGACCTAGCTAAGATTGCAAGGAGTTGCTGGATGTAATCTTTTTCTAACAGGTAACTGTGGAAAGCCTTTGAGGCCTAATTATGTTTCTCAACGATCTCCTGTGTCTGAAGAGAGAAAAAAATGAAATCAAGTATCAAAATGAACAACTGATCTACGCTCTTGCAATAGACCAATGTTCGATCTATTTTGACAGCCTCTGTGGCGCAGTTAGACGCCGGCTGTGAAACGCAAGCCCGCGGGTCGATCCCCGCACCGAGGCAAATCTTTGTGTGATCTATAGGTATTCGTCTCGGGTCTGGGTGTTTGTGAGACCGAAAATTCTCTCGTAGTTTCTGATACACGACACAAGCCTCGATGTTAGTGTGGGGTCAGGACTATGTATTGTGACTGTTGGGATATATTTATTTATTGGTACACAAAATTTGTCCACTATTGTTTGTTTTCACAATATAGTTCCACTGTCACATCACAATATACCACTGTTTGTCGGCCTATTACTGTTTTGGTTCCTGTCATGTCTTTGGCATAATGTATGTAAAAGACATTAATGATGATAAATGTATGTGACTGTTGGGTATATTTATTTCTTTCTTACAGCGGCAATAAAAACGCAACCTTACGACCTCCTTCGCTGGTCGTATGAGTACTTCAAGGCGTTGGCTCAGCTCCGGCCCCCTCCTGTTAAGCTGAGGCTGGAGTATCCTGTGTACAGTACTGAAGGAGGACTCACCAGGGGGTGTTTGAAGGTGCTCGCCCATCAGGTATGTTTGTCACTGGTGACATGTTCCTAATGATAAAGACTCAATTGATTGTTCATTTCGTTAATTCGCCATGTTATGTAGTAGTCATTGATTTGTTTTTCCTTTCTTTTATTTTTATCATTCCTAAGTATATTTTTTCCTTGTTTTTGTTTACGTCTGTGTAATTTATCTAAAGTGTCGTGTACTCCTTTAAGTGATATATCCAATCCAATCCAATCCATCAGCCAAAGGAAGTCCACTGCTGAACATAGGCCTCTCCTAATGATTGTGTGTCGGACGTACATATATAGAACTAACATCTACAGTCTACATGGTTGGTTTTTGTTCCCTATCTTCAGTAGGGGACATTCTATCGCTGAAAAAATAGAACACACTTCGTTTTGCTGAGTGAGGTTCCTGCTTGGTTTCTTGTCCACAGCTGCAACACTTTCCGAAGCGGTGTTAGCAGTAATTAACAATTCAAATTATCTTGTAAAAGGCTATTTGAATAAAGAATATTTTGATCATGGAAAGTGAGAGAAAAACTTATAAATTCAAGTTAAACTTGTACTCAATCAATGAAAATAAAAAATTATTTATTGATCCAATAAAATGTTCAACATCATTTAGATTGTCTGTTTTATTCCACCACCCGGTTCGGAAAGCGGTTTTCACTAGGGAAGAATCAAAAACGGGCAAGAAACTCTAGTGTTGCTCTTTTCAAAACCAGTTTACAATATCGTCATTATTACAGAAGTTACAAGTTGGTTTAAATCAGAGCAGTTCATTGATAATTTGTTATAATTTGCAAGTGACATATATGTATTTTTAACACTTAATCACTCACTCACAGTTATCAAGCATGCAGGAGATCCCCATACCGGTGCTGAAAGCGGCGTGGCAGGGGTTCTGCCTGGACTCCCAGGAGTTGAGGCGGATCCTGTGCCTCTGCGAGGTGTATCTACGGAAGGACTCTGTGCCCTTCCTGCATTTTATTGCTGTTGCTGGCGGATTCTTGACTAAGGTATGATGAATTACAGGGTATATCAAGACTGCTACCGAAAACGAAGCCAGGTGGTAGTTTTAGTGACTACGGATACGAATTTTGCAAAAAAAATGCGACGATATTTTTTTGTAATGTTTTAAATATCATAGTGTTTGGGTGGTAAATCCATAGTTTTTGCTTAAATTATAATTTAAAGCCTTGCGTACTATATCATCTTTAAAACTAAAAGGGTGTACATAACTTTTTTAGGAAAATTTATGTATTTACAACAAAAAAACGTCGCTTTTTTTGCAAGATTTTAGTTGCATTGTGTCTTTAGTCACTAAAACTACCACCTGTCTTCGTTTTCGGTAGCAGTCTTGATATACCCTGTATAGCAGATGACCTGTTGAAAACCATCTGTACCTCATCTGATCCTACAACGGGTTAATTAATATATTTAATAGAAATGATCCTGTTAACTCGCAATCTACCCACTTCATAGATAAGTGATTACTTACCGCTAACGTTGAACATCTAGTTACAACATTTGTATTATAAGGGGATTGTGGCCTCTCAAACTAAGGGAGACAAGAGACTAGAAATGAAGCAGCAGAAGGCTCTACCAATTTCACTGGAACAAAACGCATCAGCGAAGCAAAGCATTTCGCGTTGGTATTGTGCAAGACAGTATCGCCACGGTCGACCCAAAGCATAATAGTTCTTTAAGCGCAATACACACCAAAGCCGCCGAGCCGCTGGCATATGTCGCTGACATTTTATCGGTGGTTTCATTTATTGCAAGTCGGAAAACTTTGACGGCGGCATGGCAGCGGCTCGACATAATAAGGAACATTTTGTGACGTTGACGAGCAGTGCGCTTGCGTCGTAGAAACGTCATGTCGGCGAGCAACACGTGCGGGCGCTTGCCGCCGACATGACGCTTTTCATATAGGCCGTCGGGTTGTGTCGCCGAGCCGGCGGGTTTGGTGTGTCGACTGCATTGATTTTACCGACCTTCAGTGAAGTTCTACCACAAATAAAAATTTATTATTTACCGCACTAATTTCATAAACATACATAAACACACGCCTTTTTTCCCAGAAGGGGTAGGCAGAGGTGCTACCAGAACACCCACGTTTCGCCTTGTATATTCCGTCCCACGATGTGATAGGGGGCGAGCTTATCGCCATATCGGGCACAAATTCCTGACTCCGGGCTGATAATGAATAGAAAAATCCAATATCACTTTGCCCGACCTGGGATTCGAACCCGAGACCTCAGCTTTGCAATCATACCGTAGTACCACTACGCCACCGAGGCAGGCCACTAATTTCATGTATTTTTTTCGCAGAGTTTAACTCACACGATGATATTACTGTGCGAGTCGTTGACCAAGGAGCCGGACGGTGGATCGGCAGCGATTTGTGTCAAGGACTTCCTCGCCATGTACAAGTTCTTGGCGCCCATCGACGCCTCGAAGGACACCAAATACTTCAACGGGTATAAAGAAGGTATGTACAGTACCTTGGCATAGCAATAGGATTGCTATCGCATAGAGATGATTTATTGGTTTATTTGTCTATTTAGCTGCCTCGGTTGCGTAGTTGTACTACGCTACAAAGCTGAGGTCTCGGGTTCGAATCCCGGGTCGGGTAGTGATATTGGATTTTCTATTCATTATCAGCCCGGAGTCGGGAATTTGTGCCCAATGTGGCGTTAGGCTCGCCCCCTATCCCATCATGGGATAGAACACATAAGGCGAAACATGGGTGTCCTGGTTGCACCTCTGCCTACCTCTTCTGGGAAAAAGGCGTGATGTTTATGTATGTATGTATTTATCAATTGATCGCTGGATGCAGGCCGCCTCCAACAGGTCTATGTGGCGATCAATGGTGGAGGCCTATGTTCAGCTGTGGACATCCTATGGCTGAAGAGAGACAGAATGAATCCAAATCAAGGAAATTTGGAAAGCAGTACTGACTAGAGATACTTATGTCTACCCTTTCGACGATATTTGGGCCGGCAACACGTCTATGAGCCACCGTTGTGGATGTTCATGTGCAGTGATCACTTACCATCAGGAGACCTGTTTGCTCGTTTGCCGGACCTGTGCTATAAAAAATACAGTAGTGAGTTTATTTATGTAATAGATATAATAACATGTATAAGCTTTAAGTCATGGACTCCAAAACAGCGAGCGCGATTACGGTTTTGAAATAAAATCCTATTTTAATGACAAAATAAATGAGTTGAAAGTCACTTAATGCAGATCATTAATAATATAATAAATAAATAATACCCCACATTAAGATTACTTGAGTCTCGTGTCGTGGGTATCAGAAACTACGAGAGACTTTTCGGTCTCACAAACACCCAGACCCGACACAAATATTTGTGGGCCACACAAACATTTGTGTTGGTGCGGGAAAGAACCCGCAGCCTCTCTTTTCACAGTCGGCGTCTAACCAACTACGTCACGGAGGCTGTCCTTTCCAACAGGTCGCAATGAAAATTCTTAGGTTTGGTCCATGTTCAGCAAGGAATTACCTGTAACCTTAGTATTTGTATTACAATTTAATAAAATATTGTACCAGGTGAAAGTCCTCCACCTGACGAGTTGTCTGAAGAGGAAGAGACCTTGCCCACGTGGAGTGGGGCTCCTGAAGAAGTGAGTATCTTTAATAGTTATACTAAGTATATACTACAGTTTACACAATAGTTGAATGTATACTAGTGGTGTATTTTAAAATTCAGCGCCCCAGGCGGTAGTTTTTGCCGCCCCCTAAACAAAATTGAATTTTTCTGATTTTTTATATTCAAAACTGTTAATAAAAATTGAAGTTTAATGATGTATATCATTGAAAGGCTTAATATACTCGAAAAAACATGTGCAACCGTTTTTTGTAGAGCAATTAATTTTTAAATGCAAGAAATATTTTTTGTAAAACAATAAATTTCATTGCGGCGCACCTCGCAGGCTGGCCCCGGACCATGGCCCTTTTGGCCCTAGGGTAAATACGCCCATGGATACTAGTAATGGACTGAGTAGCGAGCACTGTACAAAATATTGAAAACTAGCTGTCGGGACCCATGCAAGTTTGTTAATAATACGCCCAACAGTCACATACATAGTCCTGATCCCACATTAAGATCAATTAAGTCTTGTGTCGTGGGTATCAGAAGCTACGAGGGACTTTTCGGTCTCACAAACACCCAGACCCGAGGCAAATACTTGTGGGCCTCACAAACATTTGTCTCGGTGCGGGGATCGAACCCGCGGCATCTCGTTTCACAGGCGGCGTCTAACCAACTGCGCCAGAGGCTGTCAGAAGATGTTGTTGGCTCTCCAATAGCTGCCTGTGTCCATCTGGCTTATTTGTAACCCATTACTCTCTACTACCTTCAGTGTCACGATTTCTGCATGGGTACAAAATACCCACCACAAGAAATCAGCTACTGAAATGCTAGTTATAAAACTTTCCTTCTAGATTGTATCAGACGATTTCTGGGAGGATACGAAAGACCTGCAAAGGCTGACTCTCATCAACGACAATGTGGCGCGCTCGGCCAGGCTTAGCGTCAAGCTGAATATGCCTATAGTGGGGAAGATCGAGAGATCCCCCTCCATAGAGAGGGCGGGACAGATTGAGAGGGAGAATTACTTAAGGGAGAGGAAAGGTTATGTCTTGTTTTTCCGTAGATAGACTCTTGAAAGATACAGAGCAGTATTTTAGTATTTTAGTAAATAGATTGAAAGGTATGGAGTCTTAAAGTACGGTTTACGAGAGAGTGTTTTATAGTTAAGTCAATTAGCCAGTAATTGAATTGAGCATTGAAGATCAGTGAATTTCTTAGCGACAATAACTTGTTGCATCGCAAGGAAATTAATCAGCATGACCTTAAATAGTTGAAAGGAGGAGTTGGAAAGATAATTGGCAACTTTCGTCTAAAACAAATATCTATCAGCCCATATACGTCCCACTGCAGGGCAAGGGATTCCTCTACAATCGAGAGTACGATTGAGAGGGGTTAGGCCATATAGTCCACCACGCTGGCCAAGTGCGGGTTGGCGGACTTTACACACCATGGAAATTCTTATAAATCGCTATGGTATACAGATTTCCTCACAATGTTTTCCTTCAACGTTATAGTGTGTGGTGATTGACTATCAATACACACTTGAGTCTTAAAAGTCAGAGGTATGTCCTGGGATTTGAAGCCGCGACCACCGTAAAGATTTTGCCAGCCGCGTCTAGCCCGTTATCAACAGGCCACCAAACAGGCTTAAAACAAAGCAGGATACAAAATATTTAGTAACAAGACATTATCTTCTGATAATAGTTCTTAAATTTTAATATAAAAGTTTCTTCGCAATGTTACAACATAAAACTTGTGTTACAACAACATAACACTCTACAGCGTTGGAATGCTACAGTAAAATGAATTCTGACAGTTAAATAAATAAATACACCCAACAGTCACATACATAGTCCTGATCCCACACTAACATCGAGTTTTATGACGTGGGTTAAAGGAAACTACGAGAGACTTTTCGGTCTCACAAACACCCAGACCCGAAACAAATACTTGTGGTTCAAACAAATAATTGTCTCGATGCGGATCGACCCCCGGCCCCTCGTTTCACAGTCGTCTAACCAACTGCGCCACGGAGGCTGTCTAGTGTCAAGTTGATTCATTAGTAAACCACCTAATAACAAGGTCTTTAAAAGACCAGTATTGTATTCTATTGTATCAGCCCATATACGACCCACTGCAGGGCACGGGCCTCCTCTACAATCGAAAGAATCGATTGAGAGTGGAGAGAGAGGCCATATAGTCCACCACGCTGGCCTAGTGCGGGTTGGCGGACTTACATATCGTAGAAATTCTTTAAAATCGCTACGGTATGCAGCTTTCCTCACGATGTTTTCCTTCACCGTTAAAGTGCGTGGTGATTGACTATCAATACACACGTAACTCCAAAAAGTCAGAGGTGTGCCCTGGGATTTGAACCCGCGACCACCGTGAACATGTAGGCAGCCGAGTCTGGTCCGTTACCTACAGGCCACCACGCACTTCCGCCACTAAAAGACCAGTAGTTATTAATATTTATAACTAACCAAATCAGTTTTAAAATGCTGTTTATTTGCAGGCAGAATAGTCCCGAATGAAGAGGTTGAAGTTAGTGGAATTGAAAAATGTTTTAATTTAATATATTCACTTATTTTTTCCTATGTAGATTTTAAGTGTGTAGACTGTAGACTATATGGTTCTATATACTGACTATATGTAGACTGCCTCGGTGGCGTAGTTAAACTACGGTATGATTGCAAAGCTGAGGTCTCGGGTGCGAATCCCGTTTTTCTATTCATTATCAGCTCGGAGTCAGGAATTTGTGCCCGATATGGCGATAGGGTCGCCCCCTATCACGTCGTGGAACACAGAAGGCGAAATGTGGTTGTCCTGGTAGCACCTCTGCCTACGCCTTCAGGGAAAAAGGCGTGAGTTTATGTATGTAGGTTTTAAGTAGAGCAATTTTACCGTCGTGTAGTTTAGAAGATTTACTTCTGTTAATTGTGGTAAAATGATGTTATTATGAACTTGAAGATTATTATACAAAATATCTTCTTCTAGAAACTTCTCCAAAGCCTACACCTACTGGATTTTTTATTACATCATGTTACAGCACAATTTGGCTCTTGATTTTACGAATTCGGGCTCTAAATAACTTTGCAATATTGTCTACAAAATAAAACAACTTAAAGATTAATAGTAATCTTCTCGTCACAAACTAAGTATTTAGATTTGGCCCACGAGGTTAATGACATGTGGGATGTGGACACAACAATTATTGTCCCGATTGTTGTTTCTGCACATGGACTGATACCAAAGAGCCTCGACCAACATGTCCAGAGGCTCTCAACTGGTAGTTGGGTCAAGAGCCAGATCTAAAAGGCGGTATAGCTGAATACGCCACGCATAGTGAGGTGGTTCCTCAATTTGGATCCCTAAAAACCGGTGGCTTGGGTCATGAGCCTCGCCACCGAAGGGTTAATCTTTTTTTAAATATTTTTATATAGGGTATATCAAGAATGCTTCGAAAACGAAGCCAGGTGGTAGTTTTAGTGACTTTAGACACAATGCAACTAATTTTTTTGCAAAAAAAGGACGTAATTTTTGTACTGTTTTTGTTGTCATCTTATTTGGGCGGTAAATACTTACATATTCCTAATATAATAGTGTACACTTTTTTATTTTTAAAGACGCTATAGTACGCAATGCTTTAAATTATAATTTTAGCAAAAAATATTGATTTACCACCCAAACAATGGACATTTAAAACATTACAAAAAAAAATCGTCGCCATTTTTGCAAAATCTTATGTTGCATCGTGTCTGTAGTCGCTAAAACTACTACCTGGCTTCGATTTCGGAGCAGTCTTGATATACCCTATATAAAAATATTTGAAAAAATATTAACCCTTCGGTGGCGAGGCTTAAGACCCAAGCCACCGGTGGTTAGGGATCCAAAGTGAGGAACCTCCTCACTATGCGTGCCGTGTTCATCAATACCGCCTTTTGGATGTGGCTCTTGACCCAACGACCAATTGAGTCTCTTGAGATGTTAGTCGAGGCTCAAATATACATACCCTGTATGTATATTGCTTTTTATCTATATGTATAAAAAAATACAAAATAAAAACTATGACAACCTTCTTTACAGAGGAAGCTTCGACAAATGAGCGCAGCGAGGTTTACGTCCATGGAAATGCCCAAAGAAGGTAAGAATAATTAAAACTTTTAATTCAAACGATTACTAAAGGAAGACGTAAAGTAAATACTCGTATTTCTATTATTTTCCACAGTCCACTCTACGCTATAATTACCTTGAACTAGAGTAGAATGTATGTATGTGTTGGCTCGATCAAGATGGTACTTACTCTTTTTTTTACATATTGTGTCCCACTGCTGGGCAAAGGCCTCCCCTTTATTGCCCCACTTGACCCTGTCCTCAGCTCTCGCCATTTTTGGCTCGAACGCATCCAACTCGTCTTTCCACCGCATCTTCGGTCTTCCGCGTTTTCTTCGGCCATTCTCGGGAATCCAGCTTGTAGCCAGCTTGGCCCAACGGTTTGGATGCATTCGAGGCACATGCCCTGCCCAATACCTTGATTATCCCAATTCCATTAAATAAGCCGCCTTGCGACTTACATCCGCAAGTTTTAGAGTGCAATTCAGATTGATTGATTCAGAAGATTTGCCAACGAGCAATGGAGCGCAGTATCCTCGGTGTAAGGCTGATCGACCGCATCCGAAACACTGAATTGCGCTCTAAAACCTACACTTGTATCATAGAAGTAGAACGTGGTGCGACGGTTTTGCTTTGGTGTTACGATCGGGCAGTGAATTTACCAATGGCAAAGTAGTTCCCTTTCTTAAAATAAAACAATTTTTTACGGATTTTATCACGAATTTTGTTTAATTTTTACATAATTTAACTTCCCCACGTTTTAATCATGCTACTACGAAAATAACAAAATTCGCGATAAAATCAGTAAAAATTAGTTTTATTTCAAGAAACTTTCCTCCCCTTTTCCGTACCATTATGAGAATCATGTGCACTTGCGATCGAAATGTACTATGTGTAGGTAAAGATTTATCATCATAGGCATCAGATTAGTCGTTTCATTTGCCGGTCATAATACGAAGGTATAAAGAAAAACTTAAATAAATACACCCAACAGTCACATTCATAGTCCTGACCCCACATTGAGAAGAATTTAGTCTTGTGTCGTGTACCAAGAACTACAAGAGACTTTTCAGTCTCACAAACATCCAGACTCGAAACAAATACCTGCGGGTCACACAATTATTTGTTTCGATGCGCGGATCGAACCCGCAGCTTTACGTTTCACAGCCGGCGTCTAACCAATTACGCCATGGTGGCTATCGAACTTTTATATTTATAACAATAAGTAGCGCCAAATATTTAAATAAATTACATGTTAAATGTATTTAATTAATTAGATGTTGCGAAAACAAAGGATGAAGCGGTGCCAGAGAAGAAAGAGTTAGAGATCTGCGTGTTCGATGAAGATGGAAACGAAATACCATATAATATATACGGTTATAAACAATTCATATTATGTAGTATAGTTGTTACTTTATCAGCAAATGTAGTCCAATTTACTGACGTTGATGATAATAAATAATACACTCAACAGTCACATACATAGTCCTGACCTCACATTAGGATCAATTAAGTCGTGGGTATCAGAAGCTACCGGAGACTATTCGGTCTCACAAATAACCAGACCCGAGACAAATGCCTGTGGGCATTATAAACATTTCCCTCGGTGCGGGGGCGATATCTAACCAATTGCGCCACGGAAGCTGCCATGATGAAGATGATAATTTAGTTGTTGGACACGACTTCTTCAATTGAGACGTATATAATAACCACTGGAATCAACTTCTTATACTGGTATCATTATTTCTCAAGCGTTACGGATAGATCCTTTGAAAAGTACCTCAAAATGGTTGTCACTAAGTAAACAATAGCTAGACTATAATCTATGTCTATAACTCCAAAACCGATAGGTTCCATTTACCAAACACTCATCAACCCAAAAACCTATATTTCTCACAATCAAACCTCGTCTAGTACTCCTTTTTTTTATTCTGGAACAGCACAGTGGCTGCATTGCACCTGATGGTAAGTGCTAATACCGTCCAGACAGAGTATCGAATAGCATCCGACGGCAGTCTCATAACATTCGATACAATCATGCCGGCCCGCTGAGATGCCTGTTCACTCCTACCATCTTCAAATAAATACAGGCGAACCAGAAGTAGAAGACTTTGAGGAGGTAGACGAAGAGTCTCCAGAGGAAGCTGTTCCTGCCCCGGGAGCGGAGGAACAGGCTAAGGAAGAGGAGGAGCATATTGATTTGAAAGAGAAGATAGCATTGTTCGTTGCCGAAGTAAATCATTGACGTGTTTTTAGTTTAGTATTTGAATTTAGGTGCTAAGTTAATGTAGATGTTGAGTGTTTATGTAACATTTTCTTTTCAACGAAAGCTGATAATTTCCCCTTTCAGCACCTTGAAGGAAGCCTTCTGTATAAGTGTATATATATTTCTACTTTTTTGACGAGAGGAAAGCCTTTAATCACCTTTATTGGTACTCCGAACGGACCTGAAAGTTATATGCCGATGTCACTGGCTTGTGAACCCAACTTGCATGCGCATATTGTGACCCCTACGAGTTTTTGTGAAAAAAATGTACTGGTTCTAGGTCTTCTATATGTAAGAGGCCGCCTGGGTAGGTACCAGCGCAATATCTATTTCTTCTAAATACACTGTTTTGTTCCGGTTTGAAGAACATTGTAGCTAGAATCACTACTGGACATAAAACTTAACATTTTATATCTCTGAATGGCGAGTGCATTGGAATTCCAAGCATTTCTGGTAAAACATGATGTTAGGTTTTGCTACTATCCATAAGCGAATGGCTCGTATCTTCCTTTATTTCAATAAAAAGAACTATGCCAGCATACTTCATCTAAACATGCTTAGAGTGAAAGAACACTCGTAGCTATCACGCGGGTAATAGGCTGCGTCAGATATCCCAGGACAAGAGGCATCCTGGTTTAAATACTCCGGTGTAACGACCCGGCGCAGAACAATTACTAGTCATGGGTAGAGAAAATTAAGAATGAAGATAAAAAATGAGCAATAACTAGATCCGTCCGTCCGTATGTCACACTGGGTGACCACTGTAAACCAGCGTTGTATTGTGATTCACGCAGCATAAAGCTGAGTGGTCACTCACATATCACAGCTACAGTGCGACATGCACATTCATTAATTATTTAGTATTTACAAAATCCAGTTTTAAGATATTTTGTTAGCACCTACAAAATATGTACGTCGTATGTTGTTGTGGCAAATAAATCAGTTTTCTTTCTTTCTAGATTTATTAACTCCATTTTATACAAATTCATCACTTGTCATTACATCCCCTTCTAATCCTCTCCTGCCCTTTCCTACCAGTCTTACCAAGCGCGAGCAGAGCGTCTGTCAGATTTGGAAAGAACCTTCGATGAAATAGCTGCCCTGGTTGACCGGTTTAAATCTGCTAGTTATGATCTTGGTTAGTCCTATTAAATTTGCGTAGCTTTTTAGAGATTTTAAATGTACCTACATTATTTTTAATGTAATTTGCCAAATTCTCAATTGGATATAACAGCGAAATTTGAAGTAGCTCTCTCGCGGCGACAAAGGAAAATTAATCTTCTTTTATTATGATTTTATTTTTAGCAATAGAGCCGTGCAGTGTCGGACGCCCGCCTACAAAGTGGACGGACGACCTGGTTAAGGTTGCAGGAAGTCGTTGGATACAGGTCAATGAGGAGATCCTTGGGGGAGGCCTATGTTCAGTGGAATTCCTGTGGCTGAAGAGAGAGAGACAGAGAGAGCTATAGAGGCAGCCTAGGATTATCAGAAATTGCTAGATGATCAACTAGCACTGGAATTGTTGAATTCAAATGCAGTAAAGCCATATGAACCATTGTAATCAGCGCGACATGAGCATGATAAGATCAACCTAGTTACACCTTTAAAATACCGAAATAAAAATATATTTACTTTCATATTTCTTTCGGTTATTGCTGGATGCCTAGGCGTCTATTCCCTCCCACTTTTCGCTATTAAATGTTCAACATGTGATTCTAAAGGGACCTCTTATATTCAAATGATAATTTTCGTAATTATCCTACAAAAAAGATTACAATGCCTTTCCACTGGACCTTCACAAACCAATTGCTTCCAGGAATGGTGGCTGGGCGCCAGATGTCGACAACGAGTGGGGAGTTCATCGTCCAGCATATTGAGAAGGAGATCATGGCGTATATAGACGAGCAGATCGCCATCCTACCAGACCCTGACCTTAAGAAGAAGAAGGTACAACTACAATATCAATGAAATATACCACATTAATATAGCACATTTTTTTATAGCATAATTCCGGCAAACAAGCAACCAGGTCACCTGATGTTAAGTGATCACTGCGCCCATGAACATCTACAACGCTTGGATCATGGATGTGTTGCCGGCCCATCAGATCGGGAGGGGAGCGGGAAGGAAAAAGGATGGGAAGGGGAAAGAGGTATTGCGCATCGGCAGTCTCACTCACCGAATGAAACGCAACAGCATAGTTGTCGCTTCACGTCGATCTCCTGTTAGACAGTGGTACCAACCTGGACGAGCCTACCCATACATGCTGAGTCATAGCTGACAACAGTGTGGCTATACCACTTAGATTCCGATGTATCCAATAATTTAGTTAATGAAAGAGTGTTCATTCTATAAGACAATGATTTGTCTAAGATTGAGTTAAAACTTTTCAAATATTTTTATTTCATTGTCTTCTTCAACCACAGGCAATTCTATGCTGTACATTGCTTTAAAGGCCTCCCGAGTGATGAATAGTAAGTGTCTTGCATTCACAATAGTCTAGGGCCTACATCTACTCCTAATATACCAAATATAGTTATAAATAATAGAGTATTTCCACCACAGGCGAAGCCCGAAGAAGTGGCGATGATACGAGACATACTAGAGACCTTCCTAGATGAGAACATGGACATCATCGTTCCCGAAATGGAAGAAGTCGAGGAAGAGGAACAACCTATACCAGAGGTGAGGAACTTGAAGAATCGAGATTTTCTACATAAACACACGCCTTTTTTCCAGAAGGGGTAGGCAGAGGTGCTACCAGAACACCCACGTTTCGCCTTGTATATTCCGTCCCACGGTGTGATAGGGGGCGAGCCTATCGCCATATCGGGCACAAATTCCTGACTCCGGGCTGGTAACGAAGAGAAAAATCCAATATCATTTTGCCCGACCCGGGATTCGAACCCGAGACCTCAGCTTTGCAATCGTACCGTAGTACCACTACACCACCGAGGCAGTCCAACGAGACTTTAATTTTCATGAATGCCTCGCTCCTATTGGTCATAGCATGAAGATAAATATTGTTTCTCTCGATGAATCATCCATCAGCACCAAAATAAATTTTCATTCGAACTAGTACTTTCTGAGTATAGTTCATTCAAGAAAACAACTCTTCAGCTTTATATATTATTTATCATAGTATAGATTTTTTTTTTACACTGGCACGGCATAATGACTGCACTGCACCTGATGGTAAGCGCAAATGCCGTAAAGACAGAGTATCGAATGGCATCAGACGGCGGTGCCATGCCAGTCGACACAATTATGCCGGCCTGCTGAGATGCTTCTTCACACTACGGCGGAAGGACCCAGGATTATAGGAAGGAGAAAACACGTGTGACGGCAAACAATTCCACAGCTTGACAGTGCGGCACAAAAAAGAATTTGCGAACTTTTTACTTCGCGCCGAGATGGTTTGGACCATCAAGCGGTATAGTTGACCGGGCGTGAAAAACCGACGCACCATATTACATTATGATAGTTAAGATGTAAAATTAAAAGTAACTTAATTAATACTCACGTAACTTCTAAATGTAAGAGGTCTGTCCTGGGCTCGAATTTTGAACCTCGATTTGGTAAATCGCCTCCTCCCCCTAGTTACGCTTTTAAACTCAGTCAATTTACTTGTAATAATAAAATAAGTTATAAAAGTTTCGTGACAAACACAGCACAAGACTTATTTATTAACCGTGCAACACATACCCACATTTTATTTATATGTTTTACTAATTACATAGTAAATTAATACTACACAAGTGCACTTTTCAAAATTAACATCTCCAAACTGCAGTGCAGTCATTGTGCCGTGCCAGTGTAAAAACAAAAAAAAAAGGTATTTATTAGTATGTTATATTTGAGTAATATATAACACGTACATATATTATTTCTTTTATTTTTTCTTTATCCCCTGTACTACCCCAATAATTCTTTATTATTAATAATGCAGTCCATCCAAAGGTTGCCTGGAAGATCGCAGGTAGCGACAGGGCCGCCAATTGTTATCATGCATTTAGATTTAAGAATTTTATCTGTTTAATGTTTCTTTTTTATATAATATTTTGGTGTACAAAAAGTATACAGGGTATATCAAGACTGCTACCGAAAACGAAGCCAGGTGGTAGTTTTAGTGACTGCAGACACTACGCAACTAAAAATTTTGCAAAAAAAAGTGTTTATTTTTGTATTTTTTTTCCTGTCATCTTCGTTTTCGATAGCAGTCTTGATAAAATAAATAAATAAATACACCCAACAGTCACATACATAGTCCTAGATCGAGTCTTGTGTCGTGAGAATCAGAAGCTACGAGATACTTTTCGGTCTCACAAGCACCCAGATCAGAGACAAATACTTGTGGGCCACACAAACATTTGTGCTGGTGCGGGGATCGAACCCGCGGCCTCTTGTTTCACAGTCGGCGTCTAACCAACTACTCCACGAAGGCTGTCAAATATATCTTGAATATAAATAAAATAAATAATCTAAGCAGTTTATAACCTACGCTTCAAATTTCATAAGCAATGTCCTTAGATCACAGTGGTGTACGCGGTTCCTGGTATAGGAGGCCCGGTAGATGAGGAGACTATCAAGGAGTTTGTGGACTACGCCCTGGACGTCTGCAAGGTCCAGGCGGACGTCTTCATGCCCAGGAACATCAGGCACTTCCTCTGCCCTCCGCTGGAGAAGTTAGTACACATGTCTTCTCTGTTTTTTTTTTTATTTAACCTATATCATCCCACTGCTGGGCAAAGGTCTTCCCCATCTCCCTCCACAGATCGCGCTCTAAAGAAATTTCAGACCACATGGGCTGGAACGCATTCAGGTCGTCTCTTATTCTCTGTTAGTAATGTAAAACCTTGATGGTGCTTGGCTGTTACTAATTGAACGCTTTTTCGATAATCATCAAAGTGATAGTGACACCAGATGGTAAGTTTAAGGTCCAAGCAGAAAACTACGGCTATCTCTTACAGGTCTCAATGATCTTGGAACGAGACCGAATGTAGATAGGTTGGTCTCGGAATCCGCCACTTGCGTGTTCACTATGGTGGAATTTAAATAAATACACTCAACAGTCACATACATACATAGTCCTGACCCCAGATTAAGATCAATTAAGTCTTGTGTCGTGTCAGCAGCTACGAAAGACTTTTCGGTCTCACAAACACCCAGACCCGAGACGAATACTTGTGGGCCTCACAAACATGTGTATCGGTGCGGGGATCGAACCCGCGGCCTCTCGTTTCACAGGCGGTGTCTAACCAACTGCGGCACGGAGGCTGTCAAACTTACACCTGTGGCCTATCTGTTCGACCGGGGTGACACCATTTCTTTCTTCGAGTCATTGGCTTAAAATTGTTTGCACTAAAACACTAACAATTTCCCGGTCCAGTAGGACGACAACACCTGTCTTACAGAAAACCGCTTTTACTAGGGGTATATCTCTCATATGTAAGAGGCCGCCTGGGTAGGTACCACTATTACGTCTATATCTCCCGCCAAACACCAATGTAAATTCACCGTTGTGTTCCGGTTTGAGAACATTGTAGCCAGAGTGACTACTGGACATACCGAGACTTAACAGCTTATGTCTCAGGATGGCGAGCGCAGTGGAATTCCAAGGATTGTAATTCGTGGTGTTTGGTTTTAATACTGTCCATGAGCGGTCGTATCGCTTACCATCAGGCGAGTGGCATGCTCGTCTCGTCATTCATAGTAATAAAAAAAAACTCACAGAAGCAGTTTTGCTATTTTTGATCTCCCACCCCAATATATATTTTGTGTCAAACTATCAGAGACTTCGGTTTTTAAACACCCAGACTCGAAACAATTGTCTGAAAGCGAGAGTCGTGGTGGCCTCTCGTTTCAAAGCCGATGTCTAACCGACCAGGGGGTTACTCTGTGATCCAAAACGAAACTCGAATATACGGACGTCCCACGTAAAACTGTACGAATGTGCCTATACTCTACAAAATGTTCGATTCCTCTATCGTACATCGTAACTATAGACTTAATACGGAGTGATTGATAAGTATCATAGAGAAGTGTTGATTTTTAGAAGTGGAAAACTTATAACTTAAGTTCCATTTACATGAAGAGTTTCACGCCTCGAAGACACGATTATCGCAAGGATATAAAAAAGTTGCATCATGTAAACATTGTGAGAACACGATAATCTATGGCGGTTATGTCATGCGATAATGGCGATTCTCGCCGCGAGAAACTCCTCGTAAATTGCACTTTACTTCAGACGTCGAAAGCCCGAACATTCGAGTTTCGTGTCGGATCATAGAGTAACTTCCCAGATGAGACATTGTAAAAGTAATTTAATTTCCAGATACGTTGAGAACGAATATGAAGATGAACAGAAAGAAGAAGCTCCGACTGCAGGAGCTATAACTGATTCATAAATATTTTAAATACACGCTTATCAGAGTTTCGCTAATATTGCAATTAAGATTAGTATTTGCATCGCCTATAATCGCATACTGCTATCACAGGACTCCTATAGAGTTCGATTGAGAGGGCTTAAGCCAAACGCCATGCTGGTCTAGTGCCCAGCGACTTTACATACCATAGAAATTCTTGAAAATCGCTTCGGTATGCAGGTTTCCTTACGATGTTTTCCTTCATCGTTGTAATGCATGATAATTGACATATAACTAAAATATCAGAAGTATGCCCTAGGATTTGAATCCGCGACCACCGTATCAGCAGTCGCGTCTGATCCATTGCCAGCAGGCCGCCACGCGCGTTACTAAGTTTAGTCTACTTTATGACCTTTGATGCTAACTCTTAACTGTTCTATTTAACAATATTACATTTTATTCCAAGGCATATTATTTATAGAAAACCCTTATTGGTCTCTACATGCACATTAAAGGAGAATGCCCATTTTACTATGAAACTTGGTATCGGTGCGAAGATTTTTGTCCCTCGATGAAACCTACTTTTTTGTGTAGGGAAAATATATGTTGTTGTATCATATACGTTTCACTGCAGGGCACAGGCCTCCTCTACAATCGAGAGTACGATTGAGAGTGGTTAGGCCACAAGTCCACCACACTGGAGGGAAAATATATATTTTCAATAAAAATAAACATAATTGCGACCCAGGGCCGGAGTTCTTGGAGAAATTAACTTGCAAGTCCAATAAAAAATATTTTTTTGTCTTCGGCTGTGTGATGATAATTACTTTATTTTATAAAAATCTGTCGCCCGGGATAAAACAGGAAAACGTTTAAGGACAAACCATAAATAATGCTATAGTGAATTTTAAGCAGTATCGGTATCGGGGTCAACGATATTTTTTACCGATACCATGAATGGACATTCTCCTTTGTGAGAAATTTTTCAAAATTTAATGCACTCCTAAAGATCCCAGTCTCATCTTAAAAATAATACTAGTAATTTAATATTGAACTTATTCCGCAAATAAATATAATTCAAAGTATTTTTAGCGTTTTATTGTTGTATCCTGATTGAAGCCAACATAATCCCTTAAATTTTGGCAATTCATATAAAAATGCAATTTATAAGTAGGTAGGTGTTACTGGCTGTGGGCAGGGCACATATCGCGAGGAACTGAAGGCTGATGGTAAGGTTCTTGAGTGGAGGCCACGTACCGACAAGCCCAGCCTTGGACTTCCACCCTCAAGGACGACATACTAAAGGTTGCAGTGTCGCTGGATGCTGCTTCCAACAGATCCTTGGGGGAGCCCATTTTTATACCACCAGCAAACACGCATACAGTTCGGCTTATGGTAAGCAGTTACCGTAGTCTATGGACTTCTGGAACAACATAGGCGTCGCGTTGCCGACGCTGTAAGAACCTTTTCACTCAATTTTGAAAAGCCCCATGTTGTCTTTTGGGGGAACCTAGGAAGGTAAGCCATTGTTGCACGGACTTCCTTGTTGAAGTTGACTGTAAGATATATTATCACTTGACAATTATATGAGGATAAATTTACCAGTCGGTGTATTCCCACCTTCCTTGAATTTTAGGTCCTTCCACCGCAGTTTCGAGTTGCAAGAGAACATGATGGTATATTACCAATCAACGTTTCCTGGACTTTCTTTCATCGTGATAAAATGCAAATGAAAATGGTGTTCTTAGCAAACCTTATACAAAACAGAATACTGACACCTTAATGGAACCAAGAAGGTTCCGTTCCTTAAATAGTAAATTTATCCGACAGTCGCACACAGTTCTGACTCCATCCTAAGAGACATAGATTTATGTCATGGGTATCAGAAACTACGAGACACTTTTTGGCCTCATAACACCTAGACAGGAATCAAATATTTGTGGGTTAAACAACATTTATCTCAGTGCAGGATTCGAACCCGCTACCTCTCGTTTCAATGCCAGCTCACAACTATCTGCGCCACGGAGACTATCAACGAAATAAACATTTTAAAATCCAGGATTAAAATATGTTTTTAGGACTCATATTTGAACTAGATATAGAGGGATATCGTAAATGGTATCAGGATTTCGGAAAAGGTAATCCAGGTCTAATAAAAAATACCTAAACTTTACATTGGTTTTTTATTTTAATATATGGAATAATAAATAAACCCCCCCAATGTATACCGTCCTATCACCGATGCACTTGTCGGTCACTGGACTATCGCAATTTAACCAACTGCGCCTGCGTACAAAACTCCTTTTTAAATGCAACAAAATTGTCTATTACAAACATTTTTTTTCTGTGCCTAACAATATTTCAAATGCCAATTGTGTTCTAAATTTAAAAATTCAAAATTAAGAGTTTCGAATTTTGAGTTGTGTAGAGTAAAAACGTCAACAGCTGTTTTATATTTTTAATGTTACTTCTTTAACACTGGCAACCCAGACGCAGCTGACACAAAATGGCGACGATCAATCATTGAGCATTTATTTCAACCGGTACTAATTAACATCCCACCATTTTTACCGCGATTTATTACCATCACCACACCCGATGGCGTTCTAAGCAACGTAAATTTTTCATTTAAAGCATCATTGACGCGGTTCCCGAACGACGGACGCCATATTAAAGTATCTGTCAAAAATTGGCGCCACTGATCTAACGTCATTAAAATTTAACAATTTGGCAGCATTTTTAAAAAATCACTGATAAAATTAATGTTATTTTTTTCTTTCGTATTTTTACTACTACAAAAATAATTTTCATTTAGTTTGCGTTCAATTTTCTATCACTTTCGTATAACAAGATGGCGCGTCCATTGATGGTCCTTCGGAAACCGCGCCAGCTTTGTACCACTCCAAAACTCCTCTACATTATTACAGTACAGCGAAATAATTAATATACACATTGCATGTATTTGGATTTTACTTTGGGTAACTAAATTCTATATACAAGTAATAAATATCCATTTCTCGCAAACACCACTTACGTTTGTCGGTTACTTTTGTTCGAAAAAATAATCCTTAGCATTAAAAAAAAGCAACAACGCAAAAATCTTTACAAGCCCACTAAATTAATAACACTTCAATGGATAAAGGGTTTTTTTTTTCAAAATTTACATATAATATACTTACAGGCGTAAACAAACATCTGCCAAGTGACATAACGTACAATGTGACACATGTCAAACTGACAGTGACAGACACCAGGAGTTCACTCGCAAACCATCTCCGTTTAGGAATCGACAAGGATTTTTACACTAATTAAAAACTTAAATTATTTAACACTGGAAGAAAATGGAATGGACTTTTAAAGATGGCCGCTGTAAATCCTTATGTTACTTCTGTTCAGAGTTCAGACTGCTTCATAAATGAAATTGATGTCAATATTTATAGGTAAACTAATATAGTTAAAACCTTTTTTAAATTTAACCATAAAGGGTCAACGTCAGATATTTGCAAAGTAAAAAACTACAATACATGCTAATGTAGCAGGGCATGAATCAACTGTAGACAATTTTCATGAGACATATTGACTTGTCATATTATTTGTTGTATACCTGACGTCAACCATTTTAGGACTATTCATGTGACACTACCTTTATGGCAAATCAAGTGTTTGGAAATTCCAGATGTATTCTGGACAAAGATACTGTAAGTAATATTAAAATAAGGTGTTCATAAACAGACCTTTGGCCATCCAAGGATATAAAGCGCCAACTTTAAAACATACATTCCAAAGAGCAAATATATTACAATTGCTGCAACAATTCAATAATAGTGAGAGCGAAGCGTTCCGCGTTACTTCTTATACATTAAGAAAAATGCTAACACTTAAAACATTTCGTATAAACTTAGGCATTACTTAACAAGTATAGCTTACATTAACTTAGGGCGGCTGACGTTTTACGATTGATAAAAACAGAAAACTAAAACACACGAATGTAAATCAAATATATCATTAGACATTATCTCTATTTTTTTTAGACTTTCCCTCCCACACTCCCAACACTGCAATTCCTGTCAGTCAGGATCACCAGCACGCAAAGAATTGGCAACGAGCTCCGGAGCCCGGCGAGTCTCTTAGAGACACTAGATCGTCTTTAACCCGCATCGAAATTAATCAAACAGAAATAAAACAAATAGGAGGAGTGGGAAACAATAATTGTCCACTTCCCTCCGCAACAAAGCTGACCAAATCTTGAGTTGAGAGATAGTATTCTCCAATATAAAGATATACAATTGGAGAAGCCAGATGTCAAACACCAAGGGATAAACAATTACATTATCTCTGTCAAACTTTTCGTTCTGTAAGAAACAAATGAAGTTCTACCAAAACAATTTACCTTCTAATTAAAACCCAATGATAAACTTAACTAAAATTTAAAAACAAAAGTACTAGATGTTTTAAAATATCTAGCAAATTAGCATCCATACATGAAAATTACGTCGCCATTGGAAATCTACAAAAATTCTCAACGAACTTAGCGTCCACAATTATAAGTAGCGTTGGCAGTGATATTAACTTACCTAAGGGAGGAAACTTGATAATGGAAGACGAAGTGCATCACACTTTAGATGAAACAAAGGATTTGCAAGCACACATAGCTATTAAAAGTGTAGATTCATATTCTCAAGAAACAGAAGTTACCCTTTAATAAATAATAAATAAATACACCCAACAGTCACATACATAGTCCTGACCCCGCAATAAGATCGAATCTTGTGTCGTGTATCAGAAACTACGAGAGCCTTTTTGGTCTCACAAACCCAGACCCGAAACAAATACCCGTGGATCACACAAACATTTGTTTCAGTGCGAGGATCGAACCTGCCCCTCGGCGTCTAACCAACTCGTCACGCTGTCATTTTTTTGAGTAGCTAATCACTCAAAAATAATGCACGCAAATTAATTATATAATACATCCAATAATTACATACTGGCGCCACAGTAAAATAGTAAGTCTTGTGGCGTGGGTATCAGAAACTACGGGGAAACGAAATTTTTTAACGATGGTCAGAAATCACTGGACACTGGTAGCTTCCAAAATGCTAAGGCTATTAGTTTGAGGCCTTTATTGAGTATTTGACTTACTGTGATTAAAAAAAAAAATTGGTTTCAGGAATAATTATAGATGCTGTCACACATTAAAACAATCTAAAATACCTTAGTCATGCAGTTTAACATATAATTGTACCCATGCTATTATATCAACCAGAAAATATTGCTTTTACAATAACTCATATTTTTTTATCAATCAGTGATCAAGAATACCTTGCATTTGAGCTCAATGAGTTCACGAAATACCTTCGATTGCTGCTATTTGACAGCAATCTTAACCAATGGCGTATCATTCCCTCTGAGGCTTGATAGACAATCAAATATGATGACAGTTGAAGATGTCAAATATGCGACAGTGATTTTAAAACTCAAATATATTTTAATTAAAGAGTTGCATAACTTGAATACTGACATTATAATCAAAGTTACCTTCATCATTTAAAAGGTCACAGAATTAGTAAACGCAGAATGGACAACATCATGAAAATAATCTTAATACCTGAGATTTTAACAACAGTGAATCTTATAAACCACATTAAGGCAGTAAAGTTATAGTTTAGTACCCAACAAAAGAACTACAGTCATAAACAGACCAAAACAAGTTTGGAAACAATTGCAATAATCACAATTATATCGTTATACAAGATCAAAGGATTAAGGGACAAAACGTAAAATCTAAAAGCTATTAAAGATAGGAATATATCAATCGTAAAACATCAAGCGTCACCCGCAATGGGACATACAGGATTCATATTTGGTACTCAGCATTCTCGATCCAGTAAGCACTGGATATATTAATCGTGGTGACGATTATATTCATGTTATTTTAACATCACAATTCTAGATGGTAGATGGTAGAAACAATTATAAGTAAAACCTCGTACAGAGCATGGTGGTAGCTGTTACCATTAAAATAATTTAAATATATTCAACATATATTTTGATATTTTTCAACATTGATTTAGTTCTATCTAGCAACTGAAATGCTGGAGTGCCGAAAAACGGTCTTGAAAGAATATGTTGCATTGTTGTCCTTGACTTACATGAATGTTAGACAAGGACATAAAAAACGTGGACAATACGTAACATTGGCCGTGTGTTAGACAGGGACAACGTCATGTTTGTAAGCTTCCTTAAAGAACGTTTTTCGTTTACATATTATGCAAAATATACTGAAGCATAGAGCTTACATTAAATATTTTTCCAATTGTTCGATAGATTGTAATTCATTTTTATTGAGTCTTAATAATTTTGTTTTAGTTAAATGTCGCCATTTCTCCATCACTCTATATAATATAATCCTGATCTCTGACCATAATATAGAAATGTAATTATTAACTCATGCATATTGTCAAAAATGATCATAAACTACAATGGTCACAATCAAGCATTTTATGGATTTCTTTAACTGTAGTTTAAACTATCAGATATCTGAAGGATAAATCTGATACATTATCTGAATTTAATGTAATATTTATTTTCAGATGGGGACAAGCTTACATTATCCATTAATATGTATCCATAATAGATAGCTCGTATCATCAAAGCCTTATCGACCAACATGACCATTTACTGCCTTATTCATAGTCCATTTTAAACCTATTTTAGTTATCGAATATTTTGTCCCTTTCGTACGACTTTTGAATCCAGTTTGAGCGAAGAAGACAAAACATTTCAAACACTAAAACAGGTTTTAAAAACTGACTATGATTAAGTTCGATGGCGTTTACCTGTCAGTTTATTATTGCATAGTTTTAATTACTCAGGCAAAGGAAACATTACAAATCCTTAAAACATACAATATAATCGTCACCAAGCCGACCTTAATTAGATTTTCTCGCCGTTCAGCGGTTATTAAGAATTGAACAACACTTGCAATATGTCCCTACTTGAATAAAAATAGGCACGGATCTAGGGTGGATTGGGGTCATCGATTCTGGTGGTCAAATTAGCTTGAAAACATTTTTTTTTATAACAAACGTTAAGTCAGTAGCACCAATAATACAAATCAATTTGAATTACATAAAAGTATTTTCTAGAAATGAAATAATTATTTTGTATAGTTCTATGAATTTGCAGACTGGAAAATATACAAAAAATTGCATAATTACAAATTCGTTAAAATTAAAGGACACATAATTCTTACCCATTAAAAGTATTTTAATATCTGATAAAAAAATTGAAAACAAAAGCTCTATAGATATTTTCAGAGTATTATTCTGGGCCAGAACCAATGTATGTACGTATGTAATGAGTGAAATATTAATATATTGCGAATCCATTTCTAAAAAAATGTAAATCTTTATGACGGCCTACGTCAAAAGAACGCATTTTTTCTAAATAAGTCTCAACTGCTTAAAAAAGTACAGTAGGCACCAGATATAAAAAGCGAACCGTGACCCCTACCCACCCAATTTGTCGTTTAGATCCGTCCCTGGTAAATCCCGAGGCCAAATAATTACTATGGGCACCTAGCATAGAGACCCTAACTAGAATTGGAAAAAATAAACAGATAAATACCTACATTTAATTATCAATAAGGAAGCGTCTTGAAATTGGAACGATATTTTTTTTATCGATTAGAAAACATGTTTTTCTAAACTAAGCTTCGTGAAGATACCATGTTTTTGAATTGACTCGTTTTTTAACCTACGCAGTAATTTAATTTTGTCCGTTACAATTTACAAAAACAACGCATTTTTACTTAGGTAATTTACAAAAAAAAAGACAAAAAAATTGTTCCGCATTTCTTGTAACCAAAGTAATAATTTTACACTAAGGAATGCACTATATCAATTAACATACATATCTATACAATTACTACATTTCTGCAATCATTCTCCAAAAGTATAAAACTCCAAAAACATGGACACTTCACGACATTCAATATCATCTTGGACATTTTAGAAAATATCTAATAAAAATAGCACGTAACAGGGAAGAGTATTTTCCGAACAAAATGCGCTAAATTTGTTTTAATTACACCATCAAAACGATCAAAAAACGGATTTGACACAACTTCTAAATTCGCGTTTTAGAAAAACAAAAACTTTTTGGAAGATAGCGGGCACCCTAGTGAGACTGATTCGATTCCCTTTTCGACGATACTCACTCAACGAAAACATTACGAAAGCTTAATTTTTGCATTTTGGTGTTTTTTACGCGCTTAAATTACTTTTTTTTATTATAACGTTTCCACAAACCTTTTTATTACTACGCCCCCAAACCCCCCTTCTGACCGTACGATTCAAAACTAAGTTTTTGCCGCGTCGCTCCTCATGGTTTTATTATCGAAAAGAGTTAAAAAAATAGTCAACATTTTGCATCAAATCAACCATTTTCTATTAGAGCTAATATTACAGCAAGACAGCCGTGCATTCGTTTTGTATCTTTCATTACAGCAACAGTTTTTACTTGACATCTCACATTATTTTGACACATGTCAATTTCAAACCCACATCATTTTGACAGACGTCTTTTTGGCTGACCAAGGCTTAAACCACAGAGTGCTTCAAAATATTTGCTACGAATACAAAATAACATCGAAAAACAAAACCACGAGAACGCAACGCGACCTATTTAATTATTAAACTCTGTCAATGGAAAACAAAAAATTCACAACAGTAAAATTTGACTAGTTGGCGTACCGTCTCTGTCAAATTTGAGCTCACAAAGATGGATCGATCTAACTCGCTTCCGCGCAAAACGAAACGTATCCAACACGTTGAAAAAACTAAGCGACGCGCGACTTGGATCGTCGCGCTTACCTCCCGCACACTTTCAAACCATTGAGCTGTCATGTCGGTACAAAATCATGGAATAACTTACAATAACGATAACAGAATCTATCTTATTCTAGCGCCGAGCAGGACGGTCACCGCCGTATGCTAAGCGTGAATTGCCCCGTAAGCTAAAATTCGAAGGAGAAATGTAATCTTTCGGGCCCTCGCAACGTTAAGGAACATGACTACGAACACTCGTATTGCAAATCAAAATACTGTTTAGGCACGTGATCCAATAGACGTCAACGGCCAGTCCCTATAACCTATCTATCTTTAACAAGAGATTTCTTTAGACATTTCGATGCATTTTATGACAAACAAATATAGAGACACCATATTTATATGTCGCTATATATTTATAGATAACTTTAAGATAAATATACATGTCTATTTTTATCTGAAGCACAGCATATCGCCATAGCAATAGTCGATATTTTAACTTCTCAAAGATAGATAGGACATGCAGACCGGCCTTAATCTCGGAGCATGTTCGCATCACGTTCCCTTAGCCAATATTAATAAACAACCCTAATCCCTACCTAAACATCTCAATGAACCAATCAAAACGATCCAAATGTGGGCGTGTCGATAAACATCAGACGCGATTGGTGTATTTTTCAGATGTGTATTTTTGGCTCGATCTTCAGTCAGGGATTGAGACAGTTTATTGATACAGTCCAGAGTTACTTGTAGTCCCGTGTGGCGGCGGAAGCGATGTGTGGCGGCATCAGGCGGCGAGCAGGCGGGCCAGGCGCGCCAGCATGTCGAGGGCGCTGCGGAACACCTTGCGCAGCATTTGCGAACGGTAGAATATAAATCTCCATACGAACAGTACAGCCGCTATTTGTGTCACCACGTGGACTATGTGTAATCTGGAATGAGGCAATAATTCTTGGATTAGGATTTCAGTGGAGTGCCAAGCACTGATTTGTTATTCAATGTTTTGTTTCGTTTTGCTACTGTCCTTGAGCGGTCGTATCGCTTACCATCAGGAGTATGACATGCTTGTCGGGATATTTGGTAGTGTTAGAGCCCCGCTATTGTCAGTCATGACGCAGCATGAACGGGCAGGCTCATCCAGGGCGTTACGACTGTCTCACAGGAAATCGACGTGAAGCGACAGCCCATCTGTCGCATTTCGTTCGGTGAGTGAGATTGCTGGATACCCAATACCCCTTTCCTCTCCCCATCCTTTTTCCTTCCCGCTCCCCTCCCATTGGTCCGGCAAAATATCCACGATCCAGCATTGTGGATTGTCATTCGCGGCAGTGATCACTTACAATCAGGTGACCTGTTTGCTCGTTTGCCGGACTTATAAATTAAAAAAAATCATCGCAATAAAAAAATCTCACCTTCGTAAAAGCGTCCTGGACTTCCCGAGCGTGTCAGGGCTCTCCTTGAACAGGAACCTTCGAATTCCGAGGACATAAGACTCTATATACGCGTCCCAGTCGATGTTGCGTACATTGAAATCGAAGGTGTGGCGGTCGTCGAGGGACAAAGAGGCACATAAAGCTTGCACGTTGTCGTCTGCGAACGACCATTGCCGCGTCGTGAAGTACTCCAGGCATGCGGCCGCTTTTTCCAGCTTCGTTTGGACTCTCATCATCCTGGAATTTTTGAGAAAACGGTATAGTTTCTTGTACGAGAATTTTACTTTAATGCAAAAGTACATCTCTGTTCAAATAGAGCAGCATTTATTTATTTAACACTGCACAAATTGAAATACTACAAGCGGACTTAATGCCTCAGGAAATTTTCTCCCAGTCAAACTTAGGGTAGTGCAGGGAGACGGAAGCAAGTGCTTATTAGTTGGTAAATAAATGAATAACGAGCTTATATACTTGCACAATAATTTACATGGGCTATATGGTCCATGGATGGATTGGAATGGATGAGATAGCAATGGAAGAGTGAAGGAAGTCAGAGCTATGAGGCGGACACGTAAGAAGCAGATTGCTCAACGATATTTGACAGCAGACAATTGTCTGCCAATCCTTAGATTCTGCAGCACCGAATGCGCCGTGCGAAACACATAGCAAACTGAACCCTATGCTCATATGTATAAGCACTACTCACATGGGCTTCTTGCCAGTGGACTTGGCGATGAGGTCCATGAAGGCGGCGGGCGCGCGATGCTGCAGGAGTGACAGGGCTCCGTGCTTCACGCGGCTGCTCGTGATGTCTCCGCCGGGGTACCAGAGGACATCGGCTGTGGACGAGACGTTGCACAAATTAAACCCAATCATCGATCGAAAGCTGTAAATTCTTTGAAATGTCGGGAAGTCTAAAATTAAAATATCCGCGTTGAAATTCGTAAAACTAGGTTTATTTCAATGTGTAACATTGTGTGTCGATTTCACCAAAACAATTTGTGCGTCTGCAATTCACAGACGGCAGTAGTGAAACTTCAGAAAATTTGCCTGCGATTGAAATATAATACAAGTATATAGTGTTTCCTTCAATCGTCGTCTCCTCTTTCTTCTTTATTATCCCATTTTTCCAAGATTAAGACCAATCGGATCAAAAACTGAAAAGTTTAAAATGACGGCTGTGTTCAATTCTGAATATCAGTTTATAACGTCAGACAAACGTTTCACTCGGGTATCGAAATTGAGACCAATCAGACCGATAACTTCAAAATCACAAAGTTCAAAATGGCGGCCAAAATGTTCAATTGTAACTACCAATTTATATCGGAAGAAAAGTTCAGAAGAAGAAAAAATAAACTTACTGAAGGGATGTTTCCTCATATATTTAAAACTCGTCTTGACGAAGTCCCGCCACGTGATCGGGTTCTGCTGGCCTGTGCAACAGTTGTAGACCATCACGCCGTCGCCCCTGCAATGGAATTACAATTTTAAAGTAAATAAATCAATACACCAATCCCTCCTATTAATTTAACTTTATGATTGATTTCGTTGCGGGTTAAAGATAAGTTAGACATTCCCGGAGACTCGCTGAGCTTCAATGCTCGGTGTCATTACAATGCGTGCTTGTTGATCCTGGCTTACAGGAGTTGCAGTGGTGGGTGTGAGGACGGGACAGTCTTCAGAGCACCCAACTGTGACATACATAGTCCTGACCCCACACTAAGATCAATCAAGTCTTGTGTCGTGGGCATCATGAACTACGAGAGACTTTACGGTCTCACAAACACCCAGACACGAAACGAATACTTGTGGTATCACACAAATATTTTTTTCGGTGCGGGGATCGAACCCGCAACCACACGTTTCACAGCCGGCGTCCAACCAACTGCGCCACGGACGCTGTCAAGTGACTGACATAGATTTTATTTTTGGTTGGCAAATATTTATCTGAGTTTTGAGTGACCTTATTCGTTTGATTTCGATTTAAAAGATTTAACGCAATTTCGTATTAATTAAAAGACAAAGCTCTCGATGGAAGTAAGGACCTAAAGACAGTAAGGACAGTAAGGAGAAGACGTAAAAGAGGAATTTACGATAGTCCATATTTTTTATCACATGTAATTAGATTTTTCATTAATATTAATATTTCTTTCAACCTAACAGCTCCATCAAACGCTACTTAAACATCTCACGTAGATGTCAATTGCTGACAATGATTTCTCCACAAACAAAGACAATCAAACATATTTTGTCTGTGTTTGGGAACATAGCAGCCTTTCGTTTCACAGCCGTCGTCTAACCAACTACACCACGAAAGTTATCAATGAACAAAGAATCTTACCGTCTCATATGTGTCCTCCACGCACAGACGATCATCAGGTTGATCACAGTATCAACTGGGACCAGGTCCGCGATCCTCGTGCCGCAGCCCAGCATCGTCCTGAAGATGCCCTTGCCGACGGCAGCGATGATACCGTTCGGACCGTTCCAGTTGTCCACCCAGCCTTTGACGGGCTCCCGGAGGGATGATAGCACTGGGGATTAAAGAAAATTTCCTTTGTAGTAACCCTGGACGCATGCTGGCCGTTAGCTGAAGTCCTGCGCCGAGCTGGGAAACAGCGCCAACTAATGCAGACCATCAAAAGGAGAAAATTTGCTTATCTGGGTGACGTGTTCAGGCACGATACATACGAACTTCTGCAACTAATTATGATGGACAAAGTGGCCGGCAAAAGAACCGTTGGTCATAGGAAGAAGTCATGGTTGCGTAACGTCGTTGAATGGACGGGGATCGCGAGTGACTCGGAGCTCTTCCATCTGGCAAAAGACAGAGTGAAATATGCGGAGCTGACCACCAGCCTTCACTAGTTGGAGAGGCACTGGAAGAAGGACGCTGGACTAGTGTGGGAATACTACTTAATCAAAGAGTAGGGACCATACAAAAATTAACGCTTGTAATCATTATATAGGCCTCCTCCGAGGATTAAATTTACGTTGAAGCAGGGTGGATTACTGGTAAATTGCTGGTCAATCAAGGAAGTTCCAGTGCCTCACAAAAAACGCCTTTTATCTTTACACTTTGGCAAAGGAAACCATCGTGGGGAAACCTGCATACCATAATGTCTTAACGAGACTTTCAATTTTTGAGAGGCTGACGAAGAAACTACATCCCAGGAGTTGTATATTATGTTCTTTGATAGCAGTAATATACCGTTATTTCCTGATTAATTTCCTTGGGGTTTAAAGGCAAGCTTTGAAAGAAGGCTGAAAGTAGTAGAGCCACGCTGTTGTCAGCCTTGACTCAGCATGCCATGACGCATGCACGGACATGCTTGTCCGGGGTGGCACCACTGTCTCACAGGAGACCGGCGTCAAGCGTCAGCTTGGTGCGCCAGCAGGTGAGTAAGACTGCCGGATGCCCAATACCCCTTTCCTGTTCTTTCTAGCTTCCACCCGATCTGATGGGTCGGCAACACATCCATGATCATGGCTTTGTGAATGGTCATGGGCGGCAGTGATCACTTACAATCAGGTGACCTGCTTGCTTGTTTGCCGGACCTATGATATAAAAAAAAGCTAGTTTCCCTAACAGGCTCGCCATGCTTTGATGCTTATAATCAATAATTATTTAAGTGTCTTATTATCTTCACCAACTGAAGTATGATACTCTCGTTTTACTTGGCTTATTTCATAGTAAGACCCATTGCATCTGGTGCTATGGTAGAGTTGTATTGCAGTCAATTTTATCTGACTTCGCAAAGACTTTCAATCTCATAGAAAAAGTGAATTTGGTTGATGTTCAAATATCCCTACCACACCACCCCACTTACACCCTCCTCTATCACCCCCCCCCCCCTTCCTTCTGTACTGTATCAGCCCATATACGTCCGACTGCAGGGCACGGGCCTCCTCTGACCTCTACCACCCTCTGTTGAACCTAGGTAACAAAAGGTGTCAATGGCTTCCAAAGGAGTATCACCTAGCGTTATGACTGGTCTATCAATACCTCCTTGGGCCATTACTACCGTCTACTTTGCATTTATGGATATTTCATGGATTGATAGGGTTACCACCCCTTCTATTATACAGGAAGCGCAGGAAAATGGCGAACTTGCTCAGTTGGGTACAAGGGCATAATATTAATATGATAATAAAGAAATACCTATCCGTTTTGAAGTCATGCCCTTATAAAGTTTTAAGAATTACTACCACCTTTTCGAATAAAACCGGTTGGGATGGGTAAAGCACAAGATTTTAACATATACGTATTTTTTCGTTTCGTCTTTTATTAAATAGTTAACGAAATAAACTGTGAAATTCATTTTGAACAACAACAAAACTTTGAAAGGCTTCGCCTTAACATTTGTTACAGAGGTACATAGGTATCTATTTGGCGTAACACGTTAAGGGGAAGCACGTGTGTTGGTAATTGTTAGTTTCTCGGCATCTTTGTTATTATCAGACTACGCTATGGAAATGCATTTTAATCTAGACTCAAACACAATTTACTAAAATGTATATTAGCAAGTGCGCCGTTTGAAACACGTAATATTTACATTTTTATCACGAGCGCGCCTGTAACCTGTTCCACGGAATCAATTAATCATATTTATCGCCGAAAAAGTGTTGAATCAACAACAACTGATAACGTATCAAATCAGGCGCGATATGTGTGTCAGTGTACCAGCACTGTTTGAAACGCTTTGGCCACTGGTACTCAAAAGGTAAGGAAAAGTATTTCCTAGATTAAAAAAAAAATATTAATACTCAAATATGATGTTGAATACCTACATATAATACGATTTGTAACCGATCGATGTCTGTACATGGAAGATAAATGGGAAAAACTAATATGAACTAACTAAACACGAACTCCGCTGGCTCAGTGACCCAAAGTGGGTCTTGGCCTCCGAAACGAGAGTTCTCCAGCTGTCTCTATTGTGCACCACCTCTTGCCAATTACAGAATTGAAGTTGGCGCAAATGGAGAAATAGACATTGGTGGATTACCCAGGCGGCCTCTCACACATGAGATACCTGCCACCAGTATCTGCTGGGCGGAGCCTGGCCGTAGTAACCAATTTTCTTTTAATCCTTACATTTTAAAAGCTCCATGTAGAGAACCGATGGCATGAGATTACGCACTATCAACATTATTACTAAATGCTTTTTATCACCCTTTATCAATCTGCATGTAGTAATGCCATCGAAATGTGTCATCGATGACTCAATGTTTAAATATCACACACTCCTTAGGTAAATAAATAACCACAGCCAACAAGACTCATCATATTTGTGTACATATTATTTATTGGAATTGTTTGCCGTCACACGTGTTCCCTCCTTCCTATAATCCTGGGTCCTTCCGCCGTAGTGTGAAGAAGCATCTCAGCAGGCCGGCATAATTGTGTCGAATGGCATGGGACCGCCGTCTGATGCCATTCGATACTCTGTCTGGACGGCATTTGCGCAGGTGCAGTGCAGTCATTATGCCGTGCCAGTGTAAAAAAAATAGAAGCTCTACGAACTACAGTCAAACCGTCTAGGTGGTTTTGTAGGGTATATGTATAATTAAACCTAAATTTTGTCTAGTTAATAAATAATAGTTGAAGTGGCAATGGGCGGGGCACATAGCACGAAGAACTGATGGCCGATGGGGCCAAAAAGTTCTCGAATGGAGGCCACGAAGCGGAAAGCGCAGCGTGGGACGTCCACCCACTAGGTGGTCAGACGACTTGGTAAAGGTCGCGGGACGTCGCTGGATGCAGGCTGCCTCCAACAGGTCACTGTGGAAATCATTAGGAGAGGCCTATGTTCAGCAGTGGACTTCCTTTGGCTGATGGATGGATGATGGATGATGGATGAATAAATAATAGTAATAAACAGTCACATACATAGTCCTGACCCTACATTGAGGTAAAAATCGTAAGTCGCGTGTATTAGACACTACAAGAAACTTTTCATACATACATACAAACATAAATACCGCCGTGGCGCAGTTGTTTAGACGCCGGCTGTGAAAAGTGAAGCTGCGGGTTCGATCCCCGCTCCGAGACAAATATTTGCGTGATCCACAGGTATTTGTTTCGGGTCTGGGTGTCTGTGAGACCGAAAAGTCTCTCGTAGTTCTGATACCCACGACACAAGACTCGATCATAGTATGAGGTCATTACTATGTATGTCACTGTTGGGTGTGTTTGTTAAAATTAAATACAATACATGCTAGAGACTTTTCGACCCATTCAAACACCCAAACCCGAAACAATAACTTTAGGTTCACAATAATATTTTTGTCGGTGCGCGGATCGAACCCGCGGCCGCTCATTTCACAACCGCCATGATTGATGATTGAGAAAAATAGTACCTACTTTTAAAATAATAAACCATACTACAATGCGATTACAACGCCGAGGTCTCGGGTTCGAAATTCAGATCGGGCAAAGTGATCTTGGATTTTTCTATTAATTATCAACACGGAGTCAGAAATTTATGCCTGATATAGAGATAGGCTCGTCCCCTATCACATCGTGAAACGTAACACACAAGGCGAAGCGTGGGCAAGCGTGGAAGCAACTCCGCCTACCCCTTCCGAGAAAAGGCGTCAAGTTAAAGTACTTATGTACACATGTAATGAACAAATAATGTGCTCTATACACCAAACCCGGCGGCCCGGCGGCCTATAAGTAAAGCATCATGTCGGCGGCAAGCGCCCGCACGTGTTGCTCGCCGACATGACATTTCTAAAACGCAAGCGCACTGCTCGTCAACGTCATAAATGTTTCTTATTACTTCGAGCCGCTGCCATGACGCCGTCAATGTTTTCCGACTTACAATGACCGAAGCCGCCGATTAGCCCGCCGACAAAATGTGGCCGACATATGCAGGCGGCTTTGGTGTGTAGTGCGCTTAAGGAACATTCTAAGACGTTGTGACGTTATGACGAGCAAAGCGCTTGCATTGTAACAATATTATGTCAGCGGGCAACACGCGCGAACGCTTGCCGCCAACATGACATAAATAAATACACCCAACAGTCACATACATAGTCCTGACCCCACATTAAGATCAATTAAGTCTTGTGTCGTGGGTATCAGGCACTACTAGACACTTTTCGGACTCACAAACACCCAGACCCGAGACAAATACTTGTGGGCAAATACTTGTGGACGTTACAAACATTTGTCTCTGTGCGGGGATCGAACCAGCAGCCTCTCGTTTCACAGCCGGCGTCTAACCAACTGCGCTACGGAGGCTGTCAAATGATGCTATTCTTACAGGCCGCCGGGTTAGGTGTGTAAAGCACTTGATAATGGTCCACGTAAGTGTGTCACGTATTGGGATTAGCCAGTTCGTATCTGGTTTCTTGCAGGTTAGGCTTAATTATGTCGATAAGCAATTAATATCTATAGCCGGTAGATATGGTATCTGCGCTGCATTTACAAACTGGTGCATTGCAGCCACTTTGTGGTGTTTTTATTTACAAGCCTATACAGGGTGTATCCAGACTGCGACCGAACAGGAAGCCAGGTGGTCGTTTTAGAGAGTACAGACACGATACAACAAAAATTTTCGCCAAAAATAGCGACGATTATTTTGCAATTTTTCAAATAATATCTTAGAGGCAATATGTCATTTTTATATATTGTAGTTTCATGAGAATAAAATATAATAATATTTTTAAAACTACACTTAAAGATCAAGACCCGCTACTCACCAGCCAGGTCTGTAGCTCCGAGTGGGGTATAATAGAAGAGGTATGGGAGAAGTTTTCAGCTTGCATCAAATAACTACCCAAAAATTGGTGCCAGCTCTAGGTCTATAAGTATAGGACCATTATACAGACGAGAATCCCATTGAAAAGAGACAACCCGTAGTCCACCACACTGGCCTGGTGCAGGTTTGTGGACTTAACATACCATACAAACTTGCTAAGATTTTTATGGTACGCAGGTTTCCCCACGATGTTTTCCTACACCATTAAAATGCTGGGAATTGAAAACCTGAACCAGTTTTAAATTTAGGAAATAATAGAAACAAGAAAACCCCAAGTTTACTAATGAATGCTGGTAATGAACTATCAATACCTTACCGCTTTATTACGGAGAGAAGTAAACTATAATTTATTTCCAACTCCTATTAATTTAACTTTATGATTGATTTCGTTGCGGGTTAAAGACAAGTTAGACATTGCCAAAGACTCACTGAGCTTCAATGCTCAGTGTCATTACAATGCGTGCTGTTAATCCTGGCTTACAGGAGTTGCAGTGGCGGGTGTGAGAGCTGGACAGTCTATCAATACCTTAACCAGCTCAAAAGCCATTAAAGAACAGAAAGAAAAAGAGCATATTTGTAGAAATGACTTACTGACAATAGTAGAGCATCGCTTCACAAGACACTTACCAATGGATGGTCTGACAATGGCGACGGGCAGGTTCCCGCACTCCTTTATAAGCATGTCCTCCGCTAACGCTTTTGTGAATGTGTACGTGTTAGGCCTGTCACCTGGAAGAAAGACAAATTCATTAACACCATCAGACATACATAATTATATGAAATTCATCAAGGGTCAGCGCAGACCAGGGCAGTATGGGAAGTAATTTAATATTTACCAAAGGATATTCAATCTTATCTGGTAAGGATACGACATAAATTCCAATGTCTTAAATTGATGCCGCGGCAACGATAGAAATTTCTCGATTAAGAGATTTAACGCGTTTCACGCCTCTCAGAGAGACGAGCCTACGGACAATACTGTCCATTCCTCAATAATTACTTTGTTCTGCAGTTTGCTCCAGTTTGTGACCAGACTCTGACCATCCCAACTTCACTAACAGAACAAAACTTGCAGACAACATGAAGCCAGGGCCCTCACCGACTAGATCCGGCGTGACCCTGTCTACCAGGTCGGGTCTGCACTAACATGACCACGTGTTCCAGCTCTCCGTCCATCAAGAGAAAGCTACGGTTAACAACAAGAAGCCAGGGCCCTCACCGACTAGATCCGGCGTGATCCTGTCCACCAGGTCGTCGGGCAGGGTCTGCACCAGCGTGACCACGTGTTCAGGGTGTGCGGGCGGCGCGTACACCGTCTCCTCGACCCGCTCCCTCTCGCAGTTGCAGTACGCCGTCGATACGTGGACTAGAGCCTGGAAGAAACTTAAACTTAGAACATACATAAACACATAAACACATGCCTTATTCCCAGAAGGGGTAGGCAGAGGTGCTACCAGAACACCCACGTTTCGCCATATATATTCCGTCCCACGATGTGATGGGGTGCGAGCCTATCGCCATATCGGGCACAAATTCCTGACTCCGGGCTGATAATGAATAGAAAAATCCAATATCACTTTGCCCGACCCGGGATTCGAACCCGAGACCTCAGCTTTCCAATCGTACCGTAGTACCACTACGCCACCGAGGCAGTCATAGACTTAGAACATTGCATTTATATATTTTTTCTTACAATGAATGGCGAGATGAGCATGCCATTCTGATGGTAAGCGATACGACCGATGGCCAGTAGCAAAACCAAACACCATGAATTACAAAGCAATGCTCGGTATTCCACTGCACTCGCCATCCTGCGACATAAGTCCAAGTCTCATACGCCCATAGTTACTCTAGCTACAATGCCCTTCAAACCGGAACGCAGCAATGCGTTTACACTGCTGTTTGACGCAGAGATCGATATTGCGGTGGTACCTACCCAGGCGGCCTCTCGCATATGAGAGACCTACCAGTAAAACATATCTCAAATGCATGAAATATACAGGGTATATCAACACTGCTACCGAAAACGAAGCCAGGCGGTAGTTTTAGTGACTACAGACACGATGCAACTAAAAATTTTACAAATTACGCGGCGATTTTTTCGGTTTAGTTTTCGATAGTTTTCGGTCTTCTCAAGTCAATCGGTCCGTAAGTCTTGATATACCCTGTATATTTGCGTCAGTTTATAGAGAAAGTGGAAGAATCCCAATAGAACCGAACCATTCTTGTAATAGTCCAAGGCTCCTTAAGAGGCTCCTCCTTTTAAGAGGGTCTACCACTTTCAATTAGGACGAGCCTGCCCATTCATGCTGAGTCATGATTCATGACTGACAACAGCGTGGCTCTGCCACTTCCAAAACTTAATAACTTATTTATTTAAACTTTACTGCACACAAAAAAAAAAAACAAATATAATGACAAATCGCATACATAAAAAGTACAATTGTAGTTATCGCTCAGGCAGTGTCTTACAGACAACTATGAGAGAGATTTAAGAAAAGGGTTAACAGAGGCCAGTTTAAAGTGTAAAGGATAGAAGCTAAGAAGGAAAAGTATTGCAAATACAAATACTTCAATAATTATAAGTAATAAAAGTATATAAAACATATACTTATATTTAACATATATGCATATTTATACATACATACATAAATTAATAAGAAAAACAAAACAGACTTCATTTCACATTCAACTTTTCAAGATTTTGACAGCCCCCGTGGCGTAGTTGGTTAGACGCCGACTGTGAAACGAGAGGCCGCGGGTTCGATCCCCGCACCAACACAAATGTTTGTGTGGCCCACAAATATTTGTGTCCGGTCTGGGTGTTTGTGAGACCGAAAAGTCTCTCGTAGTTTCTGATAACCACGACACAAGACTTAATTGATATTAATGTGGGGTTACAACTATGTATGTGACTGTTGGGTGTATTTATTTATTTAAAATACGTTTGACCGGTTAAAATATATTTCAATAATGTTATTTTTGTTTTTCAATTGTTCTACATTCTTCAATAAAGAGATATCGCCATTAACAAAGACATTGGGCATTCCCCTTCTATCACTAATCTGGAAAGTTATTAAATCATCAAAGAAATTCATACATATTAGGCTTAGTCGCCACGTCCTTGAATTGAAGTACTTATAGATATAGATTTAGACGACAGATTGTGATTTGATAACGTTGATAAAAGCTAATACTGTTAGATTGATTACAAAGGAAACGTATTGTTACGAGGAATCGACAAAATAAATAAATACACCCAACAGTCACATACATAGTCCTGACCCCACATTAAGATCGAGTCTTGTGTCGTGGGTATCAGAAACGACGAGAGACTTTTTCGTCTCACAAACACCCAGACCCGAAACAAATACCTGTGATTCACACAAACATTTGTTTCGGTGCGGGAAACGAACCCGCAGCCTCACGTTTCACAGCTGGCGTCTAACCAACTGCGCCAAAGAGACTGTCGAAAAACAACTACTTACTAATTACTAAACAAAAAATGACTAAGATTTGTAATCATAATATTTTGGTATGTATTTTTAGGAATTTATCACAATCTTTCAAGGTGAGGAAACCCGCATACTATAGAAATGTTGACAATAATAATTTATCACTAGGCCACGGTGGCATGATCATCATCATCATCAGCCCGTTGCAGTCCACTGCTGGACATAGGCCTCTCCCAAGGTACGCGACAGAGCTGGCAACGTAAGCTTAGTTCTTTTGCAAACGCAGCGTGGGACATCCTTTCGCCAGATGGCTGGATGACTTGCACAAGAGGGCCGGCAGCGACTGCATGCATAAAGCAGCAGAAGTGGCTCGGCCTGGTATACCACGACCAAAGCCTTGTCTAAATTAATATGCTATATTGTTTGGAATATACAGGGTATCAAGACTGCTACCGAAAACGAAGCCAGGTGGTAGTTTCAGTCATTTTAGACACGATGCAACTAAAATTTTTGCAAAAAAAAAGCGACGATTTTTTTCCTATCATCGTATTTGAGTGGTAAATGCATACATTTCCTAAAAAAATATGTACACTCTTTTATTTTTAAAGACGCTACAGTACGCAAGGCTTTAAATTATAATTTTGGCAAAAACTATGCATTTACCACCCAAACACAATGATATATAAACATTACAAAAAAAAGTTTTTTTGCAAAATTTTTGTTGCATCGTGTCTGTAGTCACTAAAACTACCACCTGGCTTCGTTTTCGGTCACAGTCTTGATATACCCTGTATAAACAACAGCAAAGTAATATTAACATCTGCTTTACATGCCTAGAACCTTTTAGCCCAGGTATTCTCTAGCTTTTGTCTCCAACGATCCCTGTTAAAGTTTCCAGAGAGCGAACTTCTTGGCAGTTGAAATCCAGTTTGTTGCCCAAATCATGTCAGTGCTATGGTCGCTTCTGACCTCGCCACTCGTATTAACATTAATGCTAGTGTTAATTAATGCTAGTGCGTGGTTGCCTGTTGGTAAACGGACCAGACGCGGCTGCCTACATGTTCACGGTGGTCGCGGGTTCAAATCCCAGGGCAAACCTCTGAATTTTCGGAGTCATGTGTGTATTGATAGTCAATCAGCACGCACTATAACGGTGAAGGAAATCATCGTGAGGAAACCTGCATGCCATAGCGATTTGTATAAATTTCTACGGTATGTAAAAATCCACCAACCCGCACTAAGTCAGCGTGGTGGACTTTATGGCCCAACCACTCTCAATCGTACTCTCGATTGTAGAGTAGGCCCGTGCCCTGCAGTGGGACGTATATGGGCTGATACAATACAATAGTGTTACGCTTCTCACCTCGAGTCCCATCATGCGATGGCACAACTGGACGAGCTGCTGCGTGCCCAGCATGTTTATCGTCACCGACAGCTTCAACTTCTCGTCAAACTTCACCGTCGCTGCCGAGTGGAACACCACTGACACCTTAAACAACATATTTAACATTAAAATCTGTTATCCAATCCAATCCATCAGCCAAAGGAAGTCCACTGCTGAACATAGGCCTCTCCTAATGATTTCCACAGTGACCTGTTGGAGGCAGCCTGCGTCCAGCGACGTCCCGCGACCTTTACCAGCACTTTTACCTTTACCAAAATGTGTTAGGTGAAATAGAACGCAAACGCCATAGAATAAAAATCTATGATTAGTGTCTATGGTTATCTGTTACCTTTTAAATAAATAAATAAATACACCCAACAGTCGCATACATAGTCCTGATCCTACATTAAGATCAATTAAGTCTTGTGTCGTGTATCAGACACTACGAAAGACTTTTCGGTCTCACAAACACCCAGACCCGAGACAAATGCTTGTGGGCCTCACAAACTTTTGTCTCGGTGCGGGGATCGAACCCGCGACCTCTCGTTTCACAGGCGGCGTCTAACCAACTGCGCCACGGAGGCTGTCAGTTTTAAACATTCGTTTGTTACCTTGTATGACAGTTGCTAAAGTAACAAAAGTTTTATACCATAACCACGCATTTCTCTTCAAAATCCAATCTATAAACGCTTCAGTGTTTAGTCAGTTGTTTTTCGCTTTGCTACGGAGGCAGTGGACAAAAATATTTAATTTACATATATACATAAACGCACGCCTTTTTCCCAGAAGGGGTAGGCAGAGGTGCTACCATAACACCCACGTTTCGCCTGTATATTCCGTCCCACGATGTGATAGGGGGCGAGCCTATCGTCATATCGGGCACAAATTCCTGACTCCGGGCTGGTAATGAATAGAAAAATCCATTATCACTTTGCCCGACCCGGGATTTGAACCCGAGACCTCAGCTTTGCAATTGTACCGTAGTACCACTACGCCGCCGAGGCAATTTCAATTTAAATATTTAATTTTTCATATGTAAACTCAAGCTAGTTACCGTACCGTCTTTATACCTTCCTTTCCTATCTTGTCTATTGTTTTAAAGTTCATAAGATACTTAAACATACACACATATGTGCTTACAGTCGAGAATATAACAGCCTTCGTGGCGCAGTTGGTTAGACGCCGACTGTGAAACGAGACGCCGCGGGTTCGATCACCGCACCGAGACAAATGTTTGTGAGGCCCACAAGTATTTCTCTCGGGTCTGGGTGTTTGTGAGAAAGTCTTTTGTAGCTTCTGATACACGACACAACACTTAATTGATCTTAATGTGAGGTCAGGACTATGTATGTGACTGTTGGGTGTATTTATTTAATATTAAATCGATTCATTAATGCCCACGCGTCATCCTTTCATCTCCTCCCAAGTGCTAATGATCAAACCAAACCATAATCGTTGTTTGTAAGTAAACATTGCAGCTGCATCTTGAGGAAGTCAGCACGATATGATCAGCCAACATTTTCAATGTTATTTAGCTTTTTACAAATCATTAGCAAGTTTATATTCATGCCTGGAGACTGCAAATATTTGTGCAGTGAAACACCATTTACCCTATCAGCGACACTATAAATTATTACATACAAACGTAAACTCACGCCTTTTTCCCAGAAGGGGTAGGCAGAGGTAGCAGATGGTGGCAACCATGACCACATTTTGCCTGGTATGTTCCGTCCCACGATGTGATAGCGGGGGGGGGGGGGGGAGCCTATCGCCAATATCGGGCACAAATTTCTGACACCGAGCTGATGTGGATAGAAAAATCCAATATCACTTTGTCCAGCCCGGGATTCGAACCCGAGACCTCGGCTTTGCAATCATATCGCAGTACAACTACGCCACCGAGGCATTATTTACTTAATAAACATAATATCTTATTGATACACAAACACGCATACACATTTAGATTTTTATCTTCGTTAAAAAAATATGAAAATAAGTTAATAATTTTTACAGTTCCTAATTCCCACTAAAGACTCCGACATAACTCTCTTACGGACTATTTCACGCCGTTTGATCGTGAAGAAATAACAAACACACAAAGGAGAATGCCCATTCATGGTATCGGTAAAAAATATCGTTGACCCCGATACCGATACTGCTTAAAATTCACTATAGCATATTTTATAGTTTGCCCTTAAACGTTTTCCTGTTTTATCCCGGGCGACAGATTTTTATAAAATAAAGTAGTTATCATCACATTTCACAGAGCCGAAAACAAAAACAAAATTATTGGACTTCAAGTTCATTTCTCCAAGAATTCCGGGCCTGAGCCATACTTATGTTTATTTTTATTGAAAATCTATATATTTCCCTACTCAAAAAAGTAAGTTTCATCGTTGTACAAAAATTTTCGCACCTATACTAAGTTTCATTGTAAAATGGGCGTTCTCCTTTCGCCTTTACAATATTAGTAGAATCAGGATTACCTTCTGACACAGCATGGCCTGGTCCGTGGCGCTGATGCCGAGTTCCGGCTCCGTGATGTCGCCAACTATCGGCACTATCTTGGCCAGCTCCTGAGGCCGCTCTCTTCTCAACGTTTCGAACAACTGTCGAGAAACAAATCAACATTCTTTACCCGTGTTTCAAAGGCTTATGCCTCCCAGCTACCACAATATTTGTACTTCACGTGTAAAAGGTTTTGTACAATTGACATTTTTATTAAATTACGTGAAATGCCACTAAGACCTCTCTCTCTCTCTTTAGCCACACAGAGGCGGATTAAATGTTGAAAGCGCCCCAGGCAAGCACTTCAAAGCGCTCCCCTAGCAGCCATAATTAAAAAAATACGAACTTCGAAAGAACGAGGAATTATCTTATTGCATATTTGCTGATTGTACTAAGTTGTGAATGAGTTAATACACCATGTTATAACGCAAATGATCAGACACAGGTGATGTTTCTCATAAGTATCTTAATTATAACAATCGATGGTTTAGCATGAAACGAAGGTATCCGAAATCGTGCGCGCCCCTTCGCAACCTCGCGTCCTTAGGCACGTGCCTAGTTTGCCTTAGGGATAATCCGTCACGCCCACAGGAAGTCCACTAAGATCAAGTCAGATAAAAATAAAATTATACTCTAGTGTTCAATAGTATTGGAATAACAAATTTTCGATCCAAATTCGAAATTTGAAGCGAAATCCAGTGTCAAAGTTCAAACAAATAGCAAGTGTTGTTCAGCATCAATTTTATTTAGTAACGATTTCTACCTGTCGATGTGGGAGAGAAAAGAAAGTAATAAGAGGGGAGAAGGAAAGTATTGGGCCGTCAGCGAACTCACTAATCGACAGAAACAAGACAGCAAAGACACCACCGAGTTCGTTCCCACACCTACAATCCATCCATCCATCAGCCAAAGGAAGTCCACTGCTGAACATAAGCCTCCTCAAACGATTTCCACAGTGATCTGTTGGAGGCAGCCTGCATCCAGCGACGTCCCGCGATCTTTATTATTATCGATGAATTTATTATATTATTTATTAATTAATAACATTACTACGATCTAATTTAATTATCAATCGATAGATATGTATCAAGATTGATTAATAATTTCGTCTGTAATTTTTTTATAGCATAAGTCCGGCAAACGAGCAAGCACGTCACCTGATGATAAGTGATCACTACCGCCCATGAACATCCACAACGCTTGGAACTTTAGGAAAGTTTCAGTTGCATTATCTGAAGGCACTAATACTATCACCTGGCTTCATTTTCGGTAGCAGTCTGAATATACCCTTTATATGCACGTATAATTTTTTTTTATATGTATTTTTCTCGGCAAGCACGATATTAAGTGACATTGTGGATAACATTTTACTAATTTTTGCATACACTTGTGAGAGGCCTCTGTAGCCCAGGAGCCCCCTATCATTGATACGGCGGTAGCTACGCCCCAGAAGGTTACTCTATGATCCGAAACGAAACACGAAACTCGAAACTTCGGACGTCGCACGAACAACTGTATGAATGTGCCTAGGTACTCCACAAAATATCGACTCCTCTATCGTACGTCCTAACTATAGACTTAGTTCGGAGTGAATGATAAGTATCATAGAGAATAGTGTTGATATTTAAAAGTGGAAAACTTATAACTCACTTCAGACGTCGATGTCCGAACATTCGAGTTTCGTTTCGGACCATAGAGTAACCCCGTTTTCAGGCTACCGACCCAGCCCGGCTGTAGAATCTGCGCCGTGCGGTTAAAGTCCTGCTTAAGCTAGAAGGCCAGAGATTCCGCCAGACCCTTGGCATCAGGAGGGGGGTTCCAGGCCATTTTAACGGTAATATCTATAAATGATAACATCTTACCGGTGACTGTGTGAGTTCGTTGAGGCGCGAGGCGACGTCCTGTCCGCGTTTCGGCCTCATTAACAAATAGATCCTTTTTATTTTCGGACAACTCCTTAGCAGTTTCTCGACCAACACCTGAAATACAAAATAATAAAATATATGAAATTGAAAATAATTTATTGAATCCATTAAAATGTTCAACATTATTTAGATTCAGTCATTTTTTGATCTACCACCCGGTTCGGAAAGCGGTTTTCACTAGAGAAGAACGGGCAAGAAACTCTAGTGTTGCTCTTTTCAAAACCAGTTTACAATATCGTGATTATTACAAAAATTAAAAGTTGGTCTAAATCATAGCAGTTCATTCATAATTTGTTATAATTTGCAAGTGACATATATATTTTTTATAACAAGTTTTAATGTAAATGGTAGACAGGCCAAACCATTTTTTTTTAAATTGCATATGCCCGATGCATACGAGCAAACATGTCACCTGATGGTAAGTGATGACCAAAATAAAATATAAAATGTATTTGTCATTTAAGTTGTACATTAAAAGTTCTTGGCGATCTTATATGCTGTAATTCAGTACATCTTTTGAGTGAAAATATACTTACTAAATTGTAAGTAATTCTAGAGGCACCTCTATTATTGTGCAGTTCAATCTTTATATAAAAAGATTAAAGATAATTCATTAAATCCAATCCAATCCATCAGCCAAAGAAAGTCCACTGCTGAACATAGGCCTCTCCTAATGATTTCCACAGTGACCTGTTGGAGGCAGCCTGCATCCAGCGACTTCCCGCGACCTGTACCAGGTCGTCTGACCACATAATTCATTAAAGATAAAAGACAACTCACCTTCCCCATAAATCCGGTCCCACCAGTCACAAAAACAGATTTGTCCGCGTAGAATTCCGCCACCGGGACATAATCCGGACTAGCCGGTCCAAAATGACTTCCCGAAACGCAAGACGCCATCTTTCCTTCACAATCTTTACCTTTTTCACTTCAATCTTTCCACTTTTATCTTTAAAGGCATATATGTTTTGCTAACATGTGCGTTTTTATATATATGTTTGTGTTTCTATAATCTTGATGCGTCAATTCTAATTTGTTTTGTTCAGCATGGTTATTTGCTTTCACCTGAAACAAGGAAAAATGAACTTTAAGTAAAGGCAATAAGGGTACATAAATGTAGTTTTTTACACTCTATAATATACTTGGGAGAATAAAACAATTTACATGAAATCACGCACATTAAAATGTACTTAAGGCGATCCTATACTACAGGTAATTTTTACATACAACTCTTGAATCGATATGAAATTTTGTAATTGTAAAATAAAACGAGTCTAGAACAAGGCTAACTCCTAAAATACTAGTTTTTTTTTAGTTCACAAAACTAGACACACACAAAGCAACATCAAATGAAATATTGTTTCTTCAACTGACAAATTTGTGTACATCCCTTGTGTACTCGAAAAACGACTCGCAACATTATATTTAGATATAGCTCGTCAAAGCCAACGTGACGACTCTACTGAAGCATCTCACAGAACATGAGGTCTCCGGAGACCCTACAGCTGGTGATGTGATATATCCACCATTATATTGAGAAGGCACATAGGCAAAAACCGTTCATAGTAGCACGAGCAAGAGTCGCGTGTTGGAGCCCAGTCTATGTTCGTCACATTTCAAACTATACGGCAAAATTTACTTACCTCGATAAAATAAATAGAACAATGCAAAGCGTGAATTTTAACTAATAAGTGTGTTTTCATTTATAAGTAATAATTAGAAGTAATAGTTTTACATACATAAACACACGCCTTTTTCCCAGAAGGGGCAGGCAGAGGTGCTACCAGAACACCCACGTTTCGCCTTGTATAATCCGTCCCACAATGTGATAGGGGGCGAGCCTATCGCCATATCGGGCACAAATTCCTGACTCCGGGCTGATAATGAATAGAAAAATTCAATATCACTTTGCCCGACCAGGGATTCGAACCCGAGACCTCAGCTTTGCAATCGTACCGTAGTACCACTACGCCACCGAGGCAGTCAGTCAGAAGTAATAGTTTTGTTTTTAATTATTCACATTTGGTATCCAAAGAAACAGGCTTAGCCTAGTTTTGGTACCCTTAGAAAAGTGTTGTAGTTTAGTTTAAGAAATTTCCTGTTTCAGTTTAATCATGTTTTATCTAATTGTAAACTGAATTCTGTTGTTAATAAAGATTATAATTTATATTTTAGATTTTGAGTCCTCAGCAAAGCTGGCTTATTTTAAAGAGGTTAAAGTGCGGGTGGGCGCCAGGCAATTTAGACCTCTATTGGAAATCAACAGGGGCATTCAGAAAGCGTCGGACAATACTACACGTATCCAGAATCATAGATTTTTATTATTAAATTGTCTTCCAGATATTATTCTATGGGTGGAAAAATATCTCAACAGGGGGGGGGGAGGGCTAGAACATGAGTCTAGTGATTTTATAACCTTGTTAACCAACTACAAGGTCGATGTACAGCTGGAGGCCAGGTGTAACGCACCGAGGACGTTAACAAAAGTCCTGTAGTTAGTGCGTGCTGTTTTTAGTTCCAATAAGGTATCGCAAATGGCGGAAAGCTCGGAATTTCATCCTATATTCCACGAGGTCCGTATACTGCGTAATGCCAGATGTTATTTGCATATTACTCAACATTATGCCGCGTTCATTGAACCAGCGATCAGTTCCAAAGTATATGATGTGCAGTTTCATAAAATAAACATAAATCTTGAGATTAAATCCAACTCACCTCAATAGAGGGCGTTGGGAACGGCTCTCAAAATCTTCAACGTCTATCTACCCTCTCTATGATATATCATCAAGGCCTCACAATCAAATATCTATAGTACTCCACCACACATAAGTTTAATGGAAAATGTGAGTTTTCAGACACGGTAGGGCCCAAATATCTTTAGTTTCACTCGCGACTCCATTTTGCACAATTTTTCTAGTAAAATAAGTATAATTAAAGAGGAAATTATATTTTACACACGATAAAACTATGTTTGACGTGTGACGTTAGCTGTCAACCATGTTTTTTGCAGCCAGATCTTTCTGTGATGTTGAAAGATTTCTGACAATTCTTTTTAGTCGACTTTGAAGAAGGAACTATATTTGGCAACCTTAAACTTTTTAAAAGGGTAGCGGAAATGGGAAGGTCTTTATCGACAGGTTTCCTGGATTATTTGTGAAGACAAAGCTACAAATCGACGGACCGCGGGTACGAATCCCGAACCGAAACGAATGTTGGTATGATCTGCAATTATTTGTTACGTGTCCGAGTGATTGTGAGAGCGAAAAGTCTCTCGTAGTTTCTGATACACGATACAAGACATATTTTAGTGTTGGCTCCGAACTATGGGCAAGTTTTATGGTGTTCTTATTCTCATAATGTATGCTTTAATACGGAGTGGTAGCAATGCCTCACGGAAAACTGATGTGAAATAACAGCTTTTGCTGTGGCGTTTCAAACCGGCCGGCATAATTGTGTCAACCAGGATTTCCCGGATGCCCAATACACCTTTCCTCTTCCCATCCTTTTTCCTTCCCACTTCCCTCCCGACCCGATGGGCCGGCAACACATCCATGATCCAGCGTTGTGGATGTTCATGTGCAGTGATCACTTATCAGGTGGCCTGTTTGCTCGTTTGCCAGACCTGTGGATAAAATTCCACCAACCCGCACTAGGCGAGCGTGGTGGACTATATGACCTAACTCCTCTTAATCGTAGTCTCGATTGTAGAGGAGGCCCGTGTTCTGCAGTGGGACGTATATGGACTGGTACATATTACAAATTAGCGATATGTCACGTCTTTATAGAATTATCTAACCTTGAACCACTTGAGGTTAGTCCGGGTCTAATAAAAAAAAATTACATAAATTTCCAGACTGTAAAAAAACAATTGGAATTACTTAGATCTATTGTTAATTGGTATGTCGTTGCTTTTATGGTGTAGGTGCGAAAAAATGATTGTTTTCATAGATCCGGCAAACGAGCAAACAGGACAAAATGATCACTACCGCCCATGGACATCCACAACACTGGATCATGGATGTGTTGCCGGCCCGATTCGGATGGCAGCGGGAAGGAAAAAGGATGGGAAAATGATAGGGTATTGGGCATCCGACAATTTCACCGAACGAAACGCGACAGCGTAGCTGACAGTGGTACCGCCTCGGATGAGATTTCGCCTGCCCATTCACGCTGAGACATGACTGACAACAGCGTGGCTCTACTACTTCTACTTGAAATCGCGCCCACTGATGATAACTGGACAAGATTGTCTTTAATGACCCATCATATTAGACGGTATGGGCAGCTTCCGTGGCGCAGTTGGTTAGACACCGGCTGTGAAACGAGAGGCCCCGGGATCGATCCCCGGTCCGAAACAAATTTTTGTGTGATCCACAGGCATTTGTTTTGGGTCTGGGTGTTTGTGAGAGCGAAAAGTCTCGTAGTTTCTGATACACGACACAAGACTCGATCTTGTGTGGGGTCAGGACTATGTATGTGACTGTTGGGTGTATTTATTCATACAATCAGTCTATCAGAGAGGATCATTTGTAGTATTATTTCATAACTGCGAACTCACCAAACTGCAACTCCCGTAAACCAGGATCGACTTCATGCGGACGAGTTTCACAGAGCGATGAGCTCAAAAACGGCTTAATAGATTTCGATGAAATTAAGTATGGCGGTAGCTGACACCCTGGATTAACACTTAGGCTACTTTTTATCCAGAAAAAAATGAGTATTCCCGTGGAATGAGGCCGGAATTCAGATATATTTGATACCTCCTTCACTCAGAGATTGGATGGAACTGTATTACAAATTTCGAGTGAAAATGAGACGGGACAGGGCAAGATACTGAAAACAGATTTAGAACACTAAGATGTCTTGTGTCATGTATCAGAAACTACGATAGACTCGGTCTCACAAACATAGACCAAACACAAATACCTGTGAATCACACAAATGCTTGTTACGATGCGAGAATCGATCAACGCAGCCTCACGTTTCACAGCCGGCGTCTAACCAACTGCGCCACGGAGGCGATGTCAAAAAAATCACCAAGGGCTTGCGGGCGAAGCCACGAGCAAACTCTAGGATATATTAAAATTGTAGTATGTATTAACCTTAGCTTTGTAACCATAACGCGGTACAACTACGCCACCAAGGCAGTCCAACACCTATTTGTTGTATTTTGATTAATTTAGTTGAGTGGAAAAGTACAACTGTCCCGGTGGCTGAGTTGTAATACGGTACGATTACGGCTTCGAATCCCGAATCGGGCAAAGTGATATTGAATTTTTCTATAAATTATCAACTCGGAATCAAGATTTGTGCCCGATATGGCGATATGCTCGCCCTCTATTTCATTGCGGAAAACACAAGGTGAAACATGGGTGTCTTGGTTGCAAGCGAACTTCTGCCTACCCTTTGAAAAGGCGTGAGTTTATATATAGGTGTTAAAAATAAATAATATTACGCAAAGACAATTGTTCAAATACTTGCATATTTTGACAATGAAACTAAAAACACGCTTCATGACTGACGCAACTAAATTTTATCAAAGGTAAATATTCCGCCTACTCGTTTTTATTATCTTATCTCTTTCTTCAGCCACAGGAAGTCCACTGCTGAACATAGACCTCCATGGATCGCCACATAGACCTGTTGGAAGCATGCATACAGCGACTTCCTGTGACCTTATCATGTGTTTATATTTTTAATCTTTCACCGATAGGTTTATTTATAATAATCTAAGTTGGAATTAATTTCCCTCTCTCTTCAGCCACGGATCCACTGCTGAATAGGCCTCCAAGGATCTCCACGTCGACCTGTTTGACGCAGCATATAGGATAAGTTCCTGGGACCGTAATTAGGTCATCTGGACGTCTGTAGCCAATTTGATGAAGGGTAATCACTAAATATTTTTATCAGTAAACAATTTCGTGGCAAAAGCTTTTTTTTATTGCAATGAATGGCGAGCCGAGCATGCCATTCGCCTGATGGTGAGCGATACGACCGCTCAAGGACAGTAGCAAAACCAAACACCATGAATTACAAAGCAGTGTTTAGCATTCCACTGCACTCGCCATCCTGAGACATAAGATGTTGAGTCTCATTATGTCCAGTAGTTACAATGGCTACAATGTCCTTCAAACCGGAACACAACAATACACTGCTTTCACTGGAGAAATACACATTGCGGTGGTACCTACTAAGACAGCCTCTCACATATGAGAGACCTGCCAACAGTATATCATGGTTCATGACGAAGACTTGTCTAATTTTACCAAAACCTCTTCTTTCCTTAACAGAACTGTCGCGTGCTGGCTTACGAAACACTGACTGGTCACAACCATCTCGATCGGAACAAAAAGGTTAGCCATTTAATGTTTTGCCAATTAAGCTGTGGAATAATTTGACGGCCTAAGTGTTGCCTCTTTCTTACGCCGTTGTTAGTCATGACTCAGCATCAATGGGCAGGCTTGTCCAGGGTGGCAACACTTTCTCACAGGAGATCGGCGTGAAGCGTCAGCTTTGCTGTCGCGTTTCATTCGGTGAGTGAGATTGCTGGATGCCTATAACTCAATAATGGGGAGTAAAAAGGATGGGAAGAGGAAAGCCTGCTCCCATCCTTTTTCCTCCCCCTCCCCTCCTGATTTTAATGGTTTGAAACACATCTATGATCCAGCTTTGTGGATGTTCATGGGCGACAGTGATCACGTACCATCAGGTGACCTGTTAGCTCGTTTGCCGAACCAATGCTATAAAAAAAATACACCCAACAGTCATATACATAGTCCTGACCCCACATTAAGATCAATTAAGTCTTGTGTAGTGTATCAGACACTACGAGAGACTTTTAGGTCTCACAAACACCCAGACCCGAGACAAATACTTGTGGGCCTTACAAACATTTGCCTCGTTGCGGGGATCGAACCCGCGGCCTCTCGCTCCTCAGCAGGCGTCTAACCAATGCGCAACGGAGGTCGTTGAAACCATTTGTCAGACAAATTGAAAACAAAAGACATCTCTGTCACGCTTAGCGACATCTTTCGATAAAAGTAGGCCGTTCGCGGTTCGACACCTTTCTCCTAACAGTGAATTATAACAATATTGACGCAGTATATTCGAATAGGTCCTGTGTTAAAATCTGTTAATATATTTTTTTTTAACTGGCACGGCATTATGACTACACTGCACCTGATGGTAAGCGCTAATGGCGTCCAGACAGAGTATCGAATGGCATCAGACGGCGGTCCCATGCCATTCGACACAATTATGCCGGCCTGTTGAGTTGCTTCTTCACACTACGGCGGAAGGACCCAGGATTATAGGAAGGAGGGAACACGTGTGACGGCAAACAATTCCACAGCTTCACATTGCGGCACAAAAAAAAATTTGCGAACTTTTTAGTTCGCGCCGAGATGGTTTGGACCGTCAAGCTGTGGCTTCGCAAGCCAGCACGCGTGGTTCTGTTAAGAAAAGGAGAGGAGGGGATCAAACTAAACAATTCAGAATTATTAAATTAAAGAATTACAGACCATTCAGCCCATAGTGTTAGTAGGTACATAATACTTTATACTGTATCAGCCCATATATGTACCACTGCAGGGCACGAGCCTCCTTCACAATCAAGAGCACGATAGAGGTACATAATAACTTATAAGAAAAAACTATTGCAAAGTATCTAAATATTAGGAATTCTTATCAAAAAGTGGATATGGCGATAGGCTCGGCTTTTACACTATGGGACGGAAATACAAGGCGAAACGTGGGTGTCTTGTTAGCACCTCTGCCTACCCCTTCTGGGAAAAGGCGAGAGTTTATGTATGTATGTAGTAAAGTATCAAAATAAAGTATCAAAGCAAACTATAATGTAAAAAAACTACAAAGTATAAACATAAATTTGCTAAACTAAAAGTAATTCCATATCCTTTATACCTTCGGGATATGGACTTGGTATTTTAGCTTTGTTATGGGCTATTGTAAGCAATCGATCGTGTAGGTATAGGCCGCCGCTTCCCGTTTCACAGTGGGTTTCTGTCTAATCAACTGCGCCAGGTTAGTATAAGAAAATAAATTAAACAAAACGATATCTAATAAAAAATAATTTAAAAAAATTGGACCGACTTCAAAAGTGTAATAAAAGAGAAATAAAACTAATCTTTTAATAAATCTTAAATAGACAAGTATTCCAACAGTTTTTTGAGCTCGGTGCCATCTAATCTTCTTTTTTTGAAGTCGATTAAAAATCAATTAAAATGTTTCAAAATTGACTTTAAGTGTTACATTAAAACCATTTTTAGAAACTTTTTCTGTTATAATTTTTGCCCCGCATTTACGATTAATCGTAATGTACTTACCGTAAATAAATACCCGGAATCGAACCTACACCAATATCCCAGCATAATTGTACCTTATAGAGTGCGTTCCAAAATAGTCAACGGGGAAAACGCGTTGCGATTCTACACGCGACTGTCACTGACCTTCCAGCGAAAGTGATCGCAAGAAATCTAACGTACAGGCGGGCAGAGAAGTGTTCAATTATTTTGTTATTATGTGAAATCTATCAAATCTTATCAATAAAATGAATTAATAAAAATTAAATATCTTGTAGTTTCGATATAGCTTCGTATAGATTCGATTTAGCGACAAATATTTATTAAATAGAGATAAATAAAAAAAAAAATGCGCAAAGAAGCGCGCTTTGATCTGTTTTTTTAACAAAAGACTTTACCAAAAAGGTACAATTTAATTTTATAAATCCATCTAGAATTACGCAAGTTAGAATTTAGAATCAATTCAAATTGCGCAATGTGGATATTTACAAAGTAATTTAATTTTAATTTAATATAATTTAATTTACACCTAACAGTCACATACATAGTCCTGACCCCACACTGAGATCGAGTCTTGTGTGGGTATCAGGAACAACGAGAGACTTTTCGGTCTCACAACCACCCAGACCCGAAACAAATACTTGTGGTTCACACAAATTTGTTTCGGTGCGGGGATCGAACCCACAGCCTCTCGTTTCACAGCCGGCGTCTAACCAACTACGCCACGGAGGCTGTCATAGTAATGGGAAAGGATGCAAAATATGAGAAGCGTTACTGACATTATAATACGGCTATATACTGATGGCCGATGGGGCCAAAAAGTTCTCGAATGGAGGCCACAAAGCGGAAAGCGCAGCGTGGGACGTCCACCCACTAGGTGGTCAGACGACCTGGTAAAGGTCGCGGGACGTCGCTGCATGCAGGCTGCCTCCAACAGGTCACTGTGGAAATCATTGGGAGAGGCCTATGTTCAGCAGTGGACTTCCTTTGGCTGATGGATGGATGATGATGGATGATATGTAAGAGACAGGGAGATAATTCCAGAACGTATTTCCATAATGCTGCCATAATTACTTATGTATGTAATGTGTTAATAGTACTAATAGATGGCTATTCTAGCAACTTATAATGGTATGTATTCTCGTTATAAAATTCATCTGAATTCTATTGGCTTGTGGCAAAATTTGGAACTAAAATTAAATAATAGTTTTTTTTAGATTTAAGTACGCAAATGTTACAAATTAAAATGAAAATATTGTTTATGGATTTTATCGCGAATTTGGTTTAATTTTTACATGTTTTTTAACTTCCTGACGTTTCGATCACTGCAGTTTTCGTGGTCACATGCGGACTTAGATGTTAGTCATCCGCTCAGTGAATGTTACGAGAGATACCTTCACTTAACAACTATTTAAATCAAAAACTTAATATAAAAAGTTAATTGTTTGTGATCCGATCTAAGCAGAATCGTCAAAAGTTAAAACAAACACAAAATTCGCGATGAAATCCATAAACATTAGTTTTATTCCGCTACAATTAAAATGTCTATTTAAAAAATTGTTCAAGAGATGTTTTCATGATGCAAACAACAAGCATTTAAGTATACTTGTAATCAAATATTAACAGGTCCAATATAACAATATATGAGAAGAGAAAAACTGTTCCTAATTTAGACAACAGCATGACAACAATTCGGCCGCCAAAGGGATGTAGACAACCTTTATAATTATTTTTAATGTCAAACATAGGGCACCTATCGAAATCAATGCTAATCACGTGACTTTTAAAATTAAGCTTGTTTTTATTATAATTATCGTTTGCTTATAAGTGGAAAGTATAATAATGACATAACTTTAGTATATGACTTATATGAAAAACAATAATTTGTATGTCAATTCTAACTATACTTATAAGTCCATATGATTAGTACCTAAAATTACATCTAAAATTGGCATGTGACCACCAGTAGGAAGTTTTTTTAGCAATGAATGGCGAGACGAGCATGCCATTCGCCTGATGGTAAGCGATACGACCGCTCATGGACAGTAGCTAAACCAAACACCATGAATTACAAATTGCTGTGCCTTCCACTGCGCTCGCCATCCTGAGACATGAGATGTTAAGTCTCCTCATGTCCAGTAGTTACTCCGGCTACAATGTCCTTCAAACCGAAATATGGTCGAATTTGGAAATGTAGTGTGTTTTTATATCCGGCATGGGCAAGAAATATGGATATGCCTATCATATGCGAGTGTTTGTGTTTTCAGTTAAGCTGCAATGTGTACTGTAGTGTTAATTAATATACATACATCCGTACATAAACTCACGCCTTTTCCCAGAAGGGGTAGACTGAGCTACCAGTACACCCACGTTTCGCCTTGTGTGTTCCGTCTCACCATGTGATAGGCGAGCCTACCGCCATTACGGGCACAAATTCCTGACTCCTATTTAAAGAATAGAAAAATCTAATATCACTTTGCCCTACTCGAAATTCGAACCCGAGACCTCAGCTTTGCAATCGTACCGTAGTACAACTGCGCCACCGAGGCCTAATTAGTTGATATGTTGTGGATATTGCTCTTGTTTATGCGATTCAATTAAGCGAATGATCTGTACCTTTCATCGTTCTGATTAATTTGATGAAGTGGATAATCTTTATCTGCACCAGCCCATATACGTCCCACTGCAGGGCACGAGCCTCCTCTACAATCGAGAGTACGATTGCGAGGAGTTCAGCCATGTAGACAACACAACCCCAGTGCGAGTTAGCGGACTTTACATGCAATAAAAATTGAAATGATGTACGAAAATGAAACATATTTATGACGTCATTTTACATTGGTTGTTATCTTATCAGTTACACGCATCCTGTCATAATACGTCATAGAATTGATCAAGCGTTACTACTGATTCAGCAGATATGACTTGGCAGATTCAACGGAATTGGATGATAGAAAATGTAGTTCTTTGTAGGTATTCGGTTGATAGCATGTCGAAAACCGATCAGACATAAGTACCCTGTGACTCTACAACTCGACAGCCCTCATTAGAATTTTATGACTAACTTTAGTGTATCTATCTCTCTCTCTCTCTCTTCAGCCACAGGAGGTCCACTGAACATAGGCCTCCCCCATGGATCGCCACATAGACCTATTGGAAGCGTCATCCAGAAACTTCCTTCGACCTTAACCAGGTCGTCCGTCCACCTTGTTGTACGTGGCCTCCAGTCTAGAACCTTTCGGCCCCAGTGGCAATCAGTTCTACGGGCTATGTGCACGGCCCACTGCCATTTTAACTTGCTAATCCTAAGGCTATGTTAGTGTATCGCTTTTTTTTACGTTTAGTTACATACAGATATAGTACGCGACAAGTCGAGATGACAATCGGGATATGAGGTGCCGCGCGGGGAGGGGACGCCCCACACACCCGCACATCACCCGCGCCGACATAGTCTTAGTGCTGCACGAGTCCGCATCGACCGCGGTTATCGATTTTGATTCCTCTCACATCGTTCTTTGTGTATTATGTTGTTGTGTATTAAAATTACTGCAGTAAAAGCTAAAGAAAAATCAATAATTCATTCTCATTCTTACGGTTTTGTTACGTTCATAAGTCCCTCATAAGGGTTTTTCTCATATATCTTCCATGTACAGACATCGATCAGATACAAAATGCACATAAAATATTTTGTTATATTGCATATAAAAAGCTTGACTTCATTATTTTTACTCTTGTCATTGCGTTGCAAACAATATCGATATAAACTAATTGGAACGTGATACTACATCACTAGGAAATTTCCATGCCGATCTGTCGCGTACAGTAAAAAAAAAACATGTCACTTTTCTACTCGACTGTACTCGTCCCACTTAGAGACGCGCCAATGATGGCAACAAAAACAAATGAAATGCACTGACCACCGGACACCACGCTAGAAAACGTGCATATGATCACGCTGTACGACGACGGAGTAGGCAGAAATATACTAGTGTGTTCCACAGTGAAAGATGATTAATTATACCATGCATGCAATTCTTATTGCAATTAAACAAAGTGACATTTATTTTCTCTTAAATTGCCTTGTACTTGACCTACGAGCAATAGGATAGTTTGACTGACATAGTCGTAATTATTTTTGTTTTATTTATATTTATATTTGTTTTATTTATTTTTGTTTTATATATCTACCAAACCATGTATTTACTGAAGGCCTTACTTTTATTTTTCCATATATAAATTTTCCATTAAAATTTAGTGTTTATAGTTAATTAAATCAATAATTAATGTACTTAATATAGTAAAGTATTACGTAATTTTGCATACTATCTTTTGGTTAAATATGGCTGTTCTGTGTGTTATATATTTATCTGTTTTTTTACCCATATTTGTAAAATAAATATATCTTTATATTTATAGATATGTTATGTGAGGCTATCGCTAGTTAAAGGCAAGTTTTCAATAAATATACTTTAGTAAAAAGGGTAGTACTTTAGTAAAGTTGTCTGATCTGTATTCGAACCTAGGAAGTAAGTAGTTTACAGCCTGTTTACAGTGATATTGACATATGGTATTTCATTTAACCCACATATATCCCATTATCTCAGGTGATATTGTACAAAATTTGAAAAAACTCCAATGTGATTTTTGTCAAAAATCGTGATTTTAGTTTTCACGATTCTTGGCCACTCCGTATAGACACAATATTTTTACCGCTTAGCTGAACTTCAATTCGGTTCGAGAACTTACCTGAGCCGTAAAAAGAATCGTACCTTTACAAGTTTATCCAAAGCCTTGTAAAGAACAATCGCAATTTTCGACAAGACTACCAGGCAGTTTTTTTCAATCTTGTTACAATGTTACCTGGGGTGGTAAGGAATATTTGGTTTAAATTAAACAATATACAGGGTGTGCAAACGAACGGCGCACTTGCTAATATACATTTTAGTAAATCGTGATTGCGTCTAGATTAAAATGCATTTTCATAGCGTAGTCTGATAATAACAAAGTTGCCGAGAAATTAACAATTACCAACACACGTGCATCCCCTTAACGTATTACGCCAAATAGATACTTATGTACCTCTGTAACAAATGTTAAGGCGAAGTCTATGAAAGTTTTGTTGTAGTTCAAAATGATTTTCACTGTTTATTTCGTTAACTATTTAATAAACGACGAAACGAAAAAATACGTATATTTTAAAATCTTGTGCTTTACCCATCCCAAGCTGTTTTATTCGAAAAGGTGGTGGTAATTCTTATAACTTTATAAGGTCATAACTCCAAAACGGATAGGTATTTTTCAAAAATTATTTCTTTATTATCATATTAATATTATGCTGTTGTATCCAACTGAGCAAGTGTGCCATTTTTCTGCGCTCGCTGTATGTTAATATCACCTGTATATTCACTAAGCCAACGTGATTAATATTACATAATTTATATAATGTTCGCGTGAAAGTTTTCTATCGTATTCACGTTAAAGTCACGCAAATAGTGATTTTATTGAAAAAGTAACTACATGCCACTTTATCCGTATAATCAACTGCATTTACAATGTAATAAATCAATAACTGCGTGGTGGCCTGTTGGTAACGGACCAAACGCGGCTGCCTACATGTTCACGGTGGTCGCGGTTTCAAATCCCTGGGCACGCTGACTTTTCGGAGTCATGTGTGTATTGATAGTCAATCACCACGCATTAACGGTGAAGGAAAACATCGTGAGGAAACCTGCATACCGTAGCGATTTGTATGAATTTCTATGGTATGTAAAAGTCTGCCATCCTGCACTAGACCAGCGGGGTGGACTATATGGCCTTACCCTGCCCAATCGTACTCTTGATTGTAGGGTTGGCCCGTGTACTGCAGTGGAACGTATATGGGCTGATACACTACAGTATAGTATAAATCAAACCAATATTCTTTTCTATGTTCAGGTCTTGATCCTGACCCCACACCCCCACACCCCAAGATCGAGTCTTGCTTTAGTAATTACTAATTATATGTTCCGTCCCGTGATGTGATAAGGGGGCGAGCCTATCGCCATATCAGGCACAAATTCCTGACTCCGGGCTGATAATGAATAGAAAAATCCTATATCAATTTACCCGACCCGGGATTCGAACCCAAAACCTCAGCATTGTAATTATACCGTAGTACAAATACGCCACCGAGGCAATCCTCAATTAATTTGCAAGTTTCTGGATGGTGACCATTTAGCATCACGTGGCAAGATCACATGTTCGCGCCTATACCATATTAGCTACCACCTTTTATGGTCAAACTTGAGATGCCATAGCTTATTACCATAAGCCTAAATAAGGTTTTTTTTAGTAACAAAATTTAAATATTCTGACAGCCTCCGTGGCGCAGTTGGTTAGACGCCGGTTGTGAAACGAGAGGCCGCGGGTTCGATCCCCACACCGAGACAAATATTTGTGAGGCACACAAGTTTTTGTCTCGGGTCTGGGTATTTGTGGGACTGAGAAGTCTCTCGTAGTTTCTGATACACGACACAAGACTTTATTGATCTTAATATGGGGTCAGGACTATGTATGTGACTGTTGGGTGTATTTATTAATTTATTTACTTTTTATACACGGCAGAGTGATCTCACTGATACGTGAAGGCAAGTGGTGGGTCCAAATTGAATATCGATAAGAAACTACCACTAATTATCAAAAGTCGACACAATTATGCCGGCCCATTCGTTAAATATGTCAAGAACTAAGGAGATACATATTCAATGTTTAAATAAACCGCCAAAATTTTATTCCGTTTAATACGTCCGAACTGGCAAATGACGTCATAAGTCTATAAATAAACATAACAAGACACGGGACAGAGCATTGTGACGTCATAAAACATTACTGCATTACATGGACATTAAAATATACTTTTTTTTCAGGATATTCAATAACCTGCATTGTATTCACTATGTACATACATAAACATCACGCCTTTATCCCAGAAGGGGTAGGCAGAGGTGCAACCAGGACACCCACATATCGCTTTGTATGTTCTGTCCCACGATGTGATAGGGGGCGAGCCTATCGCCATATCGGGCACAAATTCCTGACTACGGGCTGATAATGAATAGAAAAATCCAACATCACTTTGCCCAACCCAGTATTCGAATCCGAAACCCCAGCTTTGCATAACAACCTCCGTGGCGCAGTTGTTTAGACGTCGGCTGTTAAACGTGAGGCTGCGGGTTCGATTCCCGCACCGAAACAAATATTTGTTTGAACCACAGTCTCCCGTAGTTCCTGATACCCACGACACAAGATATCTTAGTTTTGGGTCAGGACTATGTATGTGACTGTTGGGTGTATTTATTTATTTATTTAAATTACACCGTAGTACAACTGCGCCACCGAGGCACTCAGGTAACTCAACCAAGAATAACTCAACCATTTTTTTAATGAAATATATAATATATAAAAACATACTCTCGTTATTTAATCCTTATCAACACTTCACCCAATTCCGCGGAAATCTTATCTCTTATCAGTGACTTTGATTACAAGATAAGATTTTCTCGTTATGTAAGTTGTTTTACAAAAATATTTCGCAATTTTTGCGTGAATCTTCTTCGAGTGTCATTGTCAGGGATTTAAAATATGTGAATGATTTTTAAAGTTGAACGAAATACAATTGGCGAGTGGCGAAATTTTGAATTACGAGTACAATTAAACATTTAAAAATATATATTAAATATATTTATATTTAACATAATGTTTTATTAGATTTACGCGAATGTTACACGTTGAAATTAAACGAAATCTTACGGATTTTATCGCGAATTCTATTTAATTTTTAATTTTTTTTCAAATTACCCGACGTTTCGATCGCTTTACAGTTTTCGTGGTGGTCAGTCCGCCCCGTGACCATGGAAACTGTAAAGTGATCGAAACGTCGGGTTTTTTTTTTATCAGCCCATATACGTCCCACTGCTGGGCACGGGCCTACTCTACAATCGAGAGAATCGATTGAGAGTCGTTAGGCCATATAGTCCACCACGCTGGCCTAGTGCGGGTTGGCGGACTTACATACCGTAGAAATTCAAAAATGAAAAAATGTAAAAATTACATTAAATTCACGATAAAATCCGTAACCATTTTATTTCAACAATCTTTATAGTTCATCGAAATTCTATAGTCGTGAGGCGAAATTTTGAACTACAATTAAAATTTTAAAAACATATATTTAACGAATTATTTGAGATACATAACAAACACAAGCATTTATACTCGTAATCTAATATTAACATGTCCAATGTAATAAAACGTGAAAATAGAAAAACTGTTCAGGCGAATGGCATGACCTCTCGCCATTCATTGCAATAAAAACAAATAATAGACTCGCCTCCTATCACATCGTGGGACGGAACACAAGGCGAAATGTGGGTGTCCTGGTAGCACCTCTGCCTACCCCTTCTGGAAAAAGGCGTGAGTTTATGTATGTATGTAAAAAAATAGATGCATCTAAAAAAAATGCTATTAAATTAATTTACCAACGTCATTATACAGTCATATTTATAACATTAATATAAATATCAATCATAGAAACATGACCTTTATAGGAATTGCACAAAACCGTTTCAAAAGTAGTTATTTCGTAAATTTATTTCAAAGGCAATTAGATTGTATTTTATTGCATAGGTCAGGCTAACGAGCGAACGGTTCACCTGATGGTAAGTGGTCACCGTACATGATTACCATTGAGAGGGGTTAGGCCATATAGTCCACCAAGCTGGCCATGTCTGGATTTTCAGAATTCCAATACGTTAATTTTATTACATGGAAACTGTCTATCAATACACACATGACTCGGAAACGTCAGACGTGTACACACTTATCGCGAGTAAAGTCGCGGAAAAATCTACTACGAAAAAAAAATCTAATATTATTTTATACATCGGATTTCACATCCATTATTTATGTAAATAAAATGGGATATACTTAAAATGCAAATCGCCTTATTTACAATGTTTCCATTGTAAAAGCTAATTACTGAATTATTTTTTACATGTTCACTGACTGTAAACATTTCAACTTAAAATTGAGTGGTGTAAGACACTATTACGTGAAACGAGAGGGCGCGGGTTCGAGTCCCGCAGCAAAACAAATATATGTGTGATCCACAGGTATTTGTTTCGGGTCTGGGTGTTTGTGAGACCGAAAGGGTCTTATTAATAAACTCGGATTAGCGAAGGATTAACTTTAGTCCAAGGATTTAGAATTGTCTCGATTATTGTGAATAGCGAGGTATTCACGACTTTATTAATAAACACGGAATTGCATAGAGGGCTAGGAACTGTCATATTGTAGTTACATTATTCAATATTATAGTCAAATTAATAGTCAAAATAAACGAGTCAATTCTAAAGCCTTGGACTAAAGTTTATCCTTCGCGGGATAAGCGAAGGATTAGGTAGTTTATTAATAAGGCCCAAAAAGTCTCTCGTAGTTTCTGATACACGACACAAGACTCGATTTTAGAGTGGGGTCAGCCGTCAGGACTTTGTATATACATATGACTATTAGCTGTGTTTGTTTATTTAAACTTGACAATTTTCAACGTTTATACATCAAGAAATAAATTAATACAATGTTCACTTCATAATTTTGTTATTTCTATCTTTTAATTGTAAATGACGTAATTATGTAATTTATTCCTGTTACATTTAAATAACTAAAGATACAAATGGTTTTAAATTAACATTGCAATTATTTGTCGTTTGCACATACATTTAAATATTTATAAATACGCATCCTCTACTTAGCATTCCAATACTGAACACGAAATACAATCCGTATTCAACAAGACAAGGACGGAAGACGAACCTTTGTCATTAGAAAGGGACGGAAGAGCGGCGAAAGTAACTGAGTCATTGAAGAAAGCAATATCGGTTCTTATTGAGGGCGATGAAAAACTGTTTACACTGCAGTTTAACACTAAATAACTTCGCTTTCGGCCAGTGTCAAGTGCGCGGAATCGATTGTAATCGATAATCGGAAACAATCGTAATCGAATCAGCTGGAGATTTGAATTAGTTCCGTATGCTAACACGATTGTGTAAAATCTGGCGCTATTGTACCGTTACGGTAAATGTCTTCGACAAAAATTGTGCTGTGGTCGAACCCACGAAATCTGTTTAGCTAGTAAGGTTCTTAGATAACTAAGCTCGATTGTAAAATAGGAATGTTTGCAAATCCTACTGGAAGTGACCTACACCTTAAGTAAACCGGATGTGCGTCATTCCATAGTTGACCTGCCATAACCCCGTCATTACGTTGGCAAAAGAATTCCCTTAGTGTTTTCACAATTTAATTATAATCTTGGGACAACAATATTGATTAGACAATAGGCTAGCTGCTAGACCATTCAGTTATTTTAACTGCCTCGGTTGCTTAGTTGCAGTGCGGTTACAAAGCTGAGGACTCGGGTTCGAATCCCGGGTCGGGCTTCGTGATGTTGGATTTTTCTATTCATAATCAGCCCGGAAGTCGGAATTTGTGCATGATATGGCGATAGGCCCCCTATCACATCGCGGGACGGAATATACAAGGCGAAACGCATGTTCTGGTAGCACCTCTGCCTACGCCTTCTGGGAAAAGGCGTGAGTTTATGTATTGTATGTATAAAATCGATCGAGCCGGCATAATTTTGTCGACCGCAAAAAATTACCTTGTAAACTTTTGCCTAAAGTGTAAAAAGATAGCATTAGACCATAATCAGACTAGTAGTACTACGGTATGATTACAAATCTGAGGTCTCGGGTTCGAATCCCGGGTCGGGCAAAGTGATATTGGATTTTTCTATTCATTATCAGCCCGGAGTCAGGAATTTGTGCCCGATATGGCGATAGGCTCGCCCCCTATCACATCATCGGACGGAACACTTAAGGCGAAACGTGGGTGTCCTGGTTGCACCTCTGCCTACCCCTTCTGGGAAAAAGTCATGATGTTTATGTATGTATGTTGATTTAAACTGATATACCATACCATTTTTAAATTGCTTAACACATTTTCTATCAATTTATTTGTTGCTCTTTATTAATAAATTATTAACTAATCTCATAATTATTTGAACGGAGCTTTTTTAATTTCGAAAGTCTTTTGACATCCAACATAATCTATTGTTAAACCTTAATAAAATTTAAACTCTTTACCTGTAAATATAATCGATATCACAACAACAAAACACTTTTTTTTCTCTTTATTTAAAAAAAGGGTTGTAAATATAAATATTTATGCCACCCTCATTGGGCTAACCACGTACATTTATCATCTCCTCTTAATGCCTAGTATACTATAATTATATAAGGACTTAGCTTCATCCGATAACGGATGGGACAAAGTTGAATTAAGACAACCTATTGAACATAAATTAATATTATTTTTTTTATAAAAAGAACTTCTTTCAGCTTCGTTCCGAACACATTCCTTTAATACATGTACCACATCCTCAACTATTCCACATTCAAAACAAAACACTTGACATTGGCAAAATCTCCGAAACTACGGGAGGGATATTTGTAATTAAAACAGAAGAAGAAATACAATATTTATTTGACACCCTACCTGTTGCAATAAGCGTTAAGCGGACTGCAAAACTACAAGTCGCAAGTTCAACCACCGCGTCGGGCTGTTTTTTTTTTTATATTTGAATTTTTTGAAAATTCGTGTAAAATATTTTAATAATGTTTTTTTTATGTTTATTTAACCATGTCAATATTTATGTATTTCATTGGATCGTTGTCAAGATATATGAATATGTATTATGAAATCTATTTTTTTAATCCATTTTTGAAAAATTTACATCGTTTTTATATCGGAAATCCGCGGCTATTTACCACCTAAAATTATCGCTGATTAAGTTTTTAAAAACCTCAGAATTAAATATGGCGGTTAAATTTTGATTCAAACAATTAATTGATAACGACAATTAATTTTTATTCCGAAAGAAAAAGCGCTGATTATACCAAATTCAATTTTTTAAACATTATTTGTCACTAATAACAATTAAGTTATACAAATTATTTTAGTAAATTACATAACAAATTATGTAATCATTTCCAACTTTAAAGTTATTTTAAATCACATACACGATTTTCAGTGAAATCTATTCATATATTATATAATTAAATGATTGAATTAATTGTATAAATCGTTAATTACATACGACGCAAAAAATATAATTAACCATTGCAATTTTCTTACCGTAATACAAACCGCGTAATTGCAATAAAAAACAACCGAAAATCAACCGATTCCAAATTCAAAAACTCACACAATTTGGTTTAAAACCTTTTTTAAAACCCACCAAATATTACCGCAAAAAATTGACGGCATAAACGCTCTGCAATATTTAAAAAAACAAAATTCCAAATTCAAAAAATCCACACGCAGCGTTCCGATTGCAAACTCTTTTCACAACACCATTGCATAGACACAAAAAAAACCTACCAAAGATCCACTGAACGGGACATGAAATCACTTGTACGTACTATTACTGATAACGCGACAGTCGCTTGCGACCGCTCCAACGCCACTGAGAGCCTATCGAGACCTGTGACCTAAATGTTATGGGAAGATTAGACAGTACTCATCTATAGTCCATTCAGTCATAGACGCTATAGAATTCAGTAGCGGAACAGACAATAATTATAATGTAATGAAATAATCTGTATTTATTTTTAATTTCGATTGACCGTTCAAATTATTATAAATAATTTTCGAAAATGGCTTATCTTGAAGGTCCAAGTAAAAACAACGAGACAATCTTTTTAAATTATTATATTTTCATCTTTTCTTGATAAGTGTGCAAAATTTCAAATTAGTCCGACATTTTGAAGTGCTCGAAAATTAAGTTCGAAGATTCCGTAACCTACAGCCGAAACTGATAAATGAATTTTAAAATCTACTAAAAGCTGTGGACTTCTCCCAGAATTTATCCGAACCAGGTTCTCACCGGCCTTTCACAAGGTCTATCTTCACAGGTTCAAAATCGCACCGGATAATGTCCATGTGACAACACCGCTACAAAACCTGGGGGTTACTCTATGATCAGAAACGAAACTAGAGTGTTCGGACGTTCGACGTGTAAAGTAATTTATGTGCCCACTTTTAAAAATAAACACTATTCTCTATGATACTTATCATTCACTCCGAACTAAGTCCTTTACGATGTACGATACAGAATTCGAACATTTTGTGGAGTACCTAGGCACATTCGTACAGTTTTACGTGCGACGTCCGAACATTCGAGTTTCGTTTCGGATCATAGAGTAACCCCCTGGGATCTACTTGAAGATCGCACAAGGAATGCAACTCGTCTATCGCGTGAGATGGTCTGGCACTTCTAAAACGTGTTTAATATACTTACACTAGCTTCTAATAGTAAAACTAGCGGCGCGTCCCAGCTTCGCCTGGGTGCAGATGTTTTTTGATTCCACTCCACATCAGATACATATTATTTTTCGTACAAATTAGGACACCCTGTATATGTATTATATATAAAAACCATTCTATTAAATCGCTCTATCTACTGAATAAACCGCATCGAAATCTATTGCGTAGTTTTAAAGGTCTAAGCATACATAAGGATTTTATATTTTTTTAAATTATGTTATAAATATGCTTTACACATTTTATATAAATTAATATAATTATAAAAACATACAATAGTCGTATTATTATGAGATTACGCTGGCAGTGTTGGCCGAACGATCCCCGCACTGGAACAAATGTTTGAGCAAACCACAAGCATTTGTTTCGAGTCTGGGTTCATGCAAACTCTCTTCGATTTATAAACACGACACGAGACTCATAATGTAGGGTCAGGACTATGTATGTCTGTTGGATGTATTTATTAATAGTTAAATGGTAAGTGAAAGCATGCCCAGCGTTATAAGGTCACAGACCTTTTGAGGCGTCACGTATAACCTCAATATGAGGACTCCTTAAAGAAATTGTTCTAAATGGGTGTACGTTTTTAGAGGTACGACAAATTGACTACAATTCACTTGATAAATGATGGTTTCTGATGTATTATACATACAGGGTTTATCAAGACTACTACCGAAAACGAAGCCAGGTGGTAGTTTTAGTGACTACAGAGTACAGACACGATGCAACTAAAAATTTTGCAATATACCGCGACGATTTTGATTTTGTAATGTTTTAAATATTGAGTTTGGGTGGTAGATCCATAATTGTTGCTAAAATTATAATTTAAAGCCTTGCGTACTATAGCGTCTTTAAAATAAAAGGGCGTACATTATTTTTTTAGTAAAATGTATGTATTTACCACCCAAATATGATGATAGGAACAAAATGCAAAAATGATTTCGCTTAATAATGTGCTCTTGCATATATACATACATTAACTCACGCCTTTTTACCAGAAGGGGTAGCCAGAGGTGTAAACAAGACACCCACATTTCGCCTTGTATTTTCCGTCCCATAATGTGATAGGGGGCGAGCCTATCGCCATATCGAACACAAATTCCTGACACCGGGCTGATAATGAATAGAAAAATGAAAGTGTGCCGTTGACCCTAAAATGTACGTGTGTGGGTAAAGGCAGAGAATTATTCTAGAATCTAGATTATTGTTTCGGCCGTGGAACTTGATACAAGTTTCATCACAATTAATAGAAAAGGTTACTCCTATTGTATGTAAACTGTTGGAAATAAACGCGGTTTTTGTTTGAAAAATTATATTTTTCAAGAATTTCTATGGTATGTGAAGTCCGACGCACTAGACCAGCATAGTGGAACTACGAACTCTCTCTTTCTCTCTCTTCAGCCACAGCAACTCCACAGCTGAACATAGGCCTCCCCCAAGGATCTGCACATCGACCTGTTGCCAGCATCCAGCGACTTCCTGCAACCTTAACCAGGACGTCCGTCCACCTTGTAGGCGGACGTCCGACACTGCGCTTGCCTGTACGTGGCCGACCTCTCCTCTGATTGGAACTCTCGATTATAGAAGAGTTTCGTGGTAAGTATATACGGTACCTTGCCATATTATTAGACCCAAACAAAAATAATTAGATTTCCTCACTTTAGAAGACAATAGCGCCATTATTTAGATGTAACTTGTGTTCGTTTTTAAATCCCCTTATTCTGATAACATTGAGCTAAATATTTCAATGCTTTTAACACAGTAAAATAAAAATTAAACGGCATTAAAGGCGCGCGAGTGCATTTAGTGATTTTTATCCTAAAAATCTGTTAAAATTAAAAAGGTTTCTTTTTAAAAATAATGATAAGTTTTTGATGGAATTTAAGTTTAATTACGATAGTATATTATTGTATTTATTGTTTTTTGTAATCATATAGCATGTATAGTGATAAAATTAACAAATATCAGATCTTTTAAAATATTTTAGATGGGAAAAAATCGTGATCTTTCTCCCAAGACATTAGGGCGAGTACGGGGGCTTTTAAAGGCTACTGAATTATCACAATACCATATTGCTAAAGCAACAGGCCTCTGGAGAAGTTCCGTGATAAATATTAAAATAAAAATTAAAATCTGGATAACTTTGTCGCCAAAAAGAAAAGGTGCGTGTGGACGACAACGCATTACGACTCTAAGAACAGACAGAAAAATTCGAGATATTTTTATCCAAAATGGAAAATTACCCGTTTGTTTATTAACGAAGAACATTATGGATAAAGGAATACTCATTTCTCAGTAAACTGTGGAGCGGCGTCTTGCTGAAAATAAATTGAACGCGCGTAAACCTGCAAGGAAACCGAAGTTAACTCGATTGATTGAAGAAACGACTTGATTTGGCCCGTAAATATAAAAACTTCACTATATAATATTGGGAAAAGGTAATAAAATATGTTTGCACTATGAGAAGACAATATATTTAATATGTCACGTCATAAATTTAAACAAATATTTGATCATAACAGGTTTGCTTCTCCGACGAGTCAGTCTTTCAAATTTCGATGGAAAAATCACTGTTTGTACGGCGAAGACCACACGAGAAATACAAGCCCGACTGCTTTTTCCCTACTGTAAAACATCCACCTTCTGTTATGGTCTGATCTGTTAAATCAGGCAAAGAGACAGGTCGCCTTTATATCGTAAAGAAGACAATGCGCCAGGATCAATACAAAAAAGTTCTTGAAACAAAAGAATACCTCAACTTAAAGACTGGTTCTGATAAAGAAGAACTAATTTTTATGCACGATGGGGCTCCTTGCCATAAAGCAAAGAGCATTACAAGCTTTTTATAGCAGCAACATATAAAAATAACATATAAATAAAGCAACATATAAATGGCCTGGCAATTCGTCAGATATGACCCCTTTCGAGAATGTCTGGGAGCTTCTGAAGTGGGAAATACCAAAATATCCGTTACAACAAAGAGATAAATAATCGAAAGATTAATTTTCGAATGGACTAATAACCCTCAGCTACAAAAAACTATCCAGGCATGCATAAAAAGCACGCCCCGCCGAATTAAGGCACTTAGGACCGCTAAATGCGGGTCAACAAAATACTAGCTAAATACTAACTTAGAAATAAAACTGGTTTAATAATTTCTACATATTATAAAATATTTAAATAAAAGTTGTTTTATTTCATTGGTATTAGATTAAATTATAGTATAAAAAACTAAAAATAAGAAAAAGAACGTAATTTTGACCAATATCAACTCTTACGATGAAAAAGTAACGTGTTTGTCGCGTGGGTCTAATAATATGGCAAGGGACTGTATAATTTTAAAGTGACCTATCATACATACATACATAACCACACGCCTTTTTCCCAGAAGGGGTAGGCAGAGGTGCTACTAGAACACCCACGTTTCGCCTTGTATATTCCGTCCCACGATGTGATAGGGGGCGAGCCTATCGCCATATCGGGCACAAATTCCTGACTCCGGGCTAATAATGAATAGAAAAATCAAATATCACTTTGCCCGACCCGGGATTCGAACCCGAGACCCCAGCTTTGCAATCATACCGTAGTACCACTACGCCACCGAGGCAGTCATACATATAAGAAATTTGTAACCGATCCATGTCTGTACATGGAAGATAAATGAGAAAAACTGATATGGGGGACTGTATTAACGTATTAGAACCCCTAACAATGATTTTTAGAATGTTTGTCTGTTTATCTGTACGCGATGAACTCAGAAACGGCTTGACAGGTTTCGATGAAATTTGGTATGCAGGTAGCTGACACCCTGGATTAACACCTAGGCTACTTTTTATCCCAAAACAAATGTGTTTCCGTGGGATTAGGCAGGAATTCAGGTATAGTTGTTACTTTTTTATACTCTTAAGGATGGGATCGGACTGGATTACATATCTTGAGTGAGAATGACACAGGACAGGGCGGGATATAATAATTAATCAATATGCATGCCGCACCGTACCTGTGAGTCGTGAGTGACCACTCTATGTTTTACTCCGGCGTGAACCACAGTACAATGTTGGTAGAAAAACAAAAATAAATTTATGAAATACTAATTTACACTGTTATTAAAACGCACAAATCCTTGTATATCCATATAGAAACAACGGAAAGTATGTAAAACATGCAGCGGCGATCAATGGCCAACACACGCGGGGCTTCTGTTCACATCGCAACTACTATAAACGATTACATCCTTTAAACATACTCGTAATATGCCGGACATATTTTACGTGATCAACACTCAATATAATAAATACACTCAACAGTGTGTATTGATAGTCAATCACCACGCACTATAACGGTGAAGGAAAACATCGTGAGGAAACCTGCATACCATAGCGATTTGCAAGAATTTCTATGGTATGTAAAAGTCCGCCCGCACTAGGCCAGCGTGGTGGACTATACTAACCCTTCTCAATCGTACTCTCGATTGTAGAGGAGGTTCGTGCCCTGCACTGGGACGTATCTAGGCTGATACAGTAAAGTACATCCAGCAGTCACATACAGTCCTGACCCCACACTAAGATCGAGTCTTGTGTCGTGTATCAGAAATTACGAGAGATTTTTCGGCCTCACAAACCCAAACCCGAAACAAATTCTTGTGGGCTTCACAAACATTTGTGTAGGTGCGGGGATCGAACCCGCAGCCTTAAAACTTATTTTAGTTATCGTATGTTTTGTCTTCTTCGCACAAACTGAATTCAAAAGCCTTTCGAAAAGCACAAAACATCAGTTAACTAAAATAGGTTTTGAAACTGTCTATGAATAAGGTCGTTAAACTGTTAAATCAAAGCTTCAGAATGTATAAACTGTCTTACTAATGTTTCCGGGACATTACCCCCGCCTGGAATCGAACCCGCATACTTTCACATCCCGTCCGGTCCCCTCTCACCCTTCACTAAATTGAGGATATCCTATGCAAAGGGCTCAGTATTGCAACGATGTGGTTTTGGTACTGGGTTCAATGCCCTGCTTCAACCGACCACGGTGTAAAAGAAGGGTTATATTAGGCTATAGTTGGAGTTTTTTATACTGGTACTATAAAGTGCTTCCATGGCGCAGTCGGTTAGACGCCGGCTGTAAAACGAGAGGCCTCGGGTTCGATCGCACCGAGACAAATATTTGCGAGACCCACAAATATTTGTCTCGGGTCTGGGTGTTTGTGAGACCGAAAAGTCGTTCTTAATTCTGATACCAACGACACTAGGTTTAATCGGACTATATGGCCTAACCACTCTCAATCGTACTCTCGATTGTAGAGTAGGCCTGTGCCCTGCCTGTGACGTATATGGGCTGATACAATACAATAAACTTAATTGATCTTAATGTAGGACTATGTATGTGACTGTTGGGTGTATATATTAATTTATTTCAAGCAACCACAACGCGCGGTGCAGATAGAGCATCCACCGTGAGATGTTCATCTCTCGACACAATGACGCCTGATTGTATCCGGATATACACAGAGCCCGACACGACACGTGGCTCACTATGACGGCTCCATGAGTCGATGAGTAGTTATAATATTTTAGCTTATTATTTTACTTATTAGAATTTCTTCCGCCACGACGATCGATCGCTGTTTTGTCTGCGTTGCCGTAGAAGATGTACATGAATAGTAGTACATCTACGACTTGTTCTGTTGGCATGGTTTCCGACTTAGAGATCCGTCGCGTGGCTGTGGCTATGCTAAAAATCTCTAAAAGAAAAAGTTTTTGTGACCGAGTATTCCGCCGCATACCCAGTGTCATAATCCTGTGCACGCCGCTGCTCCATAACGGCTGTGTACGGTCATTTCAAAAACATTTGAGGAGCAATGTGAAAGGTATGCCTACCGAATTAACATACATAAACACACGCCTTTTTCCCAGAAGGGGTAGTTAGTACACCCACGTTTCGCCTTGTATATTCCGTCCCACGATGTGATAGGGGGCGAGCCTATGCTAACCTATGCCTACCGAATTAAAGTTTCTTTTTTTATGTATATTCACCGAATACTCGAAGACGCCTGAACCGATTTGAAAAATTCTTATTTTGTCTCCAAGCGCATACTTCACAGGTGGTTCCATAAAAAATTGGTTGAGATCTGACGAATATCTTCGGACCTGGAGAGTAGAACTCCTCAAAATTGAGTAGGATGCCAATGGTTCTTTTTGCGTTATTGAAGAAGTGCGTGATGACCTGTTGGTTTCGGATCAGATGCAGATGCATATGATCCTTCAGATCCAGACTTAGATTGGTATCGTAAAAGGATGATTGATAGGTTTTTTCAATCACATGGCGGGTTCAATTCCCGCTTCAAACATGCAATTATTTAAAAATCTTTGAAATGCAAATTATTTTCAAAATTAAAATGTTTTCTTACAGTAAAGTTGTCTTACATATAATAAACTTGTAACCGATCGATATCTGTACATGGAAGATAAATGAGAAAAACTAATATGGGGGATTATATTAACGCAATAGAACCCAAAACAATGATTTTTAGAATCATTGTCTGTTTGTCTGCACGGTTGTACGAGAAGAACTCAGAAACGGCTTTATGGATTTCGATAAAATTTGGTATGGAGGTATCTGACTCCCTGGATTAACACTTAGGCTACTTTTTATCCCGAAAAATTTAGTGTCCCCGTGAGATGAGGGAGGAATTCCGATATATTTGTTACTTATTTGTATTCCAATGGATGGGATGGGACTGGATTACATATCTTGAGTGAGAATGAGACGGGACAAGGCCGGAATAGGACGGGACGGGATAGGATTTTTTTAATAAAGATAACAACGCAAACAGAGTTGCGGGGAGAAGCTAGTGTATAATATTTATGATAATTCCCCTCCATGTGGCATCGTCGCGAGACGCCCTGTTTATATACTAGGTACCCATCTGTACACTACAATTTTAGAACTAACACTATCATTGCATCACCACTGTCAAACTGTTCGTACGATTGACCCCGGTCGGTCTTGTCTCGTCCAAAAATAGCGGGGTCAGTGACCCGTCGAGGAAACGCTAATAAAAGATATATAGGGCAGTTACAATTGAACGGGACGATTGCTTCGAGAGAAACTGGAGGTCGCAGGTTTGAAACCGAAATCTGACATTTGACTTTTTGAAATTTTGATGCGGTTGGTTAGACGCCGGCTGTAAGACGAGAGGCCGCAGGTTTGATCCCCGACAGACATAAAATATTTGTGTGATCTAGAGGTATTTTTTCGGGTGTCGGTGTGTGCGCAACCAAAGAACCTCTTTTAGTTTCTGATATACGACAAAAGATCTTAATATCTTAGTGTAGTCAAAATGTATGGGACTGTTTGGATTCATTTAATAAATAAATAATAATTAATAATACACCCAACAGTCACATACATAGTCCTGACCCCACACTAAGATCGAGTCTTGTGTCGTGGGTATCAGAAGCTACGAGACTCTTTTCGGTTTCACAAACACCCAGACCCGACGCAAATACCTTTGGATCACACTAATATTTGTTTCGGTGCGGTGATCATTTTGATTATTACGAGTGTAGTCCATTTTACTCTTTCATTAATTTCTTTGCTGGTTGAAGACAAGTTAGACATTCCCGGAGACGCGCTGAGCTTCAATGCTCGGTGTCATTACAATGCGTGCTGTTGATCCTCGATTACAGGACTTGCAGTGGCGGGGATGAGGAGTGAGTTGCATTGTGTCTGTAATCACTAAAACTACCACCTGGCTTCGTTTTCGTTCGCAGTCTTGATATACCCTGTATATATTTTGTTTCTCCACAGATACAAAACACGCGTGGTAGATTTATATTAAAAAAAAACTACTTTGAATATAATATAATATATTATAGGTTGTCATGGTTTAGCAGTGAGCAGCTAACTTCATCATGTTGCTTTTTGGGTGTCGGAGTGCGTGCGCAAAATAAAAATTTTACTCTCATAATCCCCAGAGCTAAAATAAGTATAACTTAAAAATCTTCACCGGTCCACTGTCCAACTATTCGCAATATCGCGAAACGCGCCAATTTCGCATTCGCAATTCAGCGCGAGTGCGAAGGTCACCAACAATTACGCGCCGACAAATTATGTCATCAAATTAAATTCTGACTCAGGTTATGTCACTTCAACGGAGCAACAGACAATGTTCATTATAAAGAAGTTATTTTTATATAATACTTCACCGTTATAGTGCGTGGTGATTGACTATCAATACACACATGACTCCGAAAAGTCAGAGGCGTGCCTTGGCATTTGAAGCCGCGACCACCGTGAACTACGGTGAAAGAAAACATCGTCAGGAAACTTGCATACCATAGCATTTGTAAATAAATATGGTATGGGAAGTCCGTTTACCCGTACGAGGCCAGCGTGGTGGACAGAGGCGGATTAACCCTAAGGCAAACTAGGCACGTGCCTAGGACCGCGAGGTTACGAAGGGGCGCACACGATTTCGGATATCTTCGTTTCATGCAAAACCATCGCTATAATTATGATACTTATGAGAAACATCATCTGCGTCTGATCATTTGCGTTATAACATGGTGTATTTCATTCACAACATAGTACAATCAGCAAATATGCAATAAGACAATTCCTCGTTCTTTCGAAGTTAGTTTTTTTTTTAATATGGCTGCTAGAGAGGCGCTTTGAGGGCGCTCTCAACATTTAATCTCTCTCTCTCAATCTTACTCTCGGTTGTAGAGGAGGCCGGTGCCCTGCAGTGGGACGTATAAGGGCGGACACAGTACAGTATACAAGCTTGATAAATTAATACACTCATAATTTCCGACATTTTTGTAATTATAATAATGACGCCACGCCACACATTCGATGAAAACATTAATATTTCCTATTTGTAACCACTGGGGAATTCATTTAATTAAATACGATACATTAACACATTCGTTTATAACTCACTGGATGAATTAATATAAGGCTGTGAACCCGGGTTCGAATCCCATGTGGGGTACAAAAGTTTTTTTTTATACTGACAGCAAATTCACTGCAATTTAGTAACTATAATCAATGGAGTGGTTTAAATCCCAGGGCACACCTGACTTTTCGGAGTCATATGTGTATTGATAGTCAATCACCACGCACTATAAAGGTGAAGGAAAACATCGTGAGGAAACCTGCACACCATAGCGATTTTTAAGAATTTCTACGGTATGTAAAGTCCGCCAACCCGCACCAGGGGGGTTACTGTATGGTCCCAAACGAAACTCGAAACTTCGGACGTCGCACGTGAAACTGTACGAATGTGCCTAGATACTCCACAAAATGTTCGAATCCTCTATCGTACGTCCTGACTATACACTTAGTTCGGAGTGAATGATAAATATCATAGAGAATAGTGTTGATTTTTAGAAGTGGAAAAAAAACGTACCGCAGATTTCGAACGTCCGAATATTCGAGTTTCGTTTCGGATCATAGATTAACCCCTCAGCGTAGTGGACTATATCTAATCTGGGAAAAACGCGTGAGTTTATTTATGTATGTATTTCCTTAAGGTAAGCAGCGACTTTGTTGTGCTGGACCCCTGGCACTGCGGAGGTCTATGGGCAGCGGTAGCCGCTTTCCATCAGGCGGGCCGCTGGCTCGTCTGCCTATAACGGCTATAAAAAAAAAAGTATATACGAAATATACATCACGAAAGACGATCAATATTCCCACAGCGGATTTGAACTCGCTACCTCGCGTGACTCGCCTTTCATGGCATTACTGATAAATATGATTACAGTTCAAAAGCCCTTTATTTTTTCCCACATTTCTTGCAATATGTCCGCTTGTTGCCGACCGTACACAGCGGTTATGGAGCCGTCATAGTGAGCCACGTGTGTCGTGTCGGGCTCTGTGTATATCCAGATACAATCAGGGATAAGCATAAAGGTTTAAAGGTAATATTGACATATGGTATTCGATTTAACCCACAAGTTCCTCATCACCCCAGGTGTTGTGCAAAATTTGAAAAAACCGAGGTGTTTTTTTACTGCCTCGATGGCGTAGTTGTACTACGGTATGATTGCAAAGCTGAGGTCTCGGATTCGAATCCCGGGTCGGGCAGTGATATTGGATTTTCCATTCATTATCAGCCCGGAGTCAGAAATTTGTGCCGGATATGGCGTTAGGCTCGCCCCCTATCATATTGTGGGACGGAACACACAAGGCGAAATGTGGGTGTCCTGGCAGCACCTCTGCCTACCCCTTCAGGAAAAAAGGCGTGAGTTTATGTATGTATGTATGTTTTTTTTTACAAAACTCGTGATTTTTGTTTTCTCGATGTTTGGCCACCCCGTATCGGCGTATGGATACCAGTATTTTGACAGCCTCCGTGTCTAATGTTTGTGAGACCAGTTATTTGTTTCGGGTCTGGGTGTTTGTGAGAGCGAAGTCTCTCGTAGTTTCTGATAGGACACAAGACTTACATTTTATATGGGATCAGGGCTATGTGTTTATTTATGTATCAAAAACACATTTATTTTAATTTTTATTATTTATATAAAACACCTACAAAATAACTAAAACAGATAAGTACTTTTTTCAAATGATTGACCTAAAAATTTATATAAATCTTACTATACATACATAAACACACGCCTTTTTCCCAGAAGGGGTAGGCAGAGATGCTACCAGAACACCCACGTTTCGCCTTGTATATTCCGTCCCACGATCTGATAGGGGGCGAGCCTATCGCCATATCGGGCACAAATTCCTGACTCCGGGCTGATAATGAATAGAAAAATCCAATATCACTTTGCCCGACCCGGGAACCCGAGACCTCAGCTTTTGCAATCATACCGTAGTACCACTACGCCACCGAGGCAGTCATCAGTAAATCTTACTATTATCGAAATAAACATGATGTATACCTATATAAAAACAAAATAACATTGGAAAACATTCCACATTATATATTTCTGAATTACCATACAAACATAAATCGGTTTTTTTTATTGGCAAACCATGAGAAATACATGTATATAAGTGTATAAGTGCGTGGTGGCCTGTTGGTAAACGGACCAGACGCGGCTGCCTACATGTTCACGATGGTCGCGGGTTCAAATCTCAGGGCACACCTCTGACTTTTCGGAGTCATGTGTGTATTGATAGTCAATAACCACGCACTATAACGGTGAAGGAAAACATCGTGAGGAAACCTGCATACCCTAGCGATTTGTATAAATTTCTATGGTATGTAAAAAGTCCGCCAACCCGCATTAGACCAGCGTGGTGGACTATATGGCCTAACCACTCTCAATCGTACTCTCGATTGTAGAGGAGGCCCGTGCCCTGCAGTGGGTCGTATATGGGCTGATACAATACAATACAATACAATGAGAAATACCGAATTTTAAATGTTTCTGTTAAGTCACAAACACATATTTTCAGTCCCAAATTACCTTAAAAAACACATGTCCATATTTTTTTAAATCTTTCATATAAAAATATTAAAAATAAACATACACCATAAAATACCTACAACATGTGACTACCTCGGTGGCGTAGTTGTACTACGGTACGATTACAAAGCTGAGTTGTTGGGTTCGAATCCCGGGTCAGGCGATCATATTGGATTTTTATTAATTATCAGGCCGGAGTCAGGAATTTGCGCCCGATATAGCGATAGGCTCGCCCCTATCATATCGTGGGACGGAAACTCAAGGCGTAAAATGGGTGTCCTGGTTGCACCTCTGCCTACACTTGGGAAAAAGGCGAAATGTTTATGTATGTACATATGGCATGACCAACGCACATCCTGGGTAAATTTATCCACAATAATAACTGGATCGAATATAACATTTTTTTAATTTTATTCCTTCCGTACTCGAAAAAACCTTTACGGTCAAAAATAATATTTATATTATTTTCTAAACCGTTTGTTTATGTATTTTTTTGTATTGTATCAGCCCATATACGACCCACTGCAGGGCACGGCCCTCCTCTACAATCGAGGGTACGATTGAGAGTGGTTAGGCCATATAGTCCACCTCGCTGGCCTAGTGCGGGTTGGCGGACTTTTACATACCATAGCAATTTATACAAATCGCTATGGTATGCAGGTTTCCTCACGATGATTTCCTTCACCGTTATAGTGCGTGGTTGTTTATGTACATTACTCAAATATGTTATGCCGTGACCTACGTTTCAATTTCATTTTAAGACCGACTATAATCCTTTTAGCCCAATTTTTTGGTAAAAAAAATATGAAAGAAGATTCAAGATCAGTGTTGTGTGTTATTTTAAACTACCTACAGCTTATTACTACATTGTGGGTCGATCATAGCATGTTAAAAAAACATCCCTTCACACTGCCGTTACAAAAACATTACGCCTCGGTGACCTCATTAGAGTTATGTCGGGTACAAGTTCGATCAACGTCACCCAGTTATCAGACGACAGGCCGGGAGTTCCAGTCCGGCACCGCGCATGCCCCGCTCCCATTCAGGAACTCTAGAGTGGGACAGAGCACCGCGCCAGAGCGAGACGGCAAAAGTATCCCGAAAATTCAGGGAAATCCCACACATAACGACAATAAATCGAAATAATCACAATATGTTATGTCACCAACACCAGGACACCTAAATTAGAACAAATGTAACTAGATTGGATTAACGTGCCCCCCACGGACTGTTACTAACTGCATTAAGTCTAGATTTTTAGGTCACTGAGTTAGCTAGACCTATGTACTTACGTTTTGCAGATGCCGCACTGGTGGAACCGATGGTAACGATGCACATTTGCCCAAAGAACATTTAGGCTCCCCGATAGGTAGACCTCAGCTAACACACAGGTTATGATTAAAAAAAACTGTTTAATAACGACACACACTATTTTGCGGCACCGCGACGACGGATCTTGTATGTTGTTGAATTATTATTGGAATTATGTGTATTATAAACGTTTAAGATGAAAAAAAATCAATTTGGTAGACGCTCAGACGGTAGCCATTTTGTGTGTGACCGGGTGGCGCTGGGCTGCCGCGGCACGCATGCGCTTCGAGAAGCCGCCCAAACGTCTGCCTAGCGTCGCACGAACGCGGGATGTCTAATCTTTCGCTTTATCTGTGGACCAGACGTACAGATAATTTAGATTTCCTAAAACACTATCCTCCCCTTTATGTTACGCAACCTTCAAAAATTCTATTACGCAATTTCAAAAATCGAATTAGAAATGCATTCCAAATTTAAATTACGAATGCGTGTGCGAACTCGAAATTCGAAATCGACATAATTATTGATGCGTGTTCTTTATTTAAAACAAATTCGAAATAAGAACACGTATGTTTCAGTACAAAATTTGAAAATGTAAAGTGTATTGTACAAACAATTCTAATTTTAAAAGAGTTCGCGCACGTTTTAAAAATAGTAAGCGATAATTAGAAGTTCGTGTACGCTTTACGCATTTCTCTTCCGTTTTTCGTATATTCATTCAACTTTGAATATATAATTATATTTTGAACACTTTCTACTATATTCTGGCGCTGTTCATCTCAGGACGAGTTTATAAAAAGCGAGTGACTAACGCTTATTAGACAGAACATCTCGGTTTCAAAACAGGAAGCACGTCTTAACAATATTTTCCCATTAAGCCACATTGGGCTGGACTGGGCCGCATTTCCCAAGTAAATCACACGCGTAATAATTAATTAAATTACTAGAATATATCAGCAAATGCACGTCCTATACTAGCCACGGGAGTTCTCTACAATAGAGTGTACGATTGAAAAGGATTGAAATGAACTGAAATTCGTTTATTGGTCACGTAGGCAATTAAACAGCTCTTATGACAAGTCAATACATATGTAACTCATAATCTATTTACGAAAAATTTGTTTAATATTATTTAAATGTTTTCGATTTTGAGTCCTCAGCAAAGCTGGCTAATTTTAAAGAGGTTAAAGTGCGGGTGGGCGCCAGGCAATTTAGACCTCTATTGGAAATCAACAGGGGCGTTTAGAAAGCGTCGGACCATACTAAACGTATCCAGAATTATAGATTTTTGTAGTTGTATGTAAATATTTTTCCTAATGACTAGTTTTTTAATGGCATTGTGTAGGGATTTAGGGACTATTCCAGTTGACGATATTACTATGGGAATAACTATCACTTTATCTTTATTTATATAATTTTTTACTAGCCCATATACGTCCCACTGCTGGGCACGGGCCTCCTCTTCAATCGAGAGTACGATTGAGAGTGGTTAGGCTATATAGTCCACCACGCTGGCCTAGTGCGGGTTGGCGGACTTACATACCGTAGAAATTCTTTAAAATCGCTACGGTATGCAGGTTTCCTCACGATGTTTTCCTTCACCGTTATAGTGCGTGGTGATTGACTATCAATACACACATGACTCCGAAAAGTCAGAGGTGTGCCCTGGTATTTGAACCCGCGACCACCGTGAACATGTAGGCAGCCGCGTCTGGTCTGTTACCAACAGGCCACCACGCACTCGCAATTGTTATTAATTAACTTTTATTTATTAATTATTTTTCGGTAGTCATTGGTTAGGTCCTATAGTCCACCACGCTGGCCTAGTGCGGGTTGCGGGACTGTTGTATGTATTTAATTATTCATTTATTACTATAATAATTATGCTATTGTTACTGTAGACGCAAATAATCTGATCTGCTACAAAAAGCAATTACTTCACGACTACTGCATAATTAAAAGTTAATTGGCATTGCGTAATTTCCGTTAATTATAAAATACACTTTGAACTTTGAATTACAATAAAAATGGCTATTTATATTTACGTAACATATATAAACTCATGACTTTTTCACAGAAGGGGTAGGCAGAGGTTCTCTTGGTAGTAAGCACTAACCAGAACACTCATATTTCGCCTTGTCTATTCCGTCCCACCATGTGATAGGGGGCGTGCCTATCGCCTTACATACATACCTACATAAACATCACGCCTTCATCCCAGAAGGGGTAGGCAGAGGTGCAATCGCCAGATCGCCACGTCAGGCACAAATTGCTGACTCCGGGCTGATAATGTATTGAAAAATCCAGTATTATTTTGTGACCCGGGATTCGAACCCGAAACCTCAGCGTTGTAACCGTATTGTAGTGTAACTACGTCACAGAGGCAATCTACTAGTTTTTACTCACTATGTATATTTATCGCGATAATATTACAAAAGATGCAGATTGCAGATTGCAGAGCATCCATCGGCGTCACAAAAATATATTTGTAGCAGATTAACAAACACAATTATGCCGGCCTGCTTACATCCCGATACTTACTGGCAGTAGGTCTCTCATATGTGAGAGGCCGCCTGGGTAGGTACCACCGCAATGTCTATTTCTCACGCCAATCAGCAGTGTTAATAAATAAATAAATACACCCAACAGTCACATACATAGTCCTGACCAAAAACTAAGATCGAGTCTTGTATTGTGGGTATCAAAAGCTACGAGAGACTTTTCTGTCTCACAAACCCCCAGACCCGAGACAGATACCTGTGGATCACACAAATATTTGTCTCGGTGCGGGAATCGAACCCGCGGCCTCACGCTTCACAGCCGGCGTCTAACCAACTGCGCCACGAAGACTGTTTAAATGCCCAGTTGTGTTTCGGTTTAAAGGACATTGTAGAGTAACTACTGGATATAATGAGACTTAACATCTTATGTCTCAGGATGGCGAGCGCAGTGGAATGCCAACCATTACTTTGTAATTCATGGCGTTTGGTTTTGCTACAGTCCATGAGCGGTGTCGCTTACCATCAGCCGAACGGCATGCTCGTCTCGCCATTCATAGCAATAAAAAATGGGATGAACGCGACACATACGCTGGAGACTGGTTTTGTGGGTCCCTGTGAGGACTCTTCGACCATCATGTATTGTCGCTATCTGGAAGAGAACGAATATCGAAATTAAATGAAATTGGTTTATTGGTCACCTAGGCAATTAAACAGCTCTTATGAAAAGTCAATACACATACATACATACATAAACACACGCCTATTTTCCAGAAGGGGTAGGCAGAGGTGCTACCAGGACACCCGCGTTTCGCCTTGTATATTCCGTCCCACGATGTGATAGGGAGCGAGCCTATCGCCATATTGGGCGCAAATTCCTGACTCCGGGCTGATAATTAATAGAAAAATCCAATATCACTTTGCCCGACCCGGGATTCGAACCCGAGACCTCAGCTTTGCAATCGTACCGTAGTACCACTACGCCACCGAGGCAGTCAATCGAAAAGTCAATACACATAAAAATTCTTATCTATTAACGAAAAATATTAATGTTATTTATAATATAATTATTTATAAATTATTCTTAATTGACTTTTATTTATTGCTTTTTTTATCCCTCCACACACCACCTACAGTCTCCGGCGATCTCACCGAACGTAACACAACAGGTAAGTTTCATTTATCTTATTTGTTATTTAGGAAACAAACAGAGAAAGAAAGTCTTAAGAAAGCAGTTATGGCTAAGGATTGCAATGTTAGGTAATTAATAGCTCAATGGAATTGTTTTTATTTTTATATAGTTTATTTTTTCCATAATTTAAAGTGAAGTGTAAGTTAAATACTACTGTTACTTCAGTTTTCTGTTTTGTATTCATTGTGTAGTGTAATATTTCCGTTCACTTGTATCTAATAATATGTGTTAGCTTTCGGTGGAAACTTTGTTGGATTATGTTTCATATTTATATATCTATGATTAATTGTAATAGTTCTGTATGTTTCCCTAATATACATAAATAAAATAAATAAAAATTTACATATAAATAACATAAGTATGTGTTACAGAATCCAGTAAAGTTTCTACTGATTAACAGTACTAAGTTAAATCACCATGGTGTTCTGTGCGACAGTGGCGCCCCGGTCGAGCATAACTATAACTTTAATGACGAACAGCAAGATTACGGCTTAAAAAACTCAAGCTTAAACCCTTCTCAATCGGACTGGAGTCGAGTGCTCGAGAGACGAAATAACATTTAGTTATAGGCAATCAATCTAATCCAATCCATCAGCCAAAGAAGTCCACTGCTGAACATAGGCCTCTCCTAATGATTTCCACAGTGACCTGTTGGAGGCAGCCTGCATCCAGCGACGTCCCGCGACCTTTACCAGGTCGTCTGACCTCATTGTCTATAGGCAATGCTATAGGTATAATACGTATAAAAATTAAACTATTAAAGCAAAGAAATATTATGTCGGCTGTGAAACGTGTGACAGCGGTTTCGATCCCCGCACCAAGACAATAAATGTTTGTGTGAACTACAAATATTTGTTTCGAATCTGGGTGTTTGTGAGACTTAAGTGTCTTGTACTTTCTGATACCACGACACAAAACTCGATCTTAGTGAGGAGTCAGGACTATGTATGTGACTGTTGGGTGTATTTATTTTTATTTACTATTAAAAAGAAATAAATATTAAGTCTTGTGTCGTCTATTAGAAACTACAATATGGTTTTCAATGTCACAACATACATGCGATACGAAAATTTGTGGTTCACACAAGCATTAGTTTCGGTGCGGAAATCAAACCCGCGCCCTCTCGTTTCATAGCGAGCGTTTTAACCACTACGCCAAGGGGGTCAAGTAATATCGATATTTTATCTGCAGTTAATAATGCAATAATAGTTAATTCGTTATAAATACTATCATTTATTTTCAAGGCTCGTTCATGCTAGGACAAAATATACAGGGTATATCAAGACTGCTACCGAAAACGAAGCCAGGTGGTAGTTTTAGTGACTACAGACACGATGCACAATTTTTTTTGCAGAATACGCGACGATTTTTTTGTAATGTTTTAAATATCATTATCTGGGTGGTATTCCTCCCGTCCTTTTTTCTTGCTTTGCCCTTTGTACTGTACCTTTTGACTTACCCCTTCCATTTTAGAATGCAATGCTAGGTGCACAACCTAAGTGTTGTAGAAGTTCTCCGAAAAATAATGATATACCATCCGTTGCTTCGGTGGCGGGCTATGCAATAAAAAACTGTAATAACACAATTGTCTAAAACACAATACTAGCGCCATCTAATTTTATTTCATAGGAACTCGGGTATAAAATATTAGCGCCATCTAGTAAGGTTTTTTAGTAACTCTAGTTATATTATGAAAATGATAACAGATGGCGCTGTTATTTTTCGTAATAATTTTATCGGTCTGAAAGTACCGCCATATATTTAATTAATTAAAATAAAAACTTGGGTCTCTTTTATGTATTGTACTCTTTGTATTTTATCATTAGTAAGGGCCACGCTTATCCATAAACAGGAGCGACGTCACAAATTATTACTAAGCACTGCATTTAAGTGGGTTCGTTACCACGAGACATTTTACAAGTTTTAATGCCTAGTTGTTTTAATGCAAAGTGATATAGGATTTTTCTATTCATTATCAGCCCGGAGTAATAAATTTGTGCCCGATATGGCGGTAGGCTCGCCCCCTGTCACATCGTTCGACACACAAGGCGAAACGTGGTTGTCCTGTTTCCACCTCTGCTTACCACTTCTGGGATAAAAGTCGTGATGTTTATGTATGTATGTGTATCTCGTATCAGCTCATATACGTCCCACTGAAGGGGAAGGGCCTCTACAATCGAGAGTGCAATTGAGAGCGGCTAGGCCATATAGTCCACAACGCTGGCCGAGTACGGTCTAGTAGTTCTGTATCTATCAATCCAATCCATCAGCCAAAGGAAGTCCACTGCTGAACATAGGCCTCTCCCAATAATTTCCACAGTGACCTGTTGGAGGCAGCCTGCATCCAGCGACGTCCCGCGACCTTCACCAGGTCGTTTAACCACCCAGTGGATGGACGTCCCACGCTGCGCTCCTCTGTTCTGTATCTATGATATAAGGATATCACGTAATTATTAATTATGTCTACCATCAACAGTTTCGAAAACTTTTCCTCGGCGCTCGAACCTGGGACTTCACGATTCAAGTCCAGCGGTCTAGGCGATTAAACATCACTAATTAAAACAACAAGTTGTCTGTTATTTTTAATTAAACACAAGGATAAATGTTATTTCAATAATATTTACGAATTATCCTGCTATGACTAAATTATGATGTTACAGTTAGGGTGACAATGTATTTGCAATATAGAGTACAAGTCTCGATCGAACGGCGAGGAAATATTATTTTTATTGAAAAAAATTTTTATTGCAATAAACAGCGAGACGAGCATGCCATTCGCCTGTTGGTAAGCGATACGACCGCTTATGGACAGTAGTAAAACCAAACAACACCATGACTTACAAAGCAATGCTTCGCGATCCTGAGACGTAAGGTGTTGTCACATTATGTCCAGTAGTTGCGTTGCCTACACTGTCCTTAAAACCGGAACACAACAATCCGTTTACACTACTGTTTGGCGGAAGAGATAGACATCGGTGGTACCTGCCCAGGCAGTCTCTCACATATAAGAGACCTGCCACCAGTAACGTTTTAGTTTTGACTACAAACCGTAATAATAGATATCTTTTTATTATTAATCTCTGCATGACACTGCGCTCTTCACATCGACAAATTAGTTAAGTCTATTCCTCCACCTCTTCGCGTCATATTCCTCAGTGTTAAGGGTCGTGACCTCCCTTTAAGTCTCCTAATGCCCAGTAATTCCTAAAATTTACTTCAATGAACACAACAGTTCACCCTGATGCTTAGTTAATAGACAGAGCGATAGTACCTACACGGACTTACACATATACACGAAAGAACAACAACTAATTGAAAAAAAATCTGTAGCCTTAATACTAATTTTAAACGTTATATTAATTAAGGAATGATTTTTTTTGCGGCAATAGGTAGGGCACATAGCGCAGAGAACTGATGGCCGCTGGGGCCCAAAGGTTCTGCAAGACAAGCGCAACGTCGGACGTCCACCTAAAAGAATAGATGACGTAATAAGGGTTGCAAGAAGTCGCTGGATGCTGCTTCCAACAGGTCGCTGTGAAGATCCTTGAGAGAGGCCTATGTTCAGCCGTGAATTACCTGTGCAATTCATAAAATTTCATACGTCATATAGATTCATTTTTTTCTCAACACCCGGTTGGGAAGGCAGTATGTTCGGCCAAAGACCTGTAACTAACACAATTGTAACTTTAATCAATAACAAGTTAATAACGACAACTTTTTAAGGATTATTCTAGATATACGCGAAGTATGGTCACTCCACTTCAAAACCGCGTTCATTTTCGTTCGTAGTTTGTCGAGAGTGACCGCCATTATGTTTTAGTGCATTAAAATTAAAATGTTTATTATATTGTGTGTGATTTTCACTACAATACAGACTATTAACTGTCACGGTGAGTTAAAAAAATCTCAAAAATATATTTAGTGGAAGTGCTAAATTTCAATTTGCAAGTGAACAATGGAATTACAGTGGTACTCGTTTCTAACCTACGCGCTCATTTATGACGGTTAAGGTATCATTGATACACAATAGGCGGTATAAGTATTTTATGCTGCTATTTGGCGTTTAAAACAGAAAAAAGAATTAAAACAAAAATCGTCACACGTCACCAAAAATGTTTGCAAAATTAATATTACTAAATACTTCAAGAAGGTCTAACAAAGACGCCAAAACTAAATCATTAGTAGTTTTTATAGAAAAACGCTTTAATTAATTAGTAGATAAGCCAATGAAAAATATCCTTTTGTCGCCATCACTAAGGACTATTGTAAATTAAACTTTAAGGGAATTACCCAACTCTTCTGCAATATTGTGCCCAGCAATTATGAAACGTAACACTACCAAATTTGTAGCTTATAATATTAGCTTTATCCTTGTTAAATTGGAATTAATTGACAGTTGCGTTCTCGAGATATGTGGACTTAAAAACAAAACGATTAAATTTTTGATACTTTATGTCATTTGCAAACATAAAAATATCTACTGTACTTTGTGTTGAGAATAAATTGTCATTACCTACTAAAACATTGTCCTAGCAACTTCGATATTTAATCACCACTTTAAGCGTGAGTCATTATGACGTATAATATTCGTAATATACATTAAACTTAAATTTACTTGAAAGGAATATTAGCAATCATATCAACTGGAATAGTATTAGGGCCTCATTCACCATATTTGAGTAAACCGTTGTACTGTATCAGCCCATACACGACCCACTGCAGGGCACGAGCTTCCTCTACAATCGAGAGTACGACTGAGAGTGGTTAGGCCATATAGTCCACCACGCTGGCCCAGTGCTTGTTGGCGGACTTTTACATACCATAGAAATTTATACAAATCACTATGGTATGCAGGTTTCCTCACGATGTTTTCCTTCACCGTTATATTGCGTGGTGATTGACTATCAATACACATATGACTCAGAAAAGTCAGAGGTGTTTCCTGGGAAACATCGTGAGGAAACCTGCATACCGTAGTGATTTTAAAGAATTTCTACGGTATGTAAGTCCGCCAACCCGCACTAGGCCAGCGTGGTGGACTATATGGCCTAACCACTCTCTATCGATTCTCTCGATTGTAGAGTAGGCCCGTGCCCAGCAGTGGGACGTATATGGGCTGATAAAAAAAATTGCTTTCTGTTAATGTGCTGATGGTATGTCTCTCATATGTGAGAGGCCACCTGGGTAGTTAATAAATAAATACACCCAACAGTCACATATATAGTCCTGACCCCACACTAAGATCAATTAAGTCTTGTGTCGTGTATCAGAAAGAGAGACTTTTTGGTCTCACAAACACCCAGACCCGAGATACTTGTGGGCCTCACAAACATTTGACTCGGTGCGGGGTTCGAAACCGCGGCCTCCCGTTTCTCAGCCGGCGTCTGACTAACTGCGCCACAGGGGCTGTCAAACTGGCTGGTTACTACCGCAATGTCTATTTCTCCCGCCATACAGCAATGTAATCGCGTTGTTGTGTTCAGATTTGAAGGATATTGACAAGCGCAACTACTGGACATAATGAGACTTAACAACTTATGTCTCAGGATGGCGAGCGCATTGGAATGCCGAGCATTTCTTTGTAGTTCATGGTGTTTGGTTTTGCTACTGTCCATGAGCGGTCGTATCGCTTACCATCAGGCGAATGGCATGCTCGTCTCGCCATTTATTGCTATAAAAAAAGTTTTATAGACAGCTTCGGAGTGTTTTTGGTTAGACGGTGGCTGTGAATCATTTGCAATTCACAAGTATTTGTTTCGTATCTGGGTGTTTGTGAGACCGAAAAGTCTCTCGTAGTTCCTGATACCCGTCACACAAGACTGGAACTTAGTGGGGGCAGCACTATGTATGTGACTGTTGAATGTATTTATTTATTTAAGACGTGAAAGGCCTTATTTATACTGTTTTAAAATGCATTTTATTTTTCTAATGTTTTGTCCCTTTCGAACGACTTTTGAATTCAGTTTGAGCGAAGAAGACAAAACATACGATAGCTAAAATAGGTTTTAAAACTGTCTATGTATAAGGCCGGAAGACTTATCTTACTGTACGGCCTGTTACGTGTATCTCCTTTTATATTGGTTTCAGGTAACAGTTCGATTGTCAAATTTAAGCTCACGGCAGGAGATGGGTTCATAGATTGCACCGTCACACCGAATAATATCAGCCTTGAGGAAAATCAAACGGCTGTGTTGAATGTCGTCTATAATAATCAAATCAAGAACATTACGTGAGTAATACGTCATTACGACAGCCTTCGTGGCGCAGTTGGTTAGACGTCGGCTGTGATCGAAATGCCGAGGGTTCGATCCCCGCACCGAGTCAATATTTGTGTGGTCCACAGGCATTTGCCTCGGGTCTGGATGTTTGTGAGACCGAAGTCTCTCGTAGCTCATGATACCCGCGACACAGGACTCGATCTTAGTGTGGGTTTAGGAGTATGTATGTTACTGTTAAGTGTTAGGTTATTTATTTACTATAGCTTCTACCCGCAACTCTGTTTGCGTGGTTATGTTTATTTAAAAAATCCCATCCCGTCCCGTCACGTTATATGCCGCCTTGTCCCGTCTCATTCTCATTCAGGCATGTAATCCTGTCCCATCCCATCTATTTGAGTACAAAAAAGTAACAAATATATCGGAATTACTCCCTCATCCCACGGAAACACTACATTTTTCGTGATAAAAAATAGCCTAAGTGTTAATCCAGGGTGTCAGCTACCTCCATACGAAATTTCATCGAAATATATTAAGCCGTTTCTGAATTTATCGCGCACAACCGCGCAGACAAACAGACACAATTTCCAAAAATCATTGTTTTGGGTTCTATTACGTTAATATAATCCCCGCATATCAGTTTTTCTCATTTATCTTGATCTTCCATGTACAGACGTCGATCGGTTACAAATTTATTATATGTATAGATTATTATTCAAGTTAATTAAATATTTTTTTGTGAAAAGAAGGCGCAAGATTGCGCATTTGTTTGTTACTCTTTTACGCTCAAATGGCTGGACTAATTTTGATGATTTTTGGTATGGAGGTAGCTGACACCCTGGCAGTGGTGAAGGGTGACTTTTTTCAAATGGGAAGCCGATATTTATAGTGACTTTGTTTATTAAACTGACTACTATATTTATACTTCATTATTTACACACTATATTCCGCAACATATTTGTTAATTCTATATACAATCCACGCCAACCCGCACTAGGCCAGCGTGGTGGACTATATGGCCTAACCACTTTCAATCGTACTCTCGGTTGTAGAGGAGGCCCGTGCCCTGCAGTGGATCGTATATGGGCTGATACAATACAAAAATAAAAAATATAGAATCAAAAATATATAAGTTTATATGACACATACATTACAAAAGGGCAGCCGCAAGGAATCTGCATATATGGAGGCTTCGCCACTGCACCCTGGGTTAATACATCAACATCTTAAACTTTTTAATACTGATCCGATCAGTTGAATTTGGTCTTGTAGAATTAAGATTGTAGACGATTACTAATAACTAGGAGTAATATCGATTTAACATACATACATTCATAAGCTCCCGCCTTTTTCCCAGAAGGGGTAGGCAGATGTGTAACCAAGACCCCCCCTTTACGCCTTGTATTTTCCGTCCCACGATGTGATGGGGCGAGCCTATCGCCATATCCGGCACAAATTCCTGACTCCGGGCTGTTATGAATAGAAAAATCCAATATCACTTTGCCAGACCCGAGATTCGAACCCGAGACCTCAGCAATCATACCGTAGTACAACTGCGCCACCGAGGCAGTCGATTAAAAGTGTTATTTTTGTTTTAGGTGTAAAGTTGGTGATGAAAATTATGAAAGCAAATTTGAACTCAAGGTACATGACCCAAGAAAGAACAGTGTTACGACATTCAGGGTATGAATTCAACTTATTCTTATAACTCATCAGCTATTTTGGGGAATAAATGTCTACTTCTCCCGTCAAACAGCAGTGTAAATGCACTTTTGTGTTCAGGTTTGAAGGGCATTGTAGCCAGAGCAACTACTGGACATAATGAGACTTTACGTCTTAAGTCTCAGGATGGCGAGCGCAGTGGAATGCCAAGCGTTGCTTTGTAATTCATGGTGTTTGGTTTTGCTACTGTTCATGAGCGGTCGTATCGTCATTCGCCATTCACCGCAAAAAAAATGGTGATATTTTGACTAGTTACATATTATCAAGTTTATTTTAATGTGGCAGAGCCACGCTGTTGTCAGCCATGGCTCAGCATGAGTGGGCAGGCTCGTCCGAGGCGGTACCACTGTCTCACAGGAGATTGACGTGACGCGACAGCTTTGCTATCGCGTTTCCTTCGTTGAGTGAGGTTGCCGGATGCCCAATACTCCTTTCCAGTTCTCATCTTTTCTGCTTCCCGCTCCCCTCGCATTTTGATGGTCCGGCAACACAACCATGATCCAAGCGTTGTGAATGTTCATGTGCAGTGATCACTTACCATCGAGTGACCTGTTTGCTCGTTTACTGGACCTGTTGAGTAAAAATAACTATGAAAAAAAAGGATTAATTGCTGTCTCTTGTAAACGATGTGTTCATCTATAATTGGCGCACATATCGAATTTATAACTTTATTGTTGTAACTTAAGAGTGTATTAATATGTCGCGCTGTTGGTGAACCAAATAAATAAATTAATTAATGTCTGTGAAAACACCTTAATCGACGATGAGTGCAGTGTCTCAAAGACTTTCTCTTTCAGAAACCCGTGACCAAACAACTGATGGGAGATTGGCAGTGTACATTATGTATTCACATCGGCCATAAATTGCCTGAAAATAGTAATATCAAGCTGGGACCTGACAACACTACTACAGCACTATGCCATTTGAGTGTTAAAGTAATAGGTATTTGTTTATTTACTTATAAAACAAAAAAATACTTATATGACAGCCTTCGTAGCGTAGTTGGTGAGACGACTGTGAAACTAGAGACCGCGGGTTCGATCCTCGCACCAACACAAATGTTTGTGTGGCCAGAAATGTTTGTGTCGGGTCTGGGTTTGTGAGACCGAAAAGCGTCTCGTAGTTTCTGATATACGACACAAGACTTCATTGATCTTAATGTCTGGAGATCTGGAGTCAGGACTATGTATGTGACTGTTGGGTGTATTTATTTATTTATTTAAGGCAGTTGGTAGCGCCTAAGTTTGGCTCCATTCTTCCTGGTTCAAATACTTTTAGACGGGGAAACTGTCTGCAACATTTTTCATTAATGCCCCGCTCCTATTATTCATAGCGTGATGTTATAACCTTCTTCGATGGGGTGTCCAAAACCAAAACTTTCTATCCGAACCAGTAAATCGAGAAATTATAGCAATTGAAGATGTGCAACTGCTGATGGAGTGTGTTGAAAAAAAAAAAGGAAAGAGCCTTGTTGTAAAAATCATATGAACATTTTAAATGTTGGAATTGTTCAAAATATCTTACCCTTTATCCGACATTGCCAAACAATTATGGAACCTACTTTTCTTTTGTATTAATTACTTTACCACGTATTAAATACACATAGCACAGAGATCTGATGGCCGATGGGGCCAAAAAGTTCTCAAATGGAGGCCACGAAGCGGAAAGCGCAGCGTGGGACGTCTAACTAGGTGATCAGACGACCTGGTGAAGATCGCGCGACGTCGGATGCAGGCTGCCTCCAACAGGTCACTGTGGAAATCATTAGGAGAGGCCTATGTTCATCAGTGGACTTCCTGCGGCTGATGGATTGGATTGATTGAATTGTATTAAATACTACTTATTAGATCTTAAATATTTTGTTAATTTGCGCTTTCGTCTGAACCATTACCTTCGTGGGTGGTTGCCGATTGGTTAGACGCCGGCTGTGGGACGAAATGCCTCTCCAATCCCCATCCAGATAAATTCACAGTAGTGTGTACAATATGGCCTATGATGTAGACTACATGGCCTAACCACTCTCAATCCATTCTATCGATTGTAGAGTAGGCCCGTGCCCAGCAGTGGGACGTATATGGTCTGAAAAAAAAAGTGTGTACAATATTGGTTTCGGTTCTGAGTGTTGGTGAGACCGAAAAGTCTACTTTCTTTGCTGTTATACGACATAACTTAAACTTTAATGTTAGTTCACGAGTCACGACTGTGGTGTAACATGGGTGTGTTTTTGCAGATGTAAAATTTTGCGACAGCAAATGCTTGTACATTTGTGCTGTCGTAGGAATATTGGTTTTAGCTATTATAACTGGACAAACAGCGTGCGTCATATACTTCAGACGGAAAGGTAAGCCTACATAGTGAACTCATTAAAAAGCACAAAATATAGATGGCGTTAGTGGCGCTCGAATTTTCATTTATTTTACATTATAGGATAGGTTTCAACTTTCATAACAGGTATTGGATAAAGTAAAAACAAAAATAATTGAAAAATACACGATTTTTATTGAATCATGGATATTTTTTTTAGAATATTCGGATTAATAAGCATTAGTTATACTAAATAGAAATTCAGACTTAATAGAATAGTAATAGAATAATCAAAATATAAATTCTTGAAAAGTATATTTTTAAATGAAATAATATAATAATGACACGAAATGATATTTTGATTTAGATTTAAAATTATATTTCATAATATTAGTAAGTATACAAATAAATTATACACCAACTGACACTGAGAAAGCGCCGTGGACTAAGGCCTAAACCCTTCTAAACTCCTAAAAGTTTTATGTCTTCGGTAAAATAATTATTGTTTCCAAAGAGTACCCTATGTCTTTCCCTGTACCCTTGACAACGTGTATGCAAAATTTCATAGCAATCGGTTGAGTAGTTATGACGTGAAAGCGAAACAAACAAACATTAACATTATTGAGGGTGTAAAATAATTAAATTTTTTGCAGCAAGATCCCTACGCAGGCTTGAGAATCTGTCATCCAGGCCTCGGGATAAGAATGATAAAGGTAATTATTTACTATATAAGAAGGTGGAGCGATGGACTGGATCAGGGATGCAAAACCAGTCTTCCAATCCGTTTTTTAATTTATTTCGTTTCACAAAATAACAAGGAACACCACGAACAAAACGTTTGTAAAAAAAAAACCGCCATATATAATTTCTGTTGCTATCTCAGTCATTTCTACGATGACATACTATCTTCTCTCCTGCTCTATTTGGTTATTGCGGTCCTATTTGCGCACAGATCTTGTTCACGATGTCCACTCTACGATAACACTTAGTGTCAGATGCATTTTATTTAAATATATTTCTATTTTTTTACTGGTTGGCGATCCCTGATCCAGGCAAAGACAGTAACTGAGTCGATCTGTGTATAATTAACTTTTATTTTATTTTTATTTATGTAATATTGTTCCACTGTTCGTACGATCTTACGAATTGTTAGGCCTTAGTCCAGCGCTGCCCAATGGTCAAAGGGCGCTATAATTCCACCACGGTATCCCCTGTCTATAAAACGTGATTTAAGGGTTCAGGGTCGCGAGGAATACAGCAGGGGCTGCACGCACGTGCTAATAACGACTTAAAGATATGCGGCAAAACGCGTAGCTTCTTGACTCTCATCTCAACATGGGCGTCCAAAAGAAGGAAAATGGGGTACCTGATGTCATTACATACATGCATAAACCTTCCCTTTTTTCCAGAAGGGGTATGCAACCAGGACACTCGTGTTTCGCTTTATATTTTCCGTCCCACGATGTGATAGGGGGCGACGATTGCATATTTTTTTTCCTATCATCGTGTTTGTGTGGTAAATACATAACATTTTCCCAAGGAAATAATGTACACCCTTTTATTTTTAATGACGCTATAGTAGACAAGGCTTTAAGTTATAAATTTAACAAAAACTATATATTTACCACCCAAACAAAATGATATTTAAAACATTACAAAAAAATATCGTCGCGTTATTTTGCAAAATCTTTAGTTGTATCGTGTCTGTAGTCACTAAAACTACCACCTGGCTTCGTTTTTGGTTGCAGTCTTGATATACCCTGTAGAATTAAATCGACAAAGCATTACTTCACGGCGCGTCGGTTCTTTATGATTAAGTTAGTTACAGCGTACTATACTACTATGAATTAGTAGCTAGGATAATTATTATCTAACTTAGCATAGTATCACTACATACATAAACACACGCCTTTTTCCCAGAAGGAGTAGGCAGCGGTGCTACCAGAACACCCACGTTTCGCATTGTATATTCCGTCCCACGATCTGATAGGGGGCAAGCCTATCGCCATATCGGGCACAAATTCCTGACGCCGGGCTGATAATGAATAGAAAAATCCAATATCACTTTGCTCGACCCGGGATTCGAACCCGAGATCTCAGCTTTGCAATCGTACCGTAGTACCACTACGCCACCGAGGCAGTCAGTGAAGGCATAGTATCACTAATTATTTTATTTAGTTAGATAAATTGAGGATCAGTTACTGCCAAGGTGAAACCATCGCTCCACCAATTCTAAATCGTTATTATTGAAAAATGTGACTTTTTTAAATAAACTGTTTTTTTACGAAAAATTAAGAAAACATTCCCACACAATATTTCGTTGGAAATTTTCAACACAAAAGATAATTAAGTGTAACAGAATTTCAAACTAGAAAGTTAACTTTATATATAGAAACATAATACTTACGTAATAATTTAAAAAAATCAAAAATTGTCTTGAGGTGACGAAACGACGCATGACGCGCCCCATCATATCTTAGATATATTCCTATATTTTGTATATAATAATTAAATAAAATATCGTTAAAGTATATTTCTATATAGGTGAATATTATAATAAAATATACTATATTTCCTATTATGCATTTAAATATATCAAAATTAACCTGAAACCTGCATACCATAGCAATATGTAAGAATGTCTATGCATATTGAAATAAAATGAATTCTTACGGATTTTATCGCGAATTTAATTAAATTTTCACATTTTTTAAATTTCCCAACGTTTCGCTCACTTTACAGTTTTCGTGGTCACGGGGCGGACTTTAAAGTGTAAAAAATGTAAAAATTAAATTAAATTCGCGATAAAATCCGTAAGAATTCGTTTTATTTCAATGTGTAACAATTGCGTAAATCCAAGTAACCATAATGTCTATGCATGTAAAGTCCGCCAATCCGCGTTGGGCCAACGTGGTGAGCTATATGACCTTCCATCTCAGTCGTACTCTCGGTTGTAGAGGAGGCCCGTGCCCTACAGTGGGACGTATATAGGATGATACATTGACAGCCTCCGTGGCGCAGTTGGTTAGACGCCGGCTGTGAAACGAGAGGTCGAGGGTTCGATCGTAACGAGACAAATGTTTGTGAGGTCCACAAGTATATGTCTCGGGTCTGGTTGTTTGTGAGACCGAAAAGTCTCTGGTAGTGTCTGATACCCACGACACAAGACTTAATTGATCTTAATGTGGTGTCAGCACTATGTATGTGACTGTTGGGTGTATTTATTATTTATTATTATTAAATTACAATAAAATTAACCTACAACATGTATTTTTAGCTCGGTACAGCGAGAACCCAAAGAAGAAACCGCTGATTCCATTAGAGACGCAGGGAAGAGAGAGCATAATCTACGAGGCCTTGGACAACGTTCGATTGCCAGGTAAGTAATTATTGAACTATCCACGATTTGCTTGTAAGATCCTTCCTTCCATCAGCCAAAGGAATTCCACTGCTGAACATAGGCCTCCCCCAATGCTTTCCACAATGACCTGTTGGAGGCAGCCTGCATCCAGCGACGTCCCGCGATCTTCACCAGGTCGTCTGAACGCCTAGTGGGTGGACGTCCCACGCTTAAGAAGATAAGATCCTTACGGTGAAGAAAAACATCACATACCACAGATTTTCTTAAAAATGTTTGATATGCAGGTTTTCTCACGGTGTCTTCCTTCGCCGTAAAGTCCCATTTACACGGGGAGTTTCTCGCCTCGCAGACACAATTATCGTAAGGATATAAAAAAGTTGCATCGTGTAAACATTTGTCAGAACACGATAATCTATGGCGGTTACGTATACAATCAGACGACCTGGTGGAGGTCGCGTGACTTCGCTGGATGCAGGCTGCCTCCAACAGGTCACTGTGGAAATCATTGGGAGAGGCCTATGTTCAGCAGTGGACTTCCCTTGAACATTATGCATGATGTATACAATCGCATACGATTCTCGCCGCGAGAAACTCTCCTCGTGTAAATGGTGCTTTAAAGAGTGTGGTAATTGACTTCTAATAAACATAATATGAATGATATTGGAAAAAAAAATGCATACATGAATTTTTTTTTCAGTTCCACCAGAACCACCAGCTTTGGAGACGTTACCTCGTAAGTTTCTTTTTATTGCGATGAACGGCGAGACGAGCTTTTAAATTCACAAATACCGACGTATTGAGAAGCTCCTCCTTTTTTTGAAGTCGTTTAAAATCAAACAATACTTCAATTGACTTCAGATATAGGCGATCCTTTGTCCAGCTATGCATGTTCACTGAAATCACCATAATTTCTGGACCGACTCTGATTATTTGTAATCGACTGTTAATAGTTCTCCATTGTTTTATTTCATTATACTCGTAGTGTTACAAATTGTAACAGTCACTAAGCGGATGACTAATACCTCAGTCCGCCCCGTGACCACGAAAACTGTAAAGTGATCGAAACGTCGGGAAATTAAAAAATGTAAAGTTAAATCAAATTCGCGATAAAATCCGTAAGAATTCGTTTTATTTCCTATAAAACCTCGTTTGAGGTATGCGATTAACATATTACTGTAATTTCAGGCACCCCAAAACCTCCTAAAGGGTCAACCGACACAGCATCTTCTTCAAAAGCTGACATAGATTCAGAATCCACAGAGATGGACAAGCCCAAGGAGAAATTTAAACCTTTTGCAGGTGAGTTTGAAAAGGGGCGTGTAATAGGGATGTAGACAATTTTTTGGAATTGCTTTTATTTTATAGATAGTCTTTATATACATACATACATAATCATCACGCCTGTATCCCATAGGGGTAGGCAGAGACTATGGATCGCCACTTTGCTCGATCCTGACATACTACTTTCGCTTCATACACTTTCATCAATCTCTTCACGGATGCTCGTCGTTTCAGAATACTATATAAACGCGAAAAAATAATTGTGCGAAAATATACGACAAATTTTCATTAAACAATACGCAAATAAAATAATAAATAAATTCATTCAACAGTCACATACATAGTCCTGATCCCACACTGCCATCGAGTCTTGTGTCCTAGATATCAGGATCTGCAAGAGCGTTTTCGGTCTCACAAACACCCAGACTCGACACAAATACCTGTGGATCACACAAATATTTGTCTCGGCGCGGGAATCGAACTCGCGGCCTCTCGTTTCACAGACAGCGTCTAACTCCGCCACGGAGACAGTCAGTATTTGCTGTCAGTATTATTTTGGTTGTTTTTGATAAAAAAAATTCACCAACAGGGACCAAAAAGTTCAGTCTACCAGCCTTGGTGCTCACGAAGAACCAGACCGAAGAAAAACAGAGATCGTTCTCTATCGAGAGGCCCAGAGTAAAGCCAAAACCTTCAGGTAACCTCACACCTTTGAGATATGGGGAATTTAACGGTGAAGGAAAACATAGTTATGAAATCTGCATACCATACTCCAAAAACATTTTAGAAAAAAAATACTTATACAGGGTATATCAAGACTGCTACCGAAAATGAAGCCAGGTGGTAGATTTAGTGACTACAGACACGATGCAACTAAATTTTTTGCAAAAAAAAAAAACGACGATTTTTTTTGTAAATATTTATCAACAATTTGTAATAGCTGAAATTATTGATTTATTAAACCGACTATGAATAATGCAGTTGGTCGTAGAAAAAGTCTATCCCCCGCAGCAAGATTTATACGGGCTGAATTATTGTTTAATTTATTACAGAACGTGCGTGGTGGCCTGTTGGTAACGGACCAGACTCGGCTGCCTACATGTTCACGGTTCGAGGGTTCAAATCCCAGGGCACACCTCTGACTTTTCGGAGTTATGTGTGTATTGATAGTCAATCACCACGCACTTTAACGGTGAAGGAAAACATCATGAGGAAACCTGCATACCGTAGCGATTTTAAAGAATTTCTACGGTATGTAAGTCCGCCAACCCGCACTAGGCCCGCGTGGTGGACTATATGGCCTAACCACTCTCAATCGATTCTCTCGATTGTAGAGTAGACCCGTGCCCAGCAGTGGGTCGTATATGGGCTGACGGATGGATATTACAGAATACTAAATATCTTATTTGTTTTAAAACAGAGAACAAAAGGACTACTTTGGAGAGGATTAAGGAGCGTCCCCCCCTTCCATTGCCGATACCCCAGACTCCAGACGAACCAGGAGACTATGAGGGTAAGGGAACGATTCTATACTTTCGTAAATTATAACGGTTTCTTAAATTTATGCGAATTTTACACAGTCCGCCCCGTCACCCCCGTACCTTCCTTTTGACCAGCCCCAAGTCCTCGCCAAAGAACACCGTTTCCTGCCCAGGATGTTTCGTGAGGCTATTGAAGTTAAAAAACATCTTAATCTCAATAGAGAAAATGGCTTGAAGCTTGCACTAACATGAGATCACATTCTACATTAAATCAAATCGGAACCCAAAAGACCAACCGCCAGTCCTCAAGACACAGTGAGCTCCTGCGTAAATTGGATCGCAAAAACCAATTAAATTTTTAAATTTAATAATTGTAAATCAAGGGTAGTTAAATTGTAACAGTCACTAAGCGGATGACTAATACCTCAGTCCGCCCCGTGACCACGAAAACTGTAAAGTGATCGAAACGTCGGGAAATTAAAAAATGTAAAAACTAAATCAAATTCGCGATAAAATCCGTAAGACTTCATTCTCTCATAAATTCACAACTATGTACATGTTTTTTTTTTTGCATAGATCCGGCAGACGAACAAACATGTCACCTGATGGTAAGTGATCACTGCCCATGAACATCCACTACGCTGGATCATAGATATGTTGCCGGCCCAATCGCGAGAGGAGCGGGGAGGAAAAAGTATGGGACGAGGAAAGGGGTATTGGGCATCCCGCAATCTCACTCACTGAACAAAACAACCACGCGGGTCAAAATCATTCAGTTATAACCGGAACGGTTTCAGAAAGAGGGTTACAGGGCTCATCACACCTATCTTGCAATGATTTATATGTCTTAACACTAATATGTTAAGCTCTCTCAATGAAAACTTCGGTTGTAGGGCAAACATTCTAAATTATTGGCTGTTGATAATGCTAATATTACATTATTTTTAATTCTTAGATATGTCAACATCGCCGTCAAGAAATCCTGAGCCTGTGAAATGTAAGTATTAAAGCCATTTTATAACAATTTCTATACAAAAAGTCTGCCAACCCGCACTAGATCGAGAATTTTGTCATGAATTAGGTATTATATTATGTAATTATGATATGTTATGTATGTATAGTATGTTTGTGTATTCATATGTTAAATTAGAATTATCTAGCTCCAATATTTATTTTTTACACTGCCCCCTCTATGTCCTTTTAAATCCATCCCATGGTTGTCTGTAAGACATGGCTGTAAAGCGATAAGACCATTTTTACATTTTTTATTAAAGTTTCTGTAGTGTTTTTGTGTATATATACGTCCGCCAACCCGCACTAGGCTAGCATGATGAACTATGGCCTAAACCAACTCAATGGAACAGCTCAGCAGTGGGCAATTAGGTCCTTATAACATTAAAACATAGAAGGGACCCTGTCAATAAAATTTGTAACAAAAAACAGCGGCACACGTATCTGGAATCTCTATGTCTGTCTTTCTTGCTCTCACGTAGGCACACTATCTTTCCTCTCACTTCAGTGAATAGGGAAACGCGAGCAAAGTAACAAATATCTTCGAAAACTGCGGTACACTGTATATCTGTCTCTATCACTCTTACGCAGTCGCACAATATTCCATCTCAGTCTCGTTTTATGTTTCCGCGTTTAGGTGGTACATACAGTATTGTATCAACCCATATACGTCTCACTGGGCACGAGCCTACGCTACAATCGAGAGAATCGATTGAGAGTGTTTAGGCCATATAGTCCACCACGCGGGCCTAGTGCGGGTTGGCGGACTTACATGCCGTAGAAATTCTTTAAAATCGCTACGGTATGTTGGTTCCCTGGTACATAGTGCGCGCAGATTTTGTTCGTGCCTTCCGCTCCACACCTCACTGGTTAATCATCTTTTTTTTTCAGCGAAATTTCAATTACCAAAATCGCCATCTACTTTAAAGAAGGCTTTACCAAACCCAAAGCCACAGACGAAGCCAGTGAAACCGATCGTGCCGCCACCTGTGCAAAACAAACCGAAGAAATCACGTAAGCTTTCAGTAATCCAATCCATTAGCCAAAGGAAGTCCCCCGCTGAACATAGGCCTCTCCCAATGATTTCCACTGTGGCCTGTTGGAGGCAGCCTGCATGCAGCGGCGTCCCGCGACCTTTACCAGGTCGTCTGACCACCTAGTGGGTGGACGTCCCACGCTGCGCTTTCCGCTTCGTGGCCTCCATTCGAGAACTTTTTGGTTTTCAAAAATAAAAATAAATAATAAATACACTCAACACTCAACATAGTCTTGACCCAAAACCAATGGCCGTTTTTTTTGGGAAAATGTCCATATGTATTTGCAACCCAAACACGACGATAGGAAAAAAATTAAAATAATAATCGTCGCTTTTTTTTGCAAAACAATTAGTTGCATAGTGTCTAAAGTCACTAAAAGTACCTACCACCTGGCTTTGTTTTCGGTAGCAGTCTTGATATACCCTGAACAATTGTTATCCTATTTTTATTCAATGAATATCCTTGTATATTTTCAGTTGTCCCGCCAAAATCAGATACGGTCACTGAATTGGAAAATGTCCTAAAGAAGAATAGAAAATGTAAGTATTGGCTCGACACAATATTAATCGCTGAAGAATACGAGAGATTGTGTTATTTTCGAAAATGAGTACTGAGTTTCTGGGTTTGAAAATTAATAAATGCATTTAAAAGTCACACAAATAGTTCAGCTATAGTTCAGCCCTGAAATTAAGATAAAATTCCATCATTTTTTATAACATAGGTCCAGCAAACGAGCAACGAGCCAATCGCCTAATGGTAAGCGAAACGACCGCTCATGGACCGTAGCAAAACCAAACAACACCATGAATCAAAGCAATGATTGGCATTCCACTGCGCTCGCCACCCTGAAACATAAGATGTTGTGTCATTATGTCCAGTAATTACTCTGGTTACAATATCCTTCAAACCTGAACACAACAGTGCATTTACACTGCTGTTTGTCAGGAGAAATAGACATTGCGTTGGTACCTAACCAGGCGGCGTCTCAAACATGAGAGACCTACTAGTAAGTATAAAGTTATATATTATTTTAATTATTTCACAGTGAATCCCACGTCACCAGCTCGCATCCTCACGAAGACTACTCCAAAACCAACTATAGCAGCACTTCCAAGTAAGTTATAACACCCAACAGTCATATAGTCCTGACCCCACGCTAACAACGAGTCTTGTGTCGTGTGACTACGAGTTTGCTCTCACTGAGTCCAATCTTCGTAGATCTCAAAAGGTTGAAACATGGCGATAGGCTCGCCCCCTATCACATCGTGGGACGGAATATATAAGGCGAAACGTGGGTGTTCTGTTAACACCTCTGCCTACCCCTTCTGGGAAAAAGGCGTGTGTTTATGTATGTATGTATGAAACATTAAAAATGCTATTATGTTCTGGTAGCACCTCTGCCTACCCATTCTGGGAAAAATGCGTGTGTTTATGTATGTTTGTATGTATTACAAGTGCTATGCGCAATATACTCGTAATATTATCTCTTTGTTAGGCTCTCACTACATTTTATTACGAAATAGTTATAAATGTGTTTTAATATAATACCTTACTGAGTACACAATATGAATCTAGATTTTTCATTTTTCAATCAAATGTAATGTAGATTTATATTGATGATTTAATGCCAAAAATCGTCATCTTAGTTTTCATGATTTTTGGCCACCCCGTATAGATACGAGTATTTTTATCGATTAACCTACAGGCCCTTGCCCAGCAGTGGGAATCAAAGGGATTAATACAACAAAATTTGTTTTTACAGAACCCAGCGCTGGGGTCACGAAACCTACTGCAGCTTCGCCAATGGACGGTAAGATTCCTTGAAATAATAAATTCTTACTTGGTTAAATATCAGTCGAAACATTTTGAAACATTGAAAATTACTTTCGATTTTCCGACTCCTAGTTGGTGGGCAGATAACTCTTACAGTTCAAAAATTATTTATTTTTTGTGGAAAATCATTAACCTCACAAAACTGTAAGCAAGTCCTGCATATGTATGCATGAAAATAAATAAATAAATACGCCCAACAGTCACATACATAGTCCTGACCCCACACTAAGATCGAGTCTTGTGTCGTATCAGAAACTACGGGAGACTTTTCGATCTCGCAAACAACCAGACCCCAAATGCTTTGGTTCACACATTTGTCTCGGTGCGGGGACCGAACCCGCGGCCTCTCGTTTCACAGTCAGCGTCTAACCAACTGCGCCACGGAGGCTGTTAGACGATGCTGTCAATCAGGGGCGGATTAAATGTTGAACGCGCCCTAGGCAAGCACCTCAAAGCGCCCCTCTAGCAGCCATATTAGCTTTGACAGCCTCCGTGACGTAGTTGGTTAGACGCTGACTGTGAAACGAGAGGCCGCGGGTTCGATCCCCGCACCAATACAAATGTTTGTGTGGCCTACAAATATTTGTGTTGGGTCTAGGTGTTTGTGAGACCGAAAAGTCTGTTGTAGTTTCTGATACACGACACAAGACTTAATTGATCTTAATGTGTGGTCAGGACTATGTATGTGACTGTTGGGTATATTTATTTTACTTTAAAAATTACTAAATTCAAAAGAACGAGGAATCGTTTTATTGCATAGTTGGTGATTGTACTATGGTGTGAATGAGTGAAGAACATCACTTCACACTCTGCGGTTTAGTAGGGATAACGCAAATAATTAGACGCAGATGATGTTTCTCAGTGGCATAATTATAGCATTCAATGGTTTTGCATGAAACGAAGATATCTGAAATCGTGCGCGCCCCTTCGTAACCTCGCGTCCCTAGGCACGTGCCTAGTTTGCCGTAGGAATAATCCGCCTCTGCTGTCAATAATTTAGTATTGTAAATTAATAGCTTTAGATGTTAGACGTTACAACTTTCAAATTCATATCATCTTCATCAATAGGTTTTCTACTGAAAATCATTGTCATTTTTTTACTGCCTGCCTCGGTGGCGTAGTTTACGGTATGATTACAAAGCCACGGTCTCGGGTTCGAATCCCAGGTCGGACAAAGTGATATTGTATTATCAGCCCGGAATCAGGAATTTGTGCCCGATATGGCGATAAGCTCGCCCCCTATCACATCATGGGACGGAACACACAAGGCGAAACGTGGGTGTCCTGGTTGCACCTCTGCCTACCCCTTCTGGGAAAAAGGCGTGATGTTTATGTATGTATTTCTTTACAGCACCGGTACCACCGCCAATTTCTACATTACCAAGACCAAAGGTTTCTTCGCCAGTTGAAAGTAAGTATACACATTATAAATTATAATACTCCAGCACATATACAGGGTATATCAAGACTGCTATCGAAAACGAAGCCAGGTGGTAGTTTTAGTGACTACTGACACGATGCTACTATTCATTTTGCAAAAAAACACTCAATCGAGAGTACGATTGAGAGGAGTTAGGCTACATAGTCGGTGGACTCGGTGGTCGGTGGCCAGTGTGGTGACACTGGCCTAGTGCGGGTAGGCAGACTTTACATAAGTGCGTGGAGCCTGGAGGCCTGTTGGTAACGGACTAGACGCGGCATCCAACATGTTCACAGAGGACGCGGGTTCAAATCCCAAGGCACACCTCTGACTTTGTCATGTATGTATTGATAGTCAATCAATACACACAACCAACTTGTAACTTTTGAAATAATCACGATATTGTAAACCGGTTTTGAAAAGAGCATCATTAGAGTTTCTTGCCCGTTCTGCTCTAGTGAAAACCGCTTTCCGAACCGGATGGTAGATAAAAAATTTACTGAATCTAAATAATGTTCAACATTTTAATGAATTTAATAAATTAGTTTCATTTTCAATCACCACGCACTATAACGGTGATGGAAAACATCGTGAGGAAATCTGAATGCCATAGCGATTTATAAGTAAAACTTAAATTAATAATTTTATTATGGCATATAAAGGGTATTTGACTATGATCGTTTTTTTATTATTTCCTGTACAAATACCTTTAAAATTAAACATTTCTATCAAAGCAGCATTAAAGTAGCTTATAAGACGAGGCAAATATCAGTATTTTAAAAAAGAGTGGGAGCGAAGTTGCGACATATTACCGTCTCTTTCACACGCGCACAATGTAATGCATATTAAAACTAGTGACGTCACTTATTTTGTTTTGCATCCTTTTCTTTTACTCCTACTGATTTAAAACGTTTCTAATTTGTTTAATTCTGAATGTATTTACATAATTCTTTGTTTGCTAGGTTTTGGATACGGATATCTTTTGATAAATACAATAAAAAATTAAGTCAAATATCCCGGCCTGTTCAATTGTATCTTTTTTTAGAATATAACCCGCTAAAATGTTTTATTTCTTTTCACAGAAGTAGCTCCAGTTGCTTTCAAGGCGCCAAAACCGGCGCCAATGAACGGTAAGACATATTACTTATACAAATAAAGAATGAGATTAAAAATGGCGGCTATATCGATCTCTCGTTCACACACTATAACGTGCGAACGAGAGGTCGATATAAATGCCGCCATTTGCAATTCCATTCTTTATTTACACAAGTTATATTTTATTTTAATTATTTCGTTACTTTTTAAATCGCAGTGGTCTTGAATATGTTTTTTGATTCAATAAAATCGTCTGTATTAGATATTTGCAATATTATAAAAAATAGAGTCGATCCTTGTCTAAAATTATGTATTGTGTAGATACTACAATTTTCCTTTTTTTTTATTATTTAAAAATACTTTATTATACAATACAAAAATCAACACGACTTTTAATGCTGTGTTAAATATTTAACAACTTGAAATACATTCCCAACTTTTCAGACTACATTTCAAACAAAATCCTCGATAAAAGTAAGCAGTAAAGAAAAAAAAAGAACGAAAAAAATTTACTTTTCTATATTGTTGTACGATTTTAAAAAAATTCTACGGTGTGTAAGTCCGCCAACCCGCACTAGGCCAGCGTGGTGGACTATATGGCCTAACCACTCTCAATCGTACTCTCGATTGTAGAGGAGGCCCGTGCCCTGCAGTGGGTCGTATATGGGCTGATACAATACAATATTGTTGTAGAGTAAGTCCTTTAATGAGCCCACTATACGACATTTTTTTTTTATTATTTTTGGTATCCGAAGTTACAGGCGTGCCTAGTTTGGGTACCTTTGGTAACGCTAAATGCTGTTAGTTTTATGTCCTGTTTTATATAAAGATTTTTTGTGTGTAACATTCTCTTAAATATGAGAAACCATTAATAAAATTATATCTAAGTCCTAGACAACCACCCAAGTAAGTAAATATTGGAAATAATAAAAAATCTGGTTTTTTTTTCAGCACCCGTACCACCGCCGATCTCTACACTCCCCAAGGCAGCGATTCCAACGCCAGAAGGTACGAACAACTTGGTCAAACAAAGATATATGATAAAGTTACTATTATATACAGGGTTATTTTGATCTGAGTGAGATCCAAATTTTAAGAGGAGGATCAGAATCACGTATACATTCCATTAGTACACATATTCCATTAGTAAAATTCGAAAGGGACAAAACCTTCGATAACCAAAATAGGTTTTAAAACTATAGAGTTTTTTCATATAGATGAATAAGACGTTAAGTGTTTATTCTTTCTTTTTCTAGAACCTGAAGGCTACAACAATTCGTCAGATGAAGAATGGACATACGAACCTCTGGAACCATACAACATATACAGCATGTAGATGCAAAGTCCGGCTTGAAGGACCAAAACTTATAAATTATCTAAATGTGGAAATCACTACGTGTGGTTTTTATTCAAGATTTCGAGTAGAACTAGCGGCCCGTCCCGACTTCTCCTGGGTGCAGATGTTTTTTGATTCCACTCCACATCAGATACATGTTATTTTTCGTACAAACTGGGACACCCTGTATATGTATTATACATATAAACCTTCCTCTTGAATGATTCTACCTGTTAAAAAAACCGCATCAAAATCCGTTGCGTAGTTTTAAAGATCTAAGCATACATAGGGACTGAGAGCGGAAAGCTAATTTGTTTTATACTATATAATGATCCTCTAGAGACTGTGAAGATGTTGCTGGAGTAAAAATTGGGCCGAAATATTGCTCCCTTTTACTCCGATTTTAACTGTTACTTTTACTCAATTTGTCACACTTGTTTTCGGTACAACAAAGACTTTTGTGACAAAATGTTAAGGGACAAACTTTATAGTTTCTACAAGTTTCTAGGAATATGCGATGTATTTCTTAATTTATGTATCTCTTTTAATAGAGGAATCAATGTAGCATTACCTTTAAGCCCCATTTACACGGGGAGAGTTTCTCGCCTTGACGATACGATTATCGTAAGATATAAAGAAGTTGCATCGTGTAAACATTGTCAGAACGCGATAATCTTATGGCGGTTATGTCATGCGAATCTCGCCACGAGAAAGTCTCCCGTGTAAATGGCGCTTTTAGTAAATTGGTTTTATTTTTATCTTAAACATATAAAATAAAGTAGCATAAAGTATAATTTCACATTTAGTTTTTCGGCGAAGAAACAAAACATTATTTTTGCCTTATTTAATTTTTACCTTATAAAAAATCTAGGTTCAATTCTATCAGATTATCCAAAGCGATTCACCTTAAACTTAAGTGTCATGATCTCCCATCTCCCATGTATATACATAATGTTTGACAAAATGTGTATATTTTTGTCTAAAGAAATGTTATACACAATAACTTGTTCTCTGATAAGCTCTGTTGTATAAAGGCGAATATTTTCCGCATTTGTTGTATACCTAATAAAAATGACTTTGTAGAAGCTGTCAATGTGAAAAATCTTATATAGACATAAATATTGTATTCAGAATGGTTGTAAATACCGTTAGCTTTAAAAGCACATAATTATAAAGGATAGATAATTATTTCTTATGTCACACCATAACTGGAGGAGCAAAAACTTTTTAACTATTTTTTTTTCTTTTGATCCTCTACACCGTAGACTGCCCTTTCATTATCCGATTTTTGTGAAATGAAACGTATATACCAAAAATCTTCCTGTTTTTACCGAGCTAATTAATTTTAAGAAATGTTTAAGACAAAGTTAATTTATATGTAAGTTACCGATAATTACGAGTATATTTACAAATGCATTATAAATAATTTATATATTTTATTCTGTATCAGCCCATATACGTCCCACTGCAGGGCACGGGCCTCCTCTACAATCGAGAGTACGATTGAGAGGCGTTAGGGCATGTAGTCCATCGCGCTGGCCTAGTGCGGCTTGGCGGACTTTACATACCGTAAAAATTCTTACAAATAGTGATAGATCCACGCTGTTGTCAGTCATGACTAGGCATGAATGAGCAGGCTCGTCCGGGATGGTGCCACTGTCTCACAGATCGACGTGAAGCGACAGCTTTGATGTCGCGTTACGTTCGGTGAGTGGGATAGGCGGGTGCCCAATACCCCTTTCCTCTTTCCCCCCTTTCGCTCCCCTTCCAATTGGGCCAGCAACACATCCATGATCCAGCGTTGTGGCTGTTAATAGTGACATATTGTATAAAAAATTTAAATAAAATAAAACTGTTTTCTAATAATTTATAATTTATTTCATATCATCATCGGTAATTTTTATTTTCTTAGTATCTTGTATTATCTCATCTATTTTGTGTAGATCTTTGAGAGACATCTGTCCAGTACCCCGCTCCATGGGCTTGGGTTGCGAAGGGTCCGGCTTCCAACCTAGGAAATTTATTATCTGGTACGTGGCCGGGACGCCTCGGGATTCTTTTTCTGGGAATTCCTGGAACAACATAAAAAAACAATTCACTTTACGAAGTCTATACATAGATCCTTCTTCCATTATTCATTAAAAAGGAATTAATATCTCCTCATTGGTCAACTGACTCGGTGGCGTAGTTATATAATAAATAAATAATAATAATGATATTGAATTGTTTATTCATTATCAGTCCGGTGTCAGGAATTTGTGCCCGATATGTTCATTAATCATTGGTCCAGTGGTAGCACGGTTCCCATGTTCGCGCTATGGGCTGTGCGATCCTGAGTTTGAATCCTAGATCGTGCGTTCCACTTTGTATCATAGATAAAACTCTCTAGGCATCCCAACTGTTCTGATAATAAATCAGCCCGGAGTCAGGAATTTGTGCCCGATATGGCGATAGGCTCGCATCACACCGTGGGAAGGACCACACGCGAACACAGGCGTGAGTATATACAGGGTATATCAAGACTGCTACCGAAAACGAAGCCAGGTGGTAGTTTTAGTGACTTTAGACACAATGCAACTAAATTTTCTGCGAAAAAAAGCAACGACTTTTTTGTATTTTTTTTCGTATCATCGTATTAGGGTGGTAAATCCATAGTTTTTGCTATAATTATAATTTAAAGCCTTGCGTACTATAGCATCCTTAAAAATAAAAGGGTGTACATTTTTTTTTTTGGAAAAAGTAAGTATTTACCACCCAAATACGACGATAGGACAAAAATTACAAGAAACATCGTCGCTTTTTTTGCAAAACTTTTACTTGCATCTTGTCTGTAGTCACTAAAACTACCACCTGGCTTCGTTTTCGGTAGCAGTCTTGATATACCCTGTATGTACGCTTATCTCTCACCTTGCCATGCATCTCATCGTATATAGCTGCCGCTGCAAACTGTACATCCTTGTTGAGTCTCAGAGGTCTGTTGAAGGCCGCGTTGGACTCGCCCAGGATCCGGAGGTCTTTCATCACGTGCCAGGCACTAGGGTACCATACTGTGAGGGAGTCCACATCCACTGTCTGAAGGGTGAAGCCGGCACTGGAATGTAGACTTTATTCGTTAGATGTTAGAGTTAAAAATTGGGAATTTTACTGTTATAGGATCGTGGTGTGAATGCGGTACTGGAATATGGACTTTATTCTTTAGAAGTTAGAGTTGAAAATTGGGAATTTTACTGTTATAGAATCGTGGTGAAGGCGGCACTGGAATGTAAACTCAATTTATTGGAAGTTGGAGTTGAAAATGGATTAATTATTGTTATAGGATCGTGGTGTGAATGCGGTACTGAAATATGGACTTTACTTGTTAGAGATTAGAGTTGAAAAGAATAATAAAAAGTAAAAAAATAATATAATATTTGTAGAATTACTATGTTGTATGTATGTCTGGCAAGTTACTTCCTATTGAGCTAGAATCATGTTTGCCAAGAGACGAGGTCACACGAGAATTGTGTGTGTGCGTGCGTGCGTGCGTCCGTGCGGACGTACGTGCGTGCGTGCGTGCGTGTGTGTGTGTGTGTGTGTGGGTGGCTGTACGATTTGACCCAAAAATCCAAATATTAACCAAAAAAATGATTTTTCAGATTACAAATTCAAGCTTACAGTTTTGTGGCAAAAAAACGCGTTATTTTATAGTATTGCATCTTGGTGCGGGATTCCAACTTGTACTTAATCAGTTTTTTATGATTATTAAGTGTTAGAGAGCTTAAGTTAAAACTCAACACGACACAACTGAATATTTTCATTTGAAACCATTATAGTTTTAAACAGTCGTCAAAAATTATAGTATTGTATTGTATCAGCCCATATACGTCCCACTGCAGAGCACGGGCGTCCTCCACAATCGAGCGTACGATTGGGAGTGGTTAGGCCATATAATCCATCACGCTGGCCTAGTGCGAGTTGCGTCAAAAATACGGACTTATAATATGCACTTACGCGGTAAGCAACCCCCCAATATCCCTTATCCTAGTGAAAGGGGATATGTGGGGGGCGAAACCCCCACTCCTCTCGGTCTCCGCTAGTTGCAAAGACTGCCGCAGTTCCACCAACGTGTCCCCACCGAACACACAGGCCATAAACACCTGGAATAGACGCCATTTTGAAACTTAAGGTATCCAAGGTTTATCTACACATACATTAAATTGGAATTAAACTACTTTTTACGATTTTACGGAGAACTGACGGCCGATGGGGTCAAAATATTCTCGAATGGAGGCCACGAAGCGGAAAGCGCAGCGTGGGATGTCCACCCACTAGGTGGTCAGACGACTTGGTAAAGGTCGCGGGACGTCGGATGCAGGCTGCCTCCAACAGGTCACTGTGGAAATCATTGGGAGGCCTATGTTCAGCAGTGGACTTCCTTTGGCTGATGGACTGGATTGGATTGGATTTACGATTTTATCACGGATATGGTTGAATGTTTTTTAACTTCCCGAAATTACGCACACCAGGAAACGAAAGAACGTAAAATAAAAAAAAAATCCAAAACAAAATTGTGTAAGAATGTTTTTTTTTTAATTGACTCACCCCGTCAGGCGTCAGACACTTCATCACCTTGTCGAACAGTCCTGGTAAGTCATTAACCCAGTGCAGTGCAAGAGATGACACCAGGAGATCCACACTGTTCTCTGGGAACTGAAAAAATCATCAATTACATAAAATTGCGGTAAAAGTGCGTGGCCTGTTGGTAACGGACCAGACGCGGCTGCCTACATGTTCACGGTGGTCGCGGGTTCAAACCCCAGGGCACACCTCTGACTTTTCGGAGTAATGTGTGTATTGATAGTCCATCACCACGCACTATAACGGTGAAGGATAACATCGTGTGGAAACCGGCATACCATAGCAATTTGTATAAATTTCTATGGTATGTAAAAGTCCGCCAACCCGCACTAGGCCAATGTGGTGCATTATACACTGGCCTTACCACTCTCAATCGTACTCTCGATTGTAGAGAAGGCCCGTGCCCTGCAGTGGGACGTATATGGGCTGATACAGTACAGTACAAACAGGCTGAGGATCCAATTTCTGATAATAACATGTAGCATAGTTTCCCCTTCAGCAATAAAAAAAATCTGGGTCTAAATTCACAAGAACTAGTTATCAAAATGTATCACTGTTAGTACAGCATTGACACAAGTGAAATCCAAGAGTGCTATAGACGAACTGTTTAATAAACAACCGAGAGGTGTGGGCACTGCCGCATACAGCCTATGCACATACATATATAACAAGCACTTTACTACATAGTACATACTAAATTATATATTATTATGTATTTGTATAAAATAAATCATAAGAATTGCGAGACAGTTAAATTTTTAACTACTGCAGTTGGCACCCTAATAAGGTAGTCTAGTTTTGTAAGATTTTTGTTCAAATAAAGATTATTTTATTATATTATCCAAATCATCATCACATACTGAAATCCTTTTCTGTGGCTTTATATTTTCAATAGGCTTCCTATATCTAAAGTTAATAACCAAATTATAATTTATAATTCAACCCAATCAAAACCCCACTCACATCAAGGCTTTCTTCATCCATGACAATCTTCTCAAACTTGACGTCATCTCCAACGATAGCTTTGTCCAAATGTGTCTGTGAAGTGTCGCAAAGAGTAACCTTCTCCACACTGTCTGGTAGGAAATGTCTTGATACATAGCCTCGGCTTGCACCTAGCAATACAAAACATTACATTATTTATTGAAAACTGCTATATACATACCAAGGACAATAACATATTTACTAGTGTTACAAACCTACCAAGAAAGGAACTTAAGAGTATTTAAAATACTATGTAAAACAATTGTTGGAATGTTCCTAATTCAATTAATATTTTGAAGCTTAAAAGATGAAACATTATAATACAATATTATTTCTTCCATACTAGAACAAATTTAATCTCATCTATTTCATAATATTGTTCATAAGATTACTTAGTTACATGTGTCATGTTGTTTTCTTCTTCAGTAGGATTATTAGTAGTATATTAATAGGATAAACACTGCCTATGGAATATGAAGGAAAGCCAGACCACAGTCAACTTAACTAGATAACAATTGTCATCAGTGCTTTATCCTGTCATCCATCTACTCCACCAGAAAACTCATAAAAATAATATTGCTTTTAAATATTAAGTGGGATTAGAGCATCTAGAATACACCTTTATTATTATTTAAGCTTACCAAGCTCAACAGCGTTCTTAAAAGTTCTTTTAATGTCGAAAACCCGATCAGCTGTTCGCCAACCAACTTCTTCCTTAATAAATTCAGCTAAATAATAATCCTCTCTTTGCGCCGACCTTTCCCTCTGTAATAACTTAGCCTTTCTATCAAATATATTCATACTACGGTACACAGAACTAGCAGTTTTCTTTTTTGCGACATTCGAACTGTTTCTTATGGGTATATTACGTAAACATCGATGCTCAAATAATAACTTATTTGAGATAAATAGCCTAGATAATGAATACGGAAGGGTTGTTTGTGACATTTTTAGTCAAATTTGTTACTTTAACTAGATAAAATGAACTTAAAACATTATTTTAATGTAATAATCATATTTTAGGTTATGTTTTGATTTTATCGCAGATAACTAATTGACAGATGCATTCCAAATACAAATAACAACAGCGAACAGAGATTGTTTAAATAATTATTGAATCAAAGAAATGTGAAATCGATGTAAATATTATAAATATATTTGCCTTCTAGTAATATTTGATTATACAGACGCATTACGCAAATATGTAAAGATTTTTAAAAAGGATTTTGTCTACTTTACTATATTCATAAAACAATTCCGTTACACAGCAAGCAAACTTCTAAACGCACAACAAAATGTCAAATTGACGTAACACAATGTTGACCTTTTACAATCTTCAAAAATACACTGGTTTCTAGCAAAAAATAATTAAATATAAATAAAAGCAACACACAGTAAGTAAGACTATTGTAGTACTCTTAGTTAAAATGTGCATTTATACATAACTCACGTTTATTTATCTTTTACAGATGTGGCCGATAATATTGCAGTTTTTACGCAGCAATGCGCCGTATATTACGCTGCCGGTCGCCGCAGTGGTTGGCGTAATAGGTTATAACTTGGAGAGCTTGTTATCTGATAGATATACGCCTTACAATAGTAAGTATGATCAAATTTAAACAACGAAGCATATTGAGGTGTTTGCAATGTGACAATAATTTATTAGAGTACATAATTTATTATTTACAAGGTGTCAAAGATAACTGCCTGCTCAAGTACTCTAGCACCATCCAACCATCCATCAGCCAAAGGAAGTCCACTGCTGAATATAGGCTTCTCCCGATGATTTCCACAGTGACCTGTTGGAGGCAACCTGCACTCTACCACCACTTTAACAATATTTGTCTGTTCTTTCTGTTTAATCAGAAATGCATAGATCAATTTTATGTGAAGTAACATAACACAGGAAAATAACAAATAAAGTACAACACACAGAAAAATGTATTATTATTATTATAGACAACTGTAAATTAAGGGTAGTTAAATTGTAACAGTCACTAAGCCGATGACTAATACTTCAGTCCGTCCCATGACCACGGAAGCAGTAAAGTGAAAATTAAATCAAATTTGTGATAAAATCCATAAGAATTTATTTTATTAAAATACAGACAAAGTTTACAGGAACATGATACTATTAAATAATTTCTTCATCTTCCAGAAGCAGTTCAGGACCAGAGATTAGATAGGTTAGCAGACGAAGAAACACTAAATGATCCAACGAATGTAAAAAAATTAAAATATCAAGAGAATGTGCTCGGGAAGAATGTGTCGCCTTCGTTACAGAAGAATTAATTGTAACATAGTTAGTAGAAGATATTCAAATTGAGCTCAGAATAGTCAACTTGATGTAGTCTAAGAGTTGATATAGCAAATTCAAACTTAGCACCTGTCCATTTAATGCAGTATCAGCTTATAATCGCCTGCTGCTGATTACTCTACACACAAGTGTCCTGTTGAGAGGGCTCAGGCCAAAATCCACTCCATTTACTAATGGAAGGGTATTTCTATCTGCAAAGATAGACTACCATACACAGAGTTTGTATGTGAGGGCTTAGGCCATAGTATACTTGAATCACTGATAATTTAATTTTACCTACAAGAATAGTGATCATTATACAGGTTATGGACCTGCCATAGTGACATATGTATACATGTTTAAGGTTCATGTGTACTGTATCAGCCCAGATACGTCCCACTGCAGGGCACGAGCCTCCTCTACAATCGAGAGTACGATTGAGTGGTTAGGCCATATTATAGTAAGGTTTGTGTGTAGTGTATATATCCAGATGTAATCAGGTTATAATAATGATGTTGACCGTCTTAATAAACCTATCTTGCATTGTGGGAAGTTCTATTCTCAATAGAAATTTGTACCATAAGTTGTTAAAATAAGATTGAAATTGCTGTATAACTTTTAGATGGACACTTAGTATCAGTCAAACTTTACCTTGCCTCAAGCCTATAGTCTTTTTATTTGTAGCATTTAGAGCCACAAAGCATACGCTATGTTGTCATCATTGACACTCTCCGTTGTGCAGTTGGTTAGACGCCGGCTGTGAAACGAGAGGCCGCGGGTTCGATCCCCGCACCGAGACAAATGTTTGTGTGAACCAGAAATGTTTGTCTCGGGACTGGGTGTTTGTGAGACCGAAAAGTCTCGCGTAGTTCCTGATACCCACGACACAAGACTCGATCTTAGTGTGGGGTCAGGACTATGTATGTGACTGTTAGGAGTATTTATTTATCATTTTTAATATTTACCAGAACCGACATTACGAACGAAATCTATGCGCGTTTACTAGTATCGTGGCGAGTTGCCAGAGTGAGAGGGGAGATAGTGTTATTACGTAAGAGTGAATGAGACGGACTGTGACATGCCGTCCTTTTCTATTAAATTGTGTTTACGGCAGTGTTACCAGATAAAAAATGCTAAACTACCGTGTCAGCGGACTAAAATTACTGTGGTTTCAGAAAAATTGCTGTATTTTTATTATATAGTGTCAATTTCGATTTTTAGTATGCTTTGAAGGCATCTTTATAATCTACTCATCTTTGAGCTCTTGTTGATAATGTTTAGGTTTTCGCTCAGAGCTTGAAGTTTTTGCCCAGTACAGTTGCCGCAGTCTTAATATCAGTCTCGTAATTATCATTATCACTTAATTACGATGTCAGTTCTGGAATAATACTTCAATGACTGCCCATAATTCTCCTATAATAACACAATACTTTCGTCTTTTTTTCTTTCGTCAGTTTTAAATTAATTTTGCACTGATTATATATATAATAACAAGTTTAGCAGGACTTTGTATGGACTATTTAATGTAAATATATAACTGCGTATTGTATTTCAATTAAGTGCGTGGTGGCCTGTTGGTAAACGGACCAGACGCGGCTGCCTACATGTTCACGGTGGTCGCGGGTTCAAATCCCAGGGCACACCTCTGACTTTTCGGAGTCATGTGTGTATTGATAGTCAATCACCACGCACTATAACGGTGAAGGAAAACATCGTGAGGAAACCTGCATACCATAGCGATTTGTATAAATTTCTAAGGTATGTAAAAGTCCGCCAACCCGCATTAGGCCAGCGTGGTGGACTATATGGCCTAACCACTCTCAATCGTACTCTCGATTGTAGAGGAGGCCCGTGCCCTGCAGTGGGTCGTATATGGGCTGATACAATACAATACAATTGTATTTCAGAATGTAGAGTTAAAAAAAGCCAATTGATATCGTGTGAACTTAGAGTATAATATAGAGAAAGCACTGTCATATATTTGCACCTTCAAAAACGTCGTTTTTTTTTGGTCGTAATGTTGGTAGCACTGCTATATGAGTGAAAATGGAACTAATTATTTAATAACAAATTGCGATAAATACCGTAAATACCGATAGACTGCCTCGGTGGCGTAGTGGTACTACGGTATGATTGCAAAGCTGAGGTCTCGGGTTCGAATCCCGGGTCGGGCAAAGTGATATTGGATTTTTCTATTCATTATCAGCCCGGAGTCAGGAATTTGTGCCCGATATGGCGATAGGCTCGCCCCCTATCACATCGTGGGACGGAATATAAAAGGCGAAACGTGGGTGTTCTGGTAGCACCTCTGCCTACCCCTTCTGGGAAAAAGGCGTGTGTTTATGTATGATAAATACCGTTGGTAATCGAAAGTAAATATTATTATTAGTTTAAAACGAGTTTGAGCGGAATTCTTGTATGTTGGACAAGCTGTCAAATATCAGCCAATAGGAGGGCAGAAAAAGCCCGAAACCACCATTATTATCTAGGTTTTTGAAGTATCAGCGCTCCCTCTATATTTTAAATACTCTACGCGGGTGAACTAGCCCACTGCACTACAACTGTCTATCTTATTAATAACTAGTGAATACCAACGTTTTCCCATAGTTTGCAACACACGAAAATCTTTGTATCAGCCCAGAAACGTCCCACTGCTTGGCACGGGCCTACTCTACAATCGAGATTACCTATGCCAACTTTACAATAGAGATTGGCCATATAGCCCACCACTGGCCTACTGCGGATTAATAACGTAAATATAGTGTATTTAAAATGAACAAAAAAAAATAAAAATCATTATGTTGCTCATCCTATTGTTACAGTTCTTAATGAAAAATGCTTTGTACAAACCATTGATTTATTAAGGTAGAGGACATCGCGATCAAAATGTAATAAAAGAAAGATCGGTACGTGTACCGTTATATCTGTTTCTCTGTCACTCCTATGCAGGGACACTATATTCCCTCTCGCTCTGTTCTTTGGTTGGTACATACAGTGCGCGCTGATTTTGTTCGCGATGTCCGTTCTGGTATACCTCGATGGTATAACATAATCTTGAAATTTTATATTATAGCTTTAGTAGCGATACAACTTTGAATTCTGTCAATGAATGTAAAAATGTAGATTATGAATTAGTCACTATTATAGTTGTAAATAATTGTTGAATAATATTTTTAACGGTTTATTCAAATTGTAGTTTAATTTGAGTAGTTTAGGCGATTTCCTTTTTCTAAAAATAACAGAAAATTCGAAAAGATATTGTATTAAATCATTACGAATATTGGGCGCCAGAGTATGGAAACATTTTATTTAGCTTGTTTACGGTACTTTGATACCATACTTCATACATTTCGTTGAAAAATGTAATTAATTTCCAGATTTTTTTTAATTGTCGGATTTTTACTTCTTGTCATGACAAGCCTATCGCCATATCGGGCACAAATTCCTGACTCCGGGCTGATAATGAATAGAAAAACCCAATATCACTTTGCCCGACCCGGGATTCGAACCCGAGACCTCAGTTTTGTTATCATACCGTAGTACAACTACGCCACCGAAGCAGTTACTTCTTGTTTAATTACCCAAAAATCGGCCAAATTGAAAACTTGCATCTGTGAAGTTTTGAATTAATGGTTGACTAATTTTTTTACTCAAATGGCCATTGGAATGTAGGCTCATCTAAACAGAATAACCTGCTTACATAACTTAACTCTAATCACAGGCAAAAAAATACAAACAAAAGTTTCTTAAAACATAAATACTTTATTCCGCTTAAAACTACATCTAATAAAACAATGTATCCAGAGATACGTAGAGGAACTAAACAATATTCATAACAAAAACCATTACCAACAACTTGACAATTGGCAAAAATCAAGAATGAGTTAAAATCCTACTTTTTCCATCATGTACATAGCATTTCAAACCATCTCTGGCGCAATTGGTTAGACGCGGCTGTGGAAAAATCTGCTTCGATCACCGCACCGAGGTTAATATTTGTCTTATACAGGGTATATCAAAACTGCTACCGAAAACGAAGCCAGGTGGTAGTTTTACTGACTTTAGACAATGCAACTAAATTTTTTGCAAAAAAAAAGCGACGATTTTTTTGGATTTTTTTCCTATCGTATTTGGGTGGTAAATACATACATTTTCCTAAAAAAATATTGTACACCTTTTGATTTGTAAAGACGCTAAAGTACGCGAGGCTTTAAATTATACATTTAGCAAAAAATATAGATTTACCACCCAAACACAATGATAATTAAAACATTACAAAAAAGTCGTCGCGTTTTTATGCAAACTTTTTAGTTGCATCGTGTCTTTAGTCACTTAAACTACCACCTGGCTTCGTTTTCGGTAGCAGTCTTGATATACCCTGTATATAGCTATTCATTTCAGACAAAAAAGAATTGTTTAATTCATCTAGTCTTTTGGCGTGTGGCGAAATTTGGAAATACAAATAATATTTTAAATAGATCTATTTAACTCATTGTTTGAGATACGTTTTATACAAAGAAGCATTCATGCTTGTACAGTACAGCCGACGAGTTATGGCCGGCGTGAAGTTCGCGCAAATTGATTTCCTTTCGCTTTGTTGTCGCTATTATAATTTTGTATTTCATGAAAACATTTAACATGTTTAGTTCTTTTAAACAAGTCTATATTTTTCGTAAATTTTTGTATTTAAGTATTTTCTTACTGAATGTACGAGCGCAAACATTGTTCTGTTGCTATATTCACGGCGGCCATGACTTGTCGGCCGTACTGTAATCTAATAATATTAACATGTCCAATAAACTAAAATGTGAAGAGAGAAAAACTGTTCCTAATGTTTTGACAGCATGACAACGCCAAAAGATCGTAGATGATTAAAAAATACCAAAAAACCGCAAAAAGCGGTTTAATTAATAAAAGTAATTCATTCAAAGAATACTTGTTGTCTAATATTCATGGTTTGTTTTAACAACTTTAAAGTAATTTGACTTTATTTCATGGCAGCTGTACATTGCGTTATCAATAAAAGATATAACTATTTTTCTTTTAACAAACACCTTTGTATTAATGTTAATAATTATGATCTTACATTGAAAGAACGGAAAAAATAATTTCCGATTTTCTAACACCCGTCTTCATATTTAAAAACAAACCTTAGGGGACATCCATTAACTACATGAGCAGATTTTTTTTTCAACCACGTCTTTAGTTTTAAAATAATAATTAATTCGTGTAGCTACAGTTTCACAAATAGTTTTCTTATTTTTAATATCCATTAAATTTTATCGCAAATATAATAAAGTGGAGGGTAGTTTGTCGTTTGACTCGTTGGGTACGTCGTTTTTTAGTCTCGTGTGCTTTTCCCAACGCATAGATATCTTCCGCTAAGCTGGATATTTGCCTAATTCAGGAGTGCGCTATAAAAAGTGAACAAGAGCGCCGTGTAGCAATTCTCTCAATTTGAATTTTTGTACCTCGATTTCGACTAGCTAGGTTAGGGCGCCGAGACAACATGGTAAACATGTATGCGCGCCGCGGAGTGGAAAAGATCGGGAACCCCTGGCCTAATTCGTTCGTGTATTGTGGACTATTGGTGCAAAGCAGTGTTTGATGGTTCTATAGCCAGCACCGTCGTCGGTGCGGACCATCCAGCTTCGGGAACGGGATTCCGGTGAGTTAGCATGACGTATTACATTTCGGCAAGGATAACCTTTTGTTCGGTTTAGTGTGCATATTGATTCGCGAAATGTCTAGAGAACAACTATCCCTTTCTCTTTAAACGAATTTAGTGGTAATTTTGATGAAATTGATGTTATTGTTGACAAAATATTGCTTAAATTTATTATCACAAACCAAGAAACAAAGGTTTATATAGCTGATTTGAATTTTCAATTATCTCCATTAGTAAAATTTGGTAGAGTACCCCCTCTCCAAAGTATTTCATTATTTTTTATTAATAAATTTATTTTACGTTTTAAAATAAACGCGACATATTCTCTATCAACGTCTGAGCTAACGTAGTTAATGGATGTCCCCTTACAATATCGACTGTACAATTTGGTATATCGTAAAAAGTGCACAATACTAAACATAACAAATATCTATCTATACATATAATATAGCACGTAATTGATATTTTAAACTATACTAAACGACATTTTTCATATCTACATATTACTACTATACAGGGTATATCAAGACTGCTAGCGAAAACGAAGCCAGGTGGTAGTTTTAGTGACTACAGACACGATGCAACTAAACATTTTGCAAAAAAACGCAACGATTTTTATTGTCATGTTTATCATTATGTTTGGGTGGTAAGTCCATAGTTTTTGTTAAAATTATAATTTAAAGCCTTGCGAACTATAGCGTTTTTACAAATAAAAATGTGAACATTATTTTTTTATCAAAATATATTTACCTGCTGCTATTAGACTGCCTCGGTGGCGTAGTGGTACTACGGTATGATTGCAAAGCTGAGGTCTCGGGTTCGAATCCCGTGTCGGACAAAGTGATATTGGATTTTTCTATTCATTATCAGCCCGGAGTCAGGAATTTGTGCCCGATATGGCGATAGGCTCGCCCCCTATCACATCGTGGGACGGAATATATAAGGCGAAACGTGGGTGTTCTGTTAATACCTCTGCCTACCCCTTCTGGGAAAAAGGCGTGTGTTTATGTATGTATGTATGTATATTTACCACCCAAATACGATGACAGGAAAAAATCGTCGCTTTTTTTTGCAAAAAATTTAGTTGCATCGTGACTAAAGTCACTAAAACTACCACCTGGCTTCGTTTTCGGTAGCAGTCTTGATATACCCTGTATACTGTCTTATAATAATTTCGATGATAAATTTTACTAAAACATAAAATTTCAAAAAACGTTGTTTTTGTCAAATTCATTTAGACTATGGACTCAACATTTTACATTTGACAGCCTTCGTGGCGTAGTTAGACGCCGGCTGTGAAACGAGAGACAGCTACGATCCCAACAGACAAATACTTGTGTGATCCACAAAATTTATCTGGTTGTTTGTGAGACCGAAAAGTCCCTCGTAGTTTCTGATACCGTACGAGACTCGAACCAATCGTGGGTCAGGACTATGTATGTGACTGTTGGGTGTATTTAAACACCTATAGTAGTTTATTAGGTCGTCCTCTTTCTGTGATTATCTGATTCTTCGCTTGCCATATTCTTTAATTAGTCTTAACTACACCAAACTACCACTTTTAACTATAATTCCATACTGAATGGTTTCTTTGATTAACGCGAATGTTACACACTGAATTAAAACGAATTCTTACGAATTTTATCACAAATAACATTTGTAACAATCACTAAGCGGACGACTAATACCTCAGTCCGCCCCGTGACCACGAAAACTGTAAAGCGATCGAAACGTCGAGAAATTAAAAAATGTAAAAATTAAATCGAATTCGCGATAAAATCCGTAAGAATTCGTTTTATTTCAATGTATAATTTCATACTAATAAACAACATGCAATCTAATTTATTACAACTCTTAAGCCCCATTAACAAGGGGAGAGTTTCTCGACTCGAATATACGATTACCTTATTTATTTATTTTTTAACACTTTGTACAAATTTAAATAGTACAGATTTAATGCCTAAGGACATTTTCTCCCAGTTAACCTTAGGGTAGTACAGAGAGACGGAAGCAGGTGCTTATTAACTAGGTGGTAAAAAAATTAAAAGATAAATAATTAAAAAAAAGTGCGTGGTGGCCTGTTGGTAACGGACCAGACTCGGCTGCCTACACCCTAACTTTTCGGAGTTATGTGTGTGTTGATAGTCAATCACCACGCACTTCAAAGGTGAAGGAAAACACCATGAGGAAACCTGCATACCGTAGCGATTTTAAAGAATTTCTACGGTATGTAAGTCCGCCAATCCGCACTAGGCTAGCGTAGTGGACTATATGGCCTAACCACACTCAGTCGATTCTCTCGATTGTAGAGTAGGCCCGTGCCCAGCAGTGGGATGTATATGGGCTGATAAAAAATAAATAAAAAAAAAGATATCGTAAGGATATAAAAAAGTTGCATTGTGTGAACATTTGTCAGAACACGATCTATTATGGCGGTTATGTCATGTGATCATCGCATACGATTCTCGTCGCGAGAAACTCTCCCCGTGTAAATGGAGCTTTAGTAGAGAACGCCTACTTTTGGGCCCAAGTGTTACATACTTCATTAGTATTACAAGATATACTATAATTTATTCCTCAGCGAAAATGCAAAAAATAAATAGATTTACAATGGAAAATAAATTTAAAAGTATTTTTTAACAACAGCAATTGATTTGTCCTAGCAAAAAGGTCATTTGAGGCTAATTGTAAGCAATGAAAAAATACACGAATTAAAAAAGTCAATCATTCAAAATGATTTGTTAAATCCTAATCATTAAATCTCCGTCTAAAGATCGACTTGTAAAATAGGCCAATCGGGTTAAAGACACATAGACACGCCCACATTCGGCTTATCGTGATTGGTTTATTTTCGAAATTGATCTTGAGATAGCAACAAGGATCGTTTATTTATTTACACCATTGGTTGCCAGTTAAATTATTTGCGCGATTTCATATTTCACGGGATATTCGGCCCGAATGTAAGTTCACGTTTATCTCGAGAACGCAGGGGCGTGCGCTCCTTATAGGCAGAAATGCAGTGCTTTACTTGCCATTCACAGATATTTTAATAAAACGTTCGTACGTTTTAGATGACTATAATTAATAGTAAATAAATGAATAAACAAAATGTAATAACTTAAAAACGCCTATTATTTTATTAATAGCAATTATTTGCAAGCACAAACAAAAAATAATGTGCCTAATCAACCAACTCCTGCCGTCGCGTCCCGCAGTACATTTGTTCGCGTGTGCGTAGTAATTTTTGTGTCCGTGCACAGTTCGTAAACGCACACATCCATGAATCCGAAAGCCGCGACTCCAGCGGCAGGCTACGGGAGTTCGGCAGTTGTCGGAAGTAATCGGAAATGTTCGTTGCCTATAATCCGAGTAAAAATAATAGACGGAAATCTAATGAATCACGTATGCGCATTATGCATTTTTGTTTAGTAAGGTTTTAAGTATTTATTTAAATAGCAGAAATGTTTTGTGTTTCGCGGGGGCCATTTTGCCTTTTTTAATGTGATAAGCATTGTTTACTATTTAGTTTGCGCCAGTATATTTATAGTTTTCTTAAGAGATTTTTCATTTTAACATTTGAAAGTGTGTACATTTTACAGTTTATTACTGAGTTTCTATAATAATTGTAGTGATTTACTTTTACTAGTGCGTTTGTTGATTTTTTTTAAATGTTATTTGATTGTGAGGTTTATGTTGAAAATGTGTGTTTATTAAAAATTTAAAATAACAAGTTCTCACAATTGTCATTCAGTGAAAAGATTCAAGTTGTGTCTAAAGGTAGGTGTGTACCCGAGTTACAACAATTAAACCAGCAAAAAGGGAATGTAACTCGAAAGTTTCATGTTAAAAGTTATGAAACGTATAACTGGCTGTGTGGTTGTGTACACACGATTATATTATATTGTTTTCCTTGCATATTGTTTAGTAATTCTAGTACTGTGTAATTTCTAGTAATTTTTCTTATTAGAATTTCTTCCGCCGCGACGATCGATCGCTGTTTTGTCTGCGTTGCCGTAGAAGATGTACATGAATAGTAGTACATCTAAGACTTGTTCTGTTGGCATGGTTTCCGACCTAAGAGATCTGTCGCGTGGCTGTGGCTATACTAAACATCTATAAAAGAAAAAGTTTTTGTGACCGAGTACTCCGCCGCATACCCAGTGTCATAATCCTGTGCACGCCGCTGCGAGAACGCAATTATCAATTAATTTGACAGCCTCCATGGCGTAGTTGGTTAGACGCCGGCTGTAAAACGTGAGAACACGGGTTCCATCCACAGTTATTTGTCTCGGGTCTGGGTTTGAGAGACCGAAAAGTCTCTCATAGCTCCTGATACACACGACACAAGACTCGATCTTAGTGTGGGGTCAGGACTATGTATGTGACTGTTGGGTGTATTTATTTAAAATTAAGCGCAGTTATATCTTATATTATTTCCTATAAAATGGCATTAATTTCGCATTTGTAACGATGTCGTTATTTTTGGGCCCAAAAAGATTTGGCAATCCCCTTTCCACACAATCCTATGCTACATATTCTTTAAATTGCCATAATAATTCCTATCACCTACCATTACACCTAATAAATATCAAATTCAATATTTGATTACTGATGTTAAGCACCCATAAAAATAAAGAAAATTCATATCCTACGGCAGTTAATTACAGGTAGTAGGTTATTCGTATCCGCCCAGGGGGGTACTCTATGATCCGAAACGAAACTCGAATGTTCGGACGTTCGACGTCTGAATTTATAAGTTTTCCACTTCTAAAAATGAACACTATTCTCTATGATACTTATCATTCACTCCGAACTAAGTCTTTAGGACGTACGATATAGGATTCGATCATTTTGTCGCGTACCTAGGCACAGTCGTAGTTTTACGTGCGACGTGCGAACATTCGAGTTTCGTTTCGGATCATAGAGTAACGCCCCAGATATGTAGGTACGAACTTAGGTATAAAACCTCGTAGTTCGTCGCGTTTCGGGTTTAGCCTGTGTATATTTGAATACATTAAAGCCAACATAATTTTACCATCTAGCAAGAAGTTTTCTCACTGAAATATACTCAATTGTCATCACTGTCGTGCGCTTATAATAAAAATATAAAAAACCACATCTTAAATTCTCTATACTAAGCTGCAACATTTAATAACTTGATAAAATTCTGCTATAAATTGACCGATTTCCTATTCAAAACTAATTGGCTCTTGCATAACAAACTTTTCGATTTCCATCAAATTGCAATACATTGTGTAAGGTGTTTCGTTGGACATCAAATATTTTCTAACTATTTCTAAATCTTGTAGGGCGCGTAACTTTTTAATTCTGACTTCTTTGTCGCCCGATTCGGGTTTTTCTGTGGCCAAAGGCAATATCTCCTCTTTTTCTTTCTCATAACCAGCTGGATCGGTGACTCTATGGTTGCCACCAAAGACTGACCCATTCGTCCCTTGCCCGGTTAATAATTCCTCATCTACGGTCAAAAACATGTCCAGGTTTGGCAGATCTGTGTAGTAAGACTCAACATCGTAGTCCTTCAGCATGTTACAGAGTATTTCTTCATCATTATCCGTCACTTTTGGCACTAAACACAAAGATTGCTCCGGAGGTTGCACATCGTAACCGGTGTTAACAAAACTATTTGTTATAATTTCACGAGGCACCCTTTCCCACGCCTTGTCTAACATGTATAGCGCTTCTAAACACGTCATATTTCTGTCCACACCGCGTATCACACTCATAACTTTTTCTTCTAACGTTAATCTTCTGAATTCTTTCCGGAATGCTGCCGATATGCCATTCTTCATTGGCATGAGACCGCTTGCAGCCTTCCATGGTACAAATACTAGTTTTAAATGTGACAATTGTAATTTAGAATGTATAGTAGCCCTGTCTAAGACTAGAATCGCTTTCTTATTCTGCACTTGAAGCTCTCTGTTCCAATATTTGACATATTCTTCAAACATTTGTGTTGTAAAATGTGCTTGCGAATGTCTTATATAGGACACCGGTAACGTATCAGGATCTCTATGTGAATGCACCAATGGATCTTCAGTACCACAAACCAACAGCTTCTTTCTATCTGTAGCTGTAACGTTGGTACAAATGAAAACAGCCAAACGGTCCTTTGCATACCCTTGAATGAATTTTCTTCCGGCTAACTTCTTAATACGACCTTTTGAAGGGTTGAAATAGAACCCAACTTCGTCCCCTGTGTAAATGTCCTCATCATTCATCCCCAGTCTCACATCACACCACTGCTCATCAAAGAAGATTTTCTTCCATTTCGATTCAACTGAGACATTATGATAGTCCCGTTTCGATGGTGTTCCTCTAAAGCATATATTATACCGTTTCTTAAACCTATCCAGCCATTTCTTGCTGCCATTAAACGCTACAAACCCACATTCCTTAGCAAAAGCTTCGGCAGCATCTTGCAGCATTTTGCCCGACACTTGAATATTGTTAGATTTCTGATTTTGAAACCATTCCAAAATCCTTGCGTCTAATATACTATTCATGTACTTAAGGGTCTTTTTGCCAGCTTTTTTGTGAATCATATAATTGTCTCTATCTTCCCAAATCTCATTGACAACCTCCGGGGTTAAATTGTAAAGTTTGCAGATGTCATCGACCGTCCGTCCTTTGTATAACTTGCTGACTATTGCACATTGGGTTGGGTAAGTTAAGTCTTGTCTTCTTAAGTATCCGTCTATTAATTCTGGTTTGCTTTCATAGGAGAAGTTAGGGTCATTGGACTCCTCGGAGCCATTCCCTTCGTTTTTAACTTCATTTTCATTGCCAGTGCCTGTGTCTTCCGTTTCTTGGTCCGATACTATTTCGACCTTGCATGTGGTTTCTCGTGGCTTGGGTTTTCTGTAACAATTAAAACGTATTTTTTTTTTATTCGTTTTCGTGCTATACTACCACTTGCTATTGATGAAACCGAAATCAGGCAAAATCGGGAAACTTACGGCCAGCGCAGACCGGGACGGTATGGCAAGGGATTTTGTCACTGGCCAGCCGTTTACATACTGTGAAATTCCGGCGGCCTATCAAGGCATCCCGCGACGCAACGCCAAAGTCGGCAGCACCTACATGTACTAACATTTGGACTGTCTCATCCCGCGGCGTGTCATGGCGTCTTTCGGCGTGTCGTAGCAGAAATCCCTTTCGATGATTTAAAATATTGGAATTTATGACGTATTCCTACGTATTTGACAGGCTCCGTGGCGTAGTTGGTTAGACTACGGCTGTGAAACGAGGCCGCGGGTTCGATCCCAGCACCGAGACAAATATTTGTGAGGCCCACAAGTATTTGTCTCGGGTCTGGGTGTTTGTGAGACCAAAAAGTCTCTCCTAGTATCTGATGCAAACGATACAAGACTTAATTGAACTTAGTGGGGTCAGGATTATGTATGTGACTGTTGGGTGTATTTATATATTTATATTCTTTATAAAAAAAAACAAAATCCCTTGCCTTCCCGTCCGAGTGAGCGCAAGCCGTTAGCCGGAAGGCGGACCCTGGCACCGGCCGGGATGACGTCAAGTAGAAGGAACGAGTAACTACCAATTGTATACATAAGTGTTAGCCTCTTGAAAGTGTTTCGTGATGAGATGATGATGATGATGAGTAGCAAAATGAAGGTAGCAGATTCAAATCCAAATATCTGAGTTTTCAGCCGCGTGTTATGGTCTTAGTGTCTTACCATCACTCGACATTATATTTTTGACATTCTCGCCAATTAAAATTATAATTTGGTACTTACTCGTGATGGACATCAAGATGTTTCTTTGGATGTGAACTGACGTGCTTCTTGAGTTGTGATTTTGTGTGAAATTTGTCCGGGCACATGTCACACTGTATAGTTTTCTCGTGAGAAGCCATATGCCGCGCCTGAAAGCAAATTAGTGATATACTGTATCAGCCCTGATAAGTTCCACTGCAGAGCCCGAGCCTCCTCTACAATCGAGAGTACGATGGAGGGGAAATATAGTCCAGTTGGTTGGACGCCGGCTGTGAAACGAGAGGCCGCGGGTTCGATCCCCGCACCGAGACAAATGTTTGTGTGAACCATAAGTACTTGTTTCGGGTCTGGGTGTTTGTCAGACCGAAAAGTCTCTTGTAGCTCCTGATACCCACGACACAGGACTTGTTATTAGTGTGGGGTCAGGACTATGTATGTGACTGTTGGATGTATTTATTTATTTAATCAAATAATTAGTAATGCGGAAAATGGAAATAAATTGGAAATGTGGGACGGGAAATTCCCGACGTTTCGATCACTCTACAGTTTTCGTGGTCACGGAGCGGATCAAACTCGCGATAAAATCCGTAAGAATTCGTTTTATTTCAGTATATTTATTTAGTACTGCAAAGTCTTAAAAGAAATGGACCAAGATTTAGTTCAATCATTGAACTCCCATTGAACTTCAATGGGAGAGACCCAAAAATTAAAATAACAATTTACTTACCAAATTGACTTTGAATCCAAACTTTAGATCACACAACTGGCACTTTAGACTTTTCTCCATGTGAACTTTGCTGTGTAGCCGCAGACTGAAAGCTTTCTTGAAGTACCGTCCGCATTCCTCACATTTATGCCTGAAAAAAATTAAAACAAGTATTACATATTGAATATGGTTGTCTCGGTTGACTGCCTCGGTGGCGTAGTGGTACTACGGTATGATTGCAAAGCTGAGGTCTCGGGTTCGAATCCCGGGTCGGGGAAAGGGATATGGGATTTATCTATTCATTATCAGCCCGGAGTCAGGAATTTGTGCCCGATATGGCGATAGGCTCGCCCCCTATCACATCGTGGGACGGAATATACAAGGCGAAACGTGGGTGTACTGGTAGCACCTCTGCCTACCCCTTCTGGGAAAAAGGCGTGTGTTTATATATGTATGTATGTATATGGTTGTCTCAAACTTTCTAATGGATTAAATAAACACCTTTCTTGTTAATTAAGATACAAGTCTTGTGTTAGACCTAGAATACCACATGTTTTCTTTTATACATACACCCCAAAAATGAATATTTGAGGACGACACAAACTTTTGGCTATATGCAACAATAGAACCATCAGATTCTTGTTTCACAGTTCATGCCATAGGCAGAATTTATTATTTATGTCCATTTTGGTATAAACTGACATATAGCTTAATGCACTTTTATAAATCTTTTCATACATTCCTGTCATTTCAGTGTACTTCTGATCTAAATGTCATCATATATAATAAATCTATTTAAAGACTAGCTTGTGCCCGCAACACCATTTGTGTGGTTATTGCGCACAACAGCACAGACAAACAGACAATTTTTTTTAAAATCTTTGTTTTGGGTTCATTACGTTAATATAGTCCCCCCATTTCAGTGTTTCTCATTTATCTTCCATGTACAGACATAGATCGGCTACAAATTTATTATACCTATGGGTACATAAATAAAAATTTTATGTTATACCTTGTTTTTACTTGATGCTCCAATGAGTGTGTCTTCAATTCTTGTGAAGAACTGAAAACGGCTTCACAGATGTAGCAACGAAATTGTCTCCCCTTCTTCTTGGTCTTGCCAATCTTTTTCCTTTTGGACGTTGATGGGTTCGACTTCTGGAAAAAGGAACTAATTATGCAGAGGTTTGTAATACAAAAAAATGGAAATAAAACGAAGTTATTGCGAACTTACGGATTTTATTGCGAATTTAATTTAATTTTTACATTTTTTAATTTCCCGATATTTCGATCACTTTACGTGTTTTCGTGGTCATTTTATTAACTGACAGTAATCGTACTGTAGTATCATCAGTTAGTTTTTTTTTAATTATTAAAGCTCATTACTTGTGTGCTATATCTTTTACCTAGCTGAACTGACCATTTTTATAATGGATCCTCATATAAGCTACGCAGTTTTTAGACTATAAATAATAGTTGAAGGTCTGTACCCGACTGTAATGCACAGTAAACTGGACTTTTATTGAAGAATGTAACACAGTAAAATTCTAGTTAATCTAAAGGTACATACCATGCTAAAATCAAATGCCTGAGCTCCTTCCACCTCCTCTACTTCTATTGTAAGTAACATATCGGATATCATGGGCTCATCCTCACTTTCGTCGCTATTTCTCTTACGAATTCCCAAAACTTCGGCTTTACGTTTCAGAGTCAACAAACTTTCATCATCTGATGAACTTTCTGCGCTCTCAGGCTCCTCTTTCATCTGATTTAGCGCCATTATTACAGCATACACTTATCTCTTAAATTATATACACTCCATTAACTATCTATTTATTAAAAAATCTGTGTTTCACAACAAAAACAATAAAGCCGCCTTTCTGTCGAAGAATACTACGCCATTTTTAAATGTTGTCAAAAGAAATAAAAATGTCAATATCAGAACGCGCTCTGATTGGTCAATTGTGGTATAATTTGAACGCAACTTTATTAAAAACATAAGGGTGTTATTCCACACGCGTATCGATGTTGTATAGTTTTATTTTGATGCTACAATTTTTTACGCTGGCAACAAAAATCTGTCAACTAAAAAAAGTTACCGCTGTCAATGAACCGCTCGAAAAAAAGCAACGCGCATCGCTTCTCTTTTGGAATTTATGGTACAGTAACAAGGCTCGCTTTTGTGTTAGCAAAACATAATTTGATCACGAAACTTACTTAAACGCGTAAACAATGCGCGATTAGCGTTTCTATTCGTTATTAAGCGCGTTCACACGAATTTGGCATTAAAGGACGCGATATATGGATCAATATCGCTATAATGCGGCCTTAGGGTAGCGTCATTGCGTCAAGCTAATGGACAAGTCCGGCGTCGGAATACAAGATCACTGGATGAAGAGTATGATGGAACCAGCTGGAAGCGACAAAAACGACAGGTCAGTTAAAAGAGAAAAAATGGCAGAATACAACGGAGAAAACGTGACATACGAGATGAAACAGCAACAAAACGCGGCTAGATACAGGTGTGATGTTTGTGACCTCACGTTTGAGGGCATGGAGTACCTCATGCTGCATAAAAAGTTCCACGGGAATGACAAAGACGCGCCTCCAATCCTACCAGAGCCGCCTGTTGTTAAAGAAGGGCCGAAAAAGCGCAGGAAATTCAAATGCGACCAATGCGATGTGAAAGTGAATTCACAATATCATCTAGATATACATAGAAGTAAGCATGAAGGCGCGGCCTCCAAGAAGTACATATGTGAAGTCTGCGACCGAAGTTTTGTCGCTGCACAGTTCCTAAAAAGTCATATGCAAACACACTCATCAACGAGTACAATAAACTGTGAGATTTGCAACAAAAGTTTCACCGGGCAAGCATACCTGAAGCTCCACATGCAACTGCACAATGATATAAAAAAATTTAAGTGTTCAAAGTGTGATGAAATGTTTCCCACTAAAAATTGCCTTAAAATCCACATGAAGAAGCATACGAAGGTTAAAAACTTCAAGTGTGATTACTGCAGTAAGCTGTTTGTGTCGAAAGTAACGATGGAACGGCACAGGCAAACTCACGAAGGGCAGCCTATTGACTGCCAAGTAAAATGTTCGCAGTGTGACCGGACTATGCATTCTACGTTACTACGTACCCATATCACACGTGCCCATTCTGCCTCGATTGAGGATGATGTTAAAAGACCGCACAAGTGTTCAACGTGCGGAAAGAGTTTTATTGTTAAAATAAATCTTAATTTGCATATCCGTGTCTGCCACCCGGATTTGGCAGAACCGGAGGACGAGGATGATGAAGTGATGACAGATAATTCCTAGTTGTAACCTATATACATCATGTATTATTATGAAATATAAATACTTTTTTATGCAAGTTTTGTTTTTATTTCAATATCCAGCCTTCAGTATGTATCCAAAATAAAGTTGTAATACTTTAGTTCTGAAGAGGTTTAGGTTCAAAAAAGGTTTTTGCAACAATCATGTTAGATCTCTAATTATTTAAAAATTAAAATTAATAACACATATGCAAATATATATTTTTAATGGGTCATTCTGATTGTTTTTAATTATTCAAGTAACATAGAAAATGTATAAATGCACACTAGCCACCCTTAATGTTAGTTAAAATAATTAAAACAAATTACATACATTTAATAAAACATTGTAGTTCATATTTAAAATGCTATTATAATATTGAAAGCAACTAAGTAAAATTACATCTGTAAACCATTTTAAAAGAGACAACAATAAACAAAACATCTTAAGAGGTTTATAAATATTTTTTTATTTTACCCCAGGCGATGCAAAAATGCCCAACCGCTCCTTATATTATCTTCCAAATAGAAGGAAATTAAAATTGAAATTTTCTCCTATAATTGGCGCGAATTACTTATAATTACACTTGTTATTAACTAGAGGTCGCTACTTGTCTCATTTCAAGACTAAATTCATAGGTAAAAGCTAACTATTAACATTTGCAGTTAAAAACATTTCGACCACATTTATTTGATAATGCTCCGACACGGATAATAACATTAAATTTAGTGTTCTTGGTGAACTTAGTCTAGTTCATTATAAAATAAAAATAAAAAGGATTTTTCAAATAAATTATGCTTTTTCCGCGGCGCCGTGGCTTAGAGGCCGGTTGTGGCACGGGAGGCCGCGGGTTTGATATCCGCACCGAGTCACACAATTGTGTGATCCACAGGTAGGTATTTGCTACAGGTCAGTGTGTTCGTAAAACCCAAAAGACTTATAGTTTTCGAGGGCTTGTATCTTATTCTTAGTGTAAGGTCGGGAGTATGTGTTTAAATTTAGTCCTAGAGTAATTTCTGTGGGTTGAGATCTTCGCTTCGTATCCTCTGGTTACCCAAAAGATTTGTATGATTTTTAATACCTATAAAATACCCTGTCACCTACCCAACACTCGAATTTCTGCTTGCGAATCTAACACTTAATGGAAAGGCCATCAGTCTGTTTCAACTCGTTCTGACGGTCCTATTGTCTATTCTTTACGACCGGATGCATCTGAAATTATAATTGTAGATTACAAAATACAAACGCTATCGAATTACAAAGCAAAAATATGCACATCAGTTTTACACGTGATTTTATTGTTTTCTAATGAATATCGGACTCTAAAAATATAATAATATAATAACTTTTATTCATATCAATTAGAGATGTACAATCATTCACAAATCTATTGGCCCCAAACTAGGCAAGCATGTATTTTGGGAACCAAGAAATATTGTTGTGTTAACAAACATAGCAAGTGAATATCCCACAGCATTTGTGAATTTTTGCGGGTTAAAATTATTTTATAATCTTATCGATCCTTAGCGCTCGCTAACTTTGTTTAAAAGGAATAAAAAACTACTAAAAGTATTAGGTAATCACGCAATGATGAATGTTTTCATACAACTAATAAATATATACCTTAAAAACATTGACAAATAACAAAATATATATTTTTGCAAAAATACTCGCAACATATTATGCCTAGAGAATTAATTAATTAATTAATTAATTATTAATTATTAACCAATCTTGTCTCATTGCTTGAGTGCATGTAGTTAGTTTACGTTTGCAAGACTGATTTTTGCACCCATTCTGTCTAAATAATTACGTAATATTTAGATTTTGATAGAGTTTCTTGCCCGTTCTGTTCCAGTGAAAAGCACTTTCCGATCCGTGTGGTTGAACAAAAAAATTACTGAATCTAAATGATGTTGAATATTTTAATGGATTCAATAAATTATTTTCATTTTTTTTTCGATGTAAGTTTTCAGTGAGGTATTAACTATTAAATCATTGAAATCATTGGGAGAGGCCTATATTTAGCAGTGGACTTCCTTTGGCTGATGGATTGGATTGGATTAACTATTAACTAGAGTGTAAATTAACTAGAATGGATCGCCATAAAATCGGTTCGCGGGAGATCATTGAAGCAAGATGAAAGATAGTACAACTGTGTAGGAGTAACAAGGAAAGAAATAGATATTAAGATCAAAGGGAAATAGTTGGAAGTTTATTATATTTATTTATATATTTTCCAAATAAAATACAAAAATAAATTAAGATTAATAAATAACAAAATCTCTTTATTCTAAGATATTAATTTAAACAAACATTGTTACGATTCTAAGATTACTCTGCCTTCTCTTCTTGTTTTACTTCTTCTGCTTCCCTCTTTATTGCTTCTGCCTCTTCTTTCGCCGCTTGCTGTAAAAAATAAAAATATTCATTTATTTATTATATCCGAAAATCTACACTATGCCAACATGGTGGATTCTGCTCTCAATGAAAGTCTCGATTGTAAAGAAATTGCAGTTGGACGCATGTGGGTATTTACATAAAAATCTATTTATGTCAGTTCCTTGTAAATGTGGATTAAATGATTATTTTTACATCTTCACTTGTAAAATATTAATTTATTTTGACGCTGTATGTGCAGAGTATATCCAGACCGCGACCAAAAACGAAGCCAGGTGATAGTATTAGTGACTTTAGACACAATGCAAATAAAAATTTCGCAAAAAAAGCGATTTTTTTTTTATAAAATTTTACTTGTATTTGGGTTTACTACCCAAAATATGAATGTGCTCCTTTTTATGTTCAAAAACACAATGGTATGCAAAGGCTTAAATTTTAGAAAAAAATACCATCCAAACACGATGATATTTAGAAAAATTGCAAAAAAAAATGTTTGATAAAATTTCTTTTTGATAAAATTTTTAGTTTGCATTGTTTCCTAACCACTAAAACTAGCACCTGGCTTCTTTTTCGTTCGTAGTTTTGATATACCCTGTATTAGTTTTAAAAGCACTCTTGCGTCCCCCACTTACCGCAGCCTTATTAATATCCTCATCCTTCTTCTTCTGAAGCTCTTTGCTGACTTCTCTGATAAGTTCCAGTTCCTCTACAGCCTTCTTTGACAGGGGTAAATAAGGACTAACTGGTTCTTGGTTAGGATCGTCCATAGCGTCGAGAAAAACGTTATATCTTGCAAGAATCCTCTCATATTGCTCTTGGGATACGTTGAGGAACTTCTGTTTTTTTAGAACCATTTTTGAGTCTGCAAAGGAAAACATAATTTTATTGGTAGTACAGGCGATTAGTTTGAAATAACATCGATAGATGGCGTTACTGTACTAGGTCGAGTGGGGTATTTTTTACGAAAGTTGTTTTTCGTAAGGGATAGGCAGAGCGTACATTAATGTTGTTAGTTTAATTCGTCCAGCTTATTTCCGCTGCAAAATATGGTGCCAATCTATCGCCATAGCGGATACGAATCGCAACACTCAACTCAAATGAGAATTATCAATTTTATTATTATTATCAATCAATTAATCTCGTAGAATATTATGTTTAAAAAACATTACATAAATTATTCAATTAACTTGTACTTTATTGATTAAAATGCGTTATATAAAGCATTATTTTTTGAAAATTTCGTACCGTCTAAAAATACTTTTACCAATGACAAATATATTATGTCTTTTAAGCCGAATTAAAATATTCTCAACCAACCAATATTAGTTAATATAAAAACAATTACATACCTTTTCACGTGTATTCGGTGAGAATAATAAATTACTAATGACCACGAAAACAGTTCGTTTTCGATGAAATGCAATAAATTGTTATTACAGTGATCGTCAACATTTTTAAAATCATCTAGTAAATTTTTGTAAGCAGAGCTTTGCTATAGGTTGTTAAAGCTACAGTAAGAATGTTATAATGGTCATTTATATCATCCATCCATCCATCAGCCAAAAGAAGTCCACTGCTGAACATAGGCTTCTCCTAATGATTTCCACAGTGACCTGTTGGAGGCAGCCTGCATCCAGGGACGTCGCGCGACCTTTACCAGGTCGTCTGACCACCTAGTGGGTGGACGTCCCACGCTGGTATTTATATATTTATATTGTATTATAAAATTGTTAATCATAAGCACCGTCCATAACTTAAACTATTGGGTCTTACCTCTTCCAATCGGTTGTCTGCAAGAGATGGCTTAAAGCGATAAGACCGCCAGTTAAATCGCCAATTTTCTGTTCAGTTTCTGTTATAATTACTGTATTCTTCGTCTTTCTATTTTCTTATTTGTTCTCTTTTGTGTTTTAATTACTATGGTGTTATGATAAAGAGTAATTATTATTATTAAGAATGTGTCGGCTCATGGTGCCACTGTCTCACAGAAAACCGGCGAGAAGTAACAGAATTGCCATACAGATTACAGACCTACGTAAGTGCATTGTGTTTCCGGTTTTGACTTTTGTACATCTGGACTACACTGCATATACCATCGGTGCATCGTAATTTTGTTCTCTTTTCCTATTCAGCCACAGGAAGTCTCGGCTCAACATAGGTATCCAAAGATCTCTTTTTGTTGTCTATACCCTTTTATGTTTTTACATTTCTCCACTTTTAGTTCCGTAAGTCGTGACATTTGCAATTTCACATACATAAACTCACGCCTTTTTCCCAGGAGGGGTAGGCAGAGGTGCTACCAGGACACCCACGTTTCGCCTTGTATGTCGCCAATAGAATTTAGTTGAATTATACCATTAAAAAAACAAAAAGTTGACGACATCTGGAGTCAAATAGTCAAACGAATTAACAAAACATCAATTTCAATATGGCTACGCGTAGAATTCATTTGAATAAGAACAATAAAATACACTATACTGAATAATTAAATTTTAAATAATTGACGTAGTATTGTATAATTTCCAGTTCCGGTAAAATAAAACACCTTTCAAATAATCTAATTATTTTATTTATAGACTATATGTCCTGGTTAAGCTATGTATCAGCCCATAATAGCCCACTGCAGACTTGATATCCTCCGTGGCGCAGTTGGTTAGACGCCGGCTGTGAAACGAGAGGCCGGGGGTTCGATTCCCGCACCGAAATAAATGTTTGTGTGAACCACAGGTGTTTGTTTCGGGTCTGGGTGTTTGTGAGACCGGAAAGACTCTCGTGGTTCCTGATACCCACGACACAAGACTCGATCTTAATGTGGGGTCAGGACTAAGTGTGTGACTGTTGGGTGTATTTATTTTATTTTACTGCAGAGCACGGGACTACTCTACAACCAAGAGTTCCTTTGATAGGGCTTCGGCCATAGTCCACCACGCTGGACTAGTGCGGGTTGACGGACTTCACATGCTAGATTTAATTGCGTAGTCCAAAATTGTGCTCTTGACTCTAATATAAATTATATTTGAAGATACAGCCCTAATCTATTATACAGGGTGATGTTGACATATGATACATAATTAAAACCACATGATTCTCATCGCCCTAAGTGACATTGTACAACATTTGGAAAAAATCAGAGATGATTTGTATCCATAAATCTTGATTTAATTTTCACAATTTTTGGCCACCCCGTATAGATACGAGTATTTTTACCGCTTAGTTGAACTTCAGTTCAGTTTGGGAACTTACCTGACTCATAAAAAGAATCGTACCTATACGGGTTGATGTAAGGCCTTGGAAACTAAAATCGCGATTTGCGACAAAAATACCAGGCATTTTTTTTTAAATTTGGTACAAAGTTACCTGGGGTGACTAGGAACATGTTGTTTAAATTAAATACCATGTATCAATATCACCCTGTATATGCCGCGATCCGTCGCAATTTTACTAATAAAAAGGGAAAGATTTAATAAAAATAAATACGATCAAATTTTAGCGGCCATCGTCCAGAGTGCGCTACTGTGTTGTAATATTTTGTAAAATTTAAAAATAATTATACTTATGGTGTATAAGTACTTTTTATTTAAGTGTAATATATAACATAAAAATAAAGTAGGAATTCAAATTGTATTATACAATAAACATTATAACAAAAAACTGCTTAAAATGGAACGCAAAGCCACCCCTCACAAGGGTAATGACTCACACACACCCCCAAACCGAAAAACGCCGAAGGTAGCCGAACCGGGCCGAACGCAACGCGTACTGGGTTCGCACGAAAAACACGGTTTTCCCAAATTATGTAACTCTATAGAACGAATTATTTTATATTAAACAGTTTTTTTGTTATTATGTGATTGTTAAATCGTTAAAAAACATCGAGTGTTCGGCTAGTGTTGTGTGACGCGATGTTGGCGAAAATATCGATTTTCTAGTGACGTTCGCTCATTGCGAAATGTGGTGTTATTATTGGCGATTTTAATATATTTGTAAGTGTTTTACATCAATGCGGATGTTGGGAAACATCGGAATACATCAGGGTGTTTTGTGTCTCGATTATCAGTGTGTATTGTGCACGTCAAAAATATCGATTTTTTACATAGACGCATTGGCATTGTAAGCATAACATTAATGCTAAATTCAAGAAAAAAATACGCGACGGTAAATGCTAATTTACAAACAAAACGCTGCTTATTTGGAAATATATCATGCACGAAAATAAAACGTAAATAAATTCACGTTTAATAATTACAATAAATAAATAATTAGCGGGATAGACAGCGAAATTAATCCCATAGGAACACAGTGAAAAAAAAATGTTTAATTCATTTTAATGAACCGAAAATTAATGCAGTTATTTAAAAAAATATATATTTAGGTATGCTAATTATGCATTTTCTGAATTAAAAAAAAATGGTTTCAATGTTACGCACAAAATTTAAAAAAGTCCATCAATATATTAATTTCTAATACATTTTAAAAAACTATACACAAGATCACAATCAAACATAAAATAATTGAAGATATTACTAATATTTAAAAATCGTCATTTTTTAATTTGAGGCCATAGCGCAGAACAGTGAATTTTAAATTTTACGTGTATAAAAACCATGGCTTTGAAAAAAAAAAGTGAAAATCTACACATCTGTGAGTTTTTCTGAAGAATATCAAAGGTATGTGAACTCCGCCAACCCTCACTAGGCCAGCGTGGTGAACGGAGGTCAAAACGCTCTAAATCGAAGAGTCCTGCACTCAATTTTAAGCAATTTTCGCTCCATTAGTATAATGGTAGTATATGAACTGTGAAAAGCGAGGTCTTGACTTCGATTCTCAGATGAAATGAGATATTTTTTTAAATATGTTAGAAAAAACATTTATTTGTTTATTAAAAATCCACAACCCTTAATTACTTAATACAACTTGTATACTTACGGCCAGTAACGTTTTTACATGTATAAATAATACAATAGGCAGCTTAAATTAGTCGTGAAGGACACAGCTGTAGACTCCCGACCTCTCGGATCGGAAATCAGCTCCGGGAACTATGGGATATCTTCTGAAGCACAGTCGTAACCCTATTTGTAAATATACAAATACACCCAACAGTCAGACACATACACCTGACCCTACAGTTTTTACTGGTGTTAATGAAATTAAAATACTTAATTCAATATCTAAAATGTCATACATTATTTACATTCAGTCACTTTTTTCGTCTACCACCCGGTTCACAAGGCTGTTTTGATCAGAGAAGAACGGGCAAGAAACTAGCGTTGTTCTTTTCAAAACAAGTTTACAATACAGTGGTTATACAGCAAACGCAGCTTAGTTGAATTCAGAGCAGTTCTTATATAAATAGGTAGGTTTGTCATATGTGAGAGTCCGCCTGGGTAGGTACCACCGCAATGTCTATTTCTCCCGCCAAACAGCAGTCAATGCTCTGTTGTGTTCCGGTTTGAAGGACATTGTAGCCAGAGTAATTACTGGACATAATGAGACGTAACCTTATGTCTCTGGATGGTATTGGAATGCCAAGCATTGCTTTGTGATTGTTTGGTTGTAATTCATTGTGTTTGGTTTTGCTACTATCCATGAGCGGGCGTATCGCTTACCATCAGGCGAATGGCATGCTTGATGCTCGTCTTGCCATTCATAGCAATAAAACAAAGCTGCTTGCTATCAGGCGGGCCGATACCTCGCCTGCCTAATCCATAAATAGAATAAAATGTTATAAGCATATCTTTCGTAGCAACAAAATGTCAAAATGGAAAAGGAAGGAAGAAGGGTGGACCTTCTTCCATCCTTTCCCCTCCCATTTATAAAGGTCGGCAACGGACCTCTGATCCAAGTATTGCACGAGCAGATGTTTATAGACAGTAATTTATTATCAGGTGAGCAATTTTGCTTTACATTAAAAACACGAACAGATCACTGAAAACCGCATCAAAATCGGTCCAGTAGTTTTGGAGATAAAAGGCAACAACAGTTTGCACAAACATTCTCCCATCCAAAACGCATACCTTCTCCATAGCGTTGTAGGTAAAATTTACCGGTCCAACGACCTCCCCCTCCCCCCCAAAGTCTTTATAAACTAGGTTAATAGTCACTATTTTAAATTAATTGCATTTGTTATCTCTGTTGACTATCAGTTGACTCATTAATTACAGTAGCAACTGACAGACAATCTTATAGTGGATTGAACACGAATTTCTTAAGCCAGATTATAGAGAAATTGATAGCACAGCGAATCAAGTCATTTCATACACCAAAATTCATTAAATTACTATATCATTTACACAAATATATGGACAGGGCGGAAAGCGCGTAAATTGTTCCGAATTAAGTGCGGCTCGAGTGCATCTCCAGTGGAGCGTTACTGAAATTAGTCGTCGCTCGCAACCATTTTGAAAATGCTTGCTTATTAAGACAGAAAGTTAATGAAAATAAAGATTTATTCTTATTACCGTTAAGACGCAATCTGTTACTCGTAGATGCATATGATTTTTTTTTTGCATGATTTTCACTGCCATATTTTTGAAACACCAAATGTACAGGAGGGGCTATCGTTAGTTGGTAAATCAGTGGTACCAGCATGGGCTGGTTTTTTTGCCTTGCAGTGGGACGTATCCATCGTCCCACTGCAAGGCACGAGTCTCCTCTACAATCGAGAGTACGATTGAGAGGAGTTAGCACATACAGGGTATATCAAGACTGCTACCGAAAACGAAGCCAGGTGGTAGTTTTAGTAACTACAGACACGAGGCAACTAAAAATTTTACAAAAAAACGCGACGATTTTTTTCTTGAATGTTTTAAATATCATTGTGTTTGGATGGTAAATCCATAGTTTTAGCTATAATTATAATTTAAAGACTTGCGTACTATAGCGTCGTTAAAAATAAAAGGATGTACATTTTTTTTGGGAAAATGTATGTATTTACCACCCAAATACGATGTTACAAAAAAAAAATACAAAAATAAAATGTTTTTTTGCAAAAATTTTAAGAGTTACTAAAACTACCACCTGGCTTCGTTTTCAGTAGCAGTCTTGATATACACTGTCCGCCACGCTGACCTAGTGCGGGTTGGTAGGTCTTTACAAACCATAAAACCTTTTTAAGATATCTATGGTATGCAGGTTTCCTCACGATGTTTTCCTTCGCCGTTATAGTCCTTGGTGATTGACTATCAATATTCAGAATGTGTGTAATGACTCCGGAAGATCAAAGATGTGCCTTGGGACTCAAACCCACGGCCACTGTCTTAACAACCGCATCGGGTATAGGCTCGATTTTTGCTAGAATTTTTTAATTGTTCAGATTGAAAATATTGATTTTAAATTGGATGTAGATAACCAAAAAGGATCCACCCCACAAAATGTTACAATTGAGTTATTGAAGATTGAAGTGTAACTTGTGTTTGCTCATTAATAGACTTGCTTGCGTTTATTGTTTCTTAATGTCATAATATTCGTATTTTACTTGGATTGTTTTTGCTAATCGAAAATATAGACCTTGACGAGCAGTTTGGTATACTTAACTCATTTTCGGTCATGTTGTGGGTTGGATCCTTTTTGCTTATCTACGTCCAATTGTAGTGACGCGTATTTTCATGATTTTTAATTAATTTGAATGGCTCTGCCGATCGCGTTGTAGATAATCATACACAAATATAATTATTTTAACATTTCAAATTACTATTTATAGCGTGTCTTTACAATAGTTATTGTAAATACAATTTTATACGAAAAAAAAACAACTATTAATTTTTGACTGTATTTACTAATAATTTTAAATATTGAGAAGTTTATTTCTGTAGCGAAGCTATTCAAACTCGAACCCACAGAGTCGTGTTTACAGTGTTCTTTTTTTTTATCAGCCCATATACGTCCCACTGCTGGGCACGGGCCTACTCTACAATAGAGAGAATCGATTGAGAGTGGTTAGGCCATATAGTCCACCACGCTGGCCTAGTGCGGGTTGGCGGACTTACATACCGTAGAAATTCTTTAAAATCGCTACGGTATGCAGGTTTCCTCACTATGTTTTCCTTCACCGTTAAAGTGTGTGGTGATTGACTATCAATACACACATAACTCCGAAAAGTCAGAGGTGTGCCCTGGGATTTGAACCCGCGACCACCGTGAACATGTAGGCAGCCGAGTCTGGTCCGTTACCAACAGGCCACCACGCACTTTTTTAGTGTTCTATCGTTGCTAATTTTCCTATCCCTAAAGGAGGCGTTATAGTAGACAGTTGACAGCGTCCGTGGCGTAGTTGGTTAGACGCCGACTGTGAAACGAGAGGCCGCGGGTTCGATCCCCGCACCAACACAAATGTTTGTGTGGCCCACAAATATTTGCGTTGGGTCTGGGTGTTTGTGAGACCGAAAAGTCTCTCGTAACTTCTGATTCCCACGACACAAGATTCGATCTTAGCGTGGGGTCAGGACTATGTATGTGACTGTTGGGTGTATTTATTTATTTATTATCTCCTTTGAGCACTGCTGGAGGTCGTAAATTAGTTTCCACCCGGATACCGACCGTACACAGCGGTTAAGAAGGTCATAGTGAGCCACGTGTCGTGTCGGGCTCTGTGTATATCCGGATACAATCAGGCGTCATTGTGTCGAGAGATGAACATCTCATGTTGATACTCTATTTGCACCGCGCTTACCATCAGTCGTGTTTTGGTCACTGCCGTGCCAGTGCCAAAATATTGGTTTTAACCACTAGTAAATAGTAAAAGTAATGTTTACTCAGATGAAATACGACATAGGCGCGGTCAAAACTAATATTTTAGTGGCTGTCGAATGAAAATGCTTTTAATTTTATTGATTTCTTGTCAAACCACGTTTCACGTTTCATACTGCAAAAACGTGATTATTTTTCACTGCAAATTAACACCCTGTTCTAATCAGAATATAATCTAATATTGGTATACAGGGTATATCAAGACTGCGACCCAAAACGAAGCCAGGTGGTAGTTTTAGTGATTACAATTTTTTAAATATCATTGTGTTTGAGTGGTAAATCCCTAATTTTTGCTAAAATTATAATTAAAACTCTTACGCACCATTGTGTCTTTGAAAATAAAACGGTGTACATTATTGTTTTGGGAAAACGATGTAGTTACTACCGAAATACGACAAGTACAAAATTACATCAAAATTAACGTTTTTTTGGCGAATTTTTTAATTGCATCGTGACTGTAGTCGCTAAAACTACCACCTGGCTTCGTTTTCGGTAGCAGTCTTGATATACCCTGTATATTTTGTAAGGTATTCGTTTGTGCTCGTATAGCAACAAGCGACCACCGTAGGCGATGGTGAAAACTAGAAAATCTATTATACTCGCACTTAGTGATTTATTTATTTAATCCGTTGTTGCACTTTAAAGAAACAATTACAGTAAAGAAATTATATAATGGTAAAAGAAAAATAATTACTATAAACATAATTGCTATAGCAGTGAAGGAAAACATCGTGAGGAAACCTGCATACCATAGCGAATTGTATAAATTACTATGGTATATAAAACTCCGCCAATTCGCACTAGGCCAGCGTGACTATATGGCTTAATCACTTTCAATCGTACTCTCGATTGTAGAGGAGGCTCGTGCCCTGCAGTGGGGCATATCTGGGCTGATACAGTAACGAAATAACATAATAATAATAGTACAAGAGGCGGCCATATCACACTAGGCCAGGGGTGGCGAACCTTTCTCAACGTGCCATTTTTATAAAGAAATGTTTTCAAGGCCATATGTATGTCTAATAACTTTAGATTTAACTTTAGATTTCATTATTATTGGGAAAAATTACTTAAACTACGATAAAACATGAGCGTGGAATATGTTTTCTTGTTATAAGATTTTTTTCTTAATTTTTGCCTAGGACCTAAAACGATAAGACCGCCATTTTATTTTTATACTTTTTTGTTATTTCAATTTATTGTTATGTATTTTTGTGTACAATATAGACTCAGTAAAAAAAATCAATTACTATACAGACTCTACTTCAAAATCTTTGATATGTAAAAAAACAAAACTGCAAGTTCAATCACCCCTAATTTCCCGCGGTATATTTTGATTAACGAGAAACAGTATGAGTCACAGGGCGAGGGTTGCACAAGGGGATGATATCCTACCCCCGAAAGTGCGCCCCTAATGCGTTTGGCTTGAGACGTTTCAAATAACTCGAGAATGAGAAAATATTGGTTAACTTGATTATTTATTTTTTTCAGTCATTTATCCCTTGCTTGAACTAAAGAAAAATATCGTGAGGTAGCTTTTATACCTGAGAATCATTCATTTTAATTTTTTTTTTAAATCTACCAACTGCATTAAGCCAGAGTGGTAGACTAAAAAGGCATTACTACTTCTTAAAAGATTGATGTTATTATGGCCAGCACTCAGTGTATACAGGGTATATCAAGACTGCTACCGAAAACGAAGCCAGGTGGTAGTTTTACTGACTTTAGACACAATGCAACTAAAAAAATTGGCAAAAAAACGCGACTTTAATTTGTAATGTTTTAAATATCATTGAGTTTGGGTGGTAAATCCTTAGTTTTTGATAAAATTATAATTGAAACCCTTGCGTACTATAGGGTCTTTAAAAATTAAAGGGTAGTCATTTTGTTCGGAAAATGTCTGTATTTACCACCCAAATTCGATGATAGGAAAAAGATACAAAACAAATCGTCTCTTTTTTTGTAAACATTTTAGTAGCAATGTGTCTAAAGTACTAAAACTACCACCTGGATTCGGTTCCGATAGCAGTCTTGATATACCTTGTATAGTACAGAGGGAGCGCTGCCATACATTTGCGTCTTCAAAAACGCAGATATTTTCTTATTCGTAATTTTGGTAGTGAAAATGGAACAAATTATTTAACACACAAACTACAAATTCCGATGGTAATCGAAATTAAATTAAATTATTATCCGTCTAAAACGATTTTAAGTGGAATTTTATAGCCCTAATTTTTTTTTAATTTTCCTTTTTCAAATAATTCGTGCATGTTAGACAATCTGTCAAATATCAGCCAATAGGAGGCCAGAAAAAGGTGGCCCGGCACCGCCATTTTTATCTACGTTTTTGAAGTAACAAGCTCCCTCTATGTTATACTGCATTTGAAATATGGAATGTCCACTTATTAACAACGAAATACGATAACAGCTGGTTTTCATGTATGATATAAGCCACGTATCAATTAGAAAGAAAGAAAGAAAGAAAGAAAAACGATTTATTTGTCACAGTCGCAACATACACAAACATGGTACAAATAAACAATAATACATTTAAAATAAAATTAAAAATAAAAATAAAAAACTGGTTGGTTGCGGAGGTGATCGGTAGGTGTCCACTCAGCATAAATTGTGATGTGTTTAGTTAGTTAGATAAATTAGTTTATTTTTTATTATATTTTTATTTAATTTATTAGAATCTCCAACGAAGATAACACATAACATATATATATATATATATAAAACTACATATTTATCCTTCTGCGTGCATCTTCAATTACAGGAGAGTACAGCTTGCACGGAGTTAGTTAACAACATAAATATTAGAACAATAATAACAATTCTTACAAATTAGAACATAAAATGAATATGGGTTAACAAAACTAAATTAGAGATAACATGTTGAAAAATGAAATAAGGAATAGAAAACAATCGAAACATAACACAATAATAAGGTTACTTTAAATTAAATTAAATGACATTGTTGTAGTGAGACTTAATTTTAGTTTTAAATTTGTGCAATAGTTCAAAGCTTGTATATAATATATCCCAGTATTTATATTTATCCAATCAACTATACAAGTGCCTAGGGATTACGCTGCGAACTAAACTAGTCATATCCCGCGGGGTGCGTTCACTGACAGAAGAATCAAAATGGCGGATGAAGGAAAACAGCTGTTAAATTATTTGCAATATTTATCTGAATATATTTTTAGTGCCAAATCGCACTAGGCCAGCGTTGTGGGCTATATGGCCTATCCCCTCTCAATCGTACTCTCGATTGTAGAGTGCCCTGTAGTGGGATGCAGGGTTGATGCAGATCTGAATCTATCTTCTTTTAATTTTGACAGTCTCCATGTCGTAGTTGGTTAGACGCTGAGAAACGTGAGGCCTCGGGTTCGATCCTACACCGAGACAAATATTTATGTGATCCTTAAGTATTTGTTTCGGGTCTGGACCTTGCTGAGAGCGAAAAGTCTCTCGTATTTTCTGATACACGACACAAGACTTGATCTCAAGGTGCAGTTAGGACTATATGTGAGACTATTGGGTGTGTTTTATCAGTTTTCTTATATCTATTTTGGATTTCGATTTTCCCGTACTCAACCTGGACCTTACACTCATCATCAGGTATCAGCGCGGTACATTGCCACAATATATCTCTCACAATAATTCTCTCTATCTTCAGCCACAGTAAGTCCACTGGACCCAGGCCTCCTCCAAGGATCTCCTGTTGACCTGTTGGAAGCAGAATCCAGCGACTTTCTGCAATAATTCCTACTACCTTCCGTCCTATAAATATTAATACAATAATTTTATTCGACATAAAAGCGGTCTCAACACAGCCCGACCCAACTGAACATGATTCCACACGGTTGGGTGCACAAATTGGCGTGTTGGATGTTTATGTAGAGACTAAAATCTAGAAATAAACCTAGGTTATTCGTGTAGATTAATTCTTCGTATGGATATTGATTCTAGTCTAAATAATTGTTAGATTTATATCTTCTTTAATGCTTGTGTGGTACATTTTCATGCATTTTCCTTTGAAAATCCCTAAAAAAACTAAATACTAGATAATATTAACACTTTCGGGTCATCAGAAATAAATAATAAACCCAACAGTCACATACATAGTCCTGACCCCACACTAAGATCGAGTCTTGTGTCGTGGGTATCAGGAGCTACGAGAGACTTTTCGGTGTCACAAACACCCAGACTCGAAACAAATACTTGTGGTTCACACAAAGTTACAAACATTTGTTTCGACGCGGGGATCTAACGCGCGGCCTCTCGTTTCACAGCCGGCGTCTAACCAACTGCGCCACGGAAGCTGTTTAATAACGTTATATTCGTATCTGTCAGTGACAAATATTATTTACATGAATGACACCACGAAATCGAACGACTGCCTCGGTGCCGTAGTGGTACTACGGTATGATTGCAAAGCTGAGGTCTCGGGTTCGAATCCCGGGTCGGGCAAAATGATATTGGATTTTTCTATTCATTATCAGCCCGGAGTAAGGAATTTGTGCCCGATATGGCGATAGGCTCGCCCCCTATCACATCGTGGGACGGAATATACAAGGCGAAACGTGGGTGTTCTGGTAACACCTCTGCTTACCCTTTCTGGAAAAAAGGCGTGTGTTTATGTATGTACATCACGAAATCCCTAATCCACAGGCTACGAAGACCACCATTAGAAAAAACTACATAGAAATAACAAACGTAGATTAAAAACTGAATATAATTTTGGTGAGAATTCGGTCACGTGTTTCGCGCCAATAAATCAAGCGGCAGTGACGTCAACTCGTTAATTAACGTGTACCCGTACACGAATTAAAATCCAATGCATTGACGATTGTTTTTAAACATGTAAAGTATATTAATAGCAGTACAAAATGGTAGACTAATATTATAATAAATAATTAATAATACACCCAACAGTCACATACGTAGTGACCTCACACTAACATCGAGTCTTGTGTCGTGTATCAGAAACTACGAAAGACAAAGTCTCAGAAACACCCAGACCCGAAACAAATATTTGTGGAACACACAAATATAATGTATGTATTGATAGTCAATCACCACGAACGGTGAAGGAAAACATCGTGAGGAAACCTGCATACCATAGCGATTTGTATAAATTTCCATGGTAAAAGTCTACCAACCCGCAGCGTGGTAGACACTAGACTATATGGCCTAACAAACCCCAATCGTATTCTCGATTGTAAAGGAGGCCTGTACTCTGCAGTGGGAGGTATATGGGCTAATACTACTGTATTAACATTACTACTACAGTACAGTACACAAATATTCGTCTCGTTGCGGGAATCGAACCCGCAGCCTCTCGATTCAGCCCGCGTCTAAGCAACGCCACGGAAGCTTTCGAACCTACCTACCTGTTACCTTGGACTACGGTAGTAATGCGCTCGACCGGGGTACCACAGCTTCCCTAAGCTATAGAGAACAGACGCCACGCTGGCGTGTTTCGTTCGGTGAGTGAGATTGCCGGAGTCCCGGTGTCTCTTCACTTCTCCCGCTCTTTTTCCTTCTCTTTTCTTCTTCTATTTAGAAGGCAACGATCCAAGTAACTTAAATGGTCATGGGCAGTAATAATTTACCATCATTCGACAGCCTCCGTGGCGCAGTTGGTTAAACGCCGACTGCGAAACGAGAGGCTGCGTGTTCGATCTCCGCACCGACACAAATATTTGTGAGGCCCACAAGTATTTGTCTCGGGCCTGGATGATTGTGAGAATGAAAAGTGTCTCGTAGTTTCTGATACACGAGACAAGACTTAATTGATCTTAATGTGGGGTCAGGACTATGTATATGACTGTTGGGTGTATTTATTACCCGACTGCAATAAAAAGGAGGAAGTTCTCAATACGTCGCGATCTTTTTTTTTTTATTCACGCGTCTACTTTACGATTGAGAAAGGTTTAGGCCTAGTCCATCATGTTGGTCTAGTGCGGGTTGGCGGATTTTACATACCTTTGACCTTGATGAGGATTCTATGGTATACAGTTTTCCTCACGATCTTTTCATCTATAAAATTAGTAATAATTAATACGCTTACACACGGAACTTCAAAGATTGAGGATTGAACCTAAACTGACGTTCATAATTTATTCTTATCATAATATCTAAAGTTTTACTGTTGCGGTTCCTTTGACTGCTAAAGCCAATGCTTCCTTCGCTTTTTCCTTCGCTCGATACCAAAAGTGGTTACCCTTCTTAAATACCAAGATATTCATGTTTAAAGGTGGCGGTATTATAGGGCAATAGGTATGTATATAGACAAAAAGCGGTAATTTAAATAAAACAAAAAACAACGTTCTATTTTTAAATTAATAAAAATAATCGAGACACGAAACCACCAATAAAACCTTCTTTAAACAAATAAAAAAAAAACAGCAAACAGTGAAAAAACGTGACATGGCCGTCCATTCTTTATTCAAATTTTAAATGTGCGATACAAAATGGCGTCGCGCGCGGATCGAGGAGACGGCGCTCGTGAGATATGACCCGCCGTTTTGACAGGAGTTAGAAAAATGGAGAACACCAGCACGACGGCCACCGAGGCCTACCAGTATGTGGGCCCGTTCAGATTGGAGAAAACCCTTGGCAAGGGACAAACAGGTGAGGAAACATTTTTAAATTGTCTATGATTGACTAACTTTTTAATTGTAGGTACATCTAAAACGAGGTTAAGTATGTGTTTATTTATTAATTTATCCTTTATTGCACCATACAAAGAACCAATTACAATGAAGAAATAACATAAAGTACAAAAGGCCCTATCGCACTGTGCAATGTCTTCCAGGCAACCTTGGGATGGATATAAAAATAGGAGAATGAGATTTAAATTTCATTATATGTATATTTTTTTATTGTTGGTAAAAAATGATTTCAACGTACATGGTAATATGTGGGGTCAGGGGTGAAATCCAGGAAGAATATTCACCCAGAGGAGATCGCCAATTGACACAATTATGCCGTCCTGCGCGATACCGGAAACACAAGATGATCTCGAAATGTGAAGCATGCGTGGGTCACTTATTTTTTATTGCAAGCGTGCCGTTCGCCTGGTGGTAAGCGATACGACCGCCCATGGACAGTAGCAAAACCAAACAACACCATGAATTACAAACCAATGCTTGGCATTCCACTTTAACTGGTTTTTGACAATCGTGTACAAAGGTTGCCATCTTGACGTATTTAAATATCCCTCCACCAGCCACAAAATCTTCCATAACTTCACTCACGGAACAAAACACAACAGCAAAACTACTTCCTGATTTTGCTATGAAAGCGGTGCCACCCCAGTCGAGCCGATCCATTAGCACTCTAACGACCTAAAATGGCTCTAAAACTTTAACTTCCATGGATCACAACTGCAAATCAATTTACTTACAACGGAAGTGATGTTGCCAAGTTTATCATTTAGAATTTGGCCAGGGAGTGCACTAGAAACTGGAACAATTCCTAGATTGCCTGTACTAGAATGTATATCGTCATATTATCATATTTGTCCTACTTCATGGTTACACTAAAAGTCTGGCGATTTGCCAGATCTACTCCGCTAGTGCCATACTTTGGCTTCATACTTGAGGGCTTTTTTTTTGTTCCTCTCTATACAAGTCGCGTGGGGCTGTGTTATATCCCAAGTTCACACTACAAATAAATCGGTCAGAAATGAAATTGGGACATTTGCTTTCATTGTGTTTTATTGCGATGAATGGCGAGACGAGCATACCAGTCGCCTGATGGTAAGCGATACGACCGCTCATGGACAGTAGCTAACCAAACAACGCCATAAATTACAAAGTAATGCTTGGAATTTCACTGCGCTAGCCATCTTGAGACGTATGATCTTAAGTATCATTATAACCAGTAATTACTCTGGCTTCAATATCATTCAACCCGAAACACAACAATGCGCTTACAAGCAGTTTGATGGAAGAAATAGTCACTGCGACGGTACCTACCCAGGCGGCCTCTCACATATGAGAGACCTACCAGTACTCAAATATTATGTTCACGGTTAAGGCGAACTCCCTCAAACAAAGGTAGAAAATCCTGGTCGTCTTATGGGTTTAGAAATATAAAAACTGATTTCAGGGCATTATATTTCACTGAAATAATTCTTAAATTATTCAAAACTGTTTTACTATTTACGCCCTGATAACGTTTGAATAGGAATGACACAAATTCTCTTATATTACCTATTAAACTAGATGAAATTGATAGCCTCAAGTAAATCTTTAAGAGGACATTTTGATCAACCACCCCCTTATTTTTACTGTTCTTAATACTTTACATGTCAGCATCAGTCTAGGATAAAGACAGAAGGAAAAGAACATAGACAAACGAACTTAAAGGTTGCAAACAGACGCTACATACAGGCCGTTTCCAACAGGTCGCTGTGAAGATCCATTGTGGTCTACGTAATGTTTTCAGCAATTCACTTTCTGTGGGCGAAGACGATGAAGGAAGGAATATATAATAAATAAAATAAATACACCCAACAATCATATACATAAAGCTTACCCCACACTGAGATCGAGTCTTGTCTAGGGTATAAGAAACTACGAGAGACTGTGCGGTCTCACAAACACCCAGACCCGAAAGAAATACCTGTGATCACACAAATATTTGTTTCTGTGCGGGGATCGCACGCCTGTCGTTTCACAGCTGGCTTCTAACCAACTACGCCACCGAGGCTGTCAAATGATAATGAAGAATGAAATAAAACTATAATATTTTGAATAGTTCATAATTTATTTTTGATTTAAAATAGTTCTTCATGCGACATCTCTATACCTCTGTACGCGTTTTTTTAACTCTGATTCTTCGGCTAAAGCTTGCAGTAGGGAATTTGCTAGAAACGGACCTGAAAAAATAATCATTAATAATAATTTTAAATCCTTAAAAGCACGTCGCTTGCGGTACATGTACCGTTATTTGTTGCTATCTCTGTCACTCTTCCGAAGTGTCATTATGTTCCCTCTTGCTCTGTGTTCTCATGTTTGGTCCTTAGAGTATTTAAAATATAGAGGGAGCGCTGTCATACATTTGAGTCTTCAAAAAGGTTTTTTTTTTGTAGTGTTGGTGGCACTGCTATATTAGTTTACGATGACGGCTCTAATATACTTCAATAGAGTCTAAAATATATTAACAACTGAACTCAAGAAGCTGTAGGTCGTCTAAGATCTTCAGTCGCCGGAGCGCTGTTGTCAAAATAAAAACAATACTTTTTCTCTTTTCACATTTTATAACATTGGACATGATAACACTATTAGAATACGAGTATAAATGCTTGTTGTTTATACGTAGCCATATCTCAAACAATGCATTATAAAGATATTTTTTTAAATTATATTTGTAGTTCCAAATTTCGCCACAGCGCAATAGAGTTTAGCTGACTTGTAAATAGATACTAAAATGCATTAGCAACGAGACACATCGAGTTATTTTCAACCTTTCCAATGCTGTGACGTTTCGACACGCGACAACCCACTGAATGTAGAAAAGCAGGAAATTATTGTTCACGTTGAAATATGTTCTATTTAAGGCAAAATAGAAGAGATTTATTTATACGCCTAAAGCGCTATTTACACGGGGAGTTTCTCGCCTCGAGGATACGATTATCGTAAAGATATAAAAAGTTGCATCGTGTAAACATTGTCAGAACGCGATAATTCTATACGATAATTACATACGGTTCTCGTCGCGACACACTCTCTCTGTGTACATGGGGCTTTATTGGTGTATGTTAAACTTACCTGTGGGTAAAACTAAGATGTTTTTATAGGGGTACCTAAATATGTGTCCTGAAATGTTCCCGAATAATTATGACATAACAAATATCAAAAGAAATCATCGCAAACAAAATTTCGCGGGAAATCGGTAGAGCGAGAGGGAAGATAGAATGACTAGTATGAGTGACGGAGAAACAAACATTCTGTAATTTATGTCACAAACGTTTTGTTCGCGCAGTCCCTTCTGCAGAACTCAACGCTAGAAACCAACTGGAAACACATCAACGATGTATTATAAATAACATACTCACTTATATTTACAAAACTGCCTTCGTTTTTGCCATTCCACGGCGATAACGACGCGTTGGGTTGTGCAGATGCTATCGCGGTAGTTTTCATCGACGGGTGACATTCTATCAGATGCAACGACAACAATAAAACGCTGAAATGAAAAATATTTTTATTGCAAGGCGACATTCTCGACCTAACAACTGGGGCAAGGTTTGGCCTACTGAATAAATAAAGGGCGGGTTTTTAGATGTTTTCATGTACTTTATACACTCACGCGGAAAGGCTTGGGGCATAGGCAGCGAGACCGTTAGTTTCCCGATTTGATAGAAGGCGAGTTATTAGCCATGCTAGGCAATTTGGGACCAAAGAATATAAGAAAATAAGTTTTTTCGAAGTGAAGTTGTTGCAAAAACTGAAATACTGTACCTGTAAATTGAAACCGGGCCTTATTAATTAATAGCGTTTACATTGTCTCGTTTTACCAGTGAGATCAATAGCAATGATAGATTTAAATATAAATATAAAATTGGATGGACCCTGAGGTTGGTCAAGTAAACACTAGTTTGATTTTGTCAAGGAAGATATAAAAGCCAATGGGCTTAAATTCTAGGGTACTAAAGATCTTGCAAAAAAACAATTGATTGGGAAGGAGAGTCCTAGTATTAGTCTGGGAGCTGGCACCAGTTTTTGGATAGGTATTTGAGACAAGTTGAAAACTTGTCACATACCTTCCCTATTATACCCCCACTCGGAGCTGCAGACCTGGCTGCTGAGTAGCGGGGCTAAATGTTTAGGGATAGTATCAAAAAACATGTTTTTTCCAAATATATGTTAGAGGCAATATGATATTTTTATATAATGTTGTAGTTTAATGAGAATAAAATATTTTGAGAAAATAAAATAATATTTTTAAAAGTACCCTTAAAGATCAAGCCCCGCTACTCACCAGCCAGGTCTGCAGCGCCAAGTGGGCTTATAATAGGAGAGGTATGGGACAAATTTTCAACTTGCCTCAAATACCTACCCAAAAATTGGTGCCGACTCTCGTACTATTAACTATATTGGCGGGGAATAGAAAGATATCTTCTGTCTCTGTCACTCTTATATAATGAAGTATGTTCCGTCTCGTTCCGTCCTCGCAGTGCTGATTGGTACATGAGGATTTGTTCACAACGACTGCATCAGTTTAAAACCAAATGAAATGAATCTGGATGGTCATGAGAGATCACGTAACAGATTTTCAGATGTAAAAATGTATTGGCATCTTTGCGCATTGCGTCTATTGCGGATCACAATTTGTTATATAAATGTTTAGATAATCTTATTTTTATTTTTATCAGCTCATATACGTACCACTGCAGGGCACGGGCCTCCTCTACAATCGAGAGTACGATTGAGAGGGAGCCATAATTCTCCATGCTGACCTAGTACAGGTTGGCGGACTTCACATATCGTAGAAATTCATTCAAATCGTTATGGTACGCAAGTTTCCTCACGATGTTTTCCTTCACCGTTATAGTGCGTGGTGATTGACTATCAATACACACATGACTCCGAAAAGTCAGAGGTGTGCCCTGGGATTTGAACCCACGACTACCGTCATCATGTAGGCAGCCGCTACTGGTCCGTTACCAACAGGCCACCACGCACTTGTGTTTAAGCATAGATCTATTAAATAATGTAAAAACTAACTTACCTCAAAAAACTTCTTTTGAAAGCCATTTTAAGGAGTTTTACTAAAAGCGTGTGATAATTGCTGGCTTCACAGCGGATCTGTATCGGTGCCAACGATTCGTAAGGATATGGGCTATCCGATTTCCTTCGTTAAGGGATATCTATAGAGTTGATACAACATTGAAACTTATTACTTCATTACGATGTGCGTGGTGGCCTGTTGGTAAACCAGACGTGGCTGCCAACGTGTTCACGGTGGTCGCAGGTTCAAATCCCAGGGCACATCTCTAAAATTCGTATAAAAGTAAGTTTTATCTTAAAAAGAAGTATACTTCTTACATACGTACATAAGCACATAAATAAATAATAAATAAGTACACAAACACACATCGATTTTATATATTTCTAAAAAATCGTGCCTAAAGTGCACCTGATGGTAAACGAGTAAAGCCCAAATAAAATTACGGCCTTATACATAGATAATTTTAAAACCTATTTTAATTATCAAATGTTTTGTCCCTTTCGAACGACTTTTGAATTCAGTTTTAGCGAATGATAAATAAATAATAAAATAATCTTTATTATACTTTCTTCAGTTCAAAATAGGAACAACTATGATGTCCACACTGGGCTACGCCTGTCACGTGGCCATCGAGATAGGAGATTACGATGGCATTACAATAGATTATCGTAGAGTTATAACTATGAAAACCAATGAATTAAAAATTAAAATTAAGAAGAGTTATTGTATCAGCCCATATAATTATGTACGTCCCACTGCTGAGCACTCAGCACAGGCCTACTCTACAATCGAGAGAATCGATTGAGAGTGGTTAGGCCATTTAGTCCACCACGCTGGCCTAGTGCGGGTTGGCGGACTTACATACTGTAGAAATTCTTTAAAATCGCTTCGGTATGCAGGTTTCCTCACGATGTTTTTCTTCACCGTTAAAGTGCGTGGTGATTGACTATCAATACACACATAACTCCGAAAAGTCAGAGGTGTGCACTGGGATTTGAACCCGCGACCACCGTTAACATGTAGGCAGAAGAAGAGCAATGAACATGTAGGAAAAAAGTTAACACATACAAATTTTAAAAAAAGGTATAATTAATAACATTTAAATTTATAGTAATAATGAGATCCAAACGAATTTTGTGCGTGTGTGAAGACAAAACATACAATAGTTAAAATAGGTTTTAAAACTGTCTCTGAATGAGGTCGTAAATCTAAAAGAAATGGTCACAAATTATCACACGAATTCATAATAAAGTGTTAAAAATATCGGCCCATATTTCCATGAGATAAATATAAAATTTTCGTCCCATCAAAGTCGCGAGCACACTTCAACGTGCCGAAGTGTTTTCGCCCCAATTCTTTGGCGAGGGATGTTGTATCTCGAGAATTTTGTAATTAGATGCTTGGTATTTTAAAATATCAATTCGGGGTGTAGATTATGTCATTTTAATATGAAGCTGTAATGGAAATTATAAAGGCTAACGACATAAAGTCAACCTAACATCATAGGTGAGATAAAGTCTCATCGTTTGCGCTGGCTCGGCCATCTCGAGGGGATGAGAGAGAATCGCAGTGTAAGGCAAGCATACTTGGATTGACCTGACCAACCGTTCGACGGCCGGTGAGTCGGCCCAGGTATCGCTGGAGCGAAATGGTGGGGGGTGACCTGCGCCAACTTCAAGTCTGTAATTGGCGAGAGTTGGTGTAGAATAGAGACAGCTGGAGAACTCTGGTTTCGGAAGCCAAGACCCACTTTGGCTCACTGAGCCAGCGGAGTTAGTTAACCCCATGGAGTGAATTTTTTCTCCTTCAGTCGTTATTCTCTTTTTTTTCGAACATTTTGAGATGCCAACAACGCAACTATTACCCAAATAGGTATTGATATTATTTATAAACGTTAGTAATCTTACCATCAATCTTATATACTGGTGGTAGGTCTCTCATATGTGAGAGGCCGCCTGGGTGGTTACCACTGTCTATTTTTTCTGGTAAACAGCAGTGTAAATGCACTTTCGTGTTCCGGCTTTAAGGACTTTGTAGCCAGAGTAACTGGACATAATGACACTATAATATAAACATCTTATGTGTCAGGATGGCGAACGCAGTGGAATGCCTAGCATTGCTTTGTAATTCATGGTGTTTGGTTTTGCTGCTGTCCATGTGCGGTCGTATTGCTTACTATCAGGCGAATGACATGCTCGTCTCGCAGTTCATTGCAATAAAAATACCTTATTTATTAAATTATCAGTTAACGTTACGTGTTTGATGGACCTAGGCAATAAAATGTTACATCAAATAATGTAATTTTAGTCTTAAATTATTTTCAGTGTTGTAACAGCTCTATATAATTATCGTACAAAAGAGGTGTGTAATTGGACGCGTTGGTTTCGTGCGAATTTCGTGTAACAACATGGCGCGTACAGATAGCATCATTTCACCCCTTATGTGGATCAAAACATGACATATAACACGAAATAGTAGGTCTTTCGTGTTTTTATTTAATACATAAATAATAAATACACCCAACAGTCACGTACATAGTCCTGACCCCACATTAAGATCAATTAAGTCTTGCGTCGTGGGTATCAGACACTACGAGAGACTTTCGGGCTCACAAACACTCACACCTGAGACACATACTTGTGGGCCTCAAAAGTTTGTCTCGGTGAGGGGTCGCACCCGCGGCCATTCGTTTCACCACCGGCGTCTAGCCAACTGCGCCACGCCACATCATTAAGATTTTGTATATCTTAACTAGGGAGTCCGTCCACCTTGTTGGCGTCCGACACTGCGCTTGACTACGTGGCCTCCACTCCAGAAAATTTCGGCCTCAACGGCGATCAGTTCTTCGCGCTATATGCCCGGCCCACTGCCACTTCAACTTGTTAATCAAAACGGAAGACCTAGTTAAGGTTGCAAGAAGTCACCGGAAGCAGGCCTCTTCCAACAGGTCGATCTTTGGGAGAGGCCTATGTTCAGCAGTGGACTTCCTGTGGCTGAAAAGAGAGAGAGAAAGATTGTACAAGATATGGCACCAACCGTTTGGTATCTCTCTCTTTCATTTCAACACAACCACACTGTATTTCCCGTCGCGAGTCATTTTCAACGAAATTTGGGGATAGTCGATACGAAAACCTCGAGGAAGGCTTATGTTGAGCTGTGCACTTTCTGCGACTAAAGAAAGACATAAAACAATAGCTTAGTTAAATTCTTTTTCAATTTCAGGTCTCGTCAAACTGGGTGTCCACTGCGTGACGGGGAAAAAAGTAGCTATCAAGATAATAAACAGAGAAAAATTGAGCGAATCGGTTTTGATGAAGGTAATTATATTTTAAAATAGCGTCATCTAGCGTCGACTAGCATTAATAAATAATTTTTATAAGTTTTTTTTATATAACGATAGATGACACTGTATATGCAGATTTCAGGATTGATTTGTTTATTTTCATGTTTTTCATTAGATTTATAAAAAAAATAATTTGACATCAAATTCAAGTAACATACTTAACATTTTTAATTTCTTGTAGTTTTTGTCCTTTGTTATAATATAATTGTTTTTGAATAAAAAAAATGTAGTTCATAATAGTAACATCTATTGATAAGTAACAAAAATAAATGTTAATAATTAGCTTACTAGTTAAATGAAAGATGTCACTATGTGTATATTTTAGGAATTAATATTTATATATAAATGTAATTTGGTACTACTAAGTACTTATATGAATATGGGCATAATTCTATTTTTCAGGTGGAGCGTGAGATAGCCATAATGAAATTGATAGAACACCCACACGTACTCGGATTGTCGGATGTTTATGAAAATAAAAAATATTTGTAAGTATGCAATTATAATGTAAACAATTCGATGTTGCTATATCATTGCGGTAAACGTCGTGTTATGTATAGTAATATCACTATTTATTTAATTATGTAACTTAAACGAAGCTTTTTCAATTAATTAATAATAATTTTAATGCAATTTATGTTTCTTTTGTTTTGATTTATATTCAATAGATGGCGTTAATTTGTGTTCGTGTTCTCTTCAGATATTTGGTACTTGAACACGTGAGTGGCGGTGAACTTTTCGACTACCTAGTGAAGAAAGGTAGGCTAACGCCCAAAGAAGCGAGACGGTTCTTCAGACAAATCATATCCGCTTTGGATTTTTGCCACAGTCATTCTATATGGTAAGTTATTATTACATTTTTTTAAATAAATTTACAAAAATCACACCGTTTTGTTTTTTTTTGCGTGACATCTAGTATCGAGTCGGATTACTAAATAATTGAAAAGCCAAAACTTTCCAACAGATGTCGCTACAATACAAAATTATATTACAAAATATAAAACTCGCTTCTATTTTCATACAGGATTGTCGATATCTAATAATTTACGTTAATATTGTATTTTCTTTAATTCCAGTCACAGAGATCTCAAGCCGGAAAACTTGCTTCTAGACGAAAGGAATAATATTAAAATTGCTGATTTCGGGATGGCGTCCCTCCAACCTGCAGGGTCTCTTCTCGAAACGTCCTGTGGGAGTCCACATTATGCTTGTCCTGAAGTTATCCGGGTATGTACCAATATATTATTACATAATGTACGTTTAAAAATAATTCAAAACCGGGATTCTTAGCCAAGACTTTTAGCTCCACAGCCCTAGCCGGCAACTTAACGAACAACACCACTGAGACTTAAATAAAACTATGATATTTGTGGTTTCTTTAATACGAAAAATAACAAACATTTCATCTGATTTATGTTACTTCCGCCGACCATCATATTTTTTTTTATTTATTACATAAATACAAAAGACATTAATACATAAATAGTTACATGAACAGCATAGAAAAAACACAAAGATTAAACTAGAGCTGACACGAGTTTACAAAAGCACATATGTAAATATTAGTATTATTTTCGATTAAAATTAATTATCAATTTGAAACAATAGACTCATTCTTGTGTTGGCTAGTTTCTCAAAATGGAAGAGAAGAGAGGAAATCGAGCCTTCTGCCATCTCACTCATCAAACGATACACGACTGCAAAGTCGTTGCTACACTTCGCCTTTCTTACCAGAAAATACCTGCCTACCTGCCAGTTGCCATCCGATGATTTTGTTCGTCTTTCCCACGAATGGACTTAGTACCGACTTCCCTTAAGTACAGGAAACATTCATTCTGTGCAAGTGTCGTTGTATTGATTAAGGGCGGTTGACCGTCGTGACCGCCGAACGGTAATTTGAAGTGGTCAATTTTTTTATTGGATAAACGCAGTTGATGTGACCGCTTGTTAAGCCAAAATGTTCTCAAGTGGAGACGAGTAGATTGGGCAAAGAAAACGATGACAAAATATTATTTAATTTGAGTAAATAAATTAACCAATTAAATACGTCATGTATGATGTATTTTTAGTCAGTGTGAAAAATCAGAGGAATACCTACATACTTCAGATGCCTCCATGTTATGAATTTCGAAAATAAATATATAAATACATTCTACAGATTACAATCACATACATAGTAATTTACTGGTGATAAGTCTCTTATATATGAGAGACCGCCTGGGTAGGTACCACCGCAATGTTATTTCTCCCGCCAAACAGCAATGTAAACGCATTGTTGTGTTCCGGTTTGAAGGACATTGTAGCCAGCGTAACTTCTGGACATAATGATACTTAACAACTTATGTCTCTGGATGGCGAGCGCAGTGGAATGCCAAGCATTGCTTTGTAATTCATGGTGTTGTTTGGTTTTGCTACTGTACATGAGCGGTCGTATCGCTCACCTTCAGGCGCATGGCATGCTCGTCTCGCCATTCATAGCAATAAAAAATAGTCCTGACCCCACACTATGAATCAAGTCTTGTTTGATGTGTCGTGTATCAGAAACTACGAGCGACTTTTCGGTCTCAAAAACATCAGACCCGAAACAAATAACTGTGGACAAATAACATTTGTCTCGGTGCGGAGTTCGAACCTGCGGCCTCCCGTTTCACAGCCCGCGTCTGACCAACTGCAACTGAAATATTTTAACCATAATAGGTCAGCGTGGTAGACCAACATACCTACTCGATAAATAATTGTTGATATCAGGCAGCTAGCCGATCGTAAAGTACTACGGCAAAATATTCTGCAAAATGCTTATGACACCATAAGATCCTATAGTATGGAATATGGGCAAAAGAAATGTTACACTTATTTTTAACTTATAATATTAATTAATGGGGCATTTCACGTGAAGCGGACAACCAAAAAAAAATTAGGTCATGAATTTTGTTTATACTCCGGTCAGTTACACTTCTAGTAGACGTGGATGTGTACACACATTATTTTTTTAGTATGAAGCTTTATTGCATAGTTATGAGCTTTTAAAAGTTTACCAAGAATGAAGTCACGAATTTGCTTATTATCTGCATCAATTAATTTGTAAAAATACTAAAAATATATTGTTTCTTAAAGTTAAAAAGTCGAAGTTTTTAATTTTTTTGTCGAATTCTAAATTTGAATTTTTTTACGTAGAGTAAACCGGAAGTGAACATTTCAAATCGATATTTGAGTAACTTCGACACTTTTTTTTTAAATATTTTTACCTTAAATGAAAGCTTTAAACGTATTAATTTTTCACAAAAAAAATTAAAACGTGATCATCAATAGTTTAAGACTTAGAGCATATAGAGGACATACACATAGCTATGAGCACTTTCTAAGCGATCGGGCTTATGCGCTAACATGCTAAAATAGTACGATATTAATATTTTATTCCTTCATTCTAACCTGCAAAAATATAAAAATAAACGATTTCATTAATTCTTCACTGAAAAATTTAAGCATGATCGCCAATAATTTAAGACTTAAAGCGGTTTTATTGAGATTGAAACACTTTTAACTAAAATAGAGATTTATTTTGTAATTTTTACTTTTCGCACTGCCACTTATTATATTTACTCATAAGCCCTCATTGGTTTGAAGAAAAGCATGCAGTTGTTTAGTTCCTGGAACGGTGATAGCGGAAGCAAAACGGACTCGTAGAAAATCTCGCTCTTGTTGAATACTTTCCTTCGAGCAGTAGTAAATAGAAGTCTCATTCATATAATATTATAGGTATAGTGATAGCGTTATTCGTGGACTGTAAGCTTGCACGGGGTGCCAAACGTTTAAGGTTTCCCCCAAGACCGTCACATGGCCTTTTTCCATGAGCGGTGGCATGGAAGTGTAACTGTGCTTCTATTTTAAAATTTTGGTTGTAGTGAAATAGGTTCACAAAATTGAACCTATTCTTAAAATGTTGGGGAGCTCCGACTGTAATGTATTTCATGACAGAAACCACAATTTTATGCTCGTCATGGTTTTATGCGCATAAACTCGATTGCTTATAAAGTGCTCATAGCTATGTGTATGTACTCTATATGCTCTAAGTCTTAAACTATTGGGGATCACGTTTTAATTTTTTTTGTGAAGAATTAATATGTTTAAAGCTTTCATTTAAGGTAAAAATATTTAAAAAAAAAGTGTCGAAGTTACTCAAATATCGATTTGAAATGTTCACTTCCGGTTTACTCTACGTAAAAAAATTCAAATTTAGAATTCGACAAAAAAATTAAAAACTTCGACTTTTTAACTTTAAGAAACAATATATTTTTAGTATTTTTACAAATTAATTGATGCAGATAATAAGCATCCAAAAATTCGTGACTTCATTCTTGGTAAACTTTTAAAAGCTCATAACTATGCAATAAAGCTTCATACTAAAAAAATAATGTGTGTACACATCCACGTCTACTAGAAGTGTAACTGACCGGAGTATAAACAAAATTCATGACCTAATTTTTTTTTGGTTGTCCGCTTCACGTGAAATGCCCCTAATATTAACTTGAATCATAATTAAAAACGACGTTTATTACTTAAAACTTCAAAAACGTTTTATTGCTTACAAACAATATCATAGAAGGAACAAAACGCCAACCGCATCAGCTTGATTATAACAATTTCCAGCGGTCGGCCGTGGGTCGGCCCGGCCAATAGCTAAATTGGTGCGCTACAAACATTACAATTTAAACGACCACTCTATCTACAAGGGCTATTTGTTTACATTGGTCTAACGAGAGCGTATTGTCATATTTCTACACTTGCGTTTTATTGCTGCTGAAGTTGTTATAACGCGTTTTTGCTTTTTATGGCTAACCCGAGCTCAGTGATGAAAACTTTGCTAAATAAATTCTGTCAACCTTCGCAGACAGTCGGCTGTGAAACTAAGAGCCGCAGGTTCAATCCCCGCACCGAGTGACATTTTGGTTTGGCCTACAATTATTAATCTTTGTTTCGGTTTTGGGTGTTGTGAGACCTAAATATCTTGTAGCTTCTGATTCCTACGATAAGACTTTTAAGGCCTTATACATAGAGAGTTTTAATACCTATTTTAGTTATCGAATATTTAGTCCCTTTCGGACGACTTTTGAATAAAGTTTGAGCGAAAAAGACAAAACATTCGATGACAAAAATAGGTTTTAAAGCTGCCTATGAATAGGGCCGTTTGTGTTAGGCCATTACTTTGTGTATTGGATATATTAACATATTTTCATCAATAAAAACAGTCCTGTGAAACATAGAAATACAGTTTAAAAGTTTCACTGACCATTTTGCTCTAACCAGTATTATGACAGATTACCATATGAACCAAAAACTAATCTCAAAGGTTACTATTAAATTAAACGTATCAAGTTCAAACCATATCCCCAATCAAGATAATCTAATTGTTAACCTTTGTCGGGCTCAGTTTAAAATGATTTAGTCCTCGCCAACCGGATGTTGTAATCAAAACGGAAATGCGTTTATTCGATTAGGCATGGCGCTCCATTCGAGTGCTTTGACTACGGAAATTATAATTTATACGAGCGACAGTCAATGGTCAATGTATAGAGGAAATTTAAGAATTTCAATTTTTAAGGGAAAATAAATATTATTTTATGAGAAAACTTGAGGAAATTTACCTATGTCAGTACACTTATGTAAAGAAGCTATTGAGGGCAATTTTAAAATGTTTGTTTTCTCTCTTTAAAAAAGGTTATCTAGCAATTATATGTAGGTACATATGAATTTTATCTTCTAGTATCTTCTTACATAGTAAGACAGCTGATTTTAGATTTAAAATACTGGTATTTTTATGTACCTATATAGTTGGTAGAAAATGTTAAAAAAAGAAAATGTGCTTATGCCTTTCACAGAAAATGATTATTTAAAGGTTAAATAAAAACATAAAATGTAATAGAAATGTATTTTTAATACAATTCCACAATGTTATAATTACATTATGAAAGTTAAACAAAACTTAAACAAATGTTACACTACCCTCCTCCATTACCAGTTAAGTACATTACAAACCATTATAATGGCTTATTCCTTCATTAATTGCATAAAGAATAATCTAAAAGTTGTTGGTATGAAAATATTGTCCAAAAAGACTTGCTTTTTGGGACTAAAACAAGCATTTTGAAGTAAATAGTGCAAATGTGAAATCAATAGTATTTTGATTAATAGACTGAAGAACACAAGTTCATTGGGGATTTTGAATTTCTTTTAGTAATTACAAAATCTGCTTTTATACTTTGAACAAGATGATAAATGTAATCATTTACGTTGATGAATTATACAGATTGATATTTAAGAAATTTTAATCTTTAACAAAAGTTGCCCCAAAACTATTTTTACATATTTGCAAAATAAAACTTTAGTTAAGGAATGAGGTAGATCCTTTTTGCAATCAATAAAGAAATTACATGAAAAATTTAAACATCACTGTCCCCAGCATGGGGGTAAACGAGGGAAATGTGGGTGTAATGAAACACACCCCACTTCAAACTCTGTATATATAGCGAGTATATTTTAATCACAAAACTAAAATATTAATCTATACCATATGTTACAGCTTGAAAATATGTAATTTTAACTGCCTTTATAATAAATTGTTTAGTTACAAAAAAAGAAGAGTTTGTTTGTACATGCTAATCTTTGCAAATTTGATTGATAGTTCAATTCTTCACGAAGATTAGGCTATTTAACATTACACTATGATGTTTAGGAGCTTAGCAAAAATAATGTAAAAAATTATCTGTATGAGCCCATATACGGCCCTCTGCAGGGCACGGGCCTCCTCTACAATCGAGAGTATGATTAAGGGAAAAAGTAATTCTAGTTTTTTTAAAACCTTGTTAAATGAAAAGAAGCAGGGTAATTATAAATGTTAAATTCAAATATAAAGGCAGTCAATAATTACATATCACAAACCTTATTTCATTATAGGAATGTCAGATCTTATAATATTGAAGTCTATTTCACCATATTCAATTATCAATTAGCTAATTTGGAATATAGCTGTCATCAGAACTATGCCAATCAATTGATGGCACACTAAACAAGGGTCTAGTCAGAAGTACTCTGAATCAACGAGAATGCATGACGCGATTGATCAAAGCAAATGAAGCAAGTGATACATAAGGCAAATTGGAGATAGTCTCTGCTTATCCCCATGGAATGCTATTTTTCAGTTTTTCTCTCTCTCGATCAATGTTATAAATTGATACTTGAATATGTTAAAAAAGACTTAAAAGATAATGTTAAACTGTCTTTAGTATTAAAAACTAATGTTACAGTGGTATTTTTCCATGAGCAATTTTTTATGATCACAGTCAAAAAATTGTGTATAATAAAAATCACAAGCCTGTTTTAAGCGTTTTTAAGTCTATTGTTAATTGAAATTAGAGATTTTTTTCTTTTTAAAGTCAATTTCGAAAGTTGTATGTGTCCAAAACATAACTAAAATAGTAACAAAATATTAGTTTAATTAATCTAAAACTGTAGAATTTTGTACTGAAAATAACATAGGTACCAAAAACACTTATTGTTATAGATAGTTCGGTTTATCTTTAAGTTTTTAATGAATATAAAGCTACATAATTATAGAGAATCAATATAAATTAATGATAAATCAGTTCTAATCACTAGTCAGCATTATGGAAAGAAAAACATTCTGACATATCTCAAAAATAAAATCTTATTTGTTAGACTGAAAACTAGATGTTTACTCAACATTATATTGATTTTTACCACCAATTTTTAGTGAGATTGAAATACAAATACCATAGTGTGGGATTTTGCAGGCCAAAATAATCTGAACTTAAATTTAATCTAATTTATCATAGGATTTAATTCTTGGGACATATCAAAACATTCACATACCATATGTCTTGCCGATTTCAGCTTAATCATCGTCAACTCTTTGCTTCTTACTGGTGTTAGACGGAGTCTGTGGAGGCGAGCAAGCTGTGTCTCGTCGCTTCCCGGAATGCCTGGCACATGTTGTCCCGGACTGCCTGTTTGATCTATTAGACTGTGACTCACGAGTCGGTGAGAACTGAGTCATCATTTCCACATCATTGAAAATCACTTGAGCCCCTCCACCACAAGTGGGAATAACGTCTCCCTTATACAATTTCGTCTCCAACTCCCCATCTGTATCTTGTTCTTGAGATATCAAGCAATACTTCGATGTTTTCGAATTGGCTATGTCTTTTACAGTCTTTAGTTTGCTTACAACTTTGCTGTTGCCTATACTTGGTTTTAGTACAGTTCCCATTGGGACGATGTTGTTTGGTGCATGTTCTACCCATCCTCTCCCATCAGCTGATAATGATCTTCGGTGTCTTGGGTTTGCTACGGCTATTCCTCTGCGGGATGATGTTGGGGTGTCCCTTGTTTGTGGTACGGAGCTGAATGGTGTTAACAAATGAGCTGGTAGGGCTCTAGGTGTTGATCCTGGTGTAAAATCCCTTGTTGTCTGTGCAGCCATGTCCGTCTTTGGGTATGAGTCGACATTATCTCCCCTGTCGTTCAAAGCTTCAGCTATTATACGAAGTCTATTTTCTTTCTCTTCAATAGCATTTCTAAGTCTTTCCTTTTCAGAATTTATTTCCCTCGCTTTCTCATGCTCGGCAGCAATCTTGTGGTTGTACTTTCGTTCTAGATGTTTCTTTTGTTTTTCTTTGTCCAGCTTGTTTTGGCTAAGCATTAGCTCTTTTTCTTGCAGTTCTCGTTTTAGTGATGAAGTGTATTCAGTCATTTCTGATAGTTTTCTCTGGTGGGATAGTGAGGCATTTTCCGTTGCAGTCAATCTTTCTTCTAGAGCTCTAACCCTTCTTTCTGCTGCGGCTAACTGTCCTCTTAGAGAGGCATTCTCACTCCGAACTTCCAATGACTCTTTTTCCAATTCCAGTAGTTCCGATCTCAGCCGTTCATCTTTAATCGCCTTGCTCCTTTTCAATGTCTCCCTACGACTGATTCTCATCTCCAAATGCGCCATCAACTCCTTAATAATATGTGCTGCTTGAGAGCTATTCAGTTCTAGACTTGGGAAGTCAGGACCTAGGCTGTAGACTAAGCCTAGGTCTAACTCCAGGTCTCTAGCTTCCGGCCTGGCTATATTGTCTCTTGCTATATTGAAAAGCCTATTGGCCTTGCGGCGGCCTGATGTGAGGCCTATGATAGCTCCAATGTCTGTAACTTGGGACTTGGCGACTTCAACCTCAGCAGCCATTTCAGCGAATCTCATTACCTGAAGGGTCTCATCGTAATCTTCTGCCCTTGGATTAGCACAAATAACCATCCTAACTTGACCTTCACCTTCAAAGAAGTTTTTGAAGAGCAGAGTTATTTTTGACTCCCGGTACGGTACCATGTTGGAGGTCCCGTTAATTTGGTTCTCACGTAAGGCTTCCAAACAAGTCCTTAGAGTCATCAAAGACTTGTTAATGTTACCAGCTTCTTTTAACCTCTGCCCAGTATTCTTTGTACGGTTCGTCCTCTCACTACCGGCCAGATCTACTAAGCTTAATTGGCTAATGCAAAGGAACTTTTTGTTGTGAATAACAGTCTCTCCTGTCTCATCTAACGGTGCCTGCACCAAACGGATAGTGAATACAGAATGACTTCTAGAAGACTCTGCATTTAATGTAGTGTGGGCCATTCGTTTTCTCTTCAAACCCATGTAGAAAGCATCGAAAGCCTCTTCAGCCGATTTTATTTCAATTTCAGTTACACCATGTACATACATATTGTGTGCTGCATCTTCTCTTATTAATTTAACTGGTAAGGTTTTGCTCGGAGCACTGTCTTCTAGTAAATCATAGACACAGTTGTTGTACACCTCTACGTAGGTTACAAACACAGCATATTGGTTATCCTCGTTGATTCCTCCGACTTTAGTGACGTCAGATGAAGACATGGCCAAGTCGGGGTTAGAATTATTTTTTCTGTTCGATTTGAATTTGTGCAGTTCCTGCTGCCTTTCCAACATCGCTTCCGCTTCCGTCGCGATATCAAACATGTTCATTCTATCAGGTTTGAATACATATTTAGGCGCCTGATAGTCATTGATCGTTTTGAAAATAATGTTGAGACATCGAGGCAAAATTCCGCAATTTTGTGGCTCGCCAGTCATTGTAAAGGTTTTCCCGCTGCCAGTGACACCGTAGGTGAATAACAAGCCATTTTTACCTTTTATTAAGCCTTCTACTAAAGGCTGCGCGACTTTGTCGAAAACTTCTTGCTGCGAAGTTTCTGGCGGGAACACTTCTTTGAAAATGTATTTCATGGTCTTGTTGTTCTCGTTTCTGTAGCTGAAGGCGCTCACTGGAGGCGTTAGAAGGACTGTTGTAGGGGAAATTATCTTCATACATGGTGCATCAGCTTCTCTTTGCATGGGGCGAAGGCGGCAATACACTTGTACGGGGTCCCTCTCTTGTACTAGATTTTGGCGGCTTCGCGCCGGCGTCCGCAGCTCCGTTAGCTTTTGTTTCGATTTTGCTGACTTCATTTTGTCGTATTTATCACTCACATTAACTATCAATTGAGTTTTTCGCAAAAATTCTTTTCAACGTATTTCGTCAAATCAAAGCAACGGTCGTTTATGAATTATCAATAATGTACGGGTAACTTGAATGCCACCACGCGATATGTCTATCTCTTTCTATAGCATACGAATATGGATTGCTATCTCGTGTAACGGCTGACAGCGTGCGACTTTTTAACTTTTTAACTTACACCTACCCGACCATGGGAATGTTGACATTGTAATGATACCAGCGTTGTGAAATTTACTGAGTTTTGGGAATTGATAATATTGCTTATTTATTTTGACAAATAAATTTAAAATTCGTACCAATACAGGAATATTTTGTTAAATGATTATAAATTAAGTAAATGTTCATAATAATTGATCAATTTAGTGGTTATATGATTCCTAGTTTGCTTTCTTTCTTTATATTCCGATGTAATTAATACAATTTTGTGGTTTAAAAAAAATCACGATTATAATAAATTAAGTCTTGACTGAGGTATACTTAACAAAAAAATAACAACGATTTAAGTGATAAATATTTATTAAAATCATTGATTAATTTTAGATTTGAGCGATAGGTACACTTATAATCTATAACTAATTTGTAATGAAGAATGGAAGACAATATTATTAATTAAATAACTCAGGTTAAAATTATTATATTGCAAAATCATTAATCCTTACCTTGTAAATATTTATTTTTATATTTTTGCAATTCTCGGAATTAGTGTTTTGAAGTTAGCTGGCAGCATCGTTATTTTGCTTTAAAACGTTCCGTTTTTACTGATCTTTTTTAATGTATTAACTGAACACATAAATATTTTTATAAATAAAAGAAAATAAAATAATTATTTTAAAATGCAAATAATGGATTATTAAAATAATTATGAAAAAAATAACGCTAGTTTTAGAGATTTTTGTAGAGAAACGGAACGACATAAAAATAAAAAACCCGGTCGCAAAATAACTGAACTACCTACCGGCTGGAATAATGTGGGGTAATAAAGTCTAGCAGATGTATTGTTATAATATTATTATTTCTATTTCCTTCTCAGGGCGAAAAGTATGATGGAAGACGAGCAGACGTGTGGTCTTGTGGAGTTATTCTATACGCGCTGCTTGTCGGTGCTTTGCCTTTCGACGACGATAATTTGCGTCAATTACTTGAAAAGGTAATATTTAAATAAATATTCTCTTCTATATCTACTTAATTTCATCATAGAAAATGAATTTAATAATAAATATTTTTACGATAGCATGACGCCATCTATCGATGAGTAGCATGCTGTCATTAAAAATTAACCTTTTAAAGTGAATCATAGATGGCGTTGACACTCAATCTATGGAATGTACCCGAAATAAGTGTAAATAGTAATTAGCCGACGTAGACTTTAGAATCAAATATATAGTACATAATAAATATTTCTTTGTGCATACATTAACACAGAAGGAACATCACACATCTGAATTGCCAGACTTGGACCACTGTTAACACCATTTTTTTAAAGAAGTTTGTTTTATATTTTTTCAGGTGAAACGTGGTGTTTTCCACGTACCCCATTTCGTACCGCCAGACTGCCAACAATTGCTTCGAGGGATGATCGAAGTCAACCCCGAGAAACGGATGACGGTAATTTTCTTCGCAAAAAAATTTAGATTAACTTTGGTTTTAAAAGGTAGAATCCGTTTAAAAAAGAAAGCCACTACTATTATTTATTAATTTCGTTTATTTTAATTATTGGGTATTATACTACAGGTCACACATATATTAGTACACAGTTAGTAGACTATGGATTATGATCAATGGCCTAAGCCTTCTCAATCGGACTCTCGTTTGTAGAATAGGCCCGTGCTTACCAGGGGCGATTATGAATTAATACAGTACAGTACCCTTTTATATAAATGACAGCTTCCGTGGCTACTTAGTTAGACGCCGGCCGCTAAGATCCCGCACACAGACAAATGTGTTTACAGATATTTGTTTCGGGTCTGGGTGTTGTGGGACCAAACCTCCTTAATAGAACCACGCGTGCTGGCTTGCAAAGCCACAGCTTGATGGTCCAAACCATCTCGGCGCGAACTAAAAAGTTCGCAAATTCTTTTTTGTGCCGCACTGTCAAGCTGTGTAATTGTTTGCCGTCACACGTGTTCCCTCCTTCCTATAATCCTGGGTCCTTCCGCCGTAGTGTGAAAAAAAGTCTCTGGTAGTTTCTGATACAAGACTGTATTTTACCGTGGGGTCAGAACTATGTATGTTTGCCCTGTGGTTTTGGGTTTCCAGAATTCCGCCACGGTATCCTCTGCCTATCGTAAAACGACGTGTGACGGTCACCGAAGGGTTTTTAGTCATTATGCTGGCGTATAGTTTAATATGTGATATTTGTACGTGTGTCAGCTAGCGGAGATCACGCGGCACCCGTGGGTGACGGCGGGTGGGCGCGGCGAGTTGGAACAAGAGTTGCCCATGATGGAGGTGGTGCAGACCAGGGTGCTGCCGTCTGCGGAGGCCGTCGACCCTGATGTTTTGCAGGTGAAGGTCTTCTACTATCAAGGAAAAAATATAAGGAAATCCCTATCCAAAGATTACTAGTTTTAGAGAAAATCACGGGTATACAAACATATATAACTATTGGAAATAATGAGACTTAACATGTTATGTCTCAAGATGGCGAGCGCAGTGGAACGTCAAGCATTGCTTTATAGTATTTGTTTCGAGTCTCGGTGTTTGAGATACTGAAAAGACTCTCATAGTTTCTAATACCCACGACACAAGACTTAATTGTTCATGTGGGGTCGGGACTATGTATGTGACTGTTGGGTGTATTTTATTTAAATCTTTATTTCTCACAAAAAATTACAACATGCAGAAACAAAAAAAGTACAAATGGCTATCTTATCGCATATAGGAATGTCTTACAATCATGGGATGGATAAAAAAATATATTTATGGTATTGTTTGGTTTTGCTACTGTACATGAGCATATCGTATCGCTTAACATCAGGCGAGTGGCATGCTCGGCTAGCCATTCATAGCAATAAAAAATATAACTATGATGGTTTTTTTTACAATTGGGTATGGATGCCTGACACCGGAAGGTGATATTCAGTATTTAGGTTTAATTACATTGTATATTATTAAAATGTTTGATATTTCTTTCGCAGGCGATGTGCAGTCTAGGCTGCTTCAAACAGAGAGAGAAACTTGTACAGGAGCTGTTAAGTCAACAGTAAGTCATTTTTACTAAATCTAATACTAGTTTTTCTGACTGCCTCGGTGGCGTAGTGGTGCTACGGTACGATTGCAAAGCTGAGGTCTCGGGTTCATATATACAAGGCGAAACGTGGGTGTTTTGGTAGCACCTCTGCCTACCCCTTCTGGGAAAAAGGCGTGTGTTTATGTATGTGTATAATACTAGTTTTTGGCTGTCGAACTGTTAATTGATGGCAATAGAGTTTTTGTGAAGAGGCTGCGTGTTAACAAAAGGCACAGAAGTTTCAAAATTCAAGAGTTTCTATTCTCTCATTAGGCCGCTTTTGAAAGCCATGCAGTTTATTTACCGTAGATTACTTTAGGAAACATCAACCAGAATAGTAACATCACAGACAATCGACGCGACAGTGTCGTGTTTTTATTCAGTAAATGTTTTCTCTGAATTGTTTACCTCATTACACCTTAATCCGACGTCTTGCTTCGAAGGATGTGTGCAATAATTTGTCCTCGACTTCATCTATTTTCCTAGACCTAGACTAGCCGAGCTTGAATACTCGGTGAAATTAATTACATGCCTTTGTTGATCCTGGCTTAGGATATTGCAGTGTTGGGTTTGAAGACGAGAGTCTGTAGAATCGAGGCTGTTGCCAGTTATCAATCGTTTGTAATGGATAATGTGATGTCCTCAGCCACAACACAGAGAAGGTGATATACTTCCTCCTCTTGGAGCGCAAGCGGCGCCGTCCGGCCAGGGACGACGAGCCGCGACCCCCCGCACCCGCGCCCGCCGCCACCGACCCCCCGCGCAAGCGACTCGACACTTGCAGGGTGAGTACACACACGGACAGACAGACACGTACATACAGACATACAAGCACACGCGCCTGCACAAGCGACCCGACACTTGCAAGGTGAGTACACACAAAGAGACACATACACGCACACAGACAAGTACAGGCACAATCATAGATACACGCGCCCGCGTTAGTCCGCGCTCGTATAAGCGACTTGATGTTGTAGGGTAAGTATATACAGAGAGAGAGAGAGAGACACGTACATAGAAACATACAAGCACAAACACACACCACCACCTGCGTCCACACAAGCGACTCGACACTTGCAGGCTAAGTTATTTTGCTGATGGTAGGAATTAAATAATGTTTTCTTAGATTTACGCAAATGTTACACATTGAAATAAAAGGAATTCTTACGGATTTTATCGCGAATTTGATTTAATTTTTACATTTTTTAACTTCCCGACGTTTCGACCACTTTAAATAAAATTCGCCTTAAAATCCCCAAGAATTCGTTTTATGTAAGGAATTAAATATTTAACGCATTGCATTATATCTTTAGGTGCGTGGTGGCCTGTTGGTAAACGGACCAGACGCGGCTGCCTACATGTTCACCGTGGTCGGGGGTTCAAATCCCAGGGCACACCTCTGACTTTTCGGAGTCATGTGTGTATTGATAGTCAATCACCACGCACTATAACGGTGAAGGAAAACATCGTGAGGAAACCTGCATACCATAGCGATTTGTATAAATTTCTATGGTATGTAAAAAGTTCGCCAACCCACATTAGGCCAGCGTGGTGGACTATATGGCCTAACCACTCTCAATCGTACTCGCGATTGTAGAGGAGGCCCGTGCCCTGCAGTGGGTCGTATATGGACTGATACAATACAATACAATTATATCTTTATGTATTCAATATTAGACAAAAATTACGTGTCCGCGTCAACAATTAGCTTTTTATATATTTTAATATATTTTTGCCTAATTAAATTAATTTTTACGTCACTCCTCTCTTTGCGTCGATTTCCCAACACTAGGAGTCGTAGGTCATCAGAGAAACAAACAGTTTTTATGTTACTATAAAAATTATTTTAATATTATTTAATACTAATGTTGTTTTCAGGTGAACGGTCAGTCAGCGCATTTCGGTCAAATTAGCGAAGGTTCACCAATAACGCCGAGAAGATCACAATTCAGGTACTATCATTATGTCTTCATTAATTATTAACAAAAAACCGACTTAAAAAAAATATTTATTAGAACTATGTGTGTGCTGTGTAACAACCTCTACGGTGTATTGGGTTAGATGCCTGCCGTGAAACACGAGGCCGCGGGTTCGATCCTGCACCGAGACAAACATTTGTGTGATCCACAGGTATTTGTTTCGGGTCTGGGTGTTGTGAGACCGAAAAGTCTCGTAGTTTCTGATACGCGACAAAAGACTACATATTAGCATGAGGTCAGGACTATGTATGTGACTGTTGGGTGTATTTCGCAGGTCATCTTCAAGCCGTCGCACTGAGGGGCGCAGTTCGCCGCAGCTCTCTGCGAGTCCACCAGGTACCCTCCCTACTCCTTTATATGTTTTAACTCAGAAATAAACAATTATTGTAATAATTATAATTAAACTTTATTGAACAAAATAAGACATACAAAACACTAAAACTAAATACACAAGAGCAATAAATAAAATAGTATATACAAATAGAGCGCAAGTGTTAGATCGAACTCTGGTGCCCAAATAAACATTTAACTTGTGTTATGAGCATACAATTGACTTTTTTTCTTTCAAAATATGGCAAACATTTAAAGATTAAAACAAAAATGCTTTTTGTTTTACTTTATTTTTGGTAGATGGTAGGTCTCATATGTGAGAGGCCGCCTGGGTAGGTACCACCGCAATGTCTATTTCTCCTACGCAGCAGTATAAATGCACTGTTGTTTTTCCTTTGAAGCACATTATAGCCAGAATAACTACTGGACATAATGAGACTTAACTTATGACTCACTATGGCGAGCGTAGTGGAATGCCAAGCATTGTTTTATAATCTATGGTTTAGTTTTACTACAGTCCACGAGCGGTCGTATCGCTTACCATCATAATGGCATGCTCGTCTCGCCATTCATAGCAATAAAGTCAGCATTAATGTAATTTCTTTTAGTAATGTAATATACAGTATCATGTACAAGGGTCAGGTCAAAAGTACCTTGAACCGACGGGCATGCATGAAGAGATTGATGAATGTGGATGAAGCGAAAGTAGTATGTCAGGATCGAGCAAAGTGGCGATCCGTAGTCTCTGCCTACCCCTATGGGATACAGGCGTGACGATTATGTATGTATGTATGTATTAAAATGTTATATGCATTTCCAGCAGGTCACACGCCGCACCGCGTGTCTTCATTAGGCGGTACTCCCGCAACACCAGGATCTCCTTTGGGTGAGATATTTTAACAATCACTAGATAATAGAATGTTTGTACCCGCCCGAATAACGACCACTGTACACGATAAAGAAGGCTTCATTATATTGACACACAAGATAATTCAATTTCTGGTTTAGCTTCTATATATTTTGGCTTTCGAACAGGCAGTGCATGACAGTGCCCTCTTGTGAAAAATATACATAATAGGTTATACAGTACTATTTTTTTTATTGTATTTTCAAAAGGCATCCATATCAATGCGTGTATTGATAGTCAATCACCACGCACTATAACGGTGAAGGAAAAAATCGTGAGGAAACCTGCATACCATAGCGATTTGTATAAATTTCTATGGTATGTGAAAGTCCGCCAACCCGCACTAGGCCAGCGTGGTGGACTATATGGCCTAACCACTCTCAATCGTACTCTCGATTGTAGAGGAGGCCTGTGCCCTGCAGTGGGTCGTATATGGGCTGCACCACCATCCATATCAAAAATCAAGCAAACAATGAATTTTGTAAATCCGTTCATAATTAAACAAGTTAGAAATGTTTTAAATCTTCTAGTGTGAGTAAAAGAAAAGAGATGCAAACTAAAAATAGTGACGCCACTAGTCTTGTATACATTACAGTGTGCGCGTGTGAAAGAGACGGTAAGATGGCCGCACTACGCTCCCACTCTTTTTGAAATACTAATATTTGCCTCATTTTACAAGCTGATTTCACAAAAAATGTCATTTTTAGTATTTGTGTTAAACGGCTGCCTCCAACAGGTCACTGTGGAAATCATTAAGAGAGGCCTATGTTCAGCAGTGGACTTCCTTTGGCTGATGGATTGATTGATTAAATTCAAAGTAATAAAAATCAATCATAGTAAAATACCCTATTCGGGAGCGCGTGTGTGTTTGCGTGGATGCTCTATCTCAATTTGGATGGAATTGTACTTGTCATCAGGTGTTTCGCAGTCATTCATGAAAATATTTATTTATTTATTTACAACAAGTATAACATCTTAACAGCCGAGGCCAATGTGACACTATATTGAAATAAACAAAGGCAAACTAAAAATATATAAAATACAACATTAAAAATCGAACAATAAACATACAAAATAGAATTAAAATACGATGTTTTGTTAACTTTCCAGCATCGCCGTCGGTCAGAGAGCACCACCACCAAAGGGCCAACTCCACAGGACCAACTATTAGTCTGAATATTAGTGAGTATTTGCAAACTATTGCTTTGTTACATCATCATTTGATATTGTTTCATAGATAAATCTACTGTTAAAAATAAATATGGTCAATTGCAAATCAAGCTTCTTTTGAAGAGTGCTAAATATCCAAAGCTGTTATATACGCTTCAACAACTACGCGACCTTTGCTCTTATATGCAGGGTTATTTTTCAAAGTCTGACCAAGTTTTTTTTATTGAATTCATGAGAATATACTAGATACTTGGTGGTGAATATTCAAAATATACTGATAATAAGTTATTTATTTCCATTTCATAATATCCTAATCAACGTTCAAATTATACTCAACATCTGCACAAGCACGGTCGCCGGTCATTTTTATATACATATAGAGGCGCGTTTGTGCGTGTAGTTTATTAATGAGCTTATTATAGTCGTGATAATTGTCTAAGTATTTTGTTTTGTGATGATACAAATTATGGAATATTTTGGAAAAATATCATTTCATTTTACTAATGGACCATATTTTTGATTCTGCACCTCCTATTAAAATTTGGTCACTCAGATCAAAATAACCCTGTAAAAATAAGAAATAAGGGAACAAAATCTTAACAAAACGCCATCTACCAGCAGTGGCGTGCCTAGGGTTTTGAAGTAGGGCAAGCCCAAAACTTTTTTAAGGGCCTACGTCGAAAAATATTCACAGCGTGTGGGGCGTGGTTTACGTGATGTAAGTGCGGAGCGCTCCGCTAGAGGTCTACATTGTTGCAACGCGTCGCGGTAAAGCGCGACTCGCGCGCATTCCCGCCAAAAATGAAATATTGGCTAATATGAATATTAGTAAAAACGTAGAGTACACGCTTTCCGCCTTACAATGAAATAATGTAAGCATGTTTTTATCATCCGTGACATTTTGACTCTAATTTTAGTTATAATTAGGTTATATTTACTTGAATATACAAATAATAAAAATAGATAGTAAAAATGATAACCTCCGTGGCGTAGTTGGTTAGACGCTGGCTGTGAAACGAGGGACTCCGGGTTCGGTCCCCGCACCGAAACAAATAATAGTGTGAAACACAGGTATTTGTTTCGGGTCTATGTGTTTGTGAGACCGAAAAGTCTCTCGTAGTTCCTAACACCCATGACCATAATACCCATGATGAAAATTCGGTCTTAGTGTGGGGCTGGGATTATGTACTTATGTGACTGTTGAGTGTATTTATTTATTATTATTTTGAACATTTCAGTTATTGGTCTGAAATTTGATATCTGAAGGAAGCTTTCTTCCAATATTCTATATTGATAGTTGGAATTTAAAATTGTGGCCGCCATTTTGAACTTTTCAGCTATCGGTCCGATTGCTCTCAAATTCGACATCTGAGGAACCCTTCGCCCCGATAATCTAAATTGGTGGTCAAAATTGAAAATTGTAGCCGCCATTTTGAACTTTTTAACTATCGGTCCGATTGCTATCAAATTCGATATCTAAGGGACCCTTCACACCTATATTCTAAAACCTATATTATAATGGTCAGAATTTAAATTGTGGCCGCCATTTTGAACTTTTTAGCTATCCGTCCGAGTGCTCTCAAATTCGATATCTTAGAGGCGCTTCGCCCCGATATTCTAAATTGATGGTCAGAGTTGAAAATTGTTGCCGCTATTTTAGAACCTTTCAGTTATTGATCCAATTAATTTCAAAATAGATATCTGCAGGATCTTTTATTCCGAGAAACTAAATTGATGGTCAGAATTGAAAATTGTGGCCGCCATTTTGAACTTTTCAGCTATCAGTCCGATTGCCCTCAAATACGATATCTGAACCCTTTGTTCCGATTATTTAAATTTTTAGTCAGAATTGAAAAGTGTGGCCTTAAGTTTGGGTCCGATTTGACTCAAAATCTTGAAAAAATATGAAAAAAAGACGAGACGAAAATCATAGGTAACACTGTTTACTTATGTATCATCATTTCGTAGGCGGTAGGCTAAATCCTAAATTCAATTAAAAATTGATTAAATAAATCATAATAATATAGTGTGTTTATGTGTGCAATTCACACAAAGCAGATATGAAACTTGAAAAAAGTACCCTACCATAGAATGAGAAAAATATATGTATAATTTACTACATTAAGTTTATTTCTTATATTTAATTATTATGTAACTTGAGAGTACAATAAAGAGTATAAATAAATGAAAAAATAATTTAGAATATCGGAAGAAAGGTTCCCTCAGATGTCGAATTTGAGACTAATCGGATCAATAACTAAGAAGTTCAAAATGACAGCCAAAGTTTTCAATTCCCATCAATTCAGAATATCGGAATAAAGATTCCCCCAGATATCAAATTTGAGACCAATCGGACTTATAAATAAAAAATTCAAAATGGCGGACACTATTTTCAAGACTAACTAAGAATTTAAATAATCGGAACAAAGGGTCCCTCAAATATCGAATTTGAGAGCAATCGGACCGATGGCTAAAAAGTTCAAAATGGCGGCCACAATTTTCAATTCTGACCATCAATTTAGTTTGTCGGATTGAAAGATCCTGCAGATATCTATTATGAAATTAATTGGATCAATAACTGAAAGGTTCTAAAATGGGGGCCACAATTTTCAATTCTGGCCATCAATTTAGACTATCGGGGCGAAGCGCCTCTAAGATATCGAATTTGAGAGCACTCGGACGGATAACTAAAAAGTTCAAATTGGCGGCAACAATTTTCAATTCTGGCCATTAATTTATTTTATTGGAATGAAAGATCCTCCAGATATCTATTTTGAAATAAATTGGATCAATAACTAAAAAGTTCTAAATTGCGACCACAATTTTCAATTCTTATCATCAATTTAGAATATAGGTGTGAAGGGTCCCTTAGATATCGAATTTGATAGCAATCGGACCGATACTTAAAAAGTTCAAAATGGCGGCCACAGTTTTCAATTCTTACCATCAATTTAGAATATAGGTGTGAAGGGTCCCTTAGATATCGAATTTGATAGCAATCGGACCGATGGTTAAAAAGTTCAAAATGGCGGCTACAATTTTCAATTTTGACCACCAATTTAGATTATCGGGGCGAAGGGTTCCTCAGATGTCGAATTTGAGAGCAATCAGACCGATAGCTGAAAAGTTCAAAATGGCGGCTACAATTTTCAATTTTGACCACCAATTTAGATTATTCGGGCGAAGGGTTCCTCAGTTATCGAATTTGAGAGCACTCGGACGGATAGCTAAAAAGTTCAAAATGGCGGCCACAAATTTCAATTCTTACCATCAATTTAGAATATTGGTGAGAAGAGTCCCTTAGATATCGAATTTGATAGCAATCGGACCGATAGCTGAAAAGTTCAAAATGGCGGCTACAATTCTCAATGTTGACCACCAATTTAGAATATTGGTGTGAAGGGTCCCTTAGATATCGAATTTGATAGCAATCGGACCCATAGTTAAAAAGTTCAAAATGGCGGCTACAATTTTTAATTTTGACCACCAATTTAGATTATCGGGGCGAAGGGTTTCTCAGATATCGAATTTGAGAGCAATCGGACCATTAGCTAAAAAGTTCAAAATGGCGGCCACAATTATTAATTCTGACCATATCGATTTAGAATATCGGGGCGAAGGGTCCCTCAGATATCGAATTTGAGAGCAATCCATAATAAAATAAAAGCACTAATAATTAAAAAGTCCAAAATAGTCCAGAAGGGCTAGGCAGAGGTGCTACCAAGGAACCCACGTTTCGCCTTCTGTATTCCATTCCATAAAGTGATGGGAGGCAAGCCTGTTGACATATCGGGCATTCTAGACTCCGGGCTGATAATAATTATAAAAGTCCAATATTACTTAGCCGACCCGGGAATCGAACCTGAGACCTCAATGTAGTAATCGTACCGAGCCAAAAATCCTGTGTGCTAAATTAAATTTCCAGTTATTTCGTGTTTGCATTCGTCAGTCAATGACCTTTCTTTTTTATTTGATAACTAAACGAATAATCGGCGAGGCTAGAATTTCAAAACGCCGAGCGTAGATCCGTCGTTCACAAAGGCCCGCGGCCGTCTGAAGGGAACGCCTCTAAGGGATAGCATATATGGCCGCGGATTGTAAAAGAATGAGATAGAGAGAACCGTGCGCTTCTCGAAATAAAACAACGTATGCGCCAAACCATATTTTATTTTATTAAAATCATATTAATTAACAAAATATTATTTTTTTCTGGTGAAAGTGTAGAATATATACATTTATTTATGTGAAATTAATCTTGAGTTTGTAAATAGGGTAATTTAGAGGTTCCAAGCGTTTAAAAATACTAGCAGATGCTACTTTGGGCTTTATTTTTATTAAAGAAAAGTGTAGTAATCATTTTTTGTGATTGGTAAAAATATTAATTATATGTTCAATTAAAACATATCTGAAAATGGATTACTTATTCTTAGTCATTTATGATATGTACGCTTTTGAAAAAGCCATATTTTTCGAGGTATCCCCTTAAGTATAATACATATTGATTTAAAAGGAAAAAAATACTAACAACGAAGAAAACAAATGTACATCAGTAGATCTAACAAACAATCTATAAAATATTAAGATTAATAAAATTATAGATTACATGTGGATATGCAACCGTAACTTGGTAATACACTAACTACTGAACACTTCTAGTAGGTACACAAGCACAACGGTAGCTACTATGTTGCCGTGATTACTTCGCAGTTAACCGAAATTGCGGACAGAAAATTATTATTATTAATGCATTAGCGTTAAGTTTTTATGAATTACAAGTAATAACATGCCTTTTGAAAGGTCCAACTAAGTTATTAAAATCATTACTATACATAATACAAACATTCTAATATACAAGTGTCGCTTGAAAAACATGTGAAACACGACTGTTTAATAACCTATTTGAAGGGGAGCATGTAGAAATCAAATTACGTAGGTAGTTTTTTTAAACTGAACTGATAAATGCCTCCTGTAATTTACCACGAGTTTACGAAACGCACAAACCCGGCGTTGTTTTCGCGCCAGTTTTTTTTTTCAATATAATCGAATTAAATTACCTTCATACCAGCAATGAACACTTTTATCATCACTCTTAAACCATCACAGGAAACAATACAACTCATTTTAGTTTCAAAAAGCTTAATGAACATAAAAAACTAATCATTAACCTAAAAACAGCGCTATTTACAATTACACAATGCCAAAACACCTATGAAGTTAGTACGAATTCGTTCAGAAATTGCGAAACGAAACGTAAAAATAAACATTACAACATGCAATTACAATTTATAAAAAATATATAAAAACCACACTATTTTTACCTAAAAAATGATGTAATAAATTCAAAAAGGAACAAACATAATTTAATAATAACAAATATAATTTACTAAACAAATAATGTTACACGTGACGACCTTCAAACGTACGGTGTTCACTCCGCGAAGCCGGGCATAAACGGTTTGATTTTTTAGTACAAATTGCTATAGTTACATATCTGTAGCTATACATTCGTAGTGGCAGAGTGTAGCATTTCACCCGTAAGTGTGAAAGAGACAGCATGAGTTTCCAAAAGCCTCGTAAAAGCACACGAGAGAGAAAAAGACATTCGAGTGATGAGAGTTCCGTCTTTTATAAAATGCGCGGAGCTACGCGAGAGGTTAAATTATTGAATGAATTTAATACAAGCGTTGCGAGGCGCGGGCGCTGCTCCGTCGCTCGTAGCTGCGTTTCATTGAATTGCGCCGCGCAGCGACGCGACCGAACGCGGTAAATTCAAAAATGGTATATGTGTCGTAATAAATTACTGTAATGTATTGAATGTAATGGTTTCTGTTCATTATCTTGTATTTGCGTATTAAGTAGGGCAAGCCGGGCTTTTGGACTTGTATGGAAGTACCGCCACTATCTACCAGCACTTGCTTGAAGCTCCATGAAATAATTTAGTATCTAATGAATTGTCTTTTCAGGTGGCGAACCGGGTGAAGCAGTGATCATAATAAATGAGGCTCCCATAATGGGATCCTCTGTCGCGGCCAGACCTCACAGTCCCTCTCAATCACATAGAGGTATGTGTTAATTGTTCAATTCATATGACACTATCTTTTCCCTTCCCTTTCTTCTGTTTTGACTTAATTGTTATAGATGTTTATGTATGACGGTAATTATTTATAACTTTGTGAGGTGTTTGGTCTTTTGCGCGATTAGGTGCCATTACAGTACGGCCGACAAGACACGGCCGCCGTGAACAAAGCCGCAGAACAATGTTTGCGCGCGTACTCAGGAAGAAAACACTTACAAAATTTGACGAATAAAAATAGCCGTGTTTAAAACAACCAAATATGATAAATATTTCATAAAATATTATATTATAATAGCGACAACGAAAAGAAAGGAAATCCATTTGCGCGAACTTCAGGCCGGCTATAGCTTGTCGGTTGTACTGTACTTGCCGATTTGGTCGATCGGATAAGTGCGAGTTGCACTGATGCACTAAGGGTTCCGTACTATAAAACACGAACACCATTGCATTGACTTCGAGGCTTGACTGTTTTCAACATAAAGCTTTACGTTTTCATATATTTATGAGTTATCTTCGCACTTTATGAAGATAAAATTGTCAGATAGACAGACGGACAATGAAGCGATTCTATGTGGGTTCTGTTTTTAGGTATGGAATTCTTTTTTATAGACAGCATACTTACTGCCTGAAGCTCCTTTCAATGCCTTGAGAGAGTACTGTATCAGCCCATATACGTCCCACTGCAGGGCACGGGCCTCCTCTACATTCTAGAGTACGATTGTGAGTGGTTAGGCCATATAGTCCACCACGCTGGCCTAGTGCGGGTTGGCGGACAATTACATACCATAGAAATGTATACAAATCGCTATGATATGCAGGTTTCCTCACGATGTTTTCCTTCACCGTTATAGTGCGTGGTGATTGACTATCAATACACACATGACTCCGAAAAGTCAGAGGTGTGCCCTGGGATTTGAACCCGCGACCACCGTGAACATGGCAGACGCGTTTGATCCGTTATCAACAGGCCACCACGCACTTATTGATTGAGAGAGTAGGGTAACTATAAATATGAATAACCATACATAATGTTGCGTGGGTGTTTTGTTAACAGTGCGCGAGAGGTCATCCCTTCCCGGTCCGCCGAGTTCGACGCAGTCTCCCGCCCAGGCGTCCCTGTTCCCTAACCTGGGGACTATTACAGGTAAGTTTTATAAAAAAAGTATTTATTAAAAGATTTTTTTAGATATGACTGCCTCGGTGGCGTAGTTGTTCTACGTTATGATTACAAAGCTGAGACAGCTTCAAAACACGCGTCGGGCAAAGTGATATTGGATTTTTCTATTCATTATCAGCCCGCTGTTAAAATTTTATGTCTGATATGGCGGTAGGTACGCCCCCTACCGCATTGTGGGATGGAATATACAAAGCGAAATGTGGGGGTTCTGGCAGCACCTCTGCCTACCCCCTCTGGGAAAAAATCGTGTGTTTAAGTATTTTTTTTTTTTCTAATTTATCATGAGGTACTATTTATGAAGCACCACCACTCACAATTTATTAAGCATTACACGGCACTGTCTGCATCAGGAAGACCTCAGATCCTCTTTATCTACTTTCCATACATATGTCAGACTTTAAACGGTCTTTTTCAACCACCAGCCATAAAACCTCAGCTAGGTATCAACAGCTAGCGACCTGGTTGTACTAGACCCCTGGCAGTTCGAAGGTCCATGAGCGGCAGTTACCGCTTACCATCATAGAAGCCGCATGCTCGTCTGTCGAATAGGTTTATTAAAAAAGTGATGTTTATCTACCCTCATACATGTTGTAAAATATTTGTCACCTAATGCCATATGAGGTATACTAAATAATCCGTTCTTCTTCAGTGTTCTACATACGCATGTATGGCAGGCGCGAGCGTATAAATATAATCAAAAATGTGTTACTCAATATGATAGTAGGTGTCCCAACTGTCCCAGTGGGCCAACTGACCCACGCAGTCACGGTCTCTCACACACATGCGTGTTTGGTCGTACCGTTCTACCTGTCCCATAATGTTATTTTTATATTTATTTATCTGGAAAATAAACAATTGTACATTATAAATTTAAACATAATATAAAATAACATTAGAGTGTAGGCAAATATACAATTCAAAATATTTTCTATGAATTATACCGGGTATATCAAGACTGCTACCGAAAACGAAGCCAGGTGGTAGTTTTAGTGACTAGAGACACGATGCAACTAAAATTTTTGCAATAAAACGTGGAGTTTTTTTTTGTAATGTTTTAAATATCATTTTGTTTGACAGGTAAATCCATAGTTTCTGTTAAAATTTAAATTTACAGCCTTGCGTGCTATAGCGTCTTTAAAAATAAAGTGTGACATATTTTTTTCAGGAATATGTATGTATTTACCACCCAAACACGATGATAGGAAAAAAATCGTCGCTTTTATTTGCGAAAATTTTAGTTGCATTGTGTCTAAAGTCATTAAAACCTGGCTTCGTTTTCGGTAGCAGTGTTGATATACCCTGTATACTTGTGTTGGTGAGTCCAAGTGTCCGACATGCCGTAGTTGTGGCAGGCGCGGGCGGCGCGGGGTGCGCGGGCGGGGCGGCGGCGCCGTGGCGCGTGCGGCTCGCCACCATCAAGAACTCCTTCCTTGGATCACCCAGGTTCCACCGGCGGAAAATGCAGAGTACGTACCTTGTATTCTGTTTTATGTATATGACCTAACTGCAATAAAAGCCACAGATTAAAAAGTATATATCTTATATTGGCTACTATTTAAATTGTGTGGAAAATTATTGATTAAGGACAGGTGAATTAATTACAATTGTGATAAATGTTAAAAATTGAATTTAAAAAAAATCACCAATTTTATGAAAAAAAAAATCACAATTTGGATTATGCTTTTATTTCGACATATTGCAAACGAACTTAATGGTTAAAAAATTAAAAAAAATCGATATCGAATAATAGTGTCATGTAAACCGATCATTACAAAATAAAGTGATATTACTGCCAATAGATGGCGGTATTATAAGATGCCATCTGGTGTCAAATGGCGAAACAAGATATCCACAAATGATAGAACTACTGAAATACGTTTAATACAAATACTCGTGGTTCATACATTTGTCTCGATACGGAAATTAAACCCACGGCTTCACAGTGGCCAGCATGTTAATGGCGCGGTGAATTGTAAATAATGAAAGAGGGGCAAAATAAGGCCGCGCCGCGAAGACGCGATTTTTATTCGAGTCGTTATTTAGAAATTTATTGAACATCTTTCTTCAAATCGATAAATAAAACAACAATCAATAGTTCCCCTTATTATATTACATCACTGTTAATTTTTTATCAAGATTTGTTTATAAATAATATATTTACAACTGCTACAATTTCAATTATAATAGTTACTTCATGATCTTTATTCTACCGAGATAATACAATGAAAACGTGTTTTGAACACAATCGTCTACTCATAAATACGATCAAGACTAACACATTTTTTTTTTCACTGCACTAAAATGTACACATTTGGCTAAAAAACCTATTTCAAGAAGCCTATTTTGACTATGTACAGAGCGCTAACAGTCAAAATAATTTTCCAGCGTCGTCAGAAGAAGTGCACCTCACGCCTGAGTCGTCGCCGGAGCTGACGAAGCGGTCGTGGTTCGGTTCCCTGCTGCTGTCTGCGGACAAGGAAGAAACCTTCACCGCGCTGGTCAAGGGAAAACCACTGGCCACCGTCAAGGCTGATCTTATACACGCGTTTCTTAGTGTGAGTATTACTAATATATTTTTTTTTTATCAGCCCGTATACGTCCCACTGCAGGGCACGGGCCTACTCTACAATCGAGAGAATCGATTGAGAATGGTTAGGCCATATAGTCCACTACGCTGGCCTAGTGCGGGTTGGCGGACTTAAATACCGAAGAAATTCTTTAAAATCGCTACGGTATGTAGGTTTCCTCACGATGTTTTTCTTCGTCGTTATAGCGTGTGGTGATTGACTATCAATACACACATAACTCCGAAAAGTCAGAGGTATGCCCTGGGATGTCAACCCTCGACCACCGTGAACATGTAGGCAGCCGAGTCTGATCCGTTACCAACAGGCCACCACGCACTTATTAATATTAGATAACATACATTATACAAGGTGAATTTTCAAGTGCGCGTGAATGGCCAAATCCAAAAAGACATATAAGAGATGCCGAAATAAAACTGGATACTTAGGTTTTTGATAAATCTGTAGATTTTAATAAAAGATCATAGCTTGATTTAGCTTGTTTATATGAATAATCAAAGATGGAGATGAATGTATTATTCCGAAAAAGGCGCGAGCTTATGTATGTATGTATGTACATATGTATTAATGGAACCTGTAACACTAAGCGTAAGATTCTATTAATTTAATTCTCCTTTTTATCTTTGTGATTTTACAAGTTACTCAATGTCTTCTCTCACGACGAGCAAGCGACAAGGCCGGGATAATAATGTGTTGTTCCGTTCAGATAGCGGAGTTGTCGCACAGCGTGCTGAGTCCGATGTCGTTCCGCGTGGAGTACCGCCGCGGATCCAACGCGCCCGCCATGTTCCAGCGACACGTCCGGTTCCAGGTACGTAGCTGACGAGCAAACTGCTCGCCTGCTGGTAGAATTGGAGACTGTCCTCAGTCACTACCCCCACTACTCCTGAAAGCCGGGATCAAGTATCAAGCATTTTAGGAGGTTACTCTTTGATCCGAAACGAAACTCGAATGTTCGGACGTCGCACGTAAAATTGTATGAATGTTATGTACTCCAAAATGTTCGAATCTTATATCGTACGTCCTATTATAGTTCGGAGTGAATTATAAGTATCATAGAGAATAGTGTTGATTTTTAGAAGTGGAAAATTAAAAACGTACTGCGGACGTCGAACGTCCGAACACTCGAATTTCGTTTCGAGTAACACCCCTGGTGACTTAAAAAAAACAGCGTATTCCCATCGTAACAACAGCGTATTCTAGGGGGCGGTGATCACTTACCATCAGGTGAAACGTATACTTATTTGACCCCTTACATAAAAAACCCATTTTATAGACATTTAGCATTGAAGCATACAGAGTCTCTGGTAATATTACGCAACGAAATTAATCAAGTCGTCAAAAGAAAAGGACAAGTTGGAAACAAAATTGGACTATACTTTATCTTCTTAGTATTAGAAGGGTGGAGGGAAGGAAAAAGGATGGTTGGAGGGGGTATTAGGCCAGGTGACTTCAACAAATTCTACCGCAAAAGCATTTAAATAAACTAAGGATATTTCAAAAATCGACAATACCATTTTAACGATGAAAAAATATGTGCATAATGAATTTATGTTATGTTTAACCCTCAAGCAAAATTTACACGGGGAGAGTTTCTCGCCTCGATACGATAATCGTAAGGATATAAAAAAGTCGCATCGTGTAAACGTTGTCAGAACACGATAATCTATGGAGGTTATGTCATGCGATATTCGCATACGATTCTCGCCGCGAGAAACTCCGTGTAAATGGGACTTCAGAAGAGTACTAAATATATTATTTTTTGTCGTTTCCAGGTGGATATATCAACAATAACCAAAGCTCCCGGGGAGAACGGGAAAGAGTATTTATACGCTATAACTTTCACATTACTGTCAGGTATGTTTTAACACTTAGGACCTTATTCATAGACAATTTTAAAACCTATTTTAGTTATACAATGTTTTGTCCTTTAGAAAGACTTTTGAATTCAGTTTGAGCGAAGACAAAGCATTCGATTACTAAAATAGGTTTTAAAATTGTCTATGAATGAGGCCGTTAGTCTATGGTTTGTAAATTTTGCTTCTTTATTTCTTTCCTTAAACTACGTAATGCAACGGTCATGTGAGATACTAAGTCAAATAATACCAGCGCCATCTTGCCCTTTGTAACTGTATTGTGTACAGAAACTTTAATCAAATAAGTATTCACTTTAAATAGCCTATATTAACTGTATACAAATTTTAACAGGGTTTGAATTACTTCGCAATTTGCCTAAGATAACGTTAAACCATTTACTTTTAATAGAATTTGTTAGTTAGGTCGAAATCGTTATTTTTGGCCATAAATGGCCGAAGTCGGACACTAGTTAGTCTGATCATAATATGTGTCATATTTCGGGTAAAAATGGGCATAGTGAAATAAATTTATTTACACTTTTTCTTTATTTTTAAACATACAATGTTTGGAACTTACAAGCTAATATTAACCTACAAAACTGCATAAATAGTTTGATTGTAGGATCAGCCTGTTCGGTGTAATATTAACGAACACCTTAGTTAGCAATTTGGCACACGATGCGTTTACTTAAAATTGCATTAAATGTCGAGTCGTGGCAGTCTGTTACCGCGACCGTCGTGTGCAGTTCTCGCTACCGGAACATTTAACATCTAACATAAACAGAATCGGAACATTTAACATTAACATTAAACATTAAGAAGAGACTGCCTCGGTGGCGTAGTTGTATTAAGGTATGATTGCAAAACTGAGGTCTCGGGTTCGAATCCCGGGTCGAGCAAAATGATATTGGATTTTTCTATTCATTATCAGCCCGGAGTCAGAAATTTGTACCCGATATGGCGATAGGCTCGCCCCCTATCACATCGTGGGACGGAAAATACAAGGCGAAACGAGGGTGTCTAGTTTGCACCTCTGCCTACCCCTTTTGGGAAAAAGGCGTGTGTATATGTATGTTTATGTATTAAGAAGAGTTTGTGATAGACATGAAATTAGTGTAAAACAATTCCAACACTTTATCATTCAACATCCAGTGCAACCTCGCTTTGTACTCGTACACAGCTATTTAAACATTTTACATTAAACTAATTAAACCTTTCCACTGTACGAAATACTCTCAACCGTCCTCTCGATTGTAGAGGAGGCTCGAGCCCTGCACTGGGTCGTGTATGGGCTGATACAGTACAGTACAGTACAGTACTGTACGAAATATTCATTAAAATAGTATTAAATTTAAGCTAGTTTGGTATGGTGTTATTTTACATCAAACCAATTAAATCTTTCCATTGTATGAAATGTTCATTAAAATAGTATTAAATTGAAGCTAGTTTGACATGGTGTGTGCAGGCAACATCCGTCGTTTCCGTCGCGTGTGCGAGGTGGTGCAGGCGGCCGTGTGCCGCGCCGCCGCGCCGCACCCGCCCGAGCCGCGCGCCGCGCGCCGCACGCTGCACCCGCACCGTACGTACCTGCCAGCTCTCTCTCTCTCTCTCTTCAGCCACAGGAAGTCCACTGCTGAACACAGGCCTCCCCCAAGAATCTCAACATCGACCTGTTGGAAGCATGCAACCAGCAATTTCCCGCAAACAATCAAATTACAAAAAAAAAAACAAAGAAAAATCGTTATATCTAATGCTAGTTCAGGCTCATCCGGTACCACTGTCTCACAGGAAATCCGACAGCTCAGCAGCTGTCGCGTTTCATTGGATGAGTGAGATGGCCGGATGCCCAATACCCCTTTCCTCTTCCCATCCTTTTTCCTTCCCGCTCCCCTCCCAGTTGGTCCGGCAACACATCCATAATCCAGCGTTGTAGATGTTCACGGGCGACAGTGATCACTTACCATCAGATGACCTGTTTGCTCGTTAGCCGAACCTAAGCTATAAAAAATATAAGTGCAATTTTTTATTATCCTTACTTACTCAGCTTCTCACATATATAGGTAAATTAACTACTTACCATCTACTTTAAAATAATAATAAACCTGTTAGTCCATATTCCCCAGTTCAACTGGAACTAATTCACAACCCCATATTCTCCGTTTCAGCCGGCAACGAGATCCCGGACAGTCCGGAGACGCCGCACCAGCAGTCGGACCACGACAGCGACTCCTCCGTGTTCGACACCGTCAAGAGCCCCACCAGCCACACGTCCATAGACCAACTGGACCAGGTGAGACAGCTTAGATACTAGCACTGTATTGTTATATAACAGTATTCTGTCTTCATACAAGCGTTTGGAACATGAGTCATACCTACGCGCCCCGAGTTCGGTACACACTCGGTACACAACAAGTCGCGAATGTATGTCGCCGCTGCACTGGACGAACGGGAATATTTTTAATTATACTTTTTATCAGAATGTGGATGTTTTTATACAATTAAATTTAGCAATAAAGCTTTTCGTATGTCTCAGTCGAGACGCAAATGTTTTTCAGTTCCAAGTTTATAAGGGTGGTATTTTTATTAAATGTAATAAGAATAAAACACAACATTGAATTTTATTGAACACTTTCTATTTCATTCACAACGAATTTCATTTTTTAAGTCTACAAATACAATATTTACAAAAAAGTATACCGAACTAGAAAAAGGTCAAGCAAATAGATGAAATTAAAATACTATGTCCAGGCAGCCCTATCGCGTGTCTGCTTGCTGCGCAGCAGTAGGTAGTTATTTCAAGGACGGGGCCAAGTCACAATACTGTTAGATATAATTACCGTGTTAGTACACACAGTAACAGGGCAATTGCGCGACGCGCTTGGGCGGCCTCTCGCGTGTGTTGTTTTGGCGCGACTCCTGCGCCGACGGCGTGGGTTGTGTTAGAGCGAGACGGAGGATCACACCTTCCCGACCACGCATGATTTAATAAGCCCGATGTCTGCGCCGGGAAATGTGTTCGCGTTACATCTGTTATTTTTGTTATGATAAGTTTTGTGTAAAGGTCCGTTTTCCTCTGGTACTTTCAGTTTTTTGTAGTTTTTCTTATTTTTCTGCTTTTTGTTTCATTTTTAGTTGTGTAAAATGACGTTATTTGCTTTTTTTCTGTAATGTGCTTTATATTATATTTAAATATACTGATATCCAATTCAATCCATCAGCTAAAGGAAGTCCACTGCTGAACATAGGCCTCTCTTAATGTCCTCTCCCGCGCTCGTAAACCCGCTTGCCAAGCGTGGCGAGTATCGGCAAAACCTTCAATGAAAATACTGATAAATCTTAATGTAATTTTTGATTTTGGGTTTTATGGGACCAAAAGTCTCCTATATATTCTGACGACGACACAAGACCTGTACTACGGGGTCAGGACTACGACTGTTGGCTGTATTTATATATGTATGTATTTATTATTTCAGAACGGTACTCATCCGCTTGGATCCAGTTCTTCCGTTACGAGCGGGTCCAGCGGTTACAAGGTGAGTGCTAGATGAACAGTCACATAGTCCTGACCCCAAAGTACCAGTCTTGTGTCCTTAGAAAGTGGGGGACTGTTTGGCCTCTTAACCATGGCCCATTATAGTTAGTGGGTCAACTCATTCCAGTAAATGTAGTGGAAGACTGCATGAAATTTGCATCATAAATTCCCTATTCTCAAATTTGGTTGTCCAGCTCGTGTTAGATCATTAAATAAAGAAATAAATGCACCCAACAGTCACATACATAGTCCTGACCCCACTTTAAGATCAATTAAGTCTTGTGTCGTGGGTATCAGACACTACGAGCGACTTTTCGGTCTCACAAACACCCAGACCCGAGGTAAATACTTGTGAGCTTCACAGCTGTCTCGGTGCGGGGATCGAACCCGCGGCCTCTCGTTTCACAGCCGGCGCCTAACTAACCGCGCCACGGAGGCCGTCTTTAAAACTGGATTTTTACCAGGCATGAAAATAGACTCATTCTAATAATGTTTCACCAGTAAGTAGTCAACGTTTTCAACGACCCCATCATCACGCATGTTAGGACGGAATAATACTTGGTTGTCTATGGAAGGTACCTCTAAGGTTGTCTGTGGTAACTCTGCCCACCCCAATACAGACGTGAGTGTATAGATATTTCGAAAACGACGGGTTTCAATACAAACCGTTCATCTCTTCTTCCATTTCTAAAAATCCTTAATGGGTGCTTACAACATAAAATTCATCAACAGCTTTTCCCGTTTATAGCCCCAGATATATAGTCCCATAGATGAATCAAGACAAGTTATTGTATTATTGTGATAATGTTTCAGACGTCGCGACGGCGCGTGGAGCCGGCGTCAGCGTCCTTGGACCACGAGATCATGAGCTGTGGAAGAGACTTACCTGGTCAGTTAATAGCTATAATATCGCTTTCATTTAATTTACTTTTGCAGTAGATCAGAGTCACTGGGAACACTGCGGGCGCGGTGCGCCCTGACTTGTAACGGCTCTGAGACGAACGACAGAGCCTCGTCTCTGTCATGCCCGTAACACCTAAAAGGGCGTCCAAAATAGCCGAATGTGGGGTTCATCCGGGCCCCACATCAAAGAAGGACCAGCAATGGTTGTGCGCGGGGCGGTTACGCGGACGTAAATCGGGGTGCCTTTCACCCTGGGATGTCCGGTGCCGCCCACAATGCGTGTGACGGTTTTCAAGAGGTTTTTAGTCAGTATGCTGGCGTAGGCTTAGTAGGGACCCAGTTCTTTATTATGCATTATTTCTCATGTCACAATAGAAATTTTCACAATAGAAGTTTCTATAATTTATGCGCGTACTAATTTTCTCTCTGCACTATCCAAAGGTCGACTGGCAGAGAATGCCTCACACATTTAGTCCGCCTTTATACTCTGTATGTAAATAAATAAAATAAATAAATGTAGATGGGCTATTTAATTCCAGCTGTCAAAATGCAAAGATTCGTTCATTTTCTTTGTTGCTCAACAAGTAAATAATTTAAGCATTTTAATTTCCCTAACAACAAAATACACTAAACTTGAAAAACACTTTAATCTCTTTCTAAATATTCCTACAGAAATTCAATAAAAGTTTATAATACCGAACAATGTATACTTGACTGCCTCGGTGGCGTAGTTGTACCACGGTATGGTTACAAAACTGAGGTCTCGGGTTCGAATCCCGCGTCGGGCAAAGTGATATTGGATTTTTCTATTCATTATCAGCCCGGTGTCCGGAATTTGTGCCCGATATGGCGATAGGCTCGCCTATCACATCATGGAGTGAAACTGCCTACCCCTTCTGGTAAAAAGGCGTGATGTTTATGTAATGTATACTTCTAGGCACGAACACAAAGCGCTCGTCCTCCGAGTGCCGCGAAGCCTCATCCTCCCCTCGGCGCGGGCTGGACGCGCGCGACTCCGTAAAGGACGCGCTGCGTCGCAACTCCTCGCTGCGAGACACGCGCCGCGACCGCGAGCCCAGCGCGCCACCCGCGCCCGCCACCTCCGTCGCGTGAGTCCCGGCCTCCCCGCACATGGAGATAAGTAGGTGACGCGAGTCTCAATGTATCAAAATTGAGTGAAAACCCGAGCAAAGTTACTAATGTAGCTCGTATAAGTCGCGTGAGCCCCGGTCTCCCCACAGGCTTGGAGGTAGATAAATGACGCGAGTTCTGACTTATGTATTGTGAAGACAAAATCTGAGTTAAAAGCAAGCGTGAGCCCCTGTCTCCCCGCAGCTCTATACAGACATGAAGTTAAATAGATGACACAAGTCCTATCAACTAATCATAGCAGGTTTTCGCCTCGGTCGCGTGGGCCCCTGTCTCCCCTCAACAGCTACAACAGTGGTTTAATAATTAAATTATATGCTTGCCTAAAATCCATTTAAAGAACTATATTTTGAAGAACTTGATATTCGGGTTGTAATAAAAAAAAAGCCGGAACGCGATTAATTTAACATCTTTTTAGTAAACCAAGCTTACTTTGAACGCATGAAGCGTATACTCGCGCCATCTATTTAAACTTAAGTCTGATTCATATCCAACAGTCATATATACCAAATACCGAGAGACTGACCTCACCCGAGACAAATATATGAGACAGAAATCCTTGTCTCGAGGTCGAAACGGCCTCTCGTCTCACAGCTCTCAATTGCCACAGCGTAACCTGCGGTAAAGTTCCAATTGTTATTTGTATAGGAAATTGTGTAAATGTGTAACTTAACGGGACTTTTCTGTATCATGAATCTTCGCTTATATGTAAAGTTTATATGCCATAATGCTGTGCGTCTATTGATAGCGGATTAGATTTCCCATGACGCCCCCAATGGACGGCCAGCATTAGCCGGCAAACGAACCAAACTAGCGAGGGTGTGACTAAACATTAATATATGATTGTTGTGTATAAATATAATTTACAAAATATTTTTACAAAATGGCCGCCAGCCGCCATGTTTCGTATAGAAATGTAAAACAAATGCTAATATAGAAATCTGTGAACATGTATTCGATAATTTTCGCGCACCAAGCGTATGTAAATTAGAAAAAATAATTGTCAATCGATCGCGAGATGTTAGGTATTGAGCACAAATTAAAAAATTGGTATAAAAATTAGATCTGACCCGTACTTCCAAAGTTTTAAAATTACCAAAAAGATAGACTTCACTAAAGCTTCCTAATCGACACCATTTTTGGGATTATGTATAAAAATATCGGTATGATGTACTTCCATTGTCGTGTGCGTGCGGGGGTGTTTTTTAAAACTATTATTTAAAAAAATGTTTTTAATTTTGCAAAAAAAAAAAATGTTATCAATTTTTTTGCCCTTGAAATTGTTATCTATGACTTTAAGATGTATTTTTTATATTTAGTCACAAAAAACATCATATAAGTGTTATTTTTATTGTTTTCTCGAAAATGATGTTTTATTTTATCCTTTTATATGATACTAAAAAAGTTTTTTTAAAATTCTATTATTGTCTATATACGAGTAGAAGTTATTAAAACACCCCCGACTAGTATAAAAATGCTACCCGTTGAATGAGTAAACAAATTATTAGCGGAAAAAAATAACTTTTTTTTATAGCTGTATTTATAGTAAGCTTGTACTGTACGTGTTTAAAAAATATATGAAAAAAAAATAAAACGAAACCGGCCATGTATTTTAAAATAATAAAAAAACGCTACCCACATGTACTGAATATGCTATATAGACTAAGTGCGAATCGAAAAATGTATGTATGCCTGTATTTTTGCAAAAAAAAAATATTATTAAAAATATTGGTCTCTACTGCCGTGTATGCTTGGTAGGTTGTTGTCACCGGGTGATACTGAGCGGTACTGAGAGCTACTGGGTGTTACTGAGTGTCACTGGGTGGCTGCGACGCATGGTACTGGGTGACAATTATATACAGGATGTTAATTAAATATTAATTATAACGTTTCATTTACCTTTTTTTTGAGCCACTCTGCTATATGTAAGGAACCCAATTCTACTATTAAATGCATTATTAATTACTTAATCAACTTATTATAACATTGTCCCGTTGATAAGCAAGAAGTAAAAATGTAGAGGTTTTAGGCCTTAGTCCAATCAAATTAAACAAAAATGTATTAAAAAACTTCACATCCCTTTGAAATTCTTATAGAAAATTCTGTGGTATTCAGGTTTCGTCACAATGTTTTCTATTTATTGCTAATTTACTATCAATGCTGTATCTATAGCATTACATATCGCATTTTTCTAACAGTCTTTGCTGGGTAAAAGTCATATCTCGTCATAATAATCCAACCGGTAAAATACGTCCAAATTGTCTAGTTTTCAGCCAGCCTTGACGTTTTTATCCGTCCTTAGGCTTCTACACGGCTTCGATCCGAATGTATTCAGCTAAATCCGCCCAGATTACTAAAGATTTTCAGTACACACTAGCCTAGTTTCAGGAGAATCCCATATCAAGACTATATACCTATTAGACTGTCCTATGCTGGGATAAACAGTGACTCCGACTCATAAACTTTGCCCGACTAGATTCATTAGGCGCAATTGCACAAACTAACTTCGCCTATAACTTTGACTTTGATGTCATCGCCATATTTTGACACGTGACATTGCTAATGTATGGGATTGACGTTTTCAAAGTTAAAGTTATAGGCAAGGTTAGTTTGTGCAATTGGCCCTTAGTATACTCAAGACTGAGTTTTGAAGTCGCTCGGAAACTTAAGTCTTAGACTCAATAACTACAATATGCAAAAGTTTTTGTTTTATTTAGTTAGCATCCTGTATTCTATATAGTGTTATATTTATATTTAACAGCTGACGAGGACTTGGAATTTTTATTTTGTAATTATTCGTTTTTTTTAAATTCCTCCATCATGAAAAAGCCAGATACGCTACCGGGCAAAAAATATACAGTCGTGTGATATTTCGTAATTTTTTTTTCTTACTATAAGTTAATGCGTTAACGTACACAGATAAATATTTGTAGAAGTTTTATTTCAGTAACAATAAATATCAATTGTATTTATATACACACAAAAACTACAATAATTGTATATATTTATCTGGTATTTTTCACTCAGTAGCGTATCGTATGTAAAGAATTTCCCAATATTGAGATGGCTGAAAAAAGTTTAATGACCTGTGTAATTTGACCTTTTTGTTAAAACATTGAAATGTACATGTTTTCTCTTCGCCTTTCATTCCAAAATAGCATTTTTATTGTTATAAATATTTTGATTAGTTAATGTCAATTGAATACTCATCTAGATTGTTCTACTTCACGCCACATCTACGTATGGTCGGCAGAAACTCAATAGTTTTATCGTTAAACTGTATCAACTACTTAATAGGGATGTTTCCAATATTTATTTTGTGTAGTATTTCATGATCACCGCATAATATCGTTTATTACAAACATTAATTTTAAATAGAATGAAATTGGGTCTTACAATGATTGAGTTATTTTTTTAGTAGTGCAGTGGGGACACTCTCTTTCTTTTTCGCACCCACACGCCTTTTGGAAGATGACGTCAAAGGACGGTAATTGCATCCTTTTCTGTTACTCCTACCAGCAAATTTTAAATAAGTGTAACTTTTTAGTTTTAAAACATTCTTCTTGTGTGCGATTTTGCATAAATTTACCTTTTGATATAAATAATAAAAAAGAGTTAACATCCCTATTAAGTTCAAACTTGGTAATTAAATCCAAAATATGAAGGTTTAGCTTCACTAAACCGATTTATATACTTATATGTTAAACTTATATTCATTGGGATTATATTAGAAATGACATCGCGTACAAAATCTCCGCGATGTTTGTACCAGCCAGCACTACGGGGACTGAGCAAGAGGCAACATAGTGTTTGCGTAGGAGTGAATGAAATAGCAATAGTACCGCTCTGTTACAGTTTGATCGTGGTGTCTTTTCTGATATATTTCAATGTATTAGTTAATTTAATACCATTGTTAGATAGTCAAAATTGTATATTGTATACTTTAGGTGCTTTTTTGTATGAAATTTTAATAACAACATACGAAACGGTTTGAATAGAACTTTCTCGATTGTATTATGATTAATCAAGCTGTATTGTCTTATCCAAATATCTTTTCTACGAAAATAACTTGACCTTAATAAAAAAAGTTTTTTCTGATTGAATTTCAAAGTTCATTTCACCAATTTAGAAATTGATTATTAATTTAATATTAAAATTATTTTATTTTCAGTAGTCAATTTATATCGCAAAACTATATTACCTGAGCTTCAACATATCATCCACTAATATAAAACTATAATTAAAAATGTATAAAACTCGTATAAGTCAAGGTCATTTAGCGACCTTGACATTGGGTGAGGTCAAGGTCACTGCGACCTTGACGTTGTATAAGGTCATATAAGAATTGGCCCGCTGAAATTGTGTTCAATGAATAGCATTAGTTTTATTTTTACGTTGTAACAATATACATATGATTGATAAAAGTTAATGACCTTAACATAACAAAGTTCATAATATTTATTAATATTTAATATGTACAGTTATATTTTAATTTATGTTTGACAATGTAATACTCAGAGAATACTCGTATCAAAAATCTAATCATTTTAAAAAATACTGTACTGTACTGTAATGGATATTAAGTTGTTATATTTAACCACCAATAGTCATTTTGTTGTATTAAAATGAGTGAATGTTGCCTATAATGTACGGTTGTTAACAAAATGGGCGGTTCATTGTAATAGGAGACACTAAAATAAAAGTTCTGGCTCGAATAAAGCCCCATTAACACGGGGAGAGTTTCTCGCGGCGAGAATCGTATGCCATTATCGGATGACATAACCGCCATAGGTTATCGTGTTCTGACAATGTTTACACGATGCAACTTTTTATATCCTTACGATAATAGTATCTTTGAGGCGAGAAACTCTCCCCGTATAAAACTCTCCCCCCGAAAACTACGTTTACATCATCTTTAGCAGGAAGTCCACTGCTTATCATGGCCCTTTCAAGAACTTCCACAGGAACTAAAAACCTATATAAGGTATTTTGTTATGAGAAACCTATCTGGGCTTAAAACGTAAAGATTTACCCGCAGTAGAACTCTTTTTCCAAACGTTATTATTTTTAAAACAAGACTGTATGTTGATATTATTGTTAAAAGGAATGTTAGTTAAATTCTTTAGAGCCCTTTTTTATTTTATATGATGACTTAGTTTTTTATCAGTCAGCTGTCATGTGAGTGTCTCCTTCAATCATTGAATTATATTTTTTTATTTTAGTGAATCAAATCGCTTCGTTTAGGTACCCTGTTATAAATATATGTTAATAAAATGTGTAATTTTGTACGGAAGTATATTTTAAGTGTTGTAAGGTTTATCTTTTGTATATTTCAAGGTCAAGGTCACGCTGTGAAATGTACTATAGGCCAATTACTTACACGCCGGTTGTATTATGAATTGTGGGTATTAATGACCTTTATGTTTTTTCCTTAATAGTCAATGTTAAATATTTTAGTTGACGATATTTGTTTCCTTGACCTCGATATTTAAGGTCAAGGTCATGTTAAATGTCAAGGTTACCGGTGGTAACCTTTGCATTAAGTATCAAAAATACTTGTAAATTCTGATACAATCGGCCAATATAACTTATTAGAAACTTTACAACGATTCCCAGACTAATTAAGAATTTAGGTCCCATTGGATCTATTGCTGGAACAAATGTTTGGTCTAATAATCCAATAATCTAGTATGAAATTAAGTCCAATATTGGTGACAAATGTTGGTCCAAACGGAATCGTTGTGAAATTTCCCGCTTATTAAGTGTTCGTGTTGTGTAATATACCGCGAGGTTGGCGTGTTGGATGTTGGCCTCGCGTTGGCCCCGCGGAGTTGTAAATGACTTGGTTAAGTAACGCTATGCTATACCCATACTGTAACTGCTTAAGGACCTTATCGGTTAATATTGAAGAAAAGTAATAAATTAATAAAAATATTTGGCCTTTTTTCATTACCTCTGTGTGAACAAAGGATGCGTTTGGGCGCCCGTTTTCAGAAGTAAAAGGACATTGCAGACTTTGTTTTAGTTTTTTTATTGTATTTCATACGGGATATATCAAGACAATACCGAAAACGAAGCCAGGTGGTAGTTTTAGTGACTACAGACACGATGCAACTAAAAATTTTCCAACGATTTTTATGGAATGTTTTAAATATCATTGTGTTTGGGTGGTTAATACAACAATTATTATTTAAAGATTTGCGTACTAAAGCGTCTTTAAAAATAAATGGGTGTACATTATTTTTTTAAGGAAAATGTATGTATTTACCACCGAAATACAATAATAGGAAAAAAATATAAAAAAATCGTCGCTTTTTTTGCCAAAATTTTAGTTGCATTGTGTCTAGTCACTAACCTTTAACCTTTCACTAACCTTTTTTTAACTAAACTACCACCTAGCTTTGTTTCCGGTAGCAGTCTTTATATATCCTGTATTCATTTGAACGGTAGAAAGCTGGTTTAATGAATCAAATCATACAAACAATATATATTATGTACTAATATGATGAATCTGAAATATTTCTTTGTTACATTGCGTCCATCTCTGAAACTATCGCGTGTATTGGAACATTTATTTTTGCAACATCTATGGGCAAAAACAAAAAAAGGGGGTTAAAGCTTGCCAAAAATCTCGTTCATTGTCGTTATTTAAAAGTCGACAAAAATCTCATAATATATAGTACATTCTTAATATTCTCGTTGGTTTAATGTACAATATGACCGGATGTTTGAAAAGAAATTAAACTTTGCTACTCATCTAAAAATCCATAAAAGAAAAAAAAAAACAATAAATTTCTTAAAAATAATGACAATTGTATCCAGACAATTCAAGACGAATTATTAGTAAATTCAAATAAAAATATTTTTCTAGTTAACATTTCCGATCTTATATTTCTATAGCAATAACTTTCAATTGAGGGTAGTTAGTTATCTTTCGCCTTCTCGCAGATAGTTCAGTCTCGTGAAAGATATTAAGCAAGTGGGAAGTGGGACGTGTACCACTGCTGTAGTTGGAAAAAATAGTGATTTTGAAGACTGTTTAGGGTGATGTTAAAGCCTGTTAAAGATTAAATTCGGTAGTGGCGTGGACAATCTGGTGTTTAGAGTTGAAATCCGATAATATTTTCGTCAGTGGCCGGCAGTTTCGAGAGCAGAAATTTGGTGAGTCGTTTAGATTTAAATGGGTCCTATTATGTGAAGTTTCGTACTTAAATGTAAAAATTATTTGATTCGTGGTGCTTCACAGCTGGCTTCTCTGGCTGTAAGTCTTTTTTTTAGGTTATTCACCTCTTTAGTTCATTGTTTTTATCACCCGCTACACAAAAAAAATGTCACAAATTGGCTCCAGTGCACGTGGTGGCAATTGGCATATAATATGAAATTATAATATCTAGATATCTGTCTCTTGCCGGTCGATACAATTATGCCGGCTTAGTGGATACCAGTTATAGATTATGATTATATTATTTCAATAGCGTTTGAGTATTCGGGTGTAAGCATATTTATTTGAAATACTGGTTTCGTAGTTTCTGATACACGACAAGACTCGCTCTTAGTGTGGGGTCACGACTATGTATCTGACTATTGGGCGTATTTATTTATTTAAATACCCCCGATACTTAGGAAATTATCCAGCTTAACTACTCCTTGCATCGTTCTCCTCAATTCTGAGGGTTCGTGACCTCCTCACATTAGCTTTCATCGTACAATGTCACGCCATCTATCTCGAATGTTCTGTGAACATGTGTGTCTGTGACAATGTGAACTGTAGCTTAACTAATCTTATTCAAAAGTGACGGTTATTCGAAATATAAACTTTTTTTTGTTGCATAGGTCCGGCAAACGAGCAAACAGGTCACCTGATGGTAGGTGTTCACTGCCGCCCATAAACATCCACAACGCTGCACAACAACATCCACGCACCTGCAAGCTCTGGTACGAACTCCTTGCTTCGACGTTCCCTAAGCGCTATGACCTTTTTAAGCAAGTTTCGGTTCACCATCTTTACGGTAGGCAGCGAAGTGATTGTGCCAGACCCCTGGTATTATGAAGGTGAGCGCCGGTGACCACTTACCATCAGGCGAGACGCGAGCTCGCCTGCCTGCTAGAGGCCAATAAAAAAAGAAATAAGAGGCATTATGAGTGGTTCGTTTATGAGCAGAGATTAAAAAAAGAACTGAAATTAAATTAATAAATTTTAAACTATAGGATAATTCGATATACTTTTATACTTAAAAAGCGCCATTTACATGAGGAGATTTCAGATATTTTTGATGATAGATCGAGATATTTTTATATTTGTTTCTCCCCTATACCATGGAGAACTAAGTTAAGCCCATTTACACAGGGATAATCCCTCGCCTCGAAGATACGATTATCGTAAGGATATAAAGAAGTTGCATTGTGAAAACATTGTCAGAACTCAGAACACGATTCTCTATGGCGGTTATGTCATGCGATAGTCGCATACGATTCTCGCGGCGGGAAACTCTCCTCGTGTAAATGACGCTTTAATCGTAACCATCTTATAATATAGTGATTCTAGTTCCGCATGAAAAATAGATAGATATGTTTTTTATAATTATTTAAAGCATTTTTATAAAAACCAAAAAAAAGACGAGAAAGATTTTTAACAATTCTCCCAGAGGTAATCGATTACTATTTAGTGTTTTCTTCAGACTATAAGGCTTAATTGCACAAACTAACTTTGCCTATAACTTTGACTTTGACAATGTCATCTCCATACATTTGACACGTATTTGACATTGCTAATGTATGGGATTGACGTTTTCAAAGTTGAAGTTATGGGCAAAGTAAGTTTGTGCAATTGGCCCTAAGAAGTGGGACGTATTCTCGTTTATAGTTAAAGATCGTCGATATTTTGGCGTCCGAATGCGTTGTCATGGTGTTGTCAAAATATTAGGAACAGTTTTTCTCTCTTCATTTTATTATACGAGTATTGGATATGTTAATACTATTATATTACAAGTATAAATGCTTGTTAATATTAGGACATATTATATCTCAAACAATGCGTTAAATACATACTTATTTTTTTATTTTAATTGTAGTTCCATATTTCGCCACATGCCATTAGAATTTTGATGAAGTTTACAGCTTGATTGACATTTTCAATTTTAGTGTCGGGAAAGTCAAGTCTGCCAAGTGTGAATATAATCAATTCGGGTAGAAATCGTTGTAATTGCAAGTTGCAGATATTTACTTACTAATAAAATATGTTGGTCTAAGAGCCGGTGAATATCGATCTTCGCCCATCTTATAACCAGATGAGACATACAGGGTATATCAAGACTGCTACCGAAAACGAAGCCAGGTGGTAGTTTTAGTGACCCCAGACACGACGCAACTAAAAATTTTGGAAAAAACGCGACGATTTTTTTGTAATGTTTAAAATATAATTGTTTGGTTGGGATATCCATAATTTTTGCTAAATTTATAATTTAAAGCCTTGCGTACTATAACGTTTTTAAAAATAAAAGGATGTTATTTTTTTTTTTTAGGAAAATGTGTATTTACCACCCAAATACGATATGAAGAAAATTACAAAAAACATAGTCGCTTTTTTTGCACAAATTTTAGTTGCATCATATCTGTAGGCACTAAAACTACCACCTGGCTTCGTTTTCGGTAGCAGTCTTGATATACCCTGTATTTTTCAATAGCCATGAAAATTTATCGATAGGCAAGTTATCATAGGCATGTTTGTTAATTAATAATATTTGTTAAAAACTATGTCTCATCTGGTTGAAGGTCGATCTGCCACGGCTCCTCTGCTATGTAATTTTAGACGCTATTTAAGCGTAAAAAGCGCTTACCATTTAGTTTTGTCTCTATTCTCCAAGGTATAGGCACAAACTGTATTAGAAATAGTGTGAAAATAAAAATGTTTTCGACTCAGAATGAAATTAAAACATCCACGTCAGTAATATTTCACGAAAAAAATATCGAATGATCATTTATTAATTTATTTTCATAATAATCACATTGGTAAACTTATCTTTTTTTGAGAGCTGAATTTGATAAATTATTTTGAATTCATTTTATTAAGATTTCACCGGGGCACAAAAAATAAAACAAACGTTAGATTTTCAAATATATTTCAGTAATCAAAATATAATAATAGGCTTACACTTGTTTATTAGTTACAAATTGTATCGACTGCGTGACCATATCAAAATTAATCGAAAGCAACGAGCGTCCCTCAACCGCTGTACAACAATTATTTACAAGCCGTTACATACGCGTAACCATCGTAAAATTTTACATCGACTCAGTGCATTATACACATTGTGACCTCGCCTTAATATTAAAAAAAAAACAAAAAAAAACGATCAAAGCATTCTTAAACTAGACGTGATTTTACTTTAACATCATGTGCACTTAACGCGTTCGTTTAAATAAATCAACTCGTGTACGCGGTATTGAGCTGTTGCTGACGTAACTCCCCGCGGTATCTCACTGCTGACGCGAAAACAGCTGACGCCAGCCCTCACCTCAGTACCGCCGAGTTAAATTCAAAAAGTGTTTGAAAACTCGTTTAATATATTCATTCGATATATCTATAGCTATTTATTATCATCGGTTTTTTTTTTAAATTAATACTTTCCCCGTGCCGTTCGACACGCGTTTACACCTTACAAAATATCGTTTAAATTTTATCCATCATTGTTCTGGTAATATAAATTATATAGCTAAATGTATGTACAAATAGTCTTTTTGGGCTACAGATTAATATTTTCAGCCTGTTCCGAAACGTTGGACGTTGGTAAAGTGGAAATAAAAATATATCTTGCATTACCGCTTAAAATTTATGAAACAGGCTTCTGAGAAATTAAATCTAAATAGGCAAGCATCGTCAATTCGCTGTGTAGATAAGAAAGGAACACAGGAAAACAAACCAGTAAAATATTCAGGAACTTGTTACTAGTGAATTTATATACATTTTTTTTTCATTTTCTTAAATTAATTATCACAAATAAAACATTTTCGCAACTATTCATTATATATGAGCAAATATAATTATTTATACTACCGTTGGTCGTTGGTTCACTGACTGGGTGATTTAAGGGGCACCGGTGACGTCATTAATTTTTATAGCTTAAAAACGACAGCGTACTATTTTTAGCTTTGATCAATTTTAACCGTGCAACACTAGCCAGTTGCTATAATTATGTCGGCCAAAAACGATTTTTTTTTCGAGTATTACAATAGAACTAAAAACTGCCTGCCATCGTGGGCTTTCGTTTCCCACCGCTGGGCAATGGGTTGCCGTGCAAGCTGCCTTTAACAATAAAACGACTAACTAGTGCACCTTAAATCGATTTTTTACGAAAAACAATTATATAAAGTGACATAGATTTATTATTTATTTCAAAAAAAGTATACAATGTATGGAATTCGTTTTAATAGTAATAAATAATAACTTCTAAGTAGCTGATTTCTACTATATAAAAGGTATTAAATAAACATGATTTTCATAAAGTATATATTTTACATTCCCGATAAAACAAGCCAGATTTATTAAAAACAGTTTTGTTGTACCTAATTGATTTTATAATACATATTGTTATATTCCCGAAGGTTTAGCATATATTATAAGAAATAACAAAGCTTCTATACATAAGATCTTGCACATTTCATTCATGATTTATGATACTTAATAGTTTTGATTTTATAAGTTATTGGACCATATTGATTGCTCAAAGCTATGTCACTCTATATAATAACTATACATGGACATACAAAATGTCTATCTAATCGTTAACATGTCATTTTACGAGCGAAAGCTTTTTGTGGACGTAGCCAAAAAAATTGAGAGGTTGATTTAAGTTTTCGGACGGAGAATATAAAAAAATAAATAAAGAAAAACATAGCTTTTGAAAGATTTTCCTGCTCACACACCCACCACTGCGACTCCTGTCAGCCAGGATCAACAGCACGCAAAGAATTGACACTGACCTCCGGAGCCTGGCGAGTCTCTTAAGCCCCATTTACACGGGGAGAGCTTCTCGCCTCGAGATACGATTATCGTAAGGATATAAAAAAGTTGCATCGTGTAAACATTTGTCAGACCACGATAATCTATGGCGGTTATGTCATGCGATAATCGCTTACGATTCTCGCCGCGAGAAACTCCGTGTAAATGGGGCTTAAGCGACGCTTTAGGGCCACTAGCTTGTCTTAAAAAACACACAAATAAACATAGCTGTCATATGATTCGTATAATACAAAAAATAGCTGTCATTGTTTTGAAAATGTTGCAGTTAAAATCATTCTTAACGCCATAGAATATATCATTATCTTATCCGTTCATTTGCACTCTCAAAGTCCAGTGCCGAACACAGGCCTCCTCAAAGACCTCTTGGGAGCTTGCGTTCCAACTTTCGCTGAAAAGATTGCAAGTAAATCTCTTGCAATTTTTATTTTTGTTGTGTACACATTTACCTATTCCCTATTATAACTTTTGCCCGTCAGACATATGTCAATCTGTCAGGTAAATCCGTTTTTGAGTCACTGTCAAGATTGTAAAACTTACCACTACTTAATGCTACCTCAATAAAATAAATAAAATTAGCAAAACATTGGCAATTAAAATAAAAAATAACGAACTTATAAACACTAGAATGAATTTCGTTGCCTTCGTTCATTCACCTCGCCCCTAAATGTGACTACGCCCACGAAAGCGTAGCTCTTTATCATTTAAGCACTCGTACAAGACTTAAGTTTAAACTAGGGACTTATTATAGGACACAAAATAAGAGATTATATGAGAATCGGTGTTTCAAAAATTTTTATACTTTATCTGCCCAGTGTCCTGAATTAAAGAAAAGCAATTTTTTTGTGTTCAATATATTTGTTAAATTTCTTTCTAATTTTATAAATAGGGGTTCCTTTCTACATATTAATAAAGAAAAGAAGTATGATTCTATCGCCAGTTTTTGTTTCGTAAATGGGTTAAAGAACACAATGGCTAGTTAAAAAACAAAAAACATTTTTTTTTCCAAAAATCTCACGGCCTATGGGTATTTCTTTGACCTATCTTATGGAACCTGTGGTAAATGACCTCAAGTGAACATTTTCGGTTTCTGACGCGCTTAAAATTCGAGACAAATGATATTTTAGTTGACAATTTAGTTGAAAAATTAAGCTTATGTATTCAGAAATATTTTTAGTCAAAAATTAATTACTCAATTTCCTAGATAAGTCCCTTTTTAAACTTAATCCTGCATTGAGAGCGCTATCTACGACTTAAGATCGTGAACACTGTTCGCGTTATTTACATCCAAACAAAATATTATACCAAATACATTTTCATACACAATTTTGAATTAATCAAATTTCATACGAATTTTGGACATTAAATATTCACCGTAGATATATTTGTTTAGATTTTTCGTAACAATTTTTATATTGACACCGGAAAAAATCAACCGGAAAATTTTAAAATTTTCCGTTTCAGTAATTCAAAGCTAATATGAGCTATTTTGGTATATAATTGGCTTAGAAACATCTAAACATATATACCTACGTATTATATAAAATTAAGTTCTATCTAAGTCGATTACTGTAAACACTTCCGGTATACATTCTTGAGCTGTTATGTGCAAACGCGCGACGCTTATGTAACATTACTTTCCGGTTTAGAGGACCGGAATTTTCCGGTTATTACTTAAAGTGTACAAAATATGTGGAAATGGCTAAAATTAATTCCGGTACAATTCCGCATTTTCCGGTAATACATTCATAATTAAACACATATTTATATTTCTAGAATTCATAATCACTGGTGAAACAGATATATACCATGATTTAAAAAACAATTGATCTATTCATACACCCATAAAAAACCGGAAAATTTACAAAAAAATACATTAAAACACCCATGTACCGTTTAAAACCAAAAAATCCGGAAAATTCCGGTCCGGACAAAAAAACATTCAAGCTTTCTCGACTGTTTTCGAGTTGTGTGGTAGGTATTACAACTGGTATCATCTGCGCGTCACCAGCAATATTAGCATCGCGTGGAGCCACGTGGTGACCGTCAGGCGAGCGCCGCCGCTGTACTTGCTGCTTTGTTCGCAGGTGCCTGCATAATCATTACAATTATTACAGTATGGTGTAGGGGTGGTAGGATTTGATGGTATTACACTGGGTAATATTAACATATTAGCATTAATTTTAAGCCACGCGTTTCTCACCACCCTAATTTAAACATCGCGTTTTTTTTTGTCAAAAAAATAGTTTTTATTTTATTTTATACAATGTTACCTAGGGTTATGTCAAACACGTAGGTTAAATTAATGCTAATTTTAAATAATATATTTTTTATTTGAATATTGCGACTAAACGGAACGATTAAACTAAATATGAATACTTTTAATATGAATATCGACCAGTATATGAATGAAACCAACGTATACATAGTCGGTTAAGAACTCATTATAGTGAGCCAAAAGTGTTGAGTTTTGGGTTCATCTGCTGTTAAGGGAGAGGGGAGATAGCAACTACATAGGAGTGACAGAGACAGAACATCTCAATATACATACCGTTGAGCGTGAGATTGTACGCCTTGTCCCCAGTGACCCCTGGGATGAGCGCGCGGTCACACGAGTGAGTGGCCGCGCTCAGGGACATGTGCTGCGTGCTGCCCAGCGTGTCTGTATGCAGGGAATTAGGTCAAGTCGTTAAATAAATACACCCAACAGTCACATACATAGTCCTGACCCTACACTAAGATAGTCTTGTGTCGTGGGTATCAGTATAGAGACTTTTCGGTCTCACAAACACCCAGACCCGAAACAAATACCTGTGGTTCACACATTTATCTCGATGCGGGATCGAACCCACGGCCTCTCGTTTCTCAGCCGGCGTCTGACCAACTGTCACGGAGGTCGTCTAAATACTAATATAAATATACAAAGGTTTTGCATATGGTGCTGGCTGGGCATTAAAGGGAATCGTATATTATCCCATGACATAACAGCCATGAGATTATCGTGTTCTGACAATGTTTACACGATGCAACTTTTTTATATCCTTACGATAATCGTGTCTTCGAGACGAGAAACTCTCCCCGTATAAATGCAGCTTCAATCAAGTCTAATGTCGTGGATCATGATTTGGTTGACGCGCGAGTAATGAACTCGCAAGTCGCAGCAAGTTTTGATTGTACTTTTAAGCAACTAACGTAGAGGACAAACTGAGGCGCAAACATACAACCACAGACAGGAGTTGAAATGATTTTGAGTCCTTTATTTCAGTTTTGTGACTACTGTCCAGTTCCGGCAGTCCTTGTGGTGTTTCAATACAGGTAGATTTCATCATCATCGTTATCAGCCATTTGCAGTCCACCGCTGGACATAGGCCTCTTCTAAGATACGCCACAGAGTCTGCTGCTTTATGCATCCAGTCGCTGCCGACCTTCTTGTGCAAGTCGTCCCGCCATCTGGCGACGAGGACGACAAACGCTACGTACATGTGAGTACTTAAAAATAAATGCATATAAAATGACATCCCACCGTTCTTCATATGCGTGATGTATATGAAGCAGAGCGCTCGTGGGTGGTGCTGGTGCGCGTGCTGCGGCGACGCCACCAGGAACCCCACGGAACCCACGCGCCAGCTGCCGTGACACGTGTATACTGCGGAACATGGTAAGTATAGTGAGATATGTAGACAGTAACCTTAGTGTGCGTGGTGGCCTGTTCACGGTGGTCGAGGGTTCAAATTCCAGGGCACACCTCTGACTTTCCGGAGTTACGTGTGTATTGATAGTCAATCACCACGCACTTTAACGGTGAAGGAAAACATCGTGAGGAAACCTGCATACCGTAGCGATTTTAAAGATTTTATACGGTATGTATGTAAGTCCGCAAACCCGCACTAGGCCAGCGTGGTGGACTATATATGGCCTAACCACTCTCAATCAATTCTCTCGATTGTAGAGTAGGCCCGTGCCCTGCAGTGGGTCGTATATGGGCTGATAAAAAAGTGAGGTATTGTATATCAGAGAAGTCAGCAGTGAGGTGTGCCGTCAGTAACACGCTTGTTTGTGAGTTACGCGGTCAGTAACTATGTATTTCTTTATATAATTCAAACCATATCTTCCGAATTGTTTATTTGAAAATAACTCGAATAACTGAATTATCTTTTTAACGTTTTCAAGTCACTCATTTAACTTGTCCAAAAAAATAAAGTTATTTTTTTAAATAAAAACTTACTTTATTCAATTATTCAAAATACAAGAAAGTGTTTCATAAATTTTAAGATAAATCTTAAGATGGTTTGATATATAACATCTTTAGATAACATATATGTTCATTTACTATTTGTTAACTACATTCTTGTATTGTATCAGCCCATACACGACCCACTGCAGGGCACGGGCCTCCTCTACAATCGAGAGTGGTTAGGCCATATAGTCCACCATGCTGGCCTAGTGCGGGTTGGCGGACTTACATACCGTAGAAATTCTTTAAAATCGCTACGGTGTGCAGGTTTCCTCACGATGTTTTCCTTCACCGTTAAAGTGCGTGGTGATTGACTATCAATACACACATAACTCTGAAAAGTCAGGGGTGTGCCCTGGGATTTGAACCCGCAACCACCGTGAACATATATATTCATATATGTTACCAGTATTAGAGCAAGAAGACTTGAAGTCGATAGTGTCCTGGCCGGCATTACACCCCAGACTGGCGCTGTGGTAGTCTCCAGACACGCACTCCGCCGCGCGGATCTCGTCGCCGTCCTGATCACCTGCAACAAGGTCATATAATATACATAAATAAATAAATACACCCAACAGCAACCTCCGTGGTTGGTTGGTGAGACGCCGGATGTGAAACAGAGGCCGCAGGTTCGATCCCCGCACCGACATGTGTGATCCACGAGTACTTTTTGAAAAGTCTCTGCTGTTAAGCTGCTTCTGATACCCACGACACGACATTCTATCTCAGTGTGAGATCAAGACTATGTAAATGCTTTGTCCTGTGGCCTTATTCATAGACAGTAAGAAACCGTATTTTAGTTATCGAGTGTTTTGTCCCTTTCGAATGACTTTTGATTTCAGTTTGAGCGAGGGAGACAAAACATTCGATAACTAAAATGAGTTTTAAACCTGTCTATGAGGTCGATAGGCTCTCGTTTCACAGCGGGTGTCTAACCAAGCGGTCACGGAGGCTGTACCGCGTAATATATTTAATTTAATAATGAATATATTAAGTAATATGTTAAATTTAATGTTTCGCTTACCTAGTGTGATTTGCTGTCGTCTCCGGCGTCTGTCCGCCAGGGAATTGACTACGGAGTACCGACCCAGGATGGGACATCGCGTCGCCGACAACGAAGTCGCTGTAACAAGTATTTTACTTTGGTGAGTATTACGTATTTGCATTTAAAAATTTGTGAGTGTGTGAGTTTGTGCGTGTGTAAATAAGAGTGTGTGTGTGTGTGCGCACGTAGGCAGGTGTGAGAGTGTGAGTGTGCGCACGTGCGCATGTGTGTGAGTGTGAGTGTGCGTACGTGCGCGTGTGTGAGAGAGTGTGAGTGTGCGTACGAGAGCGTGTGTGAGAGTGTATGAGTGTGCGCACGTGCGCGTGTGTGAGAGAGTATGAGTGTGCGCACGTGCGCGTGTGTGAGAGAGTATGAGTGTGCGCACGTGCGCGTGTGTGAGAGAGAGTGAGTGAGCGTACGTGCGCGTGTGCGAGAGAGTATGAGTGTGCGCACGTGCGCGTGTGTGAGAGAGTATGAGTGTGCGCACGTGCGCGTGTATGAGTGTGAGTGTGCGTACTTGCGTGTGTGTGAGAAAGTGTGAGTGTGCGCACGTGCGCGTGTGTGTGAGTATGAGTGTGCGCACGTGCGCGTGTGTGAGAGTATGAGTGTACGATCGTGCGCTTGTGTGAGAGTGTGAGTGTGCGTACGTGCGCGTGTGTGAGTGTGAGTGTGCGCACGTGCGCGTGTGTGTGAAGGTTCGCACGTGCGCGTGTGTGTGAGTGTGAATGAGTGTATGTGAGTGTGCATGTGTGTGTGTGAGAGAGTGTGAGTGAACGCACGTGCGCGTGTGTGTGAGAGTATGAGTGTACGCACGTGCGCGTGTGTGTGAGAGTATGAGTGTGCGCACGTGCGCGTGTGTGAGAGAGTATGAGTGTGCGTACGAGCGCGTGTGAGTGAGAGTGTTAGTGAGCGTACGTGCACGTGTGTGTGTGAGTGTGAGTGTGGCGCACGTGCGCGTGTGTGCGAGTATGAGTGTACGCACGTGCGCGTGTGTGAGAGAGTGAGTGAGCGTACGTGCGCTTGTGTGAGAGTGTGAGTGTGCGTACGTGCGCGTGTGTGAGTGTGAGAGTGCGCACGTGCGCGTGTGTGTGTGCGCACGTGCGCATGTATGACTGTGAGTGTGCGCACGTGCGCGTGTGTGAGAGAGTATGAGTGTGCGCACGTGCGCGTGTGAGTGAGAGATGTGAGTGTGCGTGTGTGAGTATGAGTGTGCGCACGTGCGCGTGTGTGAGAGAGAGTGAGTGAGCGTACGTGCGCGTGTGCGAGAGAGTATGAGTGTGCGCACGTGCGCGTGTGTGAGAGAGTATGAGTGTGCGCACGTGCGCGTGTGAGTGAGAGATGTGAGTGTGCGTGTGTGAGTATGAGTGTGCGCACGTGCGCGTGTGTGAGAGAGAGTGAGTGAGCGTACGTGCGCGTGTGCGAGAGAGTATGAGTGTGCGCACGTGCGCGTGTGTGAGAGAGTATGAGTGTGCGCACGTGCGCGTGTGTGAGAGTGTGAGGGTGCGCACGTGCGCGTGTGTGTGAAGGTGCGCACGTGCGCGTGTATGTGAGAGTGTGAGTGAGTGTAGGTGAGTGTGCATGTGTGTGTGTGAGAGAGTGTGAGTGAACGCAAGTGCGCGTGTGTGAGAGTGTGAGTGAACGCAAGTGCGCGTGTGTGAGAGAGTGAGTGAGCGTACGTGCGCTTGTGTGAGAGTGTGAGAGTGCGTACGTGCGCGTGTGTGAGTGTGAGAGTGCGCACGTGCGCGTGTGTGAGAGAGTATGAGTGTGCGCACGTGCGCGTGTGTGAGAGAGAGTGAGTGAGCGTACGTGCGCGTGTGCGAGAGAGTATGAGTGTGCGCACGTGCGCGTGTGTGAGAGAGTATGAGTGTGCGCACGTGCGCGTGTGTGAGAGTGTGAGGGTGCGCACGTGCGCGTGTGTGTGAAGGTGCGCACGTGCGCGTGTATGTGAGAGTGTGAGTGAGTGTATGTGAGTGTGCATGTGTGTGTGTGAGAGAGTGTGAGTGAACGCACGTGCGCGTGTGTGAGAGTGTGAGTGAACGCAAGTGCGCGTGTGTGAGAGAGTGAGTGAGCGTACGTGCGCTTGTGTGAGAGTGTGAGTGTGCGTACGTGCGCGTGTGCGAGAGAGTATGAGTGTGCGCACGTGCGCGTGTGTGAGAGAGTATGAGTGTGCGCACGTGCGCGTGTGTGAGAGAGTATGAGTTTGCGCACGTGCGCGTGTGTGAGAGAGTGAGTGAGCGTACGTGCGCTTGTGTGAGAGTGTGAGAGTGCGTACGTGCGCGTGTGTGAGTGTGAGAGTGCGCACGTGCGCGTGTGTGAGTGTGCGCACGTGCGCATGTATGACTGTGAGTGTGCGCACGTGCGCGTGTGTGAGAGAGTATGAGTGTGCGCACGTGCGCGTGTGTGAGAGAGTATGAGTGTGCGCACGTGCGCGTGTGTGAGAGAGAGTGAGTGAGCGTACGTGCGCGTGTGCGAGAGAGTATGAGTGTGCGCACGTGCGCGTGTGTGAGAGAGTATGAGTGTGCGCACGTGCGCGTGTATGAGTGTGAGTGTGCGTACTTGCGTGTGTGTGAGAAAGTGTGAGTGTGCGCACGTGCGCGTGTGTGTGAGTATGAGTGTGCGCACGTGCGCGTGTGTGAGAGTATGAGTGTACGATCGTGCGCTTGTGTGAGAGTGTGAGTGTGCGTACGTGCGCGTGTGTGAGTGTGCGCACGTGCGCGTGTGTGAGAGAGTGTGAGAGTGCGCACGTGCGCGTGTGTGAGTGTGCGCACGTGCGCATGTATGACTGTGAGTGTGCGTACTTGCGTGTGTGTGAGAAAGTATGAGTGTGCGCACGTGCGCATGTGAGTGAGATGTGAGTGTGCGTACGTGCGCGTGTGTGAGAGAGTGTGTGTGCGCACGTGCGCGCGTGTGAGAGAGTGTGAGTGAGTGTATGTGAGTGTGAGTGTGCGTGTGTGAGTGTGAGTGTGCGCACGTGCGCGTGTGTGGGAGAGTGTGAGTGTGCGTGTGTGAATGTACGCACGTGCGCGTGTGTGAGAGTGTGAGTGAGTGTATGTGAGTGTGAGTGTGAGTGTGAGTGTGCGCACGTGCGCGCGTGTGAGAGAGTGTGAGAGAGTGTGAGTGAGTGTGTGTGAGTGTGAGTGAGTGTGAGTGTGAGTGAGTGTGAGTGTGAGTGTGAGTGTGAGTGTGCGTGTGTGAGTGTGAGTGTGCGCACGTGCGCGTGTGTGTGAGAGTGTGAGTGTGCGTGTGTGAGTGTACGCACGTGCGCGTGTGTGAGAGTGTGAGTGAGTGTATGTGAGTGTGAGTGTGCGAGTGTGAGTGTGAGAGAACGCACGTGCGCGTGTGTGTGCATGTATGTGCGTGCGTGATTTCCCCTGACTGTCTGTGTGTATGTAGATATAGTTACCGATGAGCGTGAGCGGCGGCGGCGCGCGGTGGTGCGCGCAGGCGTCGGCGGGCGCGTCGTGCAGCGCGCCGCCCAGCGCCGCCTCCAGCACGCCGCCCGCGCGCCACTCCACCACCACGCACACGTGCCCCGACTCACTGCACCACCACACCACATTGTAACCACCGTAACGGTCTCTTCAAACGGACAACTTAAGCGCCATTCACACGAGGAGAGTTACCTATTACTCGACATAACCGTCATAGATTATCGTGTTCTGACAATGTTTACACGACGCAACTTTTTTATATCCTTACGATAATCGTATCTTAGAGGCGAGGTACTCTACCGTGTAAATGGCGCTTTACTCCAAAACTTAACATTTAATAAACGTATTATTATCTATTATCAATTGTTTTATTTGATTAATTTGCGTGTTTAAATCCGCTATCGTTCAAGACTGCTCGTTCCAGGACAAGAATTGTTTATTATTTTGTGGCAATGAATGACTCGCGAGCATGCCATTCGCCTGATGGTAAGCGATACGACCGCTCAATGACAGTAGCAAAACAAAACACCATGAATTACAAAAGCAATGTTTGGTATTCCACTGCGCTCGCCATCCTGAGACATAAGATGTTAGGTCTCATTATGTCCAGTAGTTACGCTGGCTACAATGTCCTTCAGACCGGAACACAACAATGCGTTGGGTGTATTTATATTTATTATTTATTTATTACAAAATGCCTCACCATCCCTTAGTGACGTGCGCGACCAGTTTGATGTACTTCTTGTCCTTCTGCTCGAGTATGGAGTGGCAGACCAACCGCTTCTCCTCGAACGAACCGTCCTCGTTCATTATCTGAAAAAATATACAATATTAATCCTATCCAATCCATCAGCCCAAAGGAAGTCCACTGCTGAACATAGGCCTCTCCCAATTTATTTATATATAATATTGACAGCCTCCGTGGCGCAGTGGTTAGACGCCGGCTGTGAAACGAGAGGCCGCGGGTCCAAACCCCGCACTGAGATAAATATTTGTGAGCCCACAAGTATTTGTCTCGGGTCTGGGTGTTTGTGAGACCGAAAAGTCTCTCGTAGCTTCTGATACCCACGACATAACACTTAATTGATCTTAATGTGGGGTCAGGACTATGTATGTGACTGTTGGGTGTATTTATTTAATATTAAGATGTCTATTGCTATTACTACCAAGGCGGATCTTGGCTCTGGCCGACACAACGCCTAAGCAGAATGATAGATGGTGTGGCGTACCTTGAGCGTGGCGTTCTTGGTGGTGAAGTGGTACTGGTGCGAGTGGTCGAGGCTGAACCACTTGTGGTGCGTCACGATCCACGAGGGGAAGTGGCAGCGGTTGTGCTCGTCGTCACCTGAAAAACATAAGAAAAATATTGCTAATTGTTGTCTCCCGACTGTTAATTGTAATAGCACGGTAATGTTATATAACAGTATTCTGTCTTCATACGCGCCCCGATTTCGGTACACACTCGGTACACAACCAGTCGCGAAAGCAACGCTGCACTGTGACGAACGGAAGTATTTTTAATAAAACTTTTTATCCGAATGCGGATTTTTTATACAATTAAATTTAGCAATAAAGCTTTGCGTATGTCTCAGTCGAGACGCAAATGTTTTTCAGTTCCAAATTTATAAGGGTGGTATTTTTATTGAATCTACTAATAATAAAACACAACATTCATTTTTATTGAACACTTTCTATTTCATTCACAACGAATTTAATTATATTAAATAAAAAATATAATGTTTACAATAAAGAACACCGAACTAGAAAAAAAGTCAAGCAAACAGATGAAATTAAAATACTGTGGTCAGGCAGCCCTATCGCGTGTCTGCGTGCCGCGCAGCTGTAGGTAGTTATTTCAAGGACGGGGCCAAGTCACAATACTGTTAGATATCATTACCTTGGTAATAGTACCCTCTCACTCCCACAGGTTAACAAGTACACTATCTGTCTTTTTCCCACTCATCTAAGGACATGAGTAAGCAATACAGTCCGGCTGCCGGCGCTGGGGGAAGACAGTCCGTTACACGTGGCGTCGCCCGATTGCTTATTGTAATAGTACCCTCTCACTCCCACAGGTGAACAAGTACACTATCTGTCTCTCTCCCTCTCTAAGAACACGAGTAAGCAATACTGACTGTTGGTGAGCGTCATGGTCCGGCTCCCATCACTACAAGACAGTCCGTTGCACGCGGCGTCGCCCGACTGCTAACTGTAATAGCACCCTCTCACTCCCACAGGTGAACAAGTACACTATCTGTCTCTCTCCCTCTCTAAGAACACGAGTAAGCAATACTGACTGTTGGTGAGCGTCATGGTCCGGCTGCCATCACTACAAGACAGTCCGTTACACGTGGCGTCGCCCGATTGCTTATTGTAATAGTACCCTCTCACTCCCACAGGTGAACAAGTACACTATCTGTCTCTCTCCCTCTCTAAGAACACGAGTAAGCAATACTGACTGTTGGTGAGCGTCATGGTCCGGCTCCCATCACTACAAGACAGTCCGTTGCACGCGGCGTCGCCCGACTGCTAACTGTAATAGCACCCTCTCACTCCCACAGGTGAACAAGTACACTATCTGTCTCTCTCCCTCTCTAAGAACACGAGTAAGCAATACTGACTGTTGGTGAGCGTCATGGTCCGGCTCCCATCACTACAAGACAGTCCGTTGCACGCGGCGTCGCCCGACTGCTAACTGTAATAGCACCCTCTCACTCCCACAGGTGAACAAGTACACTATCTGTCTCTCTCCCTCTCTAAGAACACGAGTAAGCAATACTGACTGTTGGTGAGCGTCATGGTCCGGCTCCCATCACTACAAGACAGTCCGTTGCACGCGGCGTCGCCCGACTGCTAACTGTAATAGCACCCTCTCACTCCCACAGGTGAACAAGTACACTATCTGTCTCTCTCCCACTCATCTAATGACACGACTAAGCAATACTGACTGTTGGTGAGCGTCATGGTCCGGCTGCCATCACTACAAGACAGTCCGTTGCACGCGGCGTCGCCCGACTGCTAACTGTAATAGTACCCTCTCACTCCCACAGATGAACAAGTACACTATTTGTCTCTCTCCTTCTCTTAGAACACGAGTAAGCAATACTGACTGTTGGTGAGCGTCATGGTCCGGCTCCCATCACTACAAGACAGTCCGTTGCACGCGGCGTCGCCCGACTGCTAACTGTAATAGTACCCTCTCACTCCCACAGATGAACAAGTACACTATCTGTCTCACTCCTACTCATCTAAGGATATGAGTAAGCAATACTGACTGTTGGTTAGCGTCATGGTCCGGCTGCCGTCGCTGGGGGAAGACAGTCCGTTGCACGTGGCGTCACCTGACTGCGCGATGCTGTACTGCATAGCTTTGCCCGTGTGCTGGCCTTTGTAGATGAAGCATCTGGAATACAATAATTATTTCATCATCAATAGCTCAGATTATACTTGAATTTACTTTAATTTACTTCGGAACAACTCAATCTGCCTTATTCATATAGACTGAAAAACTATATTTAACCGACTTCAAAAAAAGGAGGAGGTTCTCAATTCGTCGGAATGTTTTTAGTTTTTTATTTATGTTCACCGATTACTCGAAGACGCCTGAACCGATTTGGAAAATTCTTTTTTTGTTTCAATGCTTATATTTCACAGATGGTCCCATAAAAAATTGGTCAAGATCTGATGAATATCTTCGGACCTGGAGAGTAAAACTCCTCAAAATTGAGTAGGATTCTAGTGGTTCTTTTTGCATAAGGTATAGTATAAGTGTTAATTTAGTTATAGAATGTTTTGTCTTCTTCGCTCAAACTGAATGCAAGTCATCGGAAAGAGAAAAAAAACATTTGTTAACTAAAATAGGTTTCAAATCTGTTTATGAATAAGGCCTAATGAGTTTACGATTGCTTTATTTAATGTAAAGATGTATATTAAACAAATATGTAAATAAAAAAAAGGAAAAGTATATGTATTTTTTGTTCAATAGGTCCGGCAAACGAGCAAACAGATCACCTGATGGTAAGTGATCACTGCACATGAACATCCACAACGCTGGATCATAGATGTGTTGCTGGAACGTCAGATCGGGAGGGGGGGGGGGGAGGGGGGCGGCAAAAATAAATAATGGAAAGTGGAAAGGGATATTGAGGTTTAAAATTCAGATCTATACTTCTACCCTAAAACCTGTGGCCTCAATTGACAATTGCATTACCCAACTGCACCACGGAGGTGCAAACTGACCTGTAAGTGTCCTCATCGCTGGCTATGGAGTTTCTGCGCTGCACCTGCGATATCTGCCCCACCAGGTACCTGGTGGAACCCTCCTTCCACGTGGCCAGGCAGACCAGCTCCTCAACTAGAACAGAAAAGAAAACATATTATGCATTTCTTCTATGGCGAATAAAATTAGTTATTTTTCTGTAATAATTTAAATATCATTGGGTGTGTGGGGTGTTTGGGTGGCAATCCATAGTTTTTGCTAAAATTATAATTCCAAGCCTTGCGTACTATAGCATCTTTAAAAATAAAAGGGTGTACATTATTTTTTTTTAGGAAAAATTATGTATTTACTACCCAAATACGATGATAAAAAAAATACAAAAAAATTATCGTCCCTTTATTTCAACTAAATTATGAGTAAATCTTTCATTTTCATCAAAATGCATCAAATATTGAGAACGAGTATAAAACAAACTTAGTCATCCATTGCGTGCTACGTACCATTGCTCTCCGAGCTGGGCAGGTCGGGGCACGCCATGTACCGCAGCAGCAGCCGGGAATCGTCTGTGCAAGACTCGGCTCGCGATGGGGGGTTCACGCAGTCACCTGAACCTCTGTAATTAAGAAATTACAAATTAAAACATAAATAAGTATAAAAAAGTAGACTCATTATGTTTGTTCACCAAGAACACAGTGATATTAAAATTATATAGTGCGTGGTGATCTGTTAATGGACCAGACGCGACTGCCAAGATGTTCACGGTGGTCGCGGATTCAAATCCCAGGGCACACTGACTTTAGACACATCAGGCTCTATAACGGTGAAGCAAAGCATCTGCATATTATAGCGATTTGTAAGAATTACTATGGCACTAGCCCAACGTGGGGAACTGTACTAACCCCTCTCAATCGTACTCTCGATTGTAGAGGAGGCCAGTGCCCTGCATTGGGACGTACATGGGCTGATACATAGTAATCTCACATACCTGTTGTATGTAAAAGTGAACGGCGCCGGGTGGAAGGGACAGGGTTGCGGCACCGGGTGTGGCTCCTTGCGGAACATGGAGTAGAGCGGCGCATCCCCCGTGATCGACTCGCAGAGGGATGATAGGGTCTCCTTGGGAGAGCAGTACGCTGGAAAAACACAAATGAAAAAAATCAACAACTAAAAAATCACGCTTTTAATTAAGAAAATATTATCATTTAATATAATTATTTAAAAAGGTACAGGGTATTTTAAGTGAGAAAAAAACTAAAAATAACAATTTTATATAGTATAGAATTAACCAATCTGGATATGTTTTATAATTCGTTTTTATTATTTCCATTTTTTTATCTGTCGTACAGATATGCGGAACAGTTGCTGCCATGATGGATATCGAAATTACGTAAATCCCTTAGTAAATAGTGAAACTTGTCTGTTTATCAAAGAAGTTCTAACACTATTTTTCCCATATACAATTTTAAAATAAACTATTATAAGAGAGTAACTCATGTTTATTGCATAAATTTACTCCTCACTAAGCGCTGCCTCGTTTTAATAGGTTATGTTTACTAGCGGAGTGACGTCATCACACAAAATATGGCGTCTAGCGTCTTACATTTACGCGCGGAAGTTTAAATTGCTAATTTAAAATGGATTTTATGGGACTTATCGATCATACTTTGCCTGATGGTGTTGGTGTGTTATGATGGTGTGTGTGTAAGGTAGAACACAAATGACGAAGAACACTTGTATAAACGTATTATATTTTTGAAAGCAGATTAGGTATACACAGTACATCGTTCAGAGAGCGACTCCGCTCATTACGAATATTATTAATAATGAATCTAATATTGATTATTGCATCACCCAAAGTGGTGTGATTGCTTCGTGGGCAATTGTCTATAAAAGGTATCTAATATGTAGGCACAATACAAAAATTTAATTTTTTTTTACTAATTTTGTTACCATAGGAACAATTTAGAATATTTTGAAAAAAGAGTTGAATACCGTATTGAAATTTTTGTTTTGTTTTATGTTGTTTTGCTGTATAAATATTTAACGAGTCCTTGCTAACAGCGAAAGATTTAGCATTTTTTCAACAATTGTAATATGTACAATGACTCACTTTCTTTATACTGTAGAACGTATTTGTGTTTTTCATGAATCACCATGCACCGGTAGCAGTCTTCGTTCCTGGAAACACACAATATACATTAGAATACGAAAACATTCAGTCACGACTAAAAGCAGATAAGCCTAAAATCATGCGCTTTCTGTAATATTTCCTCATGATGTGTTTTTCCACCGTTAAATAATAAATACACCCAACAGTTACATACATAGTCCTGATCCCACACTAAGATCGAGTCTTGTGTCGTGGGTATCGGCACTACGAGAGACTTTTAGGTCTCACAAACACCCAGACCGGAGAAAAATACTTGTGGGCCTCACAAACTTTTGTCTAGGGCGGGGATCGAACCCGTGGCCTCTCGTTTCACAGCCGGCGTCCAATCAACTGCGCCACGCAGGCTGTCATAAGGCAATATTTTCTCATGATGTGTCCTTCCCCGTTAGAGGTATATTAAGTTTTAAAATATTGTTTACCATTAAATTTCCCACTCGACCAAGGAGCCTTTCGCAAATAAATTATATATTGCTATAAAAATAATACGAATATTAAAATGAAAGTTAAAACATGTAAAAAAATAAATCAAATTCGCGATAAAATCCTTAAGAATTCGTTTTATTTTAATGTGTAACATTCGCGTAAATTTAATGCGCTCTACACAGCAAACCCGCCTTCCCGGCGACACAACCCGGCGGCCTATACGAAAAGCATCATGTCGCCGGCAAGCGCCCGCACGTGTTGCCCGCCGACAAGATGTTTCTACGACGCAAGCGCACTGCTCGTCAACGTCATAAAATGTTCCTTATTATGTCGAGCCACTGCCTTGTCGCCGTCAAAGTTTTTCGACTTGCAATGACTGAAGCCGCCGGCTAGCCCGTCGACAAAATGTCGCCGATATATGCCGGCGGCTCGGCGGCTTTGGTGTGCGCTTAAGAAACCATTATACAGAGTAGTTTTAGTGACTACAGACACGATGCAACTAAATTTTTTCCAAAAAAACGCGCCGATCTTTTTTTTAATGTACTAAATATCATTGTGTTTGGGTGGTTAATACAACAATTATAATTTAAAGCCTTGCGTACTATAGCGTCTTTAAAAATCACAGAGTGTACATTATTTTATTAGGAAAATGTATGTATTTACTACCCAAATACGATGATAGGAAAAAAAATACAAAAAAAAATCGTCGCTTTATTTGCGAAAATTTTACTTGCATTGTGTCTGTAGTCACTAAAACTACCACCTGGCTTCGTTTTCGATAGCAGTCTTGATATACCCTGTATACTGCTAATTACAACAGCACCCTCACCTCTCATAAACAAGGAATTTGTCGTTGGAGTCTGTCTCGGAGCACTCGCCCTTCATCTGTATGTGTGTGGAGTTGATCACTATGAGTCCAGGGTTCCCGGACTGGAACCACTTGCCCGTCCAGCCCTCGGGGAACGTGCAGCCGCCGCCTGGAACACGAAAAAAAATAATTTAGGTCTAAGATCATTATATCATTATATCTAAGGTCATTTTATTTTTGAATGAATAAAAAAAACAGTAGTACATTATACATGATTAAGTGGCCCGACTGTCTCGGTGGTGTAGTTGTACTACGGTACGATTACAAAGTTGAGGTGTTGGGTTCGAATCCCGGGTCGGGCAAAGTGATATTGGATTTTCCTATTCATTATCAGCTGAAGTTAGGAATTTGTGCCCGATATGGCGAAAGGCTCGCCCCTTATCACATCGTGGGACGGACTACATAAGGCGAAACGTGTGTGTCCTGCTTGCACCTCTGCCTACCCCATCTGGGAAAAAGCGTGATGTTTATGTATGTATGTACAAAGTAATAACAAAAACTATAACTGAGTAATGGAAAATATCACCCGTCGAGAACCAAACACCCTCAATGAGTCACTACACACTCTCATTTAATTCCATTTGAATTCGAACCCGAGTCGTCGACCTCACGAGCACACGCGCTCCTACGCCTATGGTCGGGCGCGTAACAATAATCACTCAACAGGGTTCAAAGCGAATCATTTCAAAGCACTAAGGGGTGAAATATTCAAAATCTTTGATTCGTAGGGTGAGACACAAAAGACCTAGGTCTCTTGCGGTCTAGGGTACGGCTAGGTCTCAATGCCCTTTGTCCTTATTTTATAGTTTTGATTTGCAGCTGCGAGGCATTCGATGCGTAATGCCGGCTTAAGTTATAAACGGAGAGCGATTTTTCAAAAACACTGACGGTAGATGCATTAAAAAAAATACACCAAATAATCACATATATCATCATATTTCTTTACATACATAGTCCTGACCCCACACTAAGATCGAGTCTTGTGTCGTATCAGAAACTACGAGAGACTTTTCGGTCTCACGAACACCCAGACCCGAAACAAATATGTATTGATCACAGAAACATTTAAACATCATTGACAATTTTGTATATAGTATAATCAACAGAGCACACTTCTGACTTTAAGGGAGTTATATGTGTATTGACAGTCAATCACCACGCACTATAACGGTGAAGGAAAACATCGTGAGGAACCTGCATACCGTAGCGATTTGTATAAATTTCTATGGTATGTAAATTCCGTCAACCAGCACTAGGCCAGCGTGTTGGACTATATCTAACTCTTTTCATTCGTAATCTCGATTGTAGAGGAGGCCTGTGTCCTGCAGTGGGTCGTATATGAGCTGATACAGATTGCAGAGGCACTAGGCGATCGACAGCGACTATCGTACATGGACAAAATTTTACACTTGAAACACTTAAAGATATATAATATATTTATTTTGCAAATATGGGTAAAAAAAATAGATGGATGGACATAAAATACCGAACAGCCATATTTAACCAAAAGATGATATGCAAAATTACATGATACATTGACATTATTACGAACATAAATTATTGATTTAATTAAGTATTGATACTAAATTTTAAAGGAACTTTCATACAAGGAAAAAAATTAATGTAAGGCATTTAGTTAAAACTTAAAATATCGACCAGGCTAGTACAGACGGTATTAAAAGTAGCTAAGCATGTGTAGATTAAATAAAGTACAACTCATTTAAGTTACCAACTTGAACTCAACTTTTCAGATAGTTGTGAGCATCCAACGAGTCAAATACTCGTATATCTGAGCACTCACATTGTCATATATAACTTCTAGCAATCTGCAAGTCCTTTATATCTATACGAGCCAAATGTCAGTGGTATCTAAGCGTTGCAGGCGTTCAAAATTAAGTTAACAAACACCTTATGCAAATGCATTTAGTCTCACAATTGGTTTGCATAAAACTATGATATTGTCAATCAAAAGATTACTGTTTTTCACTGCACTTACCATGAGATCGATTGCACATTTTGTCGTCTTAAATTTAAATGATTAAGAGCTCACAACCGCGCGCTACGGACGTCTTGAAAGTAACTGAGTAACACGTAAAATAATAAATTACAAATTACAACTACCCACAAAATAACTACATTGCTCTACACACTAATATTTCCGGACGGAATGTTATTGAATATTCTTAACAATTACTCAAATAAAATATATATATGTTGCTTCTGTATAAAGATGGATTTTAATAGCCTAAAAATTATTAAAACTGATTAACATAATTCGGAGTATGTTGACTATAATCAAACAATTAATATACTCAAGAACAAAAAAACTATTTTAATACTTTGTGGTGGAAATGAACTAAAGTTTCTTCATCTTTCATTTTCATTATTTCTTTTCTTTTTGCGTTAAATTGTAAGCAGTATGTTACGGTTCACAATCTTTCGACAGTTCACAATCTCGCGAGATAGATTATAATCTAAGGGTAGTTACTATTTTACGGTGACATATATATACAAATCGCTGTTCTCTCATACTACATCCAAAGCATTAGTCATTGTACAGCGTGCCTTGTGCCTATTGTCCCCGTTCGAGAGCGGAGCCAGGTGTGTCGTGTTACGTGTCGTACGGATGTCTGTCGTAAACGTTCATAAACTAATTGTTGTTAATTAATTCAATTTAATTAAATTATTATTGTGAATTTGAAAGTGGTAGAGCCACGCGGTTGTCAGCCATGACTGCATGAATGGGCAGGCCCGTCCGGGGTGGTACCACTGTCTTATAGGAGATAGACGTGAAGCGACTGCTATAATGTCGCGTTTCGTTCGGTCAGTGAGACTGCTGGATGCTCAATAACCCTTTCCTCTTCCTATCCTTTTTCCTTCCTGCTAGCCTCCCGACCTGATGGGCTGGCAAGATATTTATGATCCAGCGTTGTGGATGTTCATGGGCGGGAGTGATCACTTACCATCAGGTGATCTGCTTGCTCGTTTGCCGGGCCTACGGTATAAAAATGCAGAAAAACAGTTTGGTGGTTTAATCCAAAACCAGATATTTTCTAAGTACAATGCCAAATGAGCAATACTCGTACATGGGTGAAGTCAGGACGAAACGCTAGTACAAAACAAAACGCCTTTTCAACTGACATCACAATTAATAACCTTAGAATCACGGTTAGAATTTATTAATTCCGCCGCTAGATGGCTCCGTTACAGACACGAACAATCGACATCCAATTATGTAAAATACCCGCAATTATTACGACTGACAAATGGATTGTTGATATTACGTATTTCGCTTTTGAAAATGGGGTGAGAAACTTAAGGACAAGTTTGAAGATATTTTTATATTAGTACGATAAAATGACTATGGTGCGCCTACTGGTGCAGTGCAGCTTAGAGTATCTACTGACGTCAAATGGCTGTCACTCGTCGGTAGACATTATTATGCCGGCCTCGTAGACGAGAATATAAATTAAAAACAAAATACACCCAACAGTCACATATATAGTCCTGACCCCACATTAATCAGAGTCAGTATCAGAAGTCAGTATTAGTCTAATCAGTATCAGAAACTACAAGAGACTTTTCGGTCTAGCGTCATATATGATGCAGTTGGTTAGTTTCCGGATTCAAAACGAGAGACCGCAGGTTCGATCCTTACACCGCGACACATGGCTGTACGACCCACAGGTATTTGTTTCGGGGCTGAGTGTTTGTGAGAGCGAAAAGTCTCTCGTAGTTTCTGACACAAGACTCGATCTTAGCGTGGTGTCAGGACTATGTATGTGACTGTTGGGTGTATTTTATATTTCCTCCATAATCCCTGAAACAAAACTGAACAAATTCTCGGAATATTTATTAATGTTTTCCACTGCCATTAAACTAACCTACTCAACTACAAATTCACATTATACGAGTACAACTTCAAAGTTATTTGCACTCACGATCAAATGAGTCTGAACAAAACCTCGTTGGTTCAGTAAAACTACTTAGTTGCAGTCGTGTGGGGGGGAGTTAGGGGGAGGGGGAGGGGGGTGGCACATAACCGGATCATAACACAATTTGCCTCACTCTTCGCAGCTTTTCTTAATCGCGTTTCCGTTGTTGGTAACACACGTGGACGGCGTTATGTTGGATGTAGCAATTCACTTTTCTTTTATTATTGTAATGAACGACGAGACGACCATGCCATTCGCCTGATAGTAAGCCAAAGACAGCTCATGGACAGTAGCAAAACCAACAACACATTGAAATACAAAGCAGTGCTTGGCATTCCACTGCGCTCGCTACCATGAGACGTAAGGTTTTAAGTCTCATTATGTCTAGTAGTTACGCTGGCTACATTGTCCTTCGAACCGGAACACAACAATGCGTTTACACTGCTTCGGTTATTAAGAAAGAAAACATACGTGTTTTTCTTTAATAGGATTCCTCCAATTTTAGGCATCGCGTTATATACTTATAATCTGTATATGTATCAGCCCATATACGACCCACTGCAGGGCACGGGCCTCCTCTACAATCGAGAGTACTATTGAGAGTGGTTAGGCCATATAGTCTACGACGCTGACGTAGTGCGAGTTGCCGGACTAATATCTTAGTAATTTTAACAAATTGCTAAGGTATGCAGGTTCCTCACTATGATTTCCTTAACCGTTATAGTGCGTGGTGATTGACTATCAATACACACGCGACTCTGAAAAGTCAGAAGTGCCCTGGGGTTTCAACCCGCGACCACCGTGAACAAGTTGGGAGCCGCGTCCGGTCCGTTACCAACAAGCAACCACGCACTTCTAGATAAAAAAATCGACACCAAAATGATGAAAAGCGAAAATTTTTTTCTTCTTCAAAACTACCTCTGGTCTCTGGACTCTGGTACAGTCAGATTTCTCTATAATTATATTAATGAAGGCCTACATGAACGGTTAGCAAATTAAACTAGAGCCGGTTATTCCTTTGGGAGTATGGCTAATATCCGGTGTTAAAGATTTCTTAGTTAACTCAAGCTCGTAACATAGGATCAAGTAATTTTGCGCCGTTTTGGAGATAGTTTTAAGACGGTAACACATTTGGCGCAGTCGATTACCTATTACGAGTATATGTATAAAGAATAGCATAGAAAAAAATATAACAAATAATTAACAAAACAAAATAATAAAAAAAATACACTCGAATTGAGAACTTCCTATTTTTCTTATGTCGGTTAAAAATATTAATAATAGGTCCCATATCCGTCCCACTGCATGTTCATGTTCAACAATTTACAATCGAGAGTTTGGTTGAGGGAGGTTAGGCCATAGTCCACTACACTGACTTGGTGCATGATGCTATACACATGCTAGAGATATTCTTAAAACTCTCTGGTATGCGAACTTTCTCACGATGCTTTCCTTCCTTCACTGTCACAGTAAGTGGTAATATTACGTCAATATAGCTTCGGAAAGTTAATGATGAAACACATCAATTAGTAAAACCACGTGGTGTGTACTGGGATTAGAACCTGCGACCACTGTGAACGTGTTGGCAGCGAGCATTACCAACAGGATATTACGCAATAAATACTAATTGTTTCTCAAACAGCTAACTTAAATAAAAATATATAACTGAGTAAATTTTAAACCCGAAAAAAAATATCTCAAATTTTATTACTTAACATATTGCATAACCCGGTCCAATCTAAACGCGGCCCGGATATAATAATCGAGTTTCATTTTCTGAATGCCTAATGAACTTGCTCATTTACCACCACCTGTCTCTCTCACACCACTCATAACACATACGTTAGAGCGGGACGGAGATGTCCTTGTTTACCCCACCTGGCATGGAGGCGTCACGAACGTAGGGCTGTCAAAATTTAGTTGAAGTGGCTGGTTCTTTGGGGATGCGAAATATGGTAATATGTTGATGTAGGTCATGGTAGATTCTTTTATTCTGGCACGGCACAGTGACTGCATTGCACCTGATGGTAAGTGCTGATGCCGTCCAGACAGAGTATCGAATGGCATCAGACTGCAGTCTCATAACATTCGATACAATCATGCGGGCCCGCTGAGATGCCTCTTCATACGGCGGAAGGAGCCAGGATTATAGGAAGGAGGGAACACGTGTGATGGCAAACCGTTCCACAGCTTGACTGTCCGGCAGAAAAAGAATAGTGATGTGTCCAAGGTTTGTATTTGAGCAGTATTTAATAATTCCTAATAATATCGTTTACAAAAGCATGAATTCGAAAACAGAATCAAATTTGGTTGTGAAATGATTGAGATATTAATATTTTTAATAGTGCGGTGGGGACACTCGCTTTCTCTTTCGCACGCGTGCACCTGACGCAAAATGACGTCACGTCGTGCATGTTGCATCCTTTTCTATTACTCCTACCACCATTTTATATATTTGCAACTTGCTTATTACTAAATGGATTTTAAAATTTCTTCCTGATTATGATTACGCATAACGTAATCTTTCGACATAAACAATTATAAGATTGATGAGACTAGCCTGTAGGAGAACCTTTTGGTTCGCGCCGAGATGGATTGAACCTTCAAGGTTATGGGTCCTGAAGCCAGCACGCGTGATTCTGTTAAGGAAAGGAGATGAAGGAAGAAGAAGGAGAGAGGAGAACATAAGTTTTGCACCTGGTGGGTGCAGTGCATAACCACATACATAACCACACGCCTTTTTCCCAGAAGGGGTAGGCAGAGGTGCTACTAGAACACCCACGTTTCGCCTTGTATATTCCGTCCCACGATGTGATAGGGGGCGAGCCTATCGCCATATCGGGCACAAATTCCTGACTCCGGGCTAATAATGAATAGAAAAATCCAATATCACTTTGCCCGACCCGGGATTCGAACCCGAGACCTCAGCTTTGCAATCATACCGTAGTACCACTACGCCACCGAGGCAGTCATTGTATGGGTGCAGTGCATTGTAGATATATATACCTAGTATCCATTGGCAAGACCACGAAAGAGAAAACAAGGGCACGACGATCTGACGTCATGGTCAATAAGTCTAGTTATGCTACTTAACTGCCTCGGTGGCGCAGTTGTATTACGGTACGATTCCAAGCTGAGGTCTCGGGTTCGAATCCCGGGTTGAGCAAAGTGATATTGGATTTTTCTAGTCTCGGGTTAGAATCCCGGGTCGGGCAAAGTGATATTGGATTTTTCTAGTCTCGGGTTAGAATCCCGGGTCGGGCAAAGTGATATTAGATTTTTCTAGTCTAGGGTCAGATTCCCGGGTCGGGCAAAGTAATATTAGATTTTTCGATTGATTATCAGCGCGGAGTCAGGAATTTGTGCCTGATATGGCGATAGGTACACCCCCTATCACAACGTGGGAGGAAAGTCGGAACACAAGGCGAAATGTGCGTATCCTGGTTGCACCTTCTGGGAAAAAGCCGCCAGGTTATGTATATATATGATGGTAAATACAGTACACATATTCGTATGAATAATTACATTCGTTCGCATCGCATTGCCTTGGAGGGTTCGCATCATATCCGGACTTAAAGTATTCCGTGCGATACCCTCGCTTCAAACTCACGTCAGTGTTAGTTTAAACTAAGGAACGACGCGGCTGCCAACATGTTCACGGTGGTCACGGGTTCAATTCCCAGCGAACACCTCTGACTCTTCGGAGTCATGTGTGTATCGATAGTCAATCATCACGCACTATAACGGTGAAAACATCGTTAGGAAATCGCATAACCGTAGCGATTGGTAAGAATTTCTATGGTATGTAAATTCCGCCAACCCGCACCAGCGTGGTGGACTATATGGCCTAACCACTCTCATTCGTACTCTCGATTTTAGAGTAGGCCCGTGCTCTGCAGTGGGACGTATAAGGGATGATACAATATGATATGTATTAGATACATAAATATAAAATTAATTATGAGTACCCGCCTATTGTACATCGTCCCCACTTGGCCAATAAATGACAGTTCGCGATAGTTCGTGTTTCATTGCATACATCACACAATACAATTTATTTCTTGCACAAAAACGTCTATATACGGCTATCTTATCAAAGGAATGCAGTTGCGCGCAGATTCCCAACATTTAATTAAAAAAAAAACAATTCTGAAGTTCGCGGTTGGGATAATGTCACATGCTTTGTAAATTATTGTATTGTCATCGGTCCTTGACAAGTATGCAAAATTTCAAGTCAATCTGACGTTTTGAAGTACTCGAAAATCGACTTCAAAGATTCCGTTACATACATACAGACATACAAAGGTACAGGCAAAGCTAATAAAGGGGTGTTAAAAATAATCGTAAGACAAAAACACTACCTTCAAAACATCCCACTAATACCCAAAAAAGGCGACGAAAACCAAAGATCGCTCTCCTCAACAACAAATCCAAGTATTTAGAGCTAAAACATTAATTAACAGAACAAACAAAGCCCTTGAGAATCGTCCGCCATTTTAACCGCCATTTTGGCGACCGACGCAAATAATCTCAAAATGGCGGAGTGCGGGAATCGAGTGTTTTGTTTTCAATTAGCGCGGGCTAATTTTTTTGCAGGCATTTAATATCGCTTGTGTGTGTATCAGCGGTTTTTGGAGAGGGAGGGGGGGTAATTAAAGGGTATTGTTGACGGCAAGCAAATTTTTTAATTTTTTAGGCAATCGACAGTGGTAGTTTATTTGTATTAAAATTAATTTTCGCTGTTTAGTAGAAATTTATATGTGGGGGGAAACGCTGGCGAGACGACCTGAACGCTTACGAGCCCATGTCGCCTGAAATTTGTTTAGAGCGCGAACTGTGGAGGAAGAGGGGGGGAGGCTGGAACTTCGCCCAGCATTGGGATGATATAGGTTAAATAAAAAAAAATAGACATTTAAAAAACAAGGTGATAATTATTGGAATGGATATTTAAATTAACTCATCTTCAATCTAGATACACTTGTGTTGTCATGAAAAATGAGTATTAATAATCCGAATCGACAAAACCGCGAAATAATATTTTTCATTTCAAGTTTATTATTCATCAAAATTACTGATGATGTATGACAAAATTATCCACGTGTCACCTAGTTTTTAAATGTCAAAACAAAAAAAAAAAACACAAAAAAGTACTCATGAGATCTTCAATATTTTGAGACGACTTTTTGTATATAAGTACGACAAAGTGACTTCAATTCGTATGATGGTAAGCGCGGTGCAGGTAGAGCATCCACCGTGAGATGTTCATCTCTCGACACAATGACGCCTGATTGTATCAGGATATACACAGAGCTCGACACGACACACGTGGCTCACTATGACGGCTCCTTAACCGCTGTGTACGGTCGCTATCATGACAATAACTCCAGTCGACTAAATTCCTTTCATTAGTCCAAATTATAAAGTCAACAACAGAATTATTGCGAGTAATATACGACGCTTGCTTTGTATTTTGTGCAGGAGCGGATTTAGGTCAATCAAGAGGGTCATGACCCCCTTTCAGCTTGGTCAATGGAATATTATTACGAACATTGAAAACAGCGGTTAAGGACCCGATAGTGCTCAATGTATGAACCCACACTAAGACAGGCATTCCGTCGTGGCTATCAGAATCTACGAGAGACTTCTTAGTTTCACACAAACCAGATTTGAAAATATAATTTTGATTTGTGAAGCACATAAACATAAGTAATGTATGTGTCATTGCGGAGATTGAACCCGCAACCTCTTTTTTTACAGCGTCTAATAAACTGCGCCACGTAGGCTGTTAAAAAATTGCCTCTATAATAAATTATATGTATTAATTGGTTATTCAACAATTTAATAGTAACTAAGTATTTATTCTTATTAATATACTCATATTGTAGTGTACAGCGTCGTGTATATAGCCTAACCCATGTCATTGTACTCTTGATTGTACAGGAGGTCCGTGCCCGCAGTGGGACGTATTCTATCCATACTCAATATCAAAAGCTGATGAGTTTGTTTGTTTGTACGCGATAATCTCACGAACTACTCATCCGAATTAAAAAACTATTTTAGTTTTGGATAGACCATTTCTCGAGGAAGGCTATAGGATACTATTTATCCCGTAAAAGTATATACCAGAACTTTTATCACACAGATACAAACTGACTCTAATGAAACCTGTTCCGTCTAACCTCCTATGCGTAATGACCCCCGCATTTAAAATCCAAGTCCGTCCCACATTTACCGACAAGTACGTGCTGTCCATTAAGCAATGAGTTCATTGTCCATTGACATATCGGTTCTAATCGCGATCGTTATTGATACGCCGGCCGATAAGCAGTTCATTACCATCGATTGCCTGAGTGGATTGGTTCGAAGGACGTGTGGTTTGTGGAGGCCTCCGTGGCTGGTAGGTTAGACGCCGGCTGTGAAACGAGCGGCCCCGGGTTCGATTGCGAGACAAATGTTTATGAGGCCCGCGAATGTTGTTCTCGGGTCTGGGTGTCTGTGAGACGGAAATGTCACAAGTTTCTGATACACGGCACAAAGCTTAATTGATCTTAATGTGGGGTCAGGATATATGTGGCTGCTGTGTGTATTTATAACAAAAAGGAAAAAAGGTTATTTTTTTTAAATTGTTATTGTAGTTCCAAATTTCGCCACATGCCAATAGACTTTACATGACCTGCACAGCAGTCGTCAATTTAAACAATCATTCAGTACAACAAAAAGAAAAATAGGTTAATTTTTTTTTTATTGTTTTTGTAGTTCCAAATTTCGCCACGCGCCAACAGATTTTACATGATCTGTACAGCTGTCAGCAATTTAAACAATCCGTCAGAATCTTCGCATAAACATTGAAAAAAGACGATTGTATCAACGTCTCGTACAATTGTATTTGACGTATTCAATTGTTTAATGTGTCGAGCTGTCGGGTCGTGGCGCTAACTGTGGGAGACTGCCACAGGAACTCCGTTTATTGAGTGGTGCTTAGTTAAGACGCAATTGATTCATATGAATACAGCATTCACACAGTCCAGATTCTGCTGAGTGTCCAGGGACGGACAGTGTGACGGTCCGACGACCTGGTGAAGGTCGCGGGACGTCGCTGGATGCAGGCTGCCTCCAGCAGGTCACTGTGGAAATCATTGGGAGAGGCCTATGTTCAGCAGTGGACTTCCTTTGGCTGATGGATTGGATTGTATCCAGGGGGGTTACTTATCCTCCGACACGACGACGAATGTTCGTATGTCGTACGTAAAACTGTACGAATGTGCTTAAATACTTTATAAAATGTTCAAAACCTCTGCCTACTCGACCGTCCCGACCTCTATAGAGGTTTGTCAATGTAATGTCAACTTAATGTCAGTTTGAATAGTACATGCATACATATCACGCCTTTTTCCCAGAGGGGGTAGGCAGAGGTGCCCAGGACTCCGTTTCGGCTTTGATGTGATAGGGGGCGAGCCTATCGCCATATCGGGCAGAAATCCCTGACTCCGAGCTGATAATGAATAGAAAAATCCAATAAAACTGCCCGACCCGGGATTCGAACCCGAGACCTCAGCTTTGCAATCATACCGTAGTACAACTACGCCACCGAGGCAGTCATAAAAAATAACATTTGTATAAAACACCAATTTAGTAATACACCGCTCCCCGCTGTTCGGAAATTATTTACATTATTGAATTAATAATGTATGCATAATGTAATATATAAATATAAGACTGTCTGGCTCCAAGTAATATTACAAACAAAACTATTGGACCTATTGACTGTATCTGTATCAGCCCATATACGTCCCACTGCAGGGCACGAGCCTCCTCTACAATCGAGAGTACGATTGAGAGGGGTTAGATATAGTCCACCACGCTGGCCTAGTGCGGGTTGGCGGACTTTACATACCATAGAAATTTAAGTATCGCTATGGTATACATGTTCCTCACGATGTTTTCCTTCACCGTTATAGTGCGTGGTGATTGAGTATCAATACACATGACTCCGAAAACTCAGAGTTGTGCTCTGGAATTTGAACCCGCAACCACCGCGAACATTTACATACGCGTTATTAGTAAGTTATTAATATTATTGTCTGTAGAATTAGGGGTGCAGTAAATAAAGTAAATCCGTAATATATACTGTATATAATACTAATATGAAAGTAATTGTTTTTCTCAGATGGGACGCGCACCTGCGCTTCTACTCGTATAGCTCGACCAACTTCATTGATACTTTGAACACATGTAGCATACGACATGTAACTTATATTTTCTTCTAGTTTTTATCGTGTATCTTCAATATATTAAAAAAAAATAGTTTATTTCAAGTCAATCTAATACTAGTAATTTTGAATTCAATAGAAAGCCTTACCCTAAAAAGAAGCATTTTTTTAAATATCCGTTTCTAATTAAAATTAATCTGATTATTATAAAATCAACCCTTATCGCCTAACGCCACTGTTTCTTCTTGTCTATGACGCTGTTTTTATTATTTTAAAGTATCAATTCTATACGAAATTAAATGAAAATATATTTTGAATCTGTAAAAATGTTTAAAAACATTTAGATTCAGTAATTTTTTTATTCTACCACCCGGTTCGGAAAGCGGTTTTCACTAGAAAAGAACCGGCAAGAAACTCTAGTGTTGCTCTTTTCAAAACCAGTTTAAAATATCGTAATTATTATCTACAAATGTTACAAGTTGGTTTAAATCAGAGCAGTTCATTAACAGTTGGTCATAATAAGCAATAATTTATTTTCATACTTGACTGCCTCGGTGGCGTAGTACTACGGTATGATTACAAAACTGAGGTCTCGAGCTCGAATCCCGGGTCGGCCAGTGATATTGGATTTTTCTATTCATTATTAGTCTGGAGTCAGGAATTTGTGCCCGATGGCGACAGGCTCGCCACCTACCACATCGTGGTACGCAACATACAAGGCGAAACTTGGGTGTCCTGGTAGCACATCTGCCTACCTCTTCTGGGAAAAAGGCGTGTGTTTATGTATGTATGAATCATCATCGTCATCACCATCAGCCCGTTACAGTCCATTGCTGGACATAGGCCTCTCCCAAGGTACGCCACAGAGCCCGGTCTGCATCAGTACTATACATCTATTTCTGTTTATCTACTATATACCAATATATTGTTTAATACTATCAAGTATCAAGACACATCGCAGTAGTCGCGAGACAGGTACCCAGGTGGTTTGTAAAGACGTTTTTCTTGTCTCCCGGTCTGCGGAAGCACGGCACTTTTGTTTTTTAGTAATGCACTGATATTCATCGATAGATTTATCGATAGAAAAATATTTTTTTATACTTCCAAAGTCCATGATTGTATGTCTCGCCGAACGACACAATTATGTCGGCTTGCTTAAAACCGTACATACACATATTGATATTTATATTTTTTATTGCAATTAATGGCTAGACGAGCATCAAGCATGCCATTCGCCTGATGGTAAGCGATACGACCGCTTATGGACAGTAGCAAAACCAAACAACATGAATAACAAAGCAATGCTTGGCATTCCACTGCGCTCGCCCTCCTGAGACATATGATGTTAAGTATAATTATGTCCACTCTGGCTACAATGTCAATAAAACTGGAACATAACAGTGCATTTACACTGCTCTTTGGAGGAAAAGACATTGCAGTGGTACCTACGCAGGCGGCCTCTCACAATATGAGAGACCTACCACCAAATTATTCGATGGTCCGGCAACACATCTATGATCCAAGCGTTGTGTATGTTCATGTGCAGTGATCACTTACCATCAGGTGACCTGTTTGCGTTTGCCGAAAAAAAAAATCTTAACCACGTGAAGTCGAGAGCAAAATGTAGTGCAAATATTCTAAATAATTTCGCAAGAAACTCATTAAATATTTCTATATTGCATAAATGTCAGCTATAATTGGCTCATATAATTATACAATAAATTATTTAAAGATATCTGCTGACCCATTCACACTGACCTATTGAGAACAGTCGGTTCAACCTCGATAAAATAGCAATGGCATGATGTCACCTTACCACCACGTTTAGAAAGCAAGACCTTTAGAACCTTGGCTTTTAACCTACTTTACAAATAGAAGAGGTTATCAATTCTTAAAAAGTTTTTTTATACAGGGTATATCAAGACTGCTACCGAAAGCGAAGCCAGGTGGTAGTTTTAGTGACTTTACACACAATGCAATTAAAATTTTTGCAAAAAAAGAGCGACGATCTTTTGTATTTTTTTTCCTATCGTCGTATTTGGGTGGTAAATACATACATTTTCCTAAAAAAATATGTACAGGTGTACATATTTTTTATTTTTAAAGACGCTATAGTACGCAAGGCCTTTAATTATAGTTTTAGCATAAACTATGGATTGGGACTCTTGCTGGTTGAAACATTTTTGTCGGCCTGATTGTCGATACAATTATGCAAGCCTGATTGCATGCGGATGTACACAGAACAGGTATTGGATTTTTCTATTCGTTACCAGCTCGGACTTACGAATTTGTGCCCGAGATGGCGATAGGTTCGTCCCATATTACACCATGGAAAGATACAGACAAGGTAAGGGTGTCCTGGTTGCACCTCTGCCTACCCTTTCATGGAAAAGAGTGTGAGTTTATGTATGTATGCATGTACACAGAACAAAGTTGCAGGAAGTGCCTGGATGCAGGCCGCTTCCAGCAGATCAATGTGGAGATCTTTGGAGGAGGCCTATGTTCAGCAGTGGACTTCCTCTGGCTGAAGAGAGAGAGAGAGAGAGTATACAGAACCCGAAACGCGACACACGTAAGTCACTATGACGGCTCCTTAACCTTTGGTGGTCGCTATGCAGGCGTATACGAATATTACCACCAGACAGTTCCAGAGCCATGCTTATTGGTAGTCAATCACCACGCACTATAACGGTGAAGGAAAACATCGTGCGGAGACCGGCATACCACAGCGATTTATAAGTTAGAAATCTATTGAGTTTTTATGGCCGTGATAGGCAGACGAGCTAGCGGCCCGCCTGATGGAAGCCACTGCTGCCCATAGATCTTCGCAGAGCCAGGGGTCCAGCACAACCAAGTCGCTGCATACCTTAAGTACGCTGTCTAAAGTCCGCCAGGCAATAGGCCAGCGTGGTGGACTATGGCCTAACCGCTCTCAATCGTACTCTCGATTGTAGAGGAGGCCCGTGCCCTGTGGGACGTAAGTATATGGGCTGATACAGTTGGTATCGCACAGCACAGCGACATTATTTTTTTTATCAGCTCATATACGTCCCACTGCTGGGCACGGGCCTACTCTACAATCGAGAGAATCAATTGAGAGTGGTTAGGCCATATACAGCGACAATTTATTTATCGATATATTTTTATCGATATCCCATACCCGTCACTAACCCGAAGCATCTATCAAACTATGACAAATATTGTTTTAAACGTGCCTCCGCGGGCGTCGCACCCGCACCCGCGCGGTCTCAGCATATTTATGGAAATACTTACCCGACACTGCGTTTGAAATTATAGATATTTATGAATTTTACATGCCTCTAGCATGGTTGAACTATTATTTTTAGTAACGTTGGTTTTAACTGCCTCGGTGGCGTAGTGGTACTACGGTACGATTGCAAAGCTGAGGTCTCGGGTTCGAATCTCGGGTCGGGCAAAGTGATATCGGATTTTTCTATTCATTATCAGCCCGGAGTCAGGAATTTGTGTCCGATATGGCGATAGGTTCGCACCCTATCACATCGTGGGACGGAATACACAAGGCGAAACGTGGGTGTTCTGGTAGCACATGCGCCTACCCCTTCTGGGAAAAAGGCTTGTGTTTATGTATGTATGTATGTACGTTGGTTTTAAGATAGTATGGAGTTAGAATACGTTTAAAAACAAAAGCAATCTAATGTTTTATGTATTTTACATACATACATAAACTCACGCCTTTTCCCAAAAGGGGTTGGCAGAGGCGCTACAGGACACCTACATACGTGTCGTCTTGTGTGTTCCGTCCCATGATGTGATAGAAGGCTCGCTTATAGCCATATCGGATACAAATTCCAGACTCCGAGTTGATAATGAATAGAAAATTCTCCTTTCTCTCTACCCAACCCGGGTTTCGAACCCGAAACCTGGGCTTTGTAATCATACCGTAGTACAACTGCGCCACCGAGCAGTTTTTACAAATTAGTATTAACAAAAACCAGATTCGGTTTCGAACCCACTTCTTCACAGTAGCTAATCCTCACTAAACCAATAAGACTTCAAAATAACTTCACTATTGAACATGAAGGTATAATTCATTTAGGATGAACACCTCCCCAATTTTAATGGATTCTCACCCTTCAAAAATTAGTTGGGGTATGTCGGGTCAATAAGCAAATATAATTACTTGCCCAATGGAACTTTACAAGATTTATTGAATAAATAAATACACCCAACAGTCACATACATAGTCCTGACCAGACACTTTCATGCAAGTCTTGTGTCGTATCAGGAATTAAGACTTTTCGATCTCACAAACACCCAGACCAGACACCAATTTTACACGTGGTAGAGCCACGCTGTTGTCAGTGATGGCTCAGCATGAATAGGCAGGCTCGTCCGGGGTGGTACCACTGTCTCACAGGAAATCGACGTGAAACGGCAGATTTGCTGTCGCGTTTCGTTTGGTGAGTGTGATAGCCGGGTGCCCAGTACGCCTTTCCTCTTCCTATCCTTTTTCTTTCTTCCTGATTTTAAGGACGCTTAATGGTACCATCCATCCATCCATCAGCCAAAGGACGTACACTGCTGAACATAGGCCTCTCTTAATGATTTCCACAGTGACCTACTGGAGGCAGCCTGCATCCAGCGACGACCCGCGACCTTTACCAGGTCGTCTGACCACCTAGTGGGTGGACGTCCTACGTTGCGCTTTCCGCAAAATAAACCTATGCAATCCTATTTTATGAAATACTCAATAAATTATACACCAATGAATTTTATAACTTATTATAAGCCCCATAACTGACACCAATTTTTCCATCTTCTATAACACTGTAGGTTAAAACTTAAAATATACTTTGCTCTTATAACATCTGGCCAACCTCAAAAAGTTTAACATCTTTCTGAATACTAAAGCTGTGATCATAATGATAATATTAACGCGCTGCGTTTAACGCTACGATAGGTTTCTTTATTAAGTCCCTTATTTCTGCTGAAGGTGATTTTTTAAATGAAAAAAAAAGGTTAGTGTCTTGGTATTCGATTTTACACAAGAGCAAATATAATTAAGTTCACTTTTATACACAAATATATATATAATAATATAAATATGTATTTATACACATTAATAAATTGCCTAACCGACAATGAAAGCAAATATGACTCTTTTGAGTTTGTTCAAATCGAAATTTCCGGTCCGGAAAAATAATAGTATGGAAAATAAAAAGTGCCGTGATTAAACTGACCGGTACACCGGAATAGTGAATTTCCGGAACGCGTGCGTTTGCTAGTATTGCCGTTTTGATGTATTTTATTAGTTTTTAATTTTAAAATAACAACAATATAAACTATAGCTGCTGTGCACAAGGCATTACATAATCCTTGAATAACTCATACGAGAACTTTTCAACAGACAACTGATTTGAAATCGATTGACTCACATAGAAAATGAACCCAGCACCTCACAGTTCACAGCAACCATCACTGGACCTATAGCACAATTTACAAATTCTTGTATAAAAAACCCCTGCATTTCTCACAACGCCGCGTGTTTTTCCTCCAGTGTGGACAAGCCCTCGTTTCGGTAAATTGAACCCCCTTGCGTCATAACTAACCGACCGGCCCAATCTAATTGCGAGCGGCGAATAAATCGTAATGGGAGATTTTAAGTGCCAATTTGATTGTAAACACCCCTTTATTGCTTAAAAACTAATAAACAAAATTTCTTTACGCCTTTTTCAAGTGTTATTTTAATAAAAATCTTGGTGGGATATTTGTATTTACATCGGTCGTCGTCACTGCAAGTGATGGTGGCAAGTCAGTCATAGTAAACTAAGTAAGTGAGCTCTGCATATTTTTTTTATACAATTGGTCCAAACGGGCAAACAGGTCATCTGACGGTAAGTGATCACTGCCGCCCATGAGCATCCACAATGCTTGGATCATAGATTATGTTTTGCCGGTCCATCAAATCTGGCGGGGAGTGGGAAGAAAAAAGGATGGGAAGAGGAAGGGAGTATTGGGCATCCGAGAATCTCACTCACCCAACAAAACGCGACAGCAAAGCTGTAACTTTACGTCGATCTCCTGTGAGACAGTGGTACCACCCCGGACGAGCCTGCCCATTCATGCTGAGTCATAACTGACAACAGCGTGGCTCTACCGCATTTAAAATCCATATTTTCTGTTTCACGCATCATAACCGTTTCATAAAGTCATTACCAAAGTCATATAATTATCTATCGGTGGTGAGTCGTAAATATTCAACGCGGACCGCACTCCATTAACATCAAATGCATTATATTCATTATTTGATACTGGTATAAAATTATCAGTCTGATGAGTAAGGCGATACCGTTGTATCAAAAATACATACATACATACATAACCACACGCCTTTTTCCCAGAAGGGGTAGGCAGAGGTGCTACTAGAACACCCACGTTTCGCCTTGTATATTCCGTCCCACGATGTGATAGGGGGCGAGCCTATCGCCATATCGGGCACAAATTCCTGACTCCGGGCTAATAATGAATAGAAAAATCCAATATCACTTTGCCCGACCCGGGATTCGAACCCGAGACCTCAGCTTTGCAATCATACCGTAGTACCACTACGCCACCGAGGCAGTCTCAAAAATACATACATACATAAATTCACGTCTATGTCCCATTGGGGTAGGCAGAGACTATTGAGCGCTAAGTGCTACGGTCCATACTTATCTCTTTCGCTTCATCAACTGTCATTCATTTCTTCATACACGCTCGTCAGTTTCGAGGACTCCGTAATTTTCATATTTTATTTTTCCGTATCAAAAATCGAATTGAAATAACAGCTGTTTCAGACATTTTGTTTAGTTAGTAGAATCGCTGCAGAGAAATACTTACTTAATAATATCTCCTCTGTATTTATTAGCAGATTTGTAACGAACATGACACACGAGTATTGTGGGTGTTTATGAGTTGCTATAAATATCAACCATCAACTAATCAACTGCTTCGGTGGCGTAGTTGTACTACGTTATGATTGCAAAGCTGAGGTCTCGGGTTCAAATCCCGGGTCGGGCAAAGCGATATTGGATTTTTCTATTCGTTATCAACCCGGAGTCAGGAATCTGTGCCCGATATGGCGATAGGCTCGCTCCCTATCACATCGTGGGATGAAACATACAAGGCGAAATGTGGGTGTCCTGGTAGCACCTCTGCCTACCCATTCTGGAAAAAAGGCGTGAGTTTATGTATGTATGTAACCAATCAACGAGCGCCTGTCCTGCCATTTTAATCTTTCGCATTAAAAAAGTCCAATAAACCGCAGCGTGTCTTTGTCCAACTGTGACCAAGGCCTTAGTTGTAAACCGAAACGTCCAGCGATAACTTAACCGTCCCAGGCAATCTAAAGGTGGTTAATTGTGTGTCTTGAGAAACTTAACCGGGCAGTTAAAGGGCCAATTTGATCGTACACAACTCCAGTTAATTTAACTTTAAAACGGTCGTGTTTCACCTTTATAGACTCTTACGGCGGGCTGATAAATTGAAAATGCTGTTTTGTTAGCTGTCCACTAGATGGCAGTGATGTAGGTAAGAATTAAATATAGATAAGTTAAATACACCCAACAGTCGCATCATGGAGATCCTTGGGGGAGGCCTATGATCAGCAGTAGACTTCCTGTAGCTGAATAGATTGATAGAACAGTCACATACACAGTTTTTTGTTTTTTTTTTTATTGTATCAGCCCATATACGACCCACTGCAGGGCACGGGCCTCCTCTACAATCGAGAGTACGATTGAGAGTGTTTAGGCCATATAGTCCACCACGCTGGCCTAATGCGGGTTGGCGGACTTTTACATACCTAGAAATTTATACAAATCGCTATGGTATGCAGGTTTCTTCACGATGTTTTCCTTCACCGTTATAGTGCGTGGTGATTGACTATCAATACACACATGACTCCGAAAAGTCAGAGGTGTGCCCTGGGATTTGAACCCGCGACCACCGTGAACATGTAGGCAGCCGCGTCTGGTCCGTTACCAACAGGCCACCACGCACTACACAGTTTTGAGCCCACACGAAATCGAATCTCATGTCGTGGGTATCGGAAACTTTTCGGTCTCACAAACAACAAGACCCGAAATACCTGTGGATCACACATACATTTGTCTCAGTGCGGGAATCGAACCGCGGCCTCTCTTTTCACAGCCGGCGTCCAACCATCCAGCCACGGAGACTGTCGATATCATCCATCCATCCATCCATCAGCCAAAGGAAGTCCACTGCTGAACATAGGCCTCTCCCAGTGATTTCCACAGTGACCTGTTGGAGCCTGCGTTCAGCGACGTCCCGCGACCTTTACCAGGTCGTCTGACCACCTTGTGGACTTCCTATTTTTCACCCACGAACGCTGTCAAATGGCAAAAAATGCAATGAAATCACATCTACCTACCCTTTTAGAACACAAGCGTGATATAAGAGCTAGAATTCTATAACATATTCCATTGTGACATATGAAACATCAAAGCGTAAATAAAACAGATCTCACTCGTATGGCTGAGTGCAATATTAACATAAGACATGTTTAGCATACCTTTTGTGTCCACTGTCCTGTATGGAAATCGTAGGATTTTACTCAAGAATTCACATACGCAAAAGGCGCGGTAGTAGGTTCGAATTCACTGAAGTATTGTCACAGATTGCACGCAGCTTCGCTCGTGTGAAAAGGTTTTCCGGGATAAAAGTTCTGGTATATATTTTTACGGGATACAAAATACCCTATAACCTTCCCAGATAAATGGGCTATCCAACAGTAAAAGAATTTTTCAATTCGGACTAGTAGTTCCTGAGATTATCGCGTACAAACAAACAAACTCATCAGCTTTAGATGTTTAATATGTATAAGATACATCCCATTGCAGGGTACGAGGCTCCTCTATAAACCAGAGTGCATTTGAAAGGAGTTAGACCATATAGTCCAACACGCTGGCCTAGGGGGTTAGCATGAAACTTCATGGATTACGCAAAATATTGTCCCACTTCCACAGATTCTTACATCTCGATTATTTTTTTAAAATGCTCCCGAAACAACTCAATTCCCCACAAAACTCCACAAACCAATCGTGCGAAATGAAGCGTGCTTCACGCAATTGCATTATCAAGCCGGCGCGTCAAAAAAGAACGATTGCAAAACTGTGACGTCAGACGGGAACACGTCGAGTGACGTCAGACGGGAATACGTCGAGTGACGCTGGCAAATTGATTCCAGCGTTGAGGTTTCATATCGTTTTGTGGATTGCATGATTAAGTGTTTTGAGGACTTGATACTGCTCGCGATTTCTCTTGTGATCTAAAGTTATGGGGAGAATTATTGGGATGTCTTTGAAAGTAGTAGGCTGTTGCCACCCATTAAATTAATTAAAGCTTTCGATCCACGCATCTTTCGCACTGCGCCGGCAAAGTAATGTTTCAATATACGATTATGGCGCGCCTGTATGTTTTTGAATGGGTGTTTGCAGGATTGTAATTGTAACTGTATTGGCGAATAATAGCCCACTGCTGGGCACGCGTCTCCGACACAATCGGGAGTTCCAATAAGTAAACCTTAAGTTCACACCGGCCTATTTTTTATACTGAATTTAGTTAGCCACGCTGTTGTCAGATATGACTCAGCATGAATGGGCAGGCTCCTCCGGGGCGGTACACTGTCTTACAGGAAATCGACGTGAACCTACAGCTTTGCTGTTGAGTTACGTTCGGTGAGTGAGATTGCCGGATGCCCAATACCCCTTTCCTCTTCCCATCCTTTTTCCTTCCCGCTCCCCTCCCAATTTGGCCGGGAACACATCCATAAAGCATTGTGGATGTTCATGTTCCCATCAGGTGGCCTGTTCGCTCGTTAGCCGGACCTATGCAATAAAAAGAGTCATATCGTCTCTGGTAACACAAATCCCTTTTTTTGTATTGTATTGTATCAGCCCATATACGACTCACTGCAGGGCACGGGCCTCCTCTACAATCGGGAGTGGGCTGGCCTAGTGCGGGTTGGCGGACTTACACACCGTAGATTTTTCAAATCCCTTTAATAATAAAATAATCTTATTTCATAATTTTTTGTTTATCAATGAGAAAAATTTTGAGTGGATACTTTATGTGGCCGATCATCGCATGCATTGAATGCACTTGGTCGTGACTTTATTATTTACATACATACATACATAAACACACGTCTTTTTCTCAGAAGGGGTAGGTAGAGGTACTACCAGCACACCCACGTTTCGCCTTGTTTATTCCGTCCCACGATGTGGTGGCGAGCTTATCACCATATCGGGCACAAATTCCTGACTCCGGGCTGATAATAAATAGAAAAATCCAATATCAGTTTGCCCGACCCGGGATTCGAACCCGAGACCACAGCTTTGCAATCACCCGAGACCACTACGCCACCGAGGCACTTTATTATTTAAATAGCTTTACACCTGTTTATGCCAACCGATTGTCATTGTTTTCATGCGTCCCGCAAGTAATTGCCAGTCATTTGCCAGACTGGCAGTCGTTTGCCATTTAAATTAAGGCATACAGGTGTGTTTGTGTAAGTGCGTGGTGTTGGTAAACGGACCAGACGCGGCTGCCTACATGTTCACGGTGGTCGCGGGTTCAAATCCCAGGGCACACCTCTGACTTTTCGGAGTCATGTGTGTATTGACAGTCAATCACCACGCACTATAACGGTGAAGGAAAACATCGTGAGGAAACCTGCATACTATAGCGATTTGTATAAATTTCTATGGTATGTAAAAGTCCGCCAACCCGCACTAGGCCAGCGTGGTGGACTATCTGGCCTAACCACTCTCAATCGTACTCTCGATTGTAGAGGAGGCCCGTGCCCTGCAGTGGGTCGTATATGGGCTGATACAATACAAAAAAAATACACGTGTGTTAGACACGAATGTCTGTTACATAACATAATAGTTTATGTAATGATTGGATTGATGTTGTGTTCCGCAAACAATTAAAATTATTCGATAACTCGATGAGATAAAGTCACTCTTAAGCGGGATCTTAGCCTACAAAACTACACTTCTTTTAACAATATATAACCCAAACAAACCAGTAAAATATTCTGTACAAATCCCTTCGCATGTCCCATCGTTGTTACTAACATTACTTATTTATAGAGTGATCGAATGCCGCGCTCTTAGTGCCTACCGCCGAAAAATATACCCCCTCAATGCGACCTTGAAGATTCGGATACATACACGCACTAAAACGGTAAGGAAAAAATGAGGAAACCTGCATACCATAGCGATTTGTTAGAGTTTCTATAGGAGACTGTTCGGCCCTCACACCCGCCACTGCAACTCCTGTAAGCCAGGATCAATAGCACACATTGTAATGACACAGCATTGCAGCTCAACGCGTATCGGGGAATGTCTTGTCTTTAAACCGCAACGAAGTTAATCATAGAGTTAAATTAATAGGAGTTGGAAGAATTTCTATAGTATATAATGTCCGCCAAACCGATTGAGAGTGGTTAGATATAGTCCACCACGCTGGCCTAGTGCGGGCTGGCGGACTTTTACATACCATAGAAATTGTAGCAAATCGCTATGGTATGCGGGTTTCCTCACGATTTTTCCTTCACCGTTATAGTGCGTGGTGATTGACTGTCAATACACACATGAGTCCGAAAAGTCAGAGGATTGCCCTGGGATTTGAACCTGCGACCACAGTGAACATGTTCGTGGCCGCGTTTAGTCCGTTTACCAACAGGCCACCACGCACTTGGCACACCGGCATAACAGTAGCGCATGTTAATACATAACCATATGTTTTATACTATATCTTAACTTACCATCTGGTATATATACGAATATACAGGGTATATCAAGACTGCTACCGAAAACGAAGCCAGGTGGTAGTTTTAGCGACTTTAGACACAATGCAACTAAAATGTTTCCAAAAAAAAGCCGATATTTTTTTGTATTTTTTTTTTCCATTATCGTATTTAAGTGGTAAATACATACATTTTCCTAAAAAATAATGTACACCCTTTTATTTTTAAAGACGCTATATTACGCAAGGCTTTAAATTATAATGTTATCAAAAAATATGGATTTACCACCCAAACACAATGATATTTAAAACATCACAAAAAATGGCCGCGTTTTTTTGCAAAATTTTTAATTGCATCGTGTCTGTAGTCACTAAAACTACCACCTGGCTTCGTTTTCGGTAGCAGTCTTGATATACCCTGTATATATACAAATCTATTTACATTTCCACAACAAATCCTCTTATATACGCTATAAATATCCATCTGATTCGCTCTGTAACAGATAACTGTATGTTACTTGTCAGTTGGTAATAAATTCGTATTTGTCGCGTGTTGTTTTATGTGCAAACTTGTATAACTTGGCAAAAAAGAGTCTGGTGCGACGAAAATGGTAATTAAAAAAAAGTAATCGTGGCAACACTATTTTAAATGTCATTGCTGTCAAATAGCCGGTACTTTCTATGTCAGCGTTGTGTGCGCTGCGCAATTATTTACAGATTTCGACAATTCTCGTGTATTTGTTGCTTGTTTTGTGATTCAAAATGAACAAAACGATTATTAAAATATTCATATTATTAAAATACTTATTATTTTATTCTTCAAATAGTTTCCTTTTAAGTCATTGATTAATATAAAATTAACAAGTATCTAAACATTTTACGTCGTAGTATATCAGGTTGCTATATCAAAAAAATATATTCGATCGTGGCGCCCTCACTAAAAACAGACTCTTTTTTGCCAAGCTATAGCTTGAAAGGGCAGGTAGAGGTTAATAATTATAGTCAGAGCTTATGAACAGTGTTGCAGTTTATTCAGAGCTGATTATGAAATGAAGTAGGGTGGGTTCGATTACCGCTTCGAGACAAATATTTATTTCGGATCTGGGTGTTGTGAAAAACAAAATGAGACAAGATTGGTTATTAAATTAAAAATTCTCAAATTAGATTGACGGCATTATTCATGTGTTAAAACCTATTTTAGTTGTGGAATGTTTTGTCTTCTTCCAATCCAATCCAAACCATCATCCAAAGGAAGTCCACTGCTGAACATAGGCCTCTCCTAATGATTTCCACAGTGAGCTGTTGGAGGCAGCCTGCATCCAGCGACGTCCCACGACCTTCACCAGGTCGTCTTCTTCGCTCAAACTAAATTCAAAGTCGTTCGAAGGGGACAAAACATTCGATAACTGAAATAGGTTTTAAATCTGTTTAAGAACAAGGCCGTGCTTGTTCAAGGAATCAAACCGAAGACACACGGACCACGGTCCACAAATACATACTATTTAGTATAAACTTTCATAGCGCTTGAAAACTCGGTTATATTGCTGAAACACTTTTATTGTTTCACTATTATATTGTGCATTAACTTTGCCGGATAATATAATTATAATTACAACACATGACTGTATCTTCAGGAGCGATGTTCCAACGGAGACCAATCCAAAGATAATGATTCTGATACACAATCATTTATATAATTTCAATTACCTTTTAACGTTAATTTTAGAATATGTAATAATTTGTATTTTCTTCTTATCATATTTTCCATTACCTTACACGCTTACGAAAAGTTAGCGGCAAGCATGGAGATGTGTATTGAGGAAACCGTTCCATTCTACACGCATTAGTCAATACTTTCACAAACCACAACCTACAGATCTTGATACTTGATATCAAATAAATAAATTGCCGTTAAAATGGTTTCACTTCAACCGCACGAAGTCGATTTTTTTAACTCCTTCCATTTAACAAATTCTTATTTACTTATTACAAATATTTACATAAAGAGATTATATTAATACAAACTGTTTGTTTTTAGCTGTTGAGCTTTTTAATATCTTTTCTGTGTTTGCTGCCTTCACTTTTATACATATATATATTTTGAACTGTTATTAATTGTTATACAGGGTATATCAAGACTGCTACCGAAAACGAATCGTAGTTTTAGTGGCTATAGATACGATGCAACAAAAAAAATTGCGAAAAAAACGCGAGAATTTTTTTGTGATGTTTAAAATATCATTGTGTTTGAGTGGTAAATCCAATTTTTGCTAAAATTATAATTTAAAGCCTTGCGTAATATAGCTTCTTAAAAATAAAAGGGTGTACATTATTTTTCTAGGAAAATGTATGTATTTACCACCCAAATACGATAGAAAAAAATTACAAAAAAGTATCGTCGCTTCTTTGCAAAAGTGTTAGTTGCATTGTGTCTTAAGTCACTAAAACTACCACCTGGCTTCGTTTTCGGTAACAGTCTTGATATACCCTGTACGTATTTTTCTATTTTGTAACTAGTTTGTGAAGCAATTAAAAAAAAGGCATTGTCACCTAAATGTTTTAACATTTTGCCTGTGCGATCCCCGTGAATCTGAACTAACATTAATTTACATTGATTTTATTATTTAAAACAAGAAATGAAATTTATGATTCATGTAAAAAAATTAAAAGAAATTGAAATAAACAAAATGCGTGCGCTCGATCCCGGCTTACAGCGGCAGCGGGTGTGATGGGACAGTCTATAATGGAATAACAAAAAAATCCATTGTGCCACAGATCTTTCGATATTTACGAGAAATTTATTGGTTTTCGATTGATACAATTAATGCCGGATTCCTAATACCCCTTTCCTCTCCCCATCGTTTTTCCTTTCCGCTCCCCTCTTGATTTCAACGGCTGGAAACTCATCTACTAACCAAGCGATGTTCATGTCCAGTGATCACTTACCATCAGGTGACCTGTTTGCTCGTTTGCCGGACCTATGCAATTAAAAAAAATCAAAAATGTTTAGATACTTCCAAAAGATTCGGTGAGATATTTCACAAGTATCAAACTGTTTCTATCCGCTACGCTATATGTCAAGTCTTGTCCAGTGACTGGACGCTGAGTGATTGGCAGCCGAGCGCTCCCGAGTGTTTCCGATTATTCCCGAGTGCCCACACCACGCTTAGAATTATTTCTAGACGTTTAATAGGTATTTAACTTTCTATATATAGACGAACTGCTCTCAGCTCAATATTTTGTCTCTGTCTTTTTCTTTAGAAGGGGATAATTATACGATTTCAACTCCTACTTGTTTTATTGAAGTTATTTCTTTTGGACTGCCTCCGTGGCGTAGTTATACTACGGTATGATTACAAAGCTGAGGTCTCGGGTTCGAATCCCGGGTCGGGCAAAATGATATTGGATTTTTCTATTCATTATCAGCCAATTTGTGCCCGATATGGCGATAGGCCCCTATCACATCATTGGACGGAACGCATACGGGTGTCCTGTTAGCACCTCTGCCTACCACTTCTGGGAAAAAGGTGTGATGTTTATGTATGGATGTATGTATACTTCTTTTGGGACGTTTGGATAAATATGAGGGTAAAATCCTTACGATGCACGCGCACACCGACATCCAAAAGCGACATGACCAAGTTTTAAGTACCAGGATCATATGAAGTTGGTGGCGACTTTTTCTGATAAATTTGGCTGCGTGTTAGAGCGGCGCTTGTAGGCGGGCTTTCAGTACATTAGTATTGATTTATGAAATACTTTACCAATTTGCGTAATTTAAAGACGATATTTTAGATAATTACCTGTAACAAAAAAGAAAATAAATATGAAAAGTTGTAATAAAATTCACATACGTTTTGGTCATGGCCAACCTGATTACTTCGAGAGACACATCGAAAGTACTTTGAATTAGAAGGAACTGTACTGTACTGTATCAGCCCATATACGTCTCACTGCAGGGCACGGGCCTCCTCTACAATCGAGGGTACGATTGAGAGTGGGTAAGTCATATAGTCCACCACACTGGCCTAGTGCGGGTTGGCGGACTTTACATACCATAAAAATTAATAAAAATCGCTATGGTATGAAGGTTTCCTCACAATGTTTTCCTTCACCGTTATAGTGCGTGGTGATTGACTATCAATACACACATGACTCCGAAAAGTCATTGGTGTGCCTTAGGATTTGAACCCGCGACCACCGTGAAAATGTAGGCGGTCGCATCTGGTAAACTGTCTCACTTCACCATAGTTAAGCGGCACGACGCTGTCGTGTATCGTTCGGTAAGAATGCCGGAGACCCAATACCCCTAGCTTTTCCCTTCCATTTTTTTTATTGCAATGAATGGGAGACGAGCTTCCCATTCTTCTGATGGTAAGCGATACGACCGCTCATGGACAGTAGCAAAACCAAACACCATGAATTACAAAGCAATGCTGGCATTCCACTGCGCTCGCCATCCTGAGACATAAGGTGTTAAGTCTCAATACGTCCCTCCAATTGGAACATAAGACTTGGTATTTAATTTAAGGGATGATGAGTATGTGTCTGTTGGGTGTATTTACGCACCACCAGGTGGCTCTGCCCGTTTGCCGGACTTCAGCAATAAAAAACCGTCCACGCCTAACGCTTGGTAACAGGTTCGTTCCCGGGGGAGCAGTGCTGTCCTCGTGCAAATGGAAATTCCCTGTTCCGGGTTCCCGAGGGGCGGGACGGACGAAAAATGTACGTATTTCATCTCCGAGCGGGTTTTGGAGGAATAATTGTGTAGTGTTTGTGTTATAAACCTTGATATGATGGAATTTTACAAAAAAAAACTCGTTGTCTCCTTTTCTTTATACATATATATCCAATGGTTGTCTGTACGAAATAACCTATTGTGATAATATTAGTGTCGCATTATATTTATTTCTGGTTTAGGTGTTTTGAGACCAAAGTCTCTTGCAGTGTCTCTTCACGAGTCACGACACAAAATTTATACCTATCGGCATATCGGGCACAAATTCATGACGCTGGGCTGATAACAAATAGAAAAATCCAATATCATTTTGCCCGACCCTGGAATCGAACCCGAGACCTTAGCTTTGTAATCATACCGTAGTATCACTACGCCATCGAGGCACATTATTAGAAAGATGTTAATGGAAATGTATGTAATCCCTCAAAATATCAATTTTTAGGAAACCTATACATTTCCCTTGTGTATCGATAGATTCTATTCATCCGCACAGTAAGGACTTATAACTTTGACTCCGAATGTGGTGGAGCCACGCTGTTGTCAGTCATGACTCAGCATCAATAGGCAGACTCATCCGGGGCGGTAGCACAGTCTCACAGGAAATCGACGTGAAGCGACAGCTTTTCTGTCGCTTTTCGTTCGGTGTGAGACTGCCGGACGCCCAAAACGCCTTTCCTCTTCCCATCCTCTTTCCTTCCCGCTCCCCTTCCAATTGTTACGGCAACACATCCATGATCCAGCGTTGTGGATGTTCATGTGCAGTGATCACTTACCATCAGGTGACCTGTTTGTTCGTTTGCCGGACTTATGCAATGAAAAAAAAAACTATAAGCAACACACCCACAAAATAACATAACTCCCACAGGTGTTAACTTAAACATAAATTTGTCACGCAAGGATTGTAGTAATAGTAAGTTTAAAAATATTAACACTTGGAAATACTGTATGCCCCATGGCGCACTTGGTTAGACGCCGTCTGTGAAACGAGAGGCTGTGAGTTCGATCCCCGCACCGAGACAAATGTTTGTGTGAACCACAAGTATTTGTTTTAAACTGGGTGTTAGTGAGACCGAAAAGTCTCTCGTAGTTTCTGATACCCACGAGAACACGACTCAATCTTAGTGTGGGGTCAGAACTATGTATGTGACTGTTGGGTGTATATTTTTTTTTTTTATTAAAATTTTTTATTAACATCTTTCAAAATAGATAACCACAAAACCATCTGGCTTCGCTACCCTTCCTTAAGTCGCAAAATACGATCTAGATACCCCGATCTAGATTTCCACGTCACTTCCATTACATATAAATTGGCTAACGCAATTTTCAATGGCCATACGTCTGGTCCAAATGTACTTAGTCCCTTTCAGACGCTGCGGTTGGGGCTGAGTGGTCCTTCATTGGCGTATTGGCTGCTTATAGGACCCGCCGATCCGTATGTCTCAAATTTAATCAACAGGGTACTTCTTAAGTCTGTAGTCTTTAAATAAGGGTAGGATTTTGGTTTACAGATCTTGAGGTTATAGTGAAATGTCTTTTTTTCGTCCACTCAGTGTAAACATTATATACGAGTATGTACATAAAATAATTGCATGTTTTCTTTTTTCTCTTATTATTGTTAGATACATTTATTACCATATTTCGATTTTTATTTAATTTGTGTTGAGCATTTATTAACCACATTTATTATTAGGCCACGAAGCGGAAAGCGCAGCGTGGGACGTCCACCCACTAGGTGGTCAGACGACCTGGTGAAGGTCGCGGGACGTCGCTGGATGCAAGCTGCCTCTAACAGGTCACTGTGGAAATCATTAGGAGAGGCCTATGTTCAGCAGTGGACTTCCTTTGGCTGATGGATGGATGATGGATGATTTATTAATCTTGTAAAACTGAGGAAACACGCTGATTGTTTAATTTGTGATATATTATATTAATGTTGTGTGTTCCTTGTGGGAAATCCTTTAATAAATAAATAAATAAATAAATATGGGATAATTAATCCAAATTCAAATTCCTTTATTTGTCAAAAGTAAGTGTACATACAGAGCAAGATGTTCAGATAAACAAATGATCAATTATGTTTGACCTTAATGGCGTACAAATATTTAAAACCTATATTACTAAATTACCACCCAAACACAATGATATTTAAAACATTACAAAAAACAATCGTCGCGTTTTTTTGCAAAATTGTTAGTTGCATCGTGTCTGTAGTCACAAGCTACCACCTGGCTTCATTTTCGGTAGCAGTCTTGATATACCCTGTACAAGATGTCCGCTTCTCTTGGCCTCCACTGTACAAGCAGACATTAAAGACACATCTCGCGCACGCTCCCTTTATACCCGAACCTTGTACTGTAATCGTAGTTCTGTTTACTCTTTGTTTAGTAACAATTTAGTATCAGTAAAAAGGTTATAATTGAGCATTCTTTCTCTCTTTCTTTCTTCGGTAACAGTTGTACATACATACATAACCACACGCCTTTTTCCCAGAAGGGGTAAGCAGAGGTGCTACTAGAATACCCACGTTTCGCCTTGTATATTCCGTCCCACGATGTGATAGGGGGCGAGCCTATCGCCATATCGGGCACAAATTCCTGACTCCGGGCTGATGATGAATAGAAAAATCCAATATCTATCGGTAACAGTTGTATTATATTTATTACTGAAAAAAGGTTATACACATGCCTTTTTCATAGACAGTTTTAAAATCTATTTTAGTTGTCGTATGTTTTGTCCCTCTCGAACGACTATTGAATTCAGTTTGAGCGAAGAAGACAAAACATTTGATAACTAAAGTAGATTTTAAAACTGTCTATGGATAAGGCAATAAGTATTTTGTTTTGTGAGAATAAAAGTTATGGATATTTGGAAAAAAAGAAACATTTTTTTATACTAATGGACCATATTCATGATTCTGAAACTCCTGTTAAAAGGTCACTCAAATCAAAATAACCGTTTATATTTTTATCAATTTATCCCTCTAAGTGCATGGTGGCCTGTTGGTAACGGACCAGACTCGGCTTTAAATACTTCTTTGATGCATAGAAATTTGTTTTAGTAAGCTTCATATATAGCAAACCTGTATCACACGGAGGTAGACAGGCTCTATATTTTTTTTATTCTAATGAATGACCAGGTAACGACCAGACTCGGCTGCCTACATGTTCACGGTGGTCGCGGGTTCAAATCCCAGGGCACACCTCTGACTTTTCGGAGTTATGTGTGTATTGATAGTCAATCACCACGCGCTTTAACGGTGAAGGAAAACATCGTGAGGAAACCTGCATACCGTAGCGGTTTTAAAGAATTTCTATGGTATGTAAGTCCGCCAACCCGCAGTAAGCCAGCGTGGTGGACTATATGGCCTAACCACTGTCAATCGATTCTCTCGATTGTAGAGTAGGCCCGTGCCCAGCAGTGGGACGTATATGGGGTGATGAAAAAAAAAACCCCCTAAGCCGCATTTACACGGAGTCAATCGCCTCGAAGATACGATTATCGTTAGGAAATAAGTTGCATCGTGTAAACATTGTCAGAACACGATAATCTATGGCGGTTGTCACGCGATAATCGCATACGATTCTCGCCGCGAGAAACTCCGTGTAAATAGCGCTTTATCCTGTCCTGCACCGTACGGCTGGACATTAGGTGCAAGTCTCGCTATTCGTGAGTTTTACTATCAAACAATGCGACTAAAGATACATTCGCTGGGATAATAAAAACATAGTTTTATTAACAATTTTCTATCTTGAGCTGCATTTATCTTCAGATGCAATATAACCTTGTGCATTGCAGTAAGAATTTTCGAATGAGGTCTAAATCCTTACGACCTTATTTATAGACAGTTTTAAAACCCATTTTAGTTATTAAATGTTTTGCCTTCTTCGTTCGATTTTGATAAGACAGTATAGTAAAACACTAAGAACATATTTTTTTGGTAAAGATTTTTATAAAGGGTATACCAAGACTGCTACCGAAAACGAAGGTAGGCCAGGTGGTAGTTATAGTGACTACAGACACGACGAAACTGAAAATTTTGCAAAAAAAAGCGACGATTTTTTTTGTAATGTTTTAAATATAATTGTGTTTGGGTGGTAAATCCATAGATTTTGCTAAAATTATAATTTAAAGCCTTGCGTGCTATAGCGTCTTTAAAAATAAAAGGGTGTACAGTATTGTTTCAGGAAAATGTATGTATTTAATACCCAAATACGATAGGAAAAAAAATTATCGGCTCTTTTTTGCAAAAAATTTTGTTGCATTGTGTCTAAGTCACTAAAACTACCACCTGGCTTCGTTTTCGATAGCAGTCTTGATGTATCCTGTAGGTATTTATATAATTATTCCTTTTCTTGTCCCGCACTGTACGGCCGGACATTAACTACACATCGTCCTGAGTTTTACAGCCCGAACTACAGATAGCTCGTAAGAAAAAGTCCAATGTTTTATTACCTTATGTGCTTGTTTATATACTTTTTATGTGTGTGCGTGCGATGTACAATCTGTGTTTAACAACAGTGAAAACTTTTTCTTTCAGAACCACGCGTGCTTACTTACGAAGCAGTCTTTTTAACACAATAGGTCCGACAAATGAGCAAACAGGTCACCTGATGGTAAGTGATCACTGCACATGAACATCCACAATGCTTGGATTATAAGTGTTGACGGACAATCAGATCAGGAGGGGAGCGGGAAGGAAAAAGGATGGAAAGACGAAAAGGGTAAGTCTACTGTTTACCATCTATACCTGAACCAAGAGGTGAGCCAATTCATGTTTTTTTTATTGCCGTTCTAGGCTGACGAGCTAGCGGCCCGCCTGATGGAAAGCGGCTACCGTTGCCCATAGACCTTCGCAGTGCCAGGAGTCCAGCACAACAAAGTTGCCTACCTAAAGCAGGACACCTGATGGTAAACGATCACTGCCGCCCATAAACATCCACAACGCTGGATCATAGATGTGTCGCCGGCCCAATTGGGAGGGAAGCGGGAAGGAAAAAGGATGGGAACAAGAAAGGGGTATTGAGCATTCAGCAACCTCACTCATCGAACGAAACGCGACAGCTAAGCATTCGCTTCACGTCGATTTCCTGTGAGACAGCGGTACCGACCTGGATAAGCCTGTCCTTTCATGCTGAGTCAAACCACTTCCTTTTGCCGGACCATTAGACTTTAGAAGAGTTTGTTGGTTCAAATGATCCCTCCTACTTATAATTTGGAGTCCTTCCTTCCTCGGCCCACGCGTTCCTGGCTTCCTATAATCCTGGGCCTGCCTGTCATAGTGTGAAGAGGCAGTTTCTCAATCATTATTGTATTGAATAGCAAAAGAAAATATTTTACTGCGAATTTAAACCTGGAGGACTTTTATAATTTGTACATGGCTCATGTTCAACCGAGTATTTGATTGTGTTTTCAGATATAGTCCACCACGCTGGCCTTGTGCGGGTTCGACATAATTCACGTGTTTTATATTAATTTTTTTTTCTTTCGTTGAATGGCGAGACGAACATGCCATTCGCCTGATGGTAAGCGATACGACCGCTCATCGACAGTAGAGAACGAAACAACACCAACAACAAAAACAAACAACGCCATCAAGCAATGCTGGGCATTCCACTGCGCTTGCCATCCTGAGACATAAAATGTCATCATGTCCATTAGTTACTCTGGCTATAATGTCCTTCAAACTGGAACACCAGATCGAGATGGTCAAAGGGTTCAGGCTGCTCGGGGTTGTGCTGGACGACCGCCTGGGCTTTGGACCCCACGTGAAGGAGACATGCAGGAAAGCCGCAGAAATATTCAAAAAACTCGAACGCACGGCTAAGGTCACGTGGGGTCTGAACCCGGAGATCGTCCGCACAATCTACAGAGCAGTCATTGAACCCATAATGCTGTACGCGGCGAGCGCCTGGGGATCGGCGGTAGAGTTGCGACACGTGGAAAAGCTCATGAGAGCAACCCAAGGTAGGTTCGCCAAAAAAATAATACGGGCATACCGGACGGTCTCTCATGTGGCCTCCATTGCTGTCGCGGGTCTGCTGCCGATAGACTACCGGGTCCGCGAAATCATGGCCCTGCGCGAGGCGAAGCATGGTGGGTCTCTCGCTGAATTTCCGGGCAGGTGTATGGAGGGCAGGGTGTCGCCTGCCGAGATGCCGCACCCCGCTGAGTGGCGGCCGGTCTCATACACCAGCATGGATCGATGCGCGGGAGCCGAAGTTGCTGAGTTGGGGGCGTCTGGAGCGTGCATCTACACCGACGGCAGCAAAATCGAAGGAAAAGTCGGAGCTGCGCTTTCGGTCTGGAAGGGCGGTGCAGAGGTCAGGACAAAGTCCTTCAAATTGGAATCCTTCTGCACCGTGTTCCAGGCCGAAATGTTCGCCCTCCTGAAGGCGACGGAGTTGGGTTGGGAACTAAACGAGCATACAATAAACATCCTTAGTGATAGCAGGTCCTCTTTGGACCTGCTAAAACAAGTGAACACCACCAACTCCGTCGCTTTCAGGATACAGCGAATCATAAGAGAATTGGCTGCCGTGGGTGTGGATGTGCGCCTGTACTGGCTCCGGGCCCACGTCGGCACAGTCGGAAACGAACGTGCCGATGTGCTAGCCAAGAAGGCGGCGCTAGGCAGGAAGACGGCCCCCGACTACGACCAAATATCGATATCGTGTGCGAAGGGTGCAATCAGGAGGGAGAGCGTCGAAAAGTGGAGCCAAGAATACGCAGCGCTCACAATGAGCAAACACCTGGCAAACTTCCTTCCTGATGCGGCCTCCGCACACGAGTATGCGAAGAAAACTCAGCAATCGGCCCTCATGACGCAAGCGCTGACGGGGCACGGGGGATTTGGGGAGTACCTCCACAGATTCGGGCTTCGAGACACACCATGGTGTACTTGTGGGCCCGGAATTGTGGAGGATGTGACCCACGTCCTCCTGGACTGCCCACGTTTCTGCGCGCTGCGATACCGGCTGGAGTGTGAGTCCGACCGCGACCTAAATCTGTCAGCATTACCGGGTTTGCTGGCAAACCAGGACACAAGGAAAGCCTTCATCACATTTTGCAAAAAAGTTATAAAAACAGTATGCCGGGAAAATGGGAGCACGGCAAAGTGGGAATTGTAAGTGTTATAGTGAACTGACCCGGGAAATCACACTAAATATAATACAACAATAATAAATATAATAGGTATATAATATAATAATAATAAATATAATGTAATAAAATAATAATAAAAATAATGTAATACAATAATAATTAAAATAATGTAATATAATAATAATAAATATAATGTAATAAAATAATAATAAAAATAATGTAATAAAATAATAATTAATATAATGTAATATAATAATAATGTAACAGTTATGAATCTGAACGCACAATCACAGAAGCAGTAAATAGGGGTATACACACACAAGATGGTCATCCTCCCAATGGGATTGCAGAAGAACCATCATCATCCGCTCCGAGCGAAAATGCAATCAGTGACGATAGGAGGCGAAAATGGAGTAAAGCCGAGATGGAGGAGCTCATGTACTGCTATTTTAAAGCAAGGAGTGAAGGGCCTGGCTATATTAACCGCCTACACAGAATATTTATACAGAGAAACTCAGATAACCCAAAAGCAAATAGATTTAACGGTTACGGCCTCTCGACACAAGCTCGATCTATTATAAATAACAATATGCTATCTCAGGAACTATTAAATAGAATCAAACAGAAAGCAGAAGGGGTGCAAAACGAACCTAGTGAAGTAAATATAATTAATATACCTGATGAGCTTAACACAAATATTATACAAAGCGATACCCAAAATTTAATGATTGCTGAAAGTGAAACAATAGATATAGCAACTATAAATCTATCAACTGGTAATCAGGACCCGTTAATTACACAATTTCTTAATATCTTATCGGAAACAAAAGAAACACCTATTACTGAAAGGAAACTATTACCGAAAGCTAAAATAAACAAAAAATTCATAGATAATTGCCATAAAATAAATAAATACTTACCTTACTTACTAGAAATACACACTTCTCTTAACGATATGAACGAAATTTTATATGCAGCAGCTAAAACCTTAGTAATCAATAATAAACAAATTCCTTACACACCTACACCAATAGTTAAAACCAAAAAAGTGGCAGCTTGGAAAAAAAGAATACAAACCAAAATTAATAAATTTAGAAAAGAATTAGGACAATTAATAGAAATAGAAAGAGGAATTAATTCACGTAGAATGGTAAGAATTAAAGATAAAATATACAGGAAATATAGAATACAAAACGAAAACGATCACGCTAATACGGCCGAAATTCTGAAACAAAAAATTAAAGCACTCGCAGGTAGAATTAAAAGATATGAAGACTTAAACGCTAAAAAAGACCAAAATAAAATATTGAATGAAAACCAACACAAATTTTATAAAAGCTTAGGAAATATTAGTAGTAGGGAAGTTAAAATACCAAGTAAAGATAGGATAGAGCAGTTTTGGTCAGAGATATTGTCTAACCCAAAACAGTATAACAAGGAAGCCAGATGGATAAAAGAGGTAAGTGAATCATCACAGGAAGTAAACACAGCCCAGGTAGAGGAGATAACAGTGGACGAAATCAAAGTTGCTATAAAGAAATTACATAACTGGAAAACACCGGGTATAGATAAATTACAAAATTACTATTTAAAATATTTCACTAGCACACATAGATATCTTGCCGCATTATTCACTAAAATACTCAACGGTAAACAGAACCTAGACGATTGGTTTACTACAGGTCAGGTTATATTAATCCCTAAAAATAATAACACAGAAAACCCTAAAAATTGGAGACCTATTGCATGCTTACCTAGTATGTATAAACTACTAACTTCCGTCTTATCTAACTTATTATATGAACATTGCAGCATTAATAACATTATGTCAATAGAACAACGAGGATGTCGCCGTAGAGCCCGGGGTTGCAAAGATCATCTTATGGTCAATAAGGCCATATTGGAGGATGCACATCATTCGCAGAAAAACCTTAGCATGGCATGGATTGACTATCAGAAAGCCTTTGATAGTGTCTCTCACGAATGGCTACTCAAGATCCTTGATATCTATAGATGCCCGGCCGTTCTCGGGAACTTTTTGCGAATGACTATACCCTCATGGAAAATTATTATGACTGCTCGAGGGACTCATGAGTCGGTTACTACTGCACCGATACACATTAGACGCGGAATTTTTCAGGGTGACTCGTTGTCACCGTTACTGTTTTGTTTGGCAGTTAACCCTCTGTCTTATATATTAAATAAATACGAACTAAAAGGATATAAGCTTAAAGATAGTTGCTGGATTAACCACCTACTGTACATGGACGATCTGAAGATATATGCCAACAATAGACATAATTTAAAAGTTATGCTTGATAGTGTAGAGGTGTTTACAAATGACATAGGAATGAGTTTCGGATTGGACAAATGTAGCATTATTCATATTACTTCAGGCCGTGTTAGTAGTGCAGTAGAAGAAGGTCACGTTCTTTTAAGTGGTGAAACTTTTAAACAACTTGCAATAGGTAATACATACAAATATTTGGGAATACATGAATCCGGTAAGATAAATCATAGTGCAATCAAAGAGCAAACCACTAAAGAATACTTTAAAAGAGTAAAAAAACTATTGAACACACACCTCAATTCGCGCAATATAATTAAGGGCATAAATACTTACGCTGTTCCGGTTCTACTTTACACATTCGGTATTATTAATTATAAAAACAGCGACCTGAAAAAAATTGACACAAAAACTAGAAAACTACTTGCAATTAAAAAAGCACATCAACAAAAAGCAGAAATAGAAAGGTTATACTTACCTGTTATACACGCAGGAAGAGGATTAATAAATATAGAAAATTTGTATAAAGCTCAGATGGTTAAATATAGGAAATATTTACAAGAAGAACAGGATGATTTAATAAAAGTAATAGTGCAACATGATATTAATAAGGAAAAATATTCAATAATTAAAGAAGCAGAGACAATAGAAACGGAATTACAGTTAGCGAATAATAATACACATACCGACAAAGAAATTAAAGCAGCAATTATCAAGAAGCAGAACATACACTGGCGTAACAAACCATTACATGGAAAGTTTCCCAAAGAAGTACTAGACCAAGCTAATATAGATAAAGAGCAATCGTTTAAATGGATCAAAAAACAACAGATATCGCCTACTATAGAATCCTCGGTATTTGCCATACAAGACCAGGCAGTTATGACGCGACAACATCAGCGTGATATCCTCAAGCTACCGATAGATGGGAAATGTCGTCTATGTGCAGCTAAAGACGAAACAACGCAGCATATCATCTCAGGTTGCGAAAAGCTGGCGGGCAAATATTATGTCAACAGACATAATAACCTAGTCCAGTACGTCTATTGGTGTCTAGCTCGAAAACATAACATAGAGGTGAACAAGCTATGGTGGAAGGAAATACTAACACAACCAAAGGTAATAGAAAATGAAACAACTAAAATAATGTGGGAAATTCCAATTCAGACAGATGTCACAGTAACACACAATAGACCCGATTTAATTTATGTAGATAAAGTAAATAATGTCACCTACCTAATAGATGTTACAGTTCCTTCAGATTATAATATAGGGGCAAAAGAAATAGAAAAGCTTAGTAAATATCATCTGCTCAAAACTGAAATTAGGCGCTTATGGAACACTCAAACACAAGTCATCCCAATAGTAATAGGTTCGACTGGTACAGTAGCAAAAAGTCTAACTAGATACATAGATAAATTAAATTCCGCTATAGATATTACTATTCTACAGAAACAAGCAGCAATTCACACTTCAATAATTTTAAGTAAAGTTCTAGGGGACACAGTTTTTGTAAATCGCCAGAATGGGGAGACTGACCCACTTCTTCCCTGAGGGTTTCAGGGCGGGTGGTCAGTAAGTCCGAGCAAAAGCTCGAGTCAGAGAAAACTCTGAAAGTATTAATATATAATAAATATAATATTATCAACTGTATATGTTATATATGTCAAAATGTAATCAACTGTATATGTTATAGTTTAAGTTTAAGTTTAAGTTGTTTTGTACAATTAATATTAAGGGCAAAGGACAAGTCACAAAGACTGTAACTGATATTATTTTACAAAAAAAAAAAAAAAAATATATATATAATAATAATAACAAAAGAAATAATAAAAAAAAAATAAAAAAATAAAATAAAAAACAATAATAGTAATAATAAACAATAAAAGAATATAAAGATGAAACCAAAATATATAAATATGTGAACTGGAAAACAAAATATGTAAGAAATAATAACAAATAATATCAGATGAAAGACTTGTCCACGTAATTAAATGTAAACAAAGACCCTGTCAAGTTTCAGGGGAGAGTTGAAAGAATAAAATAAAAAAAAAAAACTGGAACACAAAAGTGCATTTACACTGCTGTTTGGCGAGACAAATAGACATTGCGGCGGTACCTACCCAGGCGGCCTCTCACATACAGAGAGTACATGTATGACAGACCTACCACCAAATTCTAGTAAAGATCTTATAGACCGCAATTTTCCCCATCTTTCCCCCATTAAAGCACTACCAACACCGAAGACTCCAAACTCAGACATGATTCGAACCCACGACCAATCGCATCTATTACCCCCAGACCACGTATATAAAACAAAAATAACGTACACGCGTGTAAGGCTGCAAATGAGCCCATTCAACTTCTAACTCAGTTTGCTAAGGGCCGTAGGGTTGTCACGTACGTTATATCGGGAATTTAAAAAAATAATAAAAATTACCACCTGGTGACCTTCAAACAACGAGCGTATTCCCACCTTAAGGGGCGGCAACGCATCTCTATGCCCTATGGTGGTGCAGATGTTCACGGCGGTGATCACTTACTATCAGGTGAGCCGTATGCTCGTTTGCCCCCTATAATATGTAGAAAAATTGAGACTGCCAGATGCCAAAAAAATCCCCTATCCTCTTCACATCGTTTTCCCTTCCCGCTCCCCTCCCGATATGATGGGCAACACATCCATGATCCAGCGTTGTGGATGTTCATGTGCAGTGAACAGACCATTAGGTGACCTGCTTGCTCGTTTGCCGGATCTATGCTATAAAAAAGTCTTCTCAATCGCACTGTCGGTTATAGAGCAGTGGTGTTGCTGGATGGTGGACGATCACGACCTGATCAAGTCAAAAAAATAATTTTAGCGGTACGATCTAAGATACTTGCCTTGAAATATCTTGAAGTACATTACTTGACATATAGCCATCTATTTAAAATATTAATAGCGCTGTCTGCGTGTTATTAAGAAACCCTTTTAGCAGCACAAAATATCTTCATGATATATTTTTTTCAATTTTTCCAGGGTCGAACCTGTCTCAACCCATCATGGATCAAGTGTTAAATTATGCAAAATTACGTAGACCGGTGAAAGACCATCATCCACCACATCTTAGACACAATTAGATTGCACAGCATGAAATAAATACACTCAACAGCCACATACATAGTCCTGACCCCACACTAACATCGAGTATTGTATGGTATCAGAAACTACGAGAGACTTTTCGCTCTCAAACACCCGAAACAAATACCTGTAGATCACACAAGTATTTCAATATCGCTAACCTTTGAATTACCCATTTCTATATCTAAAATCAATCCAATCCATCAGCCAAAGGAAGTCCACTGCTGAACATAGGCCTCTCCTAATGATTTCCACAGCGACCTGTTGGAGGCAGCCTGCATCCGGCGACGTCCCGCGACCTTCACCAGGTCGTTGGACCACCTAGTGAACGTCCCACGCTGCGCTTGCTAGTAAATACCAAAATATATTATCGAGTGGCACCCCTACCACAGGCGCGGGTGTAAGGGTTCTGAATATTAACCAGGACACACAGGCCAATCAACACTACGTGATATCGTGTTTGTAATTGATTTTAAACTGGCTGTATTAGCTGCGGATTTCACTGACAGATCTGACATCTGTATCGGTCCATATAAGTCCCACTTTGACAGCCTCCGTGACAGTTCAGAGTTCTATCAAACACTTTTCCGAAGTATATATTGTCATACGATTTATTTTAAGTGTTTTTTACATACATACATACATACATAAACACACGCCTTTTTCCCAGAAGGGGCAGGCAGAGGTGCTACCAGAACACCCACGGTTCGCCTTGTGTATTCCGTCCCACGATGTGATAGGGGGCGAGCCTATCGCCATATCGGGCACAAATTCCTGACTCCGGGCTGATAATGAATAGAAAAATCCAATATCACTTGGCACGACCCGGGATTCGAACCCGAGACCTCTGCTTTGCAATCGTACCGTAGTACCACTACGCCACCGAGGCAGGCAAGTGTTTTTTACGTCTGTAATATAATGCAAATAAATTATTATTATTAATTATCGAATGTTTTGTCTTCTTCGCTCAAACTGAACTCAAAAGTCGTTCGAAAGGGACAAAACATACGATAGCTAAAATAGGTTTGTAGACTGTCTATGAATAAGGCCCAAGTCTATAAAACCCCATGTTTGTCGAATGCAATACAGCCACACCTTCGTGACCCAGCACACCGCAGTACAAACATTGTCCAAGAGTTACCGCTTAATTGCATGGGTGTGGCGCACTGGAAAATATGTGACATACACACATAAACTCACGCCTTTTCCCAGAAGGGGTAGGCAGAAGTGCTAGCAGGACATCTACGTTTCGCCTTATATGTTCCGTCTCATGATGTGATAAGGGGCGAGCCTATCGCCATATCGGGCACGAATTCCTAACTCCGAGATGATAATTAACAGAAAAATCAAATATCGCATTGTTCGACCCGAGATTCGAACCCGAGACTTCAGCGTTGTAATCATACCGTAGTACAACTGCGCCGCCGAGGCAGTTAAACTAGCGTGTACACTGCGCTTGATGGCAAGCGCGGTGCAGGTATAGCATCCACCGTGAGATGTTCATCTCTCGACACAATGACGCCTGATTGTATCAGGTATACACAGAGTCCGACACGACACACGTGGCTCACTATGACTGCTCCATAACCGCTGTGTACGGACGCTATCCAGATAGAAATATTATATATATAAGATAATGTATCTTAAGTTTCTTTTGACAATTAAACACCATTTGTTTCTGTAATTAAAAGTTTATTAATCACACACGTGTTTTATCTACTATAAAGTTTACAAGTAATTAAATAAAACTACATACCTGTAATTAAAAGAAACGACAATTAGTGATAATTGTTCGTCGAATCTGAAATCACTTATTTAATAAAGTTATCACACTTTTCACTTGGTTTTATTCTAGGGAATATTTTCTTGTAATAACGAATTTAAATCAAAATGGTTCTTTACATTTTTGTATCGCTCATTCCTCTATTCATTCATTCCTGTCTTTCTTTATTCACATGTCCATTTCTTCAATTACAGAGTATGTTATAATGTCGATGCGCGGGAAGATTTAAATTAAAGGAAAGTATTATTTTCCTTTACATATATTCTAGCAACTCTTTACTCTCCTTACGGTAGGCACCCTGTATGTGCACGGGAATCAAACCAATTGAACCAACGTCTAACCAATTTCCAATTATCCGCACTCAATACACCACAAGCCGTTCAAAATTCCGCCCCCGCGTCTATTTACTAAATAAATTCATTTCACAGAATTGAACCCGGGGCGCGGCGCGTGCGAAACAGTGTCTCTGTAACAATTGAACTCGTGTGCTGAATGACAAGTACTGCTGGGTTAAGGGCACGTACACATGGCGGGGGTGGGGGTTCGTTGTGGGAGACGACACGACAATTTACAACTAAGTCTATAGTTAGGGCGTACTATGGAGGATTCGAACATTTTGTACCCACTGCAGGGCACGAGGCTACTACACAATCGAGAGCACGATTAAGAGTGGTTAGGCCATACAGTCCACCACGCTGGCCTAGTGCGGGTTGGCAGACTTTACATACCATATTTCTTTTTCTTTTAAATCGCTACGGTATGCAGGATGGATGAGAGGCCTATGTTCAGCAGTGGACAGCCTTTGGCTGATGGATTGGATTGGATTAGATGCAGGACTCCTCACAATGTTTTCCATCACCGTTATAGAGCGTGATGATTGACTATCCATACACATGACTCCGAAAAGTCATAGGTGTGCCAATGAATTTGAATCCGCGACCTCCGATGACTTGTTGGCAGCCGCGTCTGGTCTGGTCCGTTACCATCAGGCCAACACGAACCTTAAGTTTTTTTGTATACTGGCGCAACAATGAAATCCCCTGATAGTAATATTATCACGATGATTTTATTCATGATTGGTTGAACTTTAGGATGTTGTCCTTGGATTAAATATAATAGAATCAACCCCATGAAGAGAGTCATTCGTAATGGCAAATTGTGGAGACAGTGGGGCCTAATACGAAGACGGAAGACAAAGCGCACGGCCTTGTGCTTTCGTAGAACATTACAGCTTAAACGGGCGTCCAAGCACAGCTGTAACTTGGGAACCCTCGTGATCCCAACTAAAGCGACCAATAATGGCATCAATTTCAACGCATATCAAGCTACAACGTGATCAAACTCACAAATTCTCTTTTCACAGCTAGCTTCTTAACCGCACCACATTTAAAATTTAATGTACACGATACGACATAATCCCGCATGACGTGCGACAACGGACGCCCGCGCCCGCATCGACCCGCGCCGGGAGAAAACAAATTAGCCGCGCTCTCGGGACGCCCTCCCTCGGGAACTACCGATATGTACTCAACTATAACGTGAATTATGTTAACTCTGTTTGAAGACGAGACTTTGAGACGTTTTGTAGAAATAATATACCTGTCTTGGGCGTAATATAACTAGGAAGTCATAAAGGGCCGTTTTAATACTGTCATGGCGTCCCCAGCCTATAGTAAGAAGAATATAGTACTGGCCTTCATGGGCACCCAAGGCTACCGCAAGAGGTGCAGCCGCAAGTATAGGCTGTGATCGTTCGGGCGTCCGAACAGTCCCGTATTGGTCAATACAGTAGAAAAAAAAATAACCGCGCGGACTATCGATATGTAGACTCAACACAACTATAACGTGAATTATGTTAACTCTGTTTGAAGGAGACGAGACTTTGAGGCGTTCTGTTGGGATAATATACCTATATTGCGGTTAAGGGGCGTTATTGTAGTTCTAGGACATCCCCTGCCTGTAGGAGACTGTCCCGCCCTCACACCCACCACTGTAACTCCTGTAAGCCAGGATCACGTGGCACGCATTTTAATTACACCGAGCATCGAAGCTCAGGGACTCCATTGCGTAGTAAAATACCAAAACAGGCCTTCATGGGCACCCAAAGTGACCTCTGGAGGTACGACTGCACGTATGGACTGTGCCAGTTCGGGCGCCCATTAGTTCACGGGCGCCGAATAAAGCTGGATTGAAATTTTTGAAAGTGTTGTCGCTGTTGTCAGTCATGACTCAGCATGAATGGGCAGGCTCATCCGGGGTGGTACCACTGTCTCACAGAAAATCGACGTGAAGCTACAGTTCAGCTGTAGCGTTTCGTTCGGTGAGTGAGATTGCCGGATGCCCAATACCCATTTCCCCTCCCCATCCTTGTTCCTCGCGAAACAAAGCAGTAGCAAAGCTGTAACTCATAGTGTGCTTTTCCTTTCTGTGTGCTGTTAAGAATAAATAAATAAATAACTCCACACTGGATTTGTTTGGGACAGTGATGCCAAACCTCCTAATAAAGAGTTTATGTGCCACATAACATTAATTATGAATGTTAAAATCTCAATACTTTACCAATATTCCTTTCATTTCAAACGTAAAAAAAATTACCTGTAACAAAAGAATAGATAATTAAATATTTGCAACACTTGTACTACAACAAAACACCCACCAATTGAAACAAATTCACCCACAATTGAAACGGAATCACCCACGAACCTACAAGTGTGCACAATGGCTGTATTGGCACAATTTCCCCGTTTCGATTGGTTAATGGCGGGCGGATATGAGCGCGCCTGTGACGTCACGGCGCTTCCGGGAGCGACGGCACTGTTAGGCCTTCGGGATAGGTTGAGTTATGGTTGTGTAGTATATTTAGTGTTTTGAGAAATCTTGAGTAGAAAAATGGTTTTGAGAAGAGCAACACTAGAGTTTCTTGCCCGTTCTTCTCTAGTGAAAACCGCTTTCCGAACCGAGCGGTAGAAAAAAATGACTAAATCTAAATAATGTTGAACATTTTAACGGATTCAATAAATTATTTTCGTTTACATTTTCAAAATATCTAGAAATATTAGGATGAAAAAAATATTGTAATAATGGCACTACATTTTAAATACTTTACGAAATAACAAATTGATGGATTAAATAACGTATGTTATATTAAGAAAATATTTCGTAATAACTTAGATACCATTTTAATTCTTAGTTTGTTTACGCAAAATAGACTTCTTATTAAAAATTCTCATAGAGAACCCATGAAGATTTCGTTACTTTTTTCTCCACGGTAACAGACTTAAATTAACTATAAAATCTATTTACATAATACATTTGTAATGGAGCGATGTCTGTTCATGGAAGATAAATGAGAAAATCTGATATGGGGAGACTATATTAACGTATTAGAACACAAAACAATGATTCTTAGTCTGTTTGTCTGTGCGGTTGTGCGCGATGAACTCAGAAACGGCTTAACGGATTTCGATGAAATTTGGTATGGAGGTAGCTGACACCCGTTTCCGTGGGATAAGGGGGGACTTCCGATATATTTGTTACTTTTTCGTAGTCAAATGGATGGGATGGGATTTTTTATAAAGATAACCACGCAAACGGAGTTGCGGGCAGAAGCTAGTATCACATAAGTAAGCAATTTTTCCCACCTTTTTATGGAAGAAAACACATTTATTACCACAGAATACGACGTACAAACATACATTAACATACAAAAAATAAGGAGAGAAAACAATTAATTAGCGTAGGAGTTTTCGAGTCGCATCATTGTGAAACTTAGGCGACTCAGCATTATGTTGCATGTATATCATGAAATATCCATAACCCAGCCAAAGGAAGTCCACTGCCGAACATAGGCCTCTCCCAATGATTTCCACAGTGACCTGTTGCAGGCAGCCTGCTATGAAATATCACAATAATAAAAATCTACAACAGCCAATCGTCATACCCGTTGTACCGTCATAACACAACATCATACCAGCACGATTGGATCATAAGTAAATTAAAAATCCAGCCTCAATCTTGTCGGGTTTAAAATCACCCCCCATCCCTCACTAGGGGTGGGGGTCGGCTCCCCAATGCCGAAATGCGGCAAGGCGTGAGTCGCACGCATTGTTCCTGCTCACCATACCGGTTTTCTTTATTTTCCGTGGGTTTTTCCTTAATTGAAAGTTTTCAGTTTTTTTGTGGGTTATTTTTCAGTGGAAATTTAAAAACACTGCCGTTTTATGTTGAGCAGGATTGTAATTTTTTTGTACAGGTGCTGGAATTAAAGTTATGAAAATACGTTAAGAAATTCGAAACGCTTTTGTTAAAAATTTCACATTAAAATGTATTTCCACATTTTTTAAATAAATTAAGGTAATGCACTATAAAAATAGTTTATTTTTAAAATGGTTTCAAAGAAAATAAAAAAGGAAAAAAAACCTATATATTTTTTTATTTGGACATGATATTTTTTTAGTCATACTGTATTTCTAACCGAACTCGCGGCCTCTCGTTTCACAGTCAACATAACTGAAGGATCTGTTCTCAGAATTCAGGAAAATAACAGGATTGCAATAATATTAATGGGTTTAATTCTCTTTTACCTGAACAACTTCTCTGTACAGCATCCGTCGGCACACTGACTGTGTCCGCTGCTGTCACAACAATCATTGACTTACTTATACAGTGTTGCCAATAAAAATAATCTTTCCCCGAATCGAAATGTGTAATGACGTATTAAAACGAATAATACGACGATTGTGTTATCATAATTCCTCTATTCTTTTCTAACATCATGTACATTTATAGCAGGGCTCTCTACACATACAACTCGCATATTAAAACTGTGTAAAACGTTACAACTTGAATAATCGTGGCGTGATAATAATCCGACTCGGCCATCCTTCACATCAGCCGTTGACGACCGTTCTGTATTTAAATCCTTATTCTATTCTTATTAATATAACTGCCAGCAACATCGTCTTGCTAAATAGGTTGCTTTACTCATCGCTTATAAATTCATCCGTTAAAGACGCTTACATAACCAACTTCGCCACGGAGACTGACAAATTCATAAATATCATTTTTTAAATACACAAATGATCGTATCAATAACGAAGAAATTATTTCTCAAATTTTTACATTTATATACCCCTAAATTAAACAACGCCCAACAGATTCGAACCCACACCAACCGAGCATGACAATTGCGGAACAAAATCACAATCTATTATTAAGAATAACATGATAATAATGTGTTTGTTAATCCAATTACAGCTGTATTGTGTGCTTTATTCCTGCCCACCCCACAGCGGGGATGGGATGATTATTGTTTAGCCTTATTTGTGGATCACTCAACCGAGTTTTGATTGCAATTTTTTTGAGCGTAAAAAAAATGAATAAAATTTGTAAAGATAACCTAGCTCGATCGGGATGGCTGTAATTTTTTTACATTTAATACATACATACATACATACGCTCACGCCTTTTTTCCCAAGAGGCTGAAGTGCTTGCTACCCACGTTGGCACCCACGTTATGCGTTGTGCGTTCCGTCCCATAATGTGGTAGGGGCGAGCCTATCGCCATATAATAATAATATAATATAATATAATCCGGCCCCACGTGGAGTACTGCTCTCACCTCTGGGCAGGTGCCCCAAAATACCAGCTCAACCCACTTGACTCCTTACAGCGACGTGCTTGTCGAATAGTCGATGACCCCAATCTCACGGACAAATTGGAGCCGTTAGGACTGCGGAGAGACTTCGGGTATCTCTGTGTGTTCTATCGTCTGTTCCATGGGGAGTGCTCCGAGGAATTGTTTGAGATGGTACCAACGTCACCTTTTTACCATCGCACCACCCGTCACCGCAGCAGAGTTCATTCCTACCACCTGGAAGCGTACCGTTCCCGAACGGCACGTTTTCAGCGTTCTTTCTTACCACGCACGTGTAAGCTCTGGAATGAACTCCCTGCATCGGTGTTTCCTGAGCGCTATGACCTGTCCTTCTTCAAACGAGGCTTAAAGAGAGTACTTTCCTTAAGGTAGGCAGCGACTTTGTTGTGCTGGACCCCTGGCACTGCGGAGGTCTATGGGCAGCGGTAGCCGCTTTCCATCAGGCGGGCCGCTAGCTCGTCTGCCTATGAAGGCTTAAAAAAAAAAAAAAAAATATAGGTGACAAATTCCTGACTCCGGGCTGATAGATACAAAAATCCAAAAGCACTTTGCCCGACCCGGGATATTTCCGTATATAGGTACTCTATGGGCCTTATCAACAAACTCGGATGAGCGAAGGATTAACTTTAGTCCAAGATTTTAAAATTGACTGTGAGCGTCTTGCACGTTTGCCGGCCCTATTAACAAAAACCCTTTTCCTTCCCTTTCTCTTAAAATTTGCGGCAACTAACTATCCAAATGTAGATATTCATGGGCGGCGGCCTAACCATCAGGTGAGCACTTCGCTCGTTTGCCGCCCCGACAATAAAAGCACGTGTCTGCTGTATTGATTTTACACCGCCGTCGGCAATCTATGCGTTGACAGCTCAATTTTGGACGAGGACAATGGCCGGGGCGATGTCGCAATCGCATTGGAACTTTTTAATATCACGCGCTGTACGGCGGGGTAGGCAGAAATCCTGTCCCTATATCATTATACATAAACTCACACCTTTTTCCCAGAAGGGGTAGGCAGAGGATATCCTGGTAATAACCAGGCACCCACGTTTCGCCTTGTCTGTTTCATGGCATGATGTGATAGGGGGCGAGCCTATCGCCATATCGGGCACGAATTCCTGACTCCGGGCTGATAATGAATAGAAAAAGCCAATGTCACTTTGCCCGACCCGGGATTCGAACCCGAGACCTCAGTTTTGTAATCATACCTTAGTACAACTACGCAACCGACGTAGCCGTACATCCTGCCTGTATCATCTGTTCATGGTAATACCAGAAAACATATGGCCTTGGTGTGCGTGGTGGCATGTTGGTAATGGAGCAGAAGCGGCTGCCAACATGTTCACTGCGGTCGCGGGTTCAAATCCCAGGGCACACCTCTGACTTTTCGGAGTCATGTGTATTTACAGTCAATCACCACGCACTTACGGTGAAGGAAAACATCGTGAGGAAACCTGCATACCATAGCGATACGTAAAGATATATATGGTGTGTAAAGTCCGCCAACCCGCACTAGGCCAGCGTGGTGGACTATATCTAACCCCTTTCAATCGTACCCTCGGATTCACGGTTTTGTTTGGTTTTGCTAATGTCCATGAGCGGTCATATCGCTTACCATCAATCGAATGGCAATCTCGTCTCGCCATGCATTTGAGTACAAAAAAATAGCGAATATATCGGAATTCCTCCCCCACTACATTTTACGAAAGAAAAAGTAGCCTTAATATTAATCCAGGGTGTCAGCTACCTCCATACCAAATTTCATGGAAATCCGTTAAGCCGTTTTAGAGTTAATCGCGCACAAACGCACAGCCAAACAGACAAACAGACAAAAAATCTAAATATCATTGTTTTGGGTTCTATTACGTTAATATAGTCGCCCCATATTAGTTGTTCTCATTTATCTTCCATGTACAGACATCGATCGGTACAAATTTATTATATGTATAGATAGATGTTATCAAACCATCTCTTCAGTAAAACCAATAAACAAAAATACATAAATTCGGCAATAAAAACGCCGCGTTTTCTAAGTCAAATGTGAACGTTTAAACGGTTCCCCTCGACGTTTCTTAATGGAGGGGAAGATGTATGTCGCTGTGTGTCCGAGGCGGCAGGAGAATTATTACTTGAACACTTTTATATGGTAAGTGGATGTTTTATATGAGACTGTGAAGTGAAGACGACTGTGGGTAAAGAAATGGGTTCGATCTCCGCGCAGGGTACTGTTTGTGTCGCCTGCAAGTACTAATAGGAGTATTTTATTTATTTATTTATTCATAACTGCACACAGAAAGGAAAAACATACAAAAAAAATTATAAAAATAAGAAAAAAAGTACAGATGGCGGTCTTATCGCTCTAGGCGATTTCTTACAGACAACCTTTGGATGGATATAACACAATGAAAAGAAGACAGAGCAGTCTGGAATATAAAAGGAGTATTATTGTACTAGATAAATAAATACCAAAAAAATAATAAATAATGGTTTTTTAGATTTACGCGAATGTTACACATTGAAATAAAATGAATTCTTAGAGATTTATCGCGAATTTAATTTAATTTTTTAAATTTTTAATTTCCCGACTTTTCCATCACTTGACAGTTTTCGTAGTCACGTATTTCATTGAATTATCTCATTTTGCACTAAGTACTTATTTATCTTCCTATTCCGCAAACATATTCAAAGAGCAATATTCATCAAGCCAGATCAATCACAGAGCATTTCAACGGGAGACAAAAACCCAATGTCTCTAAACGAGACTTATCACAGACTCCGGAATCTGTCTTTGTCAGTGGATTTAGCATTGGTGGAATGGAAAAAGGAAGGGAAAATAAAGAAAAACTGTTGGAATCGAACCTAGGACTTCATTTTTTTTAATGCTCGCCAGGGTGCATATTGTGATGCGAGGAATATAAGAATTAATTGATCTTAATGTGGGGACTATGTATGTGACTGTTGGTTGTATTTATTTATTCATTTATTAGACAATTACGACAAAAAGTACCTTGAATCTTCACGAGTAATAAATATTTGTACAGCATTGTAATCTCGTAGGCTAAAAACTATACAAAACCACAACAATTAAACTGTCAACATTCCCAAAACGCGTCCATCCACACAATAATAAACGTTGAATTTATTTTGGCGGCCCACGAGCCATTAGTCTAACGAGCCCCTTACCCCTATCGATGTGAAATATTCATCCCCAACATGGGGGATGTTTGTGAATGTTTTTTACAAATAACTATAAAATTGTCGTTTCGTCTAGACGGCCGGTGGGTTAAAAATGTATAAGATGCACTTAAGGGACCAAGTATGGGGTTGGAAAAGCGTTTTTCTTTAGAAAATTGTCACTGAACGGTTTTCACGTTGCGTTTTTTGGTCTATAGTATTGTTTTATATACAAAAGGACCGGCTAGGGAGCAAACAGGTCACCTGATGGTAAGTGATCACTGCCACCCATAAAAATCCACAACGCTGGAGCCTACATGTGTTGTCGACCCGTGAAATCTGGAGGGGAGCGGGAAGAAAACAGGATGTTATGAGATAAAGAGGTATTGGTCATCCAGCAATCTCACTCACCGAACGAAACGCGACAGCAAACCAGTCACTTCACGACGATTTCCTGTGAGACAGTGATACCACCCCGGACGAGCCTGCCCATTCAAGCTAATTCATAACTGACAAAAACGTGTCTCTACCACTTCTAAAAAATAATATTAATAGATAAATACGCATTAATTCACCTGACCTGAGAATCGCTGGATTCAGGACTTCCTTTGGCTTAGATTAGATTGGATTGAGAATCAAACCCAAACCCCACTCACCACACATCCCTACACAGATAACAATCACAGAATAATTAGTGATGTGACGCTACAATCCCAGGATTAGCCGGGACAGCACGCCCCGGGATCACCCGTCCCGTTATCAGCTGTTATCAGTAAGGGCGGGGCATGTCAATATTCAGCCAATTATTGCTTGAGATAAAAATACTGTCGGATGTCGGCTTATTATCCGATTAGAAAAGGAATGTCATTGTGTATTAGTTATTATATTTTGGTATAACTCGGTTGGGTAAAAGTGGATGTTGCGGGTTCAAATCCAGAGATTACTTTTCGAAATAAACTGTATTGTATCAGCCCATAGACTTCCCACTGCTGGGCACGGGCCTCCTCTACAATCGAAAGTACGATTGAGAGAGGTTAGATATAGTCCACCACGCTGGCCTAGTGCGGTTGGCGGACTTTTACATACCATAGAAATTTACCCGCGACCACCGCGAACATGTAGGCAGCCACATCTGGTACGTTACCAACAGGCCACCACGCACTTCGAAATAAATAAATAATAATAAATAATAAATACACCCAACATTCACATACATAGTCTTGACCGCACATTAAGATCGAGTCTTGTGTCGTGGGTATCGGGAAGTACCAGACTTTTCGGTCTCACAAACACCCAGATTTTCCGTCTAACTAACAAATGCTTGAAGTTTACGCTAATATTTGTCTCGGTACGGGGAACGAACCCGCGGCTTCTCGTTTCACAGCCGGCGTCTAACCAACTACGCCATGGGGGCTGTCAAATCACAGTTTAGATTAGACAGCGTTCTTGACTATGGCCTAAGCCATCTCAATTGGACTCTCGATTGTCTAGAAGTCCCGTGATCAGCAGAAGCGATTATAGGCGGATACAGTATTCTAAAGACCTTAGGGGTTGTACACAAAACTGCGATGCCACGCGATGCGAACTCGCAACGCAGAAAATTACGACACGAATTGCTGCGATGCGATTTCGTGCGGCAAGGCGTCTCCCAGGGTGACGATTCCTTCGACGACCGTTAACCGTACTAAACGTATTTTTAATTGAAAACTAGGTCGTGACATGGATCGTAAAAAGAAATGTGCACTTTTATTATTGCTTAGGAGATACAGGAAAAAGAAACAATCAGCAACATCGCAGGAATGCGCGATGTGAATCAATTCGCAAGTTCTTGCGATGCGTAGAGGGAGCTCGCAGATTTTTGAGATGCGACGTCGCATCGCAGTTTTGTGTACAAGCCCTTATTCAAACAAAATATATAAACATAAAACGCACTGCAACGCGTTAAACGTTTAATGCTAACGCAAACTAAACGCACGGTGCAAGCGCAATGCGAAACAAAGTACAACACGCCTCAACAGTACGCGATTCCTAAATTTTTCATCGGCTGCCTCTTGCATTGCGCTCGCGCTCATATACGGCACGATATTTGCTGTCTCTGTCTCTACAGTACGCCACGAGAACAGTGCAATGTCGCGTATGTTTGTAGCAAGTGTATGAGAAAATATAGTTAATATTAATAAGCAAATACGTCGCAGAATATAGTGCGTACATAATGCAGTAAAAATATAGTTGATAATTTAATAAAACTAGTAAGTAGAAATATCGGCTGTCCATTTGAAAAAAGTCATCCTTCTCCACTGAGAGCTAGACATATTTTCAACAACAAACCGTCCATTAGACCAGTTTACACTCGTGTTGCACACCGCAGACTGCCCGTCCCGGGATGCAAATCCTGGATTACGGGATTACACCACGGGATAAAGTCGATAGCACCGACGCGCCGTGCGGGTCGCAACAAAAACTCAATTGAATTAATTTTGTGCAGTTCGCAACTGATTTTAAGTTTTAGCACATTCATTTTTTTTTATATTAAAAGAGATTTTTTTTTTGTTTTATGGTCGTCTCGCCATCCATTGCATTAAAAAAGGATCGTTATGTAAATGAATAAATAAATAAATACACCCCACAGTCACATACATAGTCCTGACCGAACATTAAGATCAATTAAGTCTAGTGTGCTGGGTATCAGAAGCTACGAGAGACTTTTCAATCTCAGAAATACTTGCCCCACAAACATTTGTCTCGGTGCGGGGATCGAACCCGCGGCCTCTCGTTTCACAGCCGGCGTCTAACCAACTGCGCCACGGAGGATGTCGGATATATTTGATGAGAATATTATTTTCGAGTTTAGTTTCTTATTAAACTATATTTTAACTGCCTCGGTGGCGTAGTGGTACTACGGTACGAGTGCAAAGCTGAGGTCTCGGATTCGAATCCCGGGTCGGGCAAAGTGATATTGGATTTTTCTATTCATTATCAGCCCGGAGTCAGGAATTTGTGCCCGATATGGCGATATGCTCGCCCCCTATCACATCGTGGGACGGAATATACAAGGCGAATCGTGGGTGTTCTGGTAGCCCTCTGCCTACCCCTTCTCGGAAAAAGGCGTGTGTTTATGTATGTATGTATGTATTAAACTATATTTTTAATTTTTATTACAATGTGACGCGTAATTTAATTTCATACCATGTCAATTCTCTTCTAGCAAATCGTGTTGTAGTTAATATCATATCACTGAATATTAAAAATAATATGCACTATTTACAAACATAGATGAGATAGCGAGCACGGATGCAGTTAAAAATTCATAAGTGAATTTATGATGTTACGTCAAAAAGGCGGGCATTTGGACAACGGAACGACCCGATGATGTGACTGCGACATGCCACCGCATTGTAGGGATAGTGATGTCATTCGATTTTTATCGAAATTGAGACTTGCCTGTATTTGTAGTAAATTTAACGGCTGTAGATAATGCTGAGGAGAATTTGTCACATGATTTCAGAACTGACTTCAAGATATTTTGATTTTTTTTTTGCTTCTGCAGGTAGACGAGCAAGCTCGCTTTATGGTAAGCGGTCACCGCTGCTCATGGACCTTCGCAGTGACAGGGTCCAGCACAGTCAGGTCGCTGCCTACGGTGAGAAGAGTACTCTCTTTGAGCCTCGATGTAAAAAGGAATGCTAGGCAAATAGTGTTGTTCATATCGAATTGATAGACTTGGAACTCAAACCCACTACATCAAACAACAAGAGATAAACAGTATGTTTCCAATCGAAATAAAACGAATTCTTATAGATCTAACCGCGAATTTGATTTTATTTTTTATTTTTAACTTCCCGACGTTTCCATCGGTATACAGCTTTCTTGGTCACGGGGCGGTCACTGTAAAGCGATTGAAACGTTGGGAGATTAAAAAATGTAAAAATTAAATCAAATTCGCGATAAAATCTGTATGAATTCGTTTTATTTCAATGTGTAACATTCGCGTAAACCTAAGAAACCATTGTATTTCCATCCGATACTGTATCTTGGCGGCGTCGCACGTACCAAGCAGTATTTACTACTACTATTTTCCACAATCGTTTAAGTCAGCATATAACGATATGTTACATTTTGGATAAAAACAATAGCAATTTATAAATTCGAAGATTTATACATTTAGAAGTGGTAGAGCCACGCTGTTCTCAGCCATAAATCAGCATGAATGGGCAGGCTCGTCCGATGGTACCACTGTCTCACAGGAGACCGACGTGAAGCAACAGTTATGCTGTCGCGTTTCGTTCGGTGAGCGAGACTGCCGGATGCCCAATACCCCTTTCCTCTTCCTATACTTTTTCCTTCCTGCTCCCCTCCCAATTTGATGACCCAGCAAGAAATCCATAATCCAAGCGTTGTGGATGTTCATGGCGGCAGTGATCACTTACCATCAGGTGACCTGCTTGCTCGTTTGCCGGGTCTATGCTATAAAAGAAAATAATCGACAGAAACAAACAAAAAACTAGATTTTATGTAGTAGCACATCACTACGCGACACGTAAAGTGCATTTTATGAGCGACATTGAAAAATTGCGCATCGCTTACACGTTCGCATTGATATCCTCGGCTACGCTGCGAGCTACACGGCCGCTACGAGCGCTACGAATTATGCCTACGATGCATTTGGGTATGTTCACGAATTCCATGCGACTTTGCTCGCAATTTTACTGGAAACTATAAGTATAGTATATGTGATAGAAGTAAAACACGAATAAAATCTTTAAATTAAAGATTGAATGATCTACATTTAAAGATTGAGAGAGCATCTTAAAAGGGATTTGAAATGTGGATAAAAACTCAGTTCTCATTACTAAGATGTGTTATTGGACTATATTATACCTCCACATGATATGAGTAAAGTAAAGTTTATTTCTCACCACTGGTTAAATACAATAACGTTATATCCAAGAGATCACAAGTGTTTTAATTATTCATTACACTGAAGAAAATAATTATATGCGCGTGTTTTTAAAAATGTTTTTGACAATAGTCTATTCTATTTCCTGAAGTAAGCTAAAGCCTATATCTCTGGAGATAGTACTCGACCATGAATTTTACTCAAAAAACGTTTAACATTTTTAGTAGCAAAAGGATAAAAAGTATATATGAACATGCCTATATCTCCAAAGATATAGGTAGAGATACCACTAAGGCCAATAACAGTTCGCCAAGCTTCTTCTGTCCAAGAATGTTATAAGGACGACCTTGATATGTTTCTTAGATATTACAAGCAAGACGTATTTCGTTTCAAAAAAAAAATGCCTGTCTTGGAATTCAAACTCTGGACCTCGATTTTACTTCTTAAATGCCGGATTTCTGCATATTTTTTAATTTATTTATTATCCTATGTCACTACCAATTTTAAAATAATAAATATCGTATAGTATAAAACACTTTTTCTGTGAACACACGAGAGAAACAACACTACGTGTCGTATCGCCGCAGTAAAACATTCAAAAACGACACACTAGCAAAACTATTAAAACACGCGCCGGTCGTTTCGCAAAAAGGCTGATTTATTGCTACAACCGCGACGTGAGAGCTTTTGATGTCGTTGGTCATTAAATAGGTATGTGTTTTCAGTTTTAGTCATACATACATTACCTTTACGCCTGTATCCCATAGGGGAAGGCAGAGACTATCACTCCACTATGCTCGACCCTGATATTACTCTCGCTTCATCGTTCATCATTCGTAAGCGATACGACCACTCATGGACAGTATCAAAACCAAACAACACCATGAATTACAAAGCAATGCTTGGCATCCCACTGCGCTCGCCATGCTGAGACATAAGATGTTAAGTCTCATTATATCCAGCAGTTTTGGAATGTTTTACCTTTTTCGCTCAAACTGGCTTCAAAATTCTATCGAAAGGGACATAACATTCAAAAATTAAAATAGGTTTATAAACTGTCTATGAATGAGACTGTTACAGTGTTATCTTGTTTGCGGAAGTTACTATCCGCGCGGAAACGAGTATCCTACATCAACAAAATTCACTTTATTTCCCGCTGCATTTAAAAGATTCCATCGTCAAAACTAAATAAAACTAGATGTTTAAATTTAAACGCGTACAAAGGCCAATAAAAAATAAAGTATTAACACTGGGCATTTCGCAGAAAACCGTATTAACAAGTCAAACCGTGACTTAAAAGCGTTTGATGTTCTACTGTTTATAATTAAGTACCTGGATGACCGAGCTTTGCTCGGTATTTTTTTTTTTTTACAAATTGTGTTTTTTGGAAATTATCGTTATTTTCATTAGCTACACGTTGGGCCGCACGCTCTCGTGAAACATCTAAATCATAAGACCTTTCTGCTCGTGTAATGTCAGTCAAATTTTGCAAGCATCTTACTTTAGCAGCACGTGTGGGACGAGCAGAAACCTGATTTTCATGACGGTATCCTTGAAATGAGTCTTAACTGTGAGAAGTTTGAGAATCCTGATCAGTTTGATGACGATGCTCTTCTAGGTGTTCTTGAGACGAGTTGCGGCTTCGTGAAGTTAATTGTTTATAAGCGTTTCCAAGATCGTTTAGGCATTTTTAAGTGAACACGTGCATTAAGAAGACACAAATAATATAAATAAACAATTGATTTTCTTAGTCTAACCTGAAAGCAAACACTCATTGACTTCGTGTTACTTAACAACGCCATCTGCTGGAATAACTTTATTGCTCACAAAAAATAGTATTATTATTCGCCAATAGATGTCATGGAGAGTCATATTTTTCAGTTTAAAAACGATCGATAAAACACGAGTAAAATGACATTTTCTAAAATGACTTTATTGCTCACAAAAAATAGTATTATTATTCGCCAATAGATGTCAGGAAGAGTCATATTTTTCAGTTTAAAAACGATCGATAAAACACGAATAAAATGTCATTTTCTAAAAATGATTCCTAGCTAGATCGATTTATCGCCCCCGAAACCCCCTATATACAAAATTTCATGAAAATCGTTGGAGCCGATTCCGAGATTCCAATTATATATATATATATATATATATATATATATATATATATATACAATAATTGCTCATTTAAAGATATAAGATTCTGTGTATTTGTATGGATTTAGTTGGAAGTTGGATGTTTCATATGTATTATTTAACAGATATTTGTTGGATGAGGTCTGGGGTTCGATTTCCAGTTAGTAAATATGTAAAAGCTTGGATATTGGTATCCGGCCGGATAGCGATCGCTTATAGTTGTTAAGGAGCCATCATAGTGAGCCACGTGTCGTGTCGGGCTCTGTGTATATCCGGATACAATCAGGCGTCATTGTGTCGAGAGATGAACATCTCACGGTGGAAACTCTACCTGCACCGCGCTTACCATCAGGCGCACTATGCAGCTTTAGTAGCGCAATGAGATGAAAACCGGCTTTGAAACAAGAGGCCCCTGGTTCGATTCCCACTTAGATAAATGTTAGCGGGGCCCAAAAGTATTAATCGTGAGGAAACCTGCATACCATTGCGATTTGTCAGAATAGATATTCTATGTGAAGTCCAACTTGCACTATTCCAGCGTGGTGGTCTATATCTAACCCCTCTCAATCGTACTCTCGAATGCAGAGGAGGCTCGTGCCCTGCAGTGGGACGTATATGGGCTGATATTGTAGCTACAGCAGCTGGATATTTGTGAAGGCAAAGTCTCTTGAAGTGTTTGATACGTGTTTATGAGTGAAAAGTCCCTAGAAATTTCTGATCGACACAAGACTCGATCTTAGCGTGGGGTCAGAACTATGTATGTGACTGTTGGATGTATTTATGTAAAGTGTTTTTTTTGTACAGACAATTATTCAAAAAGTTAATAAACACGGCAGTTGGCGGCCAGAACAATTATCACTACATCTCAATCAATTTGATGACTCGGCGTTTCGCGGATGGGGACAGACCGTTACATGGCGGCATATGCTTTGCTGCGTTATACGCACTGTACGGAAAAACGCGGCGTTTTTTTTTTAAGTTTCAAATTGCAGCATCATTACGCGGCGTGTGCCTAACACTTTACATTTTGGTGTTTAATTGCTCAATTTCTATTTGTATTAATTTCCAAAATTATTTAGTCTGGAAACACAGTTCTAAAGTACGAGTAGATTAGAATACATCCCAATACTTTTTATATTACTGTTATGAATTCTCAGATTGTATTTGCTTTTAATAAAAATAATAACGATTTGAGTCCCAATATATATTATGTACTTCTAATATCGAAAAACTATATACGTAGGGCTCCAATTTACGTCATGCATATTTTGAAAATCAACATGAGAAGAGAAAACATCACAGCGGTAATAAAAACGCAGCGTCTTTCAATCAAGTGCGAACGCGTCAAAACAAAAACACAACAATCAAAAGTCAAAATTGGGGTCAAAAACGCAAGTCACAACAGTTAGCCGCGTAATTGATTGAGATTTTTGACTATTGTTGTTTCGGCGGGGTCCCGAGGAAGATGTTTGGCGCCATACTGTTCGTAATTGTATGATTAATGTGTATATATTAAAAAAAAAACAGACACACTCCGTGGCGCAGTTGGTTAGGCGCCGGCTGTGAAACGAGAGGCCGCGGGTTCAGTCCCCGCATCGAAACAAATTTTTGTGTAAACCAGAAGTATTTGTTTCGGGTCTTGGTGTTTGTGTCGTCGCGTTTTTTTTGTAAAATGTTTAGTTGCATCGTGTCTGTAGTCACTAAAACTACCACCTGGCTTCGTTTTCGGTAGCAGTCTTGATTTACCTTGTATAACAGATATTCTTACAAATCGCTATGGTATGGGAGTTTCCTCACGATGTTTTCCTTCACCGTTACACGCTAGTGATTGACCGGTCGCTTCAGTGCTGTGTTATACTGTCGATCGCAAGTTGCAGATGTACATACACACAATTCCACTAACAATATTAATATTTAATCGTACCCCGGGACGGTAGCACGTCATTTATCAACGGAGGGAGGGACCAAATGACTCGCCCGGCGGGGGCTGCCGGAGGGATGAACGCAGGGGCGCAATAGCCACAAAAATCAAGCGGACATGTTACAACACTGATGGGAAATATCAAAATATTTAATATGTTACATAATAGTTCAAATATATTCCGTCCCACGATGTGACAGGGGGCGAGCGTATCGCCATATCGGGCATAATTTCCATATTCCACCATGGGACGGAACATACAAGGCGAAATGTTTGTGTCCTGGTAGCACCTCTGCCTACCCCTTTTGGAAAAAAAGGCTTGCGTTTGTCTACGTTTAAGCCTTAACAAACCCAACTTTATTCTGTGGGTAGTTCTTACTTACGCGATAAAAACAAATGTCACTTCTTAATGCATCTCTGCCGGCCCCCAATGACTCTTAAAGCGGCATGTCGTGAACCGCGGCAGTTTGAACGCAAGGGGTCCGCAAATGGAATGGAAAGACGTTCGCATCAATACATTAATGTGTTGTTACTTATGTTCGTGTCGTTGGTCGACAGCCTCCGTGTCGCAGTTGGTTAGACGACGGCTGTGAAACGAGAGGACGCGGGTTGAAATTCCGTGCCGAGAATTCAATTTGCCGTATTTTTTTATTGCGATTAACGGCGAGACGAGCATGCCATTCGCCTGGTGGTAAGCGATACAGCTCATGGACTGTAGCTAAATCAAACACCATGAATTACAAAGCAATGCTAGGCATTCCACTGCGCTCGCCATCCTGAGACATAAGATGTTGAGTCTCATTATGTCCAGTAGTTACTCTGGCTATAATGTCCTTCAAACCGGAACACAACAGTGCATTTACACTGCTGTTTGGCAGGAGACATAGACATATGTCATTACTTCCCAGAATGTCATCTTTATTAGCAACATTATCGAATGGCGTAATAATACAGCTTGTGTTTTTTCAAAATCATCGGGTTCGAGTCCTTGCTAGGCATGTTGATTGATCAAAATTCTAAGTGCAGTTTATTTCTAAATTATCTATGTTTTACTTCTACATATTTCAGATTTAATAATACAAATGTAATTTCTCATTTAAATGAATTTGTAATTATTTTGAGAAATAAATTATTTTAAACCACAGTTAAAATTTTTATGGTATGTAAAAGGCCGCCAACTCGCACTAGGTCAGCGTGGTGGACTATATCTAATCCCTCTCAATCGTACTCTCAATTGTAGAGTAGGCCCATGCCCTGCAGTGGGACGTATATGGGCTGATACAGAAACCACAGTTTTAGTTTTTATCAAAATCGGTTTCGTGACTCCTTGCAGCATTTTCGTCATTCCTCGTACTTTAGTATTTGACCATCCACCCTCACTGGAAAAATGCAATTACTGTACCAGCCCAGGTACGTCCCACTCTAGGGCACGGGCTTCCTCTACTATCGAGAGTACGATTGAGAGGAGTAAGGCCATATAGTCCACCACGCTGGCCTAGTGCGGGTTGGCGGACTTACATACCATAGAAATTCTTTAAAATCGCTACGGTATGCAGGTTTCCTCACGATGTTTTCCTTCACCGTTATAGTGCGTGGTGATTGACTATCAATACACACATGACTCCGAAAAGTCAGAGGTGTGCCATGGGATTTGAACACAACCACCGTGAACGTGGCAGCCGCAACTGGTTTACCAACAGACCACCCCGCACTTTACGCTAAAATGCAATTACCAATAAAACTAATACAATTAAATTGCAATTTGTACCGCAGAATAATTTACTCAACAATGTCCGTGTATGCTTAGTGCGTGAGAGCGGATCATTACGCGTCGTCCCGCGGGCTCATCCCGGGAAGCGTAACGTTGACAAACTGTCCGGGGATGTGCGTCGCGTGTCCAGGATTATATAGAGGGGGTTTAAATTGGTTTCTTTGTATACTTTAAATTGTATTACATATTATCGGTGGCGTAGTTGTACTGCGGTATGATTACAAAGCTGAGGTCTCGGGTTCGAATTCCGGGTCGGGCAAAATTATATTGGATTTTTCTTTTCTTTACTAGCTCGGAGTCAGGAATTTGTGTCTGATATGGCGATAGGCTAGCCCACTATCACATCGTGGGACGAAACGGACACGGCGAACCGTGGGTGTCCTGGTTACCACCAGGAAAACCTCTGCCTGACCACGCAAACGGTGTTACGGGCAGAAGCTAGTGTATATCTTAATATATATAAATCTCGTGTCACAATGTTTGTCCTCAATGGACTCCTAAACTACTTAACCGATTATAATAAAATTTGCACACCATGTGCAGTTCGATCCAACTTGAGAGATAGGATAGTTTAAATCTCAAATTATAGTCGCAATTTTAATTTATTGCTAATTATTTGTCTGTTATTATTTGACAGTCACAATCATCTGTTAACTCCAAATGATTCTAACAGATGTCGATACCTTTCGACTGGGTTGAGTAAGTAATCAATAGATGGCGCTGCTATGGTAAATCTACGAACGTGTCATATAAGCTACATTTTAACAGTATAATTACCACGTGTTGTTGACGCTATAAAATTAATTAAATTTATTTTAAAGTTTTAGCAGGAATTTTGCAAAGTATTTGTGTTTGCGTATTTTTTTAATGATATTCGTCGTAGTTTCGTATTTATATAAGGCCTATCTACAAAATAAAAGCAATTCCAAAAAATTTTCAACATGCCTATTTAGGCATTAAGGGATGAAATGGGATAAAGTGGGACGAACGCGATGAGACCGGTAGATGGGAAATAATGGGACGGGATGTAACAGAAAGAAAAGGAGCCAGATGAGATGGGATGGGATACGATAGGAAAAGGGATAGTAGGTACTTAGGTTGAGTTCAGGAGTACAAAAGTTTGAACGGGAATAAGATATTTCTGGTGTGGAGTGGAGTCTAAACATCTAAGCACCCAGGCGAAGCTGGGCCGGGCCGCTAGTATATATATATATCCTTCATCTTGGAACACTGTCTCTATTTTTTTATACATAGAACTTATTCTTTATTTAAACAATATGTGTTTCATATTATTTATATTAAATCTATTATTTTTCGATAGTCATAAACTATAATATTTAATAGTATTATATTTTATTAATTTTTGTGCCCGATATGGAGATAGGCACACATCACATCGTGGGACGGAACACACAATGTGTCTATTGAAAACTGCATCAAAATCCGTTGAGTAGTTTAAAAGATCGAAACATACATACAGAGGAAGCGGCTTGGTCCATACTACGTACAATCAAAAAAATTTTTCGTCCCGAAATGTTTTTTTAACATATAAGAGAATAATATTAATAAAAATGTTGGAAGCAATGTTTTCTAACGGAACAGCCAACGTTTTTATATGTAGATTTTGTATTTTTAATATCATTTCGTGAACATTTGACTGTTGTTTTAACATTACTAAGGTTGATTGGACTCGTACGAAAAATATCGGTGCTTTAACTCGAGTATTGGAGACAGAAGTGCGTTGTGGCCTGTAGGTAACAGACCAGATGGGGCTGCCTACATGTTCACGGTGGTCGCGGGTTCAAATCCCAGGGCACACCTCTGACTTTTCGGAGTTAGGTGTGTATTGATAGTCAATCACCACGCACTATAACGGTGAAGGAAAACATCGTGAGGAAACCTGCATACCGTAGCGATTTTAAAGAATTTCTACGGTATGTAAGTCCGCCAACCCGCACTAGGCCAGCGTGGTGGACTGTATGGCCTAACCACTCTCAATCGTACTTTCGATTGTAGAGTAGGCCCTTGCCCTGCAGTAGGATGTATATGGGCTGATACGATACGATTGGAGACATACATATGTTGACAGCCTTCGTGGTGCAATTGGTTAGACGCCGCCTGTGAAACGAGAGGCCGCGGGTTCGATCCCCGCACGGAGACAAATGTTTGTGAGGCCCACAAGTATTTGTCTCGGGTATGGGTGTTTGTGAGACCGAAAAGTCTCTCGTAGCTTCTGATACCCACGACACATACTTAATTGAACTTAATGTGGGGTCAGGACTATGTATGTGACTGTTGGCTGTATTTATTTATATGTTTAGATAATTTTCTAAGAGTGCACTATAATAGCACCGGCAAACGAGCAAACAGGTCACCTGATGGTAAGTGATCACTGCACATGAACCTCCAACGCTGGGATTACAAATGTGTTGCCAGACCGTCAAATCGGTATAGACAGATAACTCTCTCTCTTTCTCTCTTGTTTCTCTCTCTCTTCAGCCACAGGAAGTCCACTGCGGAACATAAGCCTCCCCCATGTATCTCTACATCGACATTAGAACTGGAATGACAAAAAAGTGGTCTGAGGTTGAAACTGGGGAAGTTAGCTGAGCTTTCCGCCCTAAGGTCTGATAGGACAAGCCTATCCCCGGATGAACTTAAATTCTATTTCCAAACTACTAGTGCTAGAATTTTATTTATTGTTAAGGTGTTTTTACAATAAATAAATACACCCAACAGTCACATACATAGTCCTGACCTCACCCAAGATCGTATCTTGTGTCGTCGGTATCAGAAACTACGAGAGACTTTCCGGTCTCATAAACACAGACCCGAAACAAATACTTGTGATTCACACAAACATTTACTCCGGTGCGGGGATCGAACCCGCAGCCTCTCATTTCACAGCCTCTAACCAATTCACGAATACTGTCGACATATTACAAAGAAATCATTTTTCATATTTCCATCAATTTTGAAAATGACGTCATGACCCTCCCAACATAACTCAACAATAGTGAGGAATAAGTGCCGAAACCACGCAATGATTTTACAATTCATTTTTGGGCCCTTAGCAAAAATCTCATTCAGCCGAAATACATAAAAAGCCACTTTATTGTATGTGACTTCGCACAATTGATTTATTCTTTGTATATTGGTAACAATGAGAAATATCTTGGTTGAGGCTCAAGGCACATTTTTTTAATGCTGTCTCGATGGCGCAGTTGTACTACGGTACGATTGCAAAACTGCGGTCTCGGGTTCGAATTCCGGGTCGGGCAAAGTGATATTGGATTTTGCTATTCATTATCAGCCCGGAGACAGGGATTTGTGCCCGATATGGTGATAGGCTCGCCCCCTATCACATCATGGGACGGAATACATAACATGAAAGTGAGTATCCTGCTAGCACCCCTGTCTACCCCTTCTGGGAAAAAGGCGAGACGTTTTTATGTATTTTTTTGTAGCATAGCTCCGGCAAACGAGCAAACAGGTCACCTGATACGTGATCACATGAACATCCACAACACTCGGATCATAGATGTGTTGCCCACCAAATCGGAAGGGGAACGGCAAGGAAAAAGGATGGGAAGAGGAAAGGGGTATTGGGCATCCGACAAGGAATATCTAAAGGTCACTCAAGCCACAGACTCATTAAGGGATGGCCTATTTATTGCAGGGGAGGCGGGGGTGCTAATGAATAAATTACAATAAATAAATAATTTCACTACAATATTGTAGGAGTGATTATTGCTAATTTCCTTCCAGTAAGGTTTGGGGCACACTGAGGGTTTAGTAGAAGTGGTGATTTTTATTTTTATGTATTTATTTACATTTTCTGATTTGATCTCGTAGGGAAACCCCGAGCATAGCCCTCTCTATAGCTTGTTGAGTGACTTTGAGCCTCCTAATAAGGCCCATAGTAAGAGGCTACGTCTCGGTGGCGTGTCATCACTGGCAACACACACGCTGGATGCAGGCTGACTCCAACAGGTCACTGAGGAAATCATTAGGAGAGGCCTATGTTCACCAGTGGACTTCCTTTGGCTGATGGATTGGATTGGATTGGACATTTTATTGTACCTAATAAAAATACAAATACAATGTGGAATCGCAAACATAAAAGTACAATTGGGGGTCTTATCGCTCAAAGGCAATGTATTTTTAATGTTTAATAATTTTATTATGTTTGTTTGCTCGTAAGATCTTATAGAATGACAGCGTCCGTAGCGCAGTTGTTTAGACGCCAGCTGTGAAACGAGAGGCCATGGATGATCTTTGCGGGGGGGCAAATATGTGCATGTTTTTCAAATATTTGATTGGCATTCGATTGCGCTCGCCATCCTGAGACATAAGATGTTAAGTCGCATCATGTCCAGTAGTCATTCTGGCTACAATGTCCTTCAAACCGAAACACAACAGTGCTGCTTGGCGGGAGAAATAAACATTGCAGAGGTAGCTACTGAGGCAGCTTCTTACATATGAGAAACCTACCACCAGTAAAAATTATCATTTATTAAGGTTTTTTGTAAATCGTGGCCTTTTATCCCGCTTTGTATGTACAAATGTTCGGTCACATGACGGAATCTTTGAAGACTGTTAAAACCGTAGGGTGCTATCAACTATTACTTATCATCAAGCACCCGTCTTCGGCTTGTCGAAGGGTGAAATGGCGCAATTTGGAGGAGGCCTATGTCCAGCAGTGGACAATAAAAGGCTGATGATGATGAAGCACCCTTACTTTTTTAAGTATAAAGTGAATCTATCCATTCCGTTTTGTAATCTCAAACACATTTACAATTATTTTAACTTTACTAAAGCGTGTTTATTAGTTTTTCAAAATATTATTATGCCTTTAACAAAGATTATCAATCAATATACGGCCGAATTAATATAGCACACACAAAACAAGTAAAATGAATATCAGTACAAGTATAATCATTTCTTAGATTTACGCGAATGTTACACATTGAAATAAAAATAATTCTTAAGGGTTTTATTTTTTAACTTCCCGACGTTTGTAAAAGTCACTAAGCGGATGACTAAACACCTCAGTCCGCCCCGTGACCACGAAAACTGTAAAGTGATCGAAACGTCGGGAAAATAAAAAGTGTAAAAATTAAATCAAAGTCCCGATAAAATCCGTAAGAATTCGTTTTATTCCAATCAGTATAAGTACATAAAAAGTACAATTGGCGGTCATATCGCAAAATTATTATCCATAAAAAATATGCTCTCATTGTGCCACTGTCTCAACGTCCTCCGTCGCTCAACATTAGTATTTTGATGCCCGCGTGAATTATTCACAAATTCATAATTCACCACTCCACTCCCTCACCCCGCTTCACCCCCTCCCTCGCCCGAGTATCTAAATCACCTTGGGATAATTTAGAACGAGACAGAACAAGGTTAACTGTTGGATCTCTTTGTGTAAAATATGTTAGAATTTTATCTTACAAATATTAGCGTGTCTGATTGTAAGATTGCAGTGGGTTCGATTCCCAGGTTTCAAAAATGACGTTTTTGTCTATAAATACATACACACATACATAAACTCACGCCTTTTTCCCAGAAGGGGTAGAGGTTCTCCTGGTAGTAACCAAGCACTCACGTTTCGCCTTGTCTGTTTCGTCCAAGGATGTGATAGGGTGCGAGCCTATCGCCATATCTTTCACAAATTCTTAACTTCGGACTGATAATGAATAGAAAAATACTATATCACTTTGCCCGACCCGGGATTCGAACCCAGGACCTCAGTTTTGTAATCATACCTTAGTACAACTACGCCACCGAGGCAGTCATAGCATATTTTTATGATAACAAGAAAATAGAGAATTATTTAATTTCAGTGTTTGTTTGATTCATATACAAAAAACAACGACATGTATCTGTTATGTTTTCGTAGACTAACTAATCTAATTAAAAACTTACTGATTTTAAATGGTATGTCTGAGGTTCAATCTCGATTTAGGACTTACCTGAAAAGAAAAAACAAAAATCATTATTTTATTAATAAAAAAACAACATGTTTTTTTTGTACCCGATGGGGGTAACTGGTAAAAATACCACTGCCAATGCCACTAACGGTTCCCCGAGCTTATATAAATTTTAAAATATAAGTCAGTCATACATCAGAAACTGCGAGAGAAATATACTGGTGGATCACAAACAAACAATTGAGAATCGAACCCGCGGCCTCCCATCCCAGCCGGCGTGTTACCAACTGCGCCACAGAGGTCGATAATCAAATGCATTTCCCATAGGATAAACTTTATGAAGCACGCAGCGATAGGGCAGCTTTTTAGTTAACAAAAGCAAAAAAGCTTCGCATCTCACTGCGAGTCGGTTCAATTTCAAACTCAATTTAACTGCAAGCTTTAAAAAGCTAGATCAGTATGATCTAGGGACCTTTGGCAGCCTCCGTGGCGCCGGCTGTGACACGAGAGACCACTACCATCCCAATCCAATCCAAATCCATCAGCCAAAGGAAGTCCACTGCTGAACATAGGCCTCTTAATGATTTCCACAGTGACCTGTTGGAGTCAGCCTGCATCCAGCGCGAAGAACTGATGGCCGTTGGGGCCGAAAGGTTCTGGAGTGGAGGCCACGTGCAGGCAAGCGCAGTGTCGGACGCTTACAAGCTGGACGGACGACCTGGTTAAGGTTGCAGGACTTCATATATCATAAAAAAAAAACATCTCTATGAAATGCTTGTTTCCTCGCGATGTTTTTTCGTCGCTATGGCCATGGTAATTGACTATCAGTAAACTTTATACCTTAAAGAGATGTGCCCTAGCATTGGAACCCGCGACCACGGTTAGGACCTCGTTTTCAAAGAATTTATGCTCTATGTCTATATTATCGGTGATAAGAGATAAGAGATATGGGATAACAAGTGCGTGGTGGCCTGTTAGTAACGGACCAGACTCGGCTGCCTACATGTTCACCGTGGTCGCGGGTTCTAATCCCAGGACTCACCTCTGACTTTTCGGAGTAATATGTATTGATAGTCAATCACCACGCACTTTAACGGTGAAGGAAAACATCGTGAGGAACCCTGCATACCGTAGCGATTTTAAAGAATTTCTACTGTATGTAAGTCCGCCAACCCCCACTAGGCCAGCGTGGTGGACTATATGGCCTAACCACTCTCAATCGTACTCTCAATTGTAGAGTAGGCCCGTGCCCTGCAGTGGGACGTATATGGGCTGATACAGTACAGATAAGACATAACATACATTTCAGTACAAGTGTGTCGCCGATCAAATGAATGCAATCATGCGTCATTGCGCGCAACCTAACGGTTCCGATTACTGCGGTGCCTTTATCGATATCGATAACCGCGGCAGTCGATTAATTTATTTATTATGCACAATAACATTATGTTTTCAATTTTCATAATCAAAGCATATTAGGTATATGATTTTTTCTGGTAAACATAACAATTATAAGTAGCCAAATTTACTAGAGTGACAGGAAAACTACTAATAATAAATTTAACATACCATAACGTAACTAATAACTACACAAAAAAGTAGAATGTAGACATATTATTAGTGAAACAACAAAAGGTAAATCAAAGAAATATTTAGACAAAAATAAGGGTTTATAACATTACGTGTTAAACAAAATATTATTATCCAAGTGTCGATGAACGATTTATCGATTATTTTATACTACAAACTGACAACAATGCACTTCGTGGCAAGTGCAGTGTAGTCCAGGGATTCTATCGACATAAGATGAAAAACTGATGAAGAATATATACACTTGAACCCGGAGTCAGGATATTGTACCCGATATGGCGATAGGCTCGCCCCTATCACATTGTGGGACGGAACACACAAGGCGAAACGTGGCCGTCCTTGTTGCACGTCTGCCTACCCCTACTGGGATAAAAGCCTGATGTTTAAGTATGTATGATTTTTTTAGTCACCAAAATAATTAATTAAAATATGCCAGTATCAGAATTTAATCCCACTGCAGGGCACAGGCCTCCTCTACAATCGATAGTACGATTAATAGGGCTTAGGCCATATACATAATTTAATAGTACATTTGGAGTGTATTATCGGACAGCGTGTGGTGGCCGGTTAGTAACAGACAGGACACGGCTGCCGACACGATGGTCGCGGGTTCGAATCCCATCAACCTATGAGTTTCAGTTAAGTGTTGACAGTCAATCACTACGCACTATAGCGGTAAAGCAAAATACAGGAATGTATGTATGTATCAAACCAAAACGCGACACGTACGTGGATTCATGAGCGGCAGTGATCACTTACCAGGTGACCTGTTTGCTCGTTACCAGACCTATAGTATACTAAAAAAAATACTATGTTTGTTTTACTATAGAACCTTCAAAATTCGAAAAGACACACAGAAACTCCATCTCAAAGCTTGAATAATTTGTGTAAATAAAGAAAACGTTCCACTCAATGATATTGTTGCGCAACTTTATGTCTGTAATGCTCTCATAACATTGAATAGAACGTTGTGATAACAAACAATTTTTACAACTCGTCGTATATATTTTTTGTCAAAATGAGGTCGAAGTTTCAACTGAGCTTTTAAACGCAAGAAACTATGGAATGCATACTACTTGTAAAATTTTGTGCCAGATTTACAGTACAATTTTACAGTAAAGTTTTAACACATTTTTCATGTTATGTGGGGCTAACGAGCATACGCTTCACCTGATGGTAAGTGATCACCGCCGTGAACATCTGCAACACCATAGGGCATGGAGATGCGTTGCCGGCACTTAATGTGCGCTGGTGTTTTGAAGGTCGCTAGGTCGTACTTGTCCAGAAATGCCGCTGCTGGCAATTGGTTCCAAATAGAAAACTTAAAAAAAAAAGTGTATATGCATATTGTTAGTCAATCACGCACTGTAACGGTGAAGGAAAACATCGTGAGGAAACCTGCGTAACATTGAGAACTTGCCACATTTTTTTATATGAAATTCAGCAACTCGAACTAGACTAGTGTGGCGGACTGTGGCCTAACCTCTTTCAATCAAACTATCGCTTGTAATGGAGTTGTTGAATTACTATTATTCAAAAATATTATCTTAATCGATAAAACATCGATACATCGTACAGAGAACATCACTAAAAGTCATGTCCCATTATAATAGGCGTTTTGTTTACAATGCCAACTGGAGGGGAATGCTATACTACAGAACCAAAACGACGTTACCGCCGCTTTACCACCACACAAAATTCAACCTAAACGTACAAGTTTTAAAAACCATTTTCCTGCGAACCCATCTTCACTTAAACTTTCACTGTACTCCTGTTCGAAGCGTCGTAACAACCGTAAAGAATACACACTAAATTGAACTGTATTTTGAAAGGAATAAAGGTGATAATAGCTTGATTGTGTGTAGTGACATGAGTGAGATAAGTTATCAGTGGGTTTGGGACCAAAAGATCGATAACGCAAATCGGTTCTCAGTCACCTAGTGGTTGAAATGAGAGCGGTCGCGATAAATACAACTTTTATCTGCTTTTTGTTTTTAAATCAATTTGTTAATTTTTCAGCCATATTTATTGCACTTTACTGTAACCAACTCATAGTCGGCCATTGCTGAGCACGGAACTCCGACACAACCGAGAGTTCGCTTGAGAGGGGTTAGGCCACATCCGTTTTTAACCTGGCCGGCATAATTTCGTCTGCAGCTGACACATAACGGTGTCTTAATAGTGGATAGTCTTTTCTTTAACAAACCATAGAACACAAAGTAAATTGCCCTGCCTAGGATTCGAGTCCAGAACCGCACGGTTCACAAACCATGCATGACATGAGAACAATGAAACGTTATATAACTATCACTGAATACATTTTGTCGGTTCGTGTATGTGTCCCCATTTATCGTAAGCCGGTAAAATAATATTGATTAGCGAGAGATAATTGTATTTCGTCCATCGGTGCTTTCTATACTGCTCTGAACCTACCATTAGTTAAATAAAATAAATAAATACACCCAACAGTCACATACATAGTTCTGACCCCACATTAAGATCAATTAAGTCTTATTTCGTGGGTATCAGACACTACGAGAGACTTTTCGGTCTCACAAACACCCAGACCCGACACAAATATTTGTGGGCCACACAAACATTAGTATTGATGCGGGGATCGAACCCGCGGCCTCTCGTTTCAAAGTTACTTCGATCCATATAAAAAATCATCCTACTCAACATTTTAAGCCCAAACTCGAACCTACTTCCTCATCAGCTGTACCATCTATATAACACAGTACATAAAGGAAGTGGCACGTTAACACATAATGCATGTTCATCACGACGCATCATTATGAGCGGAGAACAGTACAACACATTTTAATTACCTGTACTGGGTGGTAGAAAAAATTCTGGTAAAGAATGCTTCAGGTAGTATATTTATACTGGCACGAGTCAGTACTAAGAGCCGATTTTTCTATAGATATATACAGGGTATATCAAGACTGCTACCGAAAACGAAGCCAGGTGGTAGTTTTAGTGACTCTAGAGACAACGCAACTAAGTGGTACTTTTAGTGACTACAGACACGATGCAATTAAAAATTTTGTAAAAAAAGCGACGATATTTTTTTTACCTTGTGACTGCCTCGGTGGCGTAGTGGTACTACAGTATCATTGCTCGGGTTCGAATCCCGGGTCGGGCAAAGTGATATTGGATTTTTCTATTCATTATCAGCCCGGATGCAGGAATTTGTGCCCGATATGGCGATAGGCTCGCCCCCTATCACATCGTGGGACGGAATATACAAGGCGAAACGTGGGTGTTCTGGTAGCACCTCTGCCTACCCCTTTTGTGAAAAAGGCGTGTGTTTATGTATGTATGTATTTTTTTGTAATTTTTTCCTATCGTACTTGGATGGTAAATACATACATTTTCCTAAAAAAATAATGTACACCCTTTATTTTTAAAGATGCTATAGTACGTAATTCTCACTAAAACTACAACCTGGCTTCGTTTTCGAACGCAGTCTTTATATACCCTGTATGTATTCATGATTAATAATTTACTACTTGATAGTCAATCACCACGCACTATAACGGTGAAGGAAAACATCGTGAGGAAACCTGCATACGATAGCGATTTGTATAAATTTCTATGGTATGTAAAAGTCCGCCAACCCGCATTAGGCCAGCGTGGTGGACTATATGGCCTAACCACTCTCAATCGTACTCGCGATTGTAGAAGAGGCCCGCGCCCTGCAGTGGGTCGTATATGGGCTGATACAAAAAAAAAAAAAAAAAAATTTACTACTCATTATATAACCATTGAATCATAGTACTTAAAATCTAAAAATACAGAATTTACCAAAAACCATTCATCTACGTTATCACAATTGATAGCCATTCACAACACCCCAGTTAAAGCTTCGACCATTACAAACACGGCATACATCAAAAGCGACGCGTGTATACTCATATACTGTTTGTACCGTACGAGTAGAGGTCATTCACCCCACATCACTCAGCTTATCACTAGAGATCGATTGTTAGTTAATCAAATTTTGTTTACCTTCGATTATTCGTCACTACTGTACTTTGTTTTATTATATGAATTATGTATTTTTAAATAATTTTAAACCTAAGTTACGAGTAATAATTGTGATGACTGCTGTATTGTTAAATACTAATTTGACTAATTCTTAGAAAACGTTATATGTTTTATTTTGCATATATCCTATTAATTCAACTGATATAGTATCTGTAATATATTTATCATTAGCCAAATTCCTAATCAAACAAGATAGAAAAAGTAAAAGTACTTTTATTTTCTGTACCATCCCATACACGCCCTTCTCTAAAATCGTGAGTAGCTTTGAGAGGGGTTAGGCCGTATAGTATGTATACACTTTTTATAACAGCCGTACTGTTCTCCCTTACCGACGACGGATAACATTCATTAGCAGTCGCATCAAAATGATTAGAAACTGCAGAGCCGTGAGAGCGCTAATTTGCAAACAACACTTTTTAAATAATGACTCAGGCTCATAATCTGTGTGAGTGTTCACTCTTACGGAAATATGACGTGAGTCATAATATCGTGTCTCTAGAAGACTATGGGTTTTCAGATGACCAATGCTATAAAAGCAAATGACAATTGTATTAATATTGGTCAATATTTTCTGATGATTGAAAAAAATAGGTCTTAGTGTTATACAGGGTATATCCAGGCTGCAACCGAAAACGAAGCCAGGTGGTAGTATTAGTGACCTCAGACACAATGCAACTAAAAATTTCGCCAAACAAAGCGACAATTTTTTTGTTGTAATTTTTTACTTATCCGTATTTGGGTAGTAAACACATCGATTTCCCAAAATAATAATTTACACCGTTTTATTTTCAAAGACACAATGGTGCGTAAGAGTGTAAATTATAATTTTAGCAAAACTAGGAATTTATCACTCATCCATCCATCCATCAGCCGAAGGAAGTCCACTGCTGAACATAGGCCTCTCCCAATGATCTCCACAGTGAGGTGTTGGAGGCAGCCTGCATCCAGCGACGTCCCGCGACCTTTACCAGGTCGTCTGACCGCCTAGTGGGTGGACGTCCCACGCTGCGCTTTCCGCTTCGTGGCCTCCATTCGAGAACTTTTTGGCCCCATCGGCCATCAGTTCTCCGTGCTATGTGCCCCGCCCATTGCCACTTTATTTATCACTCAAACACAATGATATTTAAAAAATCGTAAAAAAAGCCTGCCGCTTTTTTTGAGTAATTTTTAGTTGCATTGTGTCTGTAATCAATAAAGCTACCTGGCTTCGGTTTCTGTCGCAGTCTTGATATACCCTGTAGAATCTGCCATCCAAGTTGTTATTGCTTAGACAGCGCAGACCGGGACGGAATGGCAAGATTTAAATTACCAAACGATATTCAAACATATCTTAAATCGGCTACCGAGTGTTAACTACGACCATCATTTTCAAATTAGTATTATTTTTCTTTTCTTTATTGCTGGTTCTTTCCAAGCGAATACAGAGATTACCGATTAATTAATTCAGGGAACAAGGAAAAAAAAAGTATGTTTACGTACAACAAGGGACTAACTCTGTTACTTGCTTTTGTCATTCTTTTATACAATAGGTCCGGCATACGAGCGAACAGGTCACTTGATGGTAAGTGATCACTGTACATGAACATCCACAACGATTGGATCATAAATGTTTTGCTGCATTAAATCGGGAGAGGAGCGTTAAGGAAAAAAAGAAGGAAAGAGGTTTTGACCATACGGCAACATCACTCACCGAAAGAAACGTCAGCAAAACTGACACACTTCACATCGATCTCCTGTGAGATGGCACCATCCCGGACGAGCCTGCCCATTCATGCTGAGTCATGACCGACAACAGCGTGGCCTCTACCACTTTTTAAATACACAATGAACTATATCATAACATACAAAGTCCCCAGCTCCCAAAACCCTAAGCCTTTGAAACTTGGTTAAGTTAAAACCCCTGGGACGCGAGTAAGCCCGGGGCAAACACTTAGTATCACTATCAAACTGTTATTTGCATGTATAATTCGATAAACGGCTTTCTATGGATCTTAGAAAGTTTTGGGACATACGGGAGTGTATTGCGAGTGGGGACGCGGCGATTTTCAAGCGTGGACGCGGCTATAAAGGGTATTTCAAGACTGCTACCGAAAACGAAGCCAGGTGGTAGTTTTAGTGACTTTACACACAATGCAACTAAAATTTTCCAAAAAAAGCGACGATTTTATTTTGTAATTTTTGTCCTATCATCGTATTTGGGTGGTAAATACATACATTTTCCTAAAGAAATTTTGTACAACCTTTTATTTTTAAAGACGCTACAGTACGCAAGGCTTTAAATTATAATTTTAGCAAAAACTATGATTTACTACCCAAACACAATGATTTACGCTTTTTGAAAAATTTTAACTGCATCGTGTCTGTAATCACCAAAACTACCACCTGGCTTCGTTTTCGGTCGCAGTCTTCATATACCTTGTATATTGAGTTTTACTTTGTGTAATAAAATTTTATGCCGTTTGTTAAATTAATTCGCGTCTAACGATTTCTGTTACAACTCAATTGTAATAGAAAACCACAGCCTCCGTAATATACACACGTAGTGTTAATTACAAATGAAAATTACAAGCAACTCCAAATTGACATAAAGATTTTGTGTTTAGGCTATTGGTAACTATAAATTTTTAACGCAATAACACCGACAACTGAAACACATTTTACACATAACATATAATCTATTATACGAAGCTTATAATCCCATAGGAATAGGCAGAGAAGTCGCTAGCGCTACCGTAAATTCGCCAAGCTTACTTATAACTTCTAGCTTATCGCCAATTCGCGTACAAATTCTAGTTCCAGACGCAGTAACAGATTTTCAAAGTATCGAAATCACAAAAGGCTCGATCAGCAATTCAAACCATGGACCACATTTTTATTTTATAAATAAATACACCCAACAGTCACATACATAGTTCTAAACCCCACATTAAGATGAATTAAGTCTTGTGTCGTGGGTATCAGAAACTACGAGAGACTTTTCGGTCTCACAAACACCCAGACCCGACACAAATATTTGTAGGCCACACAAACATTTGTATTGGTGCGAGGATCGAACCCGCGGCCTTACGTTTCACAGTCGGCGTCTTACCAACTACGCTACGGAGGCTGTCATTGTCATGATTCACAGCCTATTAACGACGCCATTACACCAAAGACTTTTTAACCAACTCCAAAAAGGAGTTTCCGTAGTCCAACCATGAATTTTTGCGATTTTGTCAAACTGTACTGTACTGTATCAGCCCATATACGTCCCACTGCAGCACACGAGCCTCCTCTACAACCGACAGCACGATTGAGGGTGGTTGTCGAACAAAATTAATATATTTTTTTAAATAAACATATCGCCAAACGCAGCGCCCGCGCATGTACTTTCATCCCGTATGTTTCCAGTGAAAGCCGACTACTCCCAGAGCACCAGTACTTGACAAAGGTTAGCGACATACTTGTTCGAGATTTTGAGGCTTCTGTCGACCCCGCGTGTGGTATTGTTTCATTATAATGAGTGTTAAGGTTTCGATTGGGTATTGTAATGTTACGTTCTAAAGAAATAGGCTATTTTGGCAACACTACCGATCATCTGAAATCTATTAGAGCGCGGGGAAATTTGGAACTAAAAATAAAATTTAAAAAATATGTACTCAACGCATATTTTGAAATATGTTTTTATAAAATAAACGTCAAGCATTTATACTCGTATTCTAATAGTATTACATGTCCAATGTAATAAAACGTGAAGGGAGAAAATCTATTCTTATTTTGACAACAACGCTTCGGCGACCGACGATAGCCTACCTATCATCCACCCATCCATCAGTCAAAGGAAGTCCACTGCTGAACATAGGCCTCCCCCAATGATTTCCACAGTGAGGTGTTAGAGGCAGCCTGCATCCAGCGACGTCCTGCGACCTTTACCTTTAAAACCTATCATCCATCCATCAGCCAAAGGAAGTCCACTGCTGAACATAGGCCTCCCCCAATGATTTCCACAGTGAGCTGTTGGAGGCAGCCTGCATCCAGCGACGTCCTGCGACCTTTACCTTTAAGACCTATCATCCATCCATCAGCCAAAGGAAGTCCACTGCTGAACATAGGCCTCTCCTAATGATTTCCACAGTGACCTGTTGGAGGCAGCCTGCATCCAGCGACGTTTCGCGACCTTTACCAGGTCGTCTGACCACCTAGTGGGTGGACGTCCCACGCTGCGCTTTCCGCTTCAAGACCTATACTGTACTGTAATTCTGTCAACCCATAACCGTCTATTGCTGAGCACGCGCATAAGATACGCCCGAGAGTTCAATTGAGAAGGATTAGGCCATAGTCCACCACGCTGGCTTACTGTTTCGCAGACTCCACAGACCATAGAAATTCTGACAAATCTCTGTGGTATGCAGGTTCCCTCACAAGTTTCCTTCACTGTTATAATGCGTGGTCATTGACAGCCTCCGTGGCGTAGTTGGTTAGACGCTGACTGTGAAACGAGAGCCCACGGGTTCGATCCCCGCACCGACACAAATATTTGTGTCGGGTCTGGGTGTTTGTGAGACCGAAAAGTCTATCGTAGCTTCTGATACCCGCGACACAGGACTCGATCTTAGTGTGGGGTCAGGACTATGTATGTGACAGTTGGGTGTTATTATTTGTTATTTATTTATAATACACATGACTCCGAAAAATCAGAGGCGTGCCCTGGGATCTTAACCCGCGACCACCATGAACTTTTGCCTTACCAACAGGCCATCACATCACCATATCAACAAAAATAGGTGTTTATTGGTACATTCGCTGAATGAATTTCCCTTATGCTATGTTATCGATATTCTGGTCATATAACCGTCACTATTTCAGTCACGTATGGCGATATTGATCGTATCTAAATGAAGGCTGTATATCATTTAGCTGCGGCATAAATGGGGTAGGCTGGGAGGTTCTAGAACGTATTGAGTATAAATCTTCTGACCTATATAGTTATTGAAGTGCGTGTTGGCCTGTTAGTAACTGATTAAACGCGACTGTCAACATGTTTTTTTTTATGGCACAGGTCCGGCAGACAAGCAAACACGGCACCTGATGGTAAGTGATCACTGCCGCCTATGAATATCCACAACGCTAGATCATGGATGTGTTGCCGGTCCAGTAGGGAGGGGTACGGGAAGCAAAAGGATGGGAAGAGGACCGGGGTATTGGGCAGCCGGCAATCTCACTCACCGAACGAAACGCGAAAACGAAGCTATTGCTTCACGGCGGTAGCGGGTTTAAATCCCAGAGCACACCTCTGACTTTTCAGTCACGTGTGCATTGATAGTCAATCACCACGCACTATAACGGTGAAGGAAAACATCGTGAAGAAACCTACATACCATAGCGATTTGTCAGATTTCCATGGTATGCAAAGTCCGCTAACCCGCACTACCCCAGCGTGGTTGGCTATATGCCCTTACCCCTCTCAATCGTAGTCTACATTGTAGCGGAGGCCCGTGCCATGCAGTGGGCTGATATATTTAGCCTCCGTGGCGCAGTTGGTTAGGCACCGGCTGTGAAACGAGAGGCCGCGGGTTCGATTCCCGCACCGAGACAAATGTTTGTGAGGCCCACAAGTATTTGTCTCGATTCTGGGTGTTTGTGAGACCGAAAAGTCTCTCGTAGTGTCTGATACCCACCACACAAGACTTAATTGATCTTAACGTGGGGTGAGGGCTATGTATGTGACTGTTGGGTGTATTAATTATTTATTTAGTCAGGGCTGATACAGACTAACAAAATTGTTATTCTATTCAGTCATAAAAAAACCGGAATATTCCAGCAAATAATATTCACACAAACGTCACATTACATTATGTGTAGGACGTCCTTATTTATTGACGGTAATGTGCTCTATTTATCGAGAAGCCACGTATCATACGTCGTGCGTCAGAAATAACCTGTCCATTATGCCAATTGCTACATAATAGAAGAGATAAAAAATATATAACAAACACACCCTTTTCATGTTATATTATATCTACTTTATTGAACATGCAATTTGGTATTTCATCGGAATGATATCACTAGTTTTATGAAGTGAAACTTGTGTGATTAGAAATTTTATGAAACGAAAAAGCGACACGACAAAGGCTACCTCAAAAAACTTCTATTTGAATATAACAAAGTATAGAACACTTATCTGTAATAATTTTTATGACATATATTGTCCGATTGTTCACAAAATCGATATCTAGGGGAACCTATCTTCGGATAATATAAGTTGATAGAACTGAACATTTTGGCCGCCATTTTGAACTTTAGTTTATATCGGTACGAAAAACTGACAAAAAATTAACTAATTGTAAGCGCAGTTCAGTATAGAAAGACTATCCACGGCGTCGGCAGTCGAAACAATTATGCCGGCCTGCTCGTAAGCGAATGAACAAGCTGACGGCATAGTAACGTGGGTCAGTATGTCGAGCTTTTCCCTACATATACTATGGTTGCTATCCGGGCGTATATAATACCTAATTGTATTGAAAGAAAGAAAGAAAAACGATTTATTTTACTATATCAGCTCATACACGCCCCACTTCAGGGCACCGGCCTCCTCTACAATCGATAGTACGATGAAGAGTGGTTAGATATAGTCCACCACGCTGGCCTAGTGCAGGCGGACTTTACATACCATAGAAATTCTTACAAATCGTTATGGTATGCAGGTTCCTCACTATGTTTTCTTTCACCGTTATAGTGCGTGGTGATTGACTATCATTTCACACATGACTCCGAAAAGTCAGAGGTGTGTATTTGAACTCGCGACCACCGGGAACATGTTGGCAGTCGCATCTAATGCGTTACCTACAGGCCACCACGCACTCTACAATACCCAACAAGTGGAAGTTTAACACATATTATCAATGCCGACAAAAATCTAACAATTCAAACTACTAAATCAATCAGGAAGCGACAAGCCGTCCGTGCGGCCGCAATAACGATACATTGCGGAAGAATTGCCGGCAAACTTATTTCATTACTTTATCGGAACATGTGTTCAATATGATACAACATCACGCTTGTGTGAATGGGTTGGCAGAGAAGCTGACAATAACACATTGAAAACAATATTTATGAAAGAATTTTTATGATTAGGATATTGAGTTTATTTTTTATTTTTAGAATATTCCAAATTGCTGGATACTCAAGAACTCTTTCCCTTTTCCAACCCGCTTTCCTCCCGATCTGATGGACAACAGACAAGTGGCAAATATGTATATTTGAATTCCTTACTCATCCCACAAAGACATTATTTTTCGGAATATAAAGTAGCCTATGTTACACCAGGGTGTCAGCTAACCTAATTTCATCAAAATCGGTCCAGCCGTTTTGCGTGAAAGAGTATAAAACATCCATAGAAACTTTCATTAACAATACTATACTATACTGTGGAAATCATTGGGATAGGCCTATGTTCAGCAGTAGACTTCCTTTGGCTAATGGATTGGATACAAACTTTCGCAATTTTAATATTAGTAAGGAAGTACGGATAATACGAGTACTTAATACCAAGACCTATTATTAAATCGAGCTGTGAAGCAACATTACTATGAGTAAACACCTCTTATTGCTTACATTTAGCTATTTGAGTACTTCCTGCACCGACGTAAACGTTCTTTTGTATTAAACAATATAGTATTGTTAATGATTTATTTTTCATAGAAATAAAATAGAGACGAGTGTTCAAATTTAGAATAAACAAATGCGATTCTATTAAAATCCTAATAAATTAGCACTGGGTATGGTTTAAGTTATTGGCGGAGCACGGAGCACTGATGGCCGATGGGGCCCAAAAGTTCTCTAATAGAGGCCACGAAGCGAAAAGCGCAGCGTGGGACGTCTACCCACAAGGTGGTCAGACGACCTGGTAAAGTTCGCGAGACGTCGCTGTATGCAGGCTGCCTCCAACAGATCACTGTGGAAATCATTGGGTGAAGCCTATGTTCAGCAGTAGACTTCCTTTGGCTGATGGATTGGATTGTTTATTAAGTATTTTGTATAAATCAGATCGAACCGAAGATCGCTAGTTTTAATATAATCGTAATCTGCGATTTTAAATTAATCCTGATTCATTTCGTGAATCTGAAAGTGAGTTTGTTTGTTTAGGTTCCACGCCTTAACTACTCAACCGATTATGATGAAATTTTGCATACACGTTGTCAGAGATGTAGAAAAGGACGCAGGGTACTTTTCACTCCTAAAAAAAGTTCCAGAGGGATAAAAAAAATACTTTTTGACTCCTACATTAATTCCTACCTGTTTCGCCTGACATCTGGAATCGATTGATATATATACATATATATCAACTCATGCCGTATTACCAGAAGGGGTAGGCAGAGGCTTTACCATTACACCCACATTTCGCCTGGTATGTGTCGTCCCACGATGTGATAAGCGGCGGGCGAGCTTATCGTCATATCGATCAATGAAACTTAAATTTAAAAATGTAATGCATAAATAAATGAGGTTTTAGCTATTTCTATTATTCTAACACGACTACAGTGTATAAAATATTTCAGCAAGGTAACTCGGATGGCGAAACGAGAGCCCCGGAGCGTACCCATCATTTGAACGTCTTCATTTTATATTCTAAACGCAAATTTCATGAAAAAAAAATACAATTCCACCCCCTCACTGGCGCGTATTTGGACTGCCACTCTTGGAGGGTGCGGTGCAAGGGACGAGCGGAAGCGATTTAAAAGAAAAACACATTTTTGAAACAACTGTTTCTTGTAATGAAAACCTCTCGTCGTGAAAATCAGTATGTTCGCAATTTATGGCTGGCACACAATATTGCTGGGCTGAGGTCCTGAGGTGATCCAAAAAAGCTTTAATTATCGTAAAAAAAATGATAGCCCGTCGTCTTACAGCGATTGACACGAAAGATTGGTATAATTGGCGGATGTTAAGTAACTAAACAGATCGTGGAACCAGCTGGGATTACAGATAAAATATTATAGTCATGTTTTCGCAATGTGTGCCTAGATACAAAGATACTGCTATCATATTTCGTTGGTTCGGTTGTATAGTCTTCAAGCGTTGCTGTTCGTAAAGGTATTTCCATAGTTTTGCCCTTTTTCAATTATTTTAATAGCATTCTTTAGAATCTGTGGATCAAGAGTTTTGCATCATCACGCCACCTTCGAAAGATAGACAATTATGCAAGGCAGTTAACTAATTAACTATTACATGTTTTTTCTTTTTTTCTAACCGTCAGATTAGCATTATACTCGTTTATCAGACATACAAAAGCGACATTGTTTTGTTTTAATATTTTTTTTACTTATCGTATTTCGGGTAATAAATAAATCGTTTTCTAAAATAATAATTTACACGTTTTTTTTAAAAGACACAATGGTACGTAAGGGTTTAAATTATAATTGTGGCAACAACTAAGCATTTACCACCCAAACACGATGATATTTAAATAGTAGAGACTGTACCGCCCTCACACCCACCACTGCAACTCCTGCAAGCCAGGATCACCAGTGGCACGCATTGTAATGACACTGAGCATTGAAGCTCAGCGCGTCTCCGGGAATGTCTAACTTGTCTTTAACCCGCAACGAAATCAATCATAAATTTAAATTAATAGGAGGAGTTGGAAATAAATTATTGTCCTCTATTTATATTTAAATAATTGCCAAAAAACTGTCGGTATTTTTTAAGGAATTTTTGGTTGCATCGTGTCTGTGATCACTACAAACTTCGTTTTCGGTCGCAGTCTTGATATACCCTATATGTATAGAAATTTCTCAGTCCCCGCTCGTCGCTTGTACTTTACACCACCGGCGCCAAGTCCCGAGTCCCAGTTGATACCTTCACTACGTTTTTACTTGATAAAGTGTGCTTTACATTTTTTATTCCGTTAGTGTGTGCACGCTCTTATATTCCTCTTGTAATACAATTATTCTGCGTAATAATTGTCGCTATTCTTTTTGTCCGGCAAAAAAACGATTCATCTGATTGTGTTTTCACATGAACATCGACAACACTTAGATCGTAGGTCCGTTAATGGTCTCCCAAAATGGATGGAAAAGGGAAGGAAAAAAGGGGACGAATGTGATAGTGAGTCAGGCAAACGAGCAAGCAGGTCACCTGATGGCAAGTGATCACTGCACATGAACATCCACAACGCTGGATCAAGGATTGCCAGACCATAACGTCGAGAGGGGAGCGGGAAAAAAAAGCATGGGAAGTGGAACAGTTTTGGGCAATCCATCAGCCAAAGGAAGTCCACTGTTGAACATAGGCCTGTCCCAATTATTTCCACTTTGACCTGTTGGACGCAGCCTGCATCCAGCGACGTCCCGAGACCTTTGCCAGGTCGCCTGGTCAATTTTGGACAACCGGCAATCAAAAATGACAAAAGTTTCAATACTACCTGCATTGAAATTTTCCTTTAGTTTTTATTGGAAAATGCTTTAAATGTTGTAGATCCAACATTACCTTGGGCAACTATAGAGAAGGGTCGACTCGATTGCGACAGTACAACAATTACAGAAAACCGTCATGCACCACCCGCTTTACTGTCATGTTTCGTTCGGTGAGTGAAGTTGATGGAGGCTCAGAGAGTCATCATCAGTAGCTCTTTTCCGCCGTCTTTCCTACTTCCCTCAGATGTTCATACTTTATAGTAATAATCAAACTTACTATTAGAGGAATCGTTTGATGGTCTGAAATATGCCATAAACAAAATCATCGAGATGATCTATCTGATAAGTGATATCTATGATTATAAAGTCCGCCAACTCCCACTAGGCCGGCGTGATGGACTATATGGCCTTACTCGCAATCGTACTCTCTATATCACATAGTTTTCGAATCCAGTTCACATCAACCACATATTATGTTGCGTATTGTTTTATATTTAAGCTCAATTTGATCGCCGTCGACTATATTGCTTTCGCCGTCCCATTCTGTCCCATCTCATTTTGTCCCACGACGAAAAGTATGCAACCCTATCCTCTCCTGTCCCATGCCAACCATTACAATATGAAAGAATAGCAAATATGTATATTTGAAAAAAATCCTGACTCATCCCAGGGTAATGTAAACAGGGTAAAAGTAACCAATGTCCGTATCCATGGCCCAATATATCACAATGTTAAATTTCATCAATATCGGTTCAGCAGTTTCCGAAAACGGAAAATACACACACACTTTCGCATTTATAATATTTGTAGGGATAATTATGTCAGTGTTATTGTGACCAGTCAAATAATAAACATATCTTTATTATTAAGCCGTTTAAGTTAAAATCTAATTACTTAGCATAAGTGTGATAATTTCAAAACCATATAACCAACGAAAATCATACCTTTACCTAAAACAGTTGCCAAAAACGCATGAAAGTTTAAAATCAATTACTCGCGGCGTGGTATGCACGTTATCCCAGCTAATCCTGCGGGATCCAGCCGCTTTGACCCAATAAGTATCCCGGAACGCTTCGGCTATCCCGGGAAAAACGGAGTGAATTTGTGACTTTATTATTAAGTGTCTATAAGTAAGACTGCCTCGGTGGCGTAGTGGTACTACGGTACGATTGCAAAGCTGAGGTCTCGGGTTCGAATCCCGGGTCGGGCAAAGTGATATTGGATTTTTCTATTCATTATCAGCCCGGTGTAAGGAATTTGTGCCTGATATGGCGATAGGCTCGCCTCCTATCACATCGTGGGATGGAATATACAAGGCGAAACGTGGGTGTTCTGGTAGCACCTCTGCCTACCCCTTCTGGGAAAAAGGCGTGTGTTTATGTATGTATGTATGTATGCATGCTATAAAGTATAAAGACATGTAGTTAGAGTTTCTTGCCCGTTCTCTGGTGAAAACAGCCTAGTGAACCGGGTGGTAGTGAAAATGGAAAAAAGCGTCTGAATCTAAATAATGTTTGATATTTGATGGGTTTAATCGTTTCTTGGATTTACGCGAAAGTTACACATTGAAATAAAACGAATTCTTAGGGATTTTATCGCGAATTTGATTTAATTTTTTTTGAGTTAAATTGTAACAGTCACTAAGCGAATGACTAATACCTCAGTCCGCCCCGTGAACACGAAAAAGTGATCGAAACGTCGGGAAATTAAAAAATTTAATAAAATTCGCGATAAAATCCGTAAGATTTCAATTTTATGGGTTCTATAATTTTTTTCATTACATTTACACTGCTGTTTGGCTGGACAAATAGACATTGCGGTGGTACCTACCCAGGCGGCCTCTCACACATGAGCGACCTACCACCAGTAAAAATCCAATCCATTTTTGAAGTCGGTTAAAATACGTTCCTAGACCTGTAGGGTAATTCACGTAATTAAATAAGTTCAGTTGCAGTGCAGTTGCAGTTAAGTTTCGATCAAAACAGACCTTTCCGTATTCCCGTAATTTTGACAACCGCTGTCAAATACGCTCGCGTCAAGTCCGCGTCACGCGAGCGGTTTAGCGTATTCTACTGCTGCGTGTTTTATGTGCGTGATTCAGATCGCAACTTGATCGGTATTCACGTGTAAGCTTCTTGCATACGACTGACGTATAGTTGACGCGCAGCACCCGCGCAGTTTACGCATAGCTTAGGTGCAGTTCACGCGCAGCTAAACAATTACAAGAATACCATTTTGCACTAAGACGTAAACTTAATTGCAACTGCACCGCAACTTGATCGACGCGTCAAAAAATTACGTGAATTACCCTACTGATTAATTTGCGTTCACGAGTCATGACACACGATTCCCGAAACTGATGACACAAATGTTTATTTTCTTCACACTGAGTAACTAGATAAGAATTACTGAACGCTCTTTATATGAACTTATCTTTATAGTTCCGGTGACGAAATAATGTATAACTAGTTGTTCGCGATGCGACCAAATGAAACACGAAAAATATGTAGACCTTTATAATTTAGTAATTAGTTTTATAGTTGAAGTGCGTGGTGGCCTGTTGGTAACGGACCAGACGCGGCTGCCTACATGTTCACGGTGGTCGCGGGTTCAAATCCCAGGGCACACCTCTGACTTTTCGGAGTCATGTGTGTATTGATAGTCAATCACCACGCACTATAACGGTGAAGGAAAAGATCGTGAGGAAACCTTGCATACCATAGCGATTTGTATAAATTTCTATGGTATGTAAAAGTCCGCCAACCCGCACTAGGCCAGCGAGGTGGACTATATGGCCTAACCACTCTCAATCGTACCCTCGATTGTAGAGGAGGCCCGTGCCCTGCAGTGGGTTGTATATGGGCTGATACAATTACAAAAAAAATAGTTTATATAAACAGTTATTTTGCCGGTACTAAAACGCTAGCCATGTATTTGCTGTAAGTTGTCGCTTGCTGTCACGGCCCGGGATTTGCCGGATATGAGGACCACATGCGCCGATTGGCCAGCAGCGTGAGCGCTGCGTCGCGCCATCGAGTGCTTGTCGTCGTCGCCACCTCCTATCAAATGCGGAGCGAGCCGATGCGGGAAAATAATAACTGTTGTAATTTTTTATTTTAATATTGTTACAATGTTCTAATATTTTATAATTTAATACTATAATTGTCTTTAGTTTAATATTATTCTTTTATTTTGTACTATTTTTTAATTTTTAACTACACTTTGTTTTATATTACGTTGTACTTTTGTCTTTAATAACATAATATTGTAATGCTGTATACACCTATAAAGGCTCGTCACCTTGCATAATTCTGATATATAATATATGTATGTGTAATTTTATCGGTGGCGCACCGATGGTGTAACGATGTTATAAATCAATAAATAAATAAATAAATAAAATGGAATCGGCGTAAACACTAGTGTATAACTAGGGGCCGGCCCGGCTCCGCCCGTGTGCAGATACATTTTAAGTCCAGTCCACATCAGCAACATATTATTTCTTGTATGCTTTATTTATATCCAAACTCAATGCCGTCTGCATTGCTTTCCCCGTCCCGTGCCGATATATAGTAACTAATATTTGAATTTTTACCTCATCCCTCGGAAACAGTATATTCGGGATAAAAAGCCTAAGTGTTGATCCACGGTGTCAGCTACCTCCATACCAAATTTCATCAAAATCCGTTAAGCCGTTTCTGAGTTCACCGCGAACAACCGCAACAGACAAAAATTCCAAACATCATAGTTTTGGGTTCTATTACGTTAATATAGTCCCCCATATTAGTTTTTCTCATTTATCTTCCATGTATAGACATCGATCGGTTACAAAATTATTATATGTATAATAATTAATGATTAAAACGCTGAGGTCTCGGGTTCGAATCCCGGGTCGGACTAAGTACTATTAATTATCAGGTCGGAGTCAGGAATTTGTTCCCGATATGGCGACATATACGCTCCCTGTCACATCGCGGGACGGAACACAAGGCGAATCGTGGGTAGCACCTGGGTCCTGGTAGCACCTCTGCCTATCCTTTCTGGGGGAAAGGTGTGAGTTTACGTATGTATGTCTCTTGCTAGACTGGATGATATTTACCCTTCGGTGGTTTTGAGATATGTTCATATTGCGCAACCATTATCAAAATTCTATTGTCTCAGTCTAACCTTTCTAGGGAAAAGGCGTGAGTTTATGTATGTATGTATGTCTCTTGCTGGACCGGGTTATATTTACCCTTAGGTGTTTTATGACGCATGTTCACATTGCGCAACCAGTATCAAAATTCTATTGTCTCAGTCTAACCTTTCTGGGGAACAGGCGAGAGTTTATATATGTATGAATATAAGTATGTATGTATGTTTTAAGTGTATTCCAGTAGGTTTTATATACATAGCTTGCCAGTAGGTGTAATGTACAGGCTAGGTTATTTCACACCGTGTTCTGAGAACGTCTATGATCTCGCATGCTAATTGCGATGAAGTGGGCGAAACACTTCTCAGCTTGACGTAAAGGTCGCCTTAAAATAATAATAAATTAGGTGACATTAAGGCTCAGTGGGAATGAAGGACGCTCAAAACTGTGTGCGGTGGGCAGAAATGTCTCAAGTTTCATCAATATTACGTCGTGTTTATTTGCGTCAATGTTTTTTATTTCAAGTAAAATGGAAAATAAAAAACCCTTCGAAACATTATTGCTTAAATGCCAATAATTTTTTTTTTTTTTTCTAATAGACAACCCAATCAATCCAATCCATCAGCCAAATGAAGTCTACTGCTGAACACAGGCCTTTCCCAATGATTTCCAGAGTGACCTGTTACCTCTAATACACTGATAGACATATTTGTATTGTATTGTATCAGCCCATATACGACCCACTGCAGGGCACGGGCCTCCTCTACAATCGAGAGTACGATTGAGAGTGGTTAGGCCATATAGTCCACCACGCTGGCCTAGTGCGGGTTGGCGGACTTACACACCGTAGAATTTTTTTAAAATCGCTACGGTACGTAGGTTTCCTCACGATGTTTTCCTTCACCGATAGACATATACTAATACCTATATCTGGGCGGTTACTCTATGATCCGAAACGAAGTTCATATGTTCATACGTCGCACGTAAAACTATACGAATGTGCCCAGGTACTCCAAAAATGATCGAATCCTCTATCGTACGTCATAACCATAGACTTAGCTCGGAGTTCTCTTTTTATTTTTCAAAGGAGTAGTTATAGTGATACCCGGACCTCCTCTACAATCAAAAGACAATCGAGAAATCCAATGCGGGTTGGCTAAGACTAACCTATATAGCACAGAAATACTTGAAAATACACGTAAGTTTTCTCACGATGTTTTCCTTAACCTTTATCATCATCATCAGCCCGTTGCAGTCTACTGCTGGACATAGCCTATCCCAAGGAACACCACAGAGCCCGGTCTACTGCTTTATGCATCCAGTCGCTGCCGGCCCTCTTGTGCAAGTCATCCCGCCACCTGGCCCGAGGACGTCCCGCCCTACGTGTGCCAAGATGCGGTCTCCACTCCAGAACACCCTTACTCTAGCGTTTATAGTGCGTGGTAATTGACTATCAATACACACATGACTCGGAAAATTCAAAGGTGTTTCCTCGGATTTGAGCCCGCGACCAGTAGGGTAATTCACGTATTTTTTTGACGCGCCGATCAAGATGCGGTGCAGTTGCAATTAAGTTTACGTCTTAGTGCAAAATGGTATTATTGTAATTGTTTAGCTGCGCGTGCACTGCACCTAAGCTATGCGTAAACTGCGCGGGTCCTGTGCGACTACTATACGTCAGTCGTATGCAAGAAGCTTACACGTGAATACCGATCAAGTTGCGATCTGAATCACGCACATAAAACACGCAGCAGTAGAATACGCTAAACCGCTCGCGTGACGCGGACTTGACGTAGCGTATCTGACAGCGGTTGTCAAAATTACGAGAATACGAAAAGGTCTGTTTTGATCGAAACTTAACTGCAACTGCACTGCAAGTGAACTTATTTAATAACGTGAATTACCCTACAGTTGTCGTTAACCGCGTCGCTTTCGCTACCAACAGTACACCACGCTATTTACAAAGGTGTTTCAATATAATATTCAATTCTATTGTAACATTAAGACAAGTCTTAGTCTCTTTGATCAACCAGTCTTAGAACGTCAGTATGATCTATCTTTGTGTTAAGCCGCGATTATACTCAAATTGAAAAGGCATATTTAAATTTGTTTCGCTTTAACGTCTTAACTGCTCAACCGGTTGTTATTAAATTTTGCATATGTGTTGCCAGGGTTATAGAAAAGGATATATGTCTAGTTGGGTAAATCCGAATGACGGGCAATTCCGAATCATTTAATTGTTATCATTAATTCATACATAAACTCACGCCTTTTTCCCAGAAGGGGTAGGCAGAGGTGCCACCATGACATCCACATTTCGCATGTATGTTCCGACCCACGATGTGATAGGAGGAGAGCCTATAACCATGTTGGGCACAAATTCCTGACTCCGGCCTGATAATAAATTGAAAAATCCATTATCACGCCACTCCAACTACGCCACCGAGGCAGTCAATTCCTTTATAGGAATCTGAGTCAACCGAAGAGGGCGAGCGAATTGGCATGGATGACCCTCGGGTCATGCCTCGGCAGTCTTTATTTTTTAAAGTAAATTTCCCACAACGGGAATCAAACCTAAACCTGCCAACTCCTCAATATCAGCGACAAAGTCCTCAACAAAAATATAAATCAAAACAGAAGCACCGAGCTCCGTTTATTTACAAGAGGTTTAGCGGCAGACGGTATGACTTGGCGGTTAAGCCTCCCATCGACCGTCGGGTCACGGATTCGCGTCCCCGGCGAGCACGTCTTGTTTACCTTCGGAGATGTTTTCTTTAGATTCAAGTCGACGTTGTTGGCAAATTTCGAATTATACCGTAAGGTGTAGAATGAAATTACGATTTAATTTTCGCGAGTTTTTGAAGACGGTAGTGTATGTCATTGCGTGTTTGAAATTTTAATTTAGCAAGTAGGTAGATTAAAAAAAAAATCTAATTAATGTGCGTGGGACGTCCATCCACTAGGTGGTCTACCGACCTGGTGAAGGTCGCGGGACGTCGCTGGATGCAGACTGCCTCCAACAGGTCACTGAGGAAAGCATTGGGAGAGGCCTATGTTCAGCAGTGGACTTCCTTTGGCTGATGGATTAGATTGATTGGAATGTTAAATTGCCATGTTAATGGTCTAGTAACAGCATGTATGAGGTGTGAATTGTAAGGTCTTGGGTTCGAAACCCAGCTCAGGCTAGTCACCGCCGCTTTGTGTGATTTTTTGTTTAGAAAAATAACTAAATATTCAGAGATTGTCTCTCTCACATTAAAGGCCTTATTCATCAATAGTTTTACAACCTATTTAAGTTATCGAATGTTTTGTCTTCTTCGCTAAAACTGAAATCAAAAGTTGTCTGAAAGAGACAAAACATTCAACGGCTAAAAAAGGTTTTAAAACTGTATATGAATAAGTCCTTAAAGACTTATTAGTCATTCATTCGTCATTAATGACTTTAATAAAATAAGTTGAATGTACCTACGAGTCTTCGTACAATTTGTGAACTATTAAGTTATTTTTTATGTAATTTGTAGCGGCCAAGCGTGTTTGTGGATACAAAGATGGACGCGTTGCGTGTTAATGTTTTGTTTTTTTTTTTTGTCGTGCGGTAATTTAAGGGCTAAAAGTAATTTGTAACAATTAAATAAAATGCAATTTTGTTTGTAATGTTTTTGTTTTGTAATATTTATTTGTAAAATAACTGCTCGATTACAAAAATAATTATGTATAAAATTTTGGCGTAACTTGTAACATTTCAGATACGAATTCGTTCTTGGGGTTTGGCGAGTTTTTTAAGAAATATTTACCAGCATTAAAAATAATAAACTGGAAGCTGTGTGTGTACGAGTATATTCGGGTACAACCAGGCCGGCATAATTATATCGACCGGCGATCGATATCCATCTCTCGATAATGGATGAGTGTCTATATCTGTACTGTTTACTATTAATTCCTTAGAGCTCATAAAAAAGCCATGGAGGCCTGTTGGTCACGAACCAGACGAGGCTGCCAACATGATTATGGTGGTTGTGGGTTCGATTCCCAGGGCACACCTCTGACTTTTCAAAGTCTTGTGTGTATTGATAGTCAATCACCACGCACTATAACGGTGACGGAAAATATCGTGAGGAAACCTGCATACCATTGCGATTTTAAAGAATTTCGAGGATATGTCAGGTCCATCGATTCGCACTAGGCCAGCGTGGTGGACTATATGGCCTAACCCCTCTCAATCATCCAATCAATCAAATTGTAGAAGCCCTTGCCCTGCAGTGGGACGTATATGGGCTGATACAGAACACTGCATACCACTAGGGACACAAACATTTAAAAACACTAGCAATGCCAACAACTCTAAACATTTAAAAAAATATTTAACTTAATCACTTCGACAATTTTCATGACATTAATCGCTGCACCGCACATAATTCACGGAAACATTTCCTCCGTCCAATAAACTTCAAAGATGTCGACATTTAAGAGGAAACAGCACGTTCACTTCACGCGGAAACAATAAAATTTCGTCTAATCTGTCGCGTGTTTAGAATGTTTTGCTTCTAAATCGGAAGACTTTTTGAGGGATTTTTGTATTCATAACATACATAAACACACGCCTTTTTTCCAGAAGGGGTAGGCAGAGGTGCTAGCAGAACACCCACGTTTCGCCTTGTATATTTCGTCCCACGATGTGTGCGAGCCCATCGCCATATCGGGCACAAATTCCTGACTCCGGGCTGATAATGAATAGAAAAATCCAATATCACTTTGCCCGACCCGGGATTCGAACCTGAGACCTCAGCTTTGCAATCATACCGTAGTACCACTACGCCACCGAGGCAGTCTCGATTTTTGAATTCATATGAACTTAAATGTAGTACCTGATGGTTAGTGTAACCTACTCTGTCTTTCTCTCTCTTCAGGCACAGCAAGTCCACTGCTGGACATAGGCCTTAGTGAATTAAATACTGCATCAAATTGGATTACTATAGTCTCCAAGATACAGTCTGCCTAGTTTGGGGCCCCCTAATAAATCGCAGCTTGTATAATTTTTGTAAGCACTAACATGATTTTCCGTCGTTGCATAAAAAATGTACTTCATGTAATGTTAATCCACTAATTACTTTTAATACACCGAGAATAGCACATTACACTTTCATAGACACGTTACCACAGACAATAGAACAAAAAGCAAAGACAAAGATGAAGTAATAAAAATTACAAATTAAAACGGATTCAGGCACTAATTTCATTTTTGGTACAGATGTCTGATGCCATTCGATACTCTGTCTGGACGGCATTTGCGCTTAACATCAGGTGCAGTGCAGTCATCATGCCGTGCCAGAATAAAAAAAAAAATATGATAAAACATAATTTCAAACAGGCCTCCCCTAAGGATCTCCACATCGACCTGTTGGAAGCATCCAGCGACTTCCTGCAACCTTAACCAAGGCATCCGTCCAGTAGCGTAGTCTGCTAGATACACGAAATTTGAAACCTGTCCGCCGGTTTCAATAACCTATCTTTAACAAGCAGTTACAATGCTCCATTAGTCAATGCATTTATTCCTTTCAATAAAATATATGGAGTAAGGGCCTATGAGGTGGACTGACCAGATAAAACGAAGTCAATGACTCATCATTATTGCACGAATGCACTAGGAAGGCGACCATCAGAGAGGAGTGGCGGCGTGTTGTGAACCTGACCACTAACAGCTGAAGTGATGGCCACAATCAGTCTACCAAGAGTGATACCGACAAGGCAGAAGGTTCGTTGGATTATATTTCTCAATTGTCAGATAAAAGTTATCCGCCAAGTAATAACTTATAACTTGTAGAAGTGTCAACATCCATAACCTGTAGAGACCACTGTATAAGCCTGTCTCATATTATTTTATTATAATACTTTATTCTACACTTTTTTATCACCCATATACGTCCCACTGCTGGGCACGGGCCTACTGTACAATCGAGAGAATCGATTGAGAGTGGTTAGGCCATATAGTCCACCACGCTGGCCTAGTGCGGGTTGGCGGACTTACATACCGTAGAAATTCTTTAAAATCGCTACGGTATGCAGGTTTCCTCACGATGTTTTCCTTCACCGTTAAAGTGCGTGGTGATTGACTATCATTTGAGTCCTTACAGTAAATTTCATCATATAAATTGCGTCACATTTTTCTCGGCAATTTAAAACGTTTTCCTAACCCGCCCGCGGAACCCTAGTCATCCGGAATTCGGCATTTAACCAAACGTCGCCGCGCCATTTATAATTAGTCCAGACGTTCGGCTGTAGCGTGTCGACTCTACCGTCGCTCTCTACCGATCTATATTCCCGTCTTTGAATCTCTACACAGGAGATGAAAGTCCCATATTGTATTTTAGTTTTTAAGTTGAGATTAATAATGGTGATGATTTTACAAATTCAATTTTAGTAGGATTTTTTTTTATTTTTCCATTTCATATTCCTCTCAAGTTTTAATTGCATGAGTCTTGATATACCCTTTAAGTGACTGCTCGGTGTATTTATTGAATTATTTGTTTCAGGCACTGGTTTTTTTGAGAGACATTATATGAAAATGGTTGGTGCTGCATTAGTAATCCTACTCGTTCTTATCATTTATGCTATCCTAGTATTTGAACAGAAGGAAAAGGGGGTTAGAGGTATGTTCCTATTAATTTTTGAAGTATTTTAATGACAAAAATTGATTTCATAAGGATAGGCTCTTCAGTACATTAGGAGTTACAAAAAGATAGCCGGGAAAATTGTGGTAGTACGAGTATATGTATATGTACACATATTAAATTAACTTATCTAATGGATTTTGTCTTACCGCTAATAAGTATTACTATATATTTTTTTATTTAACTTTTTTTTTATTGCTATGAATGGGGAGACGAGCATGCCATTCGCCTGATGGTAAGCAATACGACCGCTCATGGACAGTAGCTAAACCAAACACCGTGAATTACAAGGCAATGCTTGACATTCAACTGCGCTCACCATCCTGAGACATAAGGAGGATACCTGATGGTAAGCCCAAATGCCGTCCAGACAGAGCATCGAATGGCATCAAACAGCAATCTCACGCTATTCGACACAATTATGCCGGCTCGCGGAGATGGCGGAACGACTTACACAAGAGGGCCGGCAGCGACTGCATGCATCACGCAGCAGACCGGGCTCTGTGGCGTACATTGGGAGAGGCATATGTCCAGCACTGGACTGCAACGGGCTGATGATGACGGCTTGGTAAACTGCTTTTTCACATTACAGCGGAAGGACCCAGGATTATAGGAAGAAGGGAATACGTGTGACGTCAAATCATTTCACAACTTGACAATGTGGCAAATAACATAAATAACATAATTGACTAGTTTATGTATTATTAATGAAACTTACAAAATTATTTCTCTATGTACGATGTACTGGTAAACTCCACTTACCTGTAAAGAAAGAGGGAAATTGACAATTTATTATTTTCATACAGATTACAACGCATAGCCATAATTATTAGATTTTATTTTTATTAAATTATAATTTTAGCAAAAACTATGGATTTACCACCCGAACACAATGATATTTAAAACATTACAAAAATATCGTCGCGGTTTTTTGCAAAATTTTTAATTGCATTACATTTGTAGTCACTAAAACTACCACCTGGCTTCGTTTTCGGTAGCAGTCTTGATATACCCTGTATAGGTCAAATTAAACTACTTCAGATCAGATTATATAAATAGTTTTAACCGTCAGCATTGATCAAGTACAATCAAATTCAATGAAACAGGAACACTTCAGTCGATGCGATGTTACAACAATTGAGCTGTTGTTACTTTGAGGAATAATCGACCATACATTATTTATCCTGTATCATCTCATATACGTCCCACTGCAGGGCACGGGCCTCCTCTACATTCGAGAGTACGATTGGGAGGAGTTAGACATAGTCCACCACGCTGGCCTGGTGCGGACTTAACATACCATAGAAATTCTTACAAATCGCTACTGTATGCAGGTTTCCTCACGATGTGTTCCTTCACCGTTATAGTGCGTGGTGATTGACTATCAATACACATGAGTCCGATAAGTCAGAAGTGTGCCCTGGGATTTGATCCCGCGACCACCATGAACATGGCCGCGTCTGGTCCGCTACCAATATGCCACCACGCCCTATGAAGAACAGTCGACTTTTGCCCTATATGGCGATGGGCTTGCCCCCCTTTCACATAATGGGACCTAACAGACAAGGCGAAACGTGGATGTCCTGGTTGCACCTCTGCTTACCCCTTCTGGGAAAAAGGCGTGAATTTATGTACTTATGTATAAATACACCCAACACATACATAGTTCTGAGCCCACACTAAAATAAGTCTTGTGTCCTGGGTTTCAAAAACGCGAGATTTTTCGGTCTCACAAACACACAGACCCACTACTACACATAATGCTTGTGGATCATGCATACATTTATGTTAGTACGGGACTCGAACCCACAGCCTCTCATTTCACAACCGGCGTCTAACCATCTGCGCCACGGCAATTGTTAAATATAAAGAATCTCTGTATACTTGCCATTTCAATTAACCAACATCTCACAACCATAAAAGAATTAGTCACATTACAAACAACGAGAAAAAACAACCCCCGTCCGCCCCCATTTCGCCGGGGGCGAGGGGGTGGAAAAACGTTGATTATTCTTTATACCTCCCATCAATATTGACACTGGCGTTATAATGAAATGCTAACTTAAACTCGAGAAATTATAATTAGCACTCAAATATTTGGCCCCACCCCCTCCCCTGACAAGGGGGATGTTTTTCATTAGGAATTATCATATTTCTTTTTTCCGCGTCGACGAATACTTGATTTGACATTATTTATGTTAATTATTAAAGAGGGCTTCTTAGTGGCACGATGTTCGATGTTTTTTCACTTTTAAATATATGCCTTCTATAATAAATTGCTTGTTGGTTAGACCGGATGTGAAATGACGAGACGGTGGTCGCGAGTTCGAATCTCAGGTCTTACAACTAACTTAGGTATCATGTATGTATTATTATTACTTTAACGGTGATGGAAAACATCGTGAGGAAACCTGTCCCACTGCTAGGCACGGGCCTTTAATCTACTCGACGATTGAGAGGTGTTAGGCCAAAGTTATATATGACTTATAAAAGTAAGTAATAATAAATGTGAATCCAAAAGAAAACGGATCTAAATTACATTAAAATTGAAACAAAACATCGCTAAAGAATTCACGTCGGCCTCCAAGCTTGAAAAATAAAATTGAATTATGATTAATGCATAATGCCTTTTCGTTTTGCGTTGTGCGTGAGGAGAATACGAAATCTGTTTTGGTGTTTGGTGTTGTATAATCTCGCTTGTGACACTGAGGGTAGGCAGGTTCCATAAATTGCTACCACTGGCTTACAGGAAGATTCACTCTCTGTCTTCAGCCACAGAAAGTCCACTGCTGAACATAGGCCTCCGCAAAGGAACTTCACATGACCTGTGGGAAACAGTGATTTCTTGCTTGCTTAAATTTCCTGCAAACTTAATCTTTATGTGTGACTTGAGTGTATTTATTTACCACAATTATTGAAAGAATTTTGCCAAAAAACAACCCTATTATTTACAATAACGAACTCTACATACATACATACATACATACATACATACATACATAAACATCACGCCTTTATCCCAGAAACGGTAGACAGAGGCGCAACCAGGACACCACGTTTCGCCGTGTGTGTTCCGTCCCACAATGTAATAGGGTGTGAGCCTATCGCCATATCGGACACAAATACCTGACAATGAATAGGAAAATCCAATATCACTTTGCCCGACCTGGGATTCGAACCCGAGTCCTCAGCTTTGTTATCATACCGTAGTACAACTACGCCACCGAGGCAGTCGAACTCAAGAAATTAAATAAAAAACGGGTACCATTGCCCGTCAGCATTTTTACTACATTATTCACTACATTAGTTTAATTTATAGCCTCGAAGCGAGCCTTATAATGACAAGGCCTGTGCTCATAGAAAATTCTCTTAGACTCGCGCATGCCGGGCTATGTACATATAGACACGGCATCTTGACCAACACTTTTTTTGTAAACTGGCATGGTAAAGTGCATTGCATCTGATGTTAATGAAATGCCGTCCAGATAATGCTGAATGGTATGAGATGCCATTCGACACAATTATGCCGGCCTGCTGAAATGCCTCTTCACGCGGCGGAAGGACCCTGGATTATAGGAAGGAGGGAACACGTAGGACGGCAAAATGTTGCAGCTTAGTAGCGAAAAAAATATATTTGTAATGAAACGAAAATATTTATTGAACCCATAAAATATCATACATTATTTTGATTCAGTCACTTTTTCTTTTTTCACTACCACCAGCGAACGAACTTCTTGTCGCGAAGAGATAGTGCTGATGATATTCTTGTTTCTTAAGTCAGCACGCGTGGTTTTGTTAAGGAAAGGAGAGGAAGAGAAAAGATGAAGACGGCCATTAACTCTGGGCCAGCGTGATGGTCTATGATAATCAATCGTACTCTCGATTGTACAGGAGGCCCGTGCCCTGCAGTGGGACGTATATAGGCCCGATATTCCTAAGAGCATTTATCATAACACAGTCATTATGTTTAGAAACTTCGTAATGTCACCGAACGAAACACAAGTTATAATATTCCACACGATGATGTCATTGTTGATTTTCTTATATTGTATCGGCCTATATACGTCCCACTGCCGGGGCCTACAGTACAATCGAGAGTACGATTGAGAGTGGTCAGGCCATAGAGTCCACCACGCTGGTCTAGTGCAGGTTGGCGGACTTTACATACCATAGTTGTTTTACCAATCGCTACAATATGCAGATTTCTTCACGATGTTATCTTCACCGCTATAATGCGTGGTGATTGACTATCAATACACATGGCTCCGAAAAGTCAGGTGTGCCCTGGGATTTGAACCCGCGACCACCCTGAACAGGCCACCACGCACTTACAAATATGTACATCATTCACCAAGCAAAGTTGCCATGCCTCCACAGTAGCTTTGCACAACCGCAACTTACTCGCAGGTTCGAAGCCAAACTAAAGGCAATTAAAACTGTCGAGCGAACGCGTTTGTTACTAGCCGGGGAGGGGGTGGAGAGGGGGTTGTCGGCGGCTTTTGTGTTCAAAAACAATATGTTTGGGGTTAACTCGCCAACGTGGCAACTTCCAAATTTCAGGTGTTGTTTGCACGAAATTGTTTTTGGTGAAAAAACAGTAACCTGTATAGCGCCGTGATTGATTCCGGCTTGGAGGTTTATTTGCAGTTGTAGTTTATTATCAGGGGGGTTACTCTATGATCCGAAGTGAAGTTCGAATGTTCGGACGTTCGACGGCCGAAGTTATGAGTTTTCCTCTTCTGAAAATCAACACTATTCTCTATGATACTTATCATTCACTCCGAACTAAGTCTATAGTTAGGACGTACGATAGAGGATTCGAACATTTTGTGAAGTACCTAGGGACATTCGTACAGTTTACGTACGACGTCCGAACATCCGAACATCGTTTCGGATCATAGAGTAACCTCCCCAGTTCGGTTTCGAATCTGTAGTCCATACACTGCTGGGCACGGGACTCCGTACAACCGAGAATTAGGTTGAGAAAATTCTATAGGAATTTTAGTAAAATCTGACAATTTTCATCACTAGAGAGTTCGGTCCACCACGGTGTTCTAGTGCGGGTCGGCAGACTTGACATATATAAAATCTTAAGAGCTCTATGGTATTCAGATTTGCTCTCTCTCTCTCTCTCTTCAGCCACTTGAAGTCCACTGCTGAACATAGGCCTCCTACATGGACCTGTTGGAAGCAGCCTGCATCCAGCAACAGATTTGCTCAAATCGTTTAAAAATAAAATTCTTCAATGCCATGTCTATACGTCTTCCTAGCTCTAGAAAAACCAAGTAAATATATAATTGTTTAAGTTTATACTATAGACGTGACATTAGCCGTATTTCCCATAACTTCTACGTACCTATTCACTTCTACACTTCCTTGTTATTTTCAAAATTAAAACTACCGTCAGTAATTTAGTCGCAATTTGAAGAAGTATAGACTAAAGCTGGGCTTGGGTAATAAATAAATAAATACACCCAACGGTCACATACATAGTCCTGACCCACACTAAGATCGAGTCTTGTGTCGTGATCAGAAGCTACGAGACTTTTCGGTCGCACAAACACCCAGACCCGAGACAAATACTTGTGGGCCTCACAAACATTTGGATCGTTGCTTGGATCCAACCCGCTTCCTCTCGTTTCACAGGCGGCGTCTAACCAACTGCGCCACGGAGGCTGTCGAAATTGTAATTTGCTGTATACTTGCATGGGTCATGTAAGATTTTCCACCATCGTGTATGGTTGAGACGTCTCAGTGGCGCAGTTGTACTACGATACGATAACGACACTGAGATCTTCGATTTCCAGGTCGGGCAAACTGATATAGGACTTTTCTATTCATTAACAGCCAGTAAGTCGTTCCCGATATGACGAAAGGTTCTGCCCCTATCACATCATGGGAAAGAACATACAAGGCGAAAAGTGGGTGTCCTGCACCTCTGCCTACCCTTCTAGGTAAAAGGCGTGAGTTTATGTATGTATGTGTAAGTGTACATGTACGGTTGTCGTTATCCGGGATATGAATATTCTACCACCAGCTATATTTTACATTTTATCCAAAAATCTCACAGCATAAGAATTTTCACATCAACTAAATATGAGCGCTATGACTATTAAAATAAGATTCCAAATACTCCGCTCTTATAAACAATCTTCACCATTAAAATAAAAAGAATTTCCACGGATTTTATCGCGACAGAGTCCGCGCCGTGACCATGAAAACTGTAAAGTGATCGACACGTCAAGTACTTAAAAGATTAAAAATTACATCAAATTCGCGGTAAAATCCGTAAGAATTCGTTTTATTTCAATGTGTAACATTCGCGTAAATCTAAGAAACCATAAATCTTCACCATTTAAAGCGACAGCCATAATAAAATCGAAAAAAAAAACAACTACCCAACCATTCACCAAAATTCTCATCAAAATCTGCAAACGTCGTACTCTCTATGTCTGTGTGTGTGTGTGTGTGTGTGTCTATGTGTATGTGTGAGCATGTGTGTGTGCGGCTATCCGTCCGTTACAAGCTGACCAAACTGTTACTAATGAAACAATGTTGTCGCCCCACAATCAAGCGCCGGCGGGAGGGTAGCGAGGGGTCACATTGACGGTAGATTAGTGCGATTTTTAGTCGCAACTATATTTTTTAATTTATTTTAGGATTGTTTAGACTTTCGTGTGGTTTAATCCACTGATGGTTGGATCTTTGGAATTGTCAGTTGTACTGTGAATTGTCATTTTTTAGGATTTCAAGTCAGTGCATTAGGTCATTAGGTTTTGCCTATTATGAATCTTTGGCATATATTTCTATAGTATTAATTTCTAGGAAATAAATATAAACATTACACGTGCTGTACCTAGCCACTATGACGCGTTTTCCGACTTCAAAACGATAGCCACATTATACGAGCTAACACCAATATTCTGCCACCACAAAAATATTAATTTTGATTACTTCATTATTTTTTATTCATCGCAATCGAGAGTGAAAACTGCAAGGCACCTCACATTACCTTGTCCCGACCAATTCAAAAATACACGACAAAAAAATCGCAAAAACCTCACTCCAATATGAACACCCCACGCTCGCCCCTGTAAGTGATAGCCTTACGAATTGGTTTCGGTGGTAATTTGTGGGACATTACGCACACACACATTCATTAAACACACATGTGTGTGTGCACATAAAAGTCTGTGTGTGTGTGCGTGTCGGTCACGGGCAATTTGTCCTCTTAAGAGGTATTGATTGCTTAGTTACTTCCTGTTTGCTTTTACAGTAGGAATTTATGTTGAGACCGTGGTCGCGGGTTCGATTTTTGACAGTTGTTGCTGAGTTCCTTGATTGTTTATTACAGCCGCAGCACGCTTCAAAGAGGTAACGTAATTACGTAACTGAAAGATTACAAAATTATTGTCTAAGATTATTACGTAATTATGTGACTAAAAGATTAAAAAAATATTGAATAAGATTATTTAAAAAAAAGGTTTCGCAGAGTCATGTGTACTGTCAGTCAATTTCCACGCAATTTAAGATTTTTTAATTGTGATGTACGGCGAGACGAGCATGCCATTAACCTGATGGTAAGCGATAAGACCGCTCATGAACAGTAGCAAAACCAAACATCATGAATTACAAGGCAATGCTTGGCATTCCACTGCGCTCGCCATCCTGAGACATAAGATGTTAAGTCTCATTACGTCCAGGAGTTACTCCGGCTACAATGTCTTTCAAACCGGAACACAACAGTGCATTTACACTGCTGAAGACAATAGTAAAACATACAAATTACAATTCAAACAATGACAACGTAGATATTTCGCATTAACTGTTGGTTTTATCTATTTTGATTTTTGAATGCAAAAAATAATCTATATGAACTCTTTAGTAAAGAACTGGCCACATCAGTTTTTCTTATTTAAACTGGTATATGACTTTTTTTTATTAATTTATATATTACTCGTGTTATACAAGAATAGTCAGCTTACAGTATATCCAAAACGCTTACTATAATTTACAAATTATAGTTACATTGCTTGTCACTTCGATTCTATCTCATCTACGTATATTATTATCATACATACATATATACATAAACTCACACCTTTTTCCCGGAAGGGGTAGGCAGAGGCTCTCCTGGTAGTAACCAGGCACCACGTTTCGCCTTGTCCGTTTCGTCACAGGATGTGATAGAGAGCGAGCCTATCGCCATATCGGACAAAAATTCCTGACTTCGGAGTGATAATGAATAGAAAAATCCAATATCACTTTGGCCGACCCGGGATTCGAACCCAGGGCCTCAGTTTTGTAACCTTAGTACAACTACGCCACCGAGGAAGTCATAGCATATTTTTATGATAACAAGAAAATAGATAATTAATTTCAGTTTATTTGATTCATATACATTCCAGTACTGTGTTGGGGCCCTTCATTTGTTTCACAGTCATAACCTACCATAGTGCAACAGCCTCACAACTAAACCATCCTTAAAAATTCAAAAACATTCCCGTCAAGACTATGTCGACGCCCTTGAGTTTGCTCCAGATCCTTTGTCTGGAGCGCCGGGAGCGACGGCGCCTACAAACAGGAACGATTAAGAAACAATACTACTGTTTGAGAAAGTTTTTGTAAAAATGAAAAAGGGGACTGACTATTTAGTTACAGGTTTGAAATGAAACTTGAATGAATGAATTCATACGGATTTTATCGCCAATTTGATTTAATTTTTACATTTTTAATTTCCCGACGTTTCGATCACTTTACAGTTTTCGTGGTTACGGGGCGGACTGCAGTCCAGTCCAAATTCGAGATAAAATCCGTAAGAATTCGTTTCATTTCAGTGTGTAACATTCGCGTAAACCCAAAACACTATTATACAGGTTTAAACTTTGAACCCAAGACTCTAATTTCCGAAATGACGTGTGTATTCGTATTACTCAGCCAAGTGTCTGTACCTCATCATGATCATCAGCCCGTTGCAGTCCACTGCTGGACATAGGCCATAACGTAGCGTGGGACGTCCTCTGGCCAGATGGCGGGACATGCACAAGAGGGCCGGCAGCGACTGGATGTATAAAGCAGCAAACCGGGCTCTGTGGCGTACCGCGGGAGAGGCCTGTGTCCAGTGCTGTACCTAAGATCCTTTAATTCCGAGATTTGACGAGTGGAGTCTAAATACAAGGCAAAAAATGCATTTCACTATTTAATTTTTACATACATACATACATAAACACACGCCTTTTTCCCAGAAGGGGTAGGCAGAGGTGCTACTAGAACACCCACGTTTCGCCTTGTATATTCCGTCCCACGATGTGATAGGGGGCGAGCCTATCGCCATATCGGGCACAAATCCCTGACTCCGGGCTAATAATGAATAGAAAAATACAATATCACTTTGCCCGACCCGGGATTCGAACCCGAGACCTCAGCTTTGCAATCATACTTTAGTACCACTACGCCACCGAGGCATTTAATTTTTAAACGGTGTAATATCCGCTATACAGGTGCTACTAAATTTAATCCACATGTTTCTCTACTTATTGGAACTCCCGATTGTGTCGGAGACGCGTGCCCAGCAGTGGGCCATTATTCGCCAATACAGTTACAATTACAACCCTTAAAACATCTATTCACAAACATACAGTCGCGCCACAATCGTTTATTGAAACATTACTTTGCCGGCGCAGTGCGGGCGGAATATGCGTGGATGGGAAGCTTTAATTAAATTCTTACTACCCACGCCGAACAAACAAATACGGATTTTTATATAAATTGTAAAGGTAGCTTCCGATTGATCGGCTTCGGTTAAAAAAATACTTTCGGCCAAACATTCGGCTTTGGCTAAAATAAGCCGGAGTGTTGTCCGAAGCTGAAGAGCTATGTCAATCATAAAAGTTGTGCTGTACTGTATCAGCCCATACACGTCCCACTGCAGGGCAAGGGCTTCCTCTACAATCAAGAGCGCGATTTAGAACGGTTAGGCCATATAGTCCACCACGCTGGCCTAGTGCGGGTTGGTGGAATTTTACATACCATAGAAATTTATATACAAATCGCTATGGTATGCAGGTTTCCTCACGATGTTTTCCTTCATCGGTATAGTGTTTTGGTGATTGAAAATCAATACACACATGACTCCGAAAAGTCAGAGGTGTGCCCTGGGATTTGAACCCGCGACCACCGTGAACATGTAGGCAGCCGCGTCTGGTACGTTACCAATAGGCCACTACCCACTTTTTTCATAATCATTAAATTTATTTAGATATAATATAATAGACAATATGATATATATAAATACTTAATATTGTACCACAGTATTGTCTGCCTCGGTGGCGTAGCTGTACTACGGCATGATTGCAAAGCTGAGGTCTCGGGTTCGAACCCCGGGTCGGGCAAAGTGATATTGGAATTTTCTATTAATTGTCAGCCCGGAGTCAGGAATTTGTGCCCAATATGGCGATAGGCTCGCCCCCTATCACATCGTGGGACGGAACATACAAGGCGAAATGTGGGTGTCTTGGTAGCACCTCTGCCTACCCCTTCTGGGAAAAAGGCGTGCGTTTATGTATGTATTGTGGCGAGCGAGCCAGTACAATAGTCCGTCGAAACGCTGAAGTGATCGTGCCACTCACAATAACCGGGTGTAAGTCAGGAAGTAAGGCAATGATTACGCTTTTGCTTCTCGCCTGTACTAAATAATTTCCTTGTGCATAATATATTTTATTTGCTATGTGCCCCGTGTGGGCACAATGGGCCGATGGGGCCAAAAAGTTCTCGAATGGAGGCCACGAAGCGGAAAGCGCAGAATGGGACGTCCACCCACTAGGTGGTCAGACGACCTGGTGAAGGTCGCGGGACGTCGCTGGATGCAGGCTGCCTCCAACAGGTCACTGTGGAAATCATTAGGAGAGGCCTATGTTCAGCAGTGGTATCCTTTGGCTGATGGATGGATGGATGAATATATTTTATTTAATTATTTATGCTTTATATACAAAGTACAAAGGCGGACTTAATGCCTGAGGCATTCTCATATATTTTATGTTCGCTTACATTGTTGCTCTCGCTGACACCCATCATATTTCTTTGTCATCATATATTCCAGGTATTAAAAAAGTTCCTCGATATACACTTAATATAAACTGGTGGTTGAAACCAGTCCGGCAAAACTATATACACCGACGAGAAGCACCTATAGCCAAGATACTGCCAACCCGCACTGGGCCAGCGTGGTGGACTATATGGCCTAACCACTCTTGATCGTACTCTCGATTGTAGAGGAGGCCCGTGCCCTGCAGTGGGTCGTATATGGGCTGATACAATACAAGATACTCCATCTGTACTTCAAAGCACTTCATTTTCTCTCTCTCTGCCTCTCTGTGTCTCTCTCTTCAGCCATAGCACGAAAGTACTTCCATCCACCCCTCCATCAGCCAAAGGAAGTCCACTGCTGAACATAGACCTCCTCCAATGATTTTTCGAAAGCACTTACCATCAGGTACATTTAATATACTTTCTACAAAATATACAATAGATTTACCAAACAATTTAAACAATCTATACATTTTAAGCCACCATGTTCCTTATCGACTGATAAGATAACGATATTTTGAAGTATTTAAATCAATTCATGTATACAATGGGGTTAAACTTTTAAAAATATGCTTAAGGCGTTGGGATATCATATAGAGATGATACTACCGAAAAGCAGTGAAAGTTAATGTGTGTTAGCACAGTTAATAAATAAATATATAAATACGCCCAAAAGTCACATACATAGTCCTGACCCCACACTAAGATCGAGTCTTGTATCGTGGGTATCAAGAACTACGAGAGAATTTTTGGCATCACAAACACTTAGATTGAAAACAAATATTTGTGGTTCACACAAACATTTATCTTGACTCGGGGATCGAACACGGGTTTGGGCGTTTGTGAGACAGAAATGTTTCTCGTAGTTCCTGACACCCACGACACATGACTCTATCTTAGTGACGAGCTAGGTCTATGTATGTGACTGTAGGGTGTATTTATTTAATATTATTATTTATATATTTTGCAATACGGTGGGAAAACATCGTGAGGAAACCTGCATACCGTAGCGATTTAAAAAAAAAATCTACGGTGTGTAAGTCCGCCAACCCGCACTAGGCCAGCGTGGTGGACTATATGGCCTAACCACTCTCAATCGTACTCTCGATTGTAGAGGAGGCCCGTGCCCTGCAGTGGGTCGTATATGGGCTGATACAATACAACAATACAATACAATTTTGCAATACAGGACAATATGTTTTTGTAATTATTTTATTACGTATTTACCATTGCTTTCTTTGACCAATAATCCATTATACAAACACAGCCTTATAAATTTTCCAAAAACTATCAATCGTAATTAACCTTGATAACAGTTATCTTTACACTGCACTGTCCAAATATTCACGTCAATGTTCAAACATCGCCAACGCGTCTCAATACGGATGTTTGTTTTGCCGGCCGCGCGCAATTGTGCAATGCCGGTTTGATATTCCATTGTATCGTATGGTAGCGTTTATTTAATGGTCGTTTATTCATGAAATGAATAAATGAATAGAAATGAATTTCTACGGTATGTAAGTCCGCCAACCCGCACTAGGCCAGCGTGGTGGACTATATGGCCTAACCACTCTCAATCGATCCTCTCGATTGTAGAGTAGGCCCGTGCGCAGCAGTGGGACGTATATGGGCTGATAAAAAAAATAATGAAATGGGACTGGAAATTGTGGCATGCTATAAACCAAGAGACGCTTTTTCAAAATGAATTGATATTTGGACCCCCGTAACCAAATTACTTAAAAAAACCTATAATATTTTTTCCCATTAATACAAACAATAACGGTTAAATAAAACATCGTGAGGAAACTTGCTTATCATAGCGATTCACAAGAATTTCTATTGTTTGTAAAAGTCCACTAACCCGCACTAGGCCAGCGTGTACAACTCTCGATTGTAGAGGAGGCTCGTGCCTTGCAGTGAGACGTATCCGGCCTGATACAGTACAGTAATACAAAATACCAATTTAAAACCTTTGGGGTCCTTACTATCGGTAATTTAATATTGGGAGTTGATTATTAGAACTAGTCGAACCCTAAAATCAGTTTTCATTATGCAACGCTTGGATAACCAGTTTCGAATCCAGAGGGCCGATATCGACTACTTTGGTTATCGCTGGTATACACTCTCTCAATGCAATTGTTGGTTGCAGAGGAGTATCGTGCTCAACAATTATTAATAGGGTGATACAGTACAGTATAGTGACATGGATAAGGTTGTAGAAGCCGCTGTATGCTGGCTAACAGGTCGAAATAGAACTCTTTGGGGGAGGTCTAAATTTAAATGTAGACTTCTTGTTGCTGAATAGAAAGAGGGATAAAGAGATAGTACCCATAAGTGTGTGTGAGAGAGATAGTAGTAGGCTAATGGCATGTCAAATGACGAGACGCAAATGAACTACTCTGAATTATACCAAGTTGCGACTTATGAATAATAACTGTTTTGTAAACTGGGTTGTCAAGCAACGCTAGAGTTTCTTGTCCGTTCTTCTTTAGGAAAAACCGCATTCCAAACCAAGTAGTAGTTAAAATAATAAATCCAAATGATGATACATTTTTATAGCTTCAATAAATTATTTCATTTCATTCACAAGCCGGCTTATTTTGTGGTTAGACTGACCACATATCAATTATTTTAATTAGTTGGATATTACCCGTATTGAACTAATTGCATAATACAATTTAATTGAAATGTATTTATTTAAGCAAGTATTTTTTAAATGGGTCTGTTAGTATTAACTTACTACGTATCAACTGTCTAATAAGAACACTTTAACTAGTACAAAAAAAATGTAACAAAAAAAAAATTAAAGTTCGCCGACCTGCTCTTGGCCAGCGTGGCGGACTATATGGCCTAACCCCTCGTGGCCTCGAGGCCCGCGCAGTAGGACGTATATGGGCTGATACAGCACAGTACAATAAAAATACATTTAAAAAATTAAACACATTTTTATTCAATAAAAATATACAAAAAGCGTTGTATCAACTCCATATAGTTACCAGCATGTGTTGCACACGTGAGCCGTTCAAAAAAAACGTCGATGTGATTCCAGGATGCCCTAATGAAATATTAACACGTCCTACAATTAAACGCGTTTCCGATATTATGAGGGTTACGTTTTAACCGACTTTGAAAGAGGGTTTATGGATTGCCTCGATGGCATAGTAGTATTACAGTACGATTACAAAGCTGAGGTCTCGGGTTGGGATCCCGGATCGGGCAAAGTGATATTGGATTTTTCTATTAATTAGCAGCCCAGAGTCTGCAATTTGTGCCCGATATGGCAATAGGTTATCACATCGTGGGACGGAACACATAAGGCGAAACGTGGCTGCCTGGTTAGTGATTGCACATCTGCCTACCCCTTCTGGGAACAAGGCGCCATGTATGAAATACACATATAATATACAGCGTATATCAAGACTGCTACCGAAAACGAAGCCAGGTGGTAGTTTTAGTGACTACAAACACAATACAACTAAACATTTTGCAAAAAGACGAAGATTTTTTTTCGTAATGTTTTAAATATCATTGTGTTTGGGTGGCAAATCTATAGTTTTTGCTAAAATTATAATTTAAAACCTTGCGTACTACAGCGTCTTTAAAAAAATAAAAGGGTGTACATTATTTTTTTTAGGCAAATGTATGTATTTATCACCCAAATACGATTATAGGAAAAAAATTAGAAAATTTTTTTGTTTGCAAAAAAATTAATTGCATTGTGTCTAAAGTGGCTAAAACTACCACCTGGTTTCATTTTCGGTAGCAGACTTGATATACCCTGTATTATATACATACATATCTACAAAACTGTAATTAGTAAAAACTTTAGTAAGTGCGGTATCGCACCGTCCGCGGTTCAAAGCCGGCGTCTAACCAACCGCGGGGCACGGAGGCTGTTCTGTCACATAATTTACTGCTCAAAAGGTTTTCCTTATCAACGTTTAATGGCGTTACCTTGTTAGAGTAATGCATTGATAAGATATTTTACGCATCTCTTGATGTCCGTTTAATTACATCAGTATTCAAATTTATGCGCACTATTTTAGATTTTAAAGATACGTGCGTTGGGATAAGATTGGTATCTATAATATATATAATATAGAGGAGTTTTTAAATATTATTTTTATTATTATAAGTTGAACAAACGAGCAACCAGCCCACTTGATGTTAAGCGGTTGACGCACATGAACATCTACAACTGGACCGTAGAAGCGTCTGTACTGTATCAGCCCATACACGACCCACTGCAGGGCAAGAGCCTCCTCTACAATCGAGAGTACGATTCAGAGTGGTTAGGCCATATAGTCCACCACGCTGGCCCAGTGCGGGTTGGTGGACTTTTACATACCATAGAAATTTATACAAATCGCTATGGTATGCAGGTTTCCTCACGATGTTTTCCTTCACCGCTATATTATCAAAGTGTAGTAGAAGCGTCAGCCTCATAAAATAAGAGAGGGAAAGAAAACAGGATTGGAACAGGAAAGGGATATTAGGGCTCTGGCAATCTCACTCACTGAACGAAACACGACAGCCAAGCTGTCGCTTTAAGTCGGTTTTCTGTGACACTTGATAAAAAGAAAAAAAAATTAAGGACTTTTCGGTCTCACAAACAGACACAAACACCCAGACCCAAAACAATACATGTGGGCCTCATAAACACACAGTTTGTCTCGGTGCGGGTATCGAACCCGCGGCCTCTCGTTTCACATGTGGCGTCTAACCAACTACGCCACGGAGGTAAAAAATAAATACTTAATCACATTACAGGAATCAAACCCAAAACCACTCATAGATCGGTCAATGCTGAGCGAAGGACTCCGACACAACTCAGTTCGATCGGGAAGGTTAGGTCTATACAAAACAAAATGTGCTCAAACACTCGTTCTATTTGCGGCCCCGCTGGCGTAGCGGTTGTCGCCCGGCCATCAATTCCCGGCCCGGCCGTTCTGGATAATTTGCCCAGACGTACAACCCGTCTGATTATTTATGCGACGTTCATTGCTTGTCTATGGTTCTCAAACTTGGGGATGGCTTTCAAATTGTTTATAAAATTGTTGGGGTAAACCAGTGCTACAGCGCAGGCCAACCCGCACTAGGCCAGCGTGGTGGACCATATGGCCTAACCACTCTAAATCGATTCTCTCGATTGTAGAGTAGGCCCGTGCCCTGCAGTGGGACGTATATGGGCTGATAAAAAAAAAAAAAAAAAACAGTGCTAGAATGAAGACCAAGAATCGGTTATACAAACGGGAGAATGTGCATTGTGTCTGTAATCACTAAAACTACCACCTGGCTTCGTTTACGGTCGCAGACTTGATATACCCTGTATATTACATTACTGTTATTAGTTTTATTAATTTTTTTTTATAAATAACACAATTACAACAGCTAGAATTTCAATTTTAATGTTTATTTTATGATTTTTTCCATTCGGGAAAATAAAACGAAAACGTGTTTTGAACACATTGGTCCCCTCATAAATATGATCAAGATGAACACAGATATTTTTGCTGCTCTAAAATGTACACATTAAGCTAAAAAAACTGTTTTAAGAAGCCTATTTTGACTTTGTACCTCGCCTTAAGTCTACAATTGAGAACCACAGTCCCAGACGTTTCCCGACGGCCACTTTTAATTTTTATTCTCCGAGCCGACGTCGAGTGATCGCGGCTCGTTTCGTCACTAGTGACGTCATGACACTCCACCCCGTAATTAGGGGTGAAAAAGTGTCGAAAAACCCGTTGACGGTTATTGATAGTGAGGGATGCAAATTGGTCCGGACTTATATTGGCCATCGGTTTTTTTTTTCGACAAAGTGCTTTATTGTGATGTTAATTGGACATGGCAGTTCCTGTAGGATATGTTTATAGGAAAGAATAACTCCAAAATTAAATTTGCTAATACTGCCTCGGCGGCGTAGTTGTACTATGGTACGATTACAAAGCTGAGGTCTCGGGTTCGTATCCCGGGTCGGGCAGTGATATTGGATTTTTCTATTCATTATTAACACGGAGTCAGGAATTTGTTCTCGACATGGCGATAGGCTCGCCCCATATCTCATCGTTCGACGGAACACACAATGCGAAACATGGGTTCCCATAGCACCTCTGCCTACCCCTTCTGGGATAAAGGCGTGACGTTTATGAATGTATGTTTTAAACAAACACTCAACCAGAATCGAACCCGCGCCTTCACACGCATCGAAACACAAACTATCGTTCACACACGAGCGAACATAATAAATACGAATTCATTTATACGAGTACACGCACCGCTAATTTCTTCCAGTCTGGAGCATTTCAAACGAATGTTTAGTTAAATCACAGATCATTTCATAACAATAGTTTATGTTTTATTTCATGTTTTTATTGTCACTGAATTTTTAAATTTAATGACAGCCTCCGTGGCGCAGTTGGTTAGACGCCGACTGTGAAACAAGAGGCCGCGGGTTCGATCCCCGCAATATAATATATAAGAGATAAGACAATATAAGACAAATATTTGTGTGAACCACAGATATTTGTTTCGGGTCTGGGTGTTTGTGAGAGCGAAAAGTCTCTTGTGGTTCCTGATACCCACGACACAACACTAGATCTTAGTGCGGGGTCAGGACTATGTATGTGACTGTTGAGGGTATTTATTTAAACATCTTTTGTCGAATGTTGAAACCCTACAATTCTCTAAAACTTAAAAGTACTGTATTATAAAACAAAGATACCATCTGTTAACTTCCACGCCCGAGACTCAAACCCGCATCCACCAAACCATGCAATAATTCACAAATAATCCCCCAAATAAGCCGCTCGTTTATAAAAACATTATCAAAAACGGTCCAGCCAAAGCCCGATTTAATTCCTCGGGGGAAAGAACCACCGGTCGGAAATAATCTGCGGGTAGCTTTAGAAAACTTTAAGGATAAATCAGTGCAGGCAAATCCAAAGGTTATTAACTAAGAAACGTTTCAGGGCTACCACACACAGTACAGGTGGACCAACGTAAAAAAATAAGGGTAAGGTAAACGAGCAAACAGTTCACCTGATGGTACGTGATCACTGCCGCCCATGAACATTCACAACGCTTGGATCATACAGGGTATATCAAGACTGCTACCGAAAACGAAGCCAGGTGGTAGTTTCAGTGACTTTAGACACAATGCAACTAAAGGTTTTGCAAAAAAAAAAAGCGACGATTATTTTGTCATTTCTCCTTGTCGTATTTGGATGGTAAATACATAGACTTTCCAAAAATAATAATGTACACCCTTTCATTTATGAAAAAGCTATGGTGCGCAAGGATTAAATTATTACTTTAGCAAAAACTATAGATTTACCACCCAAACACAATGATATTTAAAACACCACAAAAAAAATTGTCGCGTTTTTTTGCGAAATTTTTAGTTGCATTATGTTTGCAGTCATTTGAACTACCTAGCTTCGTTTTCGGTAGCAGTCTTGATTTACCCTGTAGATGTGTTGCCGGACCATCAAATCGGAAGGGAGCGGAAAGGATAAAGGATGGGAAGAAGAAAGGGGTATTGGGCAACGGCCTCGTTTGCCGGACCAATGGTATAAAAAAATAAAATGTCCATTTCAATACAAAAAAAATCACTTCGGGATAGCTCTGAGATAAGCGCGATCAAGCAAACAAACTCACAAATACATTTTCTCGCTGTATAAATAAAAGTACAAGATTCGAACCCCGGGTTGCACAGCAGCCCTGGCATCGAAGACAGAGGGAGGCAACGTCATAAATACTACTACCCCGCCTATTGCAATGAATCAATCGTATAAACCGGTGGAGACGCCATTGCACGTTCACCATCCTTATATTTTAACGAGGGTTCTTATAAAGTTAAAGACAGTTACAAACTCGTAGTTTCGAGCTCATATCATCTACGACTATTCAAAAATATTGTATAAATAAATACACCCATACATAAACTCACGCCTTTTTCCCAGAAGGGGTAGACAGATATACTAAAAAGGCACCCACGTTTCGCCTTGTATTTTCCGTCCCACCATGTAATAGGGGGCGAGCCACAAACGGGCACAAACAGTCTCCGGGCTGATAATGAATACAAAAATCAAATATCACTTTGCCTGACCCGGGATTCGAACCCGATACCCCGCTTTGAATCATACCTTAGTAGAACTGCGCCACCGAGGCGGTATATTATTTTTGTCTAATTCCATTACTACACAAAGAAAAAATAAAATTTAAAAGTCAACTCCACTCATGTCACTATTCCGAACTGCATTTTAAACTCCCGGTAATTTATTTTGAACTTATTTACATAAACATAGGGTGTACTTATACACAGCTTAAGTGTTACATTACTCGGTATAATGTATTTTTAACTGTGCCCATACTTTTTGACAGGGACCCCTCTGTTGCCATATGATGTTTTCAACACCGTATAGTTAAAAAAATAAGCTTCCGGGCGAAATATGGTTACTTGTAGGTGTTAATTAGGCTGGCTAGCTCTTCCTGTTAAACCTAAGTCTATCTTGGTGCAAGATTTCAATTCAAGATCTCGTTTTTCTGCAGCAAAAACCTTTTGTTTTTAATTTCTCAACAAAGACGACAAACTTATGTTAATTCTGTGTTTAATAATTATAGCTCCTTAATTAATCATATTGCATTATTCTTTTATTCTGAAGCAAGCTGCAGTAAAGTTGACCTTACTATTAGCAGAAATTTAAAAATAATCTGTACTATAGAGGTTACTAAGGCACTCTCCGACTCTCAGAGGAACTGTGTGCCACTAAAAGATTTTACTGGCCATTCTCATAAATCCTCCACGAAAACCTATTTTACAATCATAAAACTGTCACTATCTATTTAAAACACAACTACCCTCTTACAAACATGAATGAACCGAAAACCGGTAGACATTTGTGTGAAAAAAAAAACCGTTCCATATTTAAAATCCGTAACACTTACGTCTAATAGCCGAAACGTGCCTCCTTGCTTAATTTCAAATATAGAACGTTATAAAGGCGCCATTTTCACAAATCCCCGCCTTATCCAGCGGCGTGCAGCGCCATCTGTCATCGAGTTTGACAGTTGACAGTGAAACGGTTTAAAAATAGAACGCGCGAAGAAAGCTTCGGCGAATTGTAAATGAGTTTTTGTCGATGGTTCGTTTTTATTTTGTTTTGCGTCTATCAATTCTATCGGAGTATTGCAAGAAGGATAGTTCTTGAACGGATTTTGCCGATGATAAATATTTTCATATACTTGGTAAGAAAGTTGGTAGAATTATTTATTATATACTTGAAGATGGCTTAAGAATTATAATATAACGACTTATAGACTAATAAGGACGTTTGAGTCATAACGCCATTATTGAAATCACATGTAATATCGCGTCAGCAGTTCGTACCATAAAAATATTAAATTATTTTCAACAGTATAGTCATTGGATATTTTTTTCTAAACTGATATCATAAATAAGAAATATTTGATTGTTTGTTTGCATCGAATAGGCTCTAACTACTGGAACGATTTGAAAAATTATTTCACCATTAAAATCCTACATTATCGCTAATGAACATAGGCGACAGAATATTTTCAAAAACCCGGGCGGAGTCGGGCCGGATCGCTAGTACTAGATAAATTATTAATTTCCCATTTCGTTCATTTGAAAATCTAGATCTTTTTATTTTATATGACATCGGTCACGTTAAAAAATCCCTAAAATATTATCCTTCATATTTCAAAACACTAAACCTAATAAAACCACAATAACATTGTGCTCATAACAGGAACCAAACCTACTAATTGCCTAACTGCTAACACAACTTGTCACCGGCCGGGGAATCGAACGCAAAACTTATACAAGTTTTCGACGTCCAATTTCAAGTTGTCCGTTTTAAAACATGAATTAATACCTTGCTGTTTAAACTACAGTATTAATGACATTCATACCATAGCAATTTGTAAGAATTTCTATGTTATGTAAAGTCCGCCAACCCGCACTAGGCCAGCGTGGTGGACTATATCTAACCCCTCTCAATCGTACTCTCGATTGTAGAGGAGACCCGTGCCCTGCAGTGAGACGTATATGAGCTGATACAGATTAATTCTAATTGGTTTAGTAACAGCGTGATACAGAAGTCAAGTAATTGTTAAGGAGCCGTCATAGTGAGCCATGTGTCGTGTCGGGCTCTCTGCATATCCGGATACAATCAGGCGTCATTGTGTCGAGAGATGAACATCTCACGTCGGTGGATACTCTAGCTACACAGCACTGCGCTTATGACGTGTCAGTGCCACCATCATGCCGTGCATAAAAAATGTCTTCAAAGATTTCCGTAAAATGTCATACATAAACTCACAACACTCACTCTGTTGGCTGCCTCCAACAGGTCACTGTGGAAATCATTGGGGGAGGGCCTATGTTCAGCAGTGGACTTTCTTGGCGGATGGATACTCACGCCTTTTTCCCAGAAGGAGTAGCAGAGGATGCTACCAGGACATCCACGCTTCGCGTTGTGTATTCCATCCAGATGCGATAGGGGGCGAGTCTATCACCATAACGAGCACAAACTCCTGACTCCGGGCTGATAATAGAACAATCCAATACCACTTTTCCCGATGCATTCGAACCCGCAACATCAACGTTGTGATACTGTAGAACAACTGTCATTTTGTACCAACCTCGTTTAAAATGACAAAAAAAAAAGCAACCAAACCATAGACTACAAAAAAAAATCGACTCCGGAATCGAACCCGCGACGTCACTCGTGCTAGCTACAACCCGTCCCCGCATTCCCGGCAGTTATTTATTGTCTGTCGGCGGTCGTTACCGCCACTACTTTCAGACTAATGATCGCCAGTTGTTTTCATTTTGCTGTCCTCGAATTTGTTCTTAGTTTTGTTTTGACGACGCGTCGGCGCGTGTTTTAAAGATATTGATGGTTTAGTGGTGTTGAGAATGGAAGGGTTTAGATTCGATTCTTGAGTGTGATATTATAATTAAAATTAGTTATAAATGTTAGAGACAAACTTTATTATTTATTTATTCAGAGACTCATTATTAATCAACATATGTTTAATAAATAAATACACCCAACAGTCACATACATACATAGTTCTGACCTCACATTAAGACCAATTAAGTCGTGGGTATCAGAAACTACGAGAGACTTTTCGGTCTCACAAACACCCAGACCCAACACAAATATTTGTGTGCCACACAAACATTTGTGTTGGTGCGGGGATCGAACCCGCGGCCTATCGTTTCTCAGTCAGCGTCCAACCAACTACGCCACGGAGGCTGTCGTTGATATTCATAGTCTACAATTACTTACATTCATATGAAGAAATTTTTCCTACACTAATAAAAAAATTGCCTCGGTGGCGTAGTGGTACTACGGTATGACTGCAAAGCTTGAGGTCTCGGGTTCGAATCCCGGGTCGGGCAAAGTGATATTGGATTTTTCTATTCATTATCAGCCCGGAGTCAGGATTTTGTGCCCGATATGGCGATAGGCTCGCCCCCTATCACATCGTGGGACGGAATATACAAGGCGAAACGTGGGTGTTCTAGTAGCACCTCTGCCTACCCCTTCTGGGAAAAAGGCGTGTTCACTTCTAATTCCACTTGTGCTACGTAACTTCCGTGAAATCACTAGACCCTTAGCAAGCCTTAGATCTCTATATAACTATAAAGAAAATCATCAACGTCATCATAGGACTATAGCTGTCCACTGCTGGACGTAGCTCTACTCCAATATGCGCCATTTCACCCTGTATTTTTTCTCGGTTTCGAATCCCGGGTCAGGCAAATTGATATAATGGTATTATTATAATTCTTGACAAAATCAAAATAAAATACTTAATTTGCGTTTCTGTAACAAATTATAGAAACAACATTTTAAGCCTTTACATTGCTATAATATTTGAAATGAATTATATTATCTCATGTTTTTAAATGACAAAACAATATGAATTTTTCATTTGTACCCGAAATGGCGATAGACTCGCCCCTATCACACGGCGGAACAGACACGGCGAACCGTTTACTACCAGGAGAACCTCTGCCTACCCCTTCTGGGGAAAAAGGCGTGTTTATGTATGTACTTAGTCATTTGCGAGTCAAGTCAAGTGATGTCATCAAGAGAAATGATAAAAGTGGATTCAGCCGCCGCGCCATCAATCATCAGCTTGACATTAATGACAGAAGAACAAACACTTTAAAATAGAACAGAAGGGCGCTGACGTGAGTTTGAAAAGGGGTTTTAACAAATTCATTTTTGCCTTTACTGGCACGGTTAAACAGAAGAAATAAGCTATTGATGTTACATTAATAAAACACTCAACAGTCACAGACATAGTCCTGACCCCACACTAAGATCGAGTCTTGTGTCGTATCAGAAACTACGAGACTTTTCGCTCTCACAAACACCCAGACCCGTGACAAATACTCGTGTACACAAACTTAAGTCTGTTTCGGGTCGAACCCGCTACCTCGCGTTTCTCAGCCGGCGTCTAACCAACTAGCCAGGGAGGCATTTGGGACATACTATAGAGGAATTCTTGTAAATCAATAAATAAATACACCCAACAGTCACATACATAGTCCTGTCACCACATTAAGATCAATTAAGTCTTGTGTCATGCCGTGGATATCGGAAGCCACGAGAGACTTTTCGGCCTCACAAACACCCAGACCCCAGACAAATAACTGTGTACACAAACATAAGTCTGTGCGGGGATCGAACCCGCGACCTCGCGTTTCTCAGCCTGCGTCTAAACAACCTGCCATAGAGGAATTGGAGACATACTATCTATAGTACTATCCAGTCACTGCCGGCCCTCTTGTTCCTTCTTCTAAGAAGGCACAAGAGGGCCGGCAGCGACTGGATGCAAAAAGCAGCAGACCAGGCTCTGTGGCGTGCCGCGGGAGAGTCCTATGTCCAGCAGTGAACTGCAACGGGATGATGAAGATGATGAAGGAATTCTTGTTAATATTATAATAAGTACAAAAATTCCTTGCAATAGGTCAGCGTGGTGGACGACAGCCTACAGTCTACAGTTTAGTTGGTAACGGACAAGGCGCGGCTGCCTACATGTTCACAGTGGTCGCGGGTTCAAGTCATGTGTGTATTGATAGTCAATCACCACGCACTCTATAGAAAGAAAACATCACGAGGAAACCTGCATACCATAGAAGAATCTCTATGGTAAGTTAACTCCGCTAACCCGAACTAGACCAGCGTGGTGGACTACATGGCCTAGCCCCGCCCAATCGTACTGTCGATTGTAGAGGAGGCTCGTGCCCTGCAGTGGAACGTATATGGACATCAGCCCATCATTTCGCGTACTGTATTAACAATACGCGTGACTGCCTGGGTGGCGTAGTAGGTACTACGGTACGATTACAAAGCTGAGGTCTCGGGTTCGAATCCCGGGTCGGGCAAAGTGATATTGGAGTTTTCTATTCATTATCAGCCGGAGTCAGGAATTTGTGCCCGATATGGCAATAGGCTCGCCTCCTATCACATTGTGGGACGGAATATACAAGGCGAAACGTGGGTGTTCTGGTAGCACCTCTGCCTAACCCTTCTGGGAAAAGGGCGTGTGTTTATGTATGTGTCTGATGTGGACTGGACTCAAACAATATCTGCACTCGTGCGAAGCTGGGTCAGACGGCTAGTATCTACATACGCTAGAATATTTTTAATCAAACATATCAGCCCAGTGTTGCAACAGTTAATATAATTATGCAAGGGCAACGCAATCCGCAGCCGCGCCGCGTCGCCTCGCGAATTTCGCATTCCTACGCCATTCCATTGACCGATGGACATGTGTCCTCAAACTTTTTCATTAATTCCAAGGAATTTGACAGCCTTTATAAATCTGGCGCAGTTGGTTAGACACCGCCTGTGAAACGAGAGGCCGTGGGTTCGATTGCCACACCGAGACAAATGTTTGTGAGGCCCACAAGTATGTGTCTCGGGTCTGGGTGTTAGTGAGACCGAAAAGCCTCTCGTAGTGTCTGATAACCACGACACAAGACTTAATCGATCTTAATGTGGGGTCAGGACTATGTATGTGACTGTTGGGTGATTTATTTATTTTTTATATATTGGATGGTATGTGTAATCCGTTCATTTTCAATAGCCCAGCGTGGATTATAGCCTAAGAATTCTAAATCGAAATGTCCGTTATAGCGGATTCCCGTGATTAATAATTGGCGAAATATGGACTTATACAGTATAGTAGTTCCGCTCTGCTATAGACTATGGAGGGTTCTCGATAATCAAATGGACAATTATTTGTTTCCAAAATCCAGCCATTTTTTTCACATTTTTTTTGTTTTTCTAGCCTATACTGTCCCACTGCAGGGCAAAGGCCTCCCTTTCCTTCTTCCACCCTTCGCTATCCAAGGCTTTCTTCCACCAGTTGGTATCAAAATGGTCCAAGTCATCTCTCCACCTTCTGCGCGGCCTACCACGAAGTCTTTTCAAGTGTTGTGGAGTCCAAACGGTAGCAGTCCTAGCCCACAGCTCGTCTGACATACCATATTTTTCACATATTCTTTTTTTTTTTATTTCGTCGCTAATTAAAGACAAGCCAGTATCGCTTAGAATCTCACTACTGCTAGCTGTCAGCTGAGATCAAAACCAAGCAAAGAATTAACACCGAGCACTGAAGCTCGACGATTTTAATATGAAAATGTAAAGACTGGCCTTCAGTTTGTCATACGGTTCTCTCTCCTTGCATCTGGGTAGTTGTACTCATAGGGAAGGATTTCTCTGACTAATAATGAAACTCCGTCTCGTTGAATAACAATATTATTTTCCGCTTGTTTTACATCAATTTATATAAATTACACGACATTATACAACCAGACCAACCTCAGCAAGACATCTATTATTTTTTTGATCATAGTATTTTTCTATTCCTAATTCCATTTTTCACATTTTAAATATAATCATTTTTAAAACGGGCCACTTCAATCGTTACCTCAAGTTTAAAAGACTTTTTAACATTATTGGTACAAAATATAGTAATTTAATTAATTAAATATTCAGTACTAAAATGCAACATTACAATATTTACTATAATTTAACGAAATTATTACAGAAGTTATGAAAACACTAACTAACTTCTAACTCATTGTATCACTCTTCTAAGAAACTCTTTAATACTCAACTTCCAAAATATATCAATTCCAACCCTTTTCATCAATCAACCACGGCGATCAAAAGGTTGGGTCTAAAAAGCCAAGTTTGAGAACCGCAAGTTCCTTACACATTAGGGGTATAAGCGGCCCGCGCGCGGTCTGGCGTTGCACGGGTTAATTACATGGATAATTGTGGCCGTGCAAAGGGTTAACATAGTGTGAACGGTGATTATTGTTCAACCCATCCGCGGGTCGAAGCGACCCGAACGGCAATCTGAATTACTTTTTTAATTGCAGAAAGGGTTAGTGTTTTTGTAAAAAGAATGCTGTTTTGTTTCTACGAATTAATTGTAAAATTGTATTGTTTCGGTCCATAGTCGCCAGCTAAGCACGTGGTTTCTTCACAGGGTTCGATTTGTTTCATCAAATTGTGAGTACATACATACTGCATAACATATATCCTATATGTCTGAAGGGGTACGCAGAGGTTCCACTAGTGACACACAGAATTCGCAAAGTTATTTTATGCCGGGCATGAAATCCCAGCGGATTAGCAAGTTGAAGTGGCAATGGGCGGGGCACATAGCACGGAGAAATGATGGCTGATGGGGCCAAAAAGTTCTCGAACGGAGGCCACGAAGCGGAAAGCGCAGCGTGGGACGTCCACCCACTAGGTGGTTAGACGACCTGGTGAAGGTCGCGGGACGTCGCTGGATGCAGGCTGCCTCCAACAGCTCACTGTGGAAATCATTGGGAGAGGCCTATGTTCAGCAGTGGACTTCCTTTGGCTGATGGATTGGATTGGATTGAAATCCCAGGCGACTTATACATTTTTTTTTCAAACCGAAAACTTACTCATAATGTATAATATAATGGATAATGTATTCCGAATTTGAACTAAGAACTTAACGATTCACAGTCCACAGTGCTAATAAAGCGACCGAAATTTAACGAAATCATGTGATAATGTAAGAATTATAAACAAACTATTAATATTTAATACCGAAAAATCCCTCCCTCCATCTTCTCCATTTTTCACTTCACCAGATATCATAACTCTATAGGCAATTATCATAACACTTATAATTAAAGTAATTACATTCAAAACATAAAAGGATACACTGCAGGCCATTAAAACCGTGCACAAGAATATTCAAATGGCGAGATTTCCTCGTGCATTTTTTCTTTTTTTAACCCACGGCTCATTTAAAACGCATTACTAAGCGAGTGAACGTACAACACAACGGTTTTTATGTTAACTACTAAAAATATTGGATTTAAATATATATTTTTTGTTGGGAAATATTGAGGAAGTGCGTGGTGGCCTGTTGGTAAACGGCCCAGACGCGGCTGCCTACATGTTCACGGTGGTCGCGGGTTCAAATCCCAGGGCACACCTCTGACTTTTCGCAGTCATGTGTTTATTGATAGTCAATCACCACGCACTATAACGGTGAAGGAAAACATCGTGAGGAAACCTGCATACCATAGCGATTTGTACAAATTTCTATGGTATGTAAAAGTCCGCCAACCAGCATTAGGCCAGCGTGGTGGACTATATGGCCTAACCACTCTCAACCGTACTCTCGATTGTAGAGGAGGCCCGTGCTCTGCAGTGGGTCGTATATGGGCTGATACAATACAATACAATTGAGGAAGGGTCTCGTTTTGGTTCGTTAGTTGTGATGGTTGGAATAAGTAATTTGAACCTAGCCCTTTGTATTGGATGTAGGTGTTTGTGAGACAGAAAATATATCGTATTTTCTGATACTTGACATAAAACTTGTATGTCACTAAGTGAGTCACTGTTGGGTGTATTAATTATTATTTATTCAAACGATTATTCGCAATTAGAGTCGGGCCTGTGTAAAGCCCCATTTACACGAATTTCTAGGGGCGAGAATCGTATGCGATCATCGCACGACATAACCGCCATAGAGAATCGTATTCTGACAATTTTTTACACGATGCGACGTTTTTATATCCTTACGATAATCGTACTTTGTAAGCGAGAAAGTCTCCCCCTGTAAATGGGGTTTGAATCCTATATCCACCAGACTGGCTTAAAATACTTTATTTAACTTTTACTACTCTTACCAAGTACATTGTAATAACTGTGTAGTCAGTAAAAACAAAAACACAATATTGAAATTCACCAGAGACGAGAGCAATAAAACCTTTTTCCAAAATGGCGACCACTTGACTGTTAAAGAGGCGCTCGAGATGTTTGCGTTAACCTCGGATATCGCTTGTCTTGCATAATTCCTGAACCGATGACGGGGTGTAAGGAAGTATAGGGGTTGTAAAACTACAAACACTAGTGTTGTAGTATAAAAAGTGATTTTACTGTCTGTATATGTATCAGCCGACACACGTTCCACTGCAGGGCACGAGCCTCCTCTGCAATCGAGAGTACGATTGAGAGGGGTTAGGCCGTATAGTCCATCACGTTGGCTTAGTGCGGGTTGGCGGACTTTTACATATCATAGGAATTCTTCCAAATCGCTATGGTATGCAGGTTTCTTCACGGTGTTTTCCATCATCGTTATAGTGCGTGGTGGTTGACTATCAATATACACATGACTCCGAAAAGCCAGAGGTATGCCCTGGGATTCGAACCCGCAACCACCAAAACATGTAGGCAGACCGTCTGGTCCGTTACCAACAGGCCACCACGCGCATTTTCATGAGCTCTAAGTAGTTAATAGCAAACAGTACAGATATGGACACTCATCCATTATCGTGAGATGGATATCGCCGGTCGACACAATTATGCCGGCCTGGTTGTACCCAAACACACAGAATTTCAACAACGCAGGTTCCAGTTATTTTTATGCTGGTAAATATTTAGTTAAAAACTCGACAAACCCCACGAACGAATTCGTATCTGCAATATTACAAGTTTCCCCAAAATTATACACGTAATTATTTTTACTATCGAGACGTTATTTTACAAATGAATACTACAAAACAAACAAGATACTACAGGAGGAACAAAGCTAAATTACACTTTATTGTTACAAACTCCTTTTAGCCCTTAAATTACCGCACGACGAAAAAAAAAAAAAACATTAACACGCAACGCGTCCATCTTTGTATTCACATACACTCGTGGCCACTATAGATGACATAAAAAATAACATAATAGTTCACAAATTGTACGAAGACTCGTGGGTACATTCAATTTATTTTTATTACTGCTCAGTCGATGGAATTTATTACTCATCGCGGCCGGTTTTCTTGTCCCGCATTGTATCTATTAAATATACGCACATTTTTTTAAATGGACTGCCTCGGTGGCGTAGTGACGGTATGATTGTAAAACTGAGGTCTCGGGTTCGAATCCCGGGTCGGGCAAAGTGCTATTGGAGTTTTCTATGCATTATCAGCCCGGAGTCAGGAATTTGTGCCCGATATGGCGATAGCCTCGCCCCCCATCACATCGTGGGACGGAATATACAAGGCGAAAGGTGGGTGTTCTGGTAGCACCTCTGCATACCCCTTCTGAGAAAAAGGCGTGTGTTTATGTATGTATATATATTTTAAATGGATGACACACCTCACTTTTAATGTTATAGGGGGCAAACTAGCATACGTTATTAATAAAATAATAATCAATAAGTACACCCAACACACCCGATCCTGACACCACAATAAGATTGAGTCTTTCCGAGACTTTTCGGTCTCCAACACACCCGAATAGTTGTGTACTATATGTCTCAGTGCGGGTATCGTATTGGCCTCTTGATTCACATCCGGCGTCTAACCAACTGCGCCACGAAGACTGACAATTAGCGCCACCTATTGACATCTGTGGAGACTATACTAGTCTTATGACAGACACATACGAACTACCTAGTCAGGTCATAAATTCTGTCACATGTTTAATATAAAGTAATTGAAACAAGTTTATTCATTATGTAACCATTTATATACCAAAATGAACTTAACAAAACATAGATTCTTATGACACTAAAGTTTATTCAAAATGACCTCCGTGATTTTGAATACAGGCCTTCAATCTGCGCGGCCAGTCGTCTATCGCAGCACGAACGAGGTCCATGTCAATATCGGCGGCTGCCTTAATCAAGGATGTCTTGAGTGACTCCAAAAGTAAAATTCATGGTCGAGTACTATGTCCAGAGATATAGGCTTTAGCTTACTTCTTGAAATAGAATAGACTATTGTCAAAACCGTTTTTAAAAACACGCGCATATAGTTATTTTTTTCAGTCTAATGTATAATTAAAACACTTTTGTGATCTCTTGAATGTAATGTTTCTCTTGAATGTATGTATCTCTTGAATGTATTTAACCAGTGGTGAGAAATAAACTTTACTTTACTCAAATCATGTGGAGGTATAATACCTATATATAGCGGTGCAAGTCTGACTTTGCACACGCCTTTTTCCCAGAAGGGGTATGCAGAGGTGCTACTAGAACACCCACGTTTCGCCTTGTATATTCCGTCCCACGATGTGATAGGGGGCGAGCCTATCGCCATATCGGGCACAAATTCCTGACTCCGGGCTAATAATGAATAGAAAAATCCATTATCAGTTTGCCCGACCCGGGATTCGAACCCGAGACCTCAGCTTTGCAATCATACCGTAGTACCACTACGCCACCGAGGCAGTCCGACTGAAACGTGTGTGGGCAAATAACTGCGCAAACTTCATTCAAATTTTTGATTTGAGACGTAACGCACACAGATTTCTTCCGATGTCCGTCCTAGTACAATACTACAATTTTGTCGAAAAATGGAAAGGAAAAAAAAGACAAATCAAGGTATTGGGCCTCCGGCAATCTAAATCACGGAAAAACGACAGCAAAGCCGTCGCTTCACGCCCGTTTTCTGCGGGATTTTTAATCTACAGCCTACACTAATGCCTAATATTTGGAAACACTATTCTCTGCTATTACTACTCTCTGGTTAGGCCATAGCCCAACACGCTGGCCTTTACTGGTTAGCAGAAGCACAGATAATATAGGTACAAAAATATTACTGTTTTAATATAATTTGAAGTTATTTGACGTAAGCAATCGAGGTACGACTTACTGTAATTGAGGCGATACGTATCGCTGACTCTGGTTAATGTTTTGCAAAACAAACGAAAAGTATACCTACTAATTATAATATGTACATATTAGCATTTTTTTAAATAAATTGTTTTACTAACTAGAAACGGAAATGAATGTAAGGTGATGGTAAATTCCATATGACTGACTAACAACGGCGATTCATTCACGATTCTGTTAGTCATTCTCGTGTTTGTATGAAATTAAAATACGCCAAACTTGAGTGTATGCTGTCACACAAAAGAACAATCATCAAAATCGATCTATAAACTTAAACTATTAAAAGTTACTCTATTATTTTTAACATTTCATGGATACAATTTTAATAGATTATGGTCGCACATCTAATCAAAAACAATTACAAATGCAGTAATATTACACATTAAATTCGCTCACAAACTAACAAAAAACTAAAAAACATCAACTACGGTAATAAAATTATTATAAAACTAAAACTCACCATAAGAAGAATATACAGCCAGTGACAGCAACACGAGCAGACGCGCGAACACACGCCCGAACCTCACTCGCAACGCGCACGCCGCCATAGCGTCAAAATGGCGGACTACTTACAAAATTATAATTCACACTACACTAAATCACATAATAATATTTTGTACATTAATTTTAACTTAACAGCTCGTCTCGACTTTGATTTTGATTGACTTTGAGAATTCATTCGCGGTGTGTGCTTGCTTCTGAAAAGAGAGAAAAAATATGTTAAAAACTATGTCTAAATTATACATATCAATTTTAAAAACTATAAAATGTGAATCACTCATTGAGTTAATGTAATATTCCATCCATCCTAGGATGCCAGGATCCAGGCAATCAATGATCAAGCCGGAAAAATATATTATGTAAACGCATTTAACAGTTATTAAAACATTTAAGAAGTTAAATTCGATTATTATTCAATACTAGGCTTGTTCGAAAACTCGAATCCATCCATCCATCAGCCAAAGGAAGTCCACTGCTGAACATAGGCCTCTCCCAATGATTTCCACAGTGACCTTTTGGAGGCAGCCTGCATCCAGCGACGTCCCGCGACCTTTAATATTAGCAATATGTAATATTATCTCAATGGAATTAGTAATTTAAAAAAAAATCGCGAACAAACACACGTACATACATACACACAGGTCAAATACACATATCATATTTTTTGAAGTCAGTTAAAATTGGTAATTTCACAGGTTGAAATGTGGGACAAATTTACAAATTTTATGGCGACTTGCTTTTTTACGGCCTTCGTGGTCACGGGGCGGACTGAGGAGTTAGTCATTCTAGATGTTAAAGAAAAAGACGCAATGTGCAATTTAGATAAATATAAGAAAAAGGAATATCATATTTTTTATAAATTTAAAAGTGCGTGGTAGCCTGTTCGTAAACGGACCAGACGCGGCTGCCAACATGTTCACGGTGCTCGCGGGTTCAATTACCAGGGCACACCTCTGACTTTTCGGAGTCATGTATGTATTGATAGTCAACCACCACGCACTATAACGGTGATGGAAAACAACCTGCATACCATAGCGATTTGCAAGAATTTCTATAGTAGTTAGTTCATAACTATTGCTAAGATATTCTTTCCGTATCATAAAATAAAAATATTTTACCGCCTGACACAATATAGTGAGCATAAAACCTCAAGAAACATAATACGATTATTCCATACTTCATTTCTACCATTAATCCCCAACAAAAGATATCCCCCACCCCAAGACAAGGGATGAAAGGGGCTGATCGCGCAACGGTTCAAAGTATGGTTATAAAGAGCCGTTCTAATAATATCAGGTTACCAGTGGGTTAGCGCGAGTTTGTGCTAATGACGTGTTGTCTAGGAGCCAGCAGTGTTATAAGTAAAATTATCCGCCCATATAAATAAATGGGGCCAAAAAGTTCTCGAATGGAGGCCACGAAGCGGAAAGCGCAGCGTGGGACGTCCACCCACTAGGTGGTCAGACGACCTGGTAAAGGTTGCAGGTCGTCGCTGGATGCAGGCTGCCTCCAACAGATCACTGTGGAAATCATTAGGAGAGGCCTATGTTCAGCAGTGGACTTCCTTTGGCTGATGGATGGATGATGGATCATAAATAAATACACCCAACAGTTGCATAGACAGCCTCCGTGGCGCAGTTGGTTAGACGCCGGCTGTGAACAACAGGCCGCGGGTTCGACCCCGCATCGCGACAAATATTTGTGAGGCCCACAAGTATTTGTCTCGGGTCTGGGTGTTTGTGAGACAGAAAAGTCTCTCGTATTTTCTGACACCCACGACACAAGACTCAATTGATCTCATGTAAAGAGTATGTATGTTACTGTTGGGTCTATTGATTTATATATAGTCCTGACCCCAAAATAATATACACAAACAACAGAAAGTACTAGAGACTTCTTTTCAGTCTCACAAACACCCAGGCTCAAAACAAATACTTAGAATTCACACAAACATTTATCTCGGTGCGGGGATCGAATCCGCGACTTCTCATCAGTATAAAATAACATGTTTAAACTCATTGTATTAATAAAGACGCACCCTTTATTACTAAATTCCTAACCTAACACTAGTCATTATATTATAATTAATTATTACCTCATTTTTCAAAAAAATCGAATTCCGGATCTTACGTTCACAAACCTCTCTAACTCCTGGACAAGAGTAGGGACGTCCAATGCACTAATTACTGCACTCTGTTTTGTCCGTATTTTTGTTTCATTTTCCCTCGGGCACTGAGAGGGATATCTTCCGTCCCTCTCGCACTCGTTGGAAAATAATAAAAACAAAAAGAGATAAATACAGACGGGACAGGTGTGTCTTTGCTTTTAAATTAGATAGTGGTTGTAACGCGTCATTAACTGCGTAGTGAGTTTGATTCCCAGGTTAAATTTAGTGGTGAATGTAACTAGAATAAACCAATGTTATTATGGAATGCATTTTGAAGTTCAACTAAGTTGAACATGGAACAATCGGATGTTAATTAATTTTCGAAATTCAAAATGTTCCTGCCCTTGGAATCGAACCCGAATTACGATAGGTCACAAATTCTGCTAGACTAGCCCTATGCAATTCATAAATGATTTTTTTCAAACCAAATAAAACTCAAAAAAAAAACTAGGCATCAAATCCGAGACATCCAAGTTCACACACTACTAGACCATCGGAACAAAATACCAAAAATAAAATACACAGTAAAGTTTCTTAAGTCGTGTCCACATTTCTTAGAAAACCTTTTCCTAACCCGAGGGTCTGGGGACAGAATTAAGAATTAAAAACAAACATATCCCTGAGGTTATACAACCAGCTTGGTCATTAGAAAGATATGTACACATTATATATCAAATAGTACATAGATGTTAGATATACGAAATAAATATTGGAAAACATTTGAAACATTTAGTTTTTTTTTGTGGATTAAAATAAAATATACAGGGTATATCAAGACTGCTACTGAAAACGAAGCCAGGTGGTAGTTTTGGTGACTTGAGACACAATGCAACTAAAATTTTTGCAAAAAAAAAGCAATTATTTGTTTTTGTAATTTTTTTCCTATCATCGTATTTGGGTGGTCAATACATACCTTTTCCCCAAAAAAGTTATATATACCTTTTTATTTTTAAATACGCTAGTACGCTAGGCTTTAAATTATAATTTTAGCAAAATCTATGGATTTACCACCCAAACACAATGATATTTAATTACAAAAATATCGTCGCGTTTCTTTTTGCAAAATTTTTAGTGGCATTGTGTCTAAAGTCACTAAAACTACCACCTGGCTTCGTTTTCGGTAGCAGTCTTGATATACCCTATGTATCAAATATTATATAGACTAGACTAGGTTTTTAGCCTTAGGTAAAAAAATATAAGCTAGGAATTTGACGTAGATGCTTTTTTTATTGCGATAAATGGTCAGACGAGCATGCCATTCGCCTGATGGTAAGCGATACGACCGCTCATGGACAGTAGCAAAACCAAACACCATGAATTGCGAAGCAATGCTCGGCATTCCACTGCACTCGCCAATCTGAGACATAAGTCTTATTATGTCTAGTAATTACTCCGGATACAATGTCCTTCAAACCGGAACACAACAGTGCATTTACACTAGTATTTGGCGGGAGAAATAGGTATTGCGGTGGTACCTACCCAGGCGGATTCTTGCATATGACAGACCTATCACAAGTATCTGCTAGTACCAATATACATACGCTTTTAGTATATACGTACGGTATGAAAATACTTTTATTTTCCAATGCAGTTAACAATTAATTTTTTTTCTGTACTGTATCAGCCCTAAATCGACCACTACTGGGCACAGGACTCCTTTACAACCGTTTTTCAAAGACATTAAAAGTCCACCCTGCTTGCCTAGTACGGGTCGGCGGACTTCGCGGACTTCTACAACCGAGTGTTCTATTGAGAGGGGTTAGGCCATAAAGTCCACCATGCTGATCTAGTACAGGTCGGCGGACTTCACGTACAGATCACCAAAAATCTATAGGCGCGTGGCGTAATTTTTAAATAAAAATAAAATTTTAAAATTATTTATCTAACGCATTTTTTTATATATGTTTTCATAATACAACAAACATTTATACTCGTAATAGTATTAAGATATCCAATGTAAATAAAATGCGAAGAGAGAAAAACTATATTAATTGAATAACAGCGCTTTCGACGACAGATCTTAGAGAACCTATAGAGAAAACCTTGTCAAGATCTCTATGGTATGCAGGTCTCCTGCATTGTCATTGTTCCATCATGTTTGCCTTTCTCTCTCTTCAGCTCAGGAAGTCCACTGCTGAACATAGGCCTACCCCATCGATCGCCACATTTTTGCCTTTCCATCCATCCATCCATCAGCCAAAGGAAGTCCACTGCTGAACATAGGCCTCTCCTAATGATTTCCACAGTGACCTGTTGGAGGCAGCCTGCATCCAGCGACGTCCCGCGACCTTTACCAGGTCGTCTGACCACCTAGTGGGTGGACGTCCCACGCACGCTGCGCCTTCCGCTTCGTGCTTCGCTTTTTGCCTTTAGTGCGTGGTAATTGCAAGATACAAAGCACACACATAACTCAAAGTGTTTTGGTATGAACTCTGAAGTTCAAAATGGCGGCTAAGATTAATAAATCAGTTGACACGTCAAGACGACGCGTTAAGGTCGGTTTGTCTGATCTTTTGCTTGTCTGTTTGTTTCGTTGTAGTTAATCGTTTCTATAAATATACAGCTTATAACAAATATATTATTTATCTACTGATGTGTACGGAGTGAGGCTTTAAGACTTTACTCAAGGATCTTAGATAGTTGTTATATAGGAATGTGTAACAGCATCCTGGCAAACCCTCAATCTGAAGGTCGCCAAAGTGTTGATAAAATTATACTTATTTTGACTATGTAACATAAGTTTTTTGTATGTATAATATTATGTTTTTCTGCACCAATGTGGGTGAAATAATCACTGTGACTAATCCCCTTTTAAATTAAGATAAATAAAAGGTTAAAACGTACACCGTATTGCATATTAAGACTAGTGACATCTCAACTTTTTTGCATCCCTTTTCTTTTAAACCTACAAGTTTTAAAACTTTCTAACTAGATAATTCTCAATGGATTAACAAAATTCTTTGTTTGCTACATTTTAGATACCTTTTGATAAATACAATAAAAAATACAAATACCCTATTTATAGACTCCACACATGACGCTTGAAAATCTATGGTATGCAGGTTTCCTACAATATTTTCATTAAACTGGTAATGAAATATAAATAAAAATATATGCGAAAAGTCACTGTTGTTCTCTGGGTTTTCACCTACGCATAACGCCTAGCCAGAAAAAAATCAATAAAAATATCAGCGGTGGAAACCAACGTCCCAAAGACGTATGAGATTTAATTTGTCGGCATCCAGCCGCGGGTGGTGATCTGGGATTACCGTGTCGCACTCGTTCCGTCCGTTTGTTTGTAACGCTCCTGTCCGCCCCGGGGCTACTTGTCCGGGGTACGACTCGCCCCCGTCCAATGGGGTTGTCGCGTGCGGATTTTTCTGTGCGAGAATTTTCGGCCAACGATGAGCTACGTCCAAATTAAATATGTACAGGGTATATCAAGACTGCGAACGAAAATGAAGCCAGGTTGTAGTTTTAGTCATGAGAAACACAATGAAACTAAAATTTTCTTTAAAAAAGCTACAGGTTTGTTTTTCAAATTTTTTTAATATCGTCATGTTTGAATCATAAATCCCTAGTTTTTGCTAAAATTATATATATTTATAAAATTAAGCCATGGCGTACCATTGTGTATTTAAAAATAAAAAAGTGTACATTATTATTTTAGGAAAACGATGTATTCATTACTCAAACATAAATAAAAAATGACGACAAAAAAACGCTTTTTTTTTGGGAAATTTTTAGTTGCATCGCATCTGAAGTCACTAATACTACCACCTGGCTTCGTTTTCGGTCGCAGTCTGGATATATCTGTATATTTGTAGCTTTTAAATCCTTGTTAGTTAGGTGTTAATTTATTATTTATTTAATCCTTTATTGCACTTTAAAGAAACTATTGCAATAAAGAAATGAGATAATGATAACAGTACAAGAGGCGGCCTTGTCACATTAGGCAATTTCTTACACGCAACCTTTGGATGGATATAAAAATAGGGAAAATGAGAGGGCAGTTTTAGGTGTTTATGAAGTAATAGGAAATTCAAATGTAAAATATACATATATACACAAATATGATAAACAAATACATACAAACATATTGAATTACACATACATAAGCATCTCAGCAGGCCGGCGTAATTGTGTTGAATGGCATGGGACCGCCGTCTGACGCCATTCGATACTCTGTCTGGACGGCATTTGCGCTTACCATCAGGTGCAGTGCAGTCATTATGCCGTGCCAGTGTAAAAAAAACATACAATATACATAAACATACACATGTTGTATCTATAGTTTGTTACGCTTCCACGCCTATACTACATACATACATACATAAACACACGCCTTTTTCCCAGAAGGGGTAGGCAGAGGTGCTACCAGAACACCCACGTTTCGCCTTGCATATTCCGTCCCACGATGTGATAGGGGGCGAGCCTATCGCCATATCGGGCACAAATTCCTGACTCCGGAATGATAATGAAAAATAAAATCCAATATCACTTTTCCCGACCCGGGATTCGAACCCGAGACCTCAGCTTTGCAATCATACCGTAGTACCACTACGCAACCGAGGCAGTCACGCCTATACTATTCATCTTAATATCGAGATATTTTGTATACTGTCTATAGTACGTATAAGTACATACGGTACTTATTATACATTAAAATAAGTACTATTCCCGAGGGATATAATAATGACTATAAAAAGATCATTCGAAAGAATTCGGACAAAAAACTCGGTTTATCGAGTGAAATTGTAACTTATTCATTATGTTTTAAGTATTTTATCATTTATGTGCCTTTTACTGTGCACAATATAGTACATACGTACATACATAACCGTCACGCCTGTATCCCATAGGGGTAGG